>OU342739.1:135479438-137879438 GCA_910589765.1 Avena atlantica
AACCACCGAGCCAAGCCGAGCCGCGCTTCGAGCCTCAAACTTTGAGTCCACCCCTAGCGACTGGAGAAACGGCTCGACGAAGCGGTGGTAGTACTTTTCACGTGACCGTCATCGCTCCCGCCAACGATGACCGGATCTGAGGATGCCGCTGACCAGGGAAGATAGCTTGATGGGGTGGGGAGGGTGCGGTTTTGGTTTCGGCGGTGAGTAGGAAGGAAGGGTTTTGGTGGGAGGTAAGCGAATATCTTTCCAACAGAAAAACTCCCGCCGTGCCTTAGTCGGGCACTTAGGGGTTTCGCTTTTGCATCGAGTGGACGCACGGCGAGCCTGGCTCGCTGAGAACGCTCAAACCTGGCTATAGGCTGCTTTACATTTCATGCCGCCGCAACCCAACCTCATCCAAAGGGTCCATTTTCATCGCGCGGGCCAGGCCAGATCTCCTGCAGGCTACAAAACGCTGGCCAAGCCCGGCGATTTTTTTTGAGTGAAAGCCCGGCGATATTGGTGTGGAATGTCCGTGTCATATGGGCAGAAAATACTGGCGGGCCGAAAGCCCAAACCGCTGATTGGAAAGGAGTCCGAAAGAAAAGTGAGATCGAATCGCATCGTAGGGCAACCGGTGCTGTGCGTGCCCATCTCTCCCCTCGTGCCCCTCCTCTCCCGGCCGTCATAAGAGACGAGTCGAGTCCACCACCAATCCGTCCCTCCTCTCCACTCCATCCAGCAGAAGCGCGACGCAGATACGCACGAGCGCAATCAGGGCGGACCCATCCTCTCGCGGCGGCGGCGGCGGCGTCTGCTGCAGCGGCGGCGGATTTGAGACTCGCTTAGATCTTTGCCCGCGGAATCAGCAGATCTAGGGTTTCTTTCCCTTTCCCACTACTGCTCTCACCAATGGCTTCGGCGGCGGCGGCGGCGGCGCGAATCAAGTAAGCCAGGCTTCCCCCTCCCCTCCCCTCCTGCATCTCCTCTAATTTCTTCTGGTGGCACTGGCCGCACCTCAAAACCCTACCCCAAACCCCTGCACCCTCGCCTCGCATGCTCGGATCGGCGACTGATGTTTCAGATTGGATTTGGCAGGTGGGGACGTACTTCCTCCGTAACTACTACAACCTGCTGCAGCAGAACCCCGATGTCGTCCACCAGTTCTACAGCGAGGCGAGCACCATGGTCCGCGTCGACGACGTCACCGGAA
This sequence comes from Avena atlantica, assembly GCA_910589765.1. Taxonomy (NCBI): domain Eukaryota; kingdom Viridiplantae; phylum Streptophyta; class Magnoliopsida; order Poales; family Poaceae; genus Avena; species Avena atlantica. The sequence continues at coordinate 135,480,634 of OU342739.1, forward strand.
TTAGCACTACCGCCAACTCGATGATGGTATCTATCGATCAGTCTATCTGTCATGTTTACTGCTACACCTGCCGTATGCAAGGTTATTTGTATTTGTTTGTGCGCGCTGCTCTTGCCTCTTATATCGAACAAACAGTATTGCTTTGACTAACACTACTAGCTTAATGTGGGCAGACTTGTAGCTCCTAGCTCGAATTCAGTGAAGATTGTATCTTGCCATATTGTGTCATTATTTGTCCTCTATGTGCCGCTGAATTTATGCATTTGTCGCTTTGTTTGTCCGTCGGATGTCGGCTGACTTGAGTCTAGTATTACCATCGCTTTTTGGTCCCTTCGCCGAGTCGAGTCTACTTATTGCTGCTGTTCTGTTGCTTGACTATGCTAGTTGACGCTGTTTCGTTTGTCTGCTCTGCACTTTGTGGTTACTTCATGTCTCTTGTGTCTTTTCCCTATAACTTATTTCACTTTGTGTTCTGTCTGCAGGACATACATTCCCTCATCATGTCCCTCAATTTCACTCAAATCGAGATAAAAACTGCCAACTTTACCAACTCATGGGGAGATGGGGTGATAGTTATGGTTTCTGGTCTTGTACAGACCAAAGAGTACAGCAACCAAAGGAAATTTATCCAGACGTTTTTCCTTGCACCTCAGGAGAAAGGCTACTTTGTTCTCAATGATTATTTCCACTTTGTTGACCAAGAACAAGTGCAACCTGCACAGGCGATTCCTCAGGAAGCCTATGAGACCAACTTGGTATCGAACATCCAGACTGGTAAGTTTATTGTCCAAAATAAAATTTCTAAAAATTCCACCTTTATTACATTTTATTTGGTTATTACGCTTGAAGTACCAAACCATTTTCCTTATATCCTGTACACACTCTAAGTATTCTTTCTTATCCCATGTTACTGGTATGTTCCTAGACATGCTATACCTGCTCAGTGTTGCCTGTGTATACCTTAGTTTATGCCTGCCTGATTCTTGCTTGTTCTGTTTCATTGATACTCCCTCCGTTTAGAAATATAAGATGTTTTAGATTTGTGAAGCTAATGTATCTAGACATCTTTTAGTGTGTAGATTCATTTGAACCTACACACTAAAAGGTGTCTAGATACATTTGTTTCACAAACCTAAAACATCTTATATTTCTAAACGGAGGGAGTACACACTATTGACTTTCAATAAATTAGTTTTCCAGTGGCACTGTAAATAAGGTGCACTACTTTGTCCACATTCATTCAAGTTATTCTGTTCAATATCTATGGACAATAATTGAAATGATGGTTTCGATAGTTAACCAGATTATCACTGATTGTTTTATTTTATAATGCTTTATTGGGTAAACATTAAATCTCCGATGTATCATGTTCATGGTCTTGATTTGTTACTTGCCGCTTCAAAGTTCTGTCAGTGTTTTGATTAAATGCTCTGCCTGCAGGATCAGAGTATATTCATGAAGAAGAAAGTCAAACACAATATGCTCTTCCAATAACATCTGAAGAAAATGAACCCATTGACAACTACACTTACTCTGAGCCACCACAACAAGTCGTTTCTCATTCGGACAACTGGGGAGATGAACCTCTTCCAGAGGAACGCGTTTCTTCCTTTACGAATGGAATGGCGTTGGCACCTGAAGAGCCAGTGCAACCACCACCTGTGCAGGCTCCTCATGTAGAGGAACCTGTCGGGAGCCCGTAAAGAAGACCTATGCTTCCATTGTATGTGTGACCTTCCTTATTTTGCTATGCATTGGTGTGTGTGATATCTAGTTAACACGTCTTCAAAACTATGACTCTTGACTCATCCAGCTAAGAACTGCGAAAGCCCCACCTCCGGTCCCCATGGCGCAGGCAGTACCTGTGAACAAACCTCGTCCTACAACAGAGTCAAACCAGGCAACGCCGGTTATGACTTCATCGATGGCAGCGGATAAGCCCAAATCTGAATTTTATGGAGAAGCCCATGAGGAAGAAGGTTTGCCTTTACTTTATGCTAGCATAATTACCTTTGCTGAATTGTGTTGCATATTTCCTGATTATCATCTTCATTTTTAAAAAACAGAGAGCAAATCTGTTTATGTTGGGAATGTACCGTCAAATGTATCTGAGACTGATCTTGAGAATGAGTTCAAGAAGTTTGGCCAGCTCATTCCTGAAGGCGTTGCTATCCGGAGCCGCAAGGTTTGCTATTAGATTGACTTTAAATTCGTTTCCCTGTAAGATGAATACATCATATGATTGATATCTGTATGGAATTTGCAGGAAACTGGTGGCTACTATGCTTTTGTGGAATTCGAGGAACTCAGTGGTGTTCACAATGCATTAAGGGTAAGTGTTATAGAATTTCACATTGAATTGTTGCATGCAGCTATTGTTTTTGCCTGCCAGTTAATTTTTTGATGTGTTCTTTCTTTTGCACAAAGTCTGTCGCAGCTGTGGCCATTATATCTTACCATAATGCTAAAAGTTTGCCAATTGGTTGGCTGTTTCTATTTTTGAAATGGAAATATTTGGCTTCCATTCATAGTAGTGCTGATTGTTATTATCATAGTTTAGCTGGTCATGTTCTAATTTCATGTTGGTTTGATTCAGGCTTCACCACTTGAAATAAACGGGCGGCAGATATATGTTGAGGAGCGGAAGCCTAACAGTGGCATTAGAGGAGGAAGTAAGTTGGTTTTTTTCTTAGTACTCCCTCCGTTTCAAAATATAAGATGTTTTAGGTTTGTGAAGAAAATGTATCTAGACTTGTTTTAGTGTGTAGATTCACTCCAAACCAGAGTGAACCTACATACTAAAAGAAGTCTAGATACATTTGCTTCACAAAGCTAAAACATCTTATATTTTGAAATGGAGGGAGTAGCTTTGATGGCATTTGCCCTTAATGGTAATGTTAACCATATGGTTGCTAGCTCTGCCTGTTCTATTCTTGATGTTGAGGATGTTTACACTTCGCAGGAAGGGGTGGCAGAGGAGGTCGCTTCGGTGGTGGAGGCGGCGGTGGAGGTGCCCGTGGATACGCGAGAGGCGATGAGTACAACAACGGTAGCCGTGGGAGGTCGAACGGCTACCAGCGTGCCCCGCATGGCGAGAGGGGCATACTAGGGGCAAGGAACTGATGATGTCCCTGTCTGTCCTCCTCAGGAGGGAGCATAAGAGGTTTTGATCTGTGGGAGGGAGCAACAGAGGTCCAAAACTTGACTATTGGAGCGCTCCATTCCGTTTAGGTTGCGTTTACGGTTTTGGAGGTTTTGGCTTGAGTTTGCCACAGCAAGTGAACGTCTGTGTCTGTCCGTTCGTACCAACTATTGATAGATGCTTTAATGTTGCTATATTGCTGCCTTCTCGTTTATGCTAGATCTGTTATTTTCTGTGCTTCTTATCTGTGCGCGGTGTCTCTTGTGCGGTTCATTTGGGTGCTGATGCTTGTGTGGTTCAGCTGAGTGCTGATGCTTGTGCTGTTGAACCTCACAGTACCAGAAAGCTCTCTAGTTCCATAAATTTTTTTTTTGAAAAAATGCAGGAGTTCTGATGCTCTATTAGAAGGCTCTGATGCTCTATTTGGAGATGAATGAAAGTCAGGTTACAGAAATATGTTCATGGTGCCTTTTGTCTGCTAAACAAAAAGAAATCCTACGGAATCGCTTCCATCATGACATCCCTGGCAAATGCCCTCTTCTAGCTTCGACTTCCATGCTGATACTAGCTGAGACGGAACTCACATAAGAGTAGCGATTTTTGAAATGCCCAAAGCTGAATGACGATCACAACAACATCGAATTCCTCACAACCTTCAATCTGCAAAACTGCAGTGAACAGTGAACAAAAGGTGGTCTGCATCTTCAAGCTCTTGACCCAAGGGCATTGCTGCCAACCGTGAAGGGTAAGCTTCGCAGTTAGGGTCTCCTAAACAAGAAGCCAACAGAAGAATCTGATCTTGTCTGGTGAGATTTCAATATAGAACAAGCTCCTGAACAAGAAGCCATGCAACAAGAGCATAGACCCAGGGCAACATGCAACATCATCTGGCTTGTTCCAAATTGTGACTGATAGTGTGTGCGGCTATGTGCAAGACACTGCAATGACATGGTACTTGCTCATCGATACAATGTCAACCATTAGTTGCATCTGTTGCTATCTATGAAAATTGTTCATTGTTGAATGATACCCGAGATATCATCTTACCAGCTTCGTGGATGATATCATTGCATTTCTGCGACCACAACACCTAAGCACGCAACCAGAACCGATGGAAATCGGCACTTCAAAATTCAAAGCCCACATGAAGATTTGAAACAATGCACCTAAAACTCCCGCCAATGTACATGGGACAGAAACAATACTATCCACTGCTTCCAAGAACATATATAGTGATATAACCCTTTCACAGATGCTCCAAAGTAGTTTATTTTTTTACAAAAACTATAATTTTCCAGTTATGGGAAGATATAAAGTTACGTAGTGTATATCAAGAGAAACGGAATAAAAAAAAACCAGTGGACATTGTCTTCTCTTTTTTCCTTTTATTACAGATTCCTTAATGAGCAGATTTTGTATTTCTGTAACTTGGTGCGTAGATTATATTTTGATCTCAAATTTTAGGACACATTTGATTATTATTGTTTCAATGTAGTATAATTTTCAAAAGATTTTTCACAAACATTTGCGCCGCCATTCTAATGGGTGTAATCATGGTATTATGTAAAGAATGGTATCACTAGATATGTTCTCTATTACCTCATTCCCAGCCTAAAATTATCTTCATCTGCTCACCTTCGCCATTCAGCTCCTGGCTCGCTTTTCTTATCCAACAACTACAATCACCTCCCCACCCATTTGTCAACACCGAGGGGCCTGCTGTCTGCCTTGTTAAACCCTAAACCCCAGTTAGCCGTCTTCCATGCATCTGGAGTGTCTGGCTACAAGGATCAGTTCCAGGAGTAGCAAGGATGATCCCTACTTCCCTAAGCTACGAATCCTTATCCTGGTGTGTACAACATACACCAAACAACAGAGTAGCAAGCATCAGATCGCCCAAAGTGAGAATCAGATGGCACATTCCATAACTAACAAGCAAATCCCTAGGAATGAATTACTCTAATAGACACCACAAAATGCTGAAGTAGTTCAAGACAACCTGGTGATATCGCTATAGTAGTACCAAGCAGGAGCAGTTTAGCATAGGCACAACATAGCACACACTCTTTCTTCTCAATAACAGGCTAGTGATAAAATTCTCGACTACTACTTTATGATTATGATAACATGACGAAAATGAACTGCAGCAGCGGCAGCGGCGTCAACGGAGACGGAAGAAACCATTTGGAGCCGAAGGAGAGGACGGAATCTATTTGGCGAGGGACGGCGTCGGTGGCGCGCCAAGGAGCGCCTGCTGCTGGAGGTCGAGGTCGACCATCTGCTGCTCGCGGTCCATCTCGATGATGAGCGGCACCACCAGCACCAGGAAGGTAGTCCCCGCGATCCACGCCGCCTTCCCCGTGCTCCGCAGCAGCTTCCCCGCCACCGCCGCGGCCTCGCGCCCGTGCGCCGCCACCGAAGACCGCGAGATCGCGGCCAGGATGCCGCCTGAGTCGCCGCCGCCGCCGCCGCCGCGCTTGCTCACAGCAGAGGAAGACGCCATGCTTTGATCTGGAGTGCAGGATTCGGTTGGAGTCGAGCAGCGACCGGGCTTAGGGTTTGTTTCCCGTCCTTTTTCCTTCCAGAACTCTTTTTATTGGACCTGTTAGCTTACTGGGCTCTCTATGGGCTCGTGGAGGCCCAGTTGATGGCCAGACCCATTTGTCGACGGTACTACTAGTGTCAGTCGTGCGCAGTCACCGCATTCGCACCGCCGACGCGTCGCCTGCTTGTCTTACCCTGGCTTCGTCTTCCTCCGGACTCCACCTCGAAAACCCCGGTCCCCTACCTCGCGCCAGTAGACAATGGACCGCACCATTTCCTGATTCCCTCCCTTTCCCCCGCGAGTCCGGGTATCTTGCGACCGATCCTTTCTAGGAATAGAAGTTTCTATTTTTCTGATTTTCTTTAGGTGCATTCCCCCTCCCTCCCTGGATGATGTTTCTTGGTACAATCGGATGCCACCTGCGGGTGGGATCACTTCCATTCAAAGATTTTGGTTCCCAGTACTGTTCTTATTCACCCGCGAGCGGATTCAAAATCGCGCATTCTTCCCCTCTTTATCTTAGGGTTTCGCATACAGAACATATTGATAATGCGCAGCATACTCACAAATCTATTTACTTTTGAGTTAGGAGGGTCTCAGAAATAGAACCTATTGATTATGTGCAGCTTACTCACAAATCTTTTTTTACTTTTGTATTAGGATGTTTGATAGTGCAGATAGATGAGTTTCGTCAAAAATAATGCAAGTAAACGAGTCCTCACCTTTTTTGTTTCTTCTTCATGTCCTCTGTAGCAGTGGGACTGACTGGAGTGATCCCTGAATCATTTCACTGAAGGCCATGTCTTCCCACAGGGAGAGGGGCAATAAGGCAGTTAGTGCCATGAAGTCTCTCGACTTCCCCAAGAAGAAGGCCATCGCTGTTATCAAGCGCCTCCTCAAGCTCTTTGACGACAACTGGGAGCCCATTGAGGAGGACAACTACCGCATCCTCATCGATGCCATCCTCGAGGACTCAAGCAACGAACCAGTGCCTGCAACAACCCCTCATGTACAAATGCTCCTTCCAATTTGTGTACTAGCCTTACTTAACTACTGCTTGATTCTGAGACTTTCCAATTTCTCTATTGCAGCAGGGGACGGAGGAGGATCGAAATGCTCTCTCGCATCAGGGGATGAACGAGGATCCTGTGCCTCACAGCTCAATATTCGTCAACCAAGACTACCAACACCCTTCATCTTCTGTTTCTGCTAGTCGGTATGACATTGATGTCAGTGACAATGAAAGCTGCCTGATCAAGAGACCCAGAATGAGCTCAGCTGGTCGCATGCATGAACGGCCACCGCAACCATTTTCCACAGATGGCATGTCTGTCGAGCCTGGTTTGGCACGACCTGCCAGACAAGCTATCATGGCCTTGCCAGCAGTGCGCCAAGCTGATGGCCGTGGAGAACCTTCTGCTATTGTCACCCGCAATAGGGATAAAGATTTGCTGCTTGAAAGTCCCCAAGATGTTCTCATCTTAGAAGAGCCCAAGCCTGTATCTAAAATTGATGTTCCAGCTACTTCTGTTAACAGGCACCTCAAGATCGGAGGTATACAATTTCTTCTTGCCTTATCTCACCCATTACAGCCAATACTCCCAATGCTAGAAGTGTTTGTTTTTTCTTAAAGACCGTGCTAGAGGTGCTCATGCTTTTGCATAAGTTTTGCTTTAGTTATAGTTGAAATTACAGTTCACAATCAAATGTTTGTATGTTCTGGAATCAAACTGACTTTTCTTACGATATTACCAAATTGTCTAAATGCCAACGGCGGTTTCCAGTACAGAAGCAAATTCTGGTTTAGTTTAGCCTTTGTTTGCTCCCTTTCCTCCCTTTTTTGGACTAGTAATCTTGTACGTGCAGTGCATGTGCTGACTAATACTCCATGCAATGCACGTAGTAAGTAATACTAAAAATAAAAAGATTGAAAACATAAAAAATTAGAACACAAAAATGGTTTGATTCAACAAAGCAATTCATATTTTGGTAAAGGAGCTCGATTGCCTTTTTTAGGGAGAGTCCCATGGACTGTTAATATAAATCTGTGTGGATATAATAGTAGCTCGATTTTTACATAATACTACACAAAACTGGACCCTTTGAGACTCCCCTCTATAAGGATTTCAGTAACCTTATCTTATCAACAATATAGCAGTACCCCCATTAATTTAATCAGTAACAAGTGACAATTTCAACAGTGCCAAGCAAGCGGAAATAAAGAGGATGTACATAGTCATCAAATCACAAGTTTATAGCTGATATGAGGAAATCATATATTCAGCTGACTTGAGAACCAAGAACAAAACGACCACAACATCCATATCTCTTGTTTCCTCTTTCTTTTGCCAGTCAGAGTGACCTCGATGAACATGAACTTGTTAGTTCCAAGAATCATAGATGTTTTTCACCTTATACCCCATATTTCCTTCTGCACTTTATGTATGTATGCCATCCATATATACGCCATAGACTATGCATGTATCATAATGTTAACTAAAGTTTGTGCGGTGCTTTTGTTCTGATTTGATCTACTGTATTTACTTATTATAAAAACTTTAATAGGTGGAAAGAACATGCTAATTAAACATTGTAAATCAAGGGACATGTTGACTTCTAGCACTGATGCTAGAGTTAGCATAGTTAACCACAATCAAAATCTGGATAGCAGCCAACATGCGGTCAAGAATGGGGTAGGATCTACTAAGCAGGAACATTTTGTCGAACTTGATGTAGCTTCATCCACTATGGGTGAGGTGAAGATGTCATTGAAATGCAAGTTTGACCCTTCAGATGTCTGCATTAGTTTGGGTGAAGTCTTCAAAATGATTGAGGATAAATGTCTCCATTCATACAAGACTCTACCTCCTGATTTTTCTATTGGTAAGCTGATGAATGAGGTATGCGAATATGTTGCAGAATCTGGTGCTAAAGCTCGCTTGCAAGAGGCTATGGAGACCAATGCTCCTTTTGTGAAGCCACTTGCTAGTCAGCGTGCTGCTAATGGTATTGTTGTCGTAGGATCATCCTCGGAACCTAGCTTTCATAACTGGATAGTTCCTTATGACGCTGAGTTAATTTCTAAGCAAAGGCCACACCATGATGTTGCTGACATATCAAGGGGACAAGAACGGGTTAGAATACCCATTGTGAATGAATTTGGCAATGAGAGCTGTCCGCCATTGTTTTACTACATAAGAAAGAATATCGTCTTCCAAAATGCTATTGTCAACACCTCGCTTGCACGGATTGGCGATGAGGATTGCTGTGCAGGTTGCTCAAGCGACTGCTTATTAGCGCCACTTCCATGTGTTTGTGCTGGATCAACCGGAGATCACTTTGCATATACACCAGAGGGCCTGCTTAAGGCAGCATTCATTGATGACTGTATTGCTGTTAATCACTTCCCAGAAAAGCATAATAAGTTCTACTGTGAAGCTTGTCCGCTCGAAAGATACAAGACTGAGGCCTCACCAGGTCCATGCAAAGGTCATCTTGCCAGAAGGTTCGTTAAAGAGTGCTGGAGTAAATGTGGCTGTGGTATGCAGTGTGGCAACCGTGTTATACAGCGTGGTATAACAAGTAATCTGGAGGTAATAGTTTAGAGCATATGCATGCTATCACTTTTGTAATAATTTTATTGCTTCCATTTCTCCATATTAATTATTACACATTAGTAGTTTCTTTGCGATTTTTGTATTCTTTGAGGAGTGGCCTCTGGCACGCCTTCATTTACTTGCTATGTTAATATGTTCCTCCATTCCTTGTCAAGTTGAACCTTCATTTTCTCCCCTTAGGCTTCAGCCTTGTAACATGGAGTTGAACCTATGCTTATTCCATAATTCAGGTGTTTTTCACAAGTGAAGGGAAGGGCTGGGGGCTACGCACACTGGACGGGCTGCCAAAAGGTGCTTTCATCTGTGAGTATGTCGGAGAGATACTTACAAGTTCTGAACTACATGAAAGAACAGTTCAGAACGCCAAAAATGCCAAGCATTTGCATCAAGTGGTCCTTGATGCCGGTTTTGGTTCTGAAGGGGTGTCAAGAGTTGAGGAAGCTTTATGCCTTGATCCGACATTTTATGGAAATGTCGGGCGATTTGTCAACCACAGGTATGCTAGGACTGTTTTCTCACTTATCCGTCTAAATGATTTGGCTACCTTGTGTATTCATGCTAGATCTGTAGCTAATTTGTGTCTTATACTAATGCTCTGCCATATAGATGCTATGATGCAAATTTAATTCTCATCCCGGTTGAAATTGAGAGTCCTGATCATCACTATTATCATGTAAGTGTTTTTTGGCAATTGACATTGATTTCTGTGTCAAGGGAGATTGGTTTTTAGCTATGTTAATGACCAAATTGGTGCCCCTGTTAACGCAGCTTGCATTGTTCACTGCCAAGAAAATTGAGGCTCTTGAGGAGTTAACATGGGTAAGTGTTTGTGTCATTTTCTTGATGCTAGTTCATAACAACCGCCTGCACCATTTGGTAATACCCTTAATGATGATACACTGCTGAAGTTTTGATCCCGATGCAATGCAAGTACTTTTTTTTTGAACCATGCAGGAGGATTGCATGTGAAATATATTAGATAGGAGGAAAAACGACAGACAACAAAATACTCAGGTTCAATGGGTCTCAGCCCGACTCACGCACACTCAGACACCTGAAACGACCAAAACGTTTGCAAATAAAATTACAATTAGGGGACATTTAGAATGAAACGACCATGGATCGCTGTCGCCAACATCTTCGCCTTCGCTCTTATTGAATTGATGATTTTATGAACCGGCATGAAGATCTTCTCAAATACCCTTCTGTTTCTTTCTCGCCAAATGGTCCATGTCGTCAGTATCACCAGCGTGTCTAGCGAGTTCTTGCTTCTTCCCTGCAGTGTGTCCCGAGCATCACACCACCAGACTTCAAGCGTGAGGGTGACTTTAGTGGCGACCTGTTGCAAACCAGCCCAACTAAGGACTGAGTTCCAAATAATATTGAGGACCGCGCACCTCATGAACAATTGTTTTTCATTCCGAGGAAGATCCCTTTTGGCAAGCCTGTTGGCTGTCCAAACCCTTTTCCTAAGGATCAGCTTGTTTGACGATGCAACATGAGTAGTTGACTCCATCAGTAGAAGTGGTCTCTGAATTTGATTCTTTAAGTAACAAGTTCCGCTGACATCTTTGTTCAAATGAAGTAGTCGATGTTTCAAGGGCCTTATTTCATATGCATTTTACTAGAGCAGAAGTAATGTTACTGGTAGCCTGTTGACCACCACTTGAAACTTAGAATTCTGCAAGTATAGCCGAAAGGAAACAAAAAAGATTTGCTTGCTCAGATTTATATTCTGTTTGTGAGTAACCATTGCCCTGTATCCTGATTCCAGGATTATGGCATCAATTTTGATGCTACTGATAGCCCTAATAAAGCATTCCGTTGCATGTGTGGAAGCAAGTACTGCCGCGATCCTAACAACTCAAGTATGTAGCCCCTTCTTTTACCACTTAACGTATTCTTCTCAGAACTTATTTGGTCGCTGGATGCTCGCTTAATTTCAAGCACTTGGAATCATGCGGTTCGTATGACTGGTGTTGTTTGCAGGGAAGAGGACCAGAGCAGCGGCAAGTCGAGACTAGGGAGGGGTTGGGTCAAGGGGAGTGGGAAGACGACAACTTTTGCCTGCAGAAGAAGCAGGAGGTAGCTGGTTGGTTGTCTCATGGTCTGTGTGTCGTGACTGTAGATAGATGCCTGGGGGCGGCCTTGTTAGCTGTAGCAGCAGCCAAGATTGCTGGTCATCATATTTTGGGGTTTGGTGTGAAGTGATGATGCGCGGCAAAGTGCTTGGCTACTGCTGTTAGCCTGGAAGGCAATGTTAGGGAAGTGTTAAAACTTATGTGCAGCCTTTGTTAGTACCTACCTAGAACTATTTTGCAAACTTATGTGCAACCTTCTCTAGTTGAACTGAACTGAACTGGTTCTGCATCTGCATCTTGTCTCGGTTTTAGTTTTTCTGGTAGCTTGGTTTTGCACTGGTTCCTGGACCAGTTGGCACTGTTCCTCGCAGTGGCTACCTGGGCTTGGCTGAATCTGACTTGAGGATGATGACGTGGCAGAGAAATTGGGAAAAGGCCAGGGGAGGGCGACGTGGCAGCACGGCATAGGCCCTCTGTTCCTGCCCAGGAACTCCTCATCCCCTTACAACTGGAGCCAGTAGAGAGAGGCTGCCTTGGCTTTGGCTGGCCACCAGCGGTCCGTCATCGTCTTGGCTTGGCTCCGTCTCCACCACATCCCTCCTTTCTTCCTCGTCTCCTCTCGTTCCTGGCTCATTCTCTCTCACGCTCCTCACGGTTCTACACAGAGAAGCACAGCGAAGCGGCAAAGGGGAAAGGAGGGTGATGGCCGCGTCTGTCTCCTCCGGGCTGCGAGCTCTACCGACGTGGTCCAGCTCCGTGTCCGGCGACGACCACCTGGCCATGTCGTCGGTGTCGATGCGGCCCCGGTCGGCACGGCCGCTCCGGACGCCCGCCAGGATGGGCAACGTAAACGAGGGCAAGGGCATCTTCGCGCCGCTGGTGGTGGTGACGCGCAACATCGTCGGACGTAAGCGCTTCAACCAGCTCAGGGGCAAGGCCATCGCGCTGCACTCCCAGGTTTGAGTTCCTACCGTTTCCCTTGGCTAACTGAACTCCTACTAGCAGGAGCAAGCAGCTTGCTTGGTGACCTGACATGGAAGCATGCCAAAACCAAACAGGTGATCACCGAGTTCTGCAAGACCATTGGCGCCGACCCGAAGCAGAGGCAGGGGTTGATCCGACTCGCCAAGAAGAACGGAGAGAAGCTTGGGTTTCTTGCTTGACTTCCCCTTCCCCCTCTCATCTTCTCTTACTAGCACAAGGGAATTATCGACTACTCTTCTATCCTTCCTTGAAGCCGGAGATGCATATTCATGTATACTAGTTTTTTTTGTTCTGGAGACGGAGCAATATTACTTCAAGCAAACACTGAGTTCAGTTCATACTGGATGGATGGATGGATGGATAGATGGTGTATCCTCTACGGAGTAGCAGCATACATATAAGTATATCATGTTTATCTGCGTCCACATATTTATGAAATGCACTGGTACTACTAGATTATGGGTATTTGACCGATAACTCCTTTGTATGTTTTGAACAACGAAGAAGAACTTCTGAATGTAAATGGGTTTTTTTTCCTTCACTGCCGCCATCTCGGCCTGCTGCCTCTGCTCAGACCCTCCCTCTTCTTTCTGATACCACCACCCTTGTCCACAGCAGCTGCACCACGCCGCCTCCAGCCATGGCCGCCGCTGCTGACGCTTCCTGGATCAGAGTGTTGATCGCCGCTTTCCATTTCTGCGGAGCTCACGCTTGTTGTGTCCGTACCACTTTGGTCACCGATTACAGGGATAGAGCTCATCTTATCCTGCAGAAATTCCGGCAAGGTACTCTCGTCATCGTCTTCGTCTTCTGGTGGATCACATGGAGGTGCTTCCATGGCAGCGCCTGAACCTCCTAACCCGCTCGTGCCGTCACCATGGACATCTTCATCTATATGTATGTTGTCCACCGGCAACTTATGATTTTCAGAATCAAGGGCTGGAGTGTTTAAACTCCCCAACGGACTGCCCGGTAACAGGCCATCTTCTTCACGGCTGCCCTCAGCTGCGCCACTGTCATCCTCAATGCTCACAAACTCTTCTGAGGACTTCCCATCACCGACGGTTTCACCCAAGGCGTGAGGACCGGCATGTTCGTCGCTCCAGGTCTCCAGTGTGTCGCTCTGACCTGAACTTGCGACACTGTCATCGACTCTGTTATCGATCTCCTCATCGCTTTCTTGAGCACTCCTTGTCATACTAACCCCTTCAGCTTTCAGCGCATCTTCACTTTCAGCACTTTCTTCTTCTTCTTCTTCTTCTTCCTTTTGTAAACTGGGACTATTTACTGCATCCCCTATTAGCACTTGGACCGCTTGTTTTGCGGCATCGGCAGCCCATGCCTCCTCACGGATGGCAGTGCCACCACTGCATATATATAGCAGAAACAAAAATAAATATAATGTACTAATTTCTCTACATTGGCAGGAGCCAAAATCAGGAAAGCAGAGTTCTGAACTAGTAGTCATCTTACCTGCCCATACTCTGTTCCAAAGATGACACTTTCTCTTCTGCTCTGCTAAGCAATTCCAATGCAGAGGTTCTGAAACTGCCAGATGAAAAGCCACCAAACTGTGCAACTTGTAGTAGAAAATGAACATCTAACTGGATCTGCATATGTACAAGTAACACCGTAAGGGTTATGCTATCCCTGAGACAGAACTGAAAATGCCCAAATGGATACAACTTGACTTGTTAAACTAACCTGGTGAAGAAGTGTGTCCTTGGGAAGATCATTCTGCGCGTGATGGAAGATCCAGGGATCTAGGTTGCTGTGAAGCCAGGCAGCGATGGACTCCATCAACTCCTGCAGAAGTTTTCTCATGGTTCCGTCCTTGCCGGCTAAGATTACACCATACAGTTCACTCAGCCGCCTCAACCGCAGGAACACCACCTGGAACGCAGAGCAAGGCATCATGCCATCATTGCCTTGCACAGAGCCAGTCGTTGTTGGTTTGTCCTGCAGACTGGACATGGTGTCTCGTATGAACTTCTGGCAGAACTGCGCCCACACTTGGCCTGACGCTTCCTTGATGAACAATGTCAGACCGTCGAGCTCGGTCTGCGCGGTGGTCTGGTTCGGCGAAGCTTGGTTGCTGCTGCTGCTCTTGAAGATGGCGTGGGCGATGATGGGGAACAAGGAGACCAGCGTCGTGCAGTTGATGAGGAAGGAGAGCTGCCACATGTACTGCTGCTGCTGGTCGACCACGTCTACGGCCAGGACGGAGCGCGTGTACTCCCTGAACAGCCCGGCCAGGAGCCGCAGGACCGAGCTCTTCATCCCGAGGCGCAGCAACGGGGACACGTCCTCCACCACTTCCTGCATCAGCGTGGCGAATTTCCTTCCGCTGGCCGTGAGCAGGCAGTGCTCCGTTTCTGCACCGACTGGAGATGGTGTTCTTCTCCGTAGGATGCCTGACATGAGGAACTTCCCCAGCACCCACGCGTCGGAGGAGACCAGCAGCCTGACGACCTTCTTCAGATGCCTGGCGTACGTCGCGAGCACCGCCTCCATGCAAGGCTGGATCAGCGCCGTGATGTCTTCCTCCGGGACGACGCCTCTGAGCATGGAGCAGTAGGAGACGGCGCAGCTGGCGGCCTCGGTCGCCAGCGCCAGCCCGTCGCCGGATTCGGCTTCGGATATGGACCCGGCGTACTCGCGGAACGCCGCGATGAAGTCCTCAATCTCTTCCCTCGCCCACCGGCTCAGCTCGGGCGACGGCTGGCCCCTCCGCCCGTGCAGCGCCGCGAAGCTCCTCGACGCCTCGAGGACGGAGGAGAACACCGTGCACGCCAGCTCCTTGATGTAGTTCCTGTGCGACGACGACGCGCACCTCAGCTCGTCCACGCGCCGGAGGGCGTCCGAGCGGTAGAACTTGAAGAGGAGGTGGTTGGCCCGCTGGGAGTCGCCGAGCTTGCAGAGGCCGGAGAGCGCACGGAGGAGCTCGCGGCGCGGCGGCGTCCGCGGGTTGTCGGCGAGGGAGGCGAAGCGGTCGGCGACTCTGGCTCGCCGGGCCGACAGCGCGGACATGCTCGAGGCGATCGCCCGGGCGTCGTCGCTGTGCAGTTTCTCTAGCGCCTGCCCTTCCGCTTCCAGGAGCTCCAGGGCTTCCTCCATCCTGTGCTCGGACAGGAGAACGTCCAGTGGGTCGACGGCGATAGCTGAGCGAGCATCGAATTCGAATGAATCGGCTGCTGAACTGTCCGGTACTATCGAGGAGGAGTAGAGGTTGTCTGTGAGATGTTGGATGAGGCTCCTCTGTGCCATGGCCTGGCGTTTGAGATTGTCGACATCTTTCTCCAGATCGCCAGCTTCTTGGAACAATCTGGCCACGCATGATCAACACATGTATTCTTGATCCAGACATCAATTTATAAATTAACCAGTGATTTATGAGTGATGGTATGATATACCTGAGGAAGGAGAGGTATGTTAGATGCACATTCCTTTGGAAGTCTTCCTGCGAGGCCTCGTTTATTTCCAGGAGCTCTGAGCACAAATGCTTGATGCCCTGCACAAGGAGGTAGTAGCAAATTATTTAGTCCTCATCGAGCTGCACGCACTAACAAGGAGTTAAAAGAGATATGGAACCTTTGCGGTCATGGAGTGGAGCTCCATGTTGTAAGGTGTTGGGGAGTTCTCCCCTGTGGTGCCTTCCTCTGTTCCTTCCTCGTCCTCTTCCTCCTGCTCATCATAGTCGTCCTCCTCCTCTTCATCCTCCTCTTCATAGTCTTCTTCCTCCTCCTCGTCATAGCTGTCCTCGCGACGAGGCTGCCTCCATGAGGACGCCATGGTGCAAGTGTGGTGCTCGTCACGAATGGAATTGCAATGGAATGCAGGCGTCTTGTCCAGCTAGTAGCTGTTGCAGATCTTGAAAGTAAAATAAGATGAAGTACGCATATGCTATGCAGCTAGTCTGGCGCCAAGTGCCGGCCATCCGCATCAGAGACGCCGGCCGGCCTTGTTGCCTCCGCCAGGTAGGCTTGGGCACAGATTGTCTAACTCGCAAGAGCAAGTCAGGGGCTGACTTAGCCATCTTGGATGCCATCCAGACAATATCCAAAGGCTGCAGTTATTATCAAATCTCTCAACACAACGGACAGGGCTCGTGCCACATGAAAATGGCCAAAATTATGAGAAAAGTGCTTACAAAATATTTGAGGCACATTAAAAGGGATGAGCATATTTTCAACTATGCAATAAAATTAATGATGTGTGCATCGACTCGATAACAGAGCCCAGGGCTGTGCTCCCATTTCGAAAAAAAAATAGAAGGGATTCCCTCCGTCCGCAAATAAATGTACTTATAGCTTTTTTCTAAGTCAAAGTCAGTAGAGTTTAACTGATTTTATAAGAAAGTGTAGCAATATTTATGACACATAAATTGGTACCACGAGATATGTTTTCAAATTTAGTTTCATAATAGATAAATTAGATGTAATATACATTGCTATATTTATCTATAAGGTTGGTCAAATTTGATAAAATTTGACTTCGACAAAAGCTAGAAGTACATTTTGTTGGAGATATGCCCAAGAGGCAATAATAAAATAGTTATTATCATATCTTCATGCTTATGATAAATGTTTACATATCATGCTATAATTGTATTAACAGGAAACATTAATACTTGTGTGATTTGTAAACATAAAAGAGTCCCTAGTAAAACCTCTTGTTAAACTAGCTTGTTGGTTAATATATGATCATGGTTTCCTGATCATGAATATTGAGATGTTATTAACAACAAGGTCATATCATAAGAATAATGATGTGATGGGCATACTCCTATAGTTAAGCGTAGCATAAGATCAAATCATTCAAATAGTTCACTTGCTATAAGCTTTTAAATACATAGTAACCTAAATCCTTCGACCATGAGATCATGTTAATCACCATCACCGGATGGATGCTTTGATAACATCAAACACCATCATAACTGGGTGGCTATAAAGGTGGCATCGAGTGTTCGAAAAGTATGGATCAAAAGTGGGATTTGTCCATCCATATGACGGATAGATATACTCTGGGCCCTCTCGGTAGAATTGTTGGAGATATGCCCTAGAGGCAATAATAAATGTAGTTATTATTATATCTTTGTGTTTATGATAAATGTTTACATTCATGCTATAATAGTATTAACAAGGAAACATTGATACTTGTGTGATTTGTAAACTTAATTTGAAGTCCCTAGTATAGCCTCTATACTTCACTAGCTTGTTGGTTGATTAATGATTGTGGTTTCCCTATCATGAACATTGAGATGTTATCAACAACAAGATCATATCGTTAGGAGAATGATATGGTGGACATACTCCTATAGATAAGCGTAGCATAAAGATCAAGTCATTTCAATAGTTCAATTGCTATATGCTTTCTGATACATAGTAACCTAATTCCTTCGACCATGAGATCATGCATATCACCTTTACCTGATGGATGCTTTGATGACATCAAACACCACACCGTAACTGGGTGGTTATAAAGGTGGCATTGAGTGTTCGGAAAGTATTGGTTGAGACACATGGATCAAGAGTGGGATTTGTCCATCCACATGACGGATAGATATACTCTGGGCCCTCTCGGTGGAATGTCATCCAATTAGCTTGCAAGCATGTGACTTGGTCACAAGGGATCACATATCACGGGAACGAGAAAAGAGTACTTATCAGTAACGAGGTTGAACTAGGTATGCAGAGATACCGACGATCATAACCTCGGATAAGTAACATATCGTGAGACAAAGGGAAATTGGTATCGTATGTAAGTGGTTCATTCGATCGCAAAGTAATCGTAGAAATATGTGGGAGCCATATGAATTTACAGATTCCTCTATTGGTTATTGTTCGGAGAAGTGTCTCGATCATGTCCGCATAATTCACGAACCGTAGGGAGACACACTTAAGGATTCGACGTTGTTTGAGTAGTTATGGTATTATGAGAAAGAGACCGAATGTTGTTCGGAGTCTCGGATGGGATCCGGGATATCACGAGGTGATCCGGAATGGTCCGGAGAATAAGATTCATATAAGGAAAGTCCCGTTTCGGAGTTCGGGAATGATTCCGGTGTTTTCATCGAGAATGTTCTAAAAGGTTCCGGATTGTCCGGCACTCCGGGGGGAAGGGGTACATGAATGTGTCATTACATATTGGAATGATTGCATCATGTACTAAGTGTTCTTGCTGTCCCAAATAAAGGATTAAATTGAATCCTAAAACAGAAAAGTCAAATGTCCAGTTTGAAAGTCAAACGGCTAAAACAAGAAACTGTGGGAAACAAGCAAGAGGAGTTGGAACCGACTTGGAGGAGGAGTTTCTCTCCTCCAAGCCGGCGGCCAGCCCTAGGCCGAGTTGGGGAGGGACTCCCTCCCTCCCCTGGCGCGCCAGCCCCCTCCCATCTATATAAGGAGGGGCAGGGCTCCCCTCCTAGGACACACAAGTTTTCTACCTCTAATCTCCGGTTTAGAGCCGTTTTGGTTTAGAGCTTCTAATTGCTTTAGCCAGCGGTTTAGAGCCTTCTAATTGGTGTGTCTAATCTCTAGACCTCTAATTGCCCTCTCTCATAATCCACCATACTCGCTCCGACTTAAGGCGAAGCCCTGCGGGATTTCCCCTCTACTTCCGGTACCACGCCGTTGTGCTGCCGGAATTGCGAGGAGAGTGCTACAACCTCCGCTGCCTGCTGGAACAAGGGAGAGGAAGGTCTTCGTCGAGTACCGAACGTGTGACCGACTGCGGGAGCGCTGCCGGAACGCAGCGCCGGAAGGATCATCTACACGATCTTGAGATCGGAAAGAGTACGACTACATCACCCACGAGAATCCGCTCTCGTTAAACGCTTTGGAATCTTCGAGGGTAAGTTATACCATCGACTCGTTGCTACAATCTAGTAGATAGATCTTGGCTTGTTTGTTTGTATGCGATAGAAATTTTTTGTTTTCCATGCTACGAACCCCTACAGTGGTATCAGAGCCGTGTCTATATGTAGATCTGTTGCACGAGTAGAACACAATGGTCATTGTGGGCGTTGATGCTTTTATTGTCGATTGCTTCTTGTGTACTTTGCATCTTGCGGTATGTTGGGATGAAGCGGCCCGGGCTAACCTTACATGACATCGTTCATGAGACTTGCTCCACGCTTGACATGCAACTTGTATTGCATAAGTGGCTTTGCGGGTGCCTGTTTCTCCTAGCATAGTTAAGATCCAATTTACAACGGGTGATTAACAATACTAGTATCAATGTTGTGGTTCTTGTTCGTAAGTTAGAACGACACTTATTGAAAGCCCCAAACCACGTAAAATATGCAAAGAAAGTAGAGGCGTCTAACTTTGTTTTGCAGGGGTGTGCAGTGATGTGATATGGCCATGATTGTGATTATACTTGATGTATGCAATGTCCCTTATTGTAAGTCGGCAACCGGCAGGAGCCGTATGGTTGTCTTTAATTTATGTTAAGACCCGTGTGTCTATTCAAAGTAGTTGTAATAGTTGAAGCCGGTGGACGACAACCATGGAGTAGCGTCATTGACCTTGATGCAATGCCGGTGATGATGGATATCATGTTCGTGCTTGAAGATGGAGATCGGAAGCACAAAGAAGAAAGGCCATATCATATCACATATATATTGAATTGCATGTGATGTTAATCCTTTATGCATCTTGTATTGCTTAGTAGACGATGGTAGCATTATAAGATGATCCCTCATGCACATGAATTTCAAGTCATAAAGTGTTCACCCTTAGTCAGCACCGTTGCTAAAGCTTGTTGTTTCGAAGCACCACGTGATGATCGGGTGTGTTAGATTCCGCAAGTGTATACAACGTGAGCAAGCCAGATTTGCTCATGCGGAAACTAAGGTTTGATCTTGACGAGCCTAGCATGTACAGACATGGTCTCGGAACACGGATCACCGAAAGTTAAAGCATGAATCATATAGTAGATATGATGAACATGATGATTGTTCGCCATTGAAACTATATCAACTCTCGTGATGATCGGTGTTGATGTAGTGGATTTGGTTCGTGTGATCACTAAAACAATGTGAGGGATATTGTTTTGAGTGGGAGTTCACCTAGTTTAATTACATTAATTAATTTGAACTCAATTTGTCATAAACTTAGTCTAAACTATTGCAAATATGTTGTAGATCAATGGCAGCCCCTACCATCAATTTTAATGCGTTCCTAGAGAAAGAAAAGTTGAAAAACAATGGAAGCAACTTCGCGGATTGGTTCCGCAATTTGAGGATTGTCCTCACAGCTGGTAATTTGACCTATGTGCTGGATGTACCGCTGGGTGACCCACCTGCAGCTGATGCTCCCGATGAAGTAAAGAATGTTTACCTCGCTCGGAAGAATCAGTACTCCATAGTTCAGTGTGCTATCTTGTATGGTTTGGAATCGGAGCTTCAGAAAAGGTTTGAGGATTCAGACCCATATGATATTGTCGAGGATCTCAAATTGATTTTTGAGACTCATGCGACAATTGAAAGCTATGAGGCTTCTGAAAAGTTCTTTAACTGCAAGATGGAAGAGGGCAGCTCCGTCAGTGAGCATGTGCTTAAGATGTCTGGGCACGCAAACAAACTTCAAAGCTTGGGTATAGTGATTCCTAATGCTTTGGGGATTTACCGTGTCCTCCAATCACTACCACCAAGTTACAAGAACTTTGTGATGAACTACAACATGCAGAACATGAACAAGACGTTGCCAGAACTCTTTGCCATGTTGAAATCTGCAGAAGTGGAGATCAAGAAAGAGCACCAAGTGTTGTTGGTCAATAAGACCACCAAATTCAAGAAAGGCAAGTCTAAGCCAAAGGGACACTTCAAGAAGGGTGGTAAGAAAGTTACCACGCCGACGAAGAAGACCAAGGCTGTACCTAAGCCTGATACTGAGTGCTTTTACTGCAAGGGAGAAGGTCACTGGAAGCGGAATTGCCCAAAGTACTTGGCGGATTTGAAGAACGGCAACATCAAGAAGAAAGGTATATCTGATATACATGTTATTGATATGTATCTCACTAGTACTCGTAGTAGTGCCTGGGTATTTGATACTGGTTCAGTTGCTCATATTTGTAACTCGAAACAGGTGCTGCAGAATAAACGGAAGCTAGCGAAGAACGAGGTGACGATGCGCGTGGGAAACGGATCAAAGGTTGATGTGATCGCGGTCGGCACGCTACCCCTTCATCTACCATCGGGATTAGTTTTATACTTAAATAATTGTTATTTGGTGCCTGCGTTGAGCATGAACATTATATCGGGATCTTGTTTATTGCAAGACAGTTACTTGTTTAAATCCGAGAATAATGGTTGTTCTATTTATATGAGTAATATGTTTTATGCACATGCACCTTTGATAGATGGTCTATTCTTATTGAATCTCGATAGTGGAAATACACATATCAACAACATTGAGGCTAAACGTTTGAAATCAAGCGATAATTCGACCTATATGTGGCACTGTCGTCTTGGTCACATCGGAGTGAAACGTATGAAGAAACTCCATTCCGATGGACTTCTTGAATCACTTGATTTTGAATCACTTGAAAGATGCGAAGCATGTCTGATGGGTAAAATTACTAAGACTCCATTTTCTGGTATGATGGAGCGAGCTACGGACTTATTGGAAATCATACATACCGATGTGTGTGGTCCAATGAGTGTAGCATCGCGCGGTGGTTATCGTTATGTTCTTACCTTCACGGATGACTTGAGTAGATATGGGTATATCTATTTCATGAAACATAAGTCCGAAACTTTCGAGAAGTTTAAGGAGTTTCAAAGTGAGGTAGAGAATCAACGTAACAAGAAGATTAAATTTCTACGTTCTGATCGTGGAGGTGAATATCTAAGTTACGAGTTTGGCGAGCATTTGAAGAAATGCGGAATACTTTCACAATTGACACCGCCGGTAACACCACAGCGTAATGGTGTGTCCGAACGTCGTAATCGAACTCTCTTAGATATGGTTCGTTCTATGATGTCACTTACAGATTTACCGCTATCATTTTGGGGTTATGCATTAGAAACAGCCGCATTCACTTTAAATAGGGCACCATCTAAATCCGTTGAAACGACACCGTATGAATTATGGTTTGGGAAGAAACCTAAATTGTCGTTCCTTAAAGTTTGGGGATGCGAAGCCTATGTAAAGAAGTTACAGCCGGACAAGCTTGAACCCAAAGCGGAAAAATGCGTCTTCATAGGATACCCGAAGGAAACTATTGGGTATACCTTCTATCATAGATCCGAAGGCAAAATCTTCGTTGCCAAGAATGGATCCTTTCTAGAGAAGGAATTTCTCTCGAAAGAATTGACTGGAAGGAAAGTATAACTCGACGAGGTTGTCGAACCTTATCTCGAAATTGCGAGTAGCGCAGCACCGGAAGAAGTTCCTGTGGTGTCTGCACCAATAAGAGAGGAAGCTAATGATGGTGATCATGAAACTTCGGTTGAAGTTGCTACAGAGCCTCGGAGGTCAACGAGAACTCGTACCACTCCAGATTGGTATGATTCCATTATGAATGTCATGTTGGTGGACAACACCGATGACCCCGAGACATATGAGGAAGCGATGATGAGCCCAGATTCCAATAAATGGCAAGAAGCCATGAAATCCGAGATTGGATCCATGTACGAAAACCAAGTATGGACTTTGGTGGACTTACCGGATGGCCGAAAGGCTGTCGAGAACAAATGGATTTTCAAGAAGAAAACAGATGCTGATGGTAATGTTACTGTCTATAAAGCTCGACTTGTCGCAAAAGGGTTTCGACAAATTCAAGGAGTTGACTACGATGAGACTTTCTCACCGGTAGCGAAGCTAAAGTCTGTGAGGATTATGTTAGCAATCGCTGCATATTATGATTATGAGATATGGCAGATGGATGTCAAAACAGCATTCCTCAATGGAGACATTGATGAAGAGTTGTATATGATGCAACCCAAAGGTTTTGTCGATCCTAAAGATGCTAACAAGGTATGCAAACTTCAACGGTCCATCTATGGATTGAAGCAAGCATCCCGAAGTTGGAATCAACGTTTTGATAAGGTAATCAAAAGTTTTGGTTTTATACAAACTTATGGAGAAGCTTGTATTTACAAGAAAGTGAGTGGGAGCTCTGTAGCATTCTTAATACTATATGTGGATGACATATTGTTGATTGGGAATGATGTAGACCTTCTTAATAGTGTCAAGGAATATTTGAATAATAGTTTTTCAATGAAGGATCTTGGCGAAGCAGCTTACATATTAGGCATAAAGATTTATAGAGATAGATCGAAACGCCAAATATCATTGTCACAGAGTACATATTTGGACAAAGTTCTAAAGAGATTTGGAATGGAAGAAAGCAAGAAAGGGTTCTTGCCCATGTTGCCCAATACGACCTTGAGTAAAACTCAAAGTCCGACATCGGCAGAAGATAGAGAAAGGATGAGTAAGACTCCCTATGCCTCAGCCATAGGATCTCTAATGTATGCCATGCTATGTACTAGACCCGACATTGCATATGCTGTTAGTTTAACTAGCAGATATCAAAGTGATCCAGGAGTGGATCATTGGACAGCGGTCAAAAACATCCTTAAGTACTTGAGAAGAACTAAGGATATGGTTCTTTCTTATGGGGGTGATGAACAGCTCGTTGTTAATGGTTACACCGATGCTAGTTGGAACACAGATCCGGATGATTCTAAATCACAATCCGGATACGTATTTATTTTGAATGGTGCAGCAGTTAGCTGGAGGAGTGCAAAGCAAAGCGTTGTGGCGAGATCTTCAACTGAATCGGAATACATGGCTGCTTCGGAGGCTTCACAAGAAGCGATATGGATGAAAGAGTTCATTACAGAGCTGGGTGTGGTTCCTAGTGCGCTGGACCCAATGTCTATCTACTGTGATAACATGGGCGCCATAGCCAATGCGCAAGAACCAAGGTCACACAAGAAGCTGAAGCATATCAAGCTACGTTTTCACGCTATTCGAGAACATATCCAGGATGGGGATATAAAGATTTGCAAAGTACACACAGATCTGAATGTGGCGGATCCGTTGACTAAACCTCTCCCGAGGGCAAAACATGACCAACACCAAACTGCCATGGGTGTTCGGTATATTACCATGTAATCTAGATTAGATGACTCTAGTGCAAGTGGGAGACTGTTGGAGATATGCCCTAGAGGCAATAATAAATGTAGTTATTATTATATCTTTGTGTTTATGATAAATGTTTACATTCATGCTATAATAGTATTAACAAGGAAACATTGATACTTGTGTGATTTGTAAACTTAATTTGAAGTCCCTAGTATAGCCTCTATACTTCACTAGCTTGTTGGTTGATTAATGATTGTGGTTTCCCTATCATGAACATTGAGATGTTATCAACAACAAGATCATATCGTTAGGAGAATGATATGGTGGACATACTCCTATAGATAAGCGTAGCATAAAGATCAAGTCATTTCAATAGTTCAATTGCTATATGCTTTATGATACATAGTAACCTAATTCCTTCGACCATGAGATCATGCATATCACCTTTACCGGATGGATGCTTTGATGACATCAAACACCACACATAACTGGGTGGTTATAAAGGTGGCATTGAGTGTTCGGAAAGTATTGGTTGAGACACATGGATCAAGAGTGGGATTTGTCCATCCACATGACGGATAGATATACTCTGGGCCCTCTCGGTGGAATGTCATCCAATTAGCTTGCAAGCATGTGACTTGGTCACAAGGGATCACATATCACGGGAACGAGAAAAGAGTACTTATCAGTAACGAGGTTGAACTAGGTATGCAGAGATACCGACGATCATAACCTCGGATAAGTAACATATCGTGAGACAAAGGGAAATTGGTATCGTATGTAAGTGGTTCATTCGATCGCAAAGTAATCGTAGAAATATGTGGGAGCCATATGAATTTCCAGATTCCTCTATTGGTTATTGTTCGGAGAAGTGTCTCGATCATGTCCGCATAATTCACGAACCGTAGGGAGACACACTTAAGGATTCGACGTTGTTTGAGTAGTTATGGTATTATGAGAAAGAGACCGAATGTTGTTCGGAGTCTCGGATGGGATCCGGGATATCACGAGGTGATCCGGAATGGTCCGGAGAATAAGATTCATATAAGGAAAGTCCCGTTTCGGAGTTCGGGAATGATTCCGGTGTTTTCATCGGGAATGTTCTAGAAGGTTCCGGATTGTCCGGCACTCCGGGGGGGAAGGGGTACATGAATGTGTCATTACATATTGGAATGATTGCATCATGTACTAAGTGTTCTTGCTGTCCCAAATAAAGGATTAAATTGAATCCTAAAACAGAAAAGTCAAATGTCCAGTTTGAAAGTCAAACGGCTAAAACAAGAAACTGTGGGAAACAAGCAAGAGGAGTTGGAACCGACTTGGAGGAGGAGTTTCTCTCCTCCAAGCCGGCGGCCAGCCCTAGGCCGAGTTGGGGAGGGACTCCCTCCCTCCCCTGGCGCGCCAGCCCCCTCCCATCTATATAAGGAGGGGCAGGGCTCCCCTCCTAGGACACACAAGTTTTCTACCTCTAATCTCCGGTTTAGAGCCGTTTTGGTTTAGAGCTTCTAATTGCTTTAGCCAGCGGTTTAGAGCCTTCTAATTGGTGTGTCTAATCTCTAGACCTCTAATTGCCCTCTCTCATAATCCACCATACTCGCTCCGGCTTAAGGCGAAGCCCTGCGGGATTTCCCCTCTACTTCCGGTACCACGCCGTTGTGCTGCCGGAATTGCGAGGAGAGTGCTACAACCTCCGCTGCCTGCTGGAACAAGGGAGAGGAAGGTCTTCGTCGAGTACCGAACGTGTGACCGACTGCGTGAGCGCTGCCGGAACGCAGCGCCGGAAGGATCGTCTACACGATCTTGAGATCGGAAAGAGTACGACTACATCACCCACGAGAATCCGCTCTCGTTAAACGCTTTGTAATCTTCGAGGGTAAGTTATACCATCGACTCGTTGCTACAATCTAGTAGATAGATCTTGGCTTGTTTGTTTGTATGCGATAGAAATTTTTTGTTTTCCATGCTACGAACCCCTACAAGAATGTCATCCAATTAGCTTGCAAGCATGTGACTGGCTCACAAGGGATCACATATCACAGGAACGAGTAAAGAGTACTTATCGGTAACAAGGTTGAACTAGGTATGCAGAGATACCGACGATCAAACCTCAGATAAGTAAAATATCACGAGACAAAGGGAAATTGGTATCGTATATAAATGGTTCTTTCGTTCGCAAAGTAATCGTAGAAATATGTGGGAGCCATATGAATTTTCAGATTCCTCTATTGGTTATTATCGGAGAAGAGTCTTGGTCATGTCTGCATAATTCACGAACCGTAGGGAGACACAGTTAAGGATTCAATGTTATTTACTAGATATGAAATGTAAGTAAGAAGACCGAATGTTGTTCGGAGTCTCGGATGAGATCCGGGATATCACGAGGAGATCCAGAATGGTCCAGAGAATAAGATTCATATAAAGAAAGTTCAATTCCGGAGTTCGGGAATGATTCCGGTGTTTTCACCGAAATGATCTAGAAGGGTCTCGAAGGTTCACAGAACCGGAAGTGGATGGGTACATGAATGAGTCATGACAAAGTGGAATTGTGTAACATCCCAAAAATATAACCCAAGGATCATCAAAACTCTAATCACTAAAATTAGGGTTAACAAAAACTTTGATTAATTTAAAATCATATGAATGCATGTGTGAATGAGATGATTTGATAAATGCATGAATGAACTTGTGTGATTAACCTAAATAGCAAGAAATGGTTTAAAGATGAAAATAACATCATATAAAACATTTCCATGCAGAAACAAAACAAGAGAAAATCAAAAACAAATAAAATAAAGCAAATGGTCATTTTTGCCAATCTTGCTCACTAGGTCACTTTGAGTGTTTCTAGTTCAAGATTTAAAACAGAAACTTTTCCAACTCTTTTCACCCCTTTCTAGAACAAGTAAAAGTAAATCAAATACCACCTTTCAAACTTGCAGAAACATTTGGCAACCTCATTCAAATTACAATTCAAAATTGAATCTTTATCATATGTGAAGATCACACATTTTCAAAACCCAACCAAACCAGTCCCCCTTGACTAATCCAACTAACCAGACACTCCCTAGTATGTGCCTACCAAACCCACCAAGTTTGAATCCAAAATTCAAATTTAAAGTTCTTGCGGCCATTTCATCAAACACCTTGCAGATACAAATCAAACAAACATCAAACACTATAGTGTGCAGTAAAATTGGCCTAACTTGTTCCCTCTATAGCTCACTCTACACTCTCAGTAGATGATCAAAGTAATCTAACTAGCTTTAGCACCACTATGAGCAAGCCTAGCCATTAATGTCAAGCATGCCGAGAGCACCATTGCCACCCCATTGTCGCCAGCAGGCTAGAGGCCGCACTAGCCTTGCCAACCTTGTCTGGGACATGCAGCACCGGCCACCGCCACCCACTGTCCCAGCCCCGAGCAGTGCCAGCCCCTGTACCACACAACACGCCCATGCCAAACTCCTCTGCGACCATGCCGAGAGCTCGCCAGTGCGCCACGCTTGACCAGCACCCACAGACCGCGCGCCGCCCTCGCCGCTTGCAGGGATGATCACCAGCACCCTAGCACCTAGCCAGACATGTCCATTCACCGCCGCGCGGAACACACGCGCTGTGCGACATTAAAACCACCGTCGGACCTGCCCAGAGCATCAGCGTGTTCCGACCGATCAGCACTGCCCCACGCCTCGCCACCACACCGTTGAGCTTCGCCATGGAGCACATCACCGTCCCCTACCGTCACCCATGCCAGTAGCCCTCTGTGTCGTCGACCGCGATGAGCTCAGACCGCGCCCGTCGGTCCCCTTCCGCCACTATAAATAGAGGCCTCCACCGCTCGTTTTCGCCACACCAGTTCACTCCCTCTCACCCAGAACCACCCCACCTCACTCCTGGAGCAAGGCGAGCAACGCATCACCGGAATTTTACCGGAGCCCACCACTGCTGGAGAAGAAGGGAGCCGTCGATTGGAGCCGCCCCAGGAGAAGCTACCGGTACCAGGAGAACCGCCGTCGTCAACTTCGTCGTTCGCCCCCGTCGTCGACCCTCGCCTGAGCCCCGGTGAGCCTCCCACGACCCTCACCTGCCGCGCTAGGGTTCTGTCTCGTCGGCGCTGCCCGACAAGGACGATGAACCATAGCCGTTCGATTAGAGTTAGATCGTGCGGTTCGCATTTCCCCGTACCGCTTCGCCCCTCCCCGTCTCACTGACGCGTGGAGACAGCCACTTAACCAGCCGGCGTACGCGCTGTGTGTAGTGGGCCGGCCCATTAAAACATCCCGCGCGACCCAACAATTCAAATTAATCTTTATTCATTTAATTTCAAACATAATTCTGTACCTAGATTCAAAAATCCACCCAGCTCGATTCACTGAACCAAAATGCGTGAAACCAATTTTGTTAGAAAGGTACTGAAATGCTTAATCCAAGCCCGTTGGATTCAAACCATTTGGAGTTATAGATCAACCATGGTAAAAATAACAAGGCAAAATCTTTCTGCATTCAAACATTTTTCAAAATTCAACCATAAAAGCTTTTGAGTTGATTCCAACCCTCAAAAATCACATTTGATCATACCTTTCAGAATATATAAAAACATATGGGTTTACTTGCAGAAATAATGTTCAAGTAATAAAATAATGCCACATAGGCATTTCTAGTCACTTTATTTAATTAAAATAAAAAGGTTAAACCTTATTAAATTGTGACACCACTTTAAATCACATTCCCATGTACTGAAATATGTGGTGATGACATGTGTCAACATGATACCATGTTTGAGTTGGAGAATATTAAATCTTAAGTAGTTTTTCAATGAGTAGAAATTACTTTTCTCAAATAAAATAAATAAGACAAGTGCTTTAATCCTTGTGATAATAGTGATGATGCTAGATCATCTAGTGTGACTTTTTGTGTGATGATTAAAAAATAGTTAAGTATTGTTTGATGATTGTGTGCCTCGTATTTATTTATAGACGCTAGTACCGACCAAGGATATGAGGAGGAAGGAGGATACTACGAGGAAGAAGCCGAGGAGAACTTCAACCACTGCTCTGCTCAAGGCAAGCTATTAACTTAGCAAGCTAACCCTTGCAAATTATGCAAGCAAATACTTGCTTGTTACTATGCCAACTATATGCCTTAAGCATATGTGATCATACCCACTTGATAACCCAATCCTAGTTTTACTTGCAAGCTTAATACTTTTTTTATTTATCAAAGCTTTCTCTTAGAGTTTACATGGTGAATTGTAGATTCTAGAAAGATAACTAAAGGTAGCATAAAGAGCATAAAATTTGGCCTAAGTTAGATAATCTTGATGTCATCCTAAGGCATGAGATTGAACTTAGCAAATCCCCACTTGTTTATCACCCCTCATTAGTATTTACCACAACTTGTAGATGCTAGTGCTAAGTATAAAACTTGACCAACTTTAGATGGGAATACTTGGTGAAAATGGTTATGAAAACCTTTGAATGATGAGTCATTCTACTGAAATGTTTTGACATGTGTTTTCGAACACCAGATGATTTTGATGGTGAAAATATTGAGGCATGAGCCTTAGCCCTTTATAAAACTGATGGTTGTCTGGATGCGATACCATTCCAATTTTATTGTACAACCATAATACCCAAAATTTGGGTAGGGCTTGACTGAAAATTTATATACCTTAGTATGGGTTCCCTCGCGGCCACGGTCTGAGCTGAGGCTACCTTGTGAAGATTGTCCACGTGTGCAGTACCCAAGATGACAGTTGGTCATGGTTGGGAGGCCAAACTCACAGGAGAGGTGCCTATACTAGTGACATGGTTATACCCTACGGGTACGTGACTTCAGCATACCTGGTCCAGCCCAAGGAAGGCCCATAGCAGACATGCGCTGTCCCATGGAGATTTTCGGGTGGCCAAGGCCCATGACGCCTTCGGATCCTTGGAGAGCAAGACTAGAGGCGATAGGAAATTCAAAGGGGTAAAACCCTAGAACTTGTAACCGACTAGGACTATGCCCAGGACCTGCCTAAGTCTATATAAAGGTCAGGAGGGCACGCCCTAGATCCCTCGACTCATACTTTCGCACACGCATCCACGCCAGATCGAATCTGCGCACCCTGTAACCTTCGGTTCCGCCGTAATCAAGAGCAGACAAGCAGGAGTAGGGTTTTCCCTCCGGGGGCCTGAACCTGGGTAAATCTCGTGTCCCCTGGTTGCTTGTCTGTTAACCGTGCCACGATCTCCAGCATCCCCATCTTCTCCAAAACCCAAGTCCATAACAATGGGCATTGACGAGATTAAACCTCGTCAATTGGCGCCGTCTGTGGGAATCGGGGCTGCTGATTGTGCGGTCGTGACGGTTCCGACCCAATCGATCTACAACTCCGCGGCGACGGAGAATCACCTCCTCTTCGGCGCTTTCGACTTCACCGCCCACTCGCCGGCCACCATGAAGGATTTCGAGCCCGTAGGTGACGGATTCGAAATTTTGTTCGGGAGCTTCTGCTTCCAGGTGGGACAAACTGGCACCCTCCGCCTCCCTGAGCGGGTGCCCGTGCCGTCAATCAGGCCCGCTTCATGGGCTCCACACCCCGTTCTACGCACGTCACCATCGACAGATGAGTTCTACAGCAGCAGCAGCTGCAACTCCGATCTGTGCGATCCACCTTCGGATGAAGGGACCTACGGTTCCGGATCCGAAAGCTGCGGCAGCAGCCGACCAATCTGCAAGCGCTATATGTGCGCCGCAGTCATCCAAACCGACGAGGAAACGCCTAACCCGCCGCCCAATCGAAACGGCGAAAACGACGAAAACAGAAGAAGCCAGTCCCCCCCACCCAACAGGGAAAGCAACGGCCACGTCATCCAACTTAGCAAAGAAGGATGGGTCCAGGCTCGCCGTGCCGTCGCAGGCGACATCGTCTTACCTGCAGACGCCTCACGTGACCTATTGATGGCATACCACTACCTCCTCATCGAGGAGCACAAGAAACAAGTCAAGATGCAGGAGACGCTCGACAAACGCAAGCAAGCAGCCTCTGAGTCCAGCGCGCGACGAGCAGCGCTCTCCGCCATCGCACCCGGCTCTAGCACAAATGGAAACCAGGGAAACAAGCACCGCTCACGGGTGGAAAACATGGATCCCAAGGAGCGGCGCGATGTGACCCGAACTCTTCACACATCGTTCATGGATATGGATGCCGACGGCAACATCATCCCGAAGACGCCACAAGCTACGATCATGGTAGCCACTACGTATCTCGCGGCTCACCCACCTCCGGAGGGGGATCCAAAAACGGCCATGCATAGGTCCGCACTTACCGGACTAGGACTAATCGGAGCTACGCTCCACGAAGACGCTCCTGCGGAGCCGAAGAAGAAAGCTCCGGCCAGGCGCGACCGGAGTCCCACCCCCTCATACGAAGAGGAAGAGGAGCACGATCTTCCTGGAAGGAAGAAGAGCTCGCACCGCAATAAACGCGACTACGACGCCAGATACAAGCTTACACAGCGCAAGATCGACAAAGCACGCGCTAAACGCGCATGCTCGTCCGAATCTGAGATGGATGAAGACGAAGGAGAACTCTGCGGAGCTCGATGCTTCAGCAGATCCGTTCGGAGAACACAGATGCCACGCAACTTCAAGCTTCCTTCGGATACTCCGAAGTTCAACGGCACGCAAGATCCAAAGTCCTGGCTCAGTGACCATCTGTCATCCGTCAAGCTTCACGGAGGCAACAAAGAAACCGCCATGCAATGCCTTCAGCTGCAGCTGACAGGCGCGGCGCGGGTCTGGCTTAGCAACCTATCATCAGGATCCATCCGAAGCTGGGAGGAGCTCGCTTACAGCTTCATCCGAAATTTCAAAGGCACCAGCAAGAGGCCCACCTCAATCGAAGAGTTGCGAGCCTGCACTCAGAGAACGGGTGAATCTATTCGCTCGTACATACTACGCTGGTCTACAACCAATAACTCCGCAGCACACATCTCCGAAGAGCGAGCCATCGACGCCTTCAGGGACGGCGTCAAGCGCCCAGACTTCAAGGAGGAACTTGGGCGTGTAAAGCCCAAGACACTCGACCACCTCATGGAAATCGCCAACAGTTGGGCAGACGGCGAAGATTGCATCCAGCGAGCGCAATCAGATGAAGAGGACGACTACGGCCGAAGACGCGAACGCCGCAGCAAGAGGAGATCGCGCGTCTACGAGGACCGCGACGGACCCGACATGGTCGCGGCCGGCTACGCCGACCGCCGTAACGATAACAGCCGCAACAGCGGAGGATACCGCAGCGGAAACTTCCGCGACAACGGACGACCAGCGCAGTCGTGGCAACGCCGCGACCGCGACAACGGACCCTCAGCATTCGACAAACTTTCGGGTCCATGCACCATCCACTTCTACATCGACAAACAGGATGGCAAAAAGAAAGCCAGCCACATGCTCAAGGACTGCCGCGAGTTCCAGAAACTCAGCGAAGGCATGGTGCAGATGAGGCAACAAGCTCCAATTCCTGCGTTCGGAAACGCACCTGCGCCAGGTGAAATAGCACACGGAGCTCCTCCACCGCCGCCTATTGGAGGCCCAAATCAACCAGTTGTACCAGCGCAAAACAACGTCGGGGTCCCATACCCGCCACCAAAAGGAGCACTAAATATGATCCAGAAGGGACGCCCCACAAATAGGGTGCAGAAGAAAATCACCCGACAAATCAACTTGGCCGTGGCAACTCCGCCTGCAATCCCTGAGTACCTCAGCGGATCGGAGTCCTGCATCACATTCACTCGCGCGGATCACCCTTGCCAGATCCTTTGCCCAGGTCATGCTGCCCTGGTGCTGGAGGCGCAGATCAGAGGCTTCGAGATGAGTCGCGTCTTCATGGACGGCGGCAGCGGCATCAACCTAATATTCGCAAGCACGCTAGCAGCTATGCGAATCCCGCAATGCAGCCTGGAACAATCAGACACAACGTTCCACGGCATTGTCCCAGGGAAAGGCATCTTCCCCCTGGGCAAAATAGGGCTCGACGTCATCTTCGGGAAGCCGGACAACTTTCGGCAGGAGCGCCTAGAATTCGAAGTGGTGGACTGGCCGTCGCAATACCACGCCATCCTGGGGCGTGTAGCATTCGCAAGATTCCTGGCCGTCCCACACTACGCATACCTACTACTCAAGATGCCAGGACCAAGGGGCGTCATCACAGTACACGGGAGCTTCACCCGATCGGACCAATGCGACAGGGATTTCAACAAAATCTCCCAGTCTTTCGGCATGCAAGATGAACTTGTAAGGCTCCGAGCGGTGACGGACAATGGGCTACCCCCAGTCACAAGGCAGAACGCACCCGACATGTCCTTCGACTCCACCGTCAACACCAAGAAAGTACAGGTCCATCCGACGGATGCCTCTAAGACGACCCTCATCGCCAATGACCTCAGCACCGCATAGGAAGACGCGCTCGTCGAATTCCTCCGTGAGCGTTGGGAAATCTTCGCCTGGTGTCCTGCGGACATGCCAGGAGTTCCCAGGGAATTCGCCGAGCACACACTCAATGTCTTTCCAGACACCAAGCCAGTCAAGCAGTCCATCCGAAGACTGTCGGAGCCACGAGCCGAAGCTATCGGCAAGGAAATCAACAGATTACTCGCAGCAGACTTCATCCGGGAAATAAAGGAAAGCGAGTGGCTGGCAAACACGGTGATGGTCCCGAAGAAGGACACGGACATCCTGCGGATGTGTGTGGACTTCACGTCACTAAATAAGCACTGCCCAAAGGACCACTTCCCTCTTCCTCGGATCGACCAGATCATCGATTCGACTGCAGGTTGTGAGAAACTCTCCTTCCTCGACGCCTACTCAGGCTATAACCAGATTCGACTCAAGGTCGAAGATCAAGAGAAAACGGCGTTCATCACACCGTTCGAAGTATTCTGCTACAACACAATGCCCTTCGGGCTAAAGAACGCAGGTGCCACGTACCAGCGATGCATGCAGGCCTGCCTCAAGGACCAGATCGGTCGCAACGTCCAAGTCTATGTCGACGACATAGTAATAAAAACCAAGGAGGCAAGGACACTTATCGATGATATCTGTGAGACGTTCGACAACCTTGATCGCTACAGGATCAAGCTCAATCCAGAAAAGTGCGCCTTCGGCGTCCCCTCGGGTCAGCTGCTTGGGTACTTCATCTCTCAACAAGGGATCAAGGCGAACCCGAAGAAAATCAAAGCCATCATGATAATGGAGAAGCCGAAAAACCTCAAGGGCGTTCAGCAGCTCGCAGGGAGAGTAGCCGCACTAAGCAGGTTCATCAGCCGCATGGGCGAGAAGGCCCTACCATTCTACCAGCTGCTGCGCAAGGCAGACAAGTTCGAATGGACACCAGAAGCCAACGACGCATTCGAAAGCCTCAAGCGGCTCCTCTCCACCTCGCCCATTTTGGTCACGCCAAAGGAGCGCGAGCCCCTGCTGCTGTACATAGCAACCACACACCAGGTGGTCAGCACCGTACTCGTGGTCGAACTACCCGAAGAAGGCAAGACCCACGGGGTCCAGCGCCCAATTTACTACCTCAGCGAGGTACTCACTCTAACAAAACAGCGGTACCCGCACTACCAGAAGCTAGCCTACGGCGTGTTCATGACGGCTCGACGACTGAGCCACTACTTCCAGGAGCATCAGGTGATGGTCGTCAACGAGGCACCCCTGAACAGCATCCTGAATAACCCAGAGGCCACAGGACGCGTGGCCCTGTGGGGCATCGAACTATAACCCTTGGACATCGTCTACGAGAAGCGACACGCAATCAAATCTCAAGTCCTTCCGGACTTCCTGGTGCACTGGATGGAGCTGCAGCTGCCTGACACCCAGACATGTCGCAGTCCTGGACAATGCATTTCGACGGCTCCAAGCGCGAAGCCGGAGTAGGGGCAGGAGTCATACTGACCTCCCCGCAAGGTGACAAGATGAAGTACATTCTTCGGATGAAATTCAGAGCCTCCAACAACGAGGCCGAATACGAAGCCCTCATCCATGGCATGAAGATGGCAAAAATATGCAGCGCAACGCGC
Organism: Avena atlantica; assembly: GCA_910589765.1. Taxonomy (NCBI): domain Eukaryota; kingdom Viridiplantae; phylum Streptophyta; class Magnoliopsida; order Poales; family Poaceae; genus Avena; species Avena atlantica. The sequence goes on from OU342739.1 coordinate 135,516,164, forward strand.
GTGGTCATCTACGGTGACTCCAACCTTGTCGTACAGCAGACGATGAATGAGTGTGACGCACATGCCGAAAACATGATCGCGTACCGCGCACTATACAACGCACTCGAAGGAGAATTCGACGGCTGCGAACATCGGCACGTTGGAAGAGAAAGCAATGAGGAGGTCGATAGACTCGCCAACATCGGCTCCACTTGTGCAAAGGTACCACCAGGTGTGTTCCTCAAACAGATCTGTGTGCCATCTATCAAGCGAAAATTCCCCAAGGGATCACCCGAAGAAGCAGAACACTCGGGGGATACGCCACCCGAAGGTCATGAAGGACCCGAAAAGTTGGGTACCGAAGTTGCCATGGTCAACCTGATGCAGTTCATGGCAGTCGAAGAAATTTGGACACGTCCATACCTCCATTTCCTGATAAACGGAGAATTGCCTGACAGCCCGACAGATGCCCGGCGCATATCTCGTCGGTCAAAAGCCTTCACCATCATCAATGGCGAGCTGTACAAACGCAGCATTACGGGTGTGCTACAACGGTGCGTCACCATTGACGACGGCAAGGCCATACTCCAAGACATCCATGAGGGCATCTGCGGCCACCACGCAGGTAGCCGCTCCCTTGTCGCCAAAGCTCTGCGAGCAGGATTCTACTGGCCAACGGCCATGAGCGACGCGAAGGACATCGTCCGAAGATGCAACGGGTGCCAACGGTTCGCCGACAAACCGCACGCACCCGAGTCCGAACTTTGACCCATACCCATAGCTTGGCCTTTTTCCCAATGGGGCCTCGACATGATCGGCAAACTGCCAAAATCCTCGAAAGGGGGACACGTCTTCCTCCTGGTCACAGTCCACAAATTCACCAAGTGGATCGAGGCAATGCCAGTCACCAACCAGAAGGGAAAAACCGTCGTCAAATTCTTCGAATCCATTGTCTACAGGTTCGGCGTACCGCACAGCATCATCACCGACAACGGATCGAACTTCATCTCCGAAGAATTCCAGGACTTCTGCGAAGGCCTCGGGATCAATATCACATACGCCTCAGTGGCACACCCGCAAACAAACGGGAAAGTGGAAAAGGCCAACGGCCTAATCGGCGCCGGCATCAAGAAGCGCCTCATGAGCTCACTCGAGCACAAAGCTGGAAACTGGACGAAAGAGCTACCGTTTGTCCTGTGGAGCTTACGTACTACGCCAAACAGCTCCACCGGCTACACACCGTTCTTCATGGTGCACGGAGCTGAGGCCGTGTTACCAGCCGAAGTACGCCACCAGGCTCCACGAGTTGTCGCTTACAGCGAAGCCGAATCCACGGCTGCGCTCGAAGATGCCATCGACACACTCGACGAAGCACGAGATATAGCAGCAGCTCGATCAGCGGTGTACCAGCAGAGTCTCCGCAACTACCACAGCCGCTGGCTGCGCCCAAGGTCCTTCGTCGAAGGAGACCTCGTCTTGCGACTCAAGCAAAAGCGACCGAATAAATTCGAGTCACCATGGGAAGGACCCTATGTTATCACCGAAGTCATCCCAGGTGGCGCCTATCGCCTCAAACACGTGGAGTCTGGAGTCGCATACTCCAACCCATGGAACATCTCGCACCTGCGACGATTGTACCCGTAGCAACCTACCCACTTTTACTTTCAATAAGGCTTTCAGCCAAGGCTACTCAGCCGAACCATGTACCTTCTCCATTACGATATAAATAAAGTCCTACCTATTCTAAAGAATAACCTGAGCACGCTGCTCAAACAAATCTACAATCTGTTCGGCATACTGCCTCACAGCCGCGTAATGCGGACGCATGTTCCACTCGCCACCATCTGGTCGAAGAGGTGGCCCAGTTGCCACAACAGCCAAATCTACGTCTGGGCGGTGCACCCTCACAAGAGACAAGGCAGCCTTCACCCCTGCGACGAGCTGCTGCCGCACCAGCTCCTTGACATTGCTGGCACTCCGAAACCTCGAAGAAGACCTGCAAGGGTCGTCGGCACGACATCCAAAGGAAACATGACGTGCAGCACCGAGGAAAGTGATGTCTGCACCTGGCGGAGCACCCGCGAAACCTGATAGACACCATCCTGCACCGTCGCCAGAACCATGGCGCGATCGCGGTCCATCCAGAAGAAGCCGCCGGCCTCCATGTCCTGTTGAGTCAAGCAATTGACTCGAACAGCGATACGCTCCTTTTCTTCCCTCGGAGCAAGATTGGCACCTGCGACAAGCGCACAAAACAAGAATAAGGCCAGCAGGCTCATCCGAAGAACTGAGCTACAGCCCGAAAAAAGGATCAACTTACATTGCAGCTGCTCGGACAGCCGACCCAGCTCCGCCATCAAATACTCCTCTCTGGCTGCACCACGATCTGCCTTGGATTTCCAAATGCCGGCACGACCACGCAACCCGAGCAATTCCCTCTCCAAGCTGCGCACGCGATCTCCAAGGAAAACGAGCTGCGAGGAATCATCCAATGATGGTCGCAAGGGCTTTTCGGATGAAGTGTCAACTGGGTCAGCACCCGAAGGAACCTATAAGCAATAGGAAAAAAGAAGGCACACAGACATTTCAGCCAAGAATAGAGAACAACTCGGAGGAATTCATTAAATATATCAGGCCACTACGTGGCACAAGGATGGTACTACAAAAGATATTTACAACAAAAGTAGACTACAAAAGCCTACTATGCCTAAGGTGCAGGACACTGAGTCGCCTCAGAGCCAGACTGCCTAGCTTTGGCCTCGCCCTGCTGCCGCAATGCGTACTCAGACAACAAGTCAATGAGCTTGGGCCCATATCGTCTGCAGCGAGCGGAGTAGGCGGCGAAGGCTACCTCGGATCCATCCGCAGCCGTCGGCATCCGAGAAGTAATCTGGGGCAGGTCCAGCTCCGCCCCAGCCGCCATGGCCATTGCCAGCCCGACGGACGCGCCGATGCCCTTCTGCTTGCGCTTGTACGCCGCAGGCGCTTCGGCTGACAGAGCCTCTGCCAGGGCATCCACATCTTCAAGGGCTGCGCCCTTCGAGAAGAGCTCCTGGTAGAAGCGACCAAGGACCTCCTTCGCCTTGGCAAGGGAGTTGACGACGGTGCTGCAGCGGTCTTCGACCGCCACAGTGGCATCATCTAGAGCACTCCCGTGCTCCAGAGCACCGCGGTCGAACTCGATGCCTGCGGCATCTGAGACAAAAACGAAGAAAAACATGAAGAAAGGCAGCATAGAAGAAGATCCGTAGAAAAAGAAACAAGTACAAAAGCTTGTACTCACCCGAAATAGCCTTGGCAGCAGCCATGAGCTTATCCGCCACCCCTCTTTCACGAGCAGCCGCAACGGTAGCCAGCTGCTCCTCACGATCTGTGGCTTCCTGCTGCAGACGCTCCTTCGCTTCGGCTGCCTTCGTCAGCTCCAGCTCAAGGCGCTCTTTCGCACCAGCGGCGGCTTCGGCCTTCTGCTCCGATTGGCCAAGGCTCTTTTTAAGAGCGTCGACCTCACGGAGAGAGTCGTTATGCTCCTCTACATTTAAGACAAGCAAGTGTCAAAGAACAGGACCAGGATAAACAAGGGAGGTACTAAAAGGCAGACGGATACCTTGGAGCTGCCGCAGCTTCGGCTCCAGCGTCAGGCGCTCCTCCACCAGCCGCTTGGCCTCTTGGACAAAAGGCTGCAGAAAAAGGCAATAGCAGTTAGAACAGGACTTGGGGGCTCGGAGAAGCAAAAACAACATCAGCACATGAAGACACTCGGGGGCTCCCCCCGTGACATGAAGCAGAAAAATTTACATGCTCCGATGGCGACCCCGAAGGCCCGCCTGCGAAATTCTGAGGCGCAACCACCAGCCCCTCCCGCACAGGAGGAACTCGAGCGACGTCACCCGAAGTCGCCACCGTCTGAGGAGGAGGCGACGCAATGTTCGACTCCCCCATCATCTCCCGCGCACCATCACTAGAGCCGTCGGAGGATTGCCTGCATACGAACCAATCAACGCAGGTGCAAAAAACATGAAGGGAAAAGGACAACGGTGCAACAAGAAAACTTACGAGCCCAATGCACTCAGGTCGAAGATAGGAGAAGCCCTTCGGGCCCTCTTCTCCTCTTTCTTCTCTTCCTTCTTCTCCTCCTTCTTTTCTTCCTTCTTCCGCTTTGCTGGCGGGTGCGGCGCAACAGCCCGCACATGAATAGCAGGAAGGGGAGAGGAAGAACCCCCATGAACATCATCATGACGCTCAAGACCCAGAGGATTTCTGGGAGTCGGAGGAGTCGAGGCACCCGAAGACTCGCTGGAGCACCGTGATCGCTTGCGCGAATGGTCCTCACTCGACTCGTAGGTATCCTCCGCTGGAGAGCGCACTGACGGTAGCTCGGACACGGAATCCACCACTTCATTATCCGGGGCATTCGGATACCTTTCGGGCAACGGTGGTACCATGCCCGGCACTTTGAAGCTCTGCAAGATGAAAAGGAACTTTGTTAGCAAACAAAGGAAAAAAATACACAACCGACAAAAACAAAGAGGGAGCACTACGTGCGCAAATCTACACCTTCGGTACGACCAACGCCGAAGAAAAGGGAGGAGTCAGCGACTTCCCCGGGATTTTTTCGTCGGCCTTGAACTTCAACTGCGCGCGAAGAGCCTTGTCAAGTTCCACCTCGGAGATTTTCTCACTTGAAACCCTCGTCGGATCACGGCGCCCAGAATAAAGAAACATCGGGTGCACCCTCGCTTGGAGAGGCTGCACTCGACGCTCAAGAAAAGTTCGGATGATGTCCACACCGTTCACCTCCTTCTCAGGAATCAGTTGGAGATCCTCCACCCGACGGTACAGGGCCTCTATCTCCGCCACCTCACCGTCTAAAATTTGATTTTCCAGGATCTTTTCTTCTCAATCAATTGGGAGGGGTCAAAGGGAACAAGACCAAAATCTTGCCCGGGCACTACGGAGTCGCGGATATAAAACCATCGCCTCCGCCAGTACTGGACAGATTCGGACATGGAAAAGGAAAAGAATTGCAGATTGGGACTGAGGGAGATGATGAAACCCCCAATGGGATACACACCATCCGAACCAGATTGCCTCTTCACGGAATAGAGCTTCCGAAAGAGGCCAAATTGCGGCTCAATGCCAAGCCAGCACTCGCAAAAAGTGATAAAACAAGCAATGTGGAGAAGAGAATTGGGAGACAGATGATGCAACTGAACCCCATAGAAGAAGAGCAGTCCACGAAGGAAGTCATGGACTGGATACGAAAACCCACGCAAGACGAAGGCGAGAAACATAACCCGGTACCCAGATGGGGGACGGGGGATTACCTCATTGCCGGGGAGTTTGACGGCCGTCGTATCCTGCGGGATCAGGTCCCGCTCGTGCAGTTTGCGGAGGTCGCTCTCTCGCGTCTCTGATCGTCGCCAGCCACCATCGGTGACGCGAGCAGCGGCGGTGCCCTTCTTGCCTCCAGCGACGCTGGTCCCAACCGCAGATGAGGACTTCTTTGTTTTCCCCATGGCGCTGCAGCGGTGGTGGCGATGCCAATGCAGAAAGAATGAAGGAAATGTGGAAGAAAAGCTCAGCGCGCAGCAAGGAGGCAGTGAACAGATGAACTGGTGCGGTGAAAAACAAACCACGATTTCACCCAGGATTATAACAGTGAAGACGACGCACGCTGGCCGTCCATCAAGAAGACCTAACGCCAACGGTAGATCTGGCCGTACACGTGTCAACACCACACTGAACCGTCGTTACCACGCCGTCCACTACGCGCAGAAATCGAGGAGACATCGTAATCATCTCCACGCCGCGCGTGACTGGTCAATTCAAAGTCAGAAAGTGGGACCCACGCTTCGTCCAGTCAAGTCATCTCTGGCGTAGCAGACGCTTGAGGTCATCGATCGTCACCACTGACGTCATCAAAAGCTATACTAGCACTACTTCGGCTCCACAGCTAAGAGTACTCACTCGAATCTTCGATTCGACTAAATACTCGGGGGCTACTCCTATTAGGAGCGTTGGTCGCGTTGTTGGAATTATGCCCTAGAGGCAATAATAAAGATTTTATTATTATAATTCTTGTTCATGATAAAGTTTATATTCCATGCTAGAATTGTATTAAGCGGAAACTTTAATACTTGTGTGGTTTGTCAACAACACCGTGTACCTAGTACGCCTCTATGGACTAGCTCATTGATCAATGATGGTTAAGGTTTCCTAACCATAGACATGAGTTGTCAATTGATAATGAGATCATATCATTGGAGAATGATATGATGGACAGACCCAAACTAAGCAAAGCAATTAGATCGTTTCATCGTGTTCATCTTTGCGAAGCTTTTCCTATGTCAAATATTGTATTCCTTAGACCATGATATAATACAACTCCCTGGTATCGGAAGAAAGCTTTGAGGTCATCAAACGTCATCCTATGAGAGGGTGATCATAAAGGTGTCTCTCAGGTGATCGGAAAGTATCTGTTGGGTTGTATGTATCGAGATGGGATTTGTCCCTCCCAAGTCGGAGAGATATACTTCGGGCCCACTCGGTAATCGATATCAACACCGCTTGCAAGCATGTGGTTAAGGAGTTAATCACAAAGTGATATCGGATTACGGAACGAGTAAAGTACTTGCTGTGAACGGGATTGAACTAGGTATGACGGTACCGACGATCGAATCTCGGGCAAGTAAAATATCGCGAGACGAAGGGAATATATATATGGGATTGATTGAATCCTGGCATAGTGGTTCATCCGATATGATCATCGATGAATGTGTGGGAGTCAATATGGGTGCCCAGACCCCGCTGTTGATTATTGATAGAAGATCATGTCTGCATATTCTCGAACCCGCAGGGTCACACACTTAACGTGTCTTGACGCTAGGATAGATTGGATAATTGGTTTATGAATTTTTGTTTGAAGTCTCGGATGGGATCCGGGACATCACGAGAGGTTCCGGAATGGTCCGGAGAATAAGATTCATATAAGGCAGTGCAGTTTTTGGAGTTCGGAATTGTTCCGGGTTAATCGGTATTGTACCGGAAGCTTCTAGAACCTTCTGGAAGGGGACCAACGTGGCTCCACCTTCCGGGAGGGGGCATGGGCCTATGAGGGAGTGTCCTGGCCGCATTGGGCCAGGGACACAAGGCCCCATAGGGCCCAGCCGATCCTAGAGAGTTTAAATCGTTTAAACTAGAGATAGGGTTTCTAGAAGAGGGGAAAGTCCATGCCCCCCACTCCTTATCCTTTGGGCTTGGGGGAGGGGCTAGGGCTTCTCCCCCCTCTATATAAAGAGGGGTGGGGGCGCACCAAACCCCTACACCTCTCCTCCAAACCCTAGCCGCCTTTCTAGCTTTCCTCTCTCCCTCCCGACTGTTTGTAGGCGAAGCCCTGCTGCAGAAATTCTCCACCATATACACCACGCCGACGTGTTGTAGATCCAATCTATCTCTCCACCATACTTGCTGGTCCGAGGAAGGAGGAGACGTCGAGGTGCTGCACGTGTGCATCTCACGGAGGCACCGCCACTTGTGGTGCTAGATCGGATCGGATCGCGAGGAGGAGAAGCGAGTACGACTACATCACCCACGTTCCGACGAACGTTCCGCTGTGCGAATCTTCAAGGGTATGAAGATCTAATCCAATTTCTCTTGTTGTTTGCATCTCCTAGATTAGATCTTGGCTTTCCCTCTGTTCGCTCCATAGAAAATTTTGATTTACTATGCCGCGAAACCCTTCAGTGGTATCAGAGCTAGATCTATGCGTAGATGTGTTTCACGAGTAGAACGCAACATGGTTGTTGCGGGCGTTGATGTTTTCTGTTGCAAGCCTCTTGTTTGTGTTCTTCTTATGACGCGGGATAGTGAGATTGAAGCGGTCCAGGACAACCTTACGCGACGTCGTTCGCGAGACCGGCTCCGCACTTGACGTGTGGCTTGTTCCACACATGCGGCTGGTGGATGTCAGTTTCTCTCACTATAGTTGTCATGGGATTAACACCGGAGTTTGGCAACCATAATATCACCGTTGTGGCTTTCCGTAGGTAAGAATCGTTCTTAGCATCTACTCCCATAAGCCACGTAAAACATGCAACAACAAAGTAGAGGCGTCTAACTTGTTTTTGCAGGGAGTGTTTTCTGTGATATGGTATGGCCCAAGATGTGATGTGTATATTGTATGCGATGATCATGTTTTGTAATGTTTCACGACTTGCATGTCGATGAGTACACAACCGGCAGGAGCCATATGGTTGTCTTTATAATTTTGTATGACCTGCGAGTCAACTTCTTATACGCCATGTAATAGCTTCACTTTATCGCTAAGTAGTTAGCAATAGTTGTAGTTGCTATTCGTGGTGGAGGCAATCATGGTGGAGTGATGGAGATCATGCCGGAACGCACAAGATGGAGATCATTGCGCGAAGATTGGCTATACCATGTCACATAAAGTTATATGCATGTGATGTTTATCCCTTTATGTATCTTATTATGCTTAGATCGCGACGGTAGCATTATAAGATGATTCCTCACTTAAAGATCAAGATAAAAACTGTGTTCTCCCCAAGTATGCACCGTTCCGAAAGTTCGTCGTTTCCAAGCATCACGTGATGATCGGGTGCTATAGACTCTACGCTCACATACAACGGGTGCAAGACAGTTTTGCACACGCGGAAATACTTGGGTCTAGCTTGACGAGCCTAGCATGTACAGACATGGCCTCAGAACACAAGAACCGAAAGGTTAAGCATGAGTCATATGAATGATATGATCGACACTTTGTTGTCCACCATTGAAACCACATCTCTTCTCGTGATGATCGGATTAGGTGTGGTGAATTTGGATCGTGTTCACTAAACAACTTGAGGGATGTTGAATTTAGTGGGAGTTCATCTAGTAATTTGATTAAGTTGAACTATTTATCATGAACATAGTCTAAATTGTACTTGCAAATACTGTAGATCCCATGGCCAAGTCCAACTTCAACTTCAACGTTTTTGATGAGATAGAAAAGCTTAGAAACAATGGGTCTAACTTCACCAAATGGTTCCGCATTCTGAGAATCATTCTCGCTGGCGGACAAAAGGACTATGTCCTTGAGAAAGCGCTAGGTGACGCCCCTGCTATAGATGCGCCGGCTGATGAAAAAGTTGTTTATCAGTCGCGCAAGGATGATTATGATTTGATTAAGATCGCCATGTTGTATGCTATGGAATCGGATCTTCAAAATCGTTTTGAAGAGTATCCCAGGCCCTTTGAGATTCTTGAGGAGCTGAAAACTATGTTTCAGACTCAGGCCCGTTCTGAGAGATATGAGATCTCTAAGAAATTCTTTAACTACAAGATGGAGGAAGGGAGTTCCGTTAGTGAGCACGCCATTAAGATGTCGGGCTACACTCAACGCCTTGAGCAACTGGACTGCAAGATTCCAGAGGAGCTCAAGATTGACACTCCTAGCTACAAAAGTTTTGTAGTTGATCACAATCAGATTGGTTCCACTGATATGATCACTGAGCTCTTCGCTAAGATGAAAGTGGCGGAGGTGAACATCAAAAGGAATAATCATGTGTTGATGGTCAACAAGCCCCCCACCTTCAAGAAAGGTAAGGGTGCAAGGAAGCCCTTCAAGAAGGGCAGCGGCAAGCGCAATGCTCCTGCTGAGAAGAAGCTCAAGTCTGGCCCTAAGCCGGACACTGAGTGCTTCTATTGCAAGGACAAGGGTCACTGGAAGCGCAACTGTCCGAAGTACTTAGCGGACAAGAAGGCTGGCACCATCAAAGGTATATTTGATATACATGTTATTGATGTTTTCCTTACTAGCCCTCGTTGTAGTGCCTGGGTATTTGATACCGGTTCAGTTGCTAATATTTGTAACTCGAAACAGGAGCTACGGAATAGACGGCGGCTTGCGAGGGATGAGGTGACGATGCGCGTTGGCAACGGATCAAGAGTTGATGTGATGGCCGTCGGCACGCTCTCCTTAGTTTTACCTTCGGGATTAGTTTTAAACCTTAATAAGTGTTATTATGTGCCTGCGTTGAGCATGAACATTATTTCTGGATCGTGTTTATTGCAAGACGGTTATTCATTTAAATCGGAGAATAATGGTTGTTCTATTTATATGAGTAACATCTTTTATGGTCATGCACCTCTTATGAATGGTTTATTTCTTCTAAATCTCGAAAGGGATGAAACACACATCCATAACATTGAGGCTAAGAGATGCAAAGTAGATAGTGATAATACTACTTATTTGTGGCACTGTCGTCTAGGTCATATTGGTGTAAAGCGCATGAAGAAACTCCAATCTGATGGACTTTTGGAGTCTCTTGATTTTCAATCATTTGACACATGCGAACCATGCCTCATGGGCAAGCTGATCAAAACCCCGTTCTCCGGAATGATGGAGCGAGCAACGGACTTGTTGGAAATCATACATACCGATGTATGCGGACCGATGAGTGTTTCGACGCGCGGTGGATATCGCTATTTCCTCACTTTTACCGATGACTTAAGTAGATATGGGTATATCTATTTAATGAAACATAAATCTGAAACATTTGAAAAGTTCAAGGAATTTCAGAATGAAGTGGAGAACCATCGTAACAGAAAGATTAAGTTTCTACGATCCGATCGCGGAGGTGAATATTTGAGTTATGATTTTCTCACGCATCTTAAAGCAAGTGGAATCGTTTCACAACTCACGCCACCCGGAACACCACAGCGCAATGGTGTGTCTGAACGCCGGAATCGAACCCTATTAGATATGGTCCGATCAATGATGTCTCTTACTGATTTGCCGTTATCATTTTGGGGTTATGCATTAGAAACCGCTGCATTCACTTTAAATAGGGCTCCATCTAAATCCGTTGAGACGACACCGTATGAACTGTGGTTTGGTGCTAAACCTAAGTTGTCGTTTCTTAAAGTTTGGGGATGCGAAGCTTACGTCAAGAAGTTGATGCCGGACAAGCTCGAACCCAAAGCGGAGAAATGCGTCTTCATAGGATACCCTAAGGAAACTATTGGGTATACCTTCTATCACAGAACCGAAGGCAAAGTGTTTGTCGCAAAGAACGGTTCCTTTCTTGAGAAGGAGTTTCTCTCGAAAGAAGTGAGTGGGAGGAAAGTAGAGCTTGACGAGGTTATTGAACCTTCTCTTGAATTGGAGAGTAGCGCAGCACCTGAAATTGTTCCAGTGCCGCCTGCACCCACAATAGAGGAAGCTAATGACAAGGATCATGAAGCTTCGGACGATGCTGCTACTGAACGTCGCATGTCGACAAGGTCGCGTGCCCCTCCTGAGTGGTACAGCAACCCTGTCTTGACTGTCTTGTTAGTAGAAGACAGTGAACCTACGAACTATGAGGAAGCGATGATGAGCCCAGACTCTGAGAAATGGCTAGAAGCCATGAAATCCGAATTGGGATCCATGAGCGAAAACCAAGTATGGACTTTGGTGGACCCTCCTAGCGACCGAAAGGCCGTTGACTGCAAATGGATCTTCAAGAAGAAAACGGACGCGGATGGTAATGTTACCGTCTATAAAGCACGGCTTGTCGCGAAAGGTTTTCGACAAGTTCAAGGTGTTGACTACGATGAGACTTTTTCTCCCGTAGCGATGTTTAAGTCCATTCGGATTTTATTAGCAATTGCTGCGTTTCATGATTATGAAATATGGCAGATGGATGTCAAGACTGCGTTCCTCAATGGCAACATTGATGAAGAGTTGTATATGATGCAACCCGAAGGTTTTGTCGATCCTAAGGATGCTAGTAAAGTATGCAAACTTCAGCGTTCCATTTATGGACTGAAGCAAGCATCTCGGAGTTGGAACCTTCATTTTGATCAAGTGATCAAGAGCTTTGGATTTGTTCCAAATTGCTATGAAGCTTGTATCTACAAGAAAGTGAGTGGGAGCTCGGTGACGTTTCTGGTACTATATGTGGATGACATATTGATTATCGGAAATGACATCAACATGCTTAACGATGTGAAGAGTTATTTGAACAAGTGTTTTTCAATGAAAGACCTAGGTGAAGCTGCTTATATATTGGGCATCAAGATCTATAGAGATAGACAAAGACGCCTGATAGCTTTAAGCCAGAGTACATACCTAGACAAAGTTCTGAAAAAGGTTCAGAATGGATAAGGCAAAGAAAGGTTCAGTGCCTATGTTGTCAGGTAAGATATTGAGCAAGGCTCAGTGTCCAGCTACGGTAAATGATAGGGAAGCTATGAGCAAAGTGCCTTATTGCTCGGCCATAGGTTCTATCATGTATGCCATGCTGTGTACTAGACCGGATGTGTCCAATGCTCTTAGTTTGATGAGCAGATATCAAAGTGATCCAGGAGTGGAACACTGGACAGCCGTGAAGAACATCCTAAAGTACCTAAATAGGACTAAAGAAATGTTCTTAGTCTATGGGGGTGATGAACAGCTTGTCGTAAAAGGTTACGTCGACGCTAGTTTTGACACCGACAAGGATGATTCCAAATCTCAGACAGGATACGTTTATATTTTGAATGGAGGAGCTGTGAGATGGAGAAGCTGCAAGCAAAGCGTGATCGCGGGATCTACAGTAGAAGCGGAATACATGGCTGCTGCAGAAGCGTCAAGTGAAGGAGTTTGGATCAGAAACTTCATCACTGAGCTTGGCGTGGTTCCAAGTGCATTGGACCCACTGGAGATATTGTGTGACAACACTGGCGCCATAACACTCGCTAAGGAATCAAGATATCATCCAAAGACCAAACATATCAACCGCAAGTTTCATATAATCCGAGATTATATTGCAGATGGAGATATGAAAATTAGCAAAGTACATACATATCTGAATGTCGCAGATCCATTGACTAAACCTCTTCCACGTGTAAAACATGATCAACACCTCAGTGCCATGGGTGTGATATTGTTGCCAGATGTAAACTAGATTATTGACTCTAGTGCAAGTGGGAGACTGTTGGAATTATGCCCTAGAGGCAATAATAAAGATGTTATTATTATAATTCTTGTTCATGATAAAGTTTATATTCCATGCTAGAATTGTATTAAGCGGAAACTTTAATACTTGTGTGGTTTGTGAACAACACCGTGTCCCTAGTACGCCTCTATGGACTAGCTCATTGATCAATGATGGTTAAGGTTTCCTAACCATAGACATGAGTTGTCAATTGATAATGAGATCATATCATTGGAGAATGATATGATGGACAGACCCAAACTAAGCAAAGCAATTAGATCGTTTCATCGTGTTCATCTTTGCGAAGCTTTTCCTATGTCAAATATTGTATTCCTTAGACCATGAGATAATACAACTCCCTGGTATCGGAAGAAAGCTTTGAGGTCATCAAACGTCATCCTATGAGAGGGTGATCATAAAGGTGTCTCTCAGGTGATCGGAAAGTATCTGTTGGGTTGTATGTATCGAGATGGGATTTGTCCCTTCCAAGTCGGAGAGATATACTTCGGGCCCACTCGGTAATCGATATCAACACCGCTTGCAAGCATGTGTTTAAGGAGTTAATCACAAAGTGATATCGGATTACAGAACGAGTAAAGTACTTGCTGTGAACGGGATTGAACTAGGTATGACGGTACCGACGATCGAATCTCGGGCAAGTAAAATATCGCGAGACGAAGGGAATATATATATGGGATTGATTGAATCCTGGCATCGTGGTTCATCTGATATGATCATCGATGAATGTGTGGGAGTCAATATGGGTGCCCAGACCCCGTTGTTGATTATTGATAGAAGATCATGTCTGCATATTCTCGAACCCGCAGGGTCACACACTTAACGTGTCTTGACGCTAGGATAGATTGGATAATTGGTTTATGAATTTTTGTTTGGAGTCTCGGATGGGATCCGGGACATCACGAGAGGTTCCGGAATGGTCCGGAGAATAAGATTCATATAAGGCAGTGCAGTTTTTGGAGTTCGGAATTGTTCCGGGTTAATCGGTATTGTACCGGAAGCTTCTAGAACCTTCTGGAAGGGGACCAACGTGGCCCCACCTTCCGGGAGGGGGCATGGGCCTATGAGGGAGTGTCCTGGCCGCATTGGGCCAGGGACACAAGGCCCCATAGGGCCCAGCCGATCCTAGAGAGTTTAAATCGTTTAAACTAGAGATAGGGTTTCTAGAAGAGGGGAAAGTCCATGCCCCCCACTCCTTATCCTTTGGGCTTGGGGGAGGGGCTAGGGCTGCTCCCCCCTCTATATAAAGAGGGGTGGGGGCGCACCAAACCCCTACACCTCTCCTCCAAACCCTAGCCGCCTTTCTAGCTTTCCTCTCTCCCTCCCGACTGTTTGTAGGCGAAGCCCTGCTGCAGAAATTCTCCACCATATACACCACGTCGTCGTGTTGTAGATCCAATCTATCTCTCCACCATACTTGCTGGTCCGAGGAAGGAGGAGACGTCGAGGTGCTGCACGTGTGCATCTCACGGAGGCACCGCCACTTGTGGTGCTAGATCGGATCGGATCGCGAGGAGGAGAAGCGAGTACGACTACATCACCCACGTTCCGACGAACGTTCCGCTGTGCGAATCTTCAAGGGTATGAAGATCTAATCCAATCTCTCTCGTTGTTTACATCTCCTAGATTAGATCTTGGCTTTCCCTCTGTTCGCTCCGTAGAAAATTTTGATTTACTATGCCGCGAAACCCTTCACGCGCACCCGACAGACAAATGAGGACAAATTACTTCTCTGAGTCCTACGTCGAGTCTACGACTCCACTACGGACTGGGGGCTACTCCCATAGGGAGGATGGATTTAAGCATCCGAAAATTTTCGAGTCCTTCGGACTTAACGACTGAAACAACGCTTGAACTAAAGTCTCCGTTTGAGTCTACGACTCAAACAGACACTTGGGGGCTACTCCCATAGGGAGCGCTGGTCGCGCACCCTATGAAATCTTCGACTGCGATCTTCTGGATCCGTACGCAAAACTTTTTGGCAACTCTGCCCCAACAAAACGCTAAGTGAGTAACAATCTCCTTGGCCACCCGAAGCACCTCCGAGGTGATAAATATTCGGATGCTGCGTCTGCGATGCAAAGATAAGACCTGCAGATATCATCTGATGGCCTGGCAACGCACCTGACTGCGCTCTGCTAGTATGAATCCGTACCATCAGGTACGATGAAAATCCCGACGGACGCGTTGGGTACACCGATTAAAACCACTGGAATTCCACTCCTGTAAGTCCTACGTGGCTTGAGTCGAATTACGCCAGCATATGTTCCAGGTCCGGGTTGAGGGACCCGAACCTGAAGAAGATCGTGTCGTTTCGTCCTAAGACAGTTAACTGACCCTGATCCGTCGGGTGAGTCAGGCACACGCATCAACGATCCCTACACACATATACTATTAATATATAACTGCGCCCGAAGGATGGAAGAGTCCTCAGCCGAATCTACGATTCGACTGAACACTCGGGGGCTACTGACATGGTTATACCCTACGGGTACGTGACTTCAGCATACCTGGTCCAGCCCAAGGAAGGCCCACAGCAGACATGCGCTGGCCCATGGAGATTTTCGGGTGGCCAAGGCCCATGACGCCTTCGGATCCTTGGAGAGCAAGACTAGAGGCGATAGGAAATTCAAAGGGGTAAAACCCTAGAACTTGTAACGGACTAGGACTATGCCCGGGACCTGCCTAAGTCTATATAAAGGCCAGGAGGGCACGCCCTAGATCCCTCGACTCATACTTTCACACACGCATCCACGCCAGATCGAATCTGCACACCCTGTAACCTTCGGTTCCGCCGTAATCAAGAGCAGACAAGCAGGAGTAGGGTTTTCCCTCCGGGGGCCTGAACCTGGGTAAATCTCGTGTCCCCTGGTAGCTTGTCTGTTAACCGTGCCACGATCTCCAGCATCCCCATCTTCTCCAAAACCCAAGTCCATAACAATGGGCATTGACGAGATTAAACCTCGTCAACTAGGGCGTGTAATTGAAAGGTTAGGATTGATTATCCCCATACTGAGTATGGTGAATTCAGGATTTTTCCTGACGGATGTATCGAATGTTGTGGTGAAAGTGTACAATCTCTGCAGAGTGTCAAACTATTCGAATAGCCACGTCCGCGGTTATGGACAGTTGGAGTGGCCATACTGTTCCCCCGTTAGATGTTTTCAAAATGACTTGTGAAATGAATTATGACTTCGACTTGACCACAACAGAGTTGTGATATGAAATTCAAATTCCCACTTAGGTGTTATAAAACTTTCAACTAGTTTTCTTTGCTTCTAAACTTAGTAGAGGTAAATCTAGCTTTTTGCAAAACAACCTTAGAGCTTAGTATCCTACTACAAAACCCCCCTTAACTTGTTAGTATTAGTTTGCGAGTACTTAAAGAGTACTCATGGCTTTGTCCCTCGCTATTCCCGTGGGCAGACTATGAAGAGGAGTACCAGGATGATGGACCGCAGGAAGGTTACAACAACTAGGATCATCTTCCATTGTCAGCATTGCATGTGACCCTGAAGATGGAGTTTCGCCTACGCTATCGTTACTTTTACGTTATTCCGCTGCTTGAGTTGTATTAAGAACTGGATCATGAGATCCTTATTTGTGTAAGAACTTATGTATGGTTTGTAATGGATGATGTACTGTGATATCCAAATCTGTTATGTCTCACAAAAATGGTAATCCTGGGATTGTGATGTATGGCATAACAGGCATCTGGGATTAAAAATCTGGGTGTTGACAAATGGTTGCATCATGTCCTAGGTCAAAGGGCTGTGCAAATAAAAGTGAGAAATCAAACTCCAAAATTAAAAGTGAAAAGGCAAGTTTGAAAATTCAAACTGGGACAATGTATCCTGGTGGAGGGAGGAGAGGAAATCTCCTCTCCCTCCACCACGCGCCAAGGAGGAGAGGGAGTTGGAGGAGGATTCGACCTCCCCTCCGTAGCTTCCCCTCCCTCTCATAAATAGAGGGGAGGGGGCTGCCCCAAACAATAACCAAACCACAGACCCTCCCCACGTCGTCGTCGCCAGCCGCCGTCGCCGCCCTAGTCGTTGCCAGCTCCATCTCCTCCTCTCCGGCTTCTAAAACCTAGATCACTGGGGAAACCCTATTTCTCCACCATAACCCGCTCCGGCTTAGGCGAAGCCCTACGGGATCTTCTCTCTACTTCCAACACCATGTTGTCGTGCTACCGGAATCGCGAGGAGAGAACTACAATCTCCACCGCCTGCTGGAACAAGGGAGAGGAAGGTCTTCATCGAGTACCATACGTGTGACCGATTGCGGGAGCGCTGCCGGAATGCGGCGCCGGAAGGATCGTCTACGCGATCTTGAGATTGGCAAATGAACGACTACATCACCCACGATAATGTACTCTCTTTAACCGCTTTGGATCTTTGAGGGTTAGTACTCTATCGACTCGTTGCTACAATCTAGTAGATAGATCTTGGATTGTGTGTGTTCATGCAATACATTTTTTTGTTTTCCATGCTACGAACCCCAACAGTGGTATCAGAGCCGTGTCTATATGTAGATATGTTGCATTAGTAGAACACAATGGTCATTATGGGCGGTGGTGCTTTTATCATCAATTGCTTCTTGTGTACTTTGCATCTTGCGGTATGGTGGGATGGAGCGGCCCGGACTAACCTTACATGGCATCATTCGTGAGACTTGATCCACGCTCAACATGCAACTTGTATTTCATAAGTGGCTTTGCGGGTGAAAGGATACGGATGTCGCCTAGAGGGGGGTGAATAGGCGATTAAAACTTTTCCTAGAGTGGCTCAACAAAGGCGGAATAAAACTAGTGTTTACTTTGTTAAGCACAACCTAGAACAACTAAGGTTCACCTATGTGCACCAACAACTTATGCTAAGCAATACAAGCAACAAAGTGATAGCAAGATATATATTACTTCAAGCACGAAGGCTATCACAATGTAAAGTGCATAAGTAAAGAGCTCGGGTATAGAGATAACCGAGGCACGCGGGGACACCGATATTTTACCAGTTCCTCCCAACATGGATTACGTCTCGTTTAGAGAGGGGCTGGTGTCAAACCACCAACGCCACAAAAGGCCTCCCTTATTCTCCGGTGAATCTCACCCCAATGGGATCGATCCACGCTTCCACTACGGTGCACTTGTCGGTGGCAACCGGAAATTCTCACAAGGTTGGGGAACTTCTCCACAACTTAATTGGAGGCTCCCAACAAACGCCACCAAGGACACAATGCCACCAAGGCCACAAAACCGTCTAGGGTTCCAAGAACCCAAGAGGGACAAGCTCCAATGAGTAACTCAAACCAAATCCTCCAAGGAGAACACAAATCGATGCACCAAATTCAAATGGCAAGAACAACACAAAGGTATTCAAATCCTTCTCTCCCAAATTCCACCAAAGCTACAAAAGCTTATGGGGGAATAAGAGAGGAAGAAAAATGGAGGAAATCCACAAAAGACTCCAAGATCTAGATCCCAATATGTTCCCCTCACTTAGAGGAGAGATTGATTGATGGAATTGTAGATCTAGATCTCCTCTTTCAAATCCCTCAAGAATATGCAAGAATCATCGGAGGGATTGAAAGAAAGCAAGCTCAAGAAGGTCAACAATGGAGGGGAAAACTTGCAAGAATGGTTAAGGAACCATTGGGGAAGAAGGCCCCTTATATAGGTCCCTCCAAAATCCAACCGTTGCAGCCCAAAAACGCGATTCCCGGTACTACCGGACTTTTTCCCGCTACTACCGGACTTTCCCGGCACTATCGTACATTCCCTGGGATTCCTGGGGCGCCAGACGCATTTTTCTCTGTGCTCCCCGGTACCAAAATGCGGTACTACCGGATCCTGGTCCGGTACTACCGGTCATCACAGAACGAAAACAGCCATAACTTTTACATCCGGACTCCGATTTCGATGATCTTGGGCTCGTTTCGAAGAGGACAACAACCTCTACAATATCATGCAAAGAAACATCATAGTCCAGCAAGGGAGGATAGATCCAAATGATGAAGTCAAAAACCTTCTGCCGCGATAGGTACTAAAATGCGGTACTACCGCTTTTTGGTACCTAGCCCGGCAGTGGCTTTTGGCAACTTGTCAAACCTACTGCCGCGCTAGGTAAAAATGCGGTACTACCGCATTTTGGTACCTAGGAAAATTTAAACCGCTATAACTTTTGATTGGTAACTCCGATCGACCCGATTCCAATTGCGTTGGAAAGAGGACGACATGAGCTACCCTATAAGAGGTGAAAATATTGGTTATCACCAAGTGAGAATGTATCATGTATAATAATGTGAGATACCTCACTTGGTGAGAAAACGAAAAGCCGCCAAGATCAAAATCGCAACAAGATACAAATGGAAGATCCGATTTTGATGAACAAGAGCTTGTTATGGAGATTACCACAAGCTCTATATCCTCACATGGATAAGACCAAATAACAACCAAATATGATGATGCAAATATGCAAAGGATTGAGCTCTCTTCGAACGATGTGACTGAGTTACTCTTTCGAGAGCCCCTCTTGATAGTACGGTTATCTATCCTAAACCCGGTCTCCCACACACAACATGAGACCGGCAAAAGGGAAAACCTATCAAGACTATACCTTTGCCTTGAGCGTTCCACTTGAGATGGATGTAGACGAACTTGACCTTCTCAAGATGGAACGCCTTTCTTGATTTCTCATCGTCGATCCATGATCACCGGGGATGGCAAGCATCAAACATGAGATCTTCTATAGATGGCGCATTTTGAGCTTGCACATCACATCTTCTTCTCATTTCATCGACCTTGAATCTAACACATGCTCCAAGCGATGTCAATGGAAAAATCCTACAAGTATAACTTAATACACACATTAGTCCATAAAGATTGTCATTAATTACTAAAACCACACATGAGGGCCACATGTTCTTTCAGCGGGTGTCTGTCTCTCCCATCATAGTAAAGATTCAATTTACAATGGGCACTTGATAGTTCAAGCATTAATGTTGTGGTTCTTGTTCGTAAGTTAGAACGATACTTATTGAAAGCCCAAAACCACGTAAAATATGCAAAGAAAATTAGAGGCGTCTAAATTTGTTTTTGCAGGGGTATGCTGTGATGTGATATGGCCATGATTGTGATTATATATGATGTATGCAATGTTTCTTACTGTAAGTCGACAACCGGCAGGAGCCTTATGGTTGTCTTTTTAATTTTGTTAAGACCCGCGTGTCTATTATTCAAAGTAGTTGTAATAGTTGATGCTGGTGGACGACAACCATGGAAAGGTGCCATTGATCTTGACGCCACGCCGGTGATGATGGAGATCATGTTCGTGCTTAAAGATAGAGATCGGAAGCACAAGAAGAAATGCCATATCATATCACATATTTTGAATTACGTGTGATGTTAATCCTTTATGAATCTTGTATTGCTTAGATCGTGACGGTAACATTATAAGATGATCCCTCTCACAAAATATCAAGTTATAAAGTGTTTGTCCTTATTAGGCACCGTTGCCAAGACTCGTTGTTTTGAAGCACCACGTGATAATCGGGTGTGTTAGATTCTGCGAGTGTATACATCGGGAGCAAGCCAGATTTTCTTATGCGTAAGCTAAGGTTTAATTTTAACGAGCCTAGCATGTACAAACATGGTCTTAGAACACGTAATACCGAAAGGTAAAGCATGAGTCATATAGATAATATGATGAACATGATGATTGTTCGCCTTTGAAACTACATCATGTCACGTGATGATCGGACTTGGTGTAGTGGATTTGGTTCGTGTGATCACTAAAACAATGTGAGAGATATTGTTTTGAGTGGGAGTTCAAAGCAATATGATTAAAAGTTGAACACTATTTATCATAAATTAAATCAAAGTGAATTTGCATAGTTGTTGTAGTCATTGGCATCTGTTTACCACCTTACGCTTAGTTATAATTGAGATAATAAGAACTATAGAATTCTGGTTAATTACTTTACGAACTGGTATCGTATTGTTTTGAAGTGTTAATCTAAAGTTTAAAAGTCTTATTGCAAACTTTTAGTAAGTTCTGATTACCCCGTGAAGTTTAATAATTGGTATTAAATCAAGAGTAACAATTCCAGTGTTAGTATATAAGTATCATGTTTGTCTCCATGATTCTTGATATTTAAAAGATTGTTTTAATATCAAGGTTATCTAGAAGCTGAAAGAATTGTTTCAGAAACCATCATGAGTGGAAGATATTGCGATATCTGAAACAAAGTTTTGGTTGCAGCATGATGGAGTATAATATGGAAAGATTTATATTCTCATGTTAGATGAGAATTTGCAAAAGGTTGGAGACGCTAGTCGTCCTAATCCTCCAAAAGGTTTTGGAGAGCAATATTATACTCACGATTCACCGTTATAAGCTAAAGTAGCTTGATCATGAATAGTTCCATGATAAGGATGAATATTTGATGTTGGTAAAATGTTTACTACACTAAAAGATTACTAAAGAATGGAATTTGAAAGAACACCATTTGATGATGGTGATCTACTTCAAAGTGCAAATCCAAAGACATTGGTATTTAACTATACATGCTTTGGACTATGTGTCATGTGTATGGCTCCACTATTGATGTTGATAGATTCTTTTAAACGGAAAAGGAAATACTGAAAGAGAATCTCAGAAATATATGACAAAAAAGAAAAGACTAGAATTGTTTAGCTTAAGTATATAGAGGATATATGTGTTATGACTTTATTCTTTGCTTGTTAAAAAATGTAGTGCTTAAGTATTGGATACTGAATTTTTTGGTGTGAATCGTCATATGAAACAACACAATTCATAAACTGCAATGGCCTAAGTAACCATCAAGAGAATATGTGATGATGTTCATCGAGAACAAATAAAGTGATGATGTGTTTCTCATTGACATAAAAGCTTGCCTTCAAGATTTGTTTTATCAGGTATTATGAGAACAAAAGGGTTATTCAAATAACTGCCGTAATTCATAAAAGATGGATTATTTACAAATGTCGTTGGATAAATCACATCCATAAAACAAGTGCTAAAAATGTCGGAAGACAACTGATTGAAAGATCACTTAGGAAGTGACATCACCGTTTAAATTATATTGGAAATAAAACATGAAGAAACTCCATATGGATGGAATTTTGGAGTCTTTTGATTTCGATCAAATGACGCTTGTGAAACTTTCCTAGAGATAATTAAAACTCTGTTCATAGGCCAAAAGGGAACGAATGACTAGCTTATTGAAACTTGTACATATAGATATATGAAGCCCATTATGTGTAGTCAAGAGCGATGTATTTCAACTTCATATGCTTTCTCCGAAAATTTGAGTGAATATATGAATATTTACTTAATGAGGATGAAGTGTGAAACATTTGAAAAAGTTCGAAGACTTTCAAGATGAAGTGCAAAATCAATGTAACAAGAAAATAAAGAATTTATGATAGGATCATAAAGAGAGATATTTGTGTTAGAAGTTCAACATAACACCTAAGATTTGAGGAACTGTTCCATGAATTTACGTTTCCCAAAACACCATAAGAGTATGTAGTGTTTGAGATATGTAATAAAACCTTGTTTGATATGGTAAGATCAAAGATGTCATTTATAAAACTGCCATTATATTTTAAAGATAAAAGCTTTAGAGACTACCGCTTTTACACTGAAAAGAGCTCCGTCATGATCCGTTAAAATGACACTATATAAAATTATGGTTTGGGATAAAACCCAATTTGTTCTTTCTTAAACATTGGTATGCTATGCATAAGTAAGATGTTTACAACCAAAGTCGGATGAATATGTCTTTGTATATTATTTTGAATAATCTTGAGCATTCCTCCGTAACACCGAAGATAAAAGTGTTTGTCACTTAGAACATCAAGTTCCTTTTAGAAGAATTTTTCCGTGAAAAGTTAAAGTGGAAGGACAATATAACTTTGATAAGGTTAAAAGAACCTTAGCTATATGTGCAAAGTTGCGCAGCGCCGAAAAGCGTTTCGAAGGCAACAACAACCCTTATGGATCACGTGCCTCAAAGGTTGTGGTCACGGAGGTCTAAGTTCCTATTGAACAAAGTAGGTCGGATAAACAATCAAATACCGAGATTTGAGAGTTAGATCATTATTTGAAAATGATGAACCAAATACATGCAAAGAAGCGATGATGGTCCTGAATCTGTCAAATGGCTTGAAGCCATAGAATCCGTGATAGTTACATACACGACAAATCAAGCTTTGAACTTGAAATACCCTTAGGAAAGGTGTAAAAACCTTAAAGTCGTATTTGGATCTATAAATAAATAGACATGGATGTTTCATATCTATAAAATAATCGACATGTCGGGAAAGAATTCACGACAATGTTCAAATAGTTGACTATGACAAGATTTAATCTTTCATAGCGATATTTAGTCTAGACGGATTAATGTAGCAACTACTACATATAATTTTGTTATGTGGTAGTTGAATAAACAAAACAAGTTCTTCTAATAGAATGGTTACCTAGGACGTGTACATGACACGGTTTAAAGGGTTTTATTAATTTAAAGGATGCTAAAAGCGTATGCAAACTTTAATGGTTGAAGTGAGCATCGCGGAGTTAGAATCTTTACCATGATGAAACTGTTAAAACAGTTTAAATTCATCAGAGACGATGAAGATGCTTGCAATTTTAAGAAATTAAGTGGGAGCACTAAGACATATTTCTAATG
The DNA here is from genome assembly GCA_910589765.1 of Avena atlantica. Classification (NCBI taxonomy): domain Eukaryota; kingdom Viridiplantae; phylum Streptophyta; class Magnoliopsida; order Poales; family Poaceae; genus Avena; species Avena atlantica. The sequence goes on from OU342739.1 coordinate 135,539,833, forward strand.
CATTATGTGGAAGACATATTGTTGATTGGAAATGATGTATTTTTATTAACACAAGTTAAGAATTTCATTTGATAAAAGACTTAGGCAAAACCCGATATTTGGTATCAATATCTATATGGATAGATTGAGACGCTAATATGGTTGTGCCAAATGTACATAGATGAGATATTGAATAAGTTCAATATGGAAATGTCAAGAAAGGTTCTTGCCACACAGAAATGATTAAATCAAAATTCAAGTGGATCGACACTTGGTAAATAAAACAAAGATTTAAGTATTGATTGATACTTGATGAATAAAATCGTAAAGAGTATTTTTCAATCATACTGTGATATGTACACATCCAGATATGTCCTATGCTCTAAATATTATGAGCATATACTAGAATGATTTATAAGATGATTATTGGACGATAGTAAAAATATTCTTACAATTTTTTGGAAGAACTAAGAATATATTATTTTTATAGAAGTGACAAATAGATGGTTAGTTTATTGTAAAAATATTATATTAATACTAGTTTTGTCACAAAGTATAAATTGATCAACTCTGAAGCCCGCGACGCGAAGATCTCCCTAGAGAGGGCGCCGTCGAGGAGAACGGCCGCCTCCTCATAGAGAGGGAGCGACATGCCATTCTCCGCATCACACGAAGAATGAGCCTACGGCTTCCGCTCACGAGGCTGCTCGGATTTCTCAGAACGAGTATTACCGGCAGTTGAGCGAAATAACATAGAGATGCGAAAATATCGGTGGCGTGCTAAAGGGCGCAACCTAGCCCGGTAGCGCATATGCTGATGGTGGAAGCACGACATACGAGGACGGGCCCAAAAGTAGGCGAGCGAAGGCCAACATGCATGGTGCCAAGAAAGACAACGAGGCCAGTCCATCTGGCCGAAACGGCGGTGTTTAGCACCGTTTATATTACTCTAGTTAAATTTCATTCGGTTTGTAAAGTTTCATCGTAATATAAATGAATTTTGCTCAGTTTGCAAAAAGAACCCACCCGTCCTACCTAGCGGCGTGCCCCCAAACACGACAGGACGTGGTGGCATCCGCAAACGACCGATCCGTCTCTCCCGTCGGACGGCCTTTAGAGGATACAAGTGGAGATGTTGTTAGTCTTGGGTGTGTTGTCTTTTGCCATCGATCTAGTCACGGAGGGTTTGCCTTGAGTCCTTGATGCCTATTTCATGATGGCGATGGGTCACGGATAGTGCATTAAACGTGTCTAGACTGGTCCATCAAACTAGTAGTGCGAACGAGCGGGACTGACTGAATGGACTGCACCAAGAAATACTGGTCTAGTTCAAGTCCTGGTGTTCAGTTCCGACTTGGTTAGCTAAGCGGAGAAAGCCGCCACATCGAGCCAGACCGTGGTGATAACACCAATCACACGCCCGGCTGAGTGCTTCAGGGGTGAAGGAAATATATGTTCGACTGACCAGGGGAAATTTCCGTTGATATTTGATGCGACCAATGCACCAACGTTGGCAGGAGGGTGCATGGACAATCTTGAGATAATATGTGTACTAGTTTGATTAACCAAATCGGAAGAATGGGCTAACCTACTGCCTAATTGGCTGCAGGACGTTGACTGTTGAGCCATTAATCCATTAATTATCCCAACTTCCTTCCGATTCCCTTCCGCTGAAGGGGTGGACGAACAACAGCGGGTTCGACCCGTTGGAGGAAATTTCCGTTCATATTCTAGTCGACCGATGCACCGAGTTTTGCCCCGGTGGTAGAGCACGCTAGGAGAAATAGACGATCACAATAGTCAATAAGTTTGAATAAACAAAAATTAAAATCAGAAGCATATGCAAAACTGATGCAGGCAGCACCACCTTCCATGTCACCCCTGCTCGGGCGGCGTTGGAGCCCCCCAAAAAAAACCTAGCCAGCACCACCTCCCTTCGACCCCTCTTGCCATTGCTACCGCCGTCGCATGTCTTGCCTAAGGCGGAGGGCTCACGAAGCACATAGTGGTTGTGCGGCGGGGCGGAGATTATGTGATGTCCCGCTGGATTGGGGAGGAGACAATCACAGAATCTAGTTGATACAAGCAGAGTTGGAGTACGAGATGAGAGGAGCAAGGGGGTGAGATACGAAATATGAGAGAATTCAGATTCGATTCATTCAACATGTCCGTCTCCCTTACAACAGTTACCCCTTTATCCTCTCTAAGTTTCACTTACAAGTGGGGCCTGCAGGTCCACCACAACCAGCTCACAGAGCGATCAACTTGCACGTCACTCTTCCTTTTCTGTTTGGCTCCCGTCCAGCTAGTCCTGGACCTCGTTGTCCACCAGCGCCGAGGCAGCTGGAGGCGTAGGTGTGACACTTGCCTCCGCTTGAGACGAAGCCCCGACTTGTTCTTCATCCCATAGCGCTGCGTCAGGGTATCGATTCTTCAGCACGTAGTAGTCTTCCCAGGTAGCACAATCATTCGGCATGTGAGCCCAGCGGATGAGAGCCTGTGGTGTGGCCGCATTCCCTTTGCGCACCAACCGGCGTTGAAGGATTTCAACCGGAACAGGAGTAGTGGCAACCAAATTTGGTGCTGAAGGTAATGTGCTATACACAGGAGAGTAATTGGCAGTGAATGGCTTCAATTGTGAGACATGAAAAACTGGGTGCACCTGGGCGGATGCAGGCAACTCCACTTTGCATGCGACAACACCAATTCGCTCCAAGATCTTGTAGGGACCAAAATACTTATATGACAGCTTTGGATATGGCCGATTCACCACCGACTGTTGAGCATACGATTGTAGTTTGAGTAACACCTGATCACCCACCGTGAATTGGCGCTCTGTGCGGTTCTTGTCTGCATACATCTTCATGCGCTGCTGGGCACGTATCAGTTGAGCACGCAACAGCTCGGTCTGGGCCTGATACTCAAGAGCAGAATCTGTAACTGGAGACTGATTGGATACCACTAAATTTGGCATGGCACCAAAATTGGGGTCTATGCGATACAATGCTTTGAATGGCGTACAACCGAGAGCTGTGTGAAAGCTTGAGTTGTACCATAATTCTGCCATGGCTATCCATTTCTTCCAGTGTCTAGGATTATCTTGGACTGCACAACGAAGGTTTTGTTCGAGACATTGATTGACACGCTCGCTTTGTCCATCAGTTTGTGGGTGGTATGCCGTACTGTAGTGCAATTGTGTGCCCAAAGCTTGGAGACAGATGCTGCAGTATAAGGATGCCGGAGGGGAAGAAAATGAGCATACTTGGTCAGACGGTCAACAATGAAAAGGATGGTGTTTGCATTATTAGACAGTGGCAACCCTTCAATGAAGTCCATGGTAATCTCTGACCATGGAATTTTAGGAGGAGGCAATGGTTGTAACAGCCCAGCCGGTTTAGTATGAGGATGTTTGGCTTGCTGACAAACTTGGCATTGCTTCACATAGTTTTCCACAGCTAGTTTCAACCCAGACCAGTAATAGAGTTGTTTGATGCGCTGATATGTAGCCTGAATTCCAAAATAACCACCAATCGCACTGTCATGGAGAGATGCAATAATTTTTGTTTGTAGAGCAAGATTTTCCCCAATATAAATTCTGCCCTTGAAAATGATCAGTCCTTTATTGAGAGAGTAACCTTTGTCAGTTGGTGACTGGATTGCTAGTTCATGAAGCAGAGTTGTAGCATGTGCATCAGTAGAGTAGGAATTCAAAATTTCGTGAACCCAGTCTGGCCTGCAAGATGATATAGTCTGAACCTCCAAAAATTTTCCCACTCTAGATAGAGAATCGGCTGCCCCATTGTCCACACCCCTCTTATACTTGATCTCAAATTGTAAACCAACCAGTTTTGACATTGCTTTTCTCTGTAAATCTGACGTCAAAGGTTGATCACATAGATTGCACAAGCTTTTGTGATCTGTTAGAATAGTGAAAGGAGCCCTTTCCAGATATTGGCGCCACTTATCAATTGCCATAATTACTGCCAAAAACTCTTTTTCATATATAGAAAGTTTGCAATTTAGGGTTCCCAAAGCCTTGCTCATGTAGGCAATAGGTGCCCTCTCTGCATCAGTACTGCACCCACCCCAGAGTCACAAGCATCGGTTTCTACTGTAAAAGTCAAGTTAAAATCTGGAAGTGCCAATACAGGAGTGCTCATCATTGCTACCTTCAGTTTCTGAAAAGCAACAGTTGCTGCCGGAGTCCAAACAAAACCCTTCTTAGTCAACAATTGTGTCAATGGCTTGGTAATTATACTATAGTTTTGCACAAACTTCCTATAGTATCCTGTTAGGCCCAGAAAACCCCTAAGTTCGGTCACTGTAGTAGGCAAGGGCCAGTTCTCCATTGCTATTGTCTTTTCTGGATCCGTAGCCACACCCTGATCAGAAATTATGTGTCCAAGGTACTGAATGCTGGATTGGCCAAAACTGCACTTGGAAAGTTTGGCAAAGAATTGGGATGCCCGTAATTTATCCAAGACTAGCTTCAGGTGTTGCAAATGCTCTAGCCATGAAGCACTATAGACCAAAATGTCATCCAGAAATACAATGTCAAATTTCCTTAGAAAGGGTGCAAACACTTCATTCATAATACACTGAAATGTTGCAGGGGCGTTGGTAAGCCCGAAGGGCATGCCACGAAACTGGAAGTGACCACGATGGGTCTTGAAGGCAGTTTTCTCTTCATCCATTGGTCTCATACTAATATGATGATACCCTGCACGAAGGTCCAGCTTTGAGAAATATTTCGTGCCAGCAAGCTCATCCAAAAGTTCATCCACCACCGGAAGAGGAAACTTGTTTTTAATGGTAAGCTCATTTAGACGGCGATAATCAATACAAAACCGCCACATGCCGTCCTTTTTCTTCACCAGGAGTACAGGAGAGGCAAATGGGCTCATACTGTTAGAAATTAGGCCAGCTGCTAACATTTCTTGCACTTGCCTTTCGATCTCGTCCTCCTGTAGGGGAGAGTAACGGTAGGGACGAGCATTTATGGGTCGAGCGTCAGCCTCAAGTGTGATAGCATGATCCAGAGCTCGCTGGGGTGGCAGGGTGTTGGGTTGAGAAAAAACATCTGTATATTCAGTGAGAATAGACTACAAATCAGGTGCAACAGTAATGGTAGGACTGTTACCAGGCACCTGCACTGTATCCACCACAGCCATTGCCCAAACTTCATTACCGGCTATCCATTTTTGAAGCTGCTCTACTGATAATTCAGTCACATGAGTGGTAGGCTTTGAAAGCATGCCTTGTAATGTAATTTCCTTGCCCAAATGTTGAAAGGATAGAGTTTTAAGTGTCCATTCTCAGGTCATCTTGCCACAACTTTTCAACCAGTCCATTCCCAAGACAGCATCATAAGCTCCCAAGTCTAGAATACGCATATCAGTGTGGAAGGTGTTACCCTGTGTCCACCACTGTAAACCTTTAACTTGTGCATCTGAAGTTAGAGTTTGTCCATTTGCAATTTTAACCGGTACAGCTGGAGCAGGAGAAATCTGACAACCAGCTCGAAGAGCAAAAGTTTTGGTAACAAATGTGGTAGTGCTTCCAGAATCGACTAGCAGTATCATAACTTGATTTCCCACCAATGCCCTCAACTGAATGGTTTCAGGTGCAGTTGTGCCTGCTACAACATCCAATGAAAGTTGACAACAAGTTACAGGCTCATTGGTCGTCTCTGGTTCAGATAACAATTCTAAAGCTAAAACTGCATCATCAGACAGTACTTCACCGAATTCTCCCACTTCGATCGTGAGTAACTGCCCAGAACGTTTACATTGATGGTCCTTGGAGTACTTGTCACCACATTTAAAGCATAGGCCATTTGCACGACGAAAATCCCTGAGTTGACGCTCTCTGTTGAAATCATCAGCACTTTGTTTCTTAGGCCATTCCAGGCGCTGAACAGTATTGGCAGCTGCAATTGCGGGTGGGTGTTTTGTTGGTGCTACTGGTCGTGCCCTTGGTCTGTGATGTTCTGCTTCTTCTTCCTGGATGCGAGCTAGGGAAGCAGCTCTAGTGATACTGGTCGGAGCTTGCAAGCGAACAGCACAACGAATATCATCTCGAAGACCAAATACAAACTGTGTAACAAACCAACGAGTGCTCAGAGAATCATCCACTGAAATGAGGTGATACATACACTCCTCAAACGCCCTGCGGTATTCAGCAACAGTCCCTAATTGCTTAAGGTGCAGTAACTTGGACATTTGACCATCATACTCATCCTGGCCAAACTCCTCCACCACAGCTTGAATAAACATATCCCAAGGAATCAAACGATTTATGCGCTTGAATGATTGGAACCATAGCGCAGCATGCTCATCCAGATGCAAAGTAGCGGTACTAACCCAGTGGTGTTCCGGTACTTTGTACATGTCAAAATAGGTGAGGCATAAATCGATCCAGAGCATTGGTGTTTCACCTGAGAAACGTGGAAAATCGTGGCGGCGTGGGCGGACGATGTAGTCCCCATGAGGAACTTGCTCTTGAACGTCCTTGGGCGAAGACGGCGCGGTGTGAAAGCCCGATGCAGTCGCTGGCTGCCTCAGCAATGGCGCACCGTTGTTCGCGAGGCGCGGTGCAGTGGCGTCCTTGTCTGCGCTCGGTATGTCCACGCGCACTGACGCAGCGGGGCGGTCCGATTCGACGAGGCGACGCTTGACGCGGTCCAGGTCTTCACCGAAATCGCCTATCTGCTGCCGGAGACCGCGAACCTCGTCGGTCACCCCCTTCATGTCCGCCGCCATGGCGGTGAAACGCATCAGGACGTCATCGAGTGATTTCTGCATCCCTTCCATCTTCTCCAAAACGAAATTGGTCTGTACCGTGGGGACGGCGGGCCTGGAAGGTGCCGTCGCGACTCGTCCTGAATCGAATCTAACCCCGCTAAGGATTTTGGGCCGATTTGCCGAAGCAATCAGCACCTGTCGCGGTGGGATTTTACAGATTCGATCTCGGATTGTGAGCACAACGGAACAATCTGGCTCTAATTACCAAATTGTGATGTCCCGCTGGATTGGGGAGGAGACAATCACAGAATCTAGTTGATACAAGCATAGTTGGAGTACGAGATGAGAGGAGCAAGGGGGTGAGATACGAAATATGAGAGAATTCAGATTCGATTCATTCAACATGTCCGTCTCCCTTACAATAGTTACCCCTTTATCCTCTCTAAGTTTCACTTACAAGTGGGGCCTGCAGGTCCACCACAACCAGCTCACAGAGCGATCAACTTGCACGTCACTCTTACTTTTCTGTTTGGCTCCCGTCCAGCTAGTCCTGGACCTCGTTGTCCACCAGCGCCGAGGCAGCTGGAGGCGTAGGTGTGACAGATTCATGGCAGCGAGTGTGTGTGATTGGTGGTTTGTGAAAGAGAAGGCGTGATGGTGGCGGCGCGACAGATCGAAAAAAAGGAGGCTTCGTGTCGTCCCTCCCGCGGGGCGACCGAAGCTCCCCCAAACCCGTCCCGACCAGCCCCTCTTTGCCGTCTCTCCCTCTGCCGCCGCCGGTGTCGCCGTCGGGCTTTGCCCGCGTAGGGCCAGTGGCGGCGGGCCTTCTCCCCGGCGCGAGGTGGCTCGGGCGAGTGGCGAGCTCCCTGGTGCGCGGTGCTCATCGGTGATTTGCGTCTCTGGTTGCATGTGGTGGTGGGCGGCGGCGCGCCGGACCAGTCCCCTGCTCCGTGAGGCGGCGATCCTTGGCGGCGGAGAACGACAGCCACGGGTTGCTGCAGGATTCCGACCAGCCCAGATCTAGGCCCTTTGGGCCTGATCTGGGTCCGGGTGGGCCGGGCGGCGCGTGTGGTGGTTGTTCTTCCTGGAGGGTAGCGTGGTTTGGACCTCGTCTGGGTGGTGGCGGCGTTGGGACTATGGTGCTACAGCATGGCGGCGGAGGTTTTACGGGCCCGGCCTGGGCCCGGACGAGTCAATGGCGCCGATGACAAGGGTAGTGGCGATGGTCTATGTGATGTAGCATGGTAGTAGGGACTTTACAGACTTATCATTGGTCCAGCAGGGCCTACCCGACCTGGTTTGTCCCTGCCGCCGTGTCCTGTCGGCACCCGCCTTTGTTGGTGGAGGACGCCCTCTAGGTGATTGTATTGTTGTTGTCCTCCGGTGCCAATGATCGCCTGGTGTGCTCTTGCTGCCGTGTCCGGACGGCTACCGCACTCGCGGTGGAGGCAGTTCCCTCTCGCGCAGATGCAACATCGTTGATCCTCGGACCGGTTGATTCCGTGTTCTGTCCTCTAGGTCTCGTTTCGGTTAACAGTGAGACGATGAAGGTGGCGACAAGACTGTGTTGGCGCGTGGGCGGGAGGCATCGATGGAGTGGAAGACTACGGAGCATTCGGGGTTGTGGTTTTTTGGGGGGTCGGGAGAAATCCCTGTCGGTTCTCCGACACCGGCGGGGTGACGCCTGCGGGTGCCACCTTTCCTTTTTGAAGGGCGTCGGGTGTACCCCTTTCCCACTTACCTCTGTGTGCGGGGGAAACCCTAGGTCTGTTCGGGCAGCAGCGTTGTCATCGTTGTTTACCTTCTTGAAGGTGTTGCTTGATACGCGATGGTCTGTAGTTCTAGGTGCGTGGTGGATCTTCCTCGGAGGGCGTAGCGGTTGCGCTTCATCTTTGTTTAGTTGATATGTCGCTTTTGGCATTCTTTTCTCTTTTGTTTATCTGTTTTCTCGTTTGGGCTTGCTTGTGCTGAGGCCCCAACAGTTATACCGTTGTATTGGATGGTTGCTATATTAATATAGCGGGGCGAAAGCCTATTTCGAGAGAGAGAAATGGTGGCGGTTCTGGGGGAAGACAGATCAGGCGAGGTAAGTCCTCAGCGGCGCCATCCAAGGTGGTGTTGCAATGGTGTGTGACGGTGGCATCAGACCCGGCATGGGCCCAATCTGGGTTAGCTGGTCACGGCGGCCTCTGTAGTTGGCCCGTGGCATAGGGGCTTCTGGCTCGGCTTGAATAAAGGAGGCGATCTTAGGGTTCTTCTCGCGTCAAGACGATGTTCTGCTTGACGCCTAGCCTCATTGATATGGTCATTGACGAGTTTCGACAGGATCCGTTAGAGATCTTCATTGGGCGATTGATGCTTGTAGATTGATGGATTAAATGGGATTCTGCCGTGTGCATCTCGATTTCTGGCTGTGTGGCTTCAAGAGGGCATGAAAAAGAAAGCTCGGTTGTCATCGTGGGACTTGTCGGTGTTTCGATATCCATGGTAAAGACCATGGCAAGGAATGTCATGGTGGCTAAGGTATGAGATCTAGTAATGGCAAACTAAGTCTTCGAGGTGATAAGGATTTTTCTTGTTTTTCTTAACTTGTAGCATCGATATCGACAAGCGGGGGCAGCAACACAAAAGAAGTACATAGTCTTATATTTTAGGGTAAAAATCTAAGGTCTACTCTAAATTAGTCGTGTTCGGCAATGACTTTGTTGAAAATATTGTTTTAAGAGCGCGGATTTTCTCTAGTGCGAAAATCTAAGATTTATAATCCAACCACAATGGTGTTTGTATATTATTTTCTTCTTAGGGGTGTTGTTTTCAAAGAATTTAGACTCTGAGTATTGTCTCAGTGATGGTTTATGTTGCGGCTACAATCTTAATCACTGTAGCAGGATTTTTTTTTCCAGCTTGTCCGCAATATCTCGAGGACATTCGTAGTTCCACGGTATTAATATAGTATTTAATTTATAAGAAAAGAAAACTGATGCCCGATGGGCTGCAGGCCGTTGACTGTTCAACCATGCCGGGCTCGTGCCCTCTTCTTTCCAATTTCCTCCCAACTCCGGCAAGCCATAGTTAACTCGTCTCGCGCGATCCACCTACCACCACCCCGCTGCCGCCTGACTGACTGACCGACCGGAATCGAATTCATTGATAAAACCAGGACCCCCGCTGGTGGTCAGGCCACTCAGCGCGTGCGAGGTCAGAGGAGGAGGAGCGGAGGGAGCGAAGGGCTGACTGACTCGAGGCCCAAAGGGAGCGACGCGATCAGATCTCTCCCCGCCGCGATGTCTGAGGTGGTGGCCAAGGCGGGGCAGGCCTACATGAAGCAGCTCGGCGCGCACCCGCTCCGCACCAAGGCCATCACCTCCGGGGTGCTGGCCGGCTGCAGCGACGCCGTCGCACAGAAGATCTCCGGCGTCAAGAAGCTACAGCTCAGGAGGCTCCTCCTCATCATGGTATGGTACTACCTAGTATCAGCTTCTTGCTTTCTCCCTTCTCTTGCTGCCTTGACTTAGTTTGCCGATCCGTACGCGCACATTTCCGTTTCTTGATCCCATTCCCACCTTCCCCCAACAAAGTAGGGATATATCTACTGTTACAGCAACTGCCGTGTATTTGACGAATCGAGGTTAACGGACAGTACGGTGGTGATCTTGTCTTCTTAATTTTCACAAATCTGCTTCAGTAGCACTACCTACAAAACTCTGTTATGTTTAAGTTCAGAAACCACACCGTGCTGTCAAAATACTTATTGTGAGCTTTCAGAAACGGCGCCATATACATCTTGCGAAAAAAAAATGATCATTTTTTTAACCTTACGAAAAGACAAATTAGTACGAGCATTAGTTAAGTCTCATTCATCTATTCTGCTCTTCTTTTGATACCATCTATTCTGTCTTAAGCAATGCGATCACTCTGCTCTTCTTTTGATGCCATCTATTCTGTCTTATTTAGTTTCTAACTTGTACTATTCTGATGATGTGGTTGTCAAACAAACAGCTCTATGGATTTGCATACGCTGGACCATTTGGCCATTTCTTCCACAAGCTTATGGACAAGATTTTCAAGGGAAAGAAAGGCAAAGAAACTACAGCAAAGAAGGCATGCATGCAAATTTGTCATGAATCATGCATCATTTCATCTGATATATGCAGTTCAAGTAATTTGCTGGTATTTCATTTTCTTGCAGGTCATAGTAGAGCAGCTAACTGTATCACCATGGAACAACATGATGTTCATGATGTACTATGGTTTGGTGGTTGAAGGTATTCCAGTATTCCTATCCAGTGCCATATATACATATACACATTTGATTTCCAGTTTAAATTAAGTTGAATGCATATTTTCCATCAAACTCCTCTATGTGTTAAGATAGCAAGAGTTCTTGCTGGCACCCTTTTTCATCTATATGTACTGATGTTTCATCTCTAGAAAATGGCTGTAACTTGATCATCCCCCTTCTTTCCTAAAAAAGATGTCAATGTCAGTTGCGAGGTTCCTGGAAATTACTATTTGGGTACATTGCTTATAGAATTTTTTTCGAGGAAAAAAAGTATTTTATGCTATTCAGGATTGTAGAGCATTTCTTTGGGCAAGTATTTGACTGTCAAGTACTCCCTCCGTTTCAAAATATAAGATGTTTTAGCTTTGTGAAGCAAATGTATCTAGACTTGTTTTAGTATGTAGGTTCACTCAACTTTGGGATGAATCTACACACTAAAATAAGTCTAGATACATTTTCTTCACAAACCTAAAACATCTTATATTTTGAAACGGAGGGAGTATCTATTCAACCATTTTCTGAGAAACTTCCTTTTTGAACTGAATGAGATCGACATTTGGCAACATGGAAACTAATTTAAAAAAATCTCAGGGAGGCCATTTGGTCAAGTAAAGAGCAAGGTCAAGAATGGCTATGCAAGCATCCAGTTAACAGCTTGGAAGGTACTACTGTTTACCACATGTCTTGTGTGTAGTGGGATATTTGTAGTTTGTTACTGTAATATGTTTTCTACTAGTCCAAAATCTGCAAAACATATGTATTTAGCTTTCTGTGGATGTGTGCAGTTCTGGCCAATAGTTAGCTGGATCAACTATGAGTACATGCCACTCCAGCTCCGAGTTCTTTTCGCAAGCTCCGTTGCGTCATGCTGGTCTGTCCTTAATTAACTATCTTGCTTGTTTTGTTTTTTGTAAATTCTGAATAGAATATTATCAGTTATGCTTGATGCACTCATCTGGCTGGTTTGGATTTACCATTGCAGGGCAGTGTTTCTGAACCTGAAAGCAGCAAGATCCATTGCCGGTGCTAGTAAGAAGGCATAAAGGAAGGAAGGACGGAAGGAGCTAGTGCTACCCTACATGTCTAGCTTAATTAGCCAGTAGTGCTTTCCTCATTTGATTTCATGCCTCAGTTTGTATTTATGTTTCTGTTTGAAACCTCGATCATGGACGTTAGGACGTACTGATCGAGAATCTGGAGTGAGTTTGTAAACAAGACATCCGTTCGCTTTACTGTGTACTCTATCCGTCTTCTTTCAGAAGTTTTTTTTTTGTCAATATGATTGCAATTGAACACACCTATGTCATTGCGAAGACGCCTTTTTTTCTGCCACTCAAAACACTACAAAGCAAGAATGACCTATAGAAGATAGAATGTCTTCTGCAATATGTATCGTGTTGTTTCTTTGAGGCGCCACAAAGAGGCCTTGTTGTCGTACTTTTTTTTTTGCGAAAAGATAACTGCTTTATTAATCAAGGAACAGGAGTTCCATCCTGAGTACAAACTACAAGAAGTTCATCTGGTACAGAACGTAACCAAACTTTTGTACACAGTTTTAAACGACCAAGCTGGGCAAGACTATGACTCACTCTATTTATTTCTCTAGGAACATGCAGCACTTGGCAGTCCCTACCTCCACAGCACAACTGCTTTATTTCATGAATTATAGCAGGATAGCTAGATCTGTTAACCTCTTTATCATTAATCATCTGCACTGCCTCCAAACAATCAGACTCTAAAATTATAGGCTTGTCTGTCCATTGTAATGCCAAATTCATCCCCTCAGCACATGCCTGTAGCTCGGACTCAAGAGGGCTGTCACATTTGAAAAGATGGCGACAAGAGGAGAAGATAACAGTACCGAGGTCATCACGGAGTATCATGCCAGCGCCTCCCTCCATCGTATCAGCAGTCCATGAACTATCCACATTAAGTTTAGCCCAGCCTGGAGGTGGCTTAGACCATTTACATTTGAACTGTAACTTCTGGCTTTGATCCCCCTTGGTCCTTAGCCTCACAGAGGCCTGATCATATGCAATCACCGTTTTCCCTTTTGCTACATCCGCCATTGGAGCTTGTTTGATGCAGAGTAGGGAATCCATATAGCTGCTTAAAAATCGACGAGAAGCTTCAATGGCCGGCGCCGGCTTGTGATGGATGATCTCATTACGAACATGCCAGATACGCCACCAGACCATCATCATCATCATGCGTTCCTGCTCAGATGCATGGGAAAGCACCTGCAAGATCCATTCCGCGCCACTGTTGACGATGTCCTCACACGCTGGCAGTGGCCAAACGTCCTTCATTGCTTCCCAGAGATCTCTCGCCATGGGACATCTACAGAAGGCGTGGAAGGTATCCTCCCGTTCCAAGCCACAAAGGACACAAATGTCAGAAATAACAATATTGCGTTTATGTTTATTCTCCCAAGTAGCAAGACCATTGGTAGCAATACGCCATGCCAGGACGCGTACCTTAGGAGGAGCAGGGCACCCCCATACCGTGTCCCAGACGGCACGGCGACCGTCCGGTGCCCTGCTCGTGGCGCACATAGACGTGCGATAATTTAACTCCCATGCGACCTTGTACGCGCTGCTGACGGAAAAGAGTCCCCTACGGTCAGGGGCCCAAGCAATTACATCATTGCATGTGGCATCCCGCAAAAACCACTACTAGAAAATCGCGTTGTTTTGTGCATTGCATCGTCATCATCTTGCATTGTTTGCATAAAACTATTTTCGCAAAGCCCGTTTTGTTTTCTAAAACGCCCCATCTTTATTCAAACATCAAAACCGGGTCCCCGGATTATTTTGTTTTGTCCGCTGTCGGATTGCAAAAACGCTGGTTGAAATAAATAATTTAATTATATTATTTTAGTGGGGTAGTCGAACGGGCTGAATGACCCGAACGACCACCCCAGAAAAATACAACCGGCCCAACCATAATCCTAAAACTACCAACCTATCTACCCACACACCCCCTCCACCTCACCCCCTCCTATCACGAGACGCCACGTCGCCCCTCCCCAAAATTCCCACCAACCAACTGTTGCCACATCAGCCTGCCACCCCCTCCCTCTCCCCTAACTCTCCTCTCCACCTCACCACTCAACCCACCCAGCACACACTCAAACACACACCACGCACGCACACCACACCTGATCCTTACCCCTCTGCCTCCCGCTGGTCCCAGCCGGCCCCACCACCTGCCCTGTTCACGCGCCCACGCAGCCCCTTCCCCTACCTCCCGCTCGAGCCGGCCCAGCGCCCCGCCCCGCCTCCAGCTCCTCTCCTCCCCGCGGCCGGCCGCCCGCCGACGCCGCCACCGCAACCCCGCTCCGCCCCGACCCCCGGCCGCGCGCATCCCCTCGCCTGGCCGCCTCCACCGCCATCCGCCGCCGCCGCCAAGCACCTCCGCTGCCCCGTGGCCGCCCGTCCCCGGCCGCGTGTCTCCGCCGCCGGCCTCACCGAGATCCTCCCCGTCACCTCCTCGCCTGCCAGCGACTGCCATGCGCAGGAGCGGCCCCCGTCCTCGCCTCCCCCGAGCCCGACCACGGCATCGCCGCCGCCGGCCGGCCTCGCACCTCACCGCGTGCCGCCGCCAGGTCGCCCCGCCAGCGCCTGCTCCACCCGCCTCGTCGACCGCCTCCTGCACAGCGTCACCCGGCCCGCTCGCCGCCCTCGCCGCCAGCGTCATCCTTGCTGGCCGACGCCCTCCTCCTGCCGCTGCAGGGGACCCTCCCCGAGCCCGCTTCGTCCGCGAGCCGCGAGCGCCTCTGGCCGCCGTCTCCTCTGCAGGCCGCCCCAGGCTCCTGGCCGCCTCTGCTCACATCTGCCCCACCTCAACACCCTCCGGCCTGCGCCGTCCTCCGGCGAGCAGCGCATGCGTCGGCCTCTCCCAGTCGTCTCCCCGCCGTGCCAAGCTCGCCGTCGCCGGCGCTCAAGACCCCCTGCAGCCCTCCCCCTCGACGTCGTTCCTACGCGTGACCGCCAACGTCGGGCGCCCGGACCCCGAGCACAGCCCCGCCGCTGCACGCCGTGTCATCACAGGGAGGAGTGGCTGGCAGCCGTTCTCGTACTTGTCCGTCGGCGAGCAGGAGGCAGAGGGACGGACAAGGAAAGCAAACCGCCGTGGCATCCTCGCTCACGCAACTGGCGGTCTCGGCCGTGGCGATCGCCTCATGGGCGTCCCTATCGACCAAGGTGGACTTCAAGTGGCGTCCTTTCGAGCAGCTGCCAGGACGGGGACGCTTGAGTACCAAGTCCGATCCAACCACCTACGCCGCATCCCAAGATCTTCGCCGGAAACCACAAGACCGACACGAGTCAAGACCCGGGGAGCTACGCAAGACCACGGCGCCGGAACCGTAAACCGAATCTCGACACGCCAAGTTCTCGGCCACGTACCCGAAGACGCCAAGAACGCCACATGGAAAACCAGGCCCCGATCCCGACGTCCGACGAACAAACCCGTGGAACCCCGAACCTCCCCAAGATCTACGCTACGGAACGACAAGATCGCCTCACGGACGCCATGACCTCTTTCCAGGATCCGAGGGCCGAGACCCTGAAGACCGATCTAGAGCGCCAAGGCCTTCGCATGGACCGGCAAGATCTCCATCGTATGTGTCAAGTCCAACACCAAAGCGATGACAAGATCTACCGATGACCGAGAACCCGGACGACAAGATCGACAGCAACCGGGGCGAAATCCGATGCCCCGACGCCAGAACAAGCACTTCACCACAGAACGCCAAGTGCTTCACCCCGAACACCAAGACCTCCCCGGACGCGACAAGATCTACTTCCGTTATCCGAGAACGATCCCGCCGAGGCCGTCGAACCCTGAACCCTGAGACCGAACCCCGAACCCCGGAACCAAGACCGTCGAGACCCCCTAATGTGTGAACCCCTTCCCGAAACCCTATTTTATAACATAATATAACTTGTTGCATATTAATTGTCACACTCGCATTCATATTTGTGTGGTTTGGGGAACTTATGCCGATTCACCTAATAATTAAATATGGGGCCCATATGCGGGCAAATCTAGCCTTATATTGGCCTCATTTAAATTTGTGTAGCGAACCCGGTGCTATCTTCTGCCATGTTAAAACAACATATAAATTGCGGGGTAGTTAAATAACTTGAACCGTTTAATTTATTGTCGGGACCCCGGTTCCGCTTAATATGACCTAATTGCATCGCACCTTGCCATGCCATGCATCATACATGCATCATGCTCGATCTTTTGCCGTAGTATTAAATATTGCATCCGGTGTTTCTTCTAGTGTTTTGCTTCTTCGCGGATAAGGCCGTTGAGTTGATGTGAGCTTCGCCCCGATCTTCGGATGAACCTTCGGCAATGTTTTCAGGCGAGCATCTCCCCCTTTCTACCTATCTTACTTTTCTAGTATTTATTCCCTCCTGTTGATCTATTGCTATCTGTGTTGCGATGCTCTAGTTTCCGTATCCGTAATATCCCTTGCAGCCCTATATCGCCTTGGACACATCCTATTACCTGTTGTTTGGTAGATAGTTGGACTTGCGCGTCGTAGTCGCTTGCTTAAGTGCTGTTGCGTGTTGTCAAGTGCCACAGTTGTTGATGTATTGCCGCATGTTGATGTTGGAGATGATCATAGTTTTACTTATCGTTCACTTTAATTCCTGTTTAACAACTAAAATCGAGGTAAGCAGAGGCATCGGTGGGTGATAGAAAATATTTGGTTTCCGAACGCCCACTTGTGTCCCGTAGGACCCCGAGTACTTGATACCTGTTCCTTGATTTATCGCGCTATCCACATCCGGGAGGTATATGGGACCCCCCTGAGCCAGAGCTTGATTCCGTCTTATTTCTTGGGGCCACAAACTAGTTTGAGGTTTTATTTACTATCCTGTACTTATGCCATGCTACTTCTGTATTTAAATTGTGCGACAGATAGCACACTGTACTGTTTAGGATCGTGGCACGATTCCGCGGTGTCGACAAGCCCAGCCACACTTTCGGGTTCCCAGTCGTTCACAGCCGTCCCCACAACCTTAAGTCCGTCTCGGAGCCGGCCGGCTTCGTTGCGGGTTCTACTTTAAGGGGTGGTCCCCTGAAATATTTCTGAATCCTGCGATTGCTTTGTCGTGAAGGCCTCGTTGGGTTTTGTTTTGGTTTTTCCGAGGTTGATCGAGTGTGTGTTGCTATTGGTGCACCCCGGCCGGGTAAAACTTTCTGAAAGCCGTGTCCGCGGTTATGGACGACTTGGAGCACAGTATCTCGACCATAGACAAGCATAACTAAAGTTTACTGCTATAAATTTGACTTTATAATGACTAGTAATCCGCTTCACTATAATGGAATGGCTAAATAAAACTGCCAACAATTGCTTGTTTGGGTGTCGCTTGCGACCATTGTATCTGACTAGTAAATATTGCAACTACAACGGAATGGCTAAATAAAAGTACCAACAACTGCTGGGTTTTTGGGTTATCTCATGTTAATTGTATTTGACTAGTAAATGTCGCAACTATAATGGAATGATTAACTAAAAGTGACCACTGCTTATTTTATCAGGATGATTATCTATACTTGACTAGTAATTGCTGCAACGATAACCGAATAAATAAAACTGCCAACTGTGTGAGTTCCTCGGTTGACTTCCTCGTTTGGTCTCGAGGGGGAAACGCCAGGATGGGTTTGATTGGTGGTAGTATCCGGTTGGTTCCGAGTAGGACTTTCTTACCCCTCTCTGATTGCCGCCAGTTGTATTGAGTCTCTATAGGGTGTTTAGTGCATGCTGCCGCTGCCGCTCAGTCCACCATACCTATGTAGGCGAGGACCGCCGAATTCTAGTCTCGCCGTGTACTGGCCTCAGTACTGACGCTCCTCTTTTTCCTTTGCCCTTTGTCGGCACCCCTTTTGTTTAAGCAGGTTTGAGATCGACGTCGTTAGCAGGGTTACCCTTCCGGCTTGGCCTGGGCAGGGTTATGGACGCCATTGGTTATTCTTCAGGGCTCTTAGCCCCATTTGCATCTTGTCCGTAGCGGGACGCTATATCGTTTTCAAGGTGATTTGGATCTTTGTATATTATACTTGTATTCTTGACTCATTGAGTCGCTGTTATATATATATCTGTTCTGTGGGTCCCATCGAGGACTGTTGTGTAATGTTATTACTTCGTTTTCCACCCGCACGAAAGTGCCTGGTGGGCACCTTTGAATCGTTTCTATGCGGGTTTGGCGAGTTTCGCTAAAACTTGCATAGGGTCGATTCTGAGGGTGTTACATTGCACTGGCTTGTCGACAGCTTGATCTTGAGTATCTGCTCGGTGTCCGCCACGCAGAAGTGCTTGCGTAGAAGTTCCCCATTCCATTCTCCAGCTTCGGTGATCAGCGCTGCCACTCGACGAAGACGACAGTCCCCTTGTATAGAGATGGGCCTGTACGAGGGTGGTCTAGGTAGCCAAGCATCCCGCCAGATACGTATCTGACTGCCATCGCCCACCCTCCATACAAGCCCTCTCTTAAGGAGCTCAAGGCCATACGTGATTGCCTGCCAGGTTGACGAAGCGTTACCTGCAAAGACAGTATCCTCAAGACGCCCGTTAGGATAATACCTGGCTTTTAAGACAGAAGCACACAAGCTGTCAGGCTTAACAATCAGCCGCCACGCCTGTCTCGCCAACAAGGCTTGGTTGAAGAGGCGAAAGTCACGGAAACCTAATCCACCACATTTTTTGGGACTAGTCAGAACATCCCAAGACTTCCAATGGACCTTTCTTATCCCTTTCTTTGATCCCCACCAGTAGTTTCTCACCATGCAGTTTAGGTCGTCACATAAGGCCATGGGCAATTTAAAAACGCTCATGATGTAGGTTGGAATAGATTGGACAACAGCTTTAATGAGTGTTTCCTTAGCAGATTGGGACGGAAATGAATCACCCCATTCCATGAAACGTTTAGTGAATTTGACCTGCAGGTTTTGTAGTTTACCTCTGTTCGTTCTACCTTCAGGCGTTGGCAACCCTAAGTACTTGGCTTCGAATGCTCTGGCTGGCAGCTGCAAGGTCGCCCGGATCTGTTCCTGTATATGAGACGGACACCCTTGACCGAACATGATCGAGCACTTTTCCAGATTTATCAATTGTCCCGTGGCATGTGCATACGTACCAACAACCTCCCGTAACACCTCCGCTTGCTGATTTTCTGCCTTAAAGAAGAGTAGTGTGTCATCTGCAAAAAGGAGGTGCGAGACTCCTAGGGCTCTCGGGCACACCCTGACTGGAGTTATCTCATGTTGCAACACATGTTGTCTCAACAAAGCCGATAAGCCATCTACCACAAAAAGGAACAAGAACGGGAAGAGGGGATCACCTTGTCGTAGCCCTCGCGACGGTGTGAACGAATCCAAGATGGCTCCATTAAATTTTACCGAGTACCTCACCGTGGTGACACACGTCATGATCCACTGCACCCACCGATGAGAGAAGCCTAACTTTTGCATCGTTCGCTCCAAGAAACCCCAATCCACACGATCATATGCCTTAGATAGGTCCAACTTATACGTGCAGAAGCTTTTCTCCGGGTCCTTCTCCTGCTGAATATAATGGAAACACTCAAAAGCCAATAACGCATTATCTGTAATAAGACGTTCAGGTACAAATGCGGATTGGTTTGAAGATATTATTCCATCAAGGAGGGGACGCAACCTGTTAGCCAAGCACTTCGCCACTACCTTGTAGATGACGTTACATAAGCTAATGGGCCTGAACTCGGAGACTTTCAACGGTTGAGCCACTTTGGGGATAAGCACAATGGTTGCATCATTTACTCATGTTGGCATGATCCCGGAACGAAAGAATTCCTTCACTGCTGGTATAATCTCCTCCTTCAGAACAGCCCAATTGCGCTGGAAAAACCTTGCAGGAAAGCCATCCGGGCCAGGAGCCTTGAGAGGGCCGATCTGAAATAATGCATCTGCAATTTCCTTATCCGAGAATGCTGCACATAGTTTCTCATTCATATCCTCTGTAACCTTTTCCTCAAGTATCTCAAGGACTATAGAAGGGTCAAGGCTGGTATCAGCAGTGAACAATCTCTCAAAATATTCAAAGAACACATGCCTCATACCTTCTTGACTCGTGTATTCAGCGCCATGTTCATCAACAATTTTCTTGACTTTATTTTTACGTGCCCGCCAGACTGCCTTGTTGTGAATTTTTTTTGTGTTTCTATCCCCTTCACGTAGCCAATCAATTCTAGATCTCTGCATTCACATCATTTCTTCTCTATAAAGGAGTTCATTCATACTATTAGACACACGTCGTATTTCCTCACGATCGGCGTTCATGTTCAGAAGTTCTTCTAATCTGGACCGTGATTTCTCTAGTTGCCTTTTCACGCTACCAAACTTCTCCTTACTCCAGTGTTGCAAGTGTTGCATTACCCTGCCTAAACCAGACCGAATCTGTCCCAGATGATGTTTCGGTCCAGCAGCTTCCCATGCATTTGAAATGTGTTCAGGAAGTGAGGCCTTGTTGTCGTACTTGCATTGACCATAAGAGATGTGACATCGCTGCTCTTCATCAAACCATCTGAACATGTTTATCGTTGTTGCTATTGTAAATGGCTCAATGCCCCCGCTAGGAGGGAGAATCGGCAGGAGAAAAAGACTCTGACAACATCCGCTTCAACCGTCGTCACCCATCCACGTTAAGGATCAAGCCCGACGAATCGGGTTGTATGGTGCTTCCTCGGTTTTAAAATATAAGATGTTTTAGCTTTGTGAAGCAAATGTATCTAGATTTCTTTTAGTGTATAGGTTTATTCATGTTTGGAGTGAATCTACACACTAAAATAAGTCTAGATACATTTTCTTCACAAACCTAAAACATCTTATATTTTGAAACGGAGGGAGTAAAATCTAAGTGAAAATGTTAAGCACAGAAACCATCCAACGAGACATCACAATTGGCGTGAACATTGCAATGACATGATCACTAGCATCGGCGTTCCCATCAAATTGAGGGAAACTTAGCTACGCTCAGGCCTGTTTGGAATAGAAAGAAGCAGGAGTGAATGTCATGTCTCGTGGAACCTTGAAACAGAAACACATGAACTGCACAGGTGCTCCACAGTATCATTCTCTGATGCAGAAAACTTCTTGACTAGGGAGAGAAGGTGACAGATAAACCGACACGCGGTTTGGGTTTGAGAAAATATATGTTTGGTGGCAATCCCAGAACTGTAGATTTGCTTAAAGACATTCAAACAACATAGAGTTTTTTTTTATTTTCTAGCATTTCTTATAACTTCCAACTGTTAATTACTGTTTCTTTTTTCTATAATGTTTCAAAGCTATGTCATGCATGGAAATCAACTATAAGAAAAATGAGGCCGTGATAATGGCGGGTGATCTTTGATGAGCAACAGAAGATTGCTAACATGTTTAAGTGTTTAACTGTAAGCTAGGGAGATTGCCATTATCATATCTTCATATGGTCATTGATGATCATATGCTTTGTTAATGAACAAGTGCACATGACCCCTAAGGTTCCGAAAATAGATTACTTAACACCCTGAACTACAAAACCAAGCACCTTTTCGGGATTTTTCCTCAGCCCTCCCCCCGGTTTGTTGCACTACTCCGTTTTCTCCAGGGTTGTTGTTGCTCAGTTCTTCCCACCCCCTCTTTGGAAACCAGCATTCAAACACCTGGACTGAGTGTTTCTATCATGCCAACCTCTCTGACCGTGCGTACCGCAGATCCTAGCACGAGTAGGATAGACAGACGCCTTATAGGTAGGATTTGCCTTCAACGCCGTAGTTTAAAATTCAAATGAGCCAAGTAGACTGACTAAAAGCTTACATGTGTAACTGACTAAAATCTTGCAGGTGGTACATTCATCCGTTCGAGTTGATCCCCCACCTCCCCGGAGTTGGATGTTATCACCTAAGTGGAAAGTTTTGGCTACATTGACCGCCTCGTTTATCTTCAATTATGCTCCGGGAAATTAAGTTTGGTACCACTCGGCTTGGCATATGAAACCATTATTCTGCAAAACAAGCGTACTTGCAAAGTGAATTTTACATGCAAATATCTGAAAACACTTGCATTGTTCACAATTTTTATTTTTTAAGAAAAAAATCTAAGTATTTTTCTATACTATTCTACCAACACACATGTTGTTCTTCAGGAGTTTCCATTTTCAGAACTATTTTTCTATTTTCTACCCTTACATGAGTTTTGCGTACTTATTGGGACTAATTGCAAATTAATATGTATGAACCCAAAATGAGGTAAAAAATACAACAAAAAATATATGTGAGCATGTATGTACAAGTTGAGATCATGTGCATGACATGGATGAAAAAACAAATATTTTTTAAGAAAAGTTCAAACCTATATCCATAAGCCAATTCAAATAAAATGAAATAATATGAAAAATTAAGATAAGAAAAACTAAACTTTGACATGGAGACATATTATGGGCACGAAAACTTTGCAATCTTTTGTAAGGTTATCAAAAAGTTGGAGCACACCTTCTTCACAAATGGACAAATCTGACATAAGATTTCTGAAACTTCCAATTTTATGCACCATCAAAAAATTTCACTTCATATTTTGATCACACCTCCTTTCGACTTCTTATTATCAAATGTGAGTTTACCTTTTAACTTTTGCAATAATTTTATTTTATTTTATTAAATAAATAAATAAGAAACACTTATGAAGTAGCTCGAAGAAATATCAATCAAATAAATCTTTGTGTTTCTTGTATTATTCAAGATACGTGCATGTTGATGTCCAGGAGTTTCAATTTTTATTAGAACCATTTTACTTATTTTATAGTTTCAATAAATTCTTGTGTATTTATTGGCACTAATTACAATTGATATATATACCAAAATAAGGTTAATTTTTTTTAAGCAAAAATATATTAGCCTATGTAAAATTTAGATCATGTGCATCACATGGATGAAAATCAAATATTTGTTAGGGAAATTGAAACCTATATAGTCATTTTGAATAAAATGTATAGTATGAAAGTAAGATAGAAAACTTGACATTAAGTCATATTATGGGAATAAAACCTTTGCTAAAAATATCATAAGGTTATCAAAAAGTTGCCATATACTTTCTTCACAAATGTACACATCTCCCATAATGTTTCCCGAACTTTAACTCACACTTCCAAATTTGTACACCATCGAACATTTTCACTTTATATTTTGACTACACCTCCAACTCCTTTCATCATCATATTATTATTATTATTATTATCATTATTGGATGTTGGTGGGTGGTGGCGCCGTACATGCTTAAATGGATTTATTATTGTGAACATGTGGATAACAGGGCGGGAGGATCATACGGGGGGGGGGGGGGGGGGAGGTCCATTTTCCTTGACCACTTCGCACTTTTGTTAGTACTGTAGTTGAGATGGGAGTACCTTCAGCCCCCCCTTCTTCTTTTCATTGGTATATCCTCAAATAAATGGAAAAAATAAAAGCTTTTGCCGGCTCCTGCTGATTGCATGAGAAAAATAATGGTGGAACCAAAATAATAAATTCTCCATGCCGTGAAGGATGATTGCGTTGCTTGTCGTCTATGTAATTGTTATCAGATGCTGTAGAAATTGGGAATAACTAAGCCTACTTTACTGGAAAACATGTACACGCCAAAAAAAATATTTGGAAAGGAGCATATATTAATATCAACAAAGATAACAATTACACTCAGCATCTGCAACAACGCAGTGCCCTAGCGGCATTATGGATGCACACAGACAAAAAATAAAAAGAGAAATTACAAAAAAGAAAATATAGCAATCTATTACTTGTAACAGCGGTACCAACACCACCAGAACAGCACCAGAAGTCCAGCTTCTCCAAAAGCGACGCCTCCAATAAGGGAACAGTGCACAAGCGACGTCGTCGCCTGATCATAGATCTTAGGTTTTCACCCTGAAGAAATTGCAAAACAATGACTTCAACAAGTCCATTGCCAGGCACAACCAATTAAGGCCAGACCTTGGATTGTCACCCTGCAAGATCAGACACTCAATGTCTCCTGTGCTGCCGCCCCCACTAACAAGCCGCTGCAACAAATCACAGATCACCAAGCCAGTTACTCAGCATCGAAGACTCGAACTAACTGTGCTAGCCCTCAAATCTCTGCTTTTATGACATTCTCCACCACTGATTTCACCATGTACCGACAAAGAAAATGTCCAATGATGGTAACAGGCAGCAGAGCTTCGCAATGCTCTCTCTGAAACCAAATGGTCAGAAAATGCACGGGTGCGCACGACCGAATCCCATCCGGACAGCATTCTCCAAGCATGAGCGCTGAAATGGATCGTATGGGCACCTAGAGGGGGGGGTGAATAGGTGCTAACCAATTTTTTAATACTTTTTCCAATTTTAGGCTTTACACAAAGTAAATTCTCTAGATATGCAACTACGAGAATTTCCCTATATGAAACCCTAACTACTAAGCACGTAAAGGAGGAGCGAGGAAACCGTAGTGGAGCACGCGGAGACACAGGGATTTGTTTTACCGCAGTTCCTTCCTTGTTAAGGGAAGTACATCTGCGTTGGAGGGGTGGGCGGTTCTAAGACCACCACGCCACAATAGGCCTCACCCTATTCTCCGATGGATCTCGCCACGAGAGGCCTGATCCACCTTCTCCACTATTGGATCCCTTCGAGGCGGGAACCGGTGCCTTTTACAATACTATCGGGGCACACACCCACAACCGAATTGGGGGCTCCCGGGATGACAACAAGCTGTCACAAAAACAAGGTTTATCAATATAAACGAAAACAAGGATCTAGATCTTTGCAAGAAATACTAGATCGAAGGTTCTCCAAATGAATGGAGAGGAGATGAAGCGCTTGATTGCTGATGATGAAGGTCGAGTTCTCCTCCTTCGATTCCCAAAGGGACGGGGCCTTTTGGAAGGATCTAGGTGGAGCACTCTTGTATGAACTTTTGAGATCTGATCTGTTCTTTTTCGAGATGAATCAAGCTATCTGACAGGAGGGGGAAGGCTGGCTTAAATACCCCCTCCCCAGATCTGGCCGTTGCTCAAATTTGGGGGCGGATTATCCGCCCCCCACTTGGGGCGGATTATCCGCCCCCTGGGAAAATTCCGCCCCAAGGGCGGACTCTCCGGGGGAAACTCCGCCCCCCTCTCTGGGGCTTGCGCCTTGGAGAAGCTTGGAGAAAAACTTGGGGGGCGGATTATCCGGCCCCCTCCTGGGGCGGATTATCCGGCGTGGCCGGAAAGTCCGGCCAAAACTCCGCCCCCCTCTCTGGGGCTTGCGCCTTGGCGAAGAGCAGGAGGGGCGGATTATCCGCCCCCCTGGGGGGGTCGGATTATCCGCCCCCAAAGGTAGATTTCTGAGCTGCAACACTTCAACACACATTAAATGATCCTTGGTATTGTTATCAAACACACAAAACACTAGGGATTAAGAAATGTTCTTTCAATCTCCCCCTTTTTGGTGTTAGATGACAATACTAGGATTTGCAGTGAAAACGGCAAGTGCCACTTTAGATAATGAAAGACGCTCCCCCTAGATGTGTGCATACTTAAGATTTGCATTTGAATACAAATACACACACTAGGTAGAGCACTACTTTAAGGTTTGGTGAAAGAAAGTCATACCACCGGAATATATATCCATGACATACATAGAAAATTCCATGAATCCATATGTCATCAAATATGCTCCATAATTCCAGAATTCCATGGGGTCCATGATAGATAAATCCAGAAATCCATGAATACCAAACATAGTACCAAACTGTGGAGTACGACATAGTCTTACACAAACAACCACAAATAGCAAACAAGTTCACGCTAGAAAAGGCACAAGCAAGCAAATAAAAACGACTAAAAACGAAGAGCTTGTGCCCGACCCTTGCAAATCCACGTGGCCTACTAGAACTACTTCTCCCCCTTTGGCATCGAAACGCCAAAAAGGAAGAAGAGCGATGCTAACGCCCCTGGAGATCACTCCACCTCATCCTCGTCGTAGTCATCCTCGTCCCCTTCCTCTTCACCATACTCATCATCATCGTCATCAGCGGGAGGAGTGGGTGCCCTTGGTGGAGGGGGAAAGAGACAACTCTCGAGCTCGCCATAGTTTATCCCTGAAGTGTTCCACTGAGCGTACGGATCCGGAGCAGTGGGAGGAGGTGGATGGCCAGTGGCACCTGAGACATGGTGGAGGATAAGCTGCTGCGTGTGATCCCTCTCATGATCCCTGCGGTACTCCTCATATTGGCCCTTGTGAATGTCAATACCCATGCAAAGAATGTTCCGCTGGAACCAATTAAGCTGCTTGACCTCACGTGCCATTGGGGACACCGTGGAGCGACGGCCACTAGCCCGAGCATCACGCATGAAGGACTCCGGGGCAGTGGAGGGGTGATGAGTCTTCTGAGCCTTGTTGTATATTTTCTTGGGCTTATGAACACCATCCAAAGCAGTGCCAAAGTCTTCAAGGGGTAGCATATGCTTGATCAGCATCATAATGAACGGAGCATAAGGAATGGAGAGCCGGTTGATCATAGCATCCGTCATCTCATGAAAAATATAGTCCATGACATCCAGTTTGTAACCAGTGGCTGATCCAGAGTTAGTGGCACACTCGTGAGCGAACGCAAGGAGAGGAACAAGGTGACCACGGATCCTGTCATTGTTGCCACCACTCGGTGCGATGCAGTCCCGAAACATGCCAACAAGAGCGGCATACAAGGGAGAGAGACCAGCGAAAGTACCAGCAACACCATCAGGAGAAAGACAGGGAGCCAGAGCAGTGTCCTTGGACGGCTTCAAGGGAGTAATGATGCGGTGACCAGCAGGAGTGTCACGGCCATGGAATGCATACCCAAGAACCTGCCCAAAAGTGCGAAAGTCTGACTGAAGCATGGTAGTCCCGGTCATCCACTTCATAGTGCGGCGCTCATCACCGCAGATCACAAGAGTAGAAAAAAACTGTCGCACCACAGAAGAGTCATAATCGCACTGAATGGTCATGAGGTGGTGAAGCCCCATCTTATTGGTCACCTCCAATGCCTCAATGAGCCTAGCCTTGGATTGAGCCGCAGTCAAGTTGATGGGACGCATGGGGCGAATCTTGAGAGAAGCATAAACATCATCATGGATAGCCCGAAAGTGAGCATTCCAAAACATACTGTCCTCGGGTTGTCCATCACTGTCAATATCATCATAGTAGTCTGTCTGGCGAATGGTGGCATACTGAATGCTGTCCATAGACTTGTAATTGGGCCGAGACTGTTTGCCCTTGCGAGAAGCGGTTTGCTTAGTTTTCTTACTTGCCTCAGCCATCCTTGCAGCCTCTCGAGCTGCCCTGTGAACCTCAGTTTCGTCAATAAACGTCCCTTCTGCAGTGGGTTTGAGGTAACGGGGACGGGGACGACGGACGAAGGTCTTGGTCGGCTTGGAACCACCTGTGAAAAGCATTGAGAGAGGGAGCAAGGAGATGAGCACACACACAAGTCCAGGATGAAGAGAACATGGAGAAGGAGTAACAATGCAACCCCATAACCAATGATGTGCATGAGCAGAATCTGAACCAAAACAGACCAGAGAGTAATTCTCCAGGCCGGATTATCCGGCCCTGGCAGGGGCGGATAATCCGCCCCCCGCAAAAAAATTCTGGGTTGGCTCAGATCTATCATGGCAAAACAGATCGAGTACTAGGGTTGCAAGGCTACTGATTCTAGCATGTAGGAAACAACACCAAGAACCTTCTACAACGAGATTTCCACCAAACAAAACATCCCATACAAAAGGATAGAGATGAGGGAGTTACCCTCACTCATTGGAGGAAAATCGCGGAGGAGAAGATACCCGGAGGCGAGGTGAAGAAGATCCGGGGAGAGCCCGGAGAATCCGGTGGTCAAATCGACTCCGGGAGAGGCGGATACTCCGGCGGCGGCTGGGGGCAGAGGTAGGGTTGGGGGAGGACTGGCTGCTCTGTTTGAGTCTGCCCTCCCCGACCAGCCTATAAGGGGCTGATTTCGCCCGGGGCAGATAATCCGCCCCCCACTTAGGGCGGATAATCCGCCCCCCCAGACATTCTGGAAAACAGAATCAGGCCAGAGCACCCTATCAAATCTCTCGATGGTGTTTTAGAGGGCTTGTGTGCAATAATAGATGGTTCAAGGAGGGAGGGAAAGGCTTGGGATGAGAGAATCAAACTGAGATGGTACTACACACCCAAATTTGCAAGAATCAAATCAATCAAAAGCCAAATTTGAGTGTGTTTTCCATAAGAACAAGAGGTATGCAAGAAAATCCAACGAGACCCATGAAAACCATCTCTTCTCGAGGAAGAGGGCGGTGGCCGAAGCCACCATGTTGGAGCGCATGGCATGACACCGCGAAGATGTATCTTGAGTTCAAAACCAATGCTCATCGATGACCCACATATCACAAAATGATATTAAGGGAAATGATTTTACTTGCTTTCGGCATGATGGGGGGAGGGTTGGCCCAATCAATTAGGACCACACTCCCCCTATGTCGATGCCCACATCTAAACCAAATACATGAATAAGAGCAAGTGAGTGTGCAATAATAGTCAAGCCAAGCTCCTTGAATCTACGATATTTAGCTCATTCCGCAAATAACAAAATCTTGCTTCATCGAGGGGCTTCGTGAAAATATCAGCAAGTTGGTTCTTCGTGCTTACAAAAGACAGAGCAATATCTCCACGAGCAACATGATCCCGAATAAAGTGGTTGCGAATCTCTATATGTTTTGTTCTTGTATGCTGCACAGGATTGTAAGCAATTTTGATAGCACTTTCATTGTCGCATAAAAGAGGCACTTTGTCACAATTGACACCATATTCCTTTAAAGTTTGCCTCATCCATAGCAATTGAGTACAAGCACTTGCAGCAGCAACATATTCAGCTTCGGCGGTTGAGAGTGAAATACAATTCTGTTTCTTTGATGACCAACACACTAGAGACCTGCCCAAGAATTGGCATGCACCAGAGGTTGATTTCCTATCATCTTTGTCACCAGCCCAATCTGAATCGGTGTAACCACATAGAGAGAAACTTGAACCCTTGGGATACCATAACCCAAAATTTGGGGAATGAACCAAATATCGGAAGATTCGCTTGACCGCCACTAAGTGGCTGTCTTTAGGAGCGGCTTGGTACCTTGCACACACTCCTACACTTAACACGATATCGGGCCTAGATGCGCAGAGGTAAAGGAGAGAGCCGATCATGGATCGGTATACCTTTTGATCCACGTCTTTACCCTTGGGATCGAGCTCAAGATGACACTTTGTTTGCATTGGGGTAGCAACGCCATTGAGATCCGTCATCTTGAACCTTTTGAGCATGTCTTGGATGTATTTAGCTTGATTAATAAAGGTTCCCTCTCTAAGTTGTTTGATTTCAAAGCCAAGAAAGAACTTGAGCTCACCCATCATGGACATCTCAAACCTGTCAGTCATAAGCTTTGAAAATTCATCGTTAAAAGCTTGGTTAGTAGAGCCAAAAATAATGTCATCTACATAGAGTTGGCATACAAAAAGCTCCCCATTGACCTTCTTAGTAAAAAGAGTGGGATCGATTTGCCCAACTTCGAATCCACGGTCTATCAAAAGCTCTTTAAGGTGCTCATACCACGCACGTGGGGCTTGTTTAAGGCCATAGAGCGCCTTATCGAGTTTGTAGACATGGTTCGGAAATTTGGGGTCCTCAAACCCCGGGGGCTGCTTGACATATACTAACTCATGTAGAGGACCATTAAGGAAAGCGCTCTTAACATCCATTTGTTGTAACTTAAAATTATGATGAGCTGCATATGCAAGAAGGATACGGATGGACTCAAGGCGAGCCACTGGGGCATATGTCTCGCCAAAATCAATTCCTTCTACTTGAGAGAATCCTTGAGCCACGAGTCGTGCTTTATTCCTCACAACAATGCCATTTTCATCCTGTTTTTTCTTGAAGATCCACTTGGTGCCGATAACATTGCGGCAATCCTTTGGCTTTTCTACGAGCTTCCACACTTTGTTGCGGTCGAAGTTGTTTAATTCTTCATGCATTGCAACAACCCAATCGGGGTCTTCAAGAGCATCAAAAACCTTCTTTGGTTCAACCATGGAAATGTGAGCTTGATGATCACAGAAGCTAGCAAGCTCTCTTCGAGTGGATACCCTTCGTCGTAGATCACCAACTACCTTGTCAAGAGTGTGACCTCTTAGTTCAAGGTTGCGATCCGCCCGAGCCTTGCGACGAGCCTCAATATCTTTATTATTTCTTGAAGGAGTGGATTCAGTTGTTGTATCCTTGTCTTGATTACTGCAGTGCCCTTGATCTTGGTCACCAGTACTGCCAGAGGATTGTTGCTGAGCATTTTCTTCAGGGCCGGATAATCCGCCCCTTGGATGGGCCGGACTATCCGGCCTGGGAGGTGAAGTACCAGAACCATCTTCCTGAGAAAGCCTGACTGGAGTTGGAGAGCCATGGCCGGATAATCCGCCCCCGGGGGCCGGAAAATCCGGCCTGGGAGCATCAGAGGTGTTGATTTCTCCTTCGGATCCCCTGGTGCAAGTTGGAGTGCCAGGGGCGGATTGTCCGCCCCTTGGAGGGGGCGGATAATCCGGCCTGGGACTATCATCTTGTCCAGGAGACTGATGATCTTCAGCAGGTTGCGGTGTTGGTGCAGAGTTTTCTCCAACAGTAGGAGCTTGTTGATCTTGTGAAGATGAGGGCTCCACTTGAGTGGAGCATTGTCCTTCCCGATCCGCCACAAGGGGTTCCTCAATGGGGCGGAAAAATCCCACGCCCATTCTTCTTATGGCGTCTTGGGGTATTTCAACATCTGCATCACAAACATCAACTTGCCCTACAAAGGAGCCGTTATTTTCATCGAACTCCACACGACAAGATTCTACAACAATCCCAGTGAGCTTGTTGTAGACTCTATAAGTGTGGGATTCGGCACCGTAACCAACAAAAATGCCTTCTAAAGCCTTGGATTCAAATTTTGACAAACGGACACCTTTAATAAGAAAGAAACACTTACACCCGAATACCCTGAAGTATGAGATGTTGGGTTTATTGCCGGTAAGTATTTCATAAGGGGTCTTGTCCAAGATCTTCCGAAGGTAAAGCCGGTTTGATGAGTGACAAGCGGTGGATATGGCTTCAGCCCAAAAATTATAAGGAGACTTAAATTCAGCTAGCATAGATCTTGCCATATCCATTAAAGTCCGGTTCTTCCTCTCGGCTACACCATTTTGTTGAGGGGTGTACGCAGCGGAATATTGGTGTCTAATCCCCTCTTCGCTAAGAAACTCGTTTAAAGTGTAGTTCTTGAATTCTGTGCCATTGTCACTTCTAATTGCCAATATGGGAACATTGTGTTGTCGTTGAACCTCATTGGCAAAATCGATGACAGTTTGTTGAGTCTCACTTTTCAGCTTGAAGAAATATACCCATGTATATCTTGAGTAATCATCGACGATGACCAAGCAATATTTCTTCCCACCAAGACTTGCATGAGAAGGAGGTCCAAATAAGTCCACATGGAGTAATTCCAAGATCCTCTTTGATGACACAATAGTCTTCCTCTTGTGGGGAGAATCATGCATTTTTCCTTCAACACAAGCCCTGCAAACACGATCTTTGGCAAAGGAGACATTGTCTTTTAGTCCAAGAATGTGGCCACCCTTTTGGAGACTTTGCAAAGTTCTCATGTTGACATGGGCTAAACGGCGATGCCATAGCCAGCCCACGTCGGCCTTTCCGAATAGACACATCGGACCCGAAGTGGTTTTCCCCGAAAAGTCCACCACATACAGGTCATTTTCGACGTATCCAACGAAAGCGACCTTTAGAGACTTGCTCCATAAGAGTACCACCAAATCATCATCGATAAAAACAGCAAAACCCATCTTGCCAAGGGCACGAACAGAAAGAAGATTATAGCCAAGGGTCTCAACAAGCATGACGTCCACGAGAGAGATATCGTGAGCAACCACAACCTTGCCAAGACCCAATACCTGAGATTTAGACTTATCACCATAGGAGACTGTGATCTTATCAAGATTTGGACGCATCTCCGTGATGATCTCCTTGCTTCCGGTCATATGACTAGTGCAGCCACTATCCAGCACCCATTTCGACCCACCGGAAGCATAGCCCTGCAAGAAAATTACTTCTTGGTTTTAGGTACCCATTTTTCAATGGGTCCTTTCATGTTAGTAACAAGGGTCTTTGGGACCCAAATAGACCAAGCAATAAATTCATCAAAGGGACCAACATAATAAGCATAAACATCGCCATAATCATCACAAAAGAGTTCATAATTCGGATTGTGAGACCCTGCAAAACCAATATCATTAGTCTTGTCTTTTGTGACAACCTTCTCAGCCGTGCTTGTCTTTAATTGCACATTCTTGGTCTTGTTCTTCTTGGTTTTCTTCTTCTTGGACTTGGTGACATACCCAAGTCCCTCTCTACCATGATTTGACCTTTGCTTGTCAAGGACTTCATCAAGCACACCTTTGTCCTTTGTAGTGGTGTCCTTGATCACTCCTTTCTCCACATTAGCATTTTCCTTGTTACTATATGTTGAGTTGGACGAGCTAGGAGTATCATATATGGCCAATCGACTTTGAAGCTGATCATGTGACTCATTGAGGATAGAGAACTCGTTTTTCAATGCCTTGTGAGCATTGTCAAGTTTCTCCAATTCCTCGGAGAGTCTATCATGAGCAGCCCCAAAGTCAATTCTTTCCTTCTTTAACTTCTTTGCCTTGGTGACCGCATTGTCACGTTCCTTAACGAGTTTAGTCACAATTTCTTCATGTGACTCTTCCATAGACTCAAGCCTCTCTTCAAGAGAGACCCGAGCTTCTTCTTCTTCAAGAGCATTTTTTAGGGATGCAATTTCCATTGCATCCTCCCTTTCAATTCTGCCCTTTTCTTCGAGAAG
The DNA here is from genome assembly GCA_910589765.1 of Avena atlantica. Taxonomy (NCBI): domain Eukaryota; kingdom Viridiplantae; phylum Streptophyta; class Magnoliopsida; order Poales; family Poaceae; genus Avena; species Avena atlantica. The sequence goes on from OU342739.1 coordinate 135,572,834, forward strand.
TGCTTCGTTTTGGGCCAACTGATCCATAAGAGCCTCAAAACGAACTTTGTGCTCACCTTGCAAGTTAGTATAGAAATAATCCAAGGCAATAATCTCTTCTTTAACCTTAAGACTAGTAGGATCATCCATGTCTATCATAGCCTTGGGAAAAGAAGAGTTAGAAGTTACCTCGGAGCTTCTTGCCACGAGACAAGTAGGATTCTTGTTGATGATGTTTTCGTTTGGAGAGTCGAAGAGTGATGTTGATGTAGATGTGGTGGCTATAGCAGCCACCTCTTGAGAGCTATCGTCCTCGTCCTCATCTTCACTTCCCGATGAATATTCTTCTTGAGCTACTAGAACAATCTTTGGTTGCTTCTTGAAAGGAGCATTCTTCTTTACAAACTGTTTCTTACGTGGAGCTTTTGATTTGTCCTTGAAAATGAGTCTTCCTCCATTATCCTCTCTACTTTGATAGGGACACTCAGCTACGAAGTGCAACCGGTCACCACAATTAAAGCAAGTTCTCAGCTTGGGACCATTTTCTTTTCTTCCATAGGCTCCACTTTTGCGATCTAGTTCAGCTTTAGCCTTGGCTGGATCTTTCCAAAAGTTTCTTGCATAAAGAGCCAAGTATTGTCCGTGAATCCTTTTTATATCTTCGGGACAGTCCAGGCCTTCTACCGCATATTCATCATGATCAACCACACTAGTCTTCAAAGCCATGTTTACCCCCTTTTGCATCCCCATAGCTCGAGCACGAGCATCTTCGGCATTCTTGGCAGCCACTTTGAATGCGGCCATTTCTTGCATTACCTCGTTGGATGACATGAGGTGATAATTATGCCTACCTTGGAGACTTTTCAAATCCGTGGGCTCAAATGGCATAAGAGCACTGACATACTTGCGCTTGATCCAAGCATCATCAACATAAGCCGCGCCGTGGTTTCTGAAGGTAGTAGCTATTGCCTTTAGCCTCCTATACATGTCCTCGTGGTCTTCTCCATCCAGCATATAGAATCCTTCAGCTTCATTGCTCAAGGCATCATATCTATTCCTTCTCATACTTTCATTTCCGATGAAAAGCTCGGTGAGAGCATCCCACGCTTCTTTAGCTGTGCTAAGATGCTGAATGTGTGGCATGTCTTTATCTCCCACACCAAGCTGTATCATGTGTAGGGCCGTAGCATTGAGTTGGATATCGACCACTTCTCTCCTTGTGAGATTGTTAGGATTTCCCACGTGAAGACCATTTTCGATGATCTTCCACAACTCTATGGAGGAACTGCACACATGAGATTTCATCAAAAATTGCCATTGAGAGAAAGTAGAAGCTGACAATTTGGGTGGATCACCCCTATTATGTATATGAGGGTGAGGAATAGGCGGGTCAGGAGAATACACATGAGAAACCTCATTGTATCCATCCTTACCGCTATCCTTTTTCGAGGAGGAGCTCTTACTTGTATCATCACCCACCACTTCGTTCTCTTTGGAAACAGTTTTACCCGTTTCCTTGGATTGCGGAGTGGTATCCTCAGAGTGAGATGGAGGTGATGCTGCGGATGTGGAGAGACGCATTATCAATTGACGCATCTCTTCCATCTTAGCCTCCATAGAACTCACCAAGGTTGTTTCCAACGTCTTGAGATCGTTCATGGTGACTACCTCCGGAGCATCACTCCCATCTCCCTTGGAACCCATACTTCTCTTAGGCTGTTAAGCCCGAAATAAGAGCCGAGGCTCTGATACCAAATGAAATGGATCGTATGGGCACCTAGAGGGGGGGTGAATAGGTGCTAACCAATTTTTTAATACTTTTTCCAATTTTAGGCTTTACACAAAGTAAATTCTCTAGATATGCAACTACGAGAATTTCCCTATATGAAACCCTAACTACTAAGCACGTAAAGGAGGAGCGAGGAAACCGTAGTGGAGCACACGGAGACACAGGGATTTGTTTTACCGCAGTTCCTTCCTTGTTAAGGGAAGTACATCTGCGTTGGAGGGGTGGGCGGTTCTAAGACCACCACGCCACAATAGGCCTCACCCTATTCTCCGATGGATCTCGCCACGAGAGGCCTGATCCACCTTCTCCACTATTGGATCCCTTCGAGGCGGGAACCGGTGCCTTTTACAATACTATCGGGGCACACACCCACAACCGAATTGGGGGCTCCCGGGATGACAACAAGCTGTCACAAAAACAAGGTTTATCAATATAAACGAAAACAAGGATCTAGATCTTTGCAAGAAATACTAGATCGAAGGTTCTCCAAATGAATGGAGAGGAGATGAAGCGCTTGATTGCTGATGATGAAGGTCGAGTTCTCCTCCTTCGATTCCCAAAGGGACGGGGCCTTTTGGAAGGATCTAGGTGGAGCACTCTTGTATGAACTTTTGAGATCTGATCTGTTCTTTTTCGAGATGAATCAAGCTATCTGACAGGAGGGGGAAGGCTGGCTTAAATACCCCCTCCCCAGATCTGGCCGTTGCTCAAATTTGGGGGCGGATTATCCGCCCCCCACTTGGGGCGGATTATCCGCCCCCTGGGAAAATTCCGCCCCAAGGGCGGACTCTCCGGGGGAAACTCCGCCCCCTCTCTGGGGCTTGCGCCTTGGAGAAGCTTGGAGAAAAACTTGGGGGGCGGATTATCCGGCCCCCTCCTGGGGCGGATTATCCGGCGTGGCCGGAAAGTCCGGCCAAAACTCCGCCCCCCTCTCTGGGGCTTGCGCCTTGGCGAAGAGCAGGAGGGGCGGATTATCCGCCCCCCTGGGGGGGCCGGATTATCCGCCCCCAAAGGTAGATTTCTGAGCTGCAACACTTCAACACACATTAAATGATCCTTGGTATTGTTATCTAACACACAAAACACTAGGGATTAAGAAATGTTCTTTCAAGCGCCCATGGGAGATCGCCAGCAAAGCATTCCGAAACTCGACAATCCTCACAGATCAACAATGGCACGCAACCAGCAGTTCTTCGTCTTTGCGCATGAGAAACCTGTAGGGTTCGCAACATAGAAAACAAAAAATTTCCTACGGTGGGAACAACTATGTACCAAGATCTATCTAGTAGATACAAGCAACGGACGGATATACATCCGTAGAGAACATACCCTTAAAGACCGACAAAGCTTAGCGAGGTTGTACTCGTGGATGATGTAGACGAGCGCTTGCCGATCTCAAGATCGAGAGGAAGTCCTAGCGCCGCAAATCAGCGGCGCATCCGTGCTCGCACACACGTCCGAGCCACCGAGCAACCTCCGCCTCCTTGCTCCAGCGATGCAGCGGAAGCAACAACTCTTTCTTGCCGAAAAGCCACCAGGAACATGTATCTCGCTAGTCCGAGACCATGGGGGATAAAAACCAGAGGGGGAGAGAGATCCTTCACGAGGAGGTGTGAGTATGAGAGAGGGAGAGGGGGGCTTTATATAGGAGGGAGGGGGCACCCCAAGGGGGTGGCCGGCGCATGGGGGCTGCCCCCTCCCCTCCTCCATTCATGTGGGTGGAGCTCCCACTCACAAAATAGCCCCTTCATTTCTCCACTCAAAATTCCCATTAAATTTCCACCAAATTTAATGCAATCTCTCTTTAAATAAAACTATTCAGAATTTTGTCAATTACCTTAATGTACAAACATTCACATATAACCCCTTGCTAGTATTTCATTTCACATGCAGAAACACTTGCAGCAATTTCACCCGAAACGATTCTGGTGTCTAGTGAAATAAATTCTCTTTTCAGCATGAAACTATTTGTTCCAAATGGTGTCGGTGTCTCTTAAGTGTGTCACCCTACGGTTCGCGAATAATGCAGACATGATCGAGACCCCTCTCAGATCAATAATCAGAAGCGGGACCTGGAGATCCATACTGACTCCCACACATTCAACGATGACTTTCTTGTGATCGTGAGAACCTTTTACGCTAGAATCTTAATCCCTTTGTCTCGCGATATATTACATGTCCGAGATTCGATCATCGGTATCTTCATACCTAGTTTGATCTCGTTACTGACATGTACTCTTTTGTCGTTCTCATGATATAACATTCTAGTGATCAAATCACTTGCTTGCAAGCTAACCAAAGTGATATCACCGAGAGGGCCCAGAGTATATCTATCTGTCATCGGGATGAACAAATTCCACTCTTGATCCATGGGCCTCAACATAACACTTTAGTAGCACTGAACCCATCTTTATAATCACCATGTTACGGTGTGACGTTTGATGTTATCAAGATACTCTTGCAGTGTTAGTGATTGACATGATCTCATGGTCTAAGGATTAGGATTACTTTGTATGTTGTTATAGCAATATAAACTCAATGACTTTGATCGTAATGTTATACTTCGGATGAATGTTCATCACACCATTCCAATAATGTTGTGACCTCGTTATTAACAATATCCAATGTCCATGATCAGGAAACCTTGATCATCTTGTTAATCAACGAGTTAGTTTATACGAGAGGCATAACTAGGAACTTTCTGTTTGTTTATTAAGCACACATGTATTAATGTTTCCGTATTAATACAATTATAGCATGCAAAATAAAAATCTATCATATACTTGGAATATACATAATAACCACTTTATTATTGCCTCTCATGGCATATTCCCTTCAAAACCAAGGGCCACCGCCATTATTCTCAAGACTCGCAAGCCCCCACGCCTCTAGCCTCCTCCAGCATGACGGCAACACAAAGAAGCAAAAAGAAAGTTGATTCGAAGGGGACGAACCCCCCTGCAACAACAGCCCTACTGGGATCCAACAACATCGAACATGGCCCAAGGCCTAGATCTCAGTCCACCGGAAACCCAGATCGCCGCCGCCAGTGACCATCGCCGCTATCGACAGCCACCATGGCGGCACCTTGTCATCTCTATGTTGTCATCCCGCCGAAGAACTCAAGCCCCAGACGACAAGCCACGCCATGCAGTGCACTTCGCCCCCGTCACGTGAACCCCCACGCGACGTGGCTGACGCCACCTCTCCAGCCCACCATTGTACACGCCAATTAGTACATAATGGCATTCCTAAAAACATGTACTATGTAAAGTACATGGGAGTCGGCATATAGGGGTGCCAAAAAAGGATCAGGGCATCTCCACTCGGGGGGCCCTAAAGCCCCCCTAAACGTCTATGGGGGTGGTGGTGTTTAAAATTTTGCCTAGTCAGTTCCCTAAATATGTTTCCATGCCGGCGTGACTCATTTAGTTATCCGGCGTCCATAGGACGAACCCTACACACAGGGGGCAAGCGAGACCGCTGGATGGAGCTGAAATAACGCGAGTTAGCCTTGGCAGTGGGAGAAAGCTTCATTCCCGCCCTTTTCGCTGCTTCCCGCTCCATCTTCCCACCCTTTTCCTAGGTATATGTAGGCGTCCTCCCTCCCTCTCTCCATCTCCTGCCGCCGCCGCCATGGGGAGGCCCAAACTCAATTTCTACGAGGTTGTGATCTTCGTCCACTACGACATCCTCTCGCCGCCGCGCGCGAGGCTTCCATCAGTCTTCGAGCTCAGCTACACCGATGTGCCCGTGGTGCCGCCTAATACGTCGGAACTGTATCTATAATTTTTGATGTTCCATGCTTGTTTAGTATCTACTTTGCTTTGCTTTGTCTACACTTTGAGGTGTTTTTATATGTTTTCTGGTACTAACCTATTAACAAGATGCCACATCGCCAGTTGCCTGTTTTCTTCTGTTTTTGGTTCCAGAAAGGCAGAAAATCAATATTCTCGGAATTGGACGGGACAAAAGCCAAAGTCAATATTTTACCGTGGGGAACATGGAGCCAGAAGACGACACGGAGGAGGGCCTCGAGGGGGCCACACCCCCTGGCCGCACGGGTGGGCCCACCCCGTGCCTGGGGGGTGCAGCCGCCTCGGGCACCCCCTCGGCCTCCCTCTTCGCCTATAAGAAGCCCCCGATGCCTAAACCCTAAGTACCCGATCAATATTCCACGAAACCGTCTGTAGTCGCTGCCACCATCTTCCCTAGATCAGGGGGATCTGAAGCTCTTCCTGGCACCCTGTCGGAGGGGAGATTATCCCGGGGGCCTTCTTCTTCATCATGCCAGCCTCCGGTATGAAGTGTGAGTAGTTCCACCTTGGACTACGGGTCCATGTAGTAGCTAGATGGTTGTATCTCCTCCTTTGTGCTTTCATGTCTAGATCTTGTGAGATCCATTCATGATTAAGATCTCATCTATTTGTAATCATGCATGTTGTGTTTGCGGGGATCCGATGGATATTGAGATTACTATGTCAGATTGATTAATGGTTTTGTCTTATTGATTCTATCATGTCTGTGTTGTTTGTGATCTTGCATGCTCTCCGTTGTTAGTAGCTATCTTGGCCAAGTAGTTGCTACTGACTCCAAGAGGGGGTATTTATGCTCGATAGTGGGTTCATGCCTCTATTTAATCTAAGGGAAGTGACAGAAATCTCTAAGGTTGTAGATGTGTTGTTGCCACTAGGGAGAAAACAACGGTCTCTTGTTCATGGAACAAGTGGATTGTTTACCTTACACACTTTGCTTAAAGCAGTTGTCTGTTGCTTGCAACTTAATACTAGAGGGGGTTCGGATGATAACCCAGAGGTGTACTTCTAGTCATAGATGCAGTTGGATGGCGGTCTATGTATCTTGTTGTATTGCCCAATCGAAACTCATAGGATCATGATGTCTAATATTACATCGTTATGCCTTGCTCAGTCCTATCTATTTCCTTGTTGTAATTTGTTTACCCAGCATGTCATGTTTGTTTATCTAAGGAGAACACCTCTAGTGAACTATGGACCCCGGTCCAATCTTTACCATTGATACATCTTCCACTGTTATTGTTTACTTACTGCAAACCACTGTTACCTTCCACACCATACAATTAATCATTTGTTATAGCAAACCGGTGAGAATGACAACCTCACTGTTCGTTGGGGCAAAGTCTTGAGTTTGTGTTGTGCAGGTCTCCAAGTTGCTAGCAACACCTTTGAGTCGTTTCCTTCCTCCTACTGGTTCAATAACCTCGGTTTCTTACTGAGGGAAAATGTGCTGACGTGCTCTTCACACCTTGCTCTTGGGGTTTCCCAATAAAGCGCTCCCACGTCGATAGAGCACCATCATCACCGCCCTTGCGTGGCGCCGAGTTGGCGATGCAGATAGAGGAGCGCCGCCGCGAGCTGCCGGAGCGGAAGAGGGTGATGCCCTGTACGCGCCCACGAGTGCGTATTGGCCAAAGAGGTTCAAGAAGGAGCGAGCGAAGGAGCTCGCACTGTGTCGAGCTCACCGACGACAAATCCACCCGGGGATCTGTGCAACCCCGAAGGGAGGGAGCGCTTCTGGGCAGTGTGTGGGTGTACGGTCTACACCGCTATCGACGAGGCACTCCGTCAAGAATTCATGAGGTGGACGGAGGCCGCCGGGATCATCGACCTCGATTTCGACACGGAGGAGGAGGAGGACGACGACACTACGGATAACACCGATGGGGAAGACGGCAACATCGGCGGTGAAAACGACATAGTAGATTAGGCTGGGGCGGAGTTGGCGATGCAGAATCACCCTTCATTTATCTATATATGTGATATAAATTGAATGTAGAAAATAGCCGGCGCCGTCCCATATTATAGGCTCAAAGTTGCTCGCGATAGAGCCCATACAGGAGGTCGAGTGGAGATGCTCTTAGCGGGGGAATTTGTAACTTTGGATCGAAACAAGACACTAAGTTAACTGTAAATACAAGTTGTCTTTGCATCTGCAGATCTGCTACATATAAGCCATTGATTCCAAGACGTAGTAGCTGACGATAGGCAAAGAGAAGGTGGCGAGTGGTTGCCTAGTCGGGCCGAACACCAAAGCCACTTGAGGCCAACAATGGTGTCCTCGGGTCAATGATATTGAACCTCATGTCGACCTGCAACTCCAAGTCTTCCATCGAATTGCTAGAGATCTGAGCGTGCACCTCCTCTTTGCCTATCCCAACTAGCACGGTTGATGCGGTCCCCGTGACCATCATTTTGGACATACTGTACGCCGTGAGGTTATTCGGGAAGGAACCACGGCCTAGCGGGACACCGTCGAGCCGGAGAGAGAAGTCATAGTATTTGATGTATAGGTCATGCTTGTAGCGGTTGTCGATGCGCGCCGTGACGTTGAAAGTGTTAGATTATTAGGCACAATTTCTACAATTAATTCTAGAATATAAATCATGACAGCAACAACTATAATCACATGAATCTTTAACATACTAGATGTATTGATCAACATGAATAGTAGCAGAGTATACGCACTAACAGCCATAGTAAAGCAACAGATCTGATGACGGTATACATACTGATCGGTTGCCAATGAAGTCGTCGTTGGTGTAGTAGCCTGTCGAAGAAGTCGACGTGCAGTAGGTCTGGCTTGACGACCGATAAGACGCGTCGTGATGACGAACTTGAGCAGTCACACGGAGCGCTTTCCAAAAACCTTAGTCCTCCTCTCCCGTACAGGATCACAAAGGCGTCCGGAGACCTACTCTCCCGACCGCCGGTGCACACCAGCAGGTGGGATGGAGTATACTACGGTGGCAGCGCAAGCAGAGAGGATGACAAAACCCTAGATTGGTTTGGTGTTGTGCGTTATAGAAGCCGCACATGCGTTTATACAGAGCGTTTCGAAAATCCCGTACAGGACACAGTGTGGACCAAGCCCACGTAGCACACGTTTGGGTTGGTTACAGATAGCCCACGATCCGAAAGCGACCCGAATCTACTAACTGTTGACACGTCTGTATAACCGCACACATTTTCCTAAGCAGCAAAATAAAGCTCGGCTCGGCGAGATTCTTGCAACCCGCGGAGCGCGCGTCGTGACGAGCGTGCGTGTGTGCGAGCAGCGGCAGCGTCATCGGAGGAGGAGCACGCGTGTAGCTCTCTTACTGTCACTCACTTACAAAGTGGTGCAACACTCCACCTTATAAGGTGGTGCAACTCTCCTTCAACTTTTCATGTGAGACTAAACTTTAGCTCATACTACTCTTGCCACACACATGTGAGCTGCCACCAACTTGGGTCAAATCACATCTGGGCTTCCACATACATGGGCTTTGAGATTTAGGGAAAATCTGAAATCACGCATGGGTCTAATGATTTATCCCATTATTTCTAACAATCCTCCACCAGATATCAAATGCCCATTTGAAGATTTGTCAATCATCGCTACTTGTTTATATACCAGTGTTTCAATAGAGATTGATAAGTTGAACTTCCGCCTAGAATCTTGAACTACGGCTATCAACAACTTGAACAATGGACGAACCTTGAATTGCAAGTTTGGTGCCAATAGATTTCACTCAAAATCATAACTCGTACCTGGCTGCTAGTAGACTACCCCGCGGATTGGAGCATATGCGTCATACTCCCTGGTCTCTTCATGATTTTACTAGAGATCACCCAAATCTCATAGACAGCAACGTTTACAGTCGATCTCATATAGGTGTGTTCTTTCAAGAATACACTATAGGACGACATCTTTGCTAGTTAAAGCCAACAGAAACACATTAAGGCATGTTGCCAACCTTCCTTACAGATTATGAGAGTTATGTATCTTCACATAGAGAGGGTTATAAAATACTCTCCTCATTCAAACCACTAGCTTGTTCTTCCTAGGTCCTAATTCACGGGATCTCCGATCACATAGGTTGGTTTACCACTAGGTGTGACATCCGTGGGTCTCAACCCCATCTCCCTCGATGCACTTTCTATCACATTTCGTGATAGTCCCTTTGTAAAGGGATCTGCCAGGTTTTTGTATGTTTGAATATACATAACGGTTATTACTCCAGAGTTTCTCAATTTCCTGACAGATTTCAAACGTCTCTTCATGTGTCTTGATGACTTCGCGTTATCCTTAGAATTGTTCACTTTGACAATAATAGTTTGGTTGTCATAATTCAAAAGGATTGCCGGCACAGGTTTCTCAACCACATGCAAGTCCATCAAGAGCTCATGCAGCCATTCTGACTCAATAGTGGTTGTGTCTAAAGCAGTAAGCTCTTCTTCCATAGTTGACCTCGTCAATATGGTCTGTCTACGGGATATCCATGACACTGCACCACCTCCAAGGGTAAACTCATACCCGCTCGTGGTGTCGAGTTCACCAGTGTCAGAGATCCAGTTCGAATCACTATATCCTTTAAGCACAGTAGGGTGCCCTGAATAGTGAATCCCATAGATCATTATACCACATAGATAGCGCATAACCCTTTCAAGTGCATGCCAATGATCAATACCCGGGTTAGACATGAACCTACTCAACTTGCTCATAGCAAAAGAGATATCGGGTCTTATAGCGCTTGCTAAGTACATCAGAGAACCAACAACTTGTGAATATTTCAGCTGATCTGTTAGCTCCTTCTTATTCTTTCGTAATGTCAAACTAGGATCATAAGGTGTTGGAGAAGTCTTGCCATCAATAAAGCCAAAACGGCTCAAGACCTTCTCAACATAATGAGATTGTGTTAAAGTAATCTCATTCTCGTTCTTAATAAGTTTGATGTTTAGAATCACATCAGCCTATCCTAGATCTTTCATATCAAAACTCTTTTATAGTAAAGACTTGACTTCATTTATCACTTTCATATGTGTACCAAAGATCAGAATGTCATCCACGTACAAACATAATATAACACTATCGCCCCCACCATGGCAATAGTAAACACACCTATCAGCCTCATTAATGACAAAGCCAGCAGAAAGAAGAGTTTTGTCAAACTTCTCATGATATTGCTTAGGTGCTTGTTTCAGGCCATATAAAGATTTTAATAACCTGCACACCTTTGTCTCTTCACCTTTTACCACGAACCCATCCGGCTGATCCATATAGATCTCCTCTTACAACTCTCCATTAAGGAAATCTCTCTTCACGTACATTTGATGAATGAGAATACCATAAGAGGCAGCCAGGGACATTAGTACTCGAATGGTGGTCAGTCTAGCGAAAGGTGAATATGTGTCAAAGTAATCTTCGCCTTCTTTCTCTGTGTAGCACTTAGCTACAAGCCGCGCCTTGTACTTCTCAATAGTACCATTAGGCCTTAGCTTCTTCTTAAACACCCACAGGTTTACAACCATAGGGTCGTTTTGATGATTCCCAAGTTCCATTAGAAACAATCGAGTCTAGCTCATTTTGGACAGCTTCTTTCCAATCATCTACACCAGGAGATGCATATTCCTCAGCAATGGATCTGGGAGTATTGTACACAAGGTACACGATTAAATCATTACAAAAGGATTTTGCAATCCTCTGTCTCTTACTCCTCGTGAGAGGATCATCGTCATACTTCTCAAGGACTTCCTCATGTGGTTATTCAGAATTCTCAATAGATGCACTAGATTCAGAAAGTATTTCAGAAGAAATCCTACCAATGCTATGCATATCTTTCATAGGAAATATATTCTCAAAGAATGTTGCATCATGAGATTCCATTATAGTATCAACATGCATATCAGGTACCTCAGATTTAACCACTAAAAATTTATAGCCTACACTCCGTGGAGCATATCCTAGAAAGATACAATCCACTATTTTAGGACCGAGCTTGCGTTTCTTGGGAATCAATATGTTAGAAACTCTATTCAGGACATGACATGAAGTCAACAAAGCCTCCCCCACCATGCCTTTGATAAACCAGCAGTGGCTAACATGGAATTCACCAAGTCAGTCAGCGTTCGGTTTTTCCTGTCGGCAGCCCCGTTTGGTTGGGGCGAGTAGGGAGGCGTCCTCTCATGAATAATTCCGTTTTCCTCAAAGAATTCATAAAATATTTTGGGAAAATACTCACCACCACGATCCGACCTAAGACGTTTGATCTTTCTCTCCAGTTGAGTTTCAACTTCAACCTTATAAATTTTAAAGTAGTCTAAAGCCTCATCTTTAGTTTGCAACAAGTAAACATAGCAGAATTTAGTAGCATCATCTATCAACGTCATGAAATATCTCTTTCCATCTTTTGTTAACACACCATTCATCTCGCATAGATCAGAATGTATGAGTTCTAGAGGTGCCAAGTTTCTCTCCTCGGCAGCCTTGTGAGGCTTTCGAGGTTGCTTTGATTGCACATAACTATGGCACTGAGAACCTTTGGCAATAGTGAAATTCAGAATTAAACTCATACTGGACATCCGAGACATCAAACCAAAATTAATGTGACATAAACGAGAATGCCAAACACTGGTATCATCATTAACACCACCACAAATATGATTCATAAATTTATTACAAAACTCTGAAAATGAAAAAACGAAACAAGCCTCTGAACTCATAACCTTTACCAATAAACTGTACATGTTTCGAAACAACGACTTTATTGGACTCTAACACAACCTTAAACCCATCTCTGCATAGAAGAAAGCCACTCACGAGATTCTTGTTCATAGTAGGGACATGTTGCACGTTCCTCAGCTGCACGATCTTTTCGGAAATAAACTTTAGATCCACCGTGCCAACACCACGAACAGAAGCATGTGACCCATTCCCCATTAGGACGGATGAATCCCGAACGACCTGATAAGAAGTGAACATAAAGATGTCAGCACACACACATGAACATTAGAACTCGTATCAATACACCAACATGGTGATTGAAATATTGAAAGGACAGTAAATAAATTACCATACCCATCAGTGTTGCTAGCGGTCACGATGTTGACAGTCTTCCCATCTTTCCCTCTGATGACCCACAAGTATAGGGGATCACAACAGTCGTCGCGGGTAGTATTACCCAATTTATTGATTCGACACAAGGGGAGCCAAAGAATACTTGCAAGCGCTAACAACTGATTTGTCAGTTCAGTTGCACCTGGAAATAGTTCTTGCTCACAGAGGTTTATCAGGAGCAACAATTTGTAGTAGCAACAGCGAAGCAACATCAACAACAACAGTGAAACAGTAGCAATAGTAATAGTAACGGTAACAGTAGGATTCGAGTGCGGTAGGCATAGGGATGGATGGACGAGCGTTGCGTGGACGAGTCTAAACATGTAACTTCAAGATCTAGGGCATTGCAGATAAATAATAACAAGCATCCAAGTATTAAACAATCCTAGACATGTGCTCCAAATATAGTCATACATGCTCGCAATGAGAACTTGCACAACATCTTCTGTCCAGCCAGCCCGTGGCAGCGGGGCATCTAGGGAACTACTGGCAATTAAGGTGCTCCTTTTAATAGAGCACCGGAGCAAAGCATTAACACTCCATGAACACACGTGATCCTCACACCACAGCCATCCCCTCCGGTTGTCCCAGTTATTGTCACTTTGGGGCCTTTGGATCCGGACAATGATATGTGTACACAACTTGAAGATAAGATCAAAAACAATACTATCATAATGATTCAATAATAAGTTCAGATCTGAGATCATGGCACTCGGGCCCTAGTGACAAGCATTAAGCACAACAAGTTGCAACAAAGTCAAATAGCACTAATAGAGATACTAGGCACTATGCCCTAACAAATCTTATTCGATTACATGATAGAACTCATCCAATCCCTACCATCCCCAAGCCTACAACGGGGGATTACTCACTCATGGATGAGGGAAACATCGGTGGTTGATGGAGATGCGTTGGTGATGATCCTCTCCAAATTCCCCGTCCCGGCAGGGTGCCAGAACGGAGTTTCTGGATCCGAATCTTGGTTTCTGGTGGCGGCGGCTGAGCGGAACTCTTTCTGAAAAACTATCGAACCCCCCTCGGTTTTTAGGTCGAAAGGCAACTTATAGGCATAGAGGGAGGCCGAGGAGCTTCTTGGGGTGGCAGCACCCCCACCAGGCGCGAGGTCAGGTGGGCCCGCGCCTGGGGTGGGTTTGGTGTAGGGTTCGCAGCATAGAAAACAAAAAATTTCCTACGATGTGAACTATGTACCAAGATCTATCTACTAGATACAAACAACGGGCGGATGTATATCCGTAGAGAACATACCCTTGAAGACCGACAAAGCTTAACGAGTTCAACTCGTGGTTGATGTAGACGATCTCTTGCCGATCTCAAGATCGAGAGGAAGTCCTAGCGCCGCAAATCAGCAGCGCATCCGTGCTCGCACACACGTTCGAGGCACCGAGCAACCTCCGCCTCCTCGCTCCAGCGATGTAGCGGAAGCACAACTCTTTCTTGCCGAATAGCCACTGGGAACATGTATCTCGCTAGTCCGAGACCATGGGGGATAAATTCTAGAGGGGAGAGAGATCCTTCACGAGGAGGTGTGAGAGACAAGTGAGGAGGGGGGCTCCTTTTATAGGAGGAGGGGGGCACCCAAGGGGGTGGCCGCCGGCCATGGGGGCTGCCCCCTCCCCTCCTTCATTCATGTGGGTGGACACTCCACTCACAAAATGCCCTTCAAAATCCCTCCACTCAAAAGTCCACTCAAATTCCCATTAAATTTCCACCAAATTTAATGCAAACTCTCATTAAATAAAACTCTTTTATTTTATTCAGAATTTTGTCAATTACTTTAATGACAAACATTCACAAATAACCCCTTGCTAGAATTCTATTTCACATGCATAACCACTTTATGCAATTTCACCCGAAAACCTGTTTCGGTATCTAGTGAAATAAATTCATGCGCTTGTTCATTCTTTCGGCATGAAACATTTGCTCCAATTGGATGTCGGTGTCTCTTAAGTGTGTCACCCTACGGTTCGTGAATAATGCGGACATGATCGAGACCCCTCTCGGATCAATAATCAGAAGCGGGATCTGGAGACCCATACTGACTCCCACACATTCAACGATGACTTTCTTGTGATCGTCGGAACCTTTTACGCTAGTATCTTAATCCCTTTGTTTCACGATATATTACATGTCCGAGATTCGATCATCGGTATATCCATACCTAGTTTGATCTCGTTACCGACATGCACTCTTTTCTCGTTCCTGTGATATAACATTCTAGTGATCAAATCACTTGCTTGCAAGCTAATCAATGTGATATCACCGAGAGGGCCCAGAGTATATCTATCCGTCATCGGGATGAACAAATTCCACTCTCGATCCATGAGCCTCAACATAACACTTTATTAGTTCTGAATCCATCTTTATAATCACCCTGTTACGGTGTGACGTTTGATGTTATCAAGAAACTCTTCCGGTGTTAGTGATTGACATGATCTCATGGTCTAAGGATTAGGATCACTTCGTAAGTTGTTATAGCAATATAAACTCAATGACTTTGATCGTAATGCTATACTTCGGATGAATGTTCATCACACCATTACACTAATGTTGTGATCCCGTTATTAACAACATCCAATGTCCATGATCAGGAAACCTTGATCATCTTGTTAATCAACGAGCTAGTTTATGAGAGAGGCATAACTAGGAACTTTCTGTTTGTTTATTAAACACACATGTATTAACGTTTCTGTATTAATACAATTATAGCATGCAAAATAAACATCTATCATATACTTGGAATACACATAATAAACACTTTATTATTGCCTCTCAGGGCATATTCCCTTCATCTAGGCCCCCTAGGCCTCCTCTTTGTCTCTCCTTCTGGCTCCGTGGATCTACTGGTGAAAATAGTTTTTGGCATATTTTTGGGATTTTTCCTGATAGTTTATTTTCTACACAAAAACAAGACACCAAGGTAATTCTGCTGAAAACATTGTCAGTCCGTGTTAGTTGTATCCAAATCACACAAGTTTAGAGAAGAAACAATAGCAAAGTGTTCGAGAAAGTAGATACGTTTTGGACGTATCAACTTCCCCCAAGCTTAGCTTATTGCTTGTCCTCAAGCAATTCAGTTGTAAACTGAGTGCGATAAAAGAACTTTCACGAACACTTTGCTTCATATGATGTATATATTCTCTGCACAGGAGTAGATGCTTAGATAATTCATAATAAGGAGTATGCAACTAAGTCTACTCAATAGTCATTGCAAGCTATGAAGAGAAACCAACTCAATAATAATAAGTAGCATGAGACATAAACATAAGAAACATTGCAATGCTCATAATAAGGTATGATAGAGTGGTATCTCGCTTGCCTTTGTTTGAAGAGCATAATACAAATGCTGAGGCACCTCTAAAGTTCACATGAAGACTAGAGATAAATATATGATTGGAAGGTGGAGCGGGGTCGACAACCACCCTATACATCATGGCGGCGGCCAGGGAGGTCCACGGCGGCGTGAATCACCGGCGACGGCATCGCAGACCACGGGGTCAGAGGAGAAAAAGAGAGATGAGAACAAGAGAGTGACAGAGGGAGTGGGCTGGATTGGGCCAGGACCCCTTCGGGGTGCCGTTTTGGTTCTACTCTATTGGGCCACAAGGGCCCAATAAACCAACACAGGCAACCCATTTACCTAAAGGCAAATTTTAATAAATAAGAAAAGACCAAAATGCCCCTGAACTTAAATAAATTCTAGAAAATAAAATAAAAGTCTAAAAATTATAAATAAAATATTTTTGGATTCAAAATAATCCAAACTATCCAAATAAATTAAGAAATAAAATTTTAGACATATAAATTTTATTAAGAATTTTGTAATATATATTCCTTATGGAATTTTACAAAATTATTGAAAGATGATAAAAATAAATAAAAATCACTTTCATTATATATTAATATTGTAGTATTTTAAAAAATACTAAACAAATATTTAATATAAATTTTTGGTATTTAAATGATAATTCTTAAAGGAATTATTAAATAAATAAAATTCAAATAAAATGAAATAAAATAAAAGAATACAATATTCAATAAATATTAAAAATTAATATTTATAAATTCTTTATTATTAAAAAGAATTTTTATAATGGGGGAGAATACACACAAAGCTAAATAATGCATTATATTACTTTGCATAATTATTTTGCTTCTTTAAATATTGTCCTTACCGGGCAATAATGATGTTTTTGTAGACATAGAATCTCAAGGTCCAGTGCAAGCATCAGACTTCACTACCTTGTAATCACAAGGCAAGTTCATCACTTGCTCATGTGCTTTAAAGAGTCTTTATCAAAGTATTTGCAAATTGTGTGTTATCATATATACTCCAAAGAAAGAAAATATTATTTTCACAAATAAAGAAATCTTAGATATCATCCTAAGTGATGATATAATGGAGCAATAGAACTTAGGGTTCTATTTGCAACAATGATGATCAATTAGGGACTTAATAACGCATGACATCAGTGATTCTAGCGCCGTATATCACGCGTTAGCCATGAGATTTGGAATGGGACAGGGAAGTCAGCTGTATCTTCTTCCTCTCGCATGTAGCCGGATGTGCAGGTCGTGGCTGTTATCACTCGTAGCATTCATATTAATTAGTAATTCATAGAGGATATGCAGCATATGGGTGGGAACCCTCAACGTCCCACGATAGTTGTGGCATCTAACGGTCTATACAAACCATTGTCGTAATTCAATATGTGGGCATGGTGTACACCAAGGAGGCATGCGGGGTCGCGAAGGGGCAGTGATTGGCTTGGATCACCTACTGGGCCCCACATCATGGAATTGTGGATGGGAAAGTATGCCCGGTTATGAAACAAGGAGTTGATCTCTCATGGGTAAAGTAACGCACCTCTATAGAGTGTAAGAATTGTAACTTGTTACTCCCTATTCCGAGAAGGAGCTATGAACGCGACAGGAAAGGAACTCCATGAAAGTTCTGGTCAACCTGTGAAGGCTGATGGTCATAGATTTTTATAATAAAATCAATCTTTGAAGAAATATTTACAAAAACTGCATAGTGCCAAGGACTTATAGTCCGAGGTGGTAGTTGGAGCATCAAACTTCCCACCTTGCATATAATGAACTTGTTGGGTAACGCTGTTACTCATCCTTTCCTTTGATCCCTTGCTTAGACTCTGAGGATCCTGAAGATATGCCAATGTATGCAGCCGAATGCCAAGAAGATGTGTTCTACGAGGAGCCTGGCCCGTCAGGAGGTGTTGAAGGAGTGGATTACGAAATCCGCTATGGTGTCGATGACAACGAGTCCAACTAAGTATCCTAGTTAGTAGTAACCGACGAGCCGAGCAACATGAACTCTATAGCATAAGCTGCTGAGCTCAACTCCTAGTTGGAGTTGCTACTTTTGAATTCCGCTGAAACACTTTATATTTTGGTTTGTAAGTTGAATCCTTTTGATGTCTTGAACTTCTGGTATTGTAATAATAATAATGTGTGAATGTTTGTAATATGGACCCGCAATGTTTCTGTTGTACCACTCTTAGGGATGTGATATTTACAGAACGGTGTTCTATGGATGTCATGTCAACGACTATAGTGTACTACACATGTAGTGGTATGCTGGGTCACCGCAAATAGCTTTCATGGCAGACACCTGCTCCAACTGAGCTGGCATGATAATAATAGTATCATCAGCATACTGAATTACAAGGAAGTACATTTCATAATTAGCAGCAAAAGGGTCATGGATAGTGTGCTCCCTAAAGGCTTTGTTGATGGCATATTGCAGTAGGTCGACATCTAGAACAAAGATCAAAGGAGAAAGGGGGTCAACCTGCCTAACACCCCTTCTACAATGAAATTGTCTCCCAGGAACTCCATTAAGAAGGACAGAAGAAATTCTAGAGCCAAAGATAATTTCAATCCATCTCAGCCATTTCTCATCAAACCCCATTTGCTTCATAATTTTAATCACAGCCTGATGGTCAATTGTATCAAATGCCTTAGCAAAGTCAAGTTTGAGAATAACTATTTCTTGTCTAGAAGCCTCACACTGATAGATGTACTCAAAGGCCCAAGCTAGATAATCCTGTATAGTTCTCCCTTTCAGAAATCCATACTGATTTTTGTGGACAATTTTTAGAATTAACTTTTGGAGCCTATTTGCTAGGATCTTTGTGATTAATTTAAGGCAGCAATTTAATAGGGTAATTGGCCGAAAATCATTCACATTCTCAGGATTTGGCACTTTGGGAACTAAGGTAATATAGACCATATTGATACTTTCCATATTTAAATTACCACTATGAAATTCATTACAGATCAGGTAAATGTCTTCTTTGATAATGGGCCAACATGTCTTGAGGAAATGGCCATTGAACCCATCTAGGCCAGGAGCCTTATCAATAGGCATATATTTGACCACATCATCAATTTTAGTTATGGAGAAAGGAGCAGATAAAACATTAAGACCTTTTAGAGGCTCAATCAGAGAAGGCAAGTCAAACAACATCTGAGGGTTTAAGGAAGTGCCTAATCTTTCTCTGTAAGCCTGATACAAAAGCTGCTCTTTGTCCTTGTGGTGAGTGACGTCAGCCCCACTATTGTTTTCAGAACTGGAATAGAATTTTTCCTATACCTGTCAGAAGCCATGTCATGGAAGACTTAGTGTTTTCATCACCAAATTTTGTCCATCTGACAGTACACCTTTTTTTCCAGTATTGTTTTTGATAGTCTAACAGATTAGTCAGATGCTTTATCAGAATTTTCCTGAAATTGCCCTCAGGGATGGATAAAATCCTTTTATCAGCAATCTCATCTAGTTGCTGCAAAGCTTTGTTAGTGTTCTCAATACAAATTTTCAATTTATAAATGTATTTACTCCACTTCTTCAAATCATATCTTAATCTTTTGAATTTTGCATTAAGATTGGCTGCAACATTTGGCTTGTGAGTGGGCTTGGACTAACTATCCTTCACAGTCTGAAAAAAAACCTGATGAGCAGTCCAAAAATTCTCAAACATGAAGATCTTGCTGCCTGGTATGTTAGTTTGAATGGACACTACTAGAGGCACATGATCAGAGACAGGTTTTCCTTGAGCAATGACAAAAGTATTAGGGAATGTTATATTCCAGTGCAAGGAGGTCAAAAACCATTCAAGTTGCTCTTGCAAAGGGTCATCTTGCATATTCCTCCAAGTGTAAGTCCTTCCTTTGATAGGGATTTCAGTTAGATTTTTCTTTCTAATAAATTCATTAAATATAAGCATGTCATTACAGTCACCCCTAGGCTTGTTTCTGTTCTCAGGTGATCTAATAAAATTAAAGTCTCCCATTAATAACCAATCCTCATTTGCAGGGATGTCTAGATCAAATAGCCACTATATATAGTTATCTCTTCTGTCCCCAGAACATGGTCCATAAATATTAGCAATGGTTATGGATTGATTAAACTAAGTGGAAGTGAACTGCATTGTTAAGGCAAAAATCTCAGCATGAATGACAAGCCCAGAGAAGATAGAGTTGTTCCAAATTATAATGATCCCTCCAGAAGCTCCAATCAAGGGAATGTGGACAAATTCATCAAATCTCGAAGGACAACAAGACTTAATGACATATCAAAATCACATTTTTAGTCTCCTGGAGACAAATGATAGCACAACCACTTAACTGAATTGCATTACTGAGTGCTAACTGTTTCTCCTTAGAGTTCATGCCCCTAACATTCCAACACAAAATAAACCACTATTTCAAGTAATTCATTATTACAAGCCAACTGAAATGATTTAAACAGAAGAAGAAACACACTCTTGTTCATCCTGGACTGCAGCCAGGAGCTTCTTGTTGGAGAGATCCTCCACAGGCACACCATAGAGATTTGCACCTATCTGCTGCAGCACGGGAATTGGAGTGACAGGAGGCACATCAACAACAACAACCTTCCCTTTGTCCTTGTTCTTAACAGTCTCTTTGACAACAGGGGTCTTTCTTGGCTTCACCTTAGATTTGGTCACCTTTGCATCAGTTACCATGTTCACTTTGAATCCATCAAATTTATTTGTTCTAGGGCTCCTTCTGACCTGATTAGTAAACCATTGGAACAGTAATGTCACCACTGTTAGAGCTAAAAATGGCAATATTATTAGTAATAATAGCAGAGAAAGGCACCTCAGAATTTCCTTACATCTGCTCCTCATCATTCTCAATAAGTGACAAAGTAAGAGCATTCTCGGTTTTCATAGCAACATTCCTGACAAGAGTCTCCTACATAATATCTCCATTGCGTTTGTCATGAATGTTAATAAACTGATTTAGTGGAGAGGAGACAATGTGTTCAATAATACCTGGGTTCAGAGCAAACTGTTGCCAGATTTTATCAACCAAAGAAACATGAGCACATGCTTGAGGGGAGAATGGAACAACATCCAGTGTGACAGACTTAGCAAAATGAATACTATCAATCTCCCAGGCAGAAAACTGCTGACTGAATAGTCTAGGTAACAGAACATCGTGAACTGCAGCAATGTTACCAGCAATCATTGAGCTAACAGGAACAAAACCCACATTGACTGAAAGAGCATTCTCAGAGAATTCCTGATCAGATAGATCCACAGTACAAGGACTACCAATAACAGATTCATGCCAAGCCTGGAGGGGACTATCAGCAATATTTTTGCGAGGAGGGGGGACACCAGCCTCAAAAGTGACACCATGCTCCCTACGAACAGCCTGAAAATTATACAGGGGAGGGTTGGGCTCAATTATATTTTGTGGCTGATTAGCAGCCTGAAGGAGCTGATCCTTGTGTGCAAAGACATGCTGCTTCTCAAGCTGCTGGCCATGTTGATTCCCATGATTATTGCCCTGAGCATTGGCCTAAAAGTTGGGAGCACCATTCTGCTGAAGCCATGCAGCAAGCTGCTGCTGATAGATCTGCTCAGCTGTCTACTCTGGTCCATAGAAGGGGTGAGGGTTTCCATCTTCAGGCTCTGGGTCTTCATGAGGAGGGAGCAGGTCATGGATATGGGCATTCCAGTCACTACTCCTAAGGATGTACACTGGCACTGTCCAAGAGTTTCTGGCTCCACCCAACTGGGAGATAACTAAGCTTTTGGGTATGAATTTTGGATGAGCAATGGAAACTTTGACAAGAACATATTTGAGGTGCTCCCTGGGCCTATGCCACAGAACCAGAAGACCAAAATCATCAACAGCTTTATTAATATAGTGGCTTGTCTGATAATCTCATGTCCTTTGAGTACGAGGGTCGTTCCTCATGCTACTCAACTTTAGTCACAAGCAAGTTCTTGTCATTGTAAATATATGTGTATCATAGAGAAGCGCCAACGGGGTACCCCTTGCCCCATGACACATGAGCTATCCCATATCAAAATGACAAGGCAACAGACAATGATCATCTCGACGTTCTTTTTTATTTACCATGATCATGGTGCCTTTTTCTATATTTTTTCTGAAGATGCTTCATAGATTGCTCACTATGGTGATGGTGCAAGTTTCCACCATGATTAGGCATGGATTAGGCTAGCCGCCCAAGCGTTTCTCTAACACATATATAATACTCCATGAACTTACAAGCCCCCCTTTTATTTCACACCACCGACATGAATAAACAAAAGATCATAATATCAACTGGATAATATTTACAAGTGTTGAAAGCGTTCCCCATGATAGCATGGTTCTGCTAAGTCTCAACTTATAAGTGCAAGCATATAAACAACATAGATGATAAAATAGTTCAAGTTTATTAGGTGCAAGAAAGTAAAGTGTGCCATCAAGTTTGTGAGAGCTTTAATCACTAATTTTCACATAACAAGTTTAATTTGGAAGATAGATAAAAACATGAATATACTTGGAATGGTGTAACACACCATGCATAGGAATTTATAGTGGACTCTTTGGAATAGCTTGGTTTCTTGGGAATTGGATGCACGAGTAGATCTCATACTCAGTACAAGTGGAGGCTAGCAAAAGACTGGGAGCGGCCAACTAAGAGAGCAATAATGGCCATAATCATTGAAAGGATCGTATGTGCACCTAGAGGGGGGGGTGAATAGGTGCTACTTCAAATTTTCTTCTTTTTCAAATTAAGGTTTGACAATAAGGTAAATTCTCTAGATAATGCAACTATGGTGAATTTACCTATATGACAATTAAGCAAGGGCTACCACAACACAAAAGTAGTAACAAGTAAGTAAGATGCGGTAAAGGATAGAAGTAACCGAAAAGTGGACGCGGAGACACAAGGATTTGTTTCCCGTAGTTCCTTCCTTTTGAGGGGAAGTACGTCTAAGTTTGGAGAGGGGGTGGTTTCAAACCACCAATGCCACAAGAGGCCTCCCTTGTTCTCCGATGAATCTCACCCCAACGGGATCGATTCACCTTCCACTATATCGGCAACCTTCAAGGTGGAAACCGGCACCGTTACAAGTTTGGGGCACACATCCACAACTTAATCGGAGGCTCCCAAATACAAGCAAGCTGTCAAAGAAACCAAAGACAAGCTTGTAAGAACCAAAACAAGAACTAGGGTTTCCAAGAAAACACTAGAGCAAAGGGGCCCTCAATGGAATGAGGGGGAAATGAAGATCTCTTTTGGTGAAGTAGTAGATCGGGGACTCCTCCTTCGATTCCCCAAAGATCAAGGACTTTGGGTGGTGGGATGAGGAGATCTTGAAGATTTGGGTGGCTCCAATGGACTCCAATGGTGGTCTTTGACTTTAATGAACTGAGCAATTTGTCCCAAGGTAGGTGGAGGGGTATTTATACCCCTCCACGAAATATGGCCGTTGGAGCATTTAATGTACCGGTAGTACCGGTACTCAAGCGGTAGTACCGCTTGCAAGCGGTACTACCTGTATAGTACCGGACTAGGTACCGGAGGTGCTCCAGATCTTCAGCATTCTTCAATTTTGGGCGGTATCGCCCTTGCGGTACTACCCCCAAGCGGTAGTATCGGTCGTAGGAAGCGGTACTACCGGTTAGGGCGGTAGTACCGGTCCCAAGTACCGCTTGGTACTGACCAAAACGGAGAGGAGTGAGTGCTAGTCAGTATGCCCCGGTACTACCGAGCGGTATGACCGTCTCAAGCGGTAGTACCGCTTGTACCAAGCGGTACTACCGATTGGACCGATAGTGACGCTCCGTGGTACCGGGGGGTACTGACTAGTACACACCTTCATCAGCTTTGGTCAGTGCCAACCGGTACTGGAACCGGTAGTACCGGTGTCAAGCGGTAGTACCAGTCATAGTTCCGGTACTACCGGTTGACACAGAGGTTTTTGCAAGGGGAATTGATATGCCATTATTTGTGCCACCACTTATCAAACCTGTGATAAACTTAACACACAGTTAAACCGATAAGTGTGTTGTTATCAAACATCAAAATCAGAGGGATAGGAAAATGCTCTTTCAATCTCCCCCTTTTTGGTGTTTGATGACAATACACTTGTGCAAGATGATTTTAATAGTAAGCATATGATATTTGTAAAATAGAGACGGGACTCCCCCTAGATGTGTAGAAACAAACCTCCCCCTCTATTTTACAAACCCAACATGGGTGCACAAATATGGATACTAGCATTTGAATATACCTTTGCACAAAACATGTGATGAGGAATATATAGACAATAGATACCGCATAACATCACAAGATGGATCCAATGAAATAAACCACATAGTCTCATACGATGGATCCAACCACATAGTCTCACACGACATAAACACATAGTCTCACACATAAATAGAGGGAAATCGAAGTTCACAAGCAATAAAAGGATCAAAGAGAAAAACGAGCTTGTGACTTCCCATGCAACACCCGTGCCTAAAGTGCAACTTCTCCCCCTTTGGCATCAAGACGCCAAAAAGGGACAAGTGCAAAGCTACCGTCCCAAAGGTCAATCATCCTCCTCCTCCTCCTCATCCTCAAGGTCCTCCTCATCCTCGTAAGTGGGTGGGGCACGGTGCGGGGAAGAGACATCATCGTCCCAACGGCTGTGCTGAGAGATCCACTGATCTTCTGGAGTGATGTTGTTCTCGGATCCCTCGGAGATGGTCAAACCTTGAGCAGACATCATTTCCTTCTGCCGAGCATAGGCTTTATTTGCATATGCATGCGCCTCATACATGCGCTTCTGGTTGTCAACCTGGAAGCAGAAGATCTTCTTGAGGTTGACCTCCATCCTTTTGGCCCAAGAGGGCTTGGCATTCTTGCGACGAGAGACAACATAATCAGTGTCATGACCACTGTCAGCATCCTCAGAGTCATCCTCATCCTCCTCACCTGCCGCAACGCGAGGTTTAGCATGTGTCTTGATCTTGAGTGCCTTTGGCCTGTGCACAATGAGAGAGCGAGTGGAGAGAGTCCTAGAAATGACGGGGCACTTTGACACAATGAGGGACATAATATAAGGAGCAAATGGTGGAACCCTCTAAGTGTGTGCAGCAGCAACCATTTCATTCCATATGAAGTCTGTCACATCAAGAGAATTGCCTGATTCTCGGTTGAGGAAGGTGTTGAATAGCAAGTCAACGGAGAACCCATGTATCTCATCCTTGTTGCCCGCACGAGGAGCAACAGTCTCACGGAAAATGCGATGGAGAATGTCATATGTGGGGAGTAGATCCTTTATCTTGCCAGCAACCCCACGGCCTCGAATATACAAAGGTGTAAGAACATCCTTTTTGGAGGGATGCTCCCGCATGTGACAGCGAAAACCACAAGGAACGTCCCGGCCGCGATCTTCATACCCCAATATTGCAGCAAACTCCGCAAGTGTAGCTTCCTTGACAGCACCTTGAGTCATCCAGGTAATCTTCCGAGTGCGGCCAGTGTGAAAATGTGCAGTGGCATAAAATTGGCAGATAAGGAGGGGATCATAGTCATACTGAAACTCCATAATGGGGAACACGCCAAGGTAGGAGCAGATTTCCTTAGCTTCAGCAAAGTAGTCAAGGTTCTTGCCAATGTGTCCCATGTCAATCCACTGCTGAGGCACCACCATCTGGATGTTGGTCAAAAGAACCTCATGATAAACACGCTCTTGGAAATCATCATAGAAGAGACTATCTGCCCTTGCTTCGCTCCGGTTGCGTGAGTATGCATTTTCAATCCGGAGAGCCCTAAACTCTGACTCAGAGATATCTGACAGTTTCTTTGGCCCAGATGGCCCAGAGCTGAGACTTTTGGTATGCCCAGTGGAAGGGGGCGAGAGGGAGGGGCGCTGCCATGCCCAGCTGAGCTTGGTAACCCCTTCACGACCCCCACGACCACCTCGAGTGGCAGGCAGCTCGGAACGGTGTCTTGGTTGTGGCATAACCTCTTCCTCAGACTCCGTCTCTTCCTCAACAATCTCACGGTTAGACTTGGAGCGCTTGCGTGCACCCCGAGAACCACCTGCATCTGTGAAAGCACGAGGGAGGATAGCAAGGAGATAAGGGCACAAGAATCAAAAAGGAGAAAACGAGAGAATCTACAATTTAGGCAGAAAAATGTGGTCAGAGTGGGCTGGTACTACCGGACCTGACGACCGGTAGTACCGCTTGGAAGCGGTAGTACCGGAAAAAGTTACGGTACTACCGGTTGAGCGGCACACAAGCGTCAGATCTGATGGAAACGGCCCAACATGACGGCATAAAACTACAAAATCGAAGATTCTACTTGGTAACAAGGAATCATATGGCAGTAAAACCTTGCAAATAGTCAATTTCTCCACAAATCTAAGCCAAAACCTAGATCTAATGGGGAAATCAAACGGGGAGAGAAAGGGCGGTTATACCGGGATCCATGGCGGTGGAAAGGAGTGGGAGCCCGCCAAGAGGCCGAATCCAAGGAGAATCCGGAGAGAGGAGGGCGCGGCAGGGCTCCGGTGGCTTCAAGATCTCCGGTGGTGGCGCAGGTTTGAGTGTAGGGCGTGGGGAATAATGAGGCACTGAGGGGTGCCTCTCGCCACGCGTCCAATATATACCTGGAAACCGTCAACCGGTAGTACCGGTTGTTGGAGAGGTACTACCGCTTGCAAGCGGTAGTACCGGTTCCACAACCGGTAGTACCGGTGACCGGTAGGACCGGACATGTGGGCGGTAGTACCGTTCCTGGAGCAGTTCTTCCAGGAGACGACCTGGGAACTTCCTAGGTCCGGTAGTACCTCTCGCACATCCGGTAGTACCGGTCCCATCTGATTCCAAAGCCAGGGATCAAGGATGATTCTTGTGCGGATAGAGAGAGGGTTTTCGTGAGGGAGTAGAGGCTTGGGTTAAGACAAGTGAGCTGAGAAGCACATGCACTCAAAAAATTGAAGAAACAAATAAATACCAAACTAGAGTGCATGAGACTAAGAATGATGATGACAATTCAAATAGATGACAATCATGAGTGAAAACCAATTCAACTAGGTGACAAACACGAGTAAGCACGTCAACCTATCTATTGAGAGGGGGCGGTGGCCTAGGCCACCATATTTGAGTATACTCGGCTTGGAACCACGAAGATATATCTTGGGTCCATTACCGAAACTCATCATTGAGCTCACATATCACAAAATGATATTAAGAGGAATGATTTTGTTTACTTTGCGCATAATGGGGGGAGGGATAGTCCAATCAATTAGGACCGCACTCCCCCTATGTCCATTCCTACACCTAAACCAAACATGGGTCGAGTATTAGGTGAGAGTGCAAGATAATCAAGTCAAACTCCTTGAATCTACGATATTTAGTTCATTCCTCAAGTAGCAAAACCTTGCTTCATCAAGTGGCTTCGTGAAGATATCGGCAAGTTGATATTTGGTTGATACATAGGATAGATCAATATCACCTCTAGTAACATGATCTCTAATGAAGTGATGTCGAATCTCAATATGCTTTGTCCTTGTGTGATCCACCGGGTTGTATGCAATCTTAATGGCACTTTCATTGTCACATAGAAGAGGCACTTTGTCACAATGGACACCGTATTCCTTTAAAGTTTGCCTCATCCATAGCAATTGGGTGCAAGCACTAGCGACAACAACATACTCGGCTTCGTCGGTGGAGAGAGATATACAATTTTGCTTCTTAGAAGACCAACATACCAAGGACCTACCAAGGAATTGGCAAGCCCCGGATGTTGATTTTCTATCATCCTTGTCTCCCGCCCAATCCTAATCCGTGTATCCACAAAGAGCGAATGTTGAGCCTTGAGGGTACCAAAGACCATAAAATGGGGTATGAGCTAAATATCAAAAGATTCTCTTGACCGCCATTAAATGGCTTTCCTTAGGAGCTGCTTGACTTGCACACACACCTACACTCAACACAATATCGGGTCTATATGCACAAAGGTAAAGCAAAGAAACAATCATAGACCAGTATACCTTTTGATCCACATCTTTACCATTTGGGTTTTGTTCTAGATGAGTCTTTGTAGCCATGGGAGTTGGAGCTCCATTCATATCTTGCATTTTGAATCTTTTGAGCATATCTTGAGTATACTTGGCTTGATTGAAGAATGTTCCTCCTCTAACTTGCTTGATCTCAAAGCCAAGGAATACTTTCAATTCTCCCATCAAAGACATCCGGAACCTACTAGTCATAAGCTTTGAGAATTCATCATTAAAAGCTTTGTTAGATGAGCCAAAGATAATATCATCAACATATATTTGGCATACAAAAATATCTCCATTGACCCTCTTAGTAAAAAGAGTGGGATCGATTTTCCCAACCTCAAAGCCACGGTCAAACAATAACTCTCTAAGGTGCTCATACCACGTGCGTGGGGCTTGCTTGAGCCCATAGAGCGCCTTATCAAGTTTGTAGACATGGTTTGGGAAGTTGGGGTCCTCAAATCCCGGGGGTTGCTTGACATATACCAATTCATTTAAAGGACCATAAAGGAATGCACTTTCTACATCCAATTGTTGCAACTTAAAGTTATGATGTGCCGCATAAGCAAGAAGGATACGGATGGACTCAAGGCGAGCCACGGGTGCATAAGTCTCTCCATAATCAATGCCTTCAATTTGAGAATACCCTTGTGCAACCAATCTAGACTTGTTCCTTACTATAATTCCATGCTCATCTTGCTTGTTCTTGAATATCCACTTTGTTCCAATAACATTGCGGCAATCCTTTGGCTTCTCAACTAACTTCCACACTTTGTTTCTCTCAAAGTTGTTGATCTCTTTGTGCATAGCTTCTAACCAATCCGAATCTTCAAGAGCTTCCCACACTTTCTTTGGTTCAATCATGGAGATGTGTGTTTGGTGTTCACTGAACCTCTTTAATTGTGCTCTTGTGGAAATTCCTTTCCTTAGATCTCCAACAATATTTTGGAGGGTGTGGTCTCTTATTTCCAACATTCTTTCCTTTCTAGCTTCGCGACGAGCGTGGATCTCTTCATTATTTCTTGGGGGACCCTCTTCATCATTTTGATCCTCGTCTTGACCATCAACTTGACCTTGATCATCATTGGAGTCATCCTCTATATTGGGAGGCAAGGATTGACCTTGGTCTTGATCAAGAGCTCTTCTAGTATCAATTTGAGCACGTCACAAAACAGTTTGGATGGATCTTCCTTGACAAATTGACTTGGCACCACTTGACAACCCATCGAATGGACCAAGCTCCCTTTGACTAGAGTTCACACATTGATCACTATGTTGAGGGTCCACATCTTGTCTTTGGCTTGAGTCAATGTCCTCTTCGGTAGATGGAGCATGTTGAGGTTGTGAAGATGAGGGCTCCACTCGAGTGGAGAATAGTTCTTCTCGATCCGCCATAAGGGGTTCCTCAACGGGGCGGATATAACCCACACCCATTCTTCCTATGGCATTCTGAGGCATTTCATCATCTGCATCACAAGCATCAACACGCCCCCCTTGGGGACCATCATATTCTTTGAAGGTCACACTACAAGATTCTATGATGGCTCCGGAGAGCTTGTCATAGATTCTATAAGTGTGAGATTCGAGACCATAGCCAACAAAAATACCCTCTAATGCTTTAGACTCAAATTTAGACAAACGAACACCTTTTATGAGATAGAAACACTTACAACCGAACACCCGGAAATAAGATATGTTGGGCTTGTTACCGGTAAGTATCTCATATGGAGTCTTGTTGATTTTCTTGCAGAGGTAGAGCCGGTTTGAAGCATGGCAAGCGGTGGAGACGGCTTCGGCCCAGAAGTTGTATGGAGATTTAAACTCCGCCAACATGGTCCTAGCCATCTCAATAAGAGTCCGGTTTTTCCTTTCGGCCACACCATTTTGTTGAGGGGTGTATGCAGCGGAATATTGATGTTTAATCCCCTCATCACTAAGAAAATCATTCAAGGTGTAGTTCTTGAACTCGGTGCCGTTGTCACTTCTTATAATCAACACGGGAACATTGTGTTGCCGTTGAACCAAGTTTATGAAGTCGATAAAAGTCCTTTGAGTTTCACTCTTCAACTTGAAGAAATAAACCCAAGAGTATCTTGAAAAGTCGTCAACAATCACCAAACAATATTTCTTCCCTCCAAGACTTGCATGAGATGGAGGACCAAATAGGTCCACATGGAGGAGTTCCAAGATCTTGTTAGACTTTATTTGGTTCGTGGGCTTGTGAGGAGCGTCATGCATCTTCCCTAGAACACAAGCCCTGCAAACACGATCTTTGGCAAAGGAAACATTTTCTTTTAGTCCAACAATATGGCCCTCTTTATGGAGACTTTGCAAAGTTCTCATGTTGACATGGGCTAGTCGGCGGTGCCATAGCCAACCCACATCAGACTTTCTATATAAGCACATCGGACCTGCAGTGGCTTGCCCCGAAAATTCCACCACATACAAGTCATTTTCGACGTACCCAACGAAAGCGACCTTGAGAGACTTTATCCACATGAGGACCACAATATCATCATCAATAAATACGTCAAAGCCCATCTTTCCAAGAGCACGGACAGAAAGTAAATTGTATCCAAGGGTTTCAACAAGCATGACGTTCACGAGTGTAATGTCGTGAGCCACCACTTCCTTGCCGAAACCCATTACCTTAGACTTTGAATTGTCGGCATATGTGACGGTGATTTGATCTTCATTTGACACCAAGTCCTTGACAATAGACGAGCTTCCGGTCATATGACTTGTGCAACCACTATCGATCACCCATTTTGACCCTCCGGAAGCATAAGTCTACAAAAGATCAAGCTAGTTTTTAGGTACCCATTTTTCAATGGGTCCTCTTTTGTTAGCAACAAGGGTCTTGGGAACCCAAATAGACCAAGCAATATAACCATCATAAGGACCAACATATTGTGCATACACATCACCATAATAATCACGCATTAGAACATAGTGAGGGTTAGCACTTCCCGCAAAATCATCATGAGACATAGTTTTACCATTTGTGGTCTTACTCTCCACAATGGTATTGTTGGTCTCTTGTGCGGGCATGTCCTTCTTCTTCTTGTTGTTCTTCTTGTTTGTTTTGGAGACAAAACCAATGCCCCCTTTATCACCACTACGCCTTTGCTTGCTCAAAAGATCATCAATAGACTTGTTGCCTTGTGGAAATGTGGCCTTAGCAAGCTCCCCCTTCAACCTAGCATTCTCTTCAAGAATAGTTGTGCTACTAGATGGAATGAAGTTACTAGGTGAAGGAATATTGGCCAATTGAGTTTGAAGCGTTTCATGGGACTTTGTGAGTGACAAGAGTTCACTCTCCAAGGCCTTGTGGGCCTTGTTAAGCAAGCTAAAGTCCTCGGCAAGTTTTTCATGAACCACACCAAACTCAATCTTGTCCTTTTTAGCTCTTTTATATTTAGCAATAGCATGATCACGCTCTTTGATGAGTTTGTTAACAATAATGTCATTGTCCTCATCAAGCCCTTCAAGTTTTAATTCAAGTGACAACCTAGTTTCTTCTTCTTCTTCTAGAGCATTGTTTAGGGCCTCTAGCTCAATCATATGTTCATGCCCAAGTTTACATCTTACATCTAGAAGCTCTTGATTATGTGATAGTTGATCTAAGATGTTTCCAAAATGTAGCTTAGCATCACCTTCTAGGTTAGTCATAAACTCATCAAAGGCAATTAATTCCTTTTTAACATCAAGAGACATCTCATCATCAATTTCATCATTATCTAAGTGAGTAGAGCGGGATGATGAATATACCTCCGTTCCTCTTGCCATAAGGCAAGTGGCGTTCTTGGTGGAGGAGTTCTCATTTGGAGAATCGAAGAGTGAGAATGTCAGAGTAGATGTGGTGGCAAGAGCAGCCACACCATGAGAAGTTTCCTCTTCATCATCTTCATCATCTTCATTGTCGGAGGAGTACTCTTCATGAGTGATCAAGACAATTTATCCCGGATTCTTGTTGATGGGATTCTTTTTGATGAAAGGTTTCTTGTACGGTCCCTTGAGAGTCTTCTTCAACACAAGCTTTCCACCATGATCTTCTCTCTTCTCATAGGGGCAACTAGCCACAAAGTGGTAGCGGTCACCACAATTGAAGCAAGTTCTCAATCTTGTGGTATTCTCTCTTTTCCCATTTGGATTACTTCTCCATTCCATTTCCATCTTGGCCTTGGCAGGGTTCTTCCAAAAGTTCTTTGCATAGAAAGACATATATTGACCATGAGCAATCTTCACTTCATCGGGATGGTCCATGGAAAGCCCTTCATCACTATCATCTTCATCCCCATGGTCCACAACTTTGGCCTTCAAAGCAACATTGACAACATTACTCATACCAAGGGCACGAGCACGGGCATCTCTGGCATTCTTGGCGGCAACCTTGAAAGCAGCCATCTCTTGCATAACTTCATTTGAGGTCATGAGATGGTAGTTGTGTCTTCCTTGTAGGCTCTTCAAGTCGGTGGGCTCAAAAGGCATGAGTGCACTCACATATTTCCTTTTTATCCATGCATCATCCACATGTGAGTCACCCACATTCCTAAAAGCAATGGCGGTGGTCTTGAGCCTTCGGTACATCTCTTCATGATCTTCACCTTCTTTCATGTAGAAGCCTTCGGCTTCATTGCTTAGAGCATCATATCGGTTCCTCCTCATACTCTCATTTCCAATAAACAACACAGTGAGAGCATCCCAAGCTTCCTTGGCAATGCTAAAGTGCTCAATGTGTGGATAATCCTTTGTCCCCAAACCTTGTTGAATCATATGCAGAGCAGTGGCATTGAGTTGACTATTAACAATCTCTCTTCTTGTCAAGTTGTTTGGATCCCCAATAAAGAGTCCATGCTCGATGATGTTCCATAGTTCAATGCAAGAGATGCGCATATGAGTTCTCATTAGTGATTTCCATTGAGCAAAAGTAACGGATTCTTCAAACTTAGGTGGGTAACCTCTATTGTATACATGAGGGTGAGGGATTGGAGGGTCGGGAGAGTACCATGAGTCACGGCGCTCACCCTTCCCACCATTGTTGTGTGTGGAGGAATTAGTGTTGTCTGGTTTACCCCCTACCAATGCACCCTCGGGGGATACTAACGTATTCCCCTTAGGTAAAATGGATGGTTGATCCTCTTGAGGAGATGGGAGTGGTGAGCCTTATTTGTCTTTAAGAAGTTTCTCAAGCATCTTCTTGAATTCGTTGACCAATGAAGAGCTCAATATTGTTTCCAAGTTTTTGAGATCTTCCATGGTCACCATGGTCGGCTCACCATCACCATCCCCTTCGCGGCTACCCATATTCTCTTAGGCGGTAAAGCCCAAATAAAGAGCCGAGGCTCTGATACCAATTGAAAGGATTGTATGGGCACCTAGAGGGGGGTGAATAGGTGCTACTTCAAATTTTCTTCTTTTTCAAATTAAGGTTTGACAATAAGGTAAATTCTCTAGATAATGCAACTATGGTGAATTTACCTATATGACAATTAAGCAAGGGCTACCACAACACAAAAGTAGTAACAAGTAAGTAAGGTGCGGTAAAGGATAGAAGTAACCGAAAAGTGGACGCGGAGACACAAGGATTTGTTTCCCGTAGTTCCTTCCTTTTGAGGGGAAGTACGTCTACGTTTGGAGAGGGGGTGGTTTCAAACCACCAACGCCACAAGAGGCCTCCCTTGTTCTCCGATGAATCTCACCCCAACAGGATCGATTCACCTTCCACTATATCGGCAACCTTCAAGGTGGAAGTCGGCACCGTTACAAGTTTGGGGCACACATCCACAACTTAATCGGAGGCTCCCAAATACAAGCAAGCTGTCAAAGCAACCAAAGACAAGCTTGTAAGAACCAAAACAAGAACTAGGGTTTCCAAGAAAACACTAGAGCAAAGGGGCCCTCAATGGAATGAGGGGGAAATGAAGATCTCTTTTGGTGAAGTAGTAGATCGGGGACTCCTCCTTCGATTCCCCAAAGATCAAGGACTTTGGGTGGTGGGATGAGGAGATCTTGAAGATTTGGGTGGCTCCAATGGACTCCAATGGTGGTCTTTGACTTTAATGAACTGAGCAATTTGTCCCAAGGTAGGTGAAGGGGTATTTATACCCCTCCACGAAATATGGTCGTTGGAGCATTTAATGTACCGGTAGTACCGGTACTCAAGCGGTAGTACCGCTTGCAAGCGGTACTACCGGTCAAGTACCGGACCAGGTACCGGAGGTGCTCCAGATCTTCAGCATTCTTCAGTTTTGGGCGGTATCGCCCTTGCGGTACTACATCCAAGTGGTAGTACCGGTCGTAGGAAGCGGTACTACCGGTTAGGGCGGTAGTACCGGTCCCAAGTACCGCTTGGTACTGACCAAAACGGAGAGGAGTGAGTGCTAGTCAGTATGCCCCGGTACTGCCGAGCGGTACGACTGTCTCAAGCGGTAGTACCGCTTGTACCAAGCGGTACTATCGGTTGGACCGGTAGTGCCGCTCCGTGGTACCGGGGGGTACTGACTAGTACACACCTTCATCAGCTTTGGTCAGTGCCAACCGGTACTGGAACCGTTAGTACCGGTGTCAAGCGGTAGTACCGGTCATAGTTCCGGTACTACCGGTTGACACAGAGGTATTTGCAAGGGGAATTGATATGCCATTATTTGTGCCACCACTTATCAAACCTGTGATAAACTTAACACACAGTTAAACCGATAAGTGTGTTGTTATCAAACATCAAAATCAGAGGGATAGGAAAATGCTCTTTCAATCATGCAAAGCGACAAAACATTATCAATTAAAGCATAAAGTGGTATCATAAGTCAAAAACTAAATGATCATAAAGGCTAAGGTGACTGGTTGTAACGCCCCCGAAATACAACAACGACTCAACGAGAACTTATATATATAGATCTCAGCATTTCCCGCCAAAATCCGCATAGAAGCGATTCAAAGACGCCCACCAGACACTTTCGTGTGGGTGGGATTTGAATACAAGTAGTTACATCACAGTAGTTTACAACAGAGTCCACGAGAACTTATATATACAACAACGACTCAACGAGTCAAGAATACAAAAGGTACAATACGAAGATACAACTCAAGAAGAAAGCAAG
Source organism: Avena atlantica (assembly GCA_910589765.1). Lineage (NCBI taxonomy): Eukaryota > Viridiplantae > Streptophyta > Magnoliopsida > Poales > Poaceae > Avena > Avena atlantica. Next base: position 135,607,990 of record OU342739.1, read on the forward strand.
ATAGTATCAGAGTACGGACAAGATCCAAATGAGACTAAGAGTCCTGAAGAATAACCAAGCGGTGTCCAACCCTGCCCAGGCCAAGACGGAAGGGTAACCTTGCTAACGTCGTCAATCACATACCTGTCAAGCCAAAAGTATGCCGACAAAGGGCAAAGGAAAACAAAGAGAGAGTGGTCAGTACTGAGGTCAGTACACGACGAGACTAGAATTCGGCGGTCCTCGCCTACATAGGTATGGTGGGCTCAGCGGCAGCAAAGCTTGCACTATCTAACTTATAGAGACACTCTACAACTTCGGCTATTAGAGCGAGATAAGAGAGCACTATACGATAGCATAATATAACACCAAACATAACCCATCCGAAGATTTCCCCCTCGAAGACCAGTCGAGGAAGTCCCCTTGCGGAACACACGCGGTGGCAATTTTAGTTAAGCAAGTGTTTAGTTGATAAGGCTAATTACTAATCATATTATTAGAGCAAAACATTAGTTGCGTTGTCTATGATCATGACACTGTACTCCTCAGGCGTCCATAACCGTGGACACACGGCTTCTCGAAAAGATTTACCCTGCAGGGGTGCACTACTGTACCCAAAACGCATGCTCAACCCATCAGGCACATACCACATGTGCCATCCGAATCTCACAACAAGAACTGTCCCTTAACTACGCGCATATCCAGAGGCATCACCTACTGTGTTTTACCCACACAAGAGATACATCTGATTCTCCAGGTGGCACGGCGTTTGAGTCTACGGTCGGGCGATGATCGAAAGATAACTTGTAGAGCTCCATCCCACCTCCGGCACGATATCCCGATTTTATGCAATGCAAGCCATGGCAGTCCACCAAAATCATATCACAACTCAACCCATGTTCGAGGACATATTATGCGTATGCACCAAATGGAAAACCAATTTTGTAACCTCTGGATATACGAATAGCGCCAGTAGTTGAGGGGGGATCCCAGAGGCCCCCACGTTTGGTTAGCGCGATCAACTCAGAACTGGTATCGTAGAACAAACGGGTCCTAGGTCGGCTCAAGTAGTTCATAAAGGTGGTCCCTGTCGGGGCCTTATCATTAGGTGAAACCATAACCATAACCAATATCAGTTTAATTATCTTATCACCAACCATATCCGAGTATCATGTTCCACCTGTATGAGAGCGGTACTAAGCATGCCTACGACTCGCAAGGACAAAGCTAGCTAGACAAACAAGGCAATAGGATAACCAAGGCAATATAGTGAAGCAGGTAAATAAGGGAACAATACTAAAGCAGCGACAATAAGGATAGCAATAGATCAATTGGAGGAAGTAAAGACTATAAATGCAAAATAGGTAGAAGGGGGAGAAATGCTCGCCTGAGGAACAAAGTCGGATAGCCGGAGGCTTGTCGTTTCTCACATCGGCTCATCGTCCTATCCAGTGAAGAGACAAACACTAGAAAGAACATCCGATGCAATATTTAATACTACGGCAAAAGATCCGGCATGTTTATGATATGATGCATGACATGGCAATATGCGGTCTCACTTAGCCATATTAAGCGGAATCGGGATCCCAATATTTATTATTAGGTTCAAGTTATTTAACTACCCCGTATAATAAATGTTGAATTAACAAGGCAAAGCATGGCATCAGTTCACTACATGAATTTAAATGGAGCCAAGGTATTTAAATACCTTGGATCACGAATCTAGTCTACTACGGTGTCCATATTTAATTATGAGGTGAATCGACAAGGTACCCCAGACAAATAAATATGTATGCGAGTATGGATGGATTAATATGCAACAAGTTATATTATATATATTATAACAAAATAGGGGTCTTGGATAGGGGTCGCACATTGGCTTCGGCGTCGAGGATCTAGGGGTCGACGGGGTTCGGTCTTCAGATCCGTGAAGGAGGTCTTGGTGTTCCGTGAGGGAGACCTTGGCATCGTGGTGGTCTATGGAAAACTTATCGGATGCTGGGGTCTTCGGAAGATCTTGGCAGGGGTACGGTTTACGTCGGGGTCGTTCGGGTGGCATCCAGCAATCTCACACGGGCATCACCTCTACACTGTCTCGCCATGTTTTCCCCAACACATGAACACACATGCGTCCATCTTCTGAACATGGCCACATGGACACAGAACAAAACGTATAGGCAGGAATATGATCAACACCAGGAGAGGCAGAAGCAACATCTAGCATCTAGCACCACACACCATTGTTGGCAGGCATCAGAGGACCTACAGATACGCACAAAACAGTTGTTTCAAAACAACGGGTGGAGGCCAAGCTGGGCATAAGGAACAGAGGAGGTGACGCACACGCTGATGTCGAGGAGGGCGACAACAGGGAGACATCGGCAACGGGCACCGCTGGCGATGGCGAGCCGAAGGGCGTCGGAAGGGGATCCCGCAGCAGCGACGCACTCTCGAGCAGAGAGGAGGCGGTGTTTGCTGGGGATCGAGGACGGGTACCCGGGGCTCGAGGTAGAGGACGCCGAGGGCGGCTCGGAGGTAGGGTTCGCCGGGAAAGCGCCGGAGGAGGGCCAGCGAGGAGCTTGAGGGATGGCTCCCCGCGGCGGCGACGCGCGCTTGAGCCGAGAGGAGGCGACGGGCGATGAAGGGCTGGGCCGGCGAGGGTGGCGCGGCCGGGGGCGCAGCAGAGCAGCGGCGGCGCAGCTCTGCTCGGAGGAGAGGTGGCGGCAGCGAGAGGACGCGGGCGACGCCCGGGAGAGGAGGCGGCGCTGGTCCACGAGGAGGAGAGGATGTCGATGCAGAGAGGAGGGCGGCGTCCATGGCGGCTTGGTCGGCGAGGCTTCGCGGGATCGAGGAGGACAGGGGGTGTTGCGCGGCCAAGGCGGCGCCATCGATCTACAGGGAGGAAGGAGCAGGGCAGGAGGCCTCGATGCGGTGAGGGCGCGTGCGTGGGGCGACCACATCGCGTGCGGGGTTGCGTGTGGTGCGTGTGTCCGAGGTGTGCGTGTTGTGTTTGGGTCTAGTGCATGTGTGTGAATACAGGTGTGTGCGTGCGTTCCGTTTCCTGGGTGTGGTGATTGTGTGTGTGAGTCGTGTGGACGTGGTGGTGCGCGTGAGTGCGTGTGTGTGTTGTGTTTTGTGGCCGACGGCGCTAGGTTGAGGGGTTAGAATTAGGTCTAGGGTCTGGGTTAGTTTAGGATTTGGGTAGAAAGAAAAAGGAAAAGGATTATTTATCTAGTCCAAAATAGACTAGATGAGGCTAGTTTTAGGCTAAAACTTAGACGGACCTTTAGCCTAGTTTTATTTTTAGTCAAATAAAAAAAATCATTTATAGACACGTATCAGACTGAAAATATTATTTTGTTTTAATTTGAAAATAAGAAAAGAGAAACGTATTTAATAAAACCATAGAAATATTTTAGTAAAACAAAAATAGGTTTTTACCAAAATAGTTTGCGCTCAAATTGGCGAACAAAATATGCATGATGATGTCATGATGATGCACAAAATCAAATAACAATCAATTTTTAGTTCGGAATATTTTCCGGGGCATTACACTGGTTCATAGTCTTAACATGGTGTAAACATGTGCCAAGTCAATCCAAATAAAGCATCAAAGGAGAATACCACAATAGTATGCTTTCTATGCTAAAATAACGCATGATTCTTTCAAGGCACATTAAGCAATCTCAATTGTTTGAGACAAGTCATGCCACAACAATAATCACTAAGCATAAGGTCAAAGCAACATCTAACATGACATGATAAAGTCTAAACCACAGTCAAAACAATCTTCCTTTTGTACCACTTAAGCATGAAGCTTTGAAAGAACATCTGGCCCCCATGTGTGGTTTTGGTAATTAATGGCAATCTTTATGGACTAATGTGTGTATTAAGTTGCACTTGTAGGATTTATCCATTGGCATCGCTTGGAGCTTGTGTCGGCTTCAAGGACGATGAAATTAGAAGAAGATATGTTGTGCAAGCTCAAAATGCGCCATCTATAGAAGATCTCATGTTTGATGCTTGCCATCCTCGGTGATCATGGATCGATGATGTGAAATCAAGAAAGGCATTCCATCTTGAGAAGGGCAAGATCGTCTACATCGAGCTCAAGTGGAATGCTCAAGGCAAAGGTATAATCTTGATAGGTTTTCCTTTTTGCCAGTCTCATGTTGTGTGTGGGAGACCAGGTTTAGGATAAATAATCGTACTATCAAGAGGGACCCTCGAATGAGTAACTCGGTCACAACGTTCGGAGAGAGCTCAAACCTTTGCATACTTGCATCATCATATTTGGTTGTTATTTGGTCTTATCCATGTGAGGATATAGAGCTTGTGGTAATCTCCATAACAAGCTCTTGATCATCAAAATCGGATCTTCCATTTGCATCTTGTTGTGATTTTGATCTTGGCGGTTTTTCGGTTTCTCACCAAGTGAGGTATCTCACATTATAATACATGATACTTTCTCACTTGGTGATAACCAATATTTTCACTTTTATAGGGTAGCTCATGTCGTCCTCTTTCCAACGATATTGGAATCGAGTCGATCGGAGTTACCAATCAAAAGTTATTGACGTTTGAATATCTGCCGGTCTTATTTAAAAAGAAAAAGAAAAACCTGTTTTTTGGGCCGAGCGGTAGTACCGCCCAGGCGGGCCGGTACTACCGCTCGCATCGGAGCGTTCCCCATCTATTCGCTGCCTCGCCCGGTACCATTTTCGGGTAGTACCGGCCGGCCCGATAGTACCGCTCGGGTGGGCCAGTACTAACGGCCGGCCCAGTTTGTTTTCCTAGATTCATCTGCCCAGAAACTCCCTCTCCCTGGCCCAGCTTGCATTGCCGCTCACGCGCACCGCTGCTGTGCCCCGCCCGTTGCCGCGTTGACTCGCGCGAGCGGACGGATCCCGCCAGCCGCCGCTACTGCCTGGGTCCCGCGTGCACTGCCGCGCGCGCTCGCCTGCTGGCTCGCGTTGACCCACGCGGCGCGCTGCTGCCGCTCGCCTCGCTGGTGCTGCTTGCATGATGCGCGCTTTGACCGCGCGTGCCTGCCGCTGCGGCGACATGCGCCTGCTTGCCGCTGCTGCCGCGCATGCTGCCGCCGTACTCCTCGCGCGCACGCGTTCTCTGGCCCCACCTGGAGCATGCGCCAATGCTCCATCACCTGCATGCGCTGCTGCTTTGGTTCCCGGGCTCGCCTGCTACTGTGCTGGTGTGTTGGGACCGGTAGTAACGGTCCAATCCGGTACTACCGGACCGTTCCAAAAAATAGCCCAAACGGCCATTTTTTCTGGGACCTTTATTTAAGCCGTTTGCCCATTTTCAGTTTAGACAACTTCTTCCTCATCTATTAGGCTAACCTTTGTCCACACTTGGTCTAGATTTTGAAGCTTGCCTAATCTCTTCCCCTCCAATGATTCTTGCCCATATTTTGAGTGGAAGAGAGAGGAGATCTAGATCTACGTTTTGACCTAACCGATTCATCTCTTTGTGAGTGTATCTTTGGGGATCTTGATTTTGGGGGATTTTGTGTCTCTCTTTGATTCCTCCTCTCTTGTTCCCCCAATAGCTTTAGTAGCTTTGTTGGAACTTGAGAGTGAGGGATTTGAGCACCTTTGTGGTGTTCTTGCCATTTGCATTTGGTGGATCGGTTTGAGTTCTCCTTGGAGGATTTGGTTCGTGTGACTCTTTGGAGCTTGTCCCTCTTGGGTTCTTGGAACCCTAGACGGTTTTGTGGCCTTGGTGGAATTTTTTGAGGCCTTTTGTGGCGTTAGTTGGGAGCCTCCAATTAAGTTGTGGAGAAGTGCCCCAAACTTGTGAGAGGTTCCGGTTGCCACCGACAAGTGCACCGATAGTGGAAGCATGGATTGATCCCGTTGGGGTGAGATTCACCGGAGAATAAGGGAGGACTTTTGTGGTGTTGGTGGTTTGATACCACCCCCTATCCAAACGAGACATACTCCATGTTGGGAGGAACCGGTAAAATATCGGTGTCCTCGCGTGCCTCAGTTATCTCTATACCCGAGCTCTTTACTTATGCACTTTACATTGTGATAGCCTTCGTGCTTGAAGTAATATATATCTTGCTATCACTTTGTTGCTTGTATTGCTTAGCATAAGTTGTTGGTGCACATAGGTGAACCTTAGTTGTCCTAGGTTGTGCTTAACAAAGTAAACACTAGTTTTATTCAGCCTTTGTTGAGCCACTCTAGGAAAAGTTTTAATCGCCTATTCACCCCTCCCTCTAGGCGACATCCGTATCCTTTCAAGCTTCCTACTCTTTTCCAACACCAATCGACTTATTTGAAACAACTCACAAAGATAATAATCAATAAAGATCAGTGAGCATGTATCACAAATCCACAAAGAAGAACTAAAAAGTTCTAAGAAAAAATCACAAGAAAACTAAAGCTAAGCGCAGAGCTAGCAAAAGAGAACACTCACAGAACAATAAGAATGAAAACTAGAGTGTTCTAGACAATAAAGAACTAGGCATGAATTCTCCAAAATAGGAGTGTGCTGGGATCCAACCAACTTATTGCAGCAAACAACACAAAAGAAAACTAAAGACAAAAACAAAGACGCTCCAAGAACAACACATAGTGCATGAAGCAATTAAAATAAAGTGTCTTGAAAGAAGACAAGAGATTTTTATTGATAAAGAAGGGGATGCCTTGGGCATCCCCAAGCTTTGACGCTTGTACCTCTTGAATATTTATTGGGGTGACACGGGTGGCAACCCCAAGCTTGAGATTTTTTCCATTCTTCATATCATCACATTATTCTCTCCCTACACTTGAAAATTTTCTTCATACAAAACTTCACAAAATCTTTATTAGCAACATTAGTGTATTCAAGATAATAAGCCTTTTGGGTTTAGTTTCAACATAATAAAACTTCCATTAAAACACAAGCTACTGTAGCAATTCCTTTTAAAATATCAAGTGATCAAAGAGAACTCAAAAAGAAACTGATTAAGAGGCAAATGCAAATAATGGCAGAAATCTATCAAAACAGACCAGCAGGTAAAGACCGAATTTTTAGAAAATCTTACGTTGTTCAAATAAAAAAGTGCAAAATTAACGAAAGTTAGATAATAACCTGGGGCATATGAACAGAAAATTACAGCTTAATCCGACGTACTAGGATTTTTCACATTTTTTACAATGAAGCACAAAAATCTGTTTCGGGACAACAACTTCCCCAAATCTTACTTCTCTCTCATTAGAGGTTATTATTAGAACAAAAACCACACAAAAAGGATAAGGATAGGTTATTACGAGGCAATAACTTCCAAGACTCAAATAAACAAAAATAAACTAAAAGCAAAAATATAATGGGTTGTCTCCCAAAAGCTCTTCCTTTATAGCCATTAAAATAGGCATGATAATTTCGATGATGCTCACATAAGAAATATGAATTGAAGTAAAAGAGAGCATCAAGAAGCAAATATAAAACAAATTTAAGTCTAACCCACTTCCTATGCAAAGGAATTTTGTAAGAAAACAAATTATTGAAACAAGAGGCTACTAGCATAGGAAGGTAAAACAAGTGCACCATCAAAACTTTCAACATAAAGAGGGGAAACTTAATATTATTGAGATGCATAAAACCATGTTTCCCTCTCTCATAATAACTTTCAATAGCATCATGAATAAAATTAACAATATAACTATCACATAAATCATTCTTATCATGAGCCACATGCATAAAATGATTATTACTATCCACATAAGCATAGTCATTCTTATTAATTGTAGTGGGAGCAAATTCAACAAAATAGCTATCATTATTATTCTCATCACCATAATCACCCTGTCAACACCTGGATTTTTAATCCCAGATGCCTGTTATGCCATACATCGCAATCCTAGGATTAGCCATACATCGCAATCCTCGGAGACTTGCAACAATTAGCCACTGCAGATCTTCTCCTCCTTGATCATTGAGCTGAGCTTCGAAGAACTCGGGGTGAGGACGCTCCAGAAGTTTCGAAAACTGGTCCAAATCCCTCTCAAAGATAAGGTCTCCCCCATTTCCCAATTGGTAAAACTTGTTGTACTTCACGTCCATCTAAAAGAGTATAAGATGAGTAAGTTAGTAGAGTGATCAAGTGTGTCAAATTTTATGTATTTTGCAAGAGTTTTTAAGGAACATGAATTTTTGTGAAAGAATCAAAGTGATAAGAATGGGAATAAGTTTTTGTAAATATTTGCTTCCTTTGGTTTTGAAACTAAGTTTTTGATTCAAACGTCCAGTCTAACTAGGGTCTCCTATGGTCAACCTGGCTCCGATACCAACTTGTCAACACCCAGATTTTTAATCCCAGATGCCTGTTATGACATACATTGCAATCCCAGGATTACCATTTTTGCGAGACATAACAGAATTGGATACCACAGTACATCATCCATTAGAAACCATACATAAGGTCTTACACAAATAAGGATCTCATGATCCAGTTCTTAATACAACACAAGCAGCGGAATACGTAATAATAACGGTAGCGTAGGCGAAGCTCCATCTTCGGGGTCACAGGCAATGCTGACGATGGGAGATGATCCTAGTTGTCATAATCTTCCTGGGGTCCATCCTCCAGGTATTCCTCTTCATAGTCTGGCCACAGGAATAGCCAGGGACAAATCCATGAGTACTCTTTAAGTACTCGCGAACTAATACTAACAAGTGAAGGGTTTTTTTGATAATAGGACACTAGGCTCTAGGGTTGTTTTGCAAGAAGCCAGGTTTATCTCTACCAAGTTCAGAAACAACGAATGCTAGTTAAGGTTTTATAACACCTAAATGGGAACTTGTATCTCATGCCACAACCCTGTTGTGGTCAAGTCAAAGTCTCAATTCATTTCACAAGTCATTTTGAAAACATCTGACGGGGGAACAGTATGGCCACTCCAACTGTCCATAACCGCGGACGCGGCTATTCGAATAGTTTGACACTCTGCAGAGATTGTACACTTTCACCACAACATTTGATACATCCGTCAGGAACAAATCCTGAATTCACCATACTCAGTATGCGGATAATCAATCCTAACATTTCAATTACACGCCCTAGTATAAGCACCTCTCCTGTGAGTTTGGCCTCCCAACCATGACCAACTGTCATCTTGGGTACTGCACAGGTGGACAATCTTCACAAGGTAGCCTCAGCTCAGACCTTGGCCGTGAGGGAACTAATACTAAGGTATATAAGTTTCCAGTCAAGCCCTACCCAATCTTCGGGTATTGTGGTTGTACGATAAAATTGGAATGGTATCGCATCCAGACAACCATCAGTTTAATCTCGTGACAAAGGATGACATCAAGATTATCTAGCTTAGGCCAAATTTTATGCTCTTTATGCAACCTTCAATTACCCTTCTAGGATCTACCATTTACTCCAGTAAACTCTAAGTAAGAGCTTTGATAAAGAAATAAAGTAATAAGCTTGCAAGTAAAACTAGGATTGGGTATCATCAAATGTATCTAACCAAGCATGCTTAGTGCATTGCATAGGTTATTTAACCCTCATAATTGCAAGTGTTAGCTTGCACATTCAACTAGTAGTATTAGGCTTGCCTTGTGTAGAGCAGTGGTTGAAGTTCTCCTCGGCTTCTTCTTCGTAGTATCCTCCTTCCTCCTCGTATCCTTGGTCGGTACTAGCGTCTATGAATAAATACGAGGTACACAATCACCAAACAATACTTAACTACTTTCACTCATCACACACAAGGGTTCTATAGATGATCTAGCATCATCACTAACATTACAAGATTAAAGCTTGGTTTAATTCCTTTTATTTTTAGAAAAGTAATTTCTACTCATTGAAAAACTACTTAAGATTTAATATTCTCCAAACAAAACATGGGATCATGTTGACACATGTCATTACCACATAGTTTAGTCCATGGGAATATGATTTAAAGTGGTGTCACAATTTAATAAGGTTTTACCCTTTTATTTTAATTAAATAAAGTGACTAGAAATGCCTATGTAGCATTCTTTTATTACTTGAACATTATTTCTGTAAGTAAACCTAATTATTTTTATATATTCTTAAAGGTGTGGTGGAATGCGATTTTTGAGAGTTGGAATCAACTCAAAAGCTATTATGGTTTTAATTTGAAAAATGTTTGAATGCAGAAAAGCTTCTGCCTTGTTATTTTTACCAAGGATGATCTACGGATCCAAATGACTTAAATCCAACGGGCTTGGATTCAGCATTTCAAGACCTTTCTAACAAAATTGGTTTCATTCAATTTGGTTCACTGAATCGATCTGGGTTGATTTTTGAATCTAGGTGCAGAAGTATGTTTGAAATAAAATGGAAAAGGTTAAATTCAAATGACTGGGCTGCGCGGGAAGTGATACTGGTCCGTCCTGCTAAGCACAGCGCTTACGCGGGCTGGTTAAGTCGCTGTCCCCACACGTCAGTGAGACGAGGGGGTGCGAAGCGGTATGGGGCGATGTGAGCCATGGGATCTTGTTTTAATCTAACGGCTGAGGGTCGTCGTCCACGTCGGGCAACGCCAGCGAGACTGAAACCTAACGCGGAGGGTGAGGGTCGTTGGGGGCTCACCAGGGCTCAGGCGAGGGTCGGCGAGGCGGGCGAACGACGAAGTCGACAGCGACAAATCTGCTGGTACCGGCAGCTTCTCCTGGGGCGGCTCCAATCGCTGGCCCCCTTCTTCTCCAGTAGCGGCTGGCTCCGGTGCACTTCCGGCGAAGCACTGCTCTCCTTGCTTCCGGACTGAGGCGAGGTGGTTCTGGGTGAGAGGGGAGTGAGGTGGTGTGCTCAATTCGTCTGGGGGTGGCCTCTATTTATAGTGGAGAGAGGGAACCGACGGGCGCAAGCTGAGCTCGTCGTGGTCGACGGCACAGAAGGCTAGCGGTGTGGGCGACGGTAGGGGCGGTGCGGTGCTCCCTGGCGATGCTCAACGACATGGTGGCGAGGTGTGGGGCGGTGCGGTTTGGTCGGAACGCGGCGGTGCTCTGCGCATGCCAGACGGAGGTTTTTAATGCGCACAACGTGCGTGGTCCGCGCGGCGGCTTGACGTTCTGCTCTTTCAGCTTCGTGGTCAGAAACCAACATTTGCAGGATCTGCAACATCGGGTCCGGGGATGAACCACTTCCTCCGCGTGGCATCTGAAGATTGAGATAGATCATGAGGAAAGAGGGAAATTTCTAAGGTTCTGGGACTTTGAATTTTTTTTAAAGTTTGACTCAGATTTTTCTAGCAACTTGCCTTTCATTCATTCATTCATAGCACCCGATACAAACACACACCCCAACAAGGTAAACAGATGGTTTTAGGAACCATTCGGGAATCTATGATACAGTGGGACCAACTACTACTCACTACGCTAGTGCTCAAGTGCTACTACTCCTTGGAGTCGGTGTAGTCGTCATCCTCGTCGTCATCGATGAAGGCATAATCGTCCTCATCGGTGAAGAAATCCATAGCCTGATCCTCCAGAAAATCATCATCATCGCTGAGATAGGAGTAGGGGTCTCCACGAAGATCCTCTCCGGCATTCTCCCTTTCCTCCAACTGCATGTCCCTCTCGTGGATGGTCTCCACCAAATCCGAGATACGGTGGCGAAGACGGGCAATGATGTGCTCCTTCTTGTCGAGCGGACGGCAGCGAGACTTGCGATCCTTCGCTAGCATGGCGATGGTTTGGTCCTTCATCTTGATGATGGCAGACTTGTGGTTGGAGTAGTCACGGCAGTTGTCCAACTCCTGCTAACGATCGTACATCATGAAGCTAAGGTGGTCCAATTGGGTCTTCAGCTCGTGATGGTATGGGGCTTCCAGTGGTTGTCCATTAGCATCACTCCTTGGGCAAAACTCAAAGCGGGTACCCTTGATCTGGTTGATACTCTGCCCACACAGACGGGCAAGATCTTCCTGCATGGCCCTGGCAAGTCCATCGAGCTAGTTGTTCTCTCTTAAGGTGAATTGAATTCCTTCCGCAGTAGGAGGTTCAATCTTTCCTCGGAGACTTGCAACAATTAGCCACTGCAGATCTTCTCCTCCATGATCATTGAGCTGAGCTTCGAAGAACTCGGGGTGAGGACGCTCCAGAAGTTTCGAAAACTGGTCCAAATCCCTCTCAAAGATAAGGTCTCCCCCATTTCCCAATTGGTAAAACTTGCTGTACTTCACGTCCATCTAAAAGAGTATAAGATGAGTAAGTTAGTAGAGTGATCAAGTGTGTCAAATTTTATGTATTTTGCAAGAGTTTTTAAGGAACATGAATTTTTGTGAAAGAATCAAAGTGATAAGAATGGGAATAAGTTTTTGTAAATATTTGCTTCCTTTGGTTTTGAAACTAAGTTTTTGATTCAAACGTCCAGTCTAACTAGGGTCTCCTATGGTCAACCTGGCTCCGATACCAACTTGTCAACACCCGGATTTTTAATCCCAGATGCCTGTTATGACATACATTGCAATCCCAGGATTACCATTTTTGCAAGACATAACAGAATTGGATACCACAGTACATCATCCATTAGAAACCATACATAAGGTCTTACACAAATAAGGATCTCATGATCCAGTTCTTAATACAACACAAGCAGCGGAATACGTAATAATAACGGTAGCGTAGGCGAAGCTCCATCTTCGGGGTCACAGGCAATGCTGACGATGGGAAGATGATCCTAGTTGTCGTAACCTTCCTGGGGTCCATCCTCCAGGTATTCCTCTTCATAGTCTGGCCACAGGAATAGCCAGGGACAAATCCATGAGTACTCTTTAAGTACTCGCGAACTAATACTAACAAGTGAAGGGGTTTTTTGATAATAGGACACTAGGCTCTAGGGTTGTTTTGCAAGAAGCCAGGTTTATCTCTACCAAGTTCAGAAACAACGAATGCTAGTTAAGGTTTTATAACACCTAAATGGGAACTTGTATCTCATGCCACAACCCTGTTGTGGTCAAGTCAAAGTCTCAATTCATTTCACAAGTCATTTTGAAAACATCTGACGGGGGAACAGTATGGCCACTCCAACTGTCCATAACTGCGGACGCGGCTATTCGAATAGTTTGACACTCTACAGAGATTGTACACTTTCACCACAACATTCGATACATCCGCCAGGAACAAATCCTGAATTCACCATACTCAGTATGTGGATAATCAATCCTAACCTTTCAATTACACGCCCTAGTATAAGCACCTCTCCTGTGAGTTTGGCCTCCCAACCATGACCAACTATCATCTTGGATACTGCACATGTGGACAATCTTCACAAGGTAGCCTCAGCTCAGACCTTGGCCGTGAGGGAACTAATACTAAGGTATATAAGTTTCCAGTCAAGCCCTACCCAATCTTCGGGTATTGTGGTTGTACGATAAAATTGGAATGGTATCGCATCTAGACAACCATCAGTTTTATAAAGGGCTAAGGCTCATGCCTTAACATTTTCATCATCCAAATCATCTGGTGTTCGGAAAACCCATGTCAAAACATCTCAATAGAATGATCCATCATTCCAAGGTTTTCATAACCATTTTCCACCAAGTATTCCCATGTAAAGTTGATCAAGTTTTATGCTTAGCACTAGCATCTACAAGTGGGGGTAAGTACTAATGAGGGGTGGTAAACTAGTGGAGTTTAACTAAGTTTAATCTCATGCCTAAGGATGACATCAAGATTATCTAGCTTAGGCTAAATTTTATGCTCTTTATGCAACCTTCAATTACCCTTCTAGGATCTACCATTTACTCCAGTAAACTCTAAGTAAGAGCTTTGATAAAGAAATAAAGTAATAAGCTTGCAAGTAAAACTAGGATTGGGTATCATCAAATGTATCTAACCAAGCATGCTTAGTGCATTGCATAGTTTATTTAACCCTCATAATTGCAAGTGTTAGCTTGCACATTCAACTAGTAGTATTAGGCTTGCCTTGTGCAGAGCAGTGGTTGAAGTTCTCCTCGGCTTCTTCTTCGTAGTATCCTCCTTCCTCCTCGTATCCTTGGTCGGTACTAGCGTCTATGAATAAATACGAGGTACACAATCACCAAACAATACTTAACTACTTTCACTCATCACACACAAGGGTTCTATAGATGATCTAGCATCATCACTAACATTACAAGATTAAAGCTTGGTTTAATTCCTTTTATTTTTAGAAAAGTAATTTCTACTAATTGAAAAACTACTTAAGATTTAATATTCTCCAAACCAAACATGGGATCATGTTGACACATGTCATTACCACATAGTTTAGTCCATGGGAATATGATTTAAAGTGGTGTCACAATTTAATAAGGTTTTACCCTTTTATTTTAATTAAATAAAGTGACTAGAAATGCCTATGTAGCATTCTTTTATTACTTGAACATTATTTATGTAAGTAAACCTATATATTTTTATATATTCTTAAAGGTGTGGTGGAATGTGATTTTTGAGAGTTGGAATCAACTCAAAAGCTATTATGGTTTTAATTTGAAAAATGTTTGAATGCAGAAAAGCTTCTGCCTTGATCTTTTTACCAAGGATGATCTACAGATCCAAATGACTTGAATCCAACGGGCTTGGATTCAGCATTTCAAGACCTTTCTAACAAAATTGGTTTCATTCAATTTGGTTCACTGAATCGATCTGGGTTGATTTTTGAATCTAGGTGCAGAAGTATGTTTGAAATAAAATGGAAAAGGTTAAATTCAAATGACTGGGCTGCGCGGGAAGCGATACTGGGCCGGCCTGCTAAGCACAGCGCTTACGCGGGCTGGTTAAGTCGCTGTCCCCACACATCAGTGAGACGAGGGGTGCGAAGCGGTATGGGGCGATGTGAGCCGTGGGATCTTGTTTTAATCTAACGGCTGAGGGTCGTCGTCCACGTCGGGCAACGCCAGCGAGACTGAAACCTAACGCGGCGGGTGAGGGTCGTTGGGGGCTCACCAGGGCTCAGGTGAGGGTCGGCGAGGCGGGCGAACGACGAAGTCGACGACGGCAAATCTGCTGGTACCGGCAGCTTCTCCTGGGGCGGCTCCAATCGCTGGCCCCCTTCTTCTCCAGTAGCGGCAGGCTCCGGTGCAATTCCGGCGAAGCACTGCTCGCCTTGCTTCGGGACTGAGTCGAGGTGGTTCTCGGTGAGAGGGGAGTGAGGTGGTGTGCTCAATTCGTCTGGGGGTGGCCTCTATTTATAGTGGAGAGAGGGAACCGACGGGCGCAAGCTGAGCTCGTCGTGGTCGACGACACAGAAGGCTAGCGGTGTGGGCGACGGTAGGGGCGGTGCGGTGCTCCCTGACGATGCTCAACGACATGGTGGCGAGGCGTGGGCGGTGCGGTTTGGTCGGAACGCGGCGGTGCTCTGCGCGTGCCAGACGGAGGTTTTTAATGCGCACAACGTGCGTGGTCCGCGCGGCGGCGAACGAGCGTGTCTGCGGGGTTGCTGGGACGGTGGTGATCACGTAGGCACGCGGCGAGGGCAGCGCGCGGTCTGTGGGCGTCGGTCGAGCGTGGCGCACGGGGCACGCTCTCGGCATGGTTGCTGGCAAGCTTGGCATGGTCCGTGCGTGTGGTCCATGGGTTGGCAAGGTTCGGGCACTTGACAGGGAGTGGCGGTGGGGTGTTGGCTTGCTCCCAGACATGTTAGCTAGGCTTGTTTCTTCTCCTAGCTTTCTGTCGACATGGGGGTGACAAGGGTGCACTCGGCCTGCTCACCATTGATGGCATTGCCAAGCTTACAGTGATGCTAGAGGTTTGCATTTGAGCTAGATGATCTACTAAAGCCTAGTTGCAACCAGAGAGGGAACAAGTTAGGCTCCAATCACTGCTCACAATAGTGTTTGGATTTTGTTTGATTTGAATCTGCAAGGTGTTTGATGAAATGGCCGCAAGAATTCAAGTTTTGAATGTTGAAACGATTTTTGGTGGGTGTGCTAGGTTGGTGCTGGTGAGTCTGCAGATGCTTGGGTTTTGGAAGTTGAGCTTGTTTGAGTGGTTTTTGAAAAAGTGGGATCTTCCCATATGATAAAGATTCAATTTTGAACGGTCCTTTAAACTATGCATTTGAAAGTTTCTGGATGATCACAAGGTGGGCCTTGATACTTTGTTATGAGTACAATCAAGGGGTGTAAAGATCCAAACAAGTTTCTGTTAAGTTCTGAAAGTTTGGGACAACCAAAGTAGGCATGGGAGTTAAATTGGTCAAAATGTCCATTCACTCATTTTGTTTGTTTTGATTTATTTGTCTTTGGGAAAAGTTTGGGAATGGTTTAGATGATGTTTATTTCACCTAAGAATCCTTTTAAAAGCAAAGAAGCACATAAACAAGGCAATTCAAAAGAATTCAAAATGGGATGCATACACACATGCATGCTTTCATATTTTTATTTAGACAAGTTTTTGTTAACCCTAATTTTGATGATTTGAGTTTGATGATCCAAGTTTAGTATTTTTGGGATGTTACAAACCTTCCCCCTTAAACAAAATCTCGTCCCGAGATTTGAAAAAGGACGAAAAAGATTACCTAGGATTTGAAGAGATCAGGGGCTCACCCCAAGGTATCCCCCTTTCCCTAGGCGCCGAAGACCCAATCCCTAGGCCGCCGCTGCCCCAAGTCGCCGACGCCCTAGATCCCCTCTAAACCGCCACTGCTGTCTAGCCTAAACCCTAGCCGTCAGTCGCCCTCTTCCCTCGACATCTAAAACCTAGATCGCTGAGGCCCTCTCCTACTCCACCATACTCGCTCTTGCTTAGGCGAAGCCGTGCGGGATCTCCCCTCTACTTCCGACACCATGCCGTCGTGCTACCGGAATCACGAGGAGAGAGAGACAACCTCTGCTGCCTGCTGGAATAAGGGAGAGGAAGGTCTTCATCGAGTACCGTACATGTGACCGACTACGGGAGCGCTGCCGGAACGCGGCGACGGAAGGATCGTTTACGCGATCTTGAGATCAGCAAGTGAACGACTACATCACCCACGAGAATCTGCTCTCATTAATCGCTTTGGATCTTCGAGGGTTAGTACTCTATCGACTCGTTGCTACAATCTAGTAGATAGATCTTGGCTTGTGTGTGTTCACGCGATAGATTTTTTTTGTTTTACATGCTATGAACGCCTACAATATTGTAATCATGGTTAATTTTCTCCTCAATAGTAGGTGGACTGAAAATATCATATTTATCATTGAAATCATCATAAGCAATAGAATAGCTATCTTCCAAAGTGTGTTCATTTGTAAACATATCATCATTGGAAAGAACATGGATAGCACTAATAGTACAACAATTATTAGTATCATTGTTTTTAGAATTGATATCAAAGAGATTTTCAATATTAAAAGTAGTGTGCTTTTACCAATCATGATCACTACTATAGGTAACAGGCATAGGAACATCATCGAGTTCAGACTCACCAGCAAAAACTATAATAGGAGCAACATGCTTAGGGAAAAATACCGTTTCCTCTCTCCTTTTACTCCTCCTCTTCTTCTTATTCCTCTCCTCTTTAGGAGGGAGAGGCTTGAAAGGAAGCTTCTCCACATACCCTGGTTTATTGTTAGAGACAACAGAAGAAACTTTGGAGGATTCCTCTTTTTCATTAATAAGAACAAAACACATATCAGTCTTGTCATATTTTGGTAAAATATCATCTTTTATAATATTTTGTATGTAAGTATTTGTGTGGCAATTGTCAACACAGTAAATATGACAACCATGCAGGACGTTATTCATATCAAAAGCACTCATATATACCAAAGAAGTTTTTCTTGATAACTCTTCACACCCTAAAAATAATGTAAGTTCATCATGTTGATTAAAAGTGATCATGTTATCACAATAAAAACTTGCAGTACTCATTGGATTAGAAAGGTCATTATTATGGCCTGAACATTGAAAATTTAAATGACCCACTTTAAAGCAAAGTTCACAAATAAAAGGATAGAGGGCACAAACTTTTTTACCAAGATCATTTAGAGCCTTATACCACATTCTAGTTTTTTCATTCCTGTGGGTGATACAATATTCTTCTTCAATTTGATTCTTTTCACAAGGTCTATGTACTCCACAAAAATTAACATGCTTATAAGAAATAGTACTTTCAGAGGTTTGAGCATGTTTATTGCTATCATTAATAACAACTTCATTTATCATGCAAGTGTCTTTAAAATGTTCATGATACATGTCCCTTTTTATTTAGGAGCATTAATATGAGAAGCAAAGGCTCTACAAAAATCAACAAGAACTTGAGGATCAAGACCATATTTAGCACTAAGCTCTTGAAAATCAGCAGTTTCAGCGAAAGGCTTAATGCAATCATACTCATAGTTTATACCTCGTTCTTTACCTTTGTCGTTATCCCAATCTTCGGTATTGATTTGAATTGTTTCAAGAAGATCCTACTTAGCTTTTACCTCCTTACTTGTGAAGGATCCCTCTAAACATGTATCTAGATAGTCCTTGTAATATCCTGAAAGCCTTGCATAAAAATTATTATTAATAATATTACCGGGGAGCTCATGAATGGAACATTTGAGCATTAGTGACTTCAATCTCCCCCATGCTCGGGCAATACTTTCTCCATCATGAGGATAAAAATTATAAATATAATTCCTATCTTTATGAATTTCATGAGGAGGATAAAATTTAGAGTAAAAAAGAGATTCAAGTTCCTTCCATTCCAAATGATGAGGATCATCTAGTATCTTATACCACTCCCTTGCTTTGTCCTTAAGTGATAAAGAGAATAGCTTCCTCTTAACTTGGTCCATTGAAATACATGTACACTTGAACAACTCGCATAATTCATGTATAAAGAGTAAATGATCACCAGGATGGACAGTTCCATCTCCAAAATAGGTGTTATTCATAACACGTTCAACAATTTCCATAGGTATTTTAAAAGGGACACTTTCAGTATGTGGATTTAAATTATCATAAGCATCACTAGAATTACCACATATGGGAGATAAAGTATCATCAGAGCAAATTTTCTTCTCTAAAGCTGGGGAACTAAGAAAATCATTTTTATTAAAACTAGCTTCCCCAAGCTCAGACATTTCCATAGCATTAGTAACACATGTGTTCAAAAGATTCATACTAATAACGTTTCTATTAGCATGCAAATAAAGTTCCATAGGTTTTTAATTTATTTTCAAAACATTCAAGTTCTAGCTCAGGAAAAATACTAAAAACCTCTCTAATTTTGTTGTTATTTTTCATTAAGCCTTACTAGTGAAAATAAAAAGATATAATTATAGAATCTAAAGGAAATAACTTCAAGCACCCACACACCAGCAACAGTACTAGAAGATAGCTTAGTAGCTAGAGGATGTGAGTACCTTTTACCTTACCTCCCCGGCAACAGCGCCAGAAAATAGCTTGATGTCTACGGTATCCCTCTCGAGTGCATAGATTTTTAGAACAACAACAAATTTCCCTTAAGTGGATCACCCAAGGTTTATCGAACTCAGGGAGGAAGTGGTCAAAGGTATCCCTCTCAAGCAACCATGCAATCAATATACAATAAGTCTCTTCTGTCCTCAACACACCCAATACACTTGTCAGGTGTATAGGTGCACTAGTTCGGCGAAGAGATAGTGAAATACAAGTAATTATGGATGATTATAAGTGGTAATTGCAATCTGAAATAAAGATGGCAGCAAGCAAACATGTAGCAGGACTGATTGTAAACGGTGTTTCAATGCTTAAAAACAAGGCCTAGGGATCATACTTTCACTAGTGGACACTCTCAATAAACATATAATATCTTCTCTACATTATACTACTCTGAACTACTCTCCCGTTGGATGATGTAGGGCTATAACAGCACACCTCAAAGTTCGCATTCCCCATCTAGATAACCCCATTGTCACCTCGAGCGCTAGATAGTTCCAACAAACACCACAAACTCATAGAGACATCCAACTCAAATTATAACTCATCATAAGTATTTATGTAATCTTTCGCCTAAGTGCCACATGGTATGCACATTGTCAACTTCACACACGTGGGGATAGCCGGAGATTAATTAAAGCACTTAAGTAGCAGATTAGATCTACTTATTCAACTAGATTACAAAGCTCATGATTTCAATAAGATCACGCATATAGAGAGAGAGATGAACACATAGCTACCGGTAGAGCCCTTAGCCTCGAGGGAGAACTACTCCCTCCTCATCATGGGAGTCAGAAACGACGATGAAGATGGCGGTGGAGTCAATGGAGATGGCTCCAGGGGTAATTCCCCGTCCTGGCAGGGTGTCGAACAGAGACTTCTGACCCCCGAATCTCCTCTTCGGTGCGGCGGCGCTGCAGAACTTTTCATGGATTGAGGCTGGATGCCCTAGGGTTTTTGCATCGAGGGCTTTATATAGGCGGAAGGGCAAGGTCGGTGGGCGCCCGAGGGGCCCACACCACCTGGTGGCGCCACCCCTAGTCGCGCCACCACATGGTGTGGCCGCCTCATGCCCCACTTCGTCTCCCCTCCGGATTCCGTGTTCCTTCTGGTAAAATATTGACTTTGGCTTTTTTCCCGTCCAATTCCGAGAATATTTCTTTACTAGTATTTCTGAAACCAAAAACAGCAGAAAACAAGCAACTGGTACTGCATCATCTTGTCAATAGGTTAGTTCCGGAAAATATATAAAAATATCTCAAAGTGTAGACAAAACATAAGAAAGTTGATACAAAACAAGCATAGAGCATCAAAAATTATAGATACGTTTACGACGTATAAGAGAGCGGTGCATCCTCTTCTAATCTGGAGCTTGGCTACCTTGGAGCTTCTTCTCGGTGAGTGCAAGCAGCGCCAAGATTCAAGGGATTCAGCTCTTCAGGCATCCATGGTGGGCGGCAGCTGGAGTTGGACTCCCCAAAGCTCCTCAAATAAAGTCCAGGTCTGCGACCACCTTCGGCCGCAGAGTTGCTACGTGACGAGGTTTAATCTCGTTAATGCCCATTGTTATGGACTTGGGTTTTGGAGAAGATGGGGATGCTGGAGATCGCGGAACGATTAGCAAACAAGCAACACGGGGACACGAGGTTTACCCAGGTTCAGGCCCCCGGAGGGAAAACCCTACTCCTGCTTGTCTGCTCTGTTTATGGTGGAATCGAAGGTTACAGGGGTGCGCAGATGCAATCTCGCGTGGAGGTGTCTATGCGAAAGTATGAGGTCAGAGATCTAGGTCGTGCCCTCCTAGCCTTTATATAGAGTTAGGCAGGTCCCAGGCACAGACCAAGTCGGTTACAGGTTTTAGGGTTTACCCCTTTGAATTTTCTATCTACTCTAGTCTTGCTCTCCAAGGATCCGAAGGCTTCATGGGCCTTGGCCACCCGAAAGTCTTCATGGGCCGGCGTATACTTGTCGTGGGCCTTCCTTGGACTAGACCAGGTATGCTGATATCGTGTACCCACAGGGTATAACCATGTCAGTAGCCCCCGAGTGTTCAGTCGAATCATAGATTTGGCTGAGGACTCTTCAATCCTTCGGGTGCAACTCTGTCTTTCAAGAGAATGTGTAGGGATTGTTGATGTGTGTGCCTGACTCTCCCGACGGATAAGGGTCAGTTAACTGTCTTAGGACAAAACAACACGATCTTCTTCAGGTTCGAGTCCCTCGACTCGAACCCGGAACATATGCTGGTGTAATTCGACTCAGGCCACGGAGGACTTACAGGAGTGGAATTCCAGTGAATTTAAATGATGTACCCAACGCGTCCGTCGGGATTTTTCATCGCGCCTGTTGGCACGGATTCTTACTAGCAGAGCGCAGTCATGTGCGTTACCAGGCCATCAGATGATATCTGTAGGTCTTATCTTTGTGTCGTAGACACAACATCCGAATGTTTATCACCGCGGAGGTGTTTCGGGTGGCCAAGGAGGAAGTTGTTCACTTAGCGTTAAATGGGACAGAGTTGCCAAAAAAATTTGCACGCTGATCTGAAGGATCGCAGTCAAAGAATTCATAGGGTGCGCGACCAACGCTCCCTATGGGAGTAGCCCCCGAGGGTCTGTTCGAGTCGTAGACTCGAGCAAAGACTTTAATACAGCCGTTGTCCAGCTTTAGGTCCGTAGGACACAATTTTTTCGGATGCTTAAATCCATGCTCCCTATGGGAGTAGCCCCCGAGTCCGTAGTGGAGTCGCATACTCGATGTAGGACTCGAAGAAGTGGTTCAATGCTGTAGTTTTTTTCATTTTCGGGTGCGCGGCCAGCGCTCCTGATAGGAGTAGCCCCCGAGTAGTTAGTCGAATCGTAGATTCGAGTGAGTACTCTTAGCTTTGCAGCCAAAGAATTGTGGCTTTTGCTAGTATAGCTTTTGATGACGTCAGTGCTGACGATCGGTGACCTCAAGCGCCTGCTGCGCCAGAGATGACGTGACTGGACGAACATGGGTCCCACCTTCTGACCTTGACTTGACCGGTCACGCGCGGCGTGGAGATAATTATGGTGTCGCCTCGATTTCCGCACGTAGTGGATGGCGTGTTAGCGACGGTTCGCTGCTATGCTGACACGTGTATGGTCAGATCTTGCCATTGGCGTTAGGTCTTCTTGATGGACGGTTGTCGTGCGTCGTCTTCGTCCTTATAATCATTGGGGAAAAATTAGTTTGTTTTCACCGCAGCCATTCTTGCTTCACTGCTCCAATCTTCTCTGAGATTTCTTGCTGCGCGCTGGAATATCCTCGGATATTTCCTTCTTCGATCCTACGTTCTTGCCGCCGGCGCCGCCGCACCGCAATGGGTAAGCCTAAGAAGTCTTCTTCTGCAGTAGGTACCAGTGCTGCTAGAGGCAAGAAGAGTGTTGCCGCTACCCGTGTCACCGATGGTGGCTGGCGGCGATCGGAGACGCGGGAGAGCGATCTACGCAAGCTTCGTGAGCGGGGCTTAATCCCGCAAGATAGGGAGGACGTCAAACTCCCTGGCAACGAGGTAATTCCCCGTCCCCCCGCTGGGTTCGGGTTATGTTCCTCGCATTTGTCCTTCGGGGCTTTTCCATCCCAGTCCACAACTTCCTTCGTGGACTATTTTTTCTTTATGGCATCCAGTTGCATCATCTTTCCCCCAACTCTCTTCTTCACATTGCTTGTTTTATTACTTTCTGCGAGTGCTAGCTCGGTATCGAGCCGCACTTTGGCCTCTTCCGGAAACTCTATTCCGTGAAGAGGCAATCTGGTTCTGATGGTGTTTATCCTATTGGGGGTTGCATCATCTCCCTTCGATCCAATATTCTTGTTTTCTCCTTTTCCATGTGCGAATCTGTCCAGTACTGACGGAGGCGATGGTTTTATATCCGCGACTCCACGGTGGCTGGGCAGGATTTTGGCCTTGCTCCTTTCGACCCCTCCCAGAAAATCGAGCCGAAAAGGTCTTGGAAAAACCAGATCTTGGATGGCGAGGTAGCGGAGATAGAGGGGCTCTATCATCGGGTGGAGGATCTCCAGTTGACTCCGGAGAAGGAGGTGAATGGTGTGGATATCATCCGCACCTTTCTCAAACGTCGGGTGCAGCCACTCCAGGCTAGGGCGCACCCTATGTTCCTTTATGCTGGTCGTCGTGATCCGACTAGGGTTTCGGCTGAGGAATTCTCCAAGGGAGATCTCGACGGGGTCCTTCGCGCGCTGCTGAAGTTCAAGGCTGGAGAGGATATCCCGGGGAAATCGCTGACTTCTCCGTTCTCTGCTTCTCGTCCGGTTCCGCAGGTGTAGATCTGGGACGTGCGCGTTGCGCTATTCTCGTCTGCTTTTTTACTTGTATTTATTTTTCTGCTGACAATTTTGCTTCTTTTGTGCAGGAGTTCAAGGTGTCGGGCATGTCGCCTCCATTGCCCGAAGTATTCCTGGATGCTCCGGATAATGAGGTGGTGGACTCCATGTCCGAGCTGCCATCGACGCGATCTCCGGCTAAAGAGGCCAATGAGTCGAGCGAGGACCACACTCGCAAGCGGACACGGAGCTCCAGCGAGTCTTTGGATGCCTCGACTCCGCCGACTCCTAGGAACCCGTTGTGGCTTGAGCGTCACAGTGATGGTCATGGGGGCTCTCCCTCTCCGATTCCTGCTGTTCCCGTGCGGTCTGTGGCACCGCACCCGCCGGCAAAGCGGAAGAAGGAAGAAAAGAAGGAAGAGAAGAAAGAGGAGAAGAAGGTCCGGAGGACCCCTCCCGTCTTCGACTTGAGCGAGCTTGACTCGTAAGTTTCCTTAGTCTTGTATTGCCTTTAATTTCCTGTTTACTTTGTGCTTGTGCTAATTTGTCCTTGTGCAGCCACTCCTCCAACGACTCCTCCAGTGACGGTGCTCGGGAGATGATGGGGGAGTCGAAAGTCATGCTTCCTCCTCCTCAGACGGCGGCCACCTCTGAAGGTGCTGCTCTAGACCCTTCTCCGCAGGAGGTTCGGTGGTTGCGCCTCAGAAGGCTGCGAGCGAACCTTCGGAGTCGCCGTCGAATCATGTAAGTAATTCTGCTTCCTGCCACGGGGGGAACCCCCGAGCCTTTTTGGATGATCTATTGATTATCTCCTTTCTTCCTACCTCAGGGGGGAGCCCCCAGGCATCTGTAAGGTAGTTTGTTTGTTCGTTCTTCCTTCGAGTCTCGGGGGGATCCCCCGAGCACTTTTGTGGCATCCCGCTAAAACCACTACTGGAAAATCGCGTTGATTTTGTGCATTGCATCATCATGACATCAGCATGCATCTAATTGATTAAAACTATTTTGCTAAAAGACCTACTTTGTTTTCTATATTAATACCCTCCCCCTTTGTTCAAACCAAACCGTCGTTCCAGTCGGATCTTTTAGTCATCTAAAACTAATTACAAAATTTATTTTAAATAAAAGAAAACCCCAGACTAAAATATCTAATCCTAAAACCACCTAAAACTCTACCCACCCTTATCCTCCCCAGCCTTCCACCTCACCCCAGCCAATCCCCTTCCTCCACGTCACTTGGCCCAAACCCCCACCCACTCTCATCGCGCCACCTCACTCCCTCACCCTTCCCAGCCGCCAGCCTCCACCCCACTCCCCACACACACCACCTCCCTCACCTCCACTCCCCCTGGACCCTGGGCCCGCGCCCACCGGCCACCTGCTTCCCCCACTCCACCCGACACCCCTGGCCCACTGCCCCGCGGGTCCCTCTCTCTCCCCCCTCCCCCCGCATCCCCTGCTTCCCCCGTTTCCTCTCCGCCACCGAGGTCACCGCCCCGACCCCGCTCTCTCCCTCGACCTCGCTCGCTCTCCCAATCCCCGCCGCCATCAGCGCCACCGGACCCTCCGTCGTCCTTCCTCGCCACTCTGCCTCTCCTCGCGAGCCGCCGCCAGGGCCCCTCCTCACCGCTCCCGTTCGACCCCGCCGCCGGCGTCCCCTCCACGACCGCCCTCTGCTCCTCCTCGCCGGCCGCCGGGGGTCGCCGCCTCCACCCTGTCCTCCCCCATCGCCGCCACCACACCCCGGCAGCAGCAGCCGCGCCGGCGCTCGCCGCCTCCCTGGATCCCGCCGCCGCCGCCGCCAATCGCCTCCCCAACCCTCTGCAATCAACCGCCGCCGCCCCCTCTTCTCCTCTCCGCCTCACTGCTTGCCTGCCTCGGCCTCCTCGCCGGCCCCGCACCTCCCCGACGTGTCGCCCCGCCTCCCCCTGCTTCCACCTCCCCGGCAAGCGTCTGCCGTCGCTCTTTCTTTGAGCCGCGGTAGCGCGTCCTCCCTGCATAGGAGCATCGCCGCCTTCCTCTCTGTTCCGGCCGCCACCGCTAGCATCGCTCCCCGCAGATGCCGCCTCTGTCGAGTCCTCCCCGCAACGGCCCCGTCTTGTTCGTCGCCCAGGGTCGGCGCCTGCGCCTCTTCCGGACACCGCCGCCTCTCCACAGGTTGATGCTGCTCTCTCGCGTCCGTACGCTGTCGGCAGCCGTGTGAGCACCTGCCTCCTCACGGCCGAGACACGTCCTTGGCGCTGTTGCGTGTGTGTTTCCGCTCCGAGATTCCGATGTCCGACCAAGTCCGTCATCGACAGGAGGACCGGAAACCTCGAGCAACTCGGCTTGGAAATCCCAAGGCCACCGTCAGGAAACTGATGACCCCGAACTCGAAGATCTTTGTCCCGGAACGCCAAGATCTACTTCCCGGGATTCGACACCCCGAGACCCTCACGAGAAGGTGAAACGCCAAGGCCTTCGACATGGAACACTGAACCCCGTCGAACACCAAGACCCTCGGAATCGCCAAGTTCTCCTTCTCGGATCAGAAGACCAAACCCGACACGCCAAGTTCTTCCTCTCGGATCCGAAGACGCCGAGACCCGGGACACCAAGATCTTCGCCGTGAAACGACAAGACCGACGACACGACCCGACGACCGCGGATGCAACAAGATCGTCTCTCGAACGCCAAGTTCTGCAACCCGAACGCCAAGACCGACCCGATACACGGACCCGACAAGATCTTCGCGACGGCGAGATTGACCGCTTGGACCAAGTTCTCCATCTTGAATCTGAACCTCGCCGATCCCGTCGAACCCTGAGCCCCTGTCGAACCCCGAACCCCTCGGAGCCCAAGTTCGCCGAACCCTAATGTGATTCCCTATCCGAGACCCCATTATTTTTATAACATGACATGATCAACTGATGCACACTAAATTGTTCATGCATGCATACTTGTCTGTGGTTTGGGGGCCTTATGCCGATTCACCTTATAATTAAATATGGGACCCATATGCGGGCAAATCTAGTCGTATATTGGTCCCATTTAAATCTGTGTAGCGAACCGATGCTATATTTTGCCTTGTTAAGACAACATTTAAATTGCGGGGTAGTTAAATAACTTGAACCATCTGAATAATTATCGGGACCCCGGTTCCGCTTAATATGACCTAATTGCATCGCAGCTTTGCCACGTCATACATTATACATGCATCATGCCCGATCTTCTGCCGTAGTATTAAATATTGCATCCGGTGTTTGTGCTGGTGTTTTTGCTTCTTCGCGGATAAGGCCGATGAGTTGATGCGAGTGTCGACCCGATCTTCGGATGAACCTTCGTCAATGTTTTCAGGCGAGCATCTCCCCCTTTCTACCTATCTTACTTTTATAGTATTTATTCCCTCCTGTTGATCTATTGCTATCTGTGTTGCGTTGCTCTAGTTTTCGTATCGTGATATCCCTTGCAGCCTTATATTGCCTTGGGCACATCCTATTACCTGTTGTTTGGTAGATAGTTGGACCTGCGCGTCGTAGTCGCTTGCTCAAGTGCTGTTGCGTGTCGTCAAGTACCACAATTGTTGGAGTATTGCCGTGTGTTTATTGTTGGAGATGATCAAGACTTTAATTACTGTTTAACAACTAAAATTGAAGTAGGTAAATGCAGAGGCACAGGTGGGCAATATATGTTATTTGGTTGTTAACCGTCCACTTGTGTCCCGTAGGACCCCGAGTACTTGATACCTGTTCCTTGAATATTCGCGCTATCCACATCCGGGAGGATTATGGGACCCCCCTGAGCCAGAGCTTGATTCATTCTTATTTCTTGGGGCCACAAACTAGTTTGAGGTTTTATTTACTATCCTGTACTTATGCCATGCTTTACTGCTTTATTTACGATTGTGCGAGGAGCACCTGTACTGTTTAGGATCATGACCCGTTTACGCGGTATCGATAAGCCCAGTCACACTTTCGGGTTCCCAGTCGTTTACAGCCGGCCCCACAAACCTTGAGTCCGTCTCGAAGTCAGCTAACTTCGTTGCGGGTATACTTAATGGGGTGGCCCCCTGAAATATTTCTGAATCTGGTGATTGCTTTGTCGTGAAGGCCTCGTTGGGTTTTGATTTGGTTTTTCCGAGGTTGATCGAGTGTGTGTTGCTATTTGTGAACCCCTGCAGGGTAAAACTTTCTGAAAGCCGTGTCCGCGGTTATGGACGACTTGGAGCACAGTATCTCGATCATAGACAACTATAACTAAAGTAGTGCTATAAATTTGACTTTATAATGACTAGTAATCAGCTTCACTATAATGGAATGGCTAAATAAAATTGCCAACAATTTCTTGTTTGGATTGACGCTTTCTACCATTGTACCTGACTAGTAAGTATTGCAACTATAACGGAATGGCTACATAAAAGTACCAACAACTGCTGGGTTTTGGGATATCTCATGCTATTTGCATCTGACTAGTAAGTGTTGCAACTACAACGGAATGGTTAACTAAAAGTGCCCACTGCCTATTATATTAGGATACTATCTATATTTGACTAGTAATAGCCGCCACTATAACGGAATGATTAAAACTGCCAACGGTGTGAGTTCCTCGGTTGACTTCCTCGTCTGGTCTCGAGGGGGAAATACCAGGATGGGAATGTTTGGTGGTAGTATCAGTTTGGTTCCGGATAGGTCTTTCTTATCCCTTTCTGATAGCCGACAGTTATATCGAGTCTCTATAGGTTGTTTAGTGCATGCTGCGCTGCCGCTTCAGTCCACCATACCTATGTAGGCGAGGACCGCCGAATTCTAGCCTCGCCGTGTACTGGCCTCAGTACTGACCGCTCTCTCTTTTCCTTTGCCCTTTGTCGGCACCCCTTTTGTTTAAGCAGGTTTTGAGATCGACGTCGTTAGCAGGGTTACCCTTCCGGCTTGGCCTGGGCAGGGTTATGGACGCCATTGGTTATTCTTCAGGGATCTTAGCCCCATTTGCATCTTGTCCGTAGTCGGACGCTCTATAATTTTCAAGGTGATTTGGATCTTTGTATATTATATCTGTATCCTTGACTCATTGAGTCGCTGTTGTATATATATATCTGTTCTGTGGGTCCCATCGAGGACTGTTGTGTAATGTTATTACTTCGTTTTCCACCCGCACGAAAGTGCCTGGTGGGCACCTTTGAATCGTTTCTATGCGGGTTTGGCGGGAAGCGCTGAAACTTGCATAGGGTCGATTCTGAGGGTGTTACATAGTGGTATCAGAGCTCAGCAGTTGCGATACCCCACAAGTCCAGCCTGTAGGATAACCTAGCTAACGGCCGAAGTAGAGTGTCAAAACTATTTCTCAAAATCGGTTGGATAGTTCTGATTAGGTCTGATTTTACTCCTTACCCCTCTGCTGCTCTCCTCTCACCTCTGCGTGTTTTGAATCCGCTCTCTTCTCTCTCTTCAAGTCCAGGATTTCTCCTGGTTGGGTTTCGTCGTACATTCAGGGTTTCGCTTCCTCCTTTGATAACGATGTTCTACCATCCGGTGTTCATGTTGTCTGAGGAATCCGTCTACTGTGGTACCATTCTTTGTTCCTTGTTTGTGCCTTCCGGTGTTTTCCGACGCGAAGACATCATCTACGCCAGATCTGATGCAGAGTCTGCATCACTCCTCTGTTTCCGAACCTCGCTTGTCGAGATCTACAATCTGAATTCCGAGGGTTGGTTGCATAATTCGCCTATTCGTGTGCAGAGTAATGGTTTGGGTGCGCGATGGACTGATCACCATCCGACTACTCTTATCATTCGCTCTTGTACATCGAATCCGTGGATCCAGCAATTTTACTCCGTCCACGGGAGCTAGAGGTGGATTTATTTGTTGATACCTCTACCTTCGTCCTTTGTTTCTCCGGAGTGTTCTCTTGACGAACATGAGAACCGACCGTTGTTGGTGGTGTCGCCGATTTCAAGATGGAGAAGGAATCATTGTTAGTGGTGTCGCGATGATCTACCCGAAGCGAGAAGACGCAGATCGCCAACCTTCCTTTCGGTACCATGAGGCGGATCTCGAGGGCGAGATCCATTGTTAGTGGTGTCGAATTGTGGCATCCCGCTAAAACCACTACTGGAAAATCGCGTTGATTTTGTGCATTGCATCATCATGACATCAGCATGCATCTAATTGATTAAAACTATTTTGCTAAAAGACCTACTTTGTTTTCTATATTAATACCCTCCCCCTTTGTTCAAACCAAACCGTCGTTCCAGTCGGATCTTTTAGTCATCTAAAACTAATTACAAAATTTATTTTAAATAAAAGAAAACCCCAGACTAAAATATCTAATCCTAAAACCACCTAAAACTCTACCCACCCTTATCCTCCCCAGCCTTCCACCTCACCCCAGCCAATCCCCTTCCTCCACGTCACTTGGCCCAAACCCCCACCCACTCTCATCGCGCCACCTCACTCCCTCACCCTTCCCAGCCGACAACCTCCACCCCACTCCCCACACACACCACCTCCCTCACCTCCACTCCCCCTGGACCCTGGGCCCGCGCCCACCGGCCACCTGCTTCCCCCACTCCACCCGACACCCCTGGCCCACTGCCCCGCGGGTCCCTCTCTCTCTCCCCTCCCCCCCGCATCCCCTGCTTCCCCCGTTTCCTCTCCGCCACCGAGGTCACCGCCCCGACCCCGCTCTCTCCCTCGGCCTCGCTCGCTCTCCCAATCCCCGCCGCCATCAGCGCCACCGGACCCTCCGCCGTCCTTCCTCGCCTTCCACTCTGCCTCTCCTCGCGAGCCGCCGCCAGGGCCCCTCCTCACCGCTCCCGTTCGACCCCGCCACCGGCGTCCCCTCCACGACCGCCCTCTGCTCCTCCTCGCCGGCCGCCGGGGGTCGCCGCCTCCACCCTGTCCTCCCCCATCGCCGCCACCACACCCCGGCAGCAGCAGCCGCGCCGGCGCTCGCCGCCTCCCTGGATCCCGCCGCCGCCGCCGCCAATCGCCTCCCCAACCCTCTGCAATCAACCGCCGCCGCCCCCTCTTCTCCTCTCCGCCTCACCGCTTGCCTGCCTCGGCCTCCTCGCCGGCCCCGCACCTCCCCGACGTGTCGCCCCGCCTCCCCCTGCTTCCACCTCCCCGGCAAGCGTCTGCCGTCGCTCTTCCTTTGAGCCGCGGTAGCGCGTCCTCCCTGCACGGAGCATCGCCGCCTTCCTCTCTGTTCCGGCCGCCACCGCTGGCATCGCTCCCCACAGATGCCGCCTCTGTCGAGTCCTCCCCGCAACGGCCCCGTCTTGTTCGTCGCCCAGGGTCGGCGCCTGCGCCTCTTCCGGCCACCGCCGCCTCTCCACAGGTTGATGCTGCTCTCTCGCGTCCGTACGCTGTCGGCAGCCGTGTGAGCACCTGCCTCCTCACGGCCGAGACACGTCCTTGGCGCTGTTGCGTGTGTGTTTCCACTCCGAGATTCCGATGTCCGACCAAGTCCGTCATCGACAGGAGGACCGGAAACCTCGAGCAACTCGGCTTGGAAATCCCAAGGCCACCGTCAGGAAACTGATGACCCCGAACTCGAAGATCTTTGTCCCAGAACGCCAAGATCTACTTCCCGGGATTCGACGCCCCGAGACCCTCACGAGAAGGTGAAACGCCAAGGCCTTCGACACGGAACACTGAACCCCGTCGAACACCAAGACCCTCGGAATCGCCAAGTTCTCCTTCTCGGATCAGAAGACCGAACCCGACACGCCAAGTTCTTCCTCTCGGATCCGAAGACGCCGAGACCCGGGACACCAAGATCTTCACCGTGAAACGACAAGACCGACGACACGACCCGACGACCGCGGATGCAACAAGATCGTCTCTCGAACGCCAAGTTCTGCAACCCGAACGCCAAGACCGACCCGATACACGGACCCGACAAGATCTTCGCGACGGCGAGATTGACCGCTTGGACCAAGTTCTCCATCTTGAATCTGAACCTCGCCGATCCCGTCGAACCCTGAGCCCCTGTCGAACCCCGAACCCCTCGGAGCCCAAGTTCGCCGAACCCTAATGTGATTCCCTATCTAAGACCCCATTATTTTTATAACATGACATGATCAACTGATGCACACTAAATTGTTCGTGCATGCATACTTGTCTGTGGTTTGGGGGCCTTATGCCGATTCACCTTATAATTAAATATGGGACCCATATGCGGGCAAATCTAGTCGTATATTGGTCCCATTTAAATCTGTGTAGCGAACCGATGCTATATTTTGCCTTGTTAAGACAACATTTAAATTGCGGGGTAGTTAAATAACTTGAACCATCTGAATAATTATCGGGACCCCGGTTCCGCTTAATATGACCTAATTGCATCGCAGCTTTGCCACGTCATACATTATACATGCATCATGCCCGATCTTCTACCGTAGTATTAAATATTGCATCCGGTGTTTGTGCTGGTGTTTTTGCTTCTTCGCGGATAAGGCCGATGAGTTGATGCGAGTGTCGACCCGATCTTCGGATGAACCTTCGTCAATGTTTTCAGGCGAGCATCTCCCCCTTTCTACCTATCTTACTTTTATAGTATTTATTCCCTCCTGTTGATCTATTGCTATCTGTGTTGCGTTGCTCTAGTTTTCGTACCGTGATATCCCTTGCAGCCTTATATTGCCTTGGGCACATCCTATTACCTGTTGTTTGGTAGATAGTTGGACCTGCGCGTCGTAGTCGCTTGCTCAAGTGCTGTTGCGTGTCGTCAAGTACAACAGTTGTTGGAGTATTGCCGTGTGTTTATTGTTGGAGATGATCAAGACTTTAATTACTGTTTAACAACTAAAATTGAAGTAGGTAAATGCAGAGGCACAGGTGGGCAATAGATGTTATTTGGTTGTTAACCGTCCACTTGTATCCCGTAGGACCCCGAGTACTAGATACCTGTTTCTTGAATATTCGCGCTATCCACACCCGGGAGGATTATGGGACCCCCCTGAGCCAGAGCTTGATTCATTCTTATTTCTTGGGGCCACAAACTAGTTTGAGGTTTTATTTACTATCCTGTACTTATGCCATGCTTTACTGCTTTATTTACGATTGTGCGAGGAGCACCTGTACTGTTTAGGATCGTGACCCGTTTACGCGGTATCGACAAGCCCAGTCACACTTTCGGGTTCCCAGTCGTTTACAGCCGGCCCCACAAACCTTGAGTCCGTCTCGAAGTCAGCTAACTTCGTTGCGGGTATACTTAATGGGGTGGCCCCCTGAAATATTTCTGAATCTGGTGATTGCTTTGTCATGAAGGCCTCGTTGGGTTTTGATTTGGTTTTTCCGAGGTTGATCGAGTGTGTGTTGCTATTTGTGCACCCCTGCAGGGTAAAACTTTCTGAAAGCCGTGTCCGCGGTTATGGACGACTTGGAGCATAGTATCTCGATCATAGACAACTATAACTAAAGTAGTGCTATAAATTTGACTTTATAATGACTAGTAATCAGCTTCACTATAATGGAATGGCTAAATAAAATTGCCAACAATTGCTTGTTTGGATTGACGCTTGCTACCATTGTACATAACTAGTAAGTATTGCAACTATAACGGAATGGCTAAATAAAAGTACCAACAACTGCTGGGTTTTGGGATATCTCATGCTATTTGCATCTGACTAGTAAGTGTTGCAACTACAACGGAATGGTTAACTAAAAGTGCCCACTGCCTATTATATCAGGATGCTATCTATATTTGACTAGTAATAGCCACCACTATAACGGAATGATTAAAACTGCCAACGGTGTGAGTTCCTCGGTTGACTTCCTCGTCTGGTCTCGAGGGGGAAATACCAGGATGGGAATGTTTGGTGGTAGTATCAGTTTGGTTCTGGATAGGTCTTTCTTATCCCTTTCTGATAGCCGACAGTTATATCGAGTCTCTATAGGTTGTTTAGTGCATGCTGCGCTGCCGCTTCAGTCCACCATACCTATGTAGGCGAGGACCACCGAATTCTAGCCTCGCTGTGTACTGGCCTCAGTACTGACCGCTCTCTCTTTTCCTTTGCCCTTTGTCGGCACCCCTTTTGTTTAAGCAGGTTTTGAGATCAACGTCGTTAGCAGGGTTACCCTTCCGGCTTGGCCTGGGCAGGGTTATGGATGCCATTGGTTATTCTTCAGGGCTCTTAGCCCCATTTGCATCTTGTCTGTAGTCGGACGCTCTATAATTTTCAAGGTGATTTGGATCTTTGTATATTATATCTGTATTCTTGACTCATTGAGTCGCTGTTGTATATATATCTGTTTTGTGGGTCCCATCGAGGACTGTTGTGTAATGTTATTACTTCGTTTTCCACCCGCACGAAAGTGCCTGGTGGGCACCTTTGAATCGTTTCTATGCGGGTTTGGCGGGAAGCACTGAAACTTGCATAGGGTCGATTCTGAGGGTGTTACAACTTTCATGTGTGTAACTTGCTTCTGCTCGTTCTTTTGGGCGTAGCCCCCGAGCCATTCTTTTGACTGGTGGTTCTTGTTTGCAGCCTTTTGTGCAAGGTGCCAACCAACTAGTGCAGTAGCACCTGGCGTTGGAGGCCAGCCTCAAACAACTTCAAGGTATTTTATGCCTTGGTCTTTGTTTTTTCTTGCATTTTGTCCTTCGATCCGACATTTTTATTGCCTGTTGCAGAGGATCACAACACCTCTCTTCGTGAGATTGATGCTCTCAAAAAGAGCCTTGGTCAAGCGGAGAAAAAGGCCGAGGTCGCCATTGGTGCAAAGGAGCGCCTCGAGCTGGAGTTGACCAACGCGGCCGAGGCAAAGGAGCGCCTGCAGCAGGAGGCTACGAACCGCGAGGAGAAGCTCGCCACTGCCACGGCTTCGCGCGAGAGAGAGGTGGCTGGCAAGCTTACGGCGACTGCCAAAGCTATTTCGGGTGAGTGTCTCTACCTTCTTCTTTTTGATTTCCTGGTCTTTTTTTTCCTGTTCTTTTATTCATTCTGCTTCCTTTGTTGTCTTAGATGCCGCGGGCATCGAATTTGACCGCGGTGCTCTGGAGCATGGGAGCACTCTGGATGATGCTACTGCGGCGGTCGAAGACCGCTGCAGTACCGTTGTCAACTCGCTTGCCAAGGCCAAAGAGGTCCTTGGGCGCTTCTACATGGAGCTTATCCCCAAGGGCGTGGCCCTCGACGATGTTGATGCCTTGGGGGAGGCGTTGTCAGCCGAAGCACCTGCGGCGTACAAGCGCAAGCAGAAGGACATCGGCGCATCCGTCAGGCTGGCAATGGCCTTGGTGCCTGGAGCGGAGCTGGACCTTCCCCAGGTCACTTCCCGGATGCTGACGACCGCTGATGGATCCGAGGTAGCCTTGGCCACCTATGCTGCTCGCTGTAAGCGTTACGGGCCGAAGCTGATTGATCTGCTGGCCGAGTACGCGCTAAGGCAGCAGGGCGAAGCCAAGGCGAGGCAATCTAGCTCCGAGGCTACTCAGGGTGCAGCTTTGTAGGCGATGTAGTTATAGGATAGTTGTAGCCTCTTTTGTTTTAAATATTTTGATGAACAATCCTTGTGCCACGTAGTGGCTTTTGCTGCCCTTAATGAATGTGCTGAGTTTCGTGCTCCTTCAACTGCTTGTTCATGTCTTTTTCTTTCCGTTAATCTAGGGTCCTTCGGGTGTTGATCCCGTTGACACTTCGCCTGCAGCGCAGGTGCGGCCATCCCTGGATGATGCGTCGCAGCTTGCGTTTCTTCGATACCGTGTCCGTAGCCTCGAGAAAGAGTTACTTGGGGTGCGTGGCCATGCTGACGTTTGGAAATCCAAGGCGGATCGAGGTGCTGCCAGAGAGGAGTACTTGATGGCGGAGTTGCTTCGCTTGTCCGAACAGCTTCAATGTGAGTTTTTCGAGTTGTTGCTTGTTACTTCGGATGCGCCTGCTGGCTTTGCATCTTACTTTTTTTGCAAGTATTGCAGGTGCTAACATTGCTCCAAGGGAGGAGAAGGAGCGTGTTGCTGTTCGGATCAACTGCTTGACTCAGCAGGACATGGAGGCCGGCGGGTTCTTCTGGATGGACCGTGATCGTGCCATGGTCCTTGCGACGGTTCAAGATCGCGTTCACCAAGTATCGCGGGTGCTTCGTCAGGTGAAGACTTCACTCGCGTCGGTCATGCATGTGATGTTTCCGCTGGATGATGCGCCGTCGACTTTCTATAGTCTACTGTCAAAGTTTCGGAACGTGCATCATGTCAAGGAATTGGTGCGGCATCAGCTCGTCGCAGGGGTGAAGGCTGCGCTCTCCCTTGTGCGGCTACATCGTCCTGATTTAGATCTATCTGTTGTGGCGAATGGGCCGCCTCTTCGTCCAGATGGTGGCGAGTGGGATATGCGTCCGCATTACGCGGCTGTAAGGCAGTATGCCGAACAGATCGTAGATCTGTTTGAGCAACGTGCTCAGGTTATTCTTCAGAGTAGGTAGTACCTATAAAAAGATAGATGTAAAATTTGTATACATTTGACTGGGCGTGTTTTGCCCTTTGTTATAAATGTTTGGTTGTTGTTTTAGCATGCAGTACTTTGTTCGTATGTGTGCCCTTTTCGTTAGCCTGACGTGGTCAGCTACTCAGGTGTACACGCGTTATCATCAGTCGACGAAGTCGTGAGGTGGGGGGAGCCCCTGAGTGCGTTTGTAGCGTGAAGTAAAAAATGCGAGTAGTAAGCAAAATTTTGGGGCGAGACACTTAGCTTTATTCATATCGTAATGGAGGAGGTACATTGTTCGGCTGAGTAGCCTTGGCTGAATAGCCTTATTGAAAGTAAAGAGGGAGGTAGCTAGGCGTTCCATGGGTTGGAGTATGCGACTCCAGACTCCACGTGCTTGAGGCGATAGGCGCCACCTGGGATGACTTCGGTGACGATGTAGGGTCCTTCCCACGGTGACTCGAATTTCTTCGGTCGTTCTTGCTTGAGTCGCAAGACTAGGTCTCCTTCGACGAAGGACCTTGGGCGCAGCCGTCGGCTGTGGTAGTTGCGGAGACTCTGTTGGTACGCCGCTGATCGAGCTGCTGCTATGTCTCGTGCTTCTTCGAGTGTGTCGACGACGTCTTCGAGTGCAGCCGTGAATTCGGCTTCGCTATAGGCGACGACCCGTGGGGCCTTGTGGCGTACCTCTGCTGGCAGCACGGCTTCGGCTCCGTGCACCATGAAGAAGGGCGTGTAGCAGGTTGGGCTGTTTGGCGTTGTGCGCAGGCTCCACAGGACCGAAGGTAGCTCTTGTGTCCAGGCACCCGCGAGTCGTTCGAGTGGACTCATTAAGCGTTTCTTGATGCCGGCACTGACGAGGTCGTTGGCCTTTTCGACCTGCCCGTTTGTTTGCGGGTGCACCACGGAGGCGTATGTGATGTTGATTCCGAGGTCTTCGCAGAAGTTCTGGAATTCTTTAGAGATGAAGTTCGACCCATTGTCGGTGATGATGCTGTGCGGCACGCCGAACCTGTAGACAATGGATTCAAAGAACTTGACGGCGGTTTTGCCCTTTTGGTCAGTCACAGGCATGGCCTCAATCCACTTGGTGAATTTGTCGACTGCGACCAGGAGGTAGACGTGTCCCCCTTTCGAGGACCTTGGTAGTTTGCCGATCATGTCAAGGCCCCATTGGGCGAAAGGCCAGGCCAAAGGTATGGGCTTGATCTCGGACCCGGGTGCGTGCGGTTTGTCGGCGAACCTTTGGCACCCGTTGCATCTTCGGACGATGTCATTGGCGTCGTTCATGGCCGTTGGCCAGTAGAATCCAGCTCGTAGAGCTTTGGCGACAAGGGAGCGGCTGCCCGCATGATGGCCGCAGATGCCCTCGTGGATGTCTTGGAGGATGGTTTTGCCGTCACCGATGGTGACGCACCTTTGTAGTACACCCGAAATGTTGCGCTTTTAAAGCTCGACATTGATGATGGTGAAGGCTTTGGACCGACGAGATATGCGTCGGGCATCCGTCGGGCTATCAGGCAGTTCTCCGTCTATCAAGTACCGGAGGTATGGTCGTGTACAAGTTTCTTCGACTTCCATGACCTGCATCAGGTTGACCACGGAGACCTCTGTGTCCAGCTTTTTGGGTCCTTCCTGACCGTCGGGTAGCGCAGCTGCCAAGTGCTCTGTTTCTTCGGGTGATCCCTTGGGGAATTTTCGCTTGATGGAACACACCTGGTGGTACTCGTGCACAGGTGGAGCCAATGTTGGCAAGTCTGTCGGCCTCCTCGTTGCTTTCTCTCCCGATGTGCCGAAGCTCGCAGCCGTCAAATTCTCCCTCAAGTGAGTTGTAGAGTGCGCGGTACGCGATCATGTTTTTGGCATGTGTGTCGCACTCATTCATCGTCTGTTGGACGACGAGGTTGGAGTCACCGTAGATGACCAGGCGCGTTGCGCCGCAGATCTTTGCCATCCTCATGTCGTGGATGAGGGCTTCGTATTCGGCCTCGTTGTTGGAAGCTCGGAATTTCATCCGGAGGACATACTTCATCTTGTCGCCCTGCGGGGAGGTTAGTATGACCCCGTCTCCTGCTCCGGCCTCGCGCTTGGAGCCGTCGAAGTGCATCGTCCATGACTGTGTCATGTCTGGTGTGTCTGGCAGTTGTAGCTCCATCCTGTGGATGAGGAAGTCCGGGAGGACCTGAGACTTGATTGCGAGTCGCTTCTCGTAGACGATGTCTAGGGGTGACAACTCGATGCCCCACAGGGCTACGCGTCCTGTGGCCTCCGGATTGTTCAGGATGCAGTTCAGGGGTGCCTCGTTGACGACCATCACCTGGTGCTCCTGGAAGTAATGGCTCAGCCCACGAGCCGTCATGAACACGCCGTAGGCGAGTTTCTGGTAGTGAGGGTACCTCTGCTTTGTTGGCGTCAATACCTCGCTGAGGTAGTAGATTGGGCGTTGGACCCCATGGGTCTTGCCTTCTTCGGGTCGCTCGACCACTAGTACAGTGCTCACCACCTGGTGTGTAGCTGCTATGTACAGTAGTAGGGGCTCGCGCTCCTTTGGCGTGACCAAGACGGGCGAGGTAGAAAGCAGCCGCTTTAGATCTTCGAATGCGTCATCCGCCTCAGGCGTCCACTCGAATTTGTCGGCTTTGCGCAGCAGCTGGTAGAATGGCAGTGCTTTCTCGCCCATGCGGCTGATGAACCTGCTTAATGCCGCTATTCGTCCTGCAAGTTGCTGGACACCTTTGAGGTTTTTCGGCTTCTCCATGGCCATGATGGCTCGTATTTTCTTCGGGTTCGCCTCAATCCCTCGCTGGGATATGAAGTAACCAAGCAGCTGACCCGATGGGACGCCAAAGGCGCACTTTTCGGGGTTAAGCTTGATCCTGTAGCGGTCGAGATTATCGAACGTCTCGCGGAGATCGTCGATGAGTGTTCTCGCCTCCCTGGTTTTGATGACTATGTCGTCGACATAGACTTGGACATTGCGACCGATCTGGTCCTTTAGGCATGCCTGCATGCACCGCTGGTACGTGGCACCTGCGTTCTTTAGCCCGAAGGGCATTGTGTTGTAGCAGAACACCCCGAACGGCGTGATGAACGCCGTTTTCTCCTGATCTTCGACTTTGAGTCGAATCTGGTTGTAGCCTGAGTAGGCGTCGAGGAAGGAGAGCTTCTCGCATCCTGTAGTCGAATCGATGATCTGGTCGATCCGAGGGAGAGGGAAGTGGTCCTTTGGGCAGTGCTTGTTCAGCGACGTGAAGTCCACGCACATCCGTAGGATGTCCGTGTCCTTTTTGGGGACCATCACAGTATTGGCGAGCCATTCGCTTTCCTTGATCTCCCTGATGAAGTTTGCAGCGAGTAGTCTGTTGACTTCAATCCCTATGGCTTCGGCCCGGGGCTCGAACAGTCTCCGGATGGACTGCTTGACGGACTTGGTGTCTGGAAAGACGTTGAGTGCGTGCTCGGCGAATTTCCTGGGAACTCCTGGCATGTCCGCAGGACACCAGGCGAAGATTTCCCAGCGCTCACAGAGGAATTCGATGAGCGAGCTTTCCTATGCGGGGTTGAGGTCGTTGGCGATCAGCGCCGTCTTGGAGGCATCCGTCGGGTGGACCTGCACCTTCTTTTTGTTGACGGTGGAGTCGAAGGGCATGTCGGGTGCGTTTTGCCGTGCGACTAGGGGTGCCCCATTGTCTGTCACCTCACGGAGTCTTACGAGCTCCTCTTGCATGCCGAATGACTAGGAAATTCTGTTGAAGTCCCTGTCACAGTGGCCCGATCGGGTGAAGCTCCCGTGGACCGTGATGACACCCCTGGGTCCTGGCATCTTCAGTAGAAGGTACGCGTAGTGTGGTACTGCCAAGAACCTTGTGAATGCTACACGCCCGAGGATGGCGTGGTATTGTGATGGCCAGTCCACCACTTCGAACTCGAGCCGCTCGCATTGGAAGTTATCCGGTTTGACGAAGATGACGTCGAGCCATATCTTTCCCAGGGGGAATATGCCCTTTCCTGGGACGATGCCATGGAACGTTGTGTCTGACTGTTCCAGGCTGCATAGCGGGATCCGCATTGCTGCTAGGGTGCTTGTGAACATCAGGTTGATGCCGCTGCCGCCGTCCATGAAGACGCGGCTCATCTCGAACCCTCCGATCTGCGCCTCAAGCACCAGGGCAGCATGACCTGGGCGAGGGACCTGGCAAGGGTGATCCGAACGGCTAAACGTGATGCAGGACTCCGATCCGCTGAGGTACTCAGGGATGGCGGGTGGAGCTGTTACATCCACGTTGATCTGACGGGTGATTTTCTTCTGCACCCTATTCATTGGGCGCCCTTTTTGGATCATCAGCGCTCCTTTCGGCGGGGGATACCCGTGCCCACCGTTATTCTGTGCGGGTGCGACTGGGTGATTCGGGCCGCCTACAGGTGGTGGTGGAGGAGCTCCATGCGCTATCTCGCCTGGTGCAGGCGCGTTCCCGAATCCAGGGTTTGGGGCTTGCTGCCTCATCTGAGCCATGCTTTCGCTGAGTTTCTGGAACTCACAGCAGTCCTTGAGCATGCGGCTTGCCTTCTTCTTACCATCCTGCTTGTCGATGTAGAAGTGGATGGTGCATGGACCCGACAGTCTTTCGTATGTTGAGGGTCCGTCGTCGCGACCGCGGCGCTACCACGACTGTGCTGGTCATCCTCCATCGTGGAAATTACCTCCGCGGTATCCGCCGCTATTGCGGTTGGCATTGCTACAGCGGTCGGCGTATCTAGCCGCGACTATGTCGGGTCCATCGCGATCGTCGTAGATGCCGGTCCCCCTAGCTACGACGTTCTCGCCGTCGGCCGTAGTCGTCCTCTTCCTCCGAGTGCGCTCGGTGGACGGAGTCCTCACCGTCAGCCCACCTGTTGGCGATGTCCATGAGGTGGTCGAGTGTCTTGGGCTTGACGCGCCCAAGTTCTTCCTTGAAGTCCTGGCGCTTGACACCGTCCTTGAAGGCGTCGATGGCCCTTTCTTCGGAGATGTGTGCCGCGGAGTTCTTTGTGTTGGACCAGCGCAGTATGTACGAGCGAATGGATTCGCCCGTTCGTTCAGTGCAGGCTCGCAACTCTTCGATCGAGGCAGGCCTCTTGCTGGTGCCTTTGAAGTTTCGGACGAAACTGTACGCCAGCTCCTCCCAACTTCGGATGGACCCTGAGGATAGGCTGCTTAGCCAGATCCGAGCTGCGCCTGTCAGCTGCAGCTGAAGGCATTGCATGGCGGTTTCCCTGCTTCCGCCGTGCAGCTTGACGGACGACAAGTGGTCACTGAGCCACGCCTTGGGGTCCTGTGTGCCGTCGAATTTCGGAGTGTCCGAAGGGAGTTTGAATTTTTGCAGCATCTTTGTCCGTCGGACAGATCCGCTGAAGCATCGATCTCCGCAGAGTTCTCCTTCGTATTCGTCCATCTCGGATTTAGATGAGCATACGCGCTTGGCGCGTGCCTTGTCGATCTTGCGCTGCGTTAGCTCGTTTCGAGCGTCGTAGTCGCGGCTGTGATGGCGTGAGCTCTTATGCCTTCGAGGAAGGT
This sequence comes from Avena atlantica, assembly GCA_910589765.1. Lineage (NCBI taxonomy): Eukaryota > Viridiplantae > Streptophyta > Magnoliopsida > Poales > Poaceae > Avena > Avena atlantica. The sequence goes on from OU342739.1 coordinate 135,649,584, forward strand.
AATGCTCTTCGTCCCCGGATGAGGGTGTGGGGCTGCGGTTGAATCTGACTGCAGCCTTCTTTTTCGGCTCTGCAAGAGCTTCTCCGTGGAGTGCAGCTCCAGTGAGTCCGAGCCCGGTAAGCGCGGACTTGTGCATGGCCCTCTTCGGGTCCCCCTCCGGAGGTGGGTGGGATGCGAGGTACGCGGTGGCTGCCATGATCGCAGCTTGCGGCATTTTTGGGATGACGTTGCCGTTGGCGTCCATCTTCATGAAGGACGCGTTGAGGGCTCGGGTCACCTCGCGGCGCTCTTTGGGGTCCATGTTCTCCATCCGAGAATGGTGCTTGTTCCCATTGTTGCCGTGTGAGCTGGAGCCGATGCCCATGGCGGAGAGCGCAGCTCGCCGCGCACTGGACTCCGAAGCTGCCTGCTTGCGCTTGTCCAGCACTTCCTGCATCTTGATCTGCTTCTTGTGCTCCTCGATGATGAGCATGTGGTATGCCATCAGTAGATCTCGTGAGGCATCAGCGGGCAGGATCTTGTTGCCTGCCACGGCCTCACGTGCTTGAGTCCATCCCTCCTCGTTGAGGTGGATGACCCGATTGTTGTTTTCCCCGTTGGGTGGGGGGACTGGCTTCTTCTGTTTCCACCGTTCTACCTGCGGGTTGGGTGGCGGATTGTGTTCTTGATCCTGGATGACCGCGGCGCACTGGTAGCGCTCGTAGATCGGTCTGCTGCTGCCACAGCTTTCGGATCCGGAACCGTAGGTCCCTTCGTCCGATGGCGGATCGCATAGATCAGAGTTGCAGCTGCTGCTGTCATAGGACTCGTCTGTTGACGATGTGGTGCGTAGCACAGGTTTTGGAGCCCACGAAGCGGGACTGGTCGATGGTAGAGGCACCCGCTTTGGGAGGCGGAGAGTGCCGGTCTGCCCCACCTGGAAGCAGAAGCTCCCGAATAGGATCTCGAGCCTGTCGCCAACGGGCTCGAAGTCCTTCATGGTGGCCGGTGATTGGGCGGTGAAGTCGAAGGCGCCGAAGAGGAGATGACTCTCCGTCGCCGCGGAGTTGTAGATCGCTCGGGTTGGGACTGTCACGATCGCACAATCAGCGTCCCCAGTTTCCACAGACGGCGCCAATTGACGAGGTTTAATCTCGTTAATGCCTATTGTTATGGACTTGGGTTTTGGAGAAGATGGGGATGCTGGAGATTGCGGAACGGTTAGCAAACAAGCAACACGGGGACACGAGGTTTACCCAGGTTCAGGCCCCCGGAGGGAAAACCCTACTCCTGCTTGTCTGCTCTGTTTATGGTGGAATCGAAGGTTACAGGGGTGCGTAGATGCAATCTGGCGTGGAGGTGTCTATGCGAAAGTATGAGGTCAGAGATCTAGGTCGTGCCCTCCTAGCCTTTATATAGAGTTAGGCAGGTCCCAGGCACAGACCGAGTCGGTTACAGGTTTTAGGGTTTACCCCTTTGAATTTTCTATCTACTCTAGTCTTGCTCTCCAAGGATCCAAAGGCGTCATGGGCCTTGGCCACCCAAAAGTCTTCATGGACCGGCGTATACTTGCCGTGGGCCTTCCTTGGACTGGACCAGGTATGCTGATATCGTGTACCCGCGGGGTATAACCATGTCACTACATGTTCCCTCTTCTGTCCGACCATGGAGGCGAGGGGAGGATGCTATGTGTGTCGACCTATGTAGATGGGAGGTGGGAGGGAGGGGGGTATCTGGAGTGTGCGACCTCGACAACAACATCCAAGCGCCGCCGTAGCTCGCCCCCGTTATCATCGGCCACGAGAATGGCCCCAATGCGCTCGACCAAATCAGTTGCTCGAGCTCTTCCTCCTTCACTCGAGGATCTTTGGTCCCCATGCTGAGTCCGAAGTGGTTTCTGGCGCCCCAACTGGTCTTGTCCTCGGCGGCGACGGAACGACTGCATGTGGTGGCTAGGCGGCGACGCTCAAGGAATCGCTTGCGTTTTGCGGGTCAAAGCGATATCTTCTAGCAATATGCAAACTCTAAGGGTATGTGTATATATTGTGGAGCCGCTCAGACCTTTTATATTAAACTAGTTAGTATGCACGTGCAACTCACGAATTTATCTATGAAACCATGTAGATCATTTGAACAATTAACAAGTAAATAGGCGCCATAGTCATACTACCCAATATATATCACATACAAATTATGGAAAGGCTTTAAAAAAATGTTCTGAAACAAACAATCAGATGAAATTTACAGATATTGGTTTGATATCAAACCATGCATAAAGTGTTATTTAGTGTATTATAATTGAGAAAATCGTTCAGTCCATATATAACAATAAGGTGGTCCATCAATTCCTCTAGCATCTACTTCTTCACTTCTAGGACCAAATTAAAAACTAACTCTATCACTCAACCTACAAAGAGGTGATATGTGAGAACTGCCATAACATGAAACCCAACATGAAACAATTGAGAATAATCATGTCAACTAACAACTTGGTCTTTCACTCAACCTGCACTAACATATAACACATTCGTTGGCGCATTCTCAACAAATAAAACACAAGGTGTTCATTGCAGGTTAAATTATCTTGCAATGCAAAGTAACAATATAGTTCTCCATACCTCCATCTCAGTCATCCGCTAGAGCACCTGAAGAAAAAGCACACGCAATATTAGAAGTTATGGGCAATATATCTCATACATGAGAGCCCTGGCTGGTACTGACGATTACGGAAATTGAACACAATATAGCAGAGTATGCATATTTGGTAGGAGCAGCATAAAACACAAACTACGTCATGGAGGAGCAACACAATTTTCCTATTTTCTCTTGTGGATATGCCTAAAATATACATGATAAATAAGCATTTGATGAGGTGCATGAAAGGTGTTTAAGAATAGCTTATCGATCCTATAAGATTGGGTTTATATTTTCATACCATCCTTAAAACTTTTGCATCAGCAGATACACTTTCATAATAAAGTATCCTAGGAATGTTTGATCTGCAACACATGATCTGTACCATACTAACAGATTAAGGAGGATAGTAAGTTACATAAGACATTTTTCAAATAAAAGATGTACTCAACAATACATTATCAACTCATAGAAATCAATATATTCACACCTCTCGTGACCATATTAAAATAAGGAAAAAATACAGGCAAATACCAAAATATCGACAACTTTCAAAGAAGAACCGCAGCGAGTGGCTTCATCAGTAAAGGGTCTAGCCAGTATATACCAGTGGATTTGCACAGTTTTGCATCTGCGACGAAGAGAGAACAATTTGAGCATGAGAATGTTAAGAAAAGAACAAAACAAATAATTAAGAAGTATTCTGGACCAAATTGCCATCATTGGTTCGAGCAGCCAGCTTTCAAACAAAAGAAATCATTGACTTAAAGAGACATGTAGCTAGCTCCATGATAAAAAAAACATAACCATGGTTTTCGTTCAATCCGAATTGGCACATCCATAGATTTGCTTTTCGCATGACATAAAACCATGAAAATTCCAAGTTTCTTATCTTGTTCGTACGCATGAGAGTGTGACAAAACAATACATTCAATCCTGAATCAGTTCCACGCAGCGCAGCTTGCTCGAACTTGATGAGGAGTACTGCCATGTCTTCAAGTCCAGGTCCACCGCAGCGCAGCTTCCTCCAACTTTGGTCGCATGTTCACCGGAGCCCCATGCACACACAGTCCCTGGGCTCATGCTCGATCGTGTCACCGGGGGTGCCATGGCTGACGCTGCGTGGAGGCGTCCCTGGTCGAGTACTTGAACATCAGGCGAGAGAATGCTCCGCCCTGCTCCTCCTGCATGACGCTGACGGCGTGACAACCTGCTCTCGCCGGCGAGATGCCATCTCGTCGTGTACCACGGCGCGCACGCGCTGCACCCTGCTTTCCCAACGCCTCTATGGTGGCACGAAGCCGGCTGCGGAAGATCTCCCATGCGTGGTGTGGCCGCCAGCGATCGCTGTCGCGTCTGCAGTTGTCGTGATGGCCGCGATACGACCGCGGCGCTCCATAGAAGAGGTGGCTGTGGATGTTGTGGTGAGGAACCTGGACAGGGTGAGTCCGATGATCCATAGAGAGGAGTTGAGAGAAGAGTTGCGGCTTTGTTTCCGTGGTCGTCGGGTGGCGGGCGATTAGGATATGCGGAATTCTTGGGGGAAGGTCACGGAGGACTTCGAGGAGGGGAGCGGATTACGTTTTGGCGGAACACGTATTTGGCAGAAGAATTTCCGATGAAGTACGTTCTGCCCTGTCATCTATCTATCTATCTACTAATTTCTCTTCAGGTATATTGGTTGTGTGATGGTAAATACGTTTCCGTTCACGGTAAGTACGTCTCCATCCGTCGTATCTTTTCTGAGAAATTACTCCGCCTTTTTTCTGAGTTTCTTTCGGTTACGTATTAGTACCGTTCCTTTGAAAGTCGTGTTACAGCAGGACTAGATACAATCGGATCATCGATCGGATCTCATAAAGTTTTGTTTGATTACCTTTAGATTTTCCAAGAAAATCTTCAACGTAATTATGCATCAGCGCGTCCACCGCGAGGGGCACCGCAAGCTCCAGCTAGCTCCGCCCGCCGCTGGTCCTGCTGCGTCGACAAGCGCCGCAGCCTACTAGATGTATCCAAGGAGATCTTTGACGACAACGCCATAGAGGTCACCGTCTTCTTCTGGCAGCCATCCCGTCTACCTTGCCTCGGTATCCACCTTCGAAGATTTGACGAGCTCCGTTTACACGCTGGGCGTGTTCCTCAGTCTGAACCTGCAGATGGCCAGGCGCGTCCTACTCCGAGGACGAATCACAACATACGGTTGAGATCCTACTTGAGGGCCTCCACCTTTGCAGCGACTTGACGTGGTTGAGATCCTACTTGAGGGCCTCCACCTTTGCAGCGACTTGACGCAGATAATAATCTGCCTGGATTATGTTGGCCCTTATCTTTTGCATAACAAAAGTTACGACATGCCTAGCCATGTCTCATGTTTTATGTGTCAAGTCAAAAGGTTCAAAAAAAAACAGCGAGTGGACCATGCTGTCGCCCGATGGACGTAACATCAGTGAATCAACCGGACGGAAAACTACCGTGTAACCTCATCGTCTACGCAGTCGTACCTCTACCGACTCAGAGCATTGACCGTGTCTACCGCCTCTTGCCACCTGACTCGCATCATATGGCATGGAGCAAGATGCCTATTCAATAATATTTAATACAGTATATCAGAAAAACAGATAAGGTACAGCCAAGTTAGTATGCTACAAGTTATATTTGTTAGATTAAGAATTACATGATAATTAATTTAGTTGAGTCTGGTTCACATCCAATTTTTGGCCAGGTGTCATCGTTCGAGAATCACTTGAAGTTGTAGGTTACGCCAAGTAGGATATGGTGGCATCAGACCAAATGCCGGTGGCAGCGACATACACCGCAAATTGGATCTGTTATGTGGTAGAAATATATAGAGTGTGTTCACTGTCACGAATGACGAGGCGCACACACGAGAGGTGGTTGTACCGAACCTATTTTTATTTAGGAGAATTGACATCGTCACCGTAGACAGGCAGAAATAAAAACTTCAGAGTCTAGCAAGAGAGGTTGTAACACACAATGTTTTGGTAGGTTAGAGAGTCAGATGAGAGAGAAGTCAACAGCAATGAGCATGGCTAGGAGTGGTGAGGGGAGAAAGAACATCGTCATATGCTCGCGATAGTATCGTCGTCGGGAGGAGCAAGAGACAAACTTCTTTTTGAATATGTACGTTCGTGGACATACATTACTTGTATTTATAATAATACACATACAAGTAACAGAAAATAAAGAGAAAAAATGGTTGAATGGTTGCAAACCATCCTTGCTGCAACTACTAAGAATCCAAATCCTTCGCCAAAGCTGGAGAAGAAGAAGATCACAAGTAGCCAGTCTACACTTTGCCACTAAAAAAACCCTAGCCATAAGGCATTAATGAGCCGCAATAACCACCAGCCCCGTAAGACTGGATCTAGCTTGGTGCTAAGGAACATTGGACGGATGAGCCCTCCGAGCATCTTCAACGCTGGATCCGGGGCTAGCGCCACCCAGCCTATCAAGCGGTCGTATCCTCCGTCGTCGACCACAAACCAGCAGAAATCCGCACCATCGCACTCCAAGGCCGACAGGACTAGACGACGAGATCAATACTACACAAAGTCGGAGCACACGCCTAGCAAAGACCATATCCCATAGGCTTCTCGACATCGTAAACACCGCAAAGATGGTGTTGTGGGTGGTGTACTATTATTCAAAGTAGCGCATCCACCGCCAACTGAGATGGGCCACCACGACACCACAAAACACTAACCTTATGGACCATGTCACAACTCCAAATGAACGTCCTGGGACCCTACCCCCTCTAGCTCGTAGGAGCGACAACGAAGGTGACAAGGACCCGTCGTTCGCCAAGAGAGAAGAGGTGGTGGCTGGGTTTTTTTTGGAGAAGGAAGGGAGCGACGTGTCTAGCGATGCCCTAAGAGTCATGGATACAAAACAAGGGACAAACTTGCCATCCAAAATTCATAAAGAGAAGTACAACAGCTCCTGCTGTTATTAAAAAAACTCATAAAGAGAAGTACATGAGCTCTCCTGCCATTATACAAAAAAAAACTCACAAAAGAGATGCTTATGACCGGCCGTAGCAACGCACGGGCATTCAGCTAGTTATTGCTAATTGCACGCTTGACATTGGTCTATGCGGTTAGATCTGGTTAGGTGGGATAAGCTGGCTCTGGGTGCACTAAGCGGGGTGTCCCTAGGAAAGAACAAGTTCGCTTGTTTAATACTGTAGTAGTATAGATTGTACACCGACTTAATATAGATTCCAGATCATTATGTACCTTTTTCATAAAAAAGACCTAGCTAATATTATCTAAATTTTATAGATGTTCATATGTATATAATCTTAATTAAATTTAAAAAATATTAATTTTTAAGTCTTATATTTTAGAATAGAGGGAACATTCGGTAAGCGAGAAAACCAAACGGTGCGTCAGCGCGCTAAGGAACCAGTAAATGGGCCGAGTAAGGAGAGCCAGAGGAGGTAGTTGACACTAAGAGCGCCAGTGTATTTGACAAGCCCGTGACGGTACAGCATCGAGGAAGAAAGAAGGCCCAAAAAAGCCCACCCATAATAACAGGTCGGAACGTGCGCGTCGTGTCGTGCTCGTGTCTCCTCCGCCTCTGAATCGATCGACTACTACTCCTTCTCTGTGTTCCCCAATCTATTCCAGAGAGAGAAAGAGAGGGGCACGACGCAGCTCGGCAACCAAGATCCAAATCTTCGCCAGCGACCCGGCGATCCGATCCGGATCTACAGTCAACGCCGGCGCGCCATGGCTCGCCACCACCTCCTCCTGCTCCCCCTTCTTCTCGCGCTCACCTTCTCCGTCGCCGTCGCGTCCACTGAGGTACCCGACTCAATCTCTCGTAGCGAGCCCTTCTCTGTCGCTCGCATAACCGCCGCCTTACGCTGTCTCCATCCGTATGCTGGTGCAGGGACAGGGAGACTCCGCCGCCTTCATCGATGGCGCGTCGCACCGCTACCTGCGGGATCAGCAAGACGACCAGGTTCCGTCCCCGACCCTTCTCTCTCTATATCTGCGGACTACCTTTCGACGCTTGCCGAATGCCGACCTCTTCGTGCTTGTGAAACCAAGCTCAACCGACTCTTCTAGCTAACCGATACTACACGATTCTGGTTTATAATTTCTAGTCTAGATTAGTAATAAATGGCTGATGAAACTACCAATGGCTGTTACAATGCAATATGATGCTCCTACATGGGGGCTTATAGCTAGATAATCAACTACCCATCCATATATGTCATCTACTCATCCCTGATAAAGTAAGTTAAGTGCCTATATTAAGCTTAATAGTTGCTTAGATGTTGTATTAAGTTTGCGGTAGTAACAGGCATAAAAACATGTTAAGGGCCAGTGCCTACTAAAGTATTGATGCTACAGATTAGCATATTATCTGACATGCAATGATAAGAAATTCTTTTATTCGCGTGACAAGCACCTTTCCAAGTACATCATCTGCTTTTGTACATAGAGCTCCCCATAGAACTTTAACCTTGATTTACTAAATTGCCTTCACTTACTGCTTCGAGAGTGAAAGGAGTGATGTTATCATGGCATGATCAACCATAGCTTTTATTTTTATTTCTCTCCCCCACGTGCCGTTTTGATCCCATGATATGCCTTCTCACGCTACAACAGGCCACTTTGATGTCACTTGATGAAGTTTCTGCAGCTGTTTCTGTCTTGCTTGGTTTTGCTCCACCGGCCATGCTACCTTCGCATTCTTCTGCAAAGGTTACCTTCATGATGGATTCAACTAACCTTTGAATGCATCAGGCTACACTGTCTAAGCTGTTCGAACTTTGTTTGTCCTGGTTTTCAGTTGAACAAAGTGCTGCTCCCTAACCCATTTGACAGACCCCGTGCTGTTTTCTTGATGCAACTCGATGGATCCAAGAGTATGTTATTTTTCAGAGGATGATTTTTTTTTGAATTATCCATGCATCTGTATGTATCGGCTAATGTTCTCTCTCCTGATCATATACCAGCCTCTGTCGATAGCTTTGTATCTGAAGCCGGTGGTATTTTCAGAACCAAGGTTGAAGGTGCAAAAAATGCTGCAACAGGGCTTACAGGTCTGAACAACTACTTAGCATCTCCCTGCTTTTGCAACTTGGATGCCCCTACTGATTTCTGTGTTTGTGTCCTGTTTACCCAAAATTGTCATTGATTATGTACCACCTTGCAGATAAGGATGAATTAATTGTTATTCGTTCGGACGAATCTCTAGATGCTCATTCTGGATCAGATTCTCTTGATAATGAACTCACCGATTTGGTAAGTATCCTTTTTTATTTACGGGAAAGTGGCACTCATTATGCATATCTATGGGAAGCTTCAAGGCTTGGTGCAATTTGGAATTGATAATCTATTACCTACTAAAGAAGATCTGGTAATCATATTTTTATGCCTCTAAGAATAGTCAAATAAACAAAGTCAAAATATCAATGTTATTCTTCACCTTCATAACTTCAGAAGGCATATTTACATGTCCAAAATAGAGTTTGTTTTCATCCTGTAACCCCATATTCCAAATCTTTCACTTTCGGAGACCTAGAGGTGTGACGGGATCACTTCTAATTCTTATCATATTTGATGACTTTGGGTGTGGTTTATTCCTATGGAGTCATGAGGTGATAAGGAAAGCTTTGGAAGGCGGACATGCCAAGATTTTGAAGGAAAGATCTGTTTTTTTGTGAGCCACCATTTTGCACTAATTTTCTTCCAAAAATATTTATATGGACCCCATCCTTCAATCTTGGACATTCAATCCATCACCCTTTGATCTGAGCACCCCTTGACATCTCCAGATCCTACAAAACCCTTTCTTATCTCCCCATGAGTCCATTGGATTAAACCAAGCTCAATTCCATCAAACATTGGCAGAGTTGTGTCAATCCCGTCAACTCTCCCGGTCTCACAGAAGTGGCAGATTTGGTAAATAAATATGGATGGCTCAAGGATACATATGGAGTCCATTTTGGACGTGTAAATATGCAGTTTGAAGCTACATCCGCAAGGAATAAATTTGATGTTTTAACTTCCTTTGTTTGACTTTGTATTTTTAATGCGGAAAATAAGATTACTAGAATCTGTCTTGTAGGGATAGATTCCAATCATTTCCGAATTGCACCAAACCTTGAAGTTTCCTATGGATTTATCAAATTTCCACAAAGCCCTATACATCTAAGATAAAACAAGAACTTAGTGCATTTCTCGCAACTACTAGTAAGTAGATCTTAGAAAGTGATCTTAATTTTATGAGAAGAAACTCAATTGACTTTTAAAGAGGAGTAGATACATTCTTCACAAACTATAAGTAACAATTTTTGTGCAGGCAATTTGGTTAGAGGGATCATATCAGAAGACTGATGGCAAATTGAACATTCCCTTGGAGAGTGGAAACAGTCTTACTTTACTTGTCTCTAAGGTTAGCATTCCTTCATGATTTCACCCATTTGCATATGAACATGAACTTGGCTGCATACAAACATAACTTGTCTCTGTGGATGCATTTTTTACTGTTAAACTTGTGTCCTAGTTTGTGTAAAATTGACTACTAAAATTTAGGAGCATATTTTGACTGTATTTGCATGGATTTGCAGGATGCAGACTTGGAATTTGCATCCAGCTTGATCTCCCTTCTTAAAACCATCACAAGGGGTATTCAGGTTCACCAAGATTTCTCAGGAGGCATCGTGAGCCCTGCAGAGTTATTAGTATGCCGCTTTACAGGCATGAAGGTAATTCTAAACATAAATCTTTAGCTGTAACTTGAAACCGGTACCTGTTTGTTATGAATCGTGGACAACAAAAAATATTCAAGAGACCCAGAACTCTTCATTCCCCTGTCCACCTTCAAGCTACCATTGTCTAAACTCATGACTCCCCTATGTTAGTGATATGCAGTTACTAATTTTATGGGTTTATCTAGGCTCTGGAAGGTGAATATGGTTCTGCGGAAATTGTTAAGCAGGGAGCTGAAGTAGTTCGGACAGCTCTCACCAAAGCATTTGATCAGCTGCAGGCAGCATATAACGGTAAATTAATTTACTTTGTGCTGTTAGGCGTTGACTTGAAACATAACATTTGCTTACTAGTATTCTTGTTATATTTGCAGACCTCTTTTGACAATTTTTTTCTGTTTTGACATCATTCATATGTATAGGGAAAATTGTTGGGCTGGTAATATCCACAAATGAAGCATCAACATCCTTGGCATCCATCATTGATGCACCATCTTCATTGCATATCTCAAGACGGCTAGCAGAAGCAAGCAAAACTAATGCTTCAGCTTCTATAGCTGCTATTATTCTTGTTAGATTGAGTTTGGCATGGACTACTGGGATCATCCTTCTTATCTCGACTCTCATAGGGGTGAGCATACTTCCTCAATAGTCTTCACCGACTGAATTTTTTCTCCATGCATCTCTGATGACACTTTTGTACTGATTGCAGATTTGCTTGCTCATGAACATGCCGCTTACCAAGGATACCCTCCTGTATTCAAATGTCAAGCTTGATTAGTTTGTGTTATATATGATTTTTCACACGACGACATGGAAGTTTTCTACAGCCTGTGTCTTTTTCTTGTGAATCCTGGGTTTTACAGTATAGCCGATCGTTTGTTTGCTGTACACCCAGTGTAGCATAAAACACCGCTTCTGTGTGGATCCCTCATGTGAAACTGTATTGCTACTGCCTGTATGGGCTTCTCTTGTTTCCAGTAAATATCAATAATCGGGAGGAGTGTATTTTGTTAATATCTTTGACGATTGTATTATCGCGGAATGCTTAGTATCTGAATAAATTCACTGCTCGAATATTCAGTGTGATGGCTGTTGTCACTATGGTGAATCTGTTGGTGTTAATTTTCCTGAGCCTGCTGGAATTTCAAATGAATCAGTTATCCTTGTATTTAGTAATTCAGTTAATGATTCCGATCTAGCTGCTAGAAATCTCAACTTCCTTCCGTTGGTTCATGATGATGGACAGCCGGGAAAGCAAAATAAAATATAAAGCAAATGGTTATTTTTGCCAATCTTGCTCGCTAGGCCACTTTGAATGTTCCTAGTCCAAGATTTTAAACAGAAACATTTTCATTTCTTTTCACCCTTTGCTATACTAAGTAAAAGTGAACCCAAGCCCACCTTTCAAACTTACAAAAACATTTGGCAACTTGATTCAAATAACAATTCAAAATTAAATCTTTAATCACCCATTTTCAAAAACCAACCAAACCAGTACCCCTTGACCTTTCCAACTAACCAGAGACTACCTAGTATATAACTAATACACTCACCAAGTTTGAACCAAAAATTCAAATTCAAATCTCTTTCGGCCATTTCATCAAACACCTTGCAAACACCAAACAAACAAACATCAAACACTATTGTGAACAGTGATTTGGCCTAACTTGTTCCCTCTCTAGATCACACCACACCCTTAGTAGATCATCTAGCTTAATTAACAAGCTCTAGCATCACCGTGAGCTTGCCATTGCCATCAATGGTGAGCATGCCGAGCTCAACTTGCCACCTCATGATCGACATCAAGCTAGGAGAAGCTCTAGCCTCGCCAACCTTGTCTGGGACACTGATCACCGTCCACCGCCACCCTTGTCCAACGCCAACGCACTGCCAGCCCCTGGACCACTCAGCCCGAGCTTGCCCAGCCTCTCTGCGAGCATGCCGAGAGCGCGCCAGAGCGCCACCCTCGACACTCACCCACAGACCGCGCGCCGCCCTCGCCGCGTGCAAGCGTGATCACCACCACCCCAGCAATCCCGCAGACACGCCCGTTCATCGCCGCGCGACCAGGAGAGCCCGTGCGCCATAAAACTTCCTGTCGACCCGCCCAGAGCACCGCAGTGTTCCCGATCGTCTCGCACCATCCCACGCCGCGTAACCATGTCGTTGAGCTTCGCCAGGGAGCACAACACCGCCCCTACCATCGCCCATGCCTTTAGCTCGCTGTGCAGACGACACCGACGAGCTCCACCCGCGCCCTTCGGTCCCCTCTTAGCACTATAAATAGAGGCCACCCCCGCTCGATTTCTTCACACCAACACACTCCCCTCTCTCTTAGAACCACCCCACCTCATTTCTGGAGCAAGACGAGCAGCACATCACCGGAATTTGGCAGGAGTCTGCAGCGGAGGAGGAAGAAAGGAGCCAGCGATTGGAGCTGCCCCAGGAGAAGCCGCTGGTACCAGGAGGTTCGCCGTCGTCGACTTCTTCATTTGCCCCCGTCGCCGACCATCGCCTGAGCCCGGGTGAGCCCCCGTAGACCTCCACTAGCCGCAGTAGGGTTCTGTCTTGCCGGCATTGCCCGACGGAGACGATAGGTCCCAGCCGTTCGATTAGAGTTTGATCGTGCGGTCTAGATCACCCCGTACCGCTTCTCACCCCTGTCTTGCTGATTAGTGGGGACAACCACTTAAACCCACCCGCGTGCGCTGTGCGCCGTGGGCCGTCCCAGTTAACATCCCGCGCAACCCAGTTAGTTTGAATTTATATTTTCCAATTTAGTTTTAAACCTAGTTCTGTACCTAGATTCAAAAATCAACCCAGGTCGATTCACTAAACTAAATTGCATGAAACCAATTTTGTTAGAAAGGTACTGGAATTCTTAATCCAAGCCCGTCTGATTCAATTCATTTGGAATTGTAGATCACCTATAGTAAAAATAACAAGGCAGAAGCTTTTATACATTCAAACATTTTTCAAAATTCAACCACAAAAGCTTTTGAGTTGATTCCAACTCTCAAAAAATCACATTTAACAAGACCCTTCTAAACATGTAAAAATATATAGGTTTACTTACAGAAATAATAGACAAGTAATAAAAGAATGCCCCATAGGCATTTCTAGTCACTTTATTTAATTAAAATAAAAAGGTTAAACCTTGTTAAATTGTGACACCACTTTAAATCACATTCCCAAGTACTGAAATATGTGGTGATGACATGTGTCAACATGATCCCATGTTTTAGTTGGAGAATATTAAATCTTAAGTAGTTTTTCAATGAGTAGAAGTTACTTTTCCAAAATAAAATAAATAAGACAAGTGTTTTGATGAATGTAATGCTTGTGATGATCCTAGATCATCTAGTGAAAACCTTGGTGTGATAAATAAAAGTAGTTAAGTATTGTTTGGTGATTGTGTACCTCGTATATATTTATAGACGCTAGTACCGACCAAGGATACGAGGAGGAAGGAGAATTCTACGAGGAAGACGCCGAGGACAACTTCAACCACTGCTCTACTCAAGGCCAGCCTATACTTGCAATCTTGTAAGCCTCACTATACAAGTTGACTTAGCAAGCTAACACTTGCAACTTAGCAAGCTTATACTACTATCTTAGCAAGCTAAACCATGAAGTTTTACTTGCAAGCATACATCACTTGATACTCAATCCTAGTTTTACTTGCAAGCTTAGTTATTTTATTTATTTATCAAAGCTGTCTATTAGAGTTTACTTAGTGACTTGTAGATTTTTGAAAGATATTTAAAGGTAGCATAAATAGCATAAAACTTGGCCTAAGTTAGACAATCTTGATGTCATCCTGAGGCATGAGATTGAACTTAGATCTGTTGGAGTTCGTAGCATGGAAAACAAAAAATTTCTACCGCATGCAAATAAACAAGCCAAGATCTATCTACTAGATTGTAGCAACGAGTCGATAGAGGAACTCACCCTCGAAGATTCCAAAGCGGTTAACGAGAGCACGTTCTCGTGGATGATGTAGTAGTACTCTTGCCGATCTCAAGATCGCGTAGACGATCCTTCCGGCGCTGCGTTCCGGCAGTGCTTCCGCAGTCGGTCACACGTTCGGTACTCGATGAAGACCTTCCTCTCCCTTGTTCCAGCAGGCAGCGGAGGTTGTAGCACTCTCGTCGTGATTCCGGCAGCACGACGGCGTGGTGTCGGAAGTAGAGGGGAGATCTCGCAGGGCTTCGCCTTAAGCCAGAGCGAGTATGGTGGACTATGATAGAGGCCTTGGTGATCTAGGGTTTAGAGGGCACCAAGGGGAGGGCTTGGCCGGCGGCTAGGGTTTGGGGAAACCCTAACTCGCCGAGTTATAGGAGGCCCTAGGAGGCGGCGACTTGGAGGAGGCCGGCGGCTTGGGGCTAGGGTTTTGGGTGTGAGGGGTAGGGGGTGCCCTACCCCTCCTTATATAGGTGGAGGGTGGCTGGTTGGGAGGAGGGAGTCCTCCCTCAACTCGGCCTCCTTGGCCGGCGGGTAGAGGGAGGAGACTTCCTCCCCAACTAGGTTTCCTACTCTCCCTCCACCAAGCAAACTTGCGATTTGACTTTTTCAAATTGGCGTTTGACTTTCAAACTAGGATTTGATTTCTCTCTTTATTTTGCCTAGCAAAGTGACCTAGTACATGATGCAACCATTCCACATTGTCATGACACATTCATGTACCCTTCACCTTCCGGAGTGTCGGACCTTCCAGACCCTTCTAGAACATTCCTGGTGAAAACACCGGAATCATTCCCGAACTCCGAAACAGGACTTTCCTTATATGAATCTTATTCTCCGGACCATTCCGGATCTCCTCGTGATATCCCGGATCCCATCCGAGACTCCGAACAACATTCGGTCTCTTTCTCATCATTCCATAACTACTCAACAACATCAAATCCTTCAGTGTGTCTCCCTACGGTTCGTGAATTATGCGGACATGATCGAGACACTTCTCCGATCAATAACCAATAGAGGAATATGGAAATTCATATGGCTCCCACATATTTCTATGATTACTTTGCGATCGAATGAACCACTTACATACGATACCAATTTCCCTTTGTCTCACGATAGTTTACTTATCCGAGGTTTTGATCGTCGGTATCTCTGCATACCTAGTTCAACCTCGTTACTGATAAGTACTCTTTTCTCGTTCCCGTGATATGTGATCCCTTGTGAGCCAGTCATATGCTTGCAAGCTAATTGGATGACATTCCACCAAGAGGGCCCAGAGTATATCTATCCGTCATATGGATGGACAAATCCCACTCTTGATTCATGTGTCTCAACCCATACTTTCCGAATACTCAATGCCACCTTTATAGCCACCCAGTTACGGTGTGGTGTTTGATGTCATCAAAGCATCCTTCCGGTGATGGTGATAAGCATGATCTCATGGTCGAAGGAATTAGGTTACTATGTATCAGAAAGCTTATAGCAATTGAACTATTAAAATGACTTGATCTTTATGCTACGCTTATCTATAGGAGTATGTCCATCATACCATTCTCCTAATGATATGATCTTGTTGTTAACAACATCTCAATGTTCATGATCAGGAAACCATAATCATCTATTAACCAACAAGCTAGTATTATTAAGAGGCTTTACTAGGGACTCTAATTTAGTTTACAAATCACACAAGTATTAATGTTTCCGGTTAATACTGTTATAGCATGAATGTAAACATTTATCATAAACACAAAGATATAATAATAACTACATTTATTATTGCCTCTAGGGCATATCTCCAACAGTCTCCCACTTGCACTAGAGTCAACTAATCTAGATTACATGGTAATATACCGAACACCCATGGCAGTTTGGTGTTGGTCATGTTTTGCCCTCGGGAGAGGTTTAGTCAACGGATCCGCCACATTCATATCTGTGTGTACTTTGCAAATCTTTATGTCACCATCTTGGACATGTTCTCGAATAGCGTGAAAACGTAGCTTGATGTGCTTCAGCTTCTTGTGTGACCTTGGTTCTTGCGCATTGGCAATGGCGCCCATGTTATCACAGTATATAGACATTGGGTCCAGCAAACTTGGAACCACACTGAGATTTGTAATGAACTCCTTCATCCATATCGCTTCTTGTGAAGCCTCTGAAGCAGCTATGTATTCCGATTCAGTTGAAGATCTCGCCACAACGCTTTGCTTTGCACTCCTCTAGCTAACTGCTGCACCATTCAAAGTAAATACGTATCCAGATTGAGATTTAGAATCATCCGGATCGGTGTTCCAACTAGCATCGGTGTAACCATTAACAACGAGCTGTTTATCACCTCCATAAGAAAGAACCATATCCTTAGTTCTTCTCAAGTACTTAAGGATGTTTTTGACCGCTGTCCAATGATCCACTCCTGGATCACTTTGATATCTGCTAGTCAAACTAACAGCATATGCAATGTCGGGTCTAGTACATAGCATGGCATACATTAGAGATCCTATGGCTGAGGCATAGGGAGTCTTATTCATCCTTTCTCTATCTTCTGCCGTTGCAGGACTTTGAGTTTTACTCAAGGTCGTATTGGGCAACATGGGCAAGAACCCTTTCTTGCTATCTTCCATTCCAAACCTCTTTAGAACTTTGTCCAAATATGTACTTTGTGACAATGATATTAGGCGTCCCGATATATCTCTATAAATCTTTATGCCTAATATGTAAGCTGCTTCGCCAAGATCTTTCATTGAAAAACTATTATTCAAATAATACTTAACACTATTAAGAAGGTCTACATCATTCCCAATCAACAATATGTCATCTACATATAGTATTAAGAATGCTACAGAGCTCCCACTCACTTTCTTGTAAATACAAGCCTCTCCATAAGTTTGTATAAAACCAAAACTTTTGATTACCTTATCAAAACTTTGATTCCAACTTCGGGATGCTTGCTTCAATCCATATATGGACCGTTGAAGTTTGCACACCTTGTTAGCATCTTTAGGATCGACAAAACCTTTGGGTTGCATCATATACAACTCTTCATCAATGTCTCCATTGAGGAACGCCGTTTTGACATCCATCTGCCATATCTCATAATCGTAATATGCGGCGATTGCTAACATAATCCTCACAGACTTTAGCTTCACTACTGGTGAGAAAGTCTCATCATAGTCAAATCCTTGAATTTGTGGAAACCCTTTTGCGACAAGTCGAGCTTTATAGACAATAACATTACCATCAGCATCTGTTTTCTTCTTGAAAATCCATTTGTTCTCGACAGCCTTCCGGCCATCATACTTGGTTTTCGTACATGGATCCAATCTCGGATTTCATGGCTTCTTGCCATTTATTGGAATCTGGGCTCATCATTGCTTCCTCATATGTCACAGGGTCATCGGTGTTGTCCACCAACATGACACTCATAACGGGATCATACCAATCAGGAGTGGTACGAGTTCTCGTTGACCTGCGAGGCTCTGTAGCAACTTCAACCGAAGTTTCATGATCATCATCATTAGCTTCCTCTCTTATTGGTGTAGGCGCCACAGGAACAATTTCCGGTGCTGAGCTACTCGCAAGTTCGAGAGAAGGTTCGACAACCTTGTCGAGTTCTACTTTCCTTCCAGTCACTTCTTTCGAGAGAAATTCCTTCTCTAGAAAGGATCCATTCTTGGCAACGAAGATTTTGCCTTCGGATCTATGATAGAAGGTATACCCAATAGTTTCCTTCGGGTATCCTATGAAGACACATTTTTCCGCTTTGGGTTCAAGCTTGTCCGGCTGTAACTTCTTTACATAAGCTTCGCAACCCCAAATTTTAAGGAACGACAATTTAGGTTTCTTCCCAAACCATAATTCATACGATGTCGTTTCAACGGATTTAGATGGTGCCCTATTGAAAGTGAATGTGGCTGTTTCTAATGCATAACCCCAAAATGATAGCGGTAAATCTGTAAGTGACATCATAAAATGAACCATATCTAAGAGAGTTCGATTACGACGTTCGGACACACCATTACGCTGTGGTGTTCCCGGCGGTGTCAATTGTGAAAGTATTCCGTATTTCTTTAAATGCTCGCCAAACTCGTAACTTAGATATTCACCTCCACGATCAGATCGTAGAAATTTAATCTTCTTGTTACGTTGATTCTCCACCTCACTTTGAAATTCCTTAAACTTCTCGAAAGTTTTGGACTTATGTTTCATGAAATAGATATACCCATATCTACTCAAGTCATCCGTGAAGGTAAGAACATAACGATAACCACTGCGCGATGCTACACTCATTGGGCCACATACATCGATATGTATGATTTCCAATAAGTTCGTAGCTCGCTCCATCATACCAGAAAATGGAGTCTTAGTCATTTTACCCATCAGACATGCTTCGCATCTTTCAAGTGATTCGAAATCAAGTGATTCAAGAAGTCCATCGGAATGGAGTTTCTTCATACGCTTCACTCCAATGTGACCAAGACGATAGTGCCACATATAGGTTGAGTTATCGCTCAATTTCAAACGTTTAGCTTCAATGTTATTAATATGTGTATTTCCACTATCGAGATTCAATAAGAATAGACCATCTATCAAAGGTGCATGTGCATAAAACATATTATTCATATAAATCGAACAACCATTATTCTCGGACTTAAACAAGTAACCGTCTCGCAATAAACATGATACAGATATAATGTTCATGCTCAACGCAGGCACCAAATAACAATTATTTAAGTATAAAACTAAACCCGATGGTAGATGAAGAGGTAGCGTGCCGACCGCGATCACATCAACCTTTGATCCATTTCCAACGCACATCGTCACCTCGTTCTTCGCTAGCTTCCGTTTATTCCGCAGCACCTGTTTCGAGTTACAAATATGAGTAACCGAACCAGTATCAAATACCCAGGCACTACTACGAGTACTAGTGAGATACACATCAATAACATGTATATCGGATATACCTTTCTTCTTGATGTTGTCGTTCTTCAAATCCGCCAAGTACTTTGGGCAATTCCGCTTCCAGTGACCCTCTCCCTTGCAGTAAAAGCACTCAGTATCAGGCTTAGGTCCAGCCTTGGTCTTCTTCGCCGGTGCGGCAACTTTCTTACCGCCCTTCTTGAAGTTTCCCTTTTGCTTAGACTTGCCTTTCTTGAATTTGGTGGTCTTATTGACCAACAACACTTGGTGCTCTTTCTTGATCTCCACTTCTGCAGATTTCAACATGGAGAAGAGTTCTGGCAACGTCTTGTCCATGTTTTGCATATTGTAGTTCATCACAAAGTTCTTGTAACTTAGTGGCAGTGATTGGATGACACGGTGAATCCCCAAAGAATTAGGAATCACTATACCCAAGCTTTGGAGTTTGTTTGCGTGCCCAGACATCTTAAGCACGTGCTCACTGACGAAGCTGCCCTCTTCCATCTTGCAGTTAAAGAACTTTTCAGAAGCCTCATAACTCTCAACTGCCGCGTGAGCCTCAAATATCATTTTGAGTTCACGAACAATATCATGTGGGTCATGGTTCTCAAACCTTTTCTGAAGCTCCGATTCCAAACCATACAAGATAGCACACTGAACTGTGGAGTACTGATTCTTCCGAGTGAGGTAAACATTCTTTACTTCATCGGTTGCAGTAGCTGCAGGCGGGTCACCCAGCGGTGCATCCAGCACATAGGTCAAATTACCAGCATTGAGGACAATCCTCAAATTGCGGAACCAATCTGCGAAGTTGCTTCCATTTTTTTTCAACTTTTCTTTCTCTAGGAACACATTAAAATTGATGGTAGGGGCCGCCATTGATCTACAACATATTTGCAATAGTTTAGACTAAGTTTATGACAAATTGAGTTCTAATTAATAGTTAAATTAATCTAGGTGAACTCCCACTCAAAACAATATCCCTCACATTGTTTTAGTGATCACACGAACCAAATCCACCACATCAAAACTGATCATCACGAGAGTTGATGTAGCTTCAATGGCGAACAATCAACATGTTCATCATATCTACTATATGACTCATGATTTACCTTTCGGTGATCCGTGTTCCGAGACCATGTCTGTACATGCTAGGCTCGTCAAGATCAAACCTTAGCTTCCGCATGAGCAAATCTGGCTTGCTCACGTTGTATACACTCGTAGAATCTAACACACCCGGTCATCACGTGGTGCTTCGAAACAACGAGCTTTAGCAACGGTGCTTACTAAGGATGAACACTTAAAACTTGAAATTTGTGTGCTTGAGGGATCATCTTATAATTCTACCGTCGTTAACTAAGCAATACAAGATGCATAAAGGATTAACATCACATGCAATTCATAATATGTGATATGATATGGCCTTTCTTCTTGTGCTTCCGATCTCCATCTTCAAGCATGAACATGATCTCCATCATCACCGGTATGGCGTCAAGGTCAATAGCGCCGCTTCATGGTTGTCGTCCACCAGCTTCAACTATTACAACTACTTTGAATAGACATGCGGGTCTTAACAGAAATTAAAGACAACCATATGGTTCCTGCCGGTTGCCAACTTACAATAAGGGACATTGCATACATCATATATAATCACAATCATGGCCATATCACATCACAACACACCCCTGCAAAACAAAGTTAGACGCCTATAATTTTCTTTGCATATTTTACGTGGTTTGGGGCTTTCAATAAGTGTCGATCTAACTTACGAACAAGAACCACAACGTTGATGTTTGAACTATCAAGTGCCCGTTGTAAATTGGATCTATACTATAATGGGAGAGACAGACACCCGCAAAGCCACTTATGCAATACAAGTTGCATGTTGAGCGTGGAGCAAGTCTCATGAACGATGTGATGTAAGGTTATCCCAGGACGCTTCATCCCATCATACCGCAAGATCCAAAGTACACAAAAGGCAATTGATAATAAAAGCACCGCCGCCCACAATGACCATTGTGTTATACTCGTGCAACAGATCTACAAATAAACACGGCTCTGATACCACTGTTGGAGTTCATAGCATGGAAAACAAAAAAATTCTACCGCATGCAAACAAACAAGCCAAGATCTATCTACTAGATTGTAGCAACGATCCTATAGAGGAACTCACCCTCGAAGATTCCAATTCGGTTAACGAGAGCAGATTCTCGTGGATGATGTAGTCGTACTCTTGCCGATCTCAAGATCACGTAGACGATCCTTCCGGCGCTGCGTTCCGGCAGCGCTTCCGCAGTCGGTCACACGTTCGGTACTCGATGAAGACCTTCCTCTCCCTTGTTCCAGCAGGCAGCGAAGGTTGTAGCACTCTCCTCATGATTCCGGCAGCACGACGGCATGGTGTCGGAAGTAGAGGGGAGATCTCGCAGGGCTTCGCCTTAAGCCGGAGCGAGTATGGTGGACTATGAGAGAGGCCTTGGTGATCTAGGGTTTAGAGGGCACCAAGGGGAGGGATTGGCCGGCGGCTAGGGTTTGGGGAAACCCTAACTCGCCGAGTTAGAGGAGGCCCTAGGCGGCGGCGACTTGGAGGAGGCCGGCGGCTTGGGGCTAGGGTTTTGGGTGTGAGGGGTAGGGGGCGCCCTACCCCTCCTTATATAGGTGGAGGGTGGCCGGTTGGGAGGAGGGAGTCCTCCCCCAACTCGGCCTCCTTGGCTGGCTGGTGGAGGGAGGGGACTTCCTCCCCAACTAGGTTTCCTACTCTCCCTCCACCAAGCAAACTTGAGATTTGACTTTTTCAAATTGGCGTTTGACTTTCAAACTAGGATTTGATTTCTCTCTTTATTTTGCCCAGCAAAGTGACCTAGTACATGATACAACCATTCCACATTGTCATGACACATTCATGTACCCTTCCCCCTCCGGAGTGTCGGACCTTCCAGACCCTTCTAGAACATTCCTGGTGAAAACACCGGAATCATTCCCGAACTCCGAAACAAGACTTTCCTTATATGAATCTTATTCTCCGGACCATTCCGGATCTCCTCGTGATATGCCGGATCCCATCCGAGACTCCGAACAACATTCGGTCTCTTTATCATCATTCCATAACTACTCAACGACATCGAATCCTTAAGTGTGTCTCCCTGCGGTTCGTGAATTATGCGGACATGATCGAGACACTTCTCCGATCAATAACCAATAGAAGAATCTGGAAATTCATATGGCTCCCACATATTTCTATGATTACTTTGCGATCGAATGAACCACTTACATACGATACCAATTTCCCTTTGTCTCACGATAGTTTACTTATCCGAGGTTTTGATCGTCGGTATCTCTACATACCTAGTTCAACCTCATTACTGATAAGTACTCTTTTCTCGTTACCATGATATGTGATCCCTTGTGAGCCAGTCACATGCTTGCAAGCTAATTGGATGACATTCCACCGAGGGCCTAGAGTATATCTATCCGTCATATGGATGGACAAATCCCACTCTTGATTCATGTGTCTCAACCCATACTTTCCGAATACTCAATGCCACCTTTATAGCCACCTAGTTACAGTGTGGTGTTTGATGTCATCAAAGCATCCTTCCGGTGATGGTGATAAGAATGATCTCATGGTCGAAGGAATTAGGTTACTATGTATCATAAAGCTTATAGCAATTGAACTATTAAAATGACTTGATCTTTATGCTACGCTTATCTATAGGAGTATGTCCATCATACCATTCTCCTAATGATATGATCTTGTTGTTAACAACATCTCAATGTTCATGATCAGGAAACCATAATCATCTATTAACCAACAAGCTAGTATTATTAAGAGGCTTTACTAGGGACTGTAATTTAGTTTACAAATCACACAAGTATTAATGTTTCCGGTTAATACTGTTATAGCATGAATGTAAACATTTATCATGAACACGAAGATATAATAATAACTACATTTATTATTGCCTCTAGGGCATATCTCCAACAAGATCATCCCCATTGGTTTACCATCCCTCATTAGTGTTTACCACCACTTGTAGATGCTAGTGCTAAGCATAAAACTTGATCAACTTTAGATGGGAATACTTGGTGAAAATGATTATGAAAACCTTAGAATGATGAGTCATTCTAATGAAATGTTTTGACATATGCTCTTGAACACCAGATGATTTTGATGATGAAAATGTTAAGGCATGAGCCTTAGCCCTTTATAAAACTGGTGGTTGTCTGGATGCGATACCATTCCAATTTTACCGTACAACCACAATACCCAAAATTTGGGTAGGGCTTGACTGGAAATTTATGTACCTTAGTATGGGTTCCCTTGCGGGCAAGGTTTGAGATGAGGCTATCTTGTGAAGATTGTCCACCTGTGCAGTTCCCAAGATGACAGTTGATGATGGTTGGGAGGCCAAATTCATAGGAGAGGTGCCTATACTAGGGCGTGTAATTGAAAGGTTAGGATTGATTATCCGCATACTGAGTATGGTGAACTCAGGATTGTTCCTGACGGATATATCAAATATTGTGGTGAAAGTGTACCATCTCTGCAGAGTGTCAAACTATTTGAATAGTCGCATCCGCGGTTATGGACAGTTGGAGTGGCCATACTGTTCCGTCGTCATATGTTTTCAAAATGACTTATGAAATGATTCATGACTTGACTTGACCACAACAGGTTTGTGATATGAAAACTCAAGTTCCCACTTAGGTGTTATAAAACTTTCAACTAGCTTTCTTTGCTTCTGAACTCAGTAGAGATAAATCTGGCTTTTTGCAAAACAACCTAGAGCTTAGTATATCCTACTCAAAACCACTTCACTTGTGAGTATTAGTTTGCGAGCACTTAAAGAGTACTCATGGCTTTGTCCCTGGCTATTCTCGTGGCCAGACTATGAAGAGGACTATCAGGAGGACGAACAGCAGGAAGGTTACGACAACTAGGATCATCTCCCATCGTCAGTATTTCCTGTGACCATGAAGATGGAGCTTCGCCCATGCTACTATTATCATGACGTTATTCCGCTGCTATGGGTGTATTAAGACTGGATCATGAGATCCTTTATTTGTTGTAAGACCTTATGTATGGTTTGTAATGGATGATGTACTGTGATATCCAATCTGTTATGTCTCGCAAAAATGGTAATCCTGGGATTGCGATGTATGGCATAACATGCATCTGGGATTAAAAATATGGGTGTTGAAAAGTTGGTATCAGAGTCATCCTGACCATAGGAAGCTCTCTCTCGTATGTGTGGATAGAGTATCAATCAGATCAAGGGTACCCGCTTTGAGTTCTATCCAAGGCGTGATATTATGGAACAGCCACTGGAGGCCCCATATCACCATGAGCTGAAGACTCAGTTGGACCACCTCAACTTCATGATGTATGACCGTCAGAAGGAGTTAGACAATGCCCGCTCCTACGCCAACCACAAGTACGCCATCGCTGTCCAGAAGGATCAGACCATTGCCATGCTAGTGAAGGATCGTCAGTCTCGTCGTCGTCAGCTCGACAAGAAGGAACGCATCATTGCCCGTCTCTGCCACAAGATCACGGAGTTGGAGAAGACCGTACACGAGAGGTACATGCAGCTTGAGGAGAGGGAGAATGTAGGAGATGACCTTAGTGGAGACGCCTACTCCTATCTTAGTGATGATGATGACTTTCTGGAGGATCAGGCCATGGACTTCTTCACCGATGTGGATGACTTCGCCTTCATTGACGATGATGAGGACACCGACTCCGAGGAGTAGTAGCACTTGAGCACTAGCGTTAGTGAGTTGTATTCGGTCCCACTGTATCGTAGTTTCCCAGAATGGTTCTTAAAACCATCTGTTTTCCTTGTTGTGGTGTGTGTTTGTATCGTGTGCCATGAAAGAATGAATGAAAAGCAAGTTGCTAGAAAAATCTGAGTCAAACTTCAAAAACTTAACAAAACCCTGAACCTTAGAAATTTTCCCCTTTTCTCATGATCTATCTCAATCTTCAGATGCCTCGCGGAGGAAGCACTTCATCCCCAGACCCAATGTTGCAAATCTTGCAAATGTTGGTTTCTGACCGTGAAGCTGAAAGAGCCAAACGTCAAGCCAACTTAGCCACCCTTCAACAGATAGCTCAGATGGCCAACAACAATCAAGTCCATGGAAATCAGGACAACCATGGATCCAAGCTCAAGAACTTCCAGAACACCAATCCACCCATTTTCACTAAGTCTAAAGAGCCCCTCGATGCCGATGATTGGCTGCAGACCATGGAGAACAACTTAGAGGTTGCAGGAGTGGAAGCCAACGAAGGTATTGTTTGCCACCCACTATCTGGCCGGAGATGCAAGAGCATGGTGGAACAGCGTTCATGCCATGACTGGAGGTCAAATGATGACTTGGGAAGAGTTCAAAGTCAAGTTTAGCAGAATCCATGTGCCCCCGGGGTTGATCAAGAGGACGAGAGATGAATTCAGGGAACTGAAGCAAGGAAGGATGACCGTAGTTGAGTACCGTGACAAATTTTTGCCATTGGCTAGGTATGCATCGGATGATATAGATACCGAAGCCAAGAACAAGGAGAGATTCCTGAATGGTCTGCATGATGAGATGCAGACGGTGTTGGTCAATATCCCATTTGCTGATATTGAAGCCTTAGTAGATTTCGCCATTCAGATGGAAGGCAAGATCAACCAAGCTAATGAGAACCGCAAGTGTCGCATGATGCATCAACCAGGAACCCATCATACCCCAAAGTACCGCCCCAACCCATCTCCGGGATTTGCCCTAAGAAACAACAAACCCCCGATCAACCGTCCAACCTATCCCAACCGTGGGGGAGGAAACCCAATGCCCGGAGGAAACCACAACCCCGACAACCCCAGCAATTTCAACCGTGCACCACCTACGTTTAACACCAACAATGCAACCACCAACACCAACACTGCCCCGAGGACTGGAAGCAATGTTGTGCCTGTTGCAGCAAAGGACAAGTCTCAGGTGACTTGTTATGAATGTGGAACCAAGGTTCACTATTCCAATGAGTTCCCCAAGAAGATTGCCGCAGCCCCCAATTCAAATTCCCTAGCTCAGCAGCAGCTTCATGTTCAGCCTGGAAGAAGGTTTTCCCCAGGGAATTCGCTCAACCGCAACGGCCGTCTCTTTCTCATGCATGCTGAAGAAGCCCAAGAAGCACCAAATGTCGTGCTGGGTATGTTTTCTGTTAACTCAGTACTTGCAAGAGTGTTGTTTGATTCTGGAGCATCGCACTCGTTTGTTACAGAAGAATTTGCATGCACTAGTAAAATTCAACCAACCAAATTGAAGCTTGTTATGATAGTTCAAATACCTGGTTCAACCACCAAAGCTAGACAAATTTGCAAGGCCATACCTATCCGAATCCATGGCATAGAATTTTATGCTAATCTAATAGTACTTGGAACTAAAGGTTTGGAAGTAGTACTAGGAATGGATTGGATGTCGAAACATAAAGGATTAATCGACTGTGCCAAGAAAGCCATAACCATGACGAGTACAACCGGAATATCAGTAGAGCATGTATCTGAAACCTTGCCCCGTCAATTCAAGTGCAACAAGAGTCTAGCCCAACCAACCATTGACCAAGTCAGAGTAGTCTATGAATACCCCGTTGTATTTCCAAATGTTTTGCCTGGTATGCCCCCTGATCGGGATATCGAGTTTATCATTGAACTAATCCCTGGAACCGGACCCATAGCCCAGATACCATATAGTATGAACCCGTCTGAATTAGAGGAGCTAAAGAAGCAACTAGATGCTATGCTGGAGATAGGATTGATCCAACCAAGTGCGTCGCCATGGAGATCACCTGTTTTATTTGTGGATAAGAAAGATGGAGGTAACCGTTTGTGTACGGATTATCGGAAGTTGAATGATGTCACCATCAAGAAAAAGTACCCACTACCGAAGATCGAAGACCTGTTTGACCAGTTGAATGGTGCCAAAGTGTTTTCTAAGATTGATCTTAGAACAGGTTATCATCAACTCAAGCAGAGGATATTCTGAATACTGCCTTTACCACCAGATATGGATTATACGAGTATATTGTCATGTATTTTGGATTAACCAATTCCCCCGATTATTTCATGAACCTCATGAATAAATTTTTTATGGACTTCTTGGATAAGTTTGTCGTTGTTTTCATTGATGACATTCTGATCTATTCCAAATCAGAAGAAGAACATGAGCTACACCTAAGGACCATCATTGGAACCCTTAGGGAGCATCAGTTGTATGCCAAGTTTAGCAAATGTGAATTCTGGTTACAGGAGGTAGGATTCCTCGGATATATTGTATCAGCTGGAGGAATTGCCGTTGACCCTGCAAAGGTGAAGGATGTTGAAGATTGGCAAGCCCCGACCACTCAAACCCAAGTTCGTGCATTTCTCGGATTGGCGGGATATTACCGCAAGTTCGTAGAAGGATTCTCGAGTATCGCCAGACCCATGACCCAATTGTTGAAGAAGGATAAGAAGTTCGAATGGACATACAAATGTGAAGCAAGTTTTCAAGAACTCAAGAGGAGATTGATTTCAGCCCCAATCTTGATCATGCCGGATATTACGAAGCCGTTTGATGTGTATTGTGACACATCCAAGATTGGTATCGGATGTGTGTTGATGCAAGAAGGCAAAGTTATATCATATCTATCCCGACAACTGAAGCAACATGAACAGAATTATCCAACCCATGATCTTGAACTAGCAGCTGTAGCTCTAGCCCTGAAGACATGGAGGCATTACCTCATGGGAAACCGTTGTGAGATTTATTCGGATCACAAGAGCCTGAAGTATATATTCACTCAGAAGAAGCTGAATATGTGGCAGAGAAGATGGATTGAGCTAATCAAGGACTATGATCTGTACATCCACTATCACCCCGGTAAAGCCAATGTGGTAGCAGATGCCCTTATTAGATTGCCGTGCCGCTTGAACTCCATGATTCTGAAGGAGCAACCAAGTTTGCACAAGGAGTTGGAAGATTTCGGAATAGAATTAGTAAGTGAAGGATTTTTGGCTAGCATAGAACTTCAACCCACTTTGATCAGTCAGATCAAGGAGGCGCAGAAAGGAAACGCTAGTATCGACAGAATCAAACGTCGCATCGGTACATGCAAGGTACCCGGATTCATCGAGGACGAAGAAGGAGCTTTGTGGTACAAAGGACATCTCTGTGTGCCAGCAGATTCAGAGTTGAAGGAAACTATATTGAAAGAGGCCCATGATACTCTTTATTCTATCCACCCGTGAGGAACGAAGATGTATCAGGATCTGAAGGAGCAAATTTGGTGGAATAAGATGAAGAGATAAATTGGAAGCTACATCGCCAAGTGTGATATTTTCCAGAGAGTTAAGGCGGGACATCAGAGACCTGCTGGACTGTTGTAACCCTTACGGATTTTGGAATGGAAATGAGATTCAGTTAGAATGGACTTTATCACCGGATTACCTACTTCTAGTAGGGGAAATGACTCTATTGGTCATAGTTGATAGACTGTCCAAGGTCGCCCATTTCTTACCAGTCAAGACCACTTACCAGAGCTCGAAGCTAGCGGAGTTGTACATCGCTAGAATCGTCAGTTTGCACGGAGTCCCCAAGAACATCATGTCGGATCGAGGAACTCAGTTTACCTCGAGATTCTGGAAGAAAGTCCAAGAAGGATTAGGAACCCGACTAGATTTTAGCACAACTTATCACCCTCAGACTGATGGTCAAACGGAGCGAGTAAATCAAATACTCGAAGATATGTTGAGAGCCTATGTGCTAGAGTATGGATCTAAATGGGAAGACTGTCTGCCTTTTACAGAATTTTCGTACAACAATAGTTATCAAGCCAGTATGCAAATGGCCCCATTTAATTCATGTACGGAAGCAAGTGTCATACCCCTTTGAATTGGTCCAAAGTAGGAGAGAGTCAGATTTTCGAACTCGACATCCTACGGGAAGCAGAAGAGAAAGTTCACAAGATTCGTGAGCACCTCAAGACTGCCCAGTCCAGACAAAAGAGTTATGCCGATAAGAGACATTGAGACCTCGCTTTCAGTATTGGAGATTTTGTGTATCTCAAAGTGTCGCCTCTGAAAGGAATGCAACATTTCCAACTTAAAGGAAAGTTAGCCCCCAGATATATCGGACCTTTTAAGATTCTGAATCATCGAGGAGAAGTATCGTATCAACTGGAACTGCCAGAGGAGATGTCAGCAATGCATAATGTGTTCCATATATCGTTACTTCGCTAATTCCTAGAAGTCCCGGAGAAGACTGAAGTTTTCAAGAACATTGATCACCGTACCATAGAGATCAACGATGACCTGACGTATCCCGAAGTACCCATACGTATTTTGGAAGAAGCTTTCAGGACCACCAGGACCCGAAGCATCAAGTTTCTCAAGATTTAGTGGAGCAACCACACTGAAGAAGAAGCTATCTGGGAACGAGAAGACTACATCAAGACGGAGTTTCCCGATATTTTTAAACCCTAGTTTTCTTCTTTCTTCTTTCTCAAATCTCGGGACGGGATTTTGTTTAAGGAGGAAAGGTTTGTAACATCCCAAAAATATTGAACAATGATTATCCAATTCCAATCACCAAAATTAGGGTTAACAAAAACTTTTGTTCATTAACATCATATGAATGCATGTGTGTAAGTGATGATTGTATGAATGCATGAATGGACTTGTATGATTGATCTAAATAGCAAGGAACGGTTTAAAGATGAAAATAAAATCATCTAAAACATTTCCAAGCAGAAACAAATTAAGATAAAATAAAAAACAAACCAAATAAAGCAAATGGTCATTTTTGCCAATCTTGTTCACTAGGCCACTTTGAGTGTTCTAGTCCAATATTTCAAACAGAAACATTTCCATTTATTTTAACCCCATGCTAGACCAAGTAAAAGTGAACCCCAGCCCACCTTTCAAACTTATAGAAACATTTGGCAACTTGATTCAAATGACAATTCAAAATTGAATCTTTAACATATGGGAAGATCACCCATTTTCAAAAACCAACCAAACCAGTACCCCTTTACCTTTCCAACTAACCAGATACTACCTAGTATATAACTAATACACTCACCAAGTTTGAACCAAAAATTCAAATTTAAATCTCGTTTGGCCATTTCATCAAACACCTTGCAAACACCAAACAAACAAACATCAAACACTATTGTGAGCAGTGATTTGGCCTAACTTGTTCCCTGTCTAGCTCACAGCACACCCTTAGTAGATCATCTAGCTCAACTTGATCAACTTTAGATGGGAATACTTGGTGAAAATGATTATGAAAACCTTAGAATGATGAGTCATTCTAATGAAATGTTTTGACATATGCTCTTGAACACCAGATGATTTTGATGATGAAAATGTTAAGGCATGAGCCTTAGACCTTTATAAAACTGATGGTTGTCTGGATGCGATACCTTTCCAATTTTATCATACTACCAAAATACCCGAAATTTGGGTAGGGCTTGACTGGAATTTTATGTACCTTATTATGGGTTCCCTTGCGGACAAGGCTTGAGCTGAGGCTACCTTGTGAAAAATGTCCACCTGTGCAGTTCACAACATGACAGTTGGTCATGGTTGGGAGGCCAAACTCACAGGAGAGGTGCCTATACTAGGGCGTGTAATTGAAAGGTTAGGATTGATTATCCGCATACCGAGTATGGTTGTAACACCCTTAGAATCGACCCTATGCAAGTTTCAGCGCTTCCCGCCAAACCCGCATAGAAACGATTCAAAGGTGCCCACCAGGCACTTGCGTGCGGGTGGAAAAAAAGTAATAACATTACACAACAGTCCTCGATGGGACCCACAGAACAGATTTATATACAACACGACTCCATGAGTCAAGAATACAGATATACAGAACAAAGATCCAAATCACCTTGAAAACGATAGAGCGTCCAGCTACAGACAAGATGCAAATGGGGCTAAGAGCCCTGAAGAATAACCAATGGCGTCCATAACCCTGCCCAGGCCAAGCCGGAAGGGTAACCCTGCTAACGACGTCGACCTCAAAACCTGCTTAAACAAAAGGGGTGCCGACAAAGGGCAAAGGAAAAAGAGAGAGCGGTCAGTACTGAGGCCAGTACACGGCGAGGCTAGAATTCGGCGGTCCTCGCCTACATAGGTATGGTGGACTGAAGCGGCAGCGCAGCATGCACTAAACACCCTATAGAGACTCGATACAACTAGCGGCTATCAGAGGGGGGTAAGATAGACCTATTCGGAACCAACCTGATACTACCACCAAACATACCCATCCTGGTGTTTCCCCCTCAAGACCAAACGAGGAAGTCAACCGAGGAACTCACACCGTTGGCAGTTTTATTTATTCAGTTACCGTTGCAGCAATTACTAGTCAGGTATAGATAGTCATCCTGATAAAAATAAGCAGTGGGCACTTTTAGTTAACCATTCCTTTGTAGTTGCAACACTTACTAGTCAGAAACAAATAGCATGAGATATCCCCCAAACCCAGCAGTTGTTGGTACTTTTATTTAGCCATTCCGTTGCAGTGAAGCTGATTACTAGTCATATCGGATACAAGTCAATTTATAACAGTAAACTTTAGTTATAGTTGTCTATGATCGAGACCTGTGCTCCAAGTCGTCCATAACCGCGGACACGGCTTCTCGAAAAGATTTAACCCTGCAGGGGTGCAGCAAAGTTCCACAAGCACTTCGACCCTTTTTGCCAGATCAGTTAACATACACCCATCGGTATGTCGGCGGGGCCTAAGTCATGATGTTTCCCAGACCCAAAGCAAGCACGGGGGGCCACCCCACTAAGTACACCCGCAACAAAGTCGGCCGGTCTCCGAGACGGACTCAGGGTTTGGGTAGACGGCTGTGAACGACTGGGAACCCAAAACTGGGCTTGTCGACACCGCGAAATCGTGTCCCGATCCTAAACAGTACAGGTGATATCCATCGCACAATTTAAATAAAGCAGTAAAGCATGGCATAAGTACATGATAGTAAATAAAACCTCAAACTAGTTTGTGGCCCCCAGTACAATACTTTGAAATCAGGTACTAATCGATGGGGTGCCCATATCTCCCCACCTGTGGTTAGCGCGCTCGATCTCGGAACAGGTGTCAAGAACTCGGGGTCCTACGGGACACCAGTGAGCGGTCGGAAAACAAATATTATCTATCACCCACCGGTGCCTCTGCATTTACCTACTTCAATTTTTAGTTGTTAAACAGTAATTAAAGTAAACGGTAATTAAAGCCATGAACATCTCCAACATTAAACATGCGGCAACACTCCAACAACTGTGGTACTGGACGACACGCAACGGCACTTGAGCAAGCGACTACGACGCGCAAGTCCAACTATCTACCAAACAACAGGAATAGGATGTGTCCAAGGCAATGTAAGGCTGCAAGGGATATCACGGGCACGAAAACTAGAGCATCGCAACACAGATAGCAATAGATCAACAGGAGGGAATAAATACTATAAAAGTAAGATAGGTAGAAAGGGGGAGATGCTCGCCTGAAAACATTGCCGAAGGTTCATCCGAAGATCGGGTCGACACTCGCATCAACTCATCGGCCTAATTCGCGAAGAAGCAAAACACTAGAAGAAATACCGGATGCACTATTTAATACTACGGTAGAAAATCGGGCATGATGCATGTATGATGTATGACATGGCAAAGGTGCGATGCAATTAGGCAAGATTAAGCGGAACCGGGGGTCCCGACCATATTTAGGTGGTTCAAGTTATCTAGGTACCCCGCAATTAAATGTGGTAATAACAGGGCAAGATAAGTTACCGGTTTTCTACACAAATTTAAATAGGACCAATATACGACTAGATTTGCCCGCATATGGATCCCATATTTAATTATGAGGTGAATTGGCAAAATGCCCCAAACCCACATGATATGCATGCGAGATGAACAATTTGATATGAAACATGTGATAAGTACCATATTATAAAAATAGGGTCTTAGAAAGGGGTCACACATTAGGGTCGAAGATCTTGGTTCCGGGGGTTCGGGGTTCGACAGGGGCTCAGGGTTCGACGGAATCGGTCTCGGCAGAAACATTCTCGAACAACAGAGTAGATCTTGTCGCATCCGGGTTCTCGGCGAGATCGGCGTCCGAGAAGGAGTACTTGTCGCACCGGGTCTCGGTGTCCTTGGATCCGAGAGGAAGAACATGGCGTATCCGTGTCGACGACCTTGGCGTTCAGGGAGGAGTTCTCGGTGTTCCATGTGGAAGGCCTCGAGGGTTCGGTGACGGAGATCTTGACGGGTCCGAGAGAAGAACTTGGGTCGGCATCGGATCGGTCTTGTGGGTCGAGTAGAAGATCTTGGCGTGTCGTGAAATCTTCGGGTCTCGGCCATCGGGTACGGTTGTTCTTGGCATCTGCGAGGTAGGTCTTGTCGGTTTCACCTCGAAGACCTTGGGTGGTCCTGTTCGGTAACAGTAGTCTTTGTTTAGCCCGGGAGCACACTAGTACACGAAGCACACTCGTACAGAACATCATCGGAACATTGGAGGGTAGAACCGGATGTCCTGTACAAGCCAGGAAGGAGGAGGCTACTCGAGGACAAGCGCGGGCAGAGCGGGACGTTTTAGGGGAACAAGCTGGGGCGACGGCCGGCAGAGAAGGCCGACCCGGGGCTGCTGCGACAGGAAAGAGGACGAGACGGAGCAGGCAGACGACGGAGAGGGGCGACGAGGAGGTGCTGCATCGGAGGCTCGGGAGGAGGTCATGGCCGCAGAGAAGGGCGCCGGGAACGGCCACGGTGGCGTGGATGACGGGCCGGCTCCGGGCGGCGGAGGCCGGAGCTCGTGCTGGGACGGGCGATGGCGAGGCAGAGGGAGGAGACGAGCTCCAGGGAAGAGGGCGACGCGGCAGGACGGAGGGAAGGCTGGGGCGGCCGGGCGTCGTCGGGAGGGCGCCGGGGAAGCGGGGCTGCGCGGCGGCGCCGGGGAGGAAGGAGGCCAGCGGAGCTTGGGAGGGGACGCCGGCGCGTGGGGTGGTGGAGACGAGGTGGGGTGGAGGCAGGCGGTCGTGGGCGTCCGGCGAGGGCACGTCGGCGACGGGGCGGAGGAGGCCGGCGCCGAGGAGGGAAAGGCGGCGAGGCGGGAGGAGGCGCGGAGGAGGCGCGGAGGAGGCGCGGCGGGAGGCGGGGGCTCCTGGGCGGCGGTGGGGCCTGGCCGCAGAGGAGGCCGGCAGCGCTGGGCGTCGGAGGGCGCTAGGAGGGAGAAGCTCGCGGCGGCGGCCGGAGCGAGCTCAGGAGGTGGGTGGCGGCGCAGAGGAGTGGGTCGGGGGTTGGGGAGGCGCGTCCAGGGTGAGGAGCGGCGAGCGAGGTGGCGTGTGGTGGAGCGGGGCTGTGGGCCAGGGAGAGTGGGGTCAGGCGGGGCCCGCCCGGGGTGGGTTGGGTCAGAGGGCAGGCGCGGGGTGGTTCTGGTGGGGCTGGGGAGTGTGTGGCGTGCGTGTGTGCGTTTGTGTGCTGCGGGGTGGGGCCGGGGAAGGGAGAGAGAGGGGAAGGGGATCAGGTCAGCTTGGTGAGGTGGCAGGGTTTGATAGGATAGGGGGAAGGGAGAGGTGAGGTGGCGAGAGGAGATTGGTCAGGGTGATGTGGCTGGAGGGTGGGTAGACTAGGATTGGGTAGGAATAGAGTTAGACAGGCTGGTCTGTTTTTGTACTGGGGGTGGTCGACTAGGTCGGATCGGCCCGTTCGACTGCCCCCTAAAAATAATATAGATTTTTATTTAATTTAAAATAACTTTTGTAATTAGTTTTTAGACAAATAAAAGACCCGGAAAAGCCCGACGCTTTAATTTGAAATTGAGACGGGGAACATTTAGAAAACCAAACTAGGTTTTCAGAAAATAGGTTTCGACAAACAAATGCATGATGACATGATGATGCCCAAATGCAATGTGGCATGATGACATGAGCATGCGGTCATGATGATGCAATGCACAAAAACAACGCGATTTTCTAGTAGTGGTTTTGCGGGACGCCACAATTGTGAATTCAAGATTGTTCCTGACGGATGTATCAAATGTTGTGGTGAAAGTGTACCACCTCTGCAGAGTGTCAAACTATTCGAATAGCCGCGTCCGTGGTTATGGACAGTTGGAGTGGCCATACTGTTTCATCGTCAGATATTTTCAAAATGACTTATGAAATGATTCATGACTTAACTTGACCACAACAGGGTTGTGATATGAAAACTCAAGTTCCCACTTAGGTGTTATAAAACTTTAAACTAGCTTTCTTTGCTTCTAAACTCAGTAGAGATAAATCTGGATTTTTGCAAAACATCCTAGAGCTTAGTATCTCCT
This sequence comes from Avena atlantica, assembly GCA_910589765.1. Taxonomy (NCBI): domain Eukaryota; kingdom Viridiplantae; phylum Streptophyta; class Magnoliopsida; order Poales; family Poaceae; genus Avena; species Avena atlantica. The sequence continues at coordinate 135,685,168 of OU342739.1, forward strand.
ACTCAAAACCACTTCACTTGTGAGTATTAGTTTGCGAGTACTTAAAGAGTACTCATGGCTTTGTCCCTGGCTATTTCCGTGGCCAGACTATGAAGATGACTATCAGGAGGATGGATAGCAGGAAGGTTATGACAACTAGGATCACCTCCCATCATCAGCATTGCCTGTGACCCTGAAGATGGAGCTTCGCCCACGCTACCGTTATCATTACGTTATTCCGCTGCTATGAGTGTATTAAGACTGGATCATGAGATCCTTTATTTGTTGTAAGACCTTATGTATGGTTTGTAATGGATGATGTACTATGATATACAATCTGTTATGTCTCGCAAAAATAGTAATCCTGGGATTGCGATGTATGGCATAACAGGCATTTGGGATTAAAAATCCGGGTGTTGACACACCGACAGGACTTTCCGCTGCCTACCGGGTGGAGCAGCCCGCGACAAGGGAGGCTCCAGCGACATGGAGGATAAAGGTCACATTTTGATGTGCTGACACTTGATCTGCGTGCCGAGGCACTGGACCTGCGTGCTCTTGTTAGGTTGATCTCCCGTGTCCGGCCCAACGGCCCAAACACTTTGGTCTCGCGCCCTGATCGGGAGCGCCCAACGTCGCAATCGTTGGTGGGGCCCCGTCGCGCAACGCAATATAAAGAGGTGGGGGCCGGGGGTACGAATGCCAAGGTTTGTCGTGCCCACTCTCCCCACCAAAAACCCTAAACCCATAGCCACCAATCTGGCTTGTGCTGTAGCGGCGGGAATCACCCCCTCACCGCCGCCACCACTCCGACGAGCTCAATGGCAAGCTCTTCGTCGACTCCAAAAGCCGATGGTAAGGATATCTCCCTCGTACACTCCCTAGATCGACCACTAGAGGTCCTAGAAGAACTATCAATGGTATCAGAGCCAACTAGGATGGTTGATCTATTCAAGGCAATAGAAATACAAAAGCAAAATCAAGTGGGCTATGGTTTCTAGATGCTCCACCGCGAGGCCGCGCCGTTCCTCTCGATCCTGACGCATCGGCAAGCCAAGGTTGGGAAGAAGAACCCCCATCAGATCTGAAACCTTAACCCCAAGATCCAACCGATTTTTTTCAGGAAGTAAGAAACAAATAAAATCCCCCCAGATCCTGTGTTCCCCTAGTCCCTTTCCTCCCTAGTTCCTCCCGAATCGAAGAAGAATAAAAGGCAAACAAAAAAACCACACCGGCCACCGCCGGGAAAGGGCGCCACCACTGCATCGCTTGACGGTGGTGCGCCCACCCTCGGGTGGACACACAGCCGGCAAGGGGGGCAGGGGGACGCCGTCGCTTGCTGTCGTCTCCTTCTATGCACCGTTGTTTGCGGGATGGGGGATGGTGGAAGGGCAAAGAGAAACGAAGAAGGGAGGGGCTAGCAGAGAGAGGTGGAAAGGAGAGAGGGAGGGGCTCGCCGCCGGCGCTGCGCCGGGTGATGGCGCCCAATACTTGTCGTGGAACGCTTCGTTGGAAACCCCAAGAGCAAGGTATGAAGCAGCACAACAGAAAGTTTCCCTCAGTAAGAAACCGAGGTTATCGAACTAGTAGGAGCAAGGAAACGTCACACAGGTGTTGCTGGCAATGTGGAGACCTGCACAACAAAAACTCAAGACTTTGCCCCAATGAATCAGTGAGGTTGTCAAGCTCACCGGTTTGCTATAACAAAGGATTAAATGTATGGTGTGGAAGATAATGGTGGTTTGCAGCAAGTAAACAGTAACAGTGGAAGATGTATCAATGGTAAAGATTGGACCGGGGTCCATAGTTCACTAGAGGTGCTCTCCTTAAATAAACAACATGGCATGAAGGGTAAACAAATTACAGTGGGGCAATTGACAGGAACTGAGCAAGATATAACAATGCAATTACTAGCTAGAAAGATCCTATGAAGTTAATTGGGCAATACAACATTATACATATACCGTAATCCAACTGCATCTATGACTAGAAGTCCACCTTCAGGTTATCATCCGAACCCCCTCCAGTATTAAGTTGCAAGCAATAGACAACTGCTTTAAGCAAAGTGTGTAAGGTAAACAGTCCACATGTTCCATGAACAAGAGACCGTTGTTTTCTCCCTAGTAGCATCAACACATCTACAGCACTTCCCTTGGAAACAAGAGGCATGAACCCACTATCGAGCATAAATACTCCCTCTTGGAGTCACTAGCAACTACTTGGCCAAGATAACCACTAGCAACGGAGAGCATGCAAGATCACAAACAACATAGACATGATAGAATCATAAATATAGAACCATTAATCAAACCAACATAATAATCTCAATATCCATCGGATCCCCGCAAACACAACATGCATGATTACAAATAGATTAGATCTTGATCATGAACGTATCTCACAAGATCTATACATGAAAGCACAAAGGAGGAGATACAACCATCTAGCTACTACATGGACCGATAGTCTAAGGTGGAACTACTCACGAATCATATACCGGAGAGAAGGCCTCCGGGATGATCTTCCCTCCGGCAGGGTGCCAGGAAGAACTTCAGATCCCCCCGATCTAGGGACGATGGTGACGACGGCTACAACGGTTTCGTGGATTTCTAATCTAGTACTAAGAGTTTCTGCATCGGGGGCTTCTTATAGGCGAAGGGGCGAGTCCGGGAGGCGACCAGGGTCGCCAAACCCTAGTCAAGCGCGGGTCCACCTAACCCCGCGCCTGGGGTGGGTCTAGCCCCCTGGCCAGCCCCTCCGGCTCTCCTCCGGACTTCTTGTTCCCCACGGAAAGTTATTGACTTTGTCCTTCGTCCTGTCCAATTCCGAGAATATTTCTTTACTAACTTTTCTGAAACCAAAAACAGCAGAAAACATGCATCTGGCACTTTTGCAACTTGTTAATAGGTTAGTACCAGAAAACATGTAAAAATCACCTCAAAGTGTGGACAAGTAAAGCAAAGTAGATATAAAACAAGCATGGAGCATCAAAAATTATGGATACGTTTCCAACATATCAGCATCCCCAAGCTTAACTCCTGCTCGTCCTCGAGTAGGTAAGTGATAAACAGAATAATTTTTGTGGTGACATGCACCCTCACAATAAATATCCAACCATTTGCAAACATTGAAGGCTGGGATCAAAGAACTATGAACATGTGCATGAAAGATGAAGTTCTAACAATAGGACATAGTAACTGTGCATGCAACATGGCAATCTACAAACAAAGATCATGAATAATATGTATTGAAAAACGTTTGTTTGTTTCACATGCAGAAAACATAGCATAGTGGCAATCAGCTTGTCCCTCATAGAGTAGCAATATAATGCATAGGACACCTGCAAAGTTCACAAGGGTGACTAGAAACAAATAGCACAAGAACAAGTAATAACACAATATGCATCAATTAATAAGCTTTGGAACATTGCACACAGAATGACAACTATGCTCTCTTAATGGTGCCTAAAGGTAGAAGGTGGAGACTCAATAATTATGGAAGAAAGGCCTTTTTTGTAAAGGAAGAATGGATTACAAGTTTCAAAAAGAGCTTCGAAAAATTATGGTACTAGTTAGATTTCAACCCTCATTGCCCCTATCATAAGCATCTTGAAGTGGTTAAGGTTAAAGTGGCAAAGCTGGAGTATATGCTTGACAAAGTATAAGTTGGCAATCTCAAGTCCCTTGAATATGAGGGCTACACCTCATGGATACTCAACTTAGGGCCCAGGTAAATTCTTGTCACTGTAAGTATTTGCATATCATTGATAACCGCCAACAGGGTACCCCTTGCACATGGTACATGAGCTTTACCATAACCAAAATGACAAGGCAAGCAGACAATGAGCATCTCAACAATTCTTCTTATATACCATGGGAATATGGTGCTTTTTTCTCTCTTTCCTCTTTTCTCAATGTGTCTCTCTTTTTTTTATAAGAAGAATGCTTCATAGATGTCACTATGGTGATGCTGCAAGTTTCCACCATGATTAGGCATGGCTTAGGCTAGCGGCCCAGGCGTTTCTCTAACACAGAATACAAACTCCATGGACTTACAAGTTCCCACTTCATTTCACACCGGTAACATCCATAGACAAAAGAGCATGATATCAACGGAGTACAAAAAGTACAAGTGCAATGTTGAAAACGTTCCCCGTGACAGCACGGTTCGGCTAATCCCAACTTATAAGTGCAAGCATATACAACAAAGTTGCCTCAATGGTTCAAGTTTATTAGGGGCAAAGAATAAAATGTGCCATCAAGTTTGTGAGGGCTTTAATCACTAAGTTTTCACATAACAAAATAGTTTTTAGTTGGAAGATAGTTGAAAACAAGAATATACTTGGAATGGTGTAACACACCATGCATAGGAGTTTATAGTGGACACTTTGGAATGACTTGGTTTCTTGGGAGTTGGAAGCATGAGTAGAACTTGCTCATACAAGTGGAGGCTAGCAAAAGACTAGGAGCAACCAACTAAGAGAGAAATAATGGCCATAATTATGCAATGCAACAAAGCAAACTAATCAAAGCAAAGATTGGTACTACAATTCAAGGACTAAATGATCATATAGGCTAATGGTGACTTGTCATAGTCATAACATGGTGTAAGCATGGGCCAAGTCAACCCAAGCAAACCATCAAAGGAGAATACCACAATACTATCCTTTTGCATGCTAAAACAACACATAATTTCTTCAAGGCACGCTAAGCAATCCCAATTGTTTGGAACAAGACATGCTACATCAATAATCACTAAGCATAATGCAAAAACAACACCTAGAATGTCATGCTAAAGTCTTAGTCACAGTCAATGCAAGCTCCTTTTGCACTTCAAGCAAGAACTTACTACTCCTTTCCAAACACCAAGCAAACTTATTTGCAAAACAACACAACGAGAGCGGGGGTACAAACTAATAAAGAAAACTAAACAAACTAAGCAAAGCAAACGAAAACTAAGACGCTCCAAGAACAACACAACTGTGCATGAAACAATAAAAGTGAAGTGTCTAGACAAACCTGAGCTTTTTATTGATGAAGAAGGGGATGCTTGGGGCATCCCCAAGCTTTGACGCTTGTACCTCTTGGATATTTCTTGGGGTGACACCATGGTGGCATCCCCAAGCTTAAGCTTTTGTCCATTCTTCATCTCATTGCATCATTCTCTCTCTACACCTGAAATATTTCCTTCATACAAAACTTCACACAATCTTCATTAGCAACATTAGCTTATTCAAAAGATATTAGACCGCTTGGCAAAGCTTTGGAACAGCAAGGATTTTCACTAAAAACACAAGCTACTTAAGTAACTCCTTCAAAGAAACTTAATTTACCTGAAGAGAGCTCAAAAAGGAATCAATAAGAAGCAAATGCAAATAATGGCAGAAATCTGTCAAAACAGACCAGCAAGTAGAAACGAATTTTTACGAACATCTTCTGTTGCTCAAATAAAAAAGTGTTTAACTAATGAAAGTTATCCAACATACTGGGGGATTTATTCGTAAATTTTGAGCTCAATCTGAATTACAGAGCCTCCTCACTTTTTTTTGGTGGAGGACGGAAATCTGTTTCGGGACAGCAACTCCCCAAATCTTAGTTCCCTCTCATTAGAGGTCATTCTTGGCACAAAAAGCAAACAAAAAGGATAAGGAGAGGTCATTATAGTAGTAATAACTTCCAAGACTCAAGGAAACTCTTGGGTTATCTCCCAACAAGTACTTTTCTTTAACACCTTTAAGTTAGGCTTGATAGCTTGAGAAGATGCTCACATAAGAATTATGAATTGAAGTCAAAGAGAGCATCAAGAAGCAAATTCAAAACACATTTAAGCCTAACCCTCTTCTTATGCATCGGAATCTTGTACACAAATAAATTCACAAAGAACAAAGTGGCAAGCATAGGAATATAAAACAAGAGTAACTTCAAAACTTTCAGCACAAAGAGAGGTGTTTCAGTACCATGAAAATTTCTACAACCATACTTTCCTCTCTCATAATAATTTTCAGTAGCATGATGAATAAACTCAACAATATAGCTATCACATAAATCATGCTTTTCATGATCTACAAACACATAATTTCTATCAAGCTCAAAAATAGTGGGATTAAAACATTCATAGGTTTACCCAAAGTAGATATTTCAAAAGGATCCACAGGAACATAACATTCATCCTCCTTTGGTAAGCATGGGGTACAATCAAATAATATAAGAGGTAAAGAGTTACTCTCATTAGAAGGTATGCATGGGTAAATAATCCATTCTTCCTCCTTTTGTTCATCACTCTCCCCCTCTTTTTCATCTAATGAGCTTCCAGTTTCAATAATTTCTTCTTCCATAGGCTCCTGCAAGGCATTAGTCTCTTCCATTTGTGGAAAGCATCTATTAAAATATACAAGAATATAGCCATTTGCTTCCTTGTAATTATCAAAGCAAAATTTAAGTATCTCATAAACCTCATGTTCATAAGGTGCATCATCAGTATTTTCAAGCAAACTAGCAAGTTCAAATGCACCCTTAAAAGCAACAAATTCTTCAATTTGTTCCACATAATAAAAGTCATAATTTCCTTTAACATAAGAGGATATGGTAACATTATCATTATACTCACATTGAAAGGGTAGGTGTTTATACCTCCTGCGGCAACAAGCTTTATCAAAGCAATAAGTAACATTATAAGTAGAGCACAAGTCTCTAGCAATAGTACTCAACTTATCAATTTGTTCCCATAAGTGTTTCCCTTTTTGTGACAAATGGTGTTCCTTATAATAATACTTTTGTTCCTCCGCGAACCCACCTTGCCAATAAGAACTAGTTTCAAAGAAACCATCCATTCATAAAAAGCATGACCAAGCAAGACAATAACAGACCACCAACTAGAGTAGGAACTTTTTTCTGTGTTTTTGAATAAAGAAAGCAAACCAAACTAGACTAATTTTTTGGGTTTTTTGAAAATATGCAAACAAAACCAAGCAAAATAAACAAAGCAAACTAAAAACAAAGTAAAGAGAAAGGAAGTGAAGGACTCCCCTAGTGAAGACGCCCTTAGCCTCCCCGACAACGGCGCCAGAAATTAGCTTGATGGTGCCCAATACTTGTCGTGGAACGCTTCGTTGGAAACCCAAGAGCAAGGTATGAAGCATCATAGCGGCAAGTTTCCCTCAGTAAGAAACCGAGGTTATCGAACCAGTAGGAGGAAGGAAACGTCACACAGGTGTTTCTGGCAACGTGGAGACCTACACAACACAAACTCAAGACTTTGCCCCAACGAATCAGTGAGGTTGTCAAGCTCACCGGTTTGCTGTAACAAAGGATTAAACGTATGGTGTGAAAGGTAATGGTGGTTTGCAGCAAGTAAACATTAACAGTGGAAGATGTATCAATGGTAAATATTGGACCGGGGTCCATAGTTCACTAGAGGTGCTCTCCTTAAATAAACAACATGGAATGAAGGGTAAACAAATTACAGCGGGGCAATTGCCAGGAACTGAGCAAGGCATAACAATGCAATTACTAGATAGAAAGATCCTATGAGGTTGATTGGGCAATACAACATTATACATAGATCGTAATCTAACTGCATCTATGACTAGAATTCCACCTTCAGGTTATCATCCGAACCCCCTCCAGTATTAAGTTACAAGCAACAGACAACTGCTTTCAGCAAAGTGTGTAAGGTAAACAGTCCACATGTTCCATGAACAAGAGACCGTTGTTTTCTCCCTAGTAGCAACATCACATCTACAACCGAAGAGATTTCTATCACTTCCCTTGGAAACTAGAGGTATGAACCCACCATCGAGCATAAATACTCCCTCTTGGAGTCACTAGCAACTACTTGGCCAAGATAACCACTAGAAACGGAGAGCATGAAATATCACAAACAACACAGACATGATAGAATCATAAAGATAGAACCATTAATCAAACCAACATAATAATCTCAATATCCATCGGATCCCCGCAAACACAACATGCATGATTACAAATAGATTAGATCTTGATCATGAACGGAGCTCAAAAGATCTATACATGAAAGCATAAAGGAGGAGATACAATGTAACATCCCAAAAATACTAAACTTGGATCATCAAACTCTAATCATCAAAATTAGGGTTAACAAAAACTTTTCTAATTAAAATTATGAAGGCATGCATATGTGTATGCATTTATTTTGAAATTCTTTGGAACCACCTTGTTTGATTGTTTCATTGCTTGTAAAATGTTTCTTAGGTGAAATAAACATCATCTAAAACATTTCCCACACTTTTCATAAAGACAAGTAAATCAAAACAAATATATTAAGGGAATGGTCATTTTGACCAATTTAACTCCCATGCCTACTTTGGCTGTCTCAAACTTTCAAAACCTAACAGAAACTTTTCTGGATCTTTGCACCCCTTGAATGTACTCATAACAAGGTATCAAGGCCCACTTTGTGATCATCCAGAAACTTTCAAATGCATAGTTTAAATGACAATTCAAAATTGAATCTTTATCATATGGGAAGATCCCACTTTTTCAAAAACCACTCAAACAAGCTCAACTTTCAAAAGCCAAGCATCTGCAGACTCACCAGCACTAATCTAGCAAACACACCAAAAATCATTTCAAAATTCAAAACTTGATTTCATGCGGCCATTTCATCAAACAGGTTGCAGACACAAATCATCCAAATCCTAAACACTATTGTGAGCAGTGATTCTTGCCTAACTGGTTCCCTATCTATCTCACAACCAGTTCAGTAGATCATCTAGCAAGGTTAACCAAGCACTAGCACCACTGTAAGCTTGGCATTGCCATCAATGGTGAACAACCGAGCACACCCATGTCACCCCCATGTCGAAAGCAAGCTAGGAGGAGACACAATCCTAGCCAGCATGTCTGGGAGGCAGCCCACCGTCCACCGCTCGAACCTTGCCACCCACTGGACCACACGCACAGACCGCGCCCAGACCGCCAGCGACCATGCCGAGCGTGCGCCAGAGCGCCACCCTCGACCGAAGCCCACAGACCGCGTGCCACCCTCGCCGCGTGCATACACAACCCCCACCGACCCAGGAGACCGCCAGACATCCCCGTTCGCCGCCCCGTGACGCACAACCACCGCTCGCCGTCGAAGACGCCGCCTCTGCCGCGTAGAGCGTCGCATGTTCCAGACCAAGCCGTACCGCCCCATGCCTTGAAACCATGTCGTTGAGCATCGCCAGGGAACACCGCACCGTCCCCTACCTTCGCCCATGCCAATAGTCGCCTGTACCATCGCCCCCGACGAGCTCACCGTGCGCCCCAACGGTCCCCTCGCTCGACGATAAATAGAGGCCACCCCCGCTCGATTTCTTCACACCATCTCACTCCCCTCTCCTCACTGATCGTGCCACACCGTTCCCAGAGCAAGGCGAGCACCACCCCGCCGTAATTTCACCGGAGCCCGCCGCCTCTAGAGAAGAAGGGAGCCATCGATTTCGTCCACCCCAGGAGCTGCCGCGACCACCCCTGAGTTCGCCGTCGTCGACTTCGTCGTTCGCCCGCCTCGCCGACCCTCGCCTGCACCCCGGTGAGCCCCCAGCACCCCTCACTGGCCACGCTAGGTTTCTTTCTCGCCGGCGTTGTCTCGCATCGACGATGACTCCCAGCCGTTGGATTAGAATCAGATCGAACGACCCACATCGCCCCGTACCGCTTCGCCCCTCCCTGTCTCACTGACGAGTGGGGACACCCACTTAATCAGCCCGCGGGAGCACTGCGCTTAGCGGGCCGGCCCGTTAACTTTTCCCGCGCAGCCCAGTTATTTGAATTAAACCTTTTTCATTTTTGTTTCAAACACACTTCTGTACCCATTTTCAAAAATCAACCCAGATCGACTCGGTGCACCATTTTGAATGAAACCAATTTTGTTAGAAAGGTCTAGGAATGCTGAATCCAAGACCGTTGGATTCAAGTCATTTGGATCTATAGATCACCCATGGTAAAAATAACAAGACAGAAGCTTTTTTGCATTCAAACAATTTTCAAATTTAAACCATAACAGCTTTTGAGTTGATTCCAACCCTCAAAAATCACATTTAACCATACCTTTCAGAATATATAAAAATATATAGATTTACTTGCAGAAATAATGTTCAAGTAATAAAAGAATGCCCCATAGGCATTTCTAGCCACTTTAATTAATTAGAATAAAAGGGTAAAACCTTATTAAATTGTGACACCACTTCAAAACACATTCCCTTGGACTACAATATGTGGTGATGACATGTGTCAACATGATCCCATGTTTGGTTTGGAGAATATTAAATCTTAAGTAGTTTTTCAATGAGTAGAAATTACTTTTCTAAAAATAAAAAGAATTAAACCAAGCCTTAACCTTGTAATGTTAGAGATGATGCTAGATCATCTATAGGATCCTTGTGTGTGATGATTGCAGGTAGCTAAGTATTGTTTGGTGATTGTGTACATCGTATTTATTTATATACGCTAGTACCGACCAAGGATACGAGGAGGAAGGAGGATTCTACGAAGAAGAAGCCGAAGAGAACTTCAACCACTGCTCTGCACAACGCAAGCTGAGAATATACCTATGCAAGCCAATACTTGCAAGCTTATACTGATATTGATGCAAGCTAACACTTGCAAGATACTCTACTTTAGCAAGCCCATAACCTTGCAAGCTGAGACTATACCTATGCAAACTTATACTTGCAATTGTGCAAGCCAATACTTACTTGTTACTATGCCCACTATATGCCTTAAGCATAGGTGATCATATCCACTTGATAAACCAATCCTAGTTTTACTTGCAAGCTTCTTCCTTTATTTCTTTATCAAAGCTTCCTTAGAGTTTACTTAAGTAAATTATAGATACTAGAAAGTTATCTGAAGGTTGCATAAAGAGCATAAAATTTGGCCTAAGCTAGATAATCTTAATGTCATCTTAAGGCATGAGATTGAACTTAGTTAGAACTCCACTAGTTTACCACCCCTCATTATTGCTTACCCCCACCTGTAGATGCTAGTGCTAAGCATAAAACTTGATCAACTTTAGATGGGAATACTTGGTGGAAAAATGGTTATGAAAACCTTGGAATGATGGATCATTCTATTGCAATGTTTTGGACATGTGTTTCCGAACACTTGATGATTTTGGTGATGAAAATGTTGAGGCATGAGCCTTAGCCCTTTATAAAGCTGATGGTTGTCTGGATGCGATACCATTCCAATTTTATCGTACAACCACAATACCCGAAGATTGGGTAGGGCTTGACTGGAAACTTATATACCTTAGTATTAGTTCCCTCACGACCAAGGTCTGATCTGAGGCTACCTTGTGAAGATTGTCCACCTGTGCAGTACCCAAGATGACAGTTGGTCATGGTTGGGAGGCCAAACTCACAGGAGAGGTGCTTATACTAGGGCGTGTAATTGAAAGGTTAGGATTGATTATCCGCATACTGAGTATGGTGAATTCAGGATTTGTTCCTGACAGATGTATCGAATGTTGTGGTGAAAGTGTACAATCTCTGCAGAGTGTCAAACTATTCGAATAGACGCGTCCGCGGTTATGGACAGTTGGAGTGGCCATACTGTTCCCCCTTCAGACTTTTCAAAATGACTTGTGAAATGATTTGAAACTTTGACTTGACCACAACAGAGTTGTGATATGGAATACAAGTTCCCACTTAGGAGTTATAAAATTGTGACTAGCCTTGGAACTTAGTAGAGATAAATCTGGCTTTTGCAAAACAACCCTAGAGCCTAGTGTCCTATTATCAAAAACCCCTTTACCTGTTAGTATTAGTTTGCGAGTACTTAAAGAGTACTCATGGCTTTTTCCCTGGATATTCCCATGGCCAGACTATGAAGAGGAGTACCTGGAGGATGGACCCCAGGAAGGTTACGACAACTAGGATCATCTCCCATCGTCAGCATTGCCTGTGACCCCGAAGATGGAGCTTCGCCTACGCTACCGTTATTATTACGTATTCCGCTGCTTGATGTTGTAATAAGAATTGGATCATGAGATCCCTATTTGTGTAAGAACTTATGTATCGTTTGTAATGGATGATGAACTATGGTATCCAATTCTGTTATGTCTCGCAAAAATGGTAATCCTGGGATTGCGATGTATGGCATAACAGACATCTGGGATTAAAAATCCGGGTGTTGACATACAACCATCTAGCTACTACATGGACCCATAGTCCAAGGTGGAACTACTCACGAATCATACAGGAGAGAAGGCCTCCGGGATGATCTCCCCTCCAGCAGGGTGCCGAGAAGAACTTCAGATCCCCCGATCTAGGGACGATGGTGACGGTGGCTACAGACGGTTTCGTGGATTTCTAATCGGGTACTGAGAGTTTCTGCATCGGGGGCTTCTTATAGGCAAAGGGGCGAGTCCGGGAGGCGACCAGGGTCGCCAAACCCTAGCCAGGCGCGAGTCCACCTGACCCCGCACCTGGGGTGGGTCTGGCCCCCCTGGCCAGCCCCTCTGGCTCTCCTCCGGACTTCTTGTTCCCCACGGAAAGTTATTGACTTTGTCCTTCGTCCCTTCCAATTCCGAGAATATTTCTTTTCTAACTTTGCTGAAACCAAAAACAGCAGAAAACAGGCATCTGGCACTGTTGCAACTTGTTAATAGGTTAGTACCAGAAAACATATAAAAAGCACCTCAAAGTGTGGACAATTAAAACAAAGTAGATATAAAACAAGCATGGAGCATAAAAAATTATAGATACGTTTCCAACGTATCACCGGGCGGCACGGACGCCTCACCTCGCTCACAGAGAGTGCCGCCAGGGAGGCTGGCTGCTCACGCGGGGGAGAGGGAGGCAGAGATGTGGTGTCCGGGTTTTCGCTAGGGGCGTCGTGCTGCAGTTTTGTTCTCACGAGGTCCATGGAGAGCCGTTCGATCTGAACCCTAGGATCCAACGGCTGCGGCTGGGGCGCTAGGAGCACCAGGGCCACATGCAGGCTGTGGGCCGTTTGCTAGGCCGTGACTGCACCCAGAGAAGCAATGCGCGCGCGAGAGAGAGGGAGAGAGAGAGAGAGAGAGAGAGAGAGAGAGAGAGAGAGAGAGAAGAAGAAAGGCCGCGGCCGGCTGTGGGCCGCGCACAGCGCGCAATAGAGGCACTAGGCTGTTGTTTTACGCCTAGTGGAGCACAATTTTTTTCTGTTTTTTTCCTTTTTAGAAGCTTTTTTACTGTTTTTTGATAGTTATTTCACCCATTTTTCTATAGCAAAATTATCCAGCGAAATTTTGTGTAGAAAAATAGTAAAATAACAATAAAGTTTCTGTCAAGTGTAAAGTTGATGAATTTTATTCATGATTTTCCGCTGCAAGAATTAATTGCTTAAATGCAACAAATAGAGAATTGATTTTTTTAATAATGATGATTTTATTTGATGACCAACGTTGTTAGTAAAATTTTCACTATGAATAGTTAGTTTCACCCATGTTAGTTCTATGTCTGCCCAACGGTGATGTAGTATTAATATGGAGAAGTTTTATGTTTTAATTTAACCAATGTTGAATTAACTCATTTTGATGATATTTTTCTTTCAGGCAATCCTATGATTTTCATCTCGGCTATTAAGCCCCTCAATTGAGGGAACTACGGCTCATGGCGAGAGAATATTGAGATGGGGCTTGCTTTGCTAGACATCGACTTGGCACTCGTTGAGACTTGTCCCATAGAACCCGTCGACCCCGTGAGGGGCGAAAAAGAAAGTGAAGTGGACTTCAATAAAAGGGTCTATGACCATGTACCAATAAGAATGAAGTACGACCTTGAGCGTGCAAAGTGGGACTTTTCCAATAGAAAGTGCTTGATGGTGATTAAGAGCTCCATCATGGAAGCTATAAGGGGAGCAATCCCAGAGTGTACCACCACCAGTGAGTACCTGAAAAAAGTGGAGAGTCAGTTTACTGGGTCCTCAAAGGCCTATGCAAGCTCTCTCATTAAGAAACTTGTTACTACAAGATACACTGGTGGTGGAGTAGGGGACCACATATTGCGAATGAGAAACATGTCTTCCAAGCTTAAGCCTATGGGCATGGAGCTTCCAGATGAGTTCATCATTCATCTGATTTTTGCCTCACTGCCAAATCAATTTGAAGCTTTTGCTGTGAACTACAATGCACAGCCAGAAAAATGGGGCATTGAGAAGATGATGGCCATGTGTGTACAAGAAGAGAGGCTTAAGGGGCAATCTGGTGATTCTGTGAACTACCTAAGCCCAACCAAGAAGAGGAACTTTCAGGGTTCCAAGCCCCAAGGGAAACCTCAGGGGCATCCCTCTTCTTCTAGGACGCATGGAAAGGCTCCTGATCACCAGGCATAGGAGGTGGACAAGGACACCTGCAAGTGGTGCAAGCAGAAGGGCCACTACATGAGTGATCGTGTGGCTTTTATGAAGTATCTATGCAAGAACGGTGAGGATTTATTTACTTTTGTTGATGAATCCTTATTTTTAAGTTATGCAAAATCTACTTGGTGGATTGACTCAGGTGCGACTGTTCATGTTGCCAATTCATTACAGGGATTCCGTATGAGAAGGACCCTGCAAAGAGGATAAAGAAGTATTAAAGTTGCAAACGGCGTTCAAGCTGAAGTCGAAGCCACTGGAGATCTTCCATTGGAGTTATCAAATGGCTTTGTACTTTTATTAGTAGATGTGCTTTATGTACCCTCTTTGCATCGAAACTTAATAAGTGTATCGCGCTTAGATGATTGTGGTTTTGCTTGTCATTTTGGCGATGGACAATGTAAGATCAAATTTAATAATCAGATTGTTGGTCTTGCCTTCAGACAAGACAAGCTTTATTTGTTATCACTTTGTGAGAATGTGAATCCATTAAGAACTGAGAATGCGAATGCCTCCTCATCCCTGAATGGAAAGAGTAAGCGGAAAAGAATTGATGGAGTCTCATCGAAATTATGGCACTGTCGTTTAGGCCATATTTCGAGGGGGATAATAGAACTCTTAGTAAAATATTCAATTCTACCGCCTCTAGAATTTTCAAATTTAGAGCAATGCATCGATTGCATCAAAGGAAAGTTTGTAAAGAACATTAAGAAAGACGCCAAAAGAAGCACATGAGTACTAGAAACAATTCATACGGATATATGCGGTCCGTTTCCTATGACATCTATGGATGGCTATGACTCTTTCATAACATTCACGGATGATTATTCGCGTTATGGTTACATTTATCCTATTAAAGAACGTTCAGAAGAATTGGATAAATTCAAGATATTTAAGGCTGAAGTTGAAAATCAGCATAGTTTAAAGATTAAAGTAGTAAGGTCCGACCGTGGAGGCGAATACTACGGCCGGCATACCCCATATGGCCAAGTTCCTGGACCCTTTGCAAGGTTTCTACAGGAACATGGTATATTCTCCCAGTATTCAACACCGGGCGAGCCTCAGCAGAATGGAGTAGCTGAAAGACGAAACCGTACCTTGATGGATATGGTGAGAAGCATGTTAAGTTACTCCACCTTACCGATTGGTTTGTAGATGGAGGCATTAAAAACCACCATTCACATACTTAATCGAGTTCCTAGTAAATCGGTGTCTAAAACACCATATGATTTATGGACTAGTCGCGAACCTTCGCTCAATTATTTGCGAGTGTGGGGTTTTCCAGCTGAGGCAAGACTCTTCAACCCAAGCCTTGGGAAGTTAGATCCCAAGACAGTAAGTTGCCATTTCATTGGCTATCCATACAAGTCAAAAGGTTATCGTTTCTATTGTCCAGACATAATTACTAAGTTTGTAGAAACGAGACACGCTATGTTTCTGGAGGATCAGATGATCAGGAGGAGCACGGCATCCCGAGAAATCAACCTTGAGGATAAGCAGGTGCATGCACCCACTCCGATGATTCAGGAACCTTTTTTCTCGATACCTGCTGCTGCACCGACACAGGACAATGTCGATGTCACACCTCTTGTTGGTTCTCCCGTGGTAACAATGAATGAAAATGAACACCCTGTTACCACACATGAGGGAGAGCCGCAACATCCCCACATAGAGAATGTGCCAGAAGGCGAGACCCTTAGAAGGTCTCAAAGAACTAGAAAGCCAGCTATTCCTAACTATTTTGAGATCTATGTCAGTGAAGAAGTTCAAATGCAGGGTGATCCCACCACATTTGAAGAAGCCATTAAAATTCCTCACTCATCAAAGTGGCTTGAAGCCATGGAAGATGAAATGAGATCCATGAGTAGCAACAAAGTCTGGGATTTAGAAGATCCTAAAGGAGCCAAAACGGTAGGCTGTAAATGGGTCTACAAAACAAAATGTGACTCTAGAGGGAATATCGAAAGATATAAATCACGACTTTTTGCTAAGGGCTTCACCCAAAGATAAGGAATATATTACAATGAGACATTTTCTCTAGTCTCAAGTAAGGATTATTTCAAAATCATATGGCTTTAGTGGCACATTATAATTTAGAATTGCATCAGATGGATGTAAAGACGACATTCCTAAATGGAGACTTGGAAGAAAATGTTTACATGGCACAACCCAAGGGTTTTGTCATGGAAGGAAAAGAACGTTTGGGACGTCGCCTGAAGAAATCCATTTATGGATTAAAATAGGCCTCCTGGCAATGGTACTTAAAGTTCCATGAAACAGTTAGGAAGTTTGGGTTCGATGAGAATGAGGAGGACAATTGCGTATATGCAAAGTTCAAGAATGGGAAATTCATTTTCCTTATCATGTATGTGGATGACATTCTACTCGCTAGTAGTGATGTTAGTCTACTATTCGAGACGAAGAAGTTCTTGTCCTCGAACTTTGATATGAAAGATCTTGGTGAAGCTTCATTCGTTCTAGGAATTGAAATTCACCGAGATAGAGAAAAGGGGGTTTTAGGGCTATCGCAGAAGGCATACTTAGAGAAGATTCTAAAAAAGTATAGTATGCATGCGAGTAATGCTACACCTTCTCCTATAGTTTAGGGCAATAGATTTGGGAACTTTCAGTGTTCTAGGAACCAATATGAGATCGATCAAATGAAAGCGGTTCCATATGCTTCTGCTGTCGGAAGCTTGATGTATGCTCAAGTGTGTACACACCCTGACTTAGCTTTTGTTACCGGGGTACTTGGCAGATTACAAAGTAATCCAGGGATAGATCACTGGAAAATGGTGAAGAAGGCATTGCGTTATGCAAAAGGCACAAAAGGAACAAAAGGCCTCATGCTAACATACAGAAGAACCGATTCCCTTGAGATAGAAGGGTATTCAGATGCAGACTATGCGGGAGATGTAGATGAAAGAAAATCCACGTCAGGATATGTATTTACTCTCGCAGGTGGAGCTATATCTTGGAAAAGCTCCAAGCAAACCATCACGGCATCGTCCACGATGGTAGCTGAGTATGTAACATGTTACGAGGCCACGGGGCAGGCAAACTGGTTAAAGAAGTTGATACCCGGGTTGAGAGTGGTGGACAACATTCAAAGACTACTTAAAATGTACTGCGACAATGAGCCAGCAGTATTCTATGCTCACAACAATAAGTTAAGTGTTGCTGTCAAACACATTAACATTAAGTTTTATGTTGTGAAAGAAAGAATCCAGGATCATACCATAAGTTTAGAGCATATAAGTAAAAAAGAAATGCTCGTGGATCCGCTCACAAAAGGCTTACCACCCAGTGTGTTCAGAGAAAACTTAGCCGGCATGGGTTTAAGGGAAAGTCTATGATACCTGGATATTAAGGGCCTAGAACAAGAATTTATTTTAAAATAGAGAGATGTATAGTGGCTGTTGAATCTATGGTGCGTAACTGACCATTCTGACGAGACATGCTCTATATGTTGATCCGTGATGAAATAGGTGCCAAAGTATAAGTTTAAAGTATAAGTTGAATGAAAAATGAGATCAAGGGGGAGAATGCTAGGTTGATCTCCCGCGTCCGGCCCAACGGCCCGAACACTTTGGTCTCGCGCCCTGATCGGGGGCGTCCAACGTCGCAATCGTTGGTGGCCCCCGCCGCGCAGCGCAATATAAAGAGGTGGGGGCCGTGGGCACGAACGCCATGGTTCGTCGTGCCCACTCTCCCCACCGAAAACCCTAAACCCATAGCCACCGATCTGGCTTGCGCTGTAGCGGCGGGAATCACCCCCTTATCGCCGCCACCACTCTGACGAGCTCAATGGCTAGCTCTTCGTCGACTCCAAAAGCCGATGGTAAGGATCTTTCCCTCGTACACTCCCTAGATCGGCCACTAGAGGTCCTAGAAGAACTATCAGCTCTGACACTCGATCTGCTCTCCTACGGAGAGAAAATGGAGCATCCGATCTGTGAGCGGCGCTGGAGCAGCGGACCTTGGCGATCTGCTCCCTCTCAAGGACGAGCTGGATCTGCTGTGCGCGTGGTGGTGTTCTGCGCACGGCCGTGATCAAGGACATCGTCGAGGAGAAGGCCATCGTGCCAGTGGTCAACGACTCCAAGGTCATCGTCGTCGTTGCCAAGGATACGTACATTGTCTGTACCATGAGATCCCAACTGAAAAAATGTTTGTTCATAGCCAACTTAGCTTGCAATTTATCTTCTCTATGCATCTTGTTTAATTCTGCTTATTTACGACTAAGACTCAACCAATAATTGTGAGTTTGAGTCAAAGAATCAATTATTCTAAACATCCCTTTGTGATGAACTGAAATCTGACTCAAGCATCCAAGCATGCGATCTAAGGAAAATGTCAATAGAAGATCCTTTAGACAAGACATACTTAACTCAATCTGATGTTCCCCTGTTTCCCCTATCTATCCCTATTTTTCTGAACTTAAAATCAAAGCAGCACCATATATTCGATCAGCACATAAGTGAACTTTATTCAGATTCTTGGTATCCTTAGGTGTAAAGTTCTACCTGACTGGTCGGTGGATTTAAGGATGCCATACTATGTTCGGGAATGGATTGATTTTCTAAGCACAATGCATTTCCTCACCGGAGCAAGAGAGGAGAGTGGGTGCCGACGAGCTCAACATGCTTTGGAGTACTCTACCTTAGTAGGGTGACTTTATAGATCTACTCTGTAGATATTCATTGATATCTTAAGATCCGAGTCCTTGATTTATGTTTTTAAGATGTCAACACAAGTTTTCAGGAGTAATTCAAAAAAAATCTACCTTGGTGTTAACTTTGCCGGAGTCATTTCAATTTCCTTAGCTAGTTCAAAAACCTTCTTGCTCCCGAACTTTCCTGTCGGTTTATTAATTGGAGCTTGTACTGATTCTTGCACGAATTATGATCTTACATTTCTTGTATTTTCGGTATTATTAGCAAAAGGCCTGGCATTTTATCAAATGTCTATTATTACTTCGAGACATTTCCCTTCCTGAAATGTATTTTCGGTATTATTAGCAATTTCGTGGCTTCTTCATCGGATATATACAGAGTTCATGTCACAAATTCACATCTAGTAATGCTACCTTTATTCCTTGTGAATAACAAATTTACATGTTGATTAAGTTAATTGCCTGGTAACTTGATATTCATGTCTCTTTCATGACATTAATTTACGTTGACGAGCATGGAGCGGGTTAGCTATGTTGAAATCCTAAGGAGCTCTAAGCTCCCTAGGATTGAGAGTCTGTGGTCGCTTCCGTATTTTGTTTTGCTAGGTTGGGTCAGTTAATGTGGTTGCTTCGGTACGTGCCACTCCCTGCTTTTGCGGGCATGTTCTTGCTTCAATCGTTTGCGTCTGATCTGCTCGCGCTTGTCAGTGACTTAGCTCGGTCGCTCCGCGCGTATTTTGTGATAGGCGGTGGTAAGACGGTTCTTTGGCCAAGTCTCCAACCCCACGTCCCCTCTTGCTCCTATTCCAATCCCATCTCGCCGCCAACGCCCAATCCCGTGCCTCCGCCTTCTCCTTCACCCAGTCGGTCGCCCGCCGCACCGGCCAACTCCTCGACCAATTAGCCCTTGCCCTGACGCACTTGGTAGAACCGTTGCGCTAGGGTTTCTAACCCTCAATGGCGGTGGGCGTTCTTCGGGTCAGACCACCGAATGGCCATGATGGCCGCAATATGCTCCACCCAAGTCTATCCATGGCCCGTGTTCGTTGTTCACGGCTGCCGGTAGAGATCCGGTCCTCCCCCTCCGCCCCTCTTCATCTCGCACGGCAGCAAAGGAGGGACGTGGTGGGATCTCCATTGGTTAGTCCCCAATCCTGCTTCCTCTCTCACGGCATCAGCAAGAAAGCCACAACAGAGGGCAATTCTTCCTAGCCCGGGGACCAGGCGACCGTGCCATGGGGTGGCACGGACACGCCGCATATGGTTACACAAATTTTGGATCGTTTACTTACCTTCTCTGAATCCACAATTTGTTTCTCCTCTGTTTTTCAATTTCTTACAATCCGAATCCTTTCAAGTGTAGTTGTTTAATTAGCTGACACAATATCAATCTTAAGTTGTAGCACTGCTTATATGTGATATCTTAGAATGCAACAATGGTCTCTGTCCAACAAAACTTAGTGAGTCATGATAACAGACCTACAATCATGATGATTGCCATTGTGTATCACAGCTCCTCGCTTGGTTGAGGATTGAGATGGCGGCCGCCGGCCAGTGTGCCAGCCGCATCGAGGCCGTGACACACCTTGAAGTTCAGTAATAGTGAGGTGCGGAGGGAAGGTCTGTACACGATTGAGTGCCAGGACCCATGAGCTCTCCCTGACGAAGGCCAGAACTAACTGCGACCTTCTGTTGAATCTGTTCTCGCCTCTGAGCGGGTTGTCCTCCACTGTCTCCATGTCTCGAGACTGTCATGGACGTCTCCAGAACCAAGGCAACCAAGTCTTCACCTGGAATAGTCACAGGAATCTGAGTCTGCCGGAATCTGAGTCTGGTTGCTGCCGGCCACCATAGGTGCCTAATCCTTATGGCCACAATTCAATAGTTTGCCTGTTAACTGTACGTAATACAGCATGTGATGGTACATCACCCTTATCTCAGGTTCTTGAAACAGTTTTTATATAAGAAAGTTGGACATAGATGTAGGTTCGGTTTTTTATTCATTATATTGAATAATATCAACTAGCGCTGAAGCTTATTTTTGATTTCCAACTGAAATATGAGTGAAAACACTTGTGAAATCTTCCTTTTAATATGACCCTGTGGTTCAATAGTTCAACGTGAGTTTATTAAAGGATCCTCTCTTTACTAACCAAAAGAATAAAAGAAGCGATGCATGGTGACTTATGATATGATAAGTTGATAGTCGATGTTCTCTTCCAGTATTTTATCATTCTTTAATGAAATTCCTGCAATAGCCCATTCTTGAGATTAGATTTCTTCCTGTAAATTAATACACTAGATAGTTCGTATTTCTGAATTATGCCTAATTTAGCTCCATTAAGTAGTCTCCCTTAGTGTGGTTACTTTATTAGCTGGAATCACTTTTTTTTAGAAGAAGCTGGAATCACTTAATACTTTTAATGTTACAGAGTGGCCAAATGAGGCAAGCAGGTTTGCCTGATGTTTACAGTAAAACGTTAACCTAACCAAAATGTTTTTATTCTCATCTTTCTTTGTGGCCCTACCTATCTAATTTCTATATATGAGATCAGCCCACCAAGGATACAAGAAAAGTAACAACAAAGTGTAGAAAGACTTAATCATCTAGACCAACATCTATTGTTCCTTCCCTTTTCTTGGACTAGAGTAGTTTACATGAACAATTCTCGCATATTTGTGACGTCGTTGATATTTGATATGTTCCAATGGCCACTATAATCTATATAGGCTGATCTTCATAGCTTTGATGAATACACATGTCTTATGTAGCGTGAATTGTGCTTTAACCATGTGGAACCAGTTGGATTAGCCTTTTGCCTAGAATCTGCTGCAAACGAATTATGTACTCTTAGTTTTAGAGATGAACACCCAATATCCAGACTGAGATGTCCCTCCGATGTTTGAGGATTATTCCATAGGTTGTTGCATGTAGATTCAAATATAGGTTTGAGCTTGAGTTACTTTGTAATTTCGATGCACAGTTGTTCAAACTATTGATTTGTCAATTGCCAACTAGGTTGTACTTGCAACAATACATATATTAAGCAACTATGCAATGTTTTTCAGAGGCAATAGTCACACATGAATGTCAACTATGTGTGCTTAAGTTACTAAGTGTTAGTCTTTAGTTTTTCATTGGTAAGGTGGAGCTACCACGATATATATATATGAGTGAGTTCAGCTGGGTAACCCACTGTACATTAATTTTTTATTATCCTAAAGAAAAGGTGGACATATTCTTTTATTAGATGTCAAGATTGGTATGGCTGGACAATTTGTGGTGATCAGTAAGATTTTAAATACTCCCTCCGACCCGTTTTATTGTTCGCGGTCGACTTTTTACAAAACCGTCCAGGTTTTTTTCCCGACAAACCACCGAATCCCTCGCGTCGTGTCCACATCCCCTTCTTCCTTCCCCTCATCTCCTTCGTCACCGGCGATGAGCTCTCGCAGGCTCGCTTCCCCCTCGTCTGCGCCGCGACCTCTCCCCCGCCGAGCCGTCCTCCCGCGCCGCAACTTCGTCCGCGCCCCTCCTGCAGTGGGTGGATCCTCTGTCCGCAAACCCTATCTAGGGAGTAAAAATCAGTCCTTGCTATGGGGGGCGGACGCCGTCGAAGATTTGGAGCTCTCCGGTGAGGAAAATCGATGCGGCGGCGGCTGAATCGACTCCAACAAACTTAAATCGATGCGGCGGCGCCTGCAGCGGCGGTCCCCGTTGGTTGATGCGGGGACGCCTGCAGCGGCTGTCCCCGGTGGTTGATGCGGCGGCGCCTGCAGCCTCAATTGATGTCGCTCACCTCGTCTGCAAATCGCTTGCCGTGCAGGTGAGGATCACCTTCTCCCTCACTGATTTCTGATTATAATTTATAGCACGAAAAGTTGATGTGACCATGTAGTAGTTCAGCACCAGCACTGACTTCTTGTTCAGCGTTGGCTATAGCAGTTCATGGCACAACCATCACCGTCATACCAGAGTGCTGATTTTGTGTTGCACTTATTATTTGCACCATATCTTGTTTCTCCAAAGGAAAGCTTGCTAGAAGTAGTAAGCTATAATCAGATTCTTATGGCCTCCTGATGCAGTATCTAAGACGTCTGCATGGATCGCTTAAAGGATTGGTTTTTAAAAGAAAACAAATGTATCCTATCAAGTTATTCCATGGGACGTTAAGAGTTGTTAACTAATGGGATTCTTATGATCCGTTTACTACACTTGTACATACGATCGATTATTATTCTGAAGTTCTTCTTTTTCCAAAGCGGCATATACGCACTGAACATGGTTGCAGAGTACAAAGAAAGACATAATGCTCAGAGTATAACACTGAACAGTTAAGTACGGTTAGCCAAGACATTCTCTTCGGTCTGAAATTTCTACATAAGTATATGTAACCAATGGGGAGATCTGCTTACCCAAGCTGAAGGGCAGTTGGCTGCATCTTATGGGAGTAATGTTGCTGCTGCTGGATGATATTCAGGAAGTTCATCGGCTGCTGCCCCCTCTCATTATCAGTAACCTGCAGCCAAAGTGCCAAACCAACCACTCCGAGATTCACTGATCATAGCTCAAAAATATAGATGTTGACCAAATAGACAGTCTGTTCTGGTCGATCAACTAGCTAGCCACAGGTGATTAATGTACCTTGCTCCTCAGGTATATGTTGTCATTATGTACTCCCGCTAGATCCATTTCCTGCAATTAGAGAATATTGTTGCTTGTTGTAATTAGATAACCCACTCACACTAACTAAGACTTGATGTGAATTTCTGTAAACCACCCCCTTTGCTGTATTTTAGGGAAATCATCACCTTTGTGCTGCTGCTTGTGCTCTCTGCCATCTTATTTAGACAAGATTGTACATATCATCTTATTTAGACAAGATGAAATCCTAGTTCATACTCAACCCCATTACATCCTTGCAATGGTAAAAATTAAATGACTGGTTTCTTCCTGGAGTATATGCATACTTAGTTCCTGGAGTTTATGCATAATTCTATTGTTTCTGCCTGGAGTACTTAGTTCCTGGAGTAGCTTGTTATATCCTGCTAAATTGACTGAATTTTCTTGGAGCGTATACTGAATTTTCTTTGACTTGATCATTCCAACCTTCATGTTGTAACTTGCTTCTCGCTAATTTTATATGAGTAAGTTATCAACATATGATAGTATACACAGGAATATATATTGTGTCAATTACAACACAAGTAGACACACATAGTACACGATTACAAAACAAGTAGACACAATTACAAAACCGAGCTTCTCCTTTTGACTAGCTTGAGCTTCTTTTTTAGTGACCAACCGAGCTTCTCCTTTTGAGTAGCTTGAGATTCTTCTTTAGTGACCAACTGAGCTTTTTAGTGACCAGCTTGAGATACATACATGCATGGCTGAGATCTGTGAACATACATACATGGCTGAGATCTGTGAACATGTACTGTATATAGAATTCTACATTGGTAATATGTGAACATTCCTTGCATCCAAGTTTAATTATCTATCCCAGCAACTGGAAAAGAACAAGGTATTTTGACAAGATATTCAGTTGCTAAAATATGATAGTACTGCTAGCAGGATGAGTGCCAAGGCATTTTTCTTTCATGGACTATTTCTGGCATTTTTCTTTCATGGACTACTCCTGGCTATTTGAAACTAGTGTAAAGTAATTTTAGTTATAAGTCTGATGCTATCTGAACCTGCTATCTGAAACTGAAATCTAGTTCTACTGGTTACTGTCTGAACCTGAATATATATGCATGCCAATATGTCTGGTTGCTATAACATTCAATCAAAATAATATGTCTAGTTGCTATGATATTCAATATGCCAATATGCCTTTTTCCTGTGGTACCAAGTTTAGCACATCCTCTTTGAACATGCCAAGTTTCTGTTGTTAAAAAATGTAGTTATAGCCTGCAAGATTACTACCCGCTGAACATGCTGGTTACATCTTGGTTGAAACGATGTGCTAAGCAATCAGAAGTTGCATTAAATTCTGTGGACAATTGAGAATGGAGCTTATGCATAATGTTTTACAGGACATTGATACCTAATGGAGGTCGAAGAGGCTGTCAGGTCCGACGATGCCTGTCTAGAAGCTGGTGATCAGGCCTGGAACGGCCATGGAGCAGGCCGGCCGACAGTAAGGGAGCTCCACGGAGCTGCCGACGGAGAGGTCGACTACCAGGGAACTGCCGACAAGAGAGCTCGAGGTGGAGGAGGGTGACGACAGGGAGGGCACTAGAGCTGGACCGGCCTCTGTCTCCCCTGAAGATGTCGGCCCTCCACCTCGCCCGAGGACGACGATGGTGAGCTGGAGCTCGACCGGTCTCCTCCCTTCGCGAGGAGTGGCAGTGGGATCGCGCCTACCAGGGATCGCGGCCGCCTCCCCTGGGGATCGTGCCTGCCAGTGATCACGCGCCGCCGGAGATCACGAGCGCCGGAGATCGCTGGGATCGTGGGTGCTGGGGATTGTGCCTGCTATCGCGGACACCAGGGATCGCGCGGCTGCCGGAGATCGCAGGCACCAGGGATCGCCCGGCCGCCGGAGATCGCGGGCGCACGCTGAGATTTTAAAATCTGAATCTTGAATATACGTCAATTTGTAACGTTTTAAAACAACCTGGGTTTATTTGTAAAATTGTGTTTATACATGGCGTGCGAACACTAATTCGGGCCGGAGTGAGTAGATAATTTCACACAACATATTGTTTCCCTTTATACTGATTATCTTGCGAATCAGTGTATCTTATACTCCTATTTCTGTTTCCACGCCAGATGTTGTGAAGTGGCCATGATCAGCCTCCTAGACTTTACTGAGAATGCCATTTCCCATGAAGTGCAATGACAGAATACTGAAAGCCCATGGATGGAGTTTTCTTCACCTATAACTAGCTGTGTTTGAAGCAATGTAGGTACTTCAGTGTGGAAATTAGCCATCACCCTGGATGCCCTTTGCTTCTGACACATAGCATTTTGTATATATGTTGTTATGTACATTCTACATAGAAATATAGCACAACAGAGACCCTGAGAACCATTACAGTAGCAGTGCTCATTCCATGGTTTGTTTCTTCTGAAAGTTTATTATTCAGACCGTCTTCTAATTGTTGTATCCTACAAGGGAAATATATATACCTGGAGTCTGTGATAGATGTAGTAGGAAGTGTGATAAAAGAGCCAGAATATATATTCTTCCTAATAGTGGTAATATCCACTCATGATTTATGGATTCTACTTTCAGATCATAAACCACTTTGAATGAAGAAACTTCATTTGTTGCGGAGAACCAAATTACACTGTGACACCCATGAGCGAATTCTTCACACCCTCGATGTCTTATCTACCAAGAGATAATTAATCCTCTACTTCATCCATCTGATGAAGGTGCTCTATTTTTTTGTGTGTTTTAGTCACATGGGGTTCATGCTTGATGACCATGGGCTCTGACTGATTTTGGTTGGAGCAGAGAATATCCGTTTGTGCTTGGAACTAACTTTTATTGTATTTGTTTGTGAGCTGGGTTCATCGGACGAATGTGGAATTCAGCTTTCAACTAGAACAATACTTTTTCAGTAGTACGAGCGCCCAGGAGATAGTGAAGTTATTTTTTTTGTGTTTTAGTCACATGGGGTTCCTGCTTGATGACCATGGCCTCTGCACTGATGTTGGTTGGAGCAGATAATATTCGTTTGTGCCTGGAACTAACTTTTATTGCAGTTGTTTGTGAGCTGGGTTCATCAATCGAATGTGGAGGTCAGCTTTCAACCAGAACACTACTTTTTCAGCAGTAGGAGCGCCCAGGAGTTGGTGAAGTTATTTTTTTGTTCTTCAGGTTTGTGGCTATATATTTGTTATGATTAGTTGTCATCTGAGATTAGGGAGAGAGGCGCCTCTCTACAACAATCTGTAGTTCACATATTAGGTATAGGCATTAAAATATAATGAACATGTGTTTTTTAGCTACATGGCTTGAAGCTTTAGGATTCCTAAGATATAGTGAAGATTGTATCCTCTACTGGAACTATAGTACCGATATAATCCCTCCATCCCAAGACTTAAAGTCTATATCTTTTTTGAAAAGTCAAGCCATGAAAAGTTTGACCAAACTTTTAAAAAAACTATCAAGAACTATTATATTATATACATACCATGTGAAAATATGTTTCACGATGTATGAAAGGGTATGGATTATGTATCATAAATATTAATATTTTTCTCTTAAAACTTGGTCAGACCTGAGGTAGTTTGACTTTTGAAAAACTTAGGTAGTATTTGGTATTCCCCTTCCTTACATAACAAGTCGATTGGAGGTCTCAGGTCTTGTTTGATGCCATATTCAGCGAAGCCTTGTTCCTTTCAAAAAGAAGTATGAGTAAAGGGACTCGCCATTTATATTGCTCTTATGTTTTTCCGGTTGGTGTAAAGCTGTCCTGATAGCAGTGGTTTTATTTGGATAAATATTAGACCAATTAGTAAGGTTATGCCTTGATCTAATATCAGCAGTGAAGCTAAAGATGTACATATCGTGCAAAAACACTAAACGAGAACAACAGAGATCGGCGCAGCAACGCGCGCGAGGTCCATCTAGTTCCCACTAAAAGGAAAAGGATCTTGATCTTGGAAGTTCTTTCTCGATTGAGCATGGATGCAAGGAAGAAGTTCACAATGAAGAGCATGAGAAGATTTCTCGATTGAGCATGGATGCAAGTACCGAACAAAGGTAGAATCTAGAATCTGCTACTGTTACCGAACTTTACTCAAATACTGTCATTTTGTCATTACTACTGCAGATTGCACTACTTCCTAAGTTACAATATATATTTATTGTGGCCATGGTTAGCTTGGATTTGCTTTCTTAGTTACATTGTACTTCTCATTTGAAAGCTCTGACAACAATAAATAAACCAAATATGCAGAGCCATGAACTGTTCAGATTCTACTGCCTCACCACAACTTGTGACGGTTCAAGTGATTCTAATTGGGTTTATACCTTCATTTTGATCCTTTTCTTCTTCTTCAGGTATGATGCCTTCTTCAGATGGACTTCAATTCATATCGAGGAGAACCATGGCTTTCTAATATGCTGTTGTTGGGGACCCGATCGAGGAGAAGCTAGTGGGGAACACCGAGCCTGGAGGTGGTCTCGCTGGTTGAGGAGGAGCCGATGACGTGGCCGAGGAGCACCGAGCCTGGAGCAGGACCTTGTCGGCCATGAGGGGAAGAAGGGACGCGGTGCTGAGCGAATTAGACCTTGCCGGCAAGGTGCTCGCTGCCTTGCCGCTGCTGGGATGGTGGCCGGCAAGCTTCCCTGGCTCTGCCGCTGCTAGGGCTGGTGGCCGGCAATCTATCACTACCGGAGCCGGTGACCGGCGAGCTGTTGCTGCTGGGGCGGTGGCGATGATAATCAGCTGGTGAGATCGCCAGGTCCTAGCAGACGAGGTGTGTTGTTTTAGCCAACGATTTGCTGCCGTTGGGGGAAGGTGCTGGGCAGGACGCAGGGGAAGGTGCTGGGCCAGACTGTTGGGCGAGGTGCTGGGGCGGCAACACGCGACGAGCTGGGAGATCCGTGATCCAGACGTGACTCAACTTTCAAGTCGATCAGGGGTAGTTTTGAACTTAGGCGTCCTTTTGATCGTTGTCGGAAAACTCTTCCGCGACTTACGTTTGTGGACGGAGGGAGCAAGTAATATGGTATGTTAGTTATATGTGTTGAGTGTCCTAGTTACGTGCTGTGGCTATGTTGGTTGTATTTGTTTACTTTATTTAGTGCTCTCTAAAACCTTCTAGTTATGAGCAGAGCTGAGTGAAGTTTCATGCAGCCTTTAAATAGAGGCCACTGCTCTCTACCAATTAATAAAGAGAACTTTGTGTTCTTGTCCTAGATCTAAGATTAGATCTTGTGTGTTGAGAGTTTTGGATTGAACTCTTGACAGTCCTCGCCCCTAGAGTGATATCTAGCGCAGCACGTTGAAAACATTTCTTTAATATTTTTGTTGTCTTTATTATAGCAGTAAGGTGGAGTTATTCCTCCCCAACGTTTATGTTGCATCTCGTGGTACCAGAGCCATGCTCATCCGTTATAGCTTTTCGTCATGTTATAATTGCGATAAGTAAATAGTGAAGAACGAAAAGAAATTATAGCAAGCGGACATGGATTTAACGTGGAAAAAACTTTCCAACAAAGAGAGTAAAAAACCACGGACGTCAGTCAGCGAAACTTCACTATATCGAGAAATGTTTACAAATGCTGGGATTTTCACAGATACAACTTATCCCAGCCGGCGGCTTACAAGAGGTTTATATATCGGTGGAAACCTAGGTCTTCACCGATCCGTACCATACCGAACTCCACCTTGAGACAAATTCCTTCTTATAGTATCAACAATAATCATCTCCCTAAACAAACAAAGCAAATACTTTTGGTACCAATAGACACTTGGGATAATCAGTTAAACCAACTAAGTTCGAGCAAAACTCAAACTTAGCAACAAGAACATGTTTAGTCATCATATCAACATGATTATCATGAGTGCTGATCTTGCATACCTTTAGTTTACCTTAAGCAACAATGTCTCTAACAAAATGGTACTTGACATCGATGTGTTTAGTTCTCTCATGGAACATTTGATCTTTTGTAAGGTATATGACACTTTGACTGTACAAAACAAAGTAATGCAAGAATCATCTCCCCAAAGCTCAGCAAACAAACCTTTCAACCAAACAGATTCTTTGCGAGCTTCAACAATAGACATGTATTCAGCTTCAGTAAAGTACTTACTTGAGTCTACGACTCAACCAAATATTCGGGGGCTACTCCTATCAGGATCGCTGGTCGTGCACCTGAAGATTTGATCAGGTCCCCTGATGCAGTCAAAGAAAGGATGAGTGTGGTTTCCCCTTGAATCCTTCTTCGATTCCATGACTCGATTACGGACTCGGGGATACTCCCATAGGGAGCATCAGTTAAGTTGGTTCATTGAAGGCATTTATAGGATTAAAGTCTCCGCTTGAGTCTACGACTCGAACCAGACACTCAGGGGCTATTCCCATAGGGAGCGTTGGTCACACACCCTATGATTCAATTGATTTTGATCCTTCAGATCCTTTACAGCTACTATGAACACAACTGACAAAACTGGCGACTCCACCTAAAATTAATGATAAGAGAGACATATCTGCTTAGTCACCCAAAACGTCTCCACAACGATAAACTTTCGGGTGTTGTATCTACGACGCAAAGGTAAGACCTACATATACAATTTGATGGCCTGGTAACGCACGTGAATTTGATGGCCTGGTAACGCACGTCAAATTACACCAGCAATTTTCTGGATTCAAGTCCAGGGACTCGAGTATGAGTAAAAAGCATTGTTTTGCCCAAAGGAAGTTAACTGACCCTGATCCGTCGGGAGATTCAGGCACACCTATCAACTATCCCTATGTACTAATATACTGACCCGAAACAATATTCAGATGAAAGCACTCAAAGACTTAAGAGCTCTAGTAAAATCTACGATTCGACTGAACACTCGGGGCTATTGACATGGGTATGCCCTACGGGTTCCCAATGTTAGCCTATCCAGTCCGGCCCAATAGAAGCCCATGCAATTATCCACTCCTGATGATGAAGCCCAGGAAGGATCCAGATGGCCTAAGCCCATAAAGGATACGACTCCTTAGAGGAACACGATTTTATTTAGATAGAAATTCAAAGGGAAAACCCCTAACTTGTAACCGAATCGACCTACCCCCGATACAGATGCCGCCTAGAGGGGGGGGGGGGGTGAATAGGTAGTTTAAAACTTTTGCGAGATGGGCTTAACAAAGGCGGAATAAAAC
This sequence comes from Avena atlantica, assembly GCA_910589765.1. Classification (NCBI taxonomy): domain Eukaryota; kingdom Viridiplantae; phylum Streptophyta; class Magnoliopsida; order Poales; family Poaceae; genus Avena; species Avena atlantica. Next base: position 135,716,027 of record OU342739.1, read on the forward strand.
TAGCGTTTACTTTGTCAAGCACAAAACCTATATAAACTACGGTTTACCTATGTGCACTAACAACTTATGCTAAGCAAAACAAGAAACTATGTGATAACTAGATAAAAGACTTCAAGCACGAAGGCTATCAGAGAGTAAAGTGCATAAGTAAATAGCTCGGGAATAGAGATAACCGAGGCACACAGAGACGATGATTTATTACGGAGTTCCTGGAGGGGTGGGTGGTTCTAAGACCACCACGCCACAAAAGGCCTCACCCTATTCTCCTGTGAACCTCGCCACAAGATGCTTGATTCACTTCTCCACTATCGGTGCACTTGTCGGTGGCAATCCATAACCTCTCACAAAGGTTGGGGCACTTCTCCACAACTCAATTGGGGGCTACCAACAAACAAGCTTGGGGAAAGCTCCATAATTTAACTGGAGGACCCAAGTAATCCACAAACCTGCAAAACAACTAAACCTTCTAGGGTTCCAAGAACCCAAGAGTAAAAAACTTCTCACCTTTCACCCAATCGAATCCTCACCAAGAATTCAAACCGATGCACCAAATGCAATGTCAAGAACACAAGAAGTGCTCAACTCCTTCTCTCCCAAATTCCACCAAATCTACAAAAGCTAGTGGGAGAATAAGAGAGGAAGAACACAAGAGGAAATCCACAAAAGAAACCCCAAGATCTAGATCCCAATATGTTCCCCTCACATAGAGGACATATGGATTGGTGGAGTTGTAGATCTAGATCCCCCCTTTCAAATCCCCCCAAAAGATTCAAGAAATATGGGGGGAGATTGAGAGTATTTGCAAGCTCTTGAAGGTCAAAACAATAGGGGGAGAGAGAGAATGCAATCCACCAGCCTAAGGAGGAAGGAGTCTATTTATACCCCTCCCAAGTGAAATATGACCGTTTGGGACCTCCCAGTTCGGATAGTCCGCCCCTCCCCCGGATATTCCAGGTTCCCCGTGCCAAAATATGGCTAAGGACTTTGCGGCGCAGACCTCTATATAGGGGCGGGTATTTGGGGCGGATAATCCCCCACCCCCCGGATTTTTGGCCGGATAATCTGCCCCTCTAAAACTGGCAGGAACAGCAAAACTGAAACCATCATAACTTTTGCTTCCGTACTCCAATTTTGATGATCTTGGGCTCCTTTAGAATATAGTAACGAGCTACACAAGATCATGCAGGGAACCATCATAGTCCAGCAAGGGAGGATATAAGCAGATGATGAAATGTTTAACCTATCTATAAAATACAAACCGGTAAAACCTCCAATATTGAAAACACAATAGAGAATGCATAACTTGAGCTTGTCATAGATATTGACACAAGATCTAAATTATCTCATGGATAAGAACCAAATAAGAACCAAGAAAGATGATGCCAAGTATGCAAAGGTTTGAGCTCTCACCGAGGGATATGATCAAGTTACTCACTCGAGAGCCCCTCTTGATAGTATGGTTATCTATCCTATAAACCGGTCTCCCCAACTAACACCACGAGACCGGTAAGAAAGAAACCCTATCAAGATCAAACCTTTGCCTTGTGTATATTCCACTTGATTTTCTACACCTCAAGATGGAACATGTTTCTTGATTCCACTAGCTTGGTGAAGACTTGGAATTTGCTCCCCATACTCCACTATGGAAGAGCCTCTCTCTTTTAGGCATATCTTCACATATCCATGATCATCATGAGGATGGCAAGCTACACTTGAGATCATCTTATTATTCAAGACACACTTGCCAGAGGCTCAACTTGTATTTGACCAATCTATAGATCATTCCTTGAAACCTTGATCAACACTTGATCTTCTTCACTTTTTTCTTCTTCCAACCTTGAAGCCAACATATGGTTCAATCATTGTCTATGGAAAAATCCTACAAGTAAAACTCAATGCAAACATAAGTCCATAGAACATTGTCATTAATTACCAAAACCACACATGCGGGCACACATGTTCTTTCACCCGGGACCTGGCCTATCTATATAAAGGCCAGGAGGGCATGGTGAGGAGGACCAATCCACAACCCTAGCATACACACCACCAGATCTCATATGCGCACCCACTATAATCTTTGGCTTTGCCATTAATCAAGAGAAGACAAGTATGGGTAAGGTTTCCTCTGGGGGCCCGAACCTGGGTAAAGTACGTGTCCTTTGTTGCTTGTTTGCTAACCGTTCCACGATCCCCAATGTCCCCTCCTTCTCCAAAACCCAAGCTCATAACAATGGGCATTGACGAGTCGAAACCTCGTCACTACCCTAAACAATCTACTTCGGTTTTCACTGTCGAGTTTGGGGCATGTTACTACGTAGGACGGGCGTTTTTTGCAAACCAAGTAGAATTCATTCATATTACGATAAAATTTTATAATCGAACGAAATTTAACTAAATATAAACAATGCTAAACACCGCTGTTCTGGCCGGGTGGACCGGTCTCGTTGTCTTTCCTGGCACCACGCATGTTGGCCTTTCGCTCGGCCTGCTTTTGCGCCCATCTCGGATGTAGTGCTTCCACCATCCGCATGTGTGCTACAGGCTAGGCTGCTCCCTTTAGCGTTCCACTAGTCGTTCTGCATCTCTCTATTGTTTCAATCAACTGCTAGTAGTACTTGTTCTGAGAAATCCAGGCAGCCTCGCAAACGGCGGATGCAACCTCATTCTCCATGTGATGCGAAGAATGGCATGCCGCTCCCTCTCCATGAGGAGGCGTCCATTCTCCTCCACCGGCACCCTCTCTAGGGAGATATCTGAGTCACGGGCTTCAGTGTACCAGTTGATCTCGCCGAGGTTATAGACCTCCTTGGTCCTCTCCCACTCACTCTTGTAAGAGTTGAGGACTTTGCTCTACGGCAGATCAAGCACCTCCTCGACCTTCTCCTTGTCGGAGTCGTCCGTCAAGGAGAAATCGAGTGAATCGGTCTAAGGAGGTCGGAGGAGTTGGTTCTTAGTCAGAGAGGAAAATTCTGTCTTGGTCAATCCACGTGAGCGGCCTACTTCTTAGTAGGCACAAGAGCCGCCTTTATAGCTACCAGTTATGGACAATGCGGTCTCAAAATTGGCTAGTCCATAACCCGGATCGTGGGATCACCTTGTTGGGGAATGCGCTATGCAAAATAAAATTTTCTAGCGCATAACCAAGATCCAATGCGAGGGAGAAGGTAACAGATCATACCCTCTAGAGGAATTTTACCAATGACGAGGTTGGTCGTGTCGTGGGAATGACCACGGCAGATGCTGCAATCGGCAGCGAGTAGTAGAACGAAGGGCAAGGGCGGCCAGCCATCTGCGGTGCGAGATGAGGGCGGAGACACAAGGTTTTACCCAGGTTCGCCCCCCGGAGGGTAAAGACCTACTCCTGCTAGATTGTATTATGATGGAGGTGCAATGGGGCGAGCTCGACGGCGAGTCGCTTGGGTTGATGATGGAACGTACGTTTACACGCCCTGTAGGGAGGTTTATATAGACTCACCCTCCCCTAGGGTTTACATATCTCAACCGAATCTGTTAAGGTTTCGGCACTCGTTTAACCTAATCCGACTGGGCCTATCCACTCTCCTGGGCCTTCAACTTCCAGTTGCTTGGATCCACGCCAGGTCTTGATCCAGTCGCCGTCTTGCGGGCCCACTCGCCAGCTCCTGGGCCAGTCGGAAACGTCCTGCTGGGTATACCCTGGTAGGCATATTGTAACACCCTCAGAATCGGCTCTATGCAAGTTTTAGCGAAACCCGCCAAACCCGCATAGAAACGATTCAAAGGTGCCCACCAGGCACTTTCGTGCGGGTGGAAAACAAAGTAATAACATTACACAACAGTCCTCGATGGGACCCACAGAACAGATATATACAACAGAGACTCAGTGAGTCAAGAATACACATATAATATACAAAGATCCAAATCACCTTGAAAATGATAGAGCGTCCAGCTACGGACAAGATGCAAATGGGGCTAAGAGCCCTGAAGAATAACCAATGGCGTCCATAACCCTGCCCAGGCCAAGCCGGAAGGGTAACCCTGCTAACGACGTCGGTCTCAAAACCTGCTTAAACAAAAGGGGTGCCGACAAAGGGCAAAGGAAAAAGAGGAGCGTCAGTACTGAGGCCAGTACACGGCGAGACTAGAATTCGGCGGTCCTCGCCTACATAGGTATGGTGGACTGAGCGGCAGCGGCAGCATGCACTAAACAAACTATAGATTCTCGATGCAACTGGCGGCAATCAGAGAGGGGTGAGAAAGACCTATTCGGAACCAACCTGACATTATCACCAAACAAACCCATCCTGGCGTTTCCCCCTCGAGACCAAACGAGGAAGTCAACCGAGGAACTCACACAGTTGGCAGTTTTATTTATTCAGTTATCGTTGCAGTAATTACTAGTCAGGTATAGATAATCATCCTGATAAAGTAAGCAGTGGGCACTTTTAGTTAACCATTCCGTGATAGTTGCAACACTTACTAGTCATATACAGATAACATGAGATAAACCCAAAACCCAGCAGTTGTTGGTACTTTTATTCAGTCATTCCGTTGTAGTTGCCATACTTACTAGTCAGGTACAATGGTCGCAAGCGACAATCCAAACAAGCAATTGTGGGCAGTATTATTTATCCATTCCATTATAGTGAAGCTGATTACTAGTCATTATAAAGTCAAATTTATAGCAATAAACTTTAGTTATGCTTGTCTATGGTCGAGATACTGTGCTCCAAGTCGTCCATAACCGCGGACACGGCTTTCAGAAAGTTTTAACCCGGCCGGGGTGCACAAATAGCAACACACACATGATCAACCTCGGAAAAACCAAATCAAAACCCAACGAGGTCTTCACGACAGAGCAATCACAAGATTCAGAAATATTTCAGGGGGCCACCCCATTGAGTAGACCCGCAACGAAGTAAGCAAGCTTCGAGACGGACTCAAGGTTAGCGCCAATGGATGTAAGCGACTGGGAACCCGAAAGTGTGGCTGGGCTTGTCGATACCGCGTAATCACTCCGCTTACCTAAACAGTACAGTGTGCTCCTCGCACAATTTAAATACATAAGTAGCATGGCATAAGTACAGGATCGTAAATAAAACCTCAAACTAGTTTGTGGCCCCAAGAAATAAGACGGAATCAAGCTCTGGCTAAGGGGGGCCCATACTCCCCATATGTGGATAGCGCGATAAATCAAGGAACAGGTATCAAGTACTCGGGGTCCTACGGGACACAAGTGGGCGTTCGGAAACTAGATATTATCTATCACCCACCGATGCCTCTGCTTACTTCAATTTTAATTGTTAAACAGGAATTAAAGTGAACAATAAGTAAAACTATGATCATCTCCAACATCAAACATGCGGCATTACTCCAACAACTGTGGCAAATGACAACACGCGACATCACTTGAGCAAGCGACTACGGCGCGCAAGTCCAACTATCTACCAAACAACAGGTAATAGGATGTGTCCAAGGCAATATAGGGCTGCACGGTATATCACAGGTACGGAAACTAAAGCATCGCAACACAGATAGCAATAGATCAACAGGAGGGGAGTAAATACTATAAAAGTAAGATAGGTAGAAAGGGGGAGATGCTCGCCTGAAAACATTGACGAAGGGTTCAACCGAAGATCGGGACGAAGCTCACATCAACTCAACGACCTTATCCGCGAAGAAGCAAAACACTATAATAAACACCGGATGCAATATTTAATACAACGGCAGAAGATCGGCATGATGCATGTCTGATGCATGGCATGGCAAGGTGCGATGCAATTAGGTTAATATAAAGTGGAACCGGGGTCCCGACAATTAATAAGGTGGTTCATGTTGTTTAGCTACCCCGCAATTTAAGTGTTGTTTGAACATGGCAAATGATAGCACCGGTTCGCTACACAAGTTTAAATGAGGCCAATATAAGGCTAGATTTGCCCGCATATGGGCCCCATATTTAATTATTAGGTGAATCGGCGGAAGGCCCCCAAACCACAGACAAGTATGCATGCATGAACAATTTATATGCAACAGTTATATAGGTGACATTTATAAAATAGGGTTCTCGGATAAGGGGTTCACACTTTAGGGGGGTCTCGACGAACTTGGGGGTTCCGGGGTTCGGGGTCGGTCTCGGGGTTCGGATCTGGGGTTCGACGGGACGGTCTCGGCGGGAACGTTCTCGGGCCACGGAGGTAGGTCTTGTCGCATCCGGGAAGCCGGACTTGGTTTGGTGTCGGGGCGCGTCGGATTCTTTCGGGTCGGTGCCGTTCTTATTGTCGCGCCGATCTTGTCGGGTCCCACAGGGTCGATCTTGCCGTTGCGAGGGTCTTGTCGGGCCCGCGCAATCGAGTCGGTCTTGGCATTCCGGATGAAGTACTTGTCGTCCCATGGCGATCTTGGAGTTCCGGGGGTTTTTCCCGCGTCCGTGATGTAGATCTTGTCGGTTCCCTGTCGGAGGCCTTCGGGGACGGGGTCTCGGCGACTTGGCGCGTCGAGGTTCGGTTTCCGGTTCCGGCGCCGTGGTCTTGCGTAGTTCCCGGTTCGTGACTCGTGCCGGTCTTGTGGTTTCCGCGAAGATCTTGAAATTCCAGACCGGTTTGCGAGCTTGGATAATCCTTGGTGTAGAAGTAGCCGATGCAACCGATGTTGTGCGTCCCCTGTCTTCACACGTCTTCACCTATGCAACACCACACCACCACAGGGAGCAAGGAGGCAGGAGGCGCTGTGAGGCCCCAACACCCAAGCGGCATGGGCTTCGGAAGGCGGCCACAACGGCGGCTGTCGGCGACGGAGAAGGGCATGGGCACGTCGGGGCAGGTGCGGGAGCGACGGGAAGAGGGCGGCCGCGGCCAGAGACGCGCAGGCCGGGGCCGGTGGCGAGCGTCGCGGCCGGCGGCGCGGGAGGCAGGCGACACGGGCCCGCTGTCGGCGGCGGGGGCTCGGCTTGGGGCGGACGGCGGCTCGGACCGGAGAGGGCCGCGCGGCGAACGGCGGGCGAGGCCGGCGAGGCAGATGGGGTCGGTGGAGACTGCGGCGGCGCGGGGTGAAGCGAGTGGCGGCGGAGCAGGGGCCTGAGGTTGGGGACGAGGCCTGGGGAGGAGCAGGGTCGGCGGGGCGCGACGCGGCAGAGGCGCGGCTCCGGCGAGGGCAGGTCGCGGGCGCGGCGAACGGGGCGGCAGACGGCGCGCGGTTCGCGGGAGGCGCGCGTCGGCGACGCGAGACGGCGAGCCTGGGGCCGGAGGGGGCCGCGCGGCGCCGGCGGACGCAGCGGAAACTCGGGGGTGGCGGCTTGCGGCGGCGTCGCGGGCGGACGCGGCGACGGAGGCGGCCTCGCGAGGGGCAGGCGGCGCGGGGCGAGCCGAGGGTGGCCGAAGGAAAGCGGGCTCGAGGGCGAGCGAGGAGGCTGAGCGCGGACGGGCGCAGGAGGCGGCGTCGCCGGCGCACAGGAGGAGGACGGGGCGGCGGAGGCGGATGCGGCCAAGGGAGGGAGAGGGGCCTGGCGGTGTCGAGGTGGGAGGAGAGCGAGGGAGGGTGCCAGGGCGACGCCAGCTCGGGGGAGGGAGCACGGAAGAAGGGGAGGCTGCGGGACGGGAGGTGGGCGACGCGCAGGGGTCGCGCGGGTGGGCCCGGGAGCAGGCGCGCGTGAGCGGTTGTCGGTGGGGTGGGCCAGCGGGGAGTGTGCGTGGTGGGGTGGGGATCAGGTGTGTGGGAAGCGTGTGTGTGGCCTGGGTGTGTTGAGTGTGTGGCCAGGTGGGGAGGGAGGAGAGAGGGAGTGATGTGGCAGCGTGTGAGTGGGTGAGGGAGAGGGAGAAGGTGAGGTGGCGCGACGGGGTTGGCCGGGGTGAGGTGGCCAGAGGGATGGGTAGATAGGTTGGTAGGAATAGGATTAGGTTGGACCGATTTAGTTTTCTGGGGGTGGTCGTTCGGGTCTATTCGGCCCGTTCGACTGCCCCCCTAAAAATATTTAAAGGTTTTATTTATTTAGACCAGGGCCTTTGCAACCCGATAACCGACAAAACAAAATAATCCGGAGACCCGGTTTTGGTTTTGAATTAAAAGATGGGGCGTTTAGAAAACAAAACCAGGCTTTTTCCCAAAATAGTTTTGTGTGACCAGATGTAAGATGATGACGATGCTCAAATGCAATGTGGCATGATGACATGAGCATGCGGTCATGATGATGCAATGCACAAAACAACGCGATTTTCTAGTAGTGGTTTTGCGGGATGCCACAATTCGACACCACTAACAATGGATCTCGCCCTCGAGATCCGCCTCATGGTACCGGAAGGAAGGTCGGCGATCTGCGTCTTCTCGCTTCGTGTAGATCTTCGCGACACCACTAACAAGAGGTCGTTGTCCGTGATCGTCGAGAGAGCACTCCGGATAACAACGGACGGAGTTAAAGGTAAGGCCACCTCTAACTTCAGCGGAAGGAGTAAATTGCATCGATCCACCATTCAATGTACAAAAGCGAATGATAAGAGTAGTGGTATGGTCGCGACTCCATCCCGCACTCAAAGCATTACTCTGTACACGAACGGATAGATTATGCAACCAACCCTTAGGGTTCAGACTGAAGATCTCGACAAGCGAGGTTAGGAAACAAAGGAGTGATGCAGACTCTGCATCGGATCTGGCGTAGATGATGTTGTCGTGTCGGAAAACACCGGAAGGCACAAACAAGGAACAAAGAATGGTACCACAACAGACGGATTCCTCAAACAGCTTGAACACCGGATGGTAGGACACCGTTATCAGAGAAGGACGCGAAACCCTGGAGGTACGACGGAACCCAACCACGAGAAATCCTGGACTCGAAGAGGGAGAAGAGAGCGGATTCAAAACACGTCGAGATAAGAGGAGAATAGCAGAGGGGTAAGAAGTAAAATCAGACCTAATCAGAACTATCCAACCGATTTTCAAAAATAGTTTTGACACTCTACTTCGGCCGTTAGCTAGGTTATCCTACAGGCTGGACTTGTGGGGTATCGCAACTGCTGAGCTCTGATACCACTCTGTAACACCCTCAGAATCGGATCTATGCAAGTTTTAGCGAAACCCGCCAAACCCGCATAGAAACGATTCAAAGGTGCCCACCAGGCACTTTCGTGCGGGTGGAAAACGAAGTAATAACATTACACAACAGTCCTCGATGGGACCCAAAGAACAGATATATACAACAGAGACTCAGTGAGTCAAGAATACACATATAATATACAAAGATCCAAATCACCTTGAAAATGATAGAGCGTCCAGCTACGGACAAGATGCAAATGGGGCTAAGAGCCCTGAAGAATAACCAATGGCGTCCATAACCCTGCCCAGGCCAAGCCGGAAGGGTAACCCTGCTAACGACGTCGGTCTCAAAACCTGCTTAAACAAAAGGGGTGCCGACAAAGGGCAAAGGAAAAAGAGGAGCGTCAGTACTGAGGCCAGTACACGGCGAGACTAGAATTCGGCGGTCCTCGCCTACATAGGTATGGTGGACTGAGCGGCAGCGGCAGCATGCACTAAACAAACTATAGAGACTCGATGCAACTGGCGGCAATCAGAGAGGGGTGAGAAAGACCTATTCGGAACCAACCTGACATTATCACCAAACAAACCCATCCTGGCGTTTCCCCCTCGAGACCAAACGAGGAAGTCAACCGAGGAACTCACACAGTTGGCAGTTTTATTTATTCAGTTATCGTTGCAGTAATTACTAGTCAGGTATAGATAATCATCCTGATAAAGTAAGCAGTGGGCACTTTTAGTTAACCATTCCGTGATAGTTGCAACACTTACTAGTCATATACAGATAACATGAGATAAACCCAAAACCCAGCAGTTGTTGGTACTTTTATTCAGTCATTCCGTTGTAGTTGCCATACTTACTAGTCAGGTACAATGGTCGCAAGCGACAATCCAAACAAGCAATTGTGGGCAGTATTATTTATCCATTCCATTATAGTGAAGCTGATTACTAGTCATTATAAAGTCAAATTTATAGCAATAAACTTTAGTTATGCTTGTCTATGGTCGAGATACTGTGCTCCAAGTCGTCCATAACCGCGGACACGGCTTTCAGAAAGTTTTAACCCGGCCGGGGTGCACAAATAGCAACACACACACGATCAACCTCGGAAAAACCAAATCAAAACCCAACGAGGTCTTCACGACAGAGCAATCACAAGATTCAGAAATATTTCAGGGGGCCACCCCATTGAGTAGACCCGCAAAGAAGTAAGCAAGCTTCGAGACGGACTCAAGGTTAGCGCCAATGGATGTAAGCGACTGGGAACCCGAAAGTGTGGCTGGGCTTATCGATACCGCGTAATCACTCCGCTTACCTAAACAGTACAGTGTGCTCCTCGCACAATTTAAATACATAAGTAGCATGGCATAAGTACAGGATCGTAAATAAAACCTCAAACTAGTTTGTGGCCCCAAGAAATAAGACGGAATCAAGCTCTGGCTAAGGGGGGCCCATACTCCCCATATGTGGATAGCGCGATAAATCAAGGAACAGGTATCAAGTACTCGGGGTCCTACGGGACACAAGTGGGCGTTCGGAAACCAGATATTATCTATCACCCACCGATGCCTCTGCTTACTTCAATTTTAATTGTTAAACAGGAATTAAAGTGAACAATAAGTAAAACTATGATCATCTCCAACATCAAACATGCGGCATTACTCCAACAACTGTGGCAAATGACAACACGCGACATCACTTGAGCAAGCGACTACGGCGCGCAAGTCCAACTATCTACCAAACAACAGGTAATAGGATGTGTCCAAGGCAATATAGGGCTGCACGGTATATCACAGGTACGGAAACTAAAGCATCGCAACACAGATAGCAATAGATCAACAGGAGGGGAGTAAATACTATAAAAGTAAGATAGGTAGAAAGGGGGAGATGCTCGCCTGAAAACATTGCCGAAGGGTTCAACCGAAGATCGGGACGAAGCTCACATCAACTCAACGACCTTATCCGCGAAGAAGCAAAACACTATAATAAACACCGGATGCAATATTTAATACAACGGCAGAAGATCGGCATGATGCATGTCTGATGCATGGCATGGCAAGGTGCGATGCAATTAGGTTAATATAAAGTGGAACCGGGGTCCCGACAATTAATAAGGTGGTTCATGTTGTTTAGCTACCCCGCAATTTAAGTGTTGTTTGAACATGGCAAATGATAGCACCGGTTCGCTACACAAGTTTAAATGAGGCCAATATAAGGCTAGATTTGCCCGCATATGGGCCCCATATTTAATTATTAGGTGAATCGGCGGAAGGCCCCCAAACCACAGACAAGTATGCATGCATGAACAATTTATATGCAACAGTTATATAGGTGACATTTATAAAATAGGGTTCTCGGATAAGGAGTTCACACTTTAGGGGGGTCTCGACGAACTTGGGGGTTCCGGGGTTCGGGGTCGGTCTCGGGGTTCGGATCTGGGGTTCGACGGGACGGTCTCGGCGGGAACGTTCTCGGGCCACGGAGGTAGGTCTTGTCGCATCCGGGAAGCCGGACTTGGTTTGGTGTCGGGGCGCGTCGGATTCTTTCGGGTCGGTGCCGTTCTTATTGTCGCGCCGATCTTGTCGGGTCCCACAGGGTCGATCTTGCCGTTGCGAGGGTCTTGTCGGGCCCGCGCAATCGAGTCGGTCTTGGCATTCCGGATGAAGTACTTGTCGTCCCATGGCGATCTTGGAGTTCCGGGGGTTTTTCCCGCGTCCGTGATGTAGATCTTGTCGGTTCCCTGTCGGAGGCCTTCGGGGACGGGGTCTCGGCGACTTGGCGCGTCGAGGTTCGGTTTCCGGTTCCGGCGCCGTGGTCTTGCGTAGTTCCCGGTTCGTGACTCGTGCCGGTCTTGTGGTTTCCGCGAAGATCTTGAAATTCCAGACCGGTTTGCGAGCTTGGATAATCCTTGGTGTAGAAGTAGCCGATGCAACCGATGTTGTGCGTCCCCTGTCTTCACACGTCTTCACCTATGCAACACCACACCACCACAGGGAGCAAGGAGGCAGGAGGCGCTGTGAGGCCCCAACACCCAAGCGGCATGGGCTTCGGAAGGCGGCCACAACGGCGGCTGTCGGCGACGGAGAAGGGCATGGGCACGTCGGGGCAGGTGCGGGAGCGACGGGAAGAGGGCGGCCGCGGCCAGAGACGCGCAGGCCGGGGCCGGTGGCGAGCGTCGCGGCCGGCGGCGCGGGAGGCAGGCGACACGGGCCCGCTGTCGGCGGCGGGGGCTCGGCTTGGGGCAGACGGCGGCTCGGACCGGAGAGGGCCGCGCGGCGAACGGCGGGCGAGGCCGGCGAGGCAGATGGGGTCGGTGGAGACTGCGGCGGCGCGGGGTGAAGCGAGCGGCGGCGGAGCAGGGGCCTGAGGTTGGGGACGAGGCCTGGGGAGGAGCAGGGTCGGCGGGGCGCGACGCGGCAGAGGCGCGGCTCCGGCGAGGGCAGGTCGCGGGCGCGGCGAACGGGGCGGCAGACGGCGCGCGGTTCGCGGGAGGCGCGCGTCGACGACGCGAGACGGCGAGCCTGGGGCCGGAGGGGGCCGCGCGGCGCCGGCGGACGCAGCGGAAACTCGGGGGTGGCGGCTTGCGGCGGCGTCGCGGGCGGACGCGGCGACGGAGGCGGCCTCGCGAGGGGCAGGCGGCGCGGGGCGAGCCGAGGGTGGCCGGAGGAAAGCGGGCTCGAGGGCGAGCGAGGAGGCTGAGCGCGGACGGGCGCAGGAGGCGGCGTCGCCGGCGCACAGGAGGAGGACGGGGCGGCGGAGGCGGATGCGGCCAAGGGAGGGAGAGGGGCCTGGCGGTGTCGAGGTGGGAGGAGAGCGAGGGAGGGTGCCAGGGCGACGCCAGCTCGGGGGAGGGAGCGCGGAAGAAGGGGAGGCTGCGGGACGGGAGGTGGGCGACGCGCAGGGGTCGCGCGGGTGGGCCCGGGAGCAGGCGCGCGTGAGCGGTTGTCGGTGGGGTGGGCCAGCGGGGAGTGTGCGTGGTGGGGTGGGGATCAGGTGTGTGGGAAGCGTGTGTGTGGCCTGGGTGTGTTGAGTGTGTGGCCAGGTGGGGAGGGAGGAGAGAGGGAGTGATGTGGCAGCGTGTGAGTGGGTGAGAGAGAGGGAGAAGGTGAGGTGGCGCGACGGGGTTGGCCGGGGTGAGGTGGCCAGAGGGATGGGTAGATAGGTTGGTAGGAATAGGATTAGGTTGGACCGATTTAGTTTTCTGGGGGTGGTCGTTCGGGTCTATTCGGCCCGTTCGACTGCCCCCCTAAAAATATTTAAAGGTTTTATTTATTTAGACCAGGGCCTTTGCAACCCGATAACCGACAAAACAAAATAATCCGGAGACCCGGTTTTGGTTTTGAATTAAAAGACGGGGCGTTTAGAAAACAAAACCAGGCTTTTTTCCCAAAATAGCTTTGTGTGACCAGATGTAAGATGATGACGATGCTCAAATGCAATGTGGCATGATGACATGAGCATGCGGTCATGATGATGCAATGCACAAAACAACGCGATTTTCTAGTAGTGGTTTTGCGGGATGCCACACATATCCCCATCAGGTCATGCGTCGATCCACGCAACAAGCCTTAGCGAGTCACGTGAAGATGTATTATTCCACAGAAGGCTCCAACGATCAAGTTCTCCAAGGGTCACACCTTCACCGGTATCCACACGTGCAATGAGAACGACACTGCTTTGAAGTGATATTAAGCTCACAGACAAATCGGGAATGTGTTGATGAAGATCCGACAACACTTCATCATCCGGCTAGATGGATCTAGACGAAGGTAGTAGACGGGTAACACTACGCCGTGTTGATGAATACGGGCTCCTCGCGATGACGATGACAAGGCGAAGAGGAGGAAAATGGGCTCCGGGGAGCCAGGGTGGCGGCGAATGGCGTCGGCGGGTGGCGGCGAACGGCGTCGGCGGGTAGCTAGTGGCGTCGACGATAGTGGTGGTGGCGGCTAGGGTTTGGGGCTTGGGGCTCTCCTCCAATCATCTATTTGCCCTTGAAGGAGATATGCCCTAGAGGACAATAAATAAATTTGTTTTATTGTTATATCTCTAATGTTTATAATAGTTTTATATCATGATATAACTATATTAAGCGGAAACATTAATACATGGGTGGTATATAAATAACCAGGTCCCTAGTATCCTTTAGTACTAGTTCGTTGGGCAGCTAATGATCGAGGTTTCCTGATCATGGACTAACACAAATGTCAACTATCAATGAGGTCACTAAATGAAGTGATGGACACACCCGACTATAGAATTGCAATGTGATCCAGTCACAATGTTCAACGTTGCGATATCTAGCAAACGTATTAACTTAATCCTTCGACCGTGAGATCATGTTTAATCACTATCTCCCGCGAGTGCTTTCATCACATCAACCTTCATGACCGCAACTGGGTAGCCATAAAGGTGTGTGTCAGGTATTCCAGAGGAATAGTTGAGGCATATGTATCGAGATAGGGATTTTCCTATCCGAGTGATGGATAGATACTCTGTGCACACTCGGTGAGATCACATCAGTGAGCTTACAAGCATGTGACTAGGTCACAGGGATATGTTACCACGGGAACAACAACTTGATCGCGTGCCCGGCCAGACGATGACTAACATCATAGAACATGAGTGTGCCCATAGTGTATCTCTCCATCGTCAGGAGTAGCACTTCCCGAAAACATATAATTGGTGTACCATCCGGTAAGAGCAAAGACCTACTTTATGATTACATTCGTTCAAAGCAATGCTGACATGTCCATATTGTACCCAAGTTCACATGTGTCTCATGGTTAAATGAACTTCAATAAAGGCAATACATTGTTTATAAGAAACTATCAATAGCAAATATTGACGATGCATTTCACGGTATATCATGTTGTCTCTATCCATCGTCGTTGTTCTCCTAACAACTCTGATCTCATATATCATTGGTAACTACACAAAAAATTATCGTTTTTCCCATAGTTAGGAAACCGGAACTATCATTGATACATGAACTAGTCTCAGAGGTAAAACTAGGGATATCTTATTGATGTTTATTATTCCAAACATGTATTAGGGATTTCCTCCAAATACACATTATCTGGAAATAATACAATTATAGCATAGAATAATTAAATAATTATAAAACAAAAATATGAATAATAATACTTTTATTATTACCTCTAGAACATATTTCCATCACACCGCAGGTCTAAGGATTATATTGCATTAGCCGGATTATATGATGTATACTCACCCTGACTAAACCTTGGATAAATCTCACTAGCATAACTCTACTAGTTAGTGTAAGTCGGCTAGCATCTCCATGCGCATGATATATGGAACCTAATCATCCTCCACCTTACACATTAGTCGACAATGTGTTTCTAGCACAACAACAAACGACTAAGGACAAACTTACATAAACTAAACTAAATACATGGTTCACATTCGATGACAGGTACAAACAGGTTATACATGAACTATTATGAATGCAAGGCGCAAAAATAGAGCCTCTAGGGAATCGTTCCTAACAGAAGAGGCTATCTGCTCCACAGTTCCGAATGAGATAAAACTCAAAGGTTGCGTATCTAACAGAACACCCTCTTAAATAGTTAAGATAAAAAATGGTAAGTCCCTTCTCGAAGGTTCCAACCTAATTTCACCAGGAAGTAGCGGAGCTATACAAAAGATTTCCTAGACCAGGAAAACAAAAGACTCAGATAGTTCCTGGTGTGTAGCAAGCTCGGTACTACTCCCTCCTTTCGACGATATAATTTTTTTAGCAAAGCTAAAAGAACTTGCTTAAAAGGTTTATATTGTGGAACAAAGAGAGTACAAGCCAAAATAGAGACCTTTTTAATTTGTTTTTTCTGATTTAGAGGTACTGAGACAAAGGTGTCCGGTTGTCCTAGGAAAGAAGAAAATAGAGATTGTAAATGCTTGTGGGATTGTTGAGGAAATATTTGAGAGCTTTTTGCATTGGGTCAATTTCCTCAAATTAGCCAAGTGCCCTATTTTACAATATGACACACATATGACTTAAAGAAGTATACAATTACAACTCATAGATAGCCACATCTCTTCTCAATTTGTGGGGGTTCGAATTTGACATATCCACCTAGAAATTTGAACTAAAAGCCCGAAACACTTAACTATTTATTAGTTCCTCAATTGTGTTGTCATGGATCATCCAAAAACCCATAGAGATCCTAGATTCACTTTCAGGTGCCATAGGATAAGAACACGTTTAATAGCCTATAATCATATTGTTTAGAATGTTGTTGCAAGGGGCCACCGAGACATTGATGAGGCCAATCCACTCCCATGGAGGTCAAGGACATTTTCCTCAATGCTCATAATTGTAACATCCTACTCAATGTCTTGTGTGACGAAGATTTTAACCAAATCATCCATTTGGACAACACCTAGCTCACTTGGGATGCACCTCAGGAGATTCATGAGGGAGCTCTTTGGTCAAGGACTCAAGGCTTGATATCTTGTTGACTCAACTCGACGACAAGTTCAAGATTTCTGATGGCAAGGGATTCAATGAGATGTGCCATGAAAGAAGCTGCTGCAGCACAGAGTTCGCAAGCTAGTGCCATGGATAAATCTCAATCAATGGTGTGTCATATTGTTTATATTGTTTTACATATGAATGGTGTGAAATAGCATAATGTAATTGCGTAGGATTCATGATAGTGTGTTGAACTATCATGGCGGGGATAGAATGGCACCGCTGCTGAAGGGAGGATGTTAGGACACGTGCTCCCCATGTTTCTGACCCGAGGTCATATTCATTGCAGGACATCTCGATCTCTCCTCATGGTTGGCCCCGGTGGATGCTTACTAGTAGCCACGCGTCTCTTCTTGCATCTCCACCCCCACTCCACCCACCCAAGCCCGCCGTCACTGGTGCGACAAGCTGCGCCGCGATCTAGAGCTTCTCGTCTCTTGATGTTGGCGAGAATCAAGGATGGAAGGGCCGATTACTGTGCGACAGCGCATGCCAAGGATCCGTAGAGGAAGCGGAGGAGGAGAACAGGAGATGGGGACCGCTCGGGATTTACTCTGCTCATCTCCGTCAGTTTCAATTGGAGATCTTAGAAGCCCCGATCAGTAAGGATTCCTTCCTCTACTTGGGGGAGAAAAGTTTCAATATCAGCATTGGATCTTTTGGACCAATCCACATCAAAGCGGCTATCCTGTATGTGTTGCGGTTTGACTTTGCGGAGACCCAGGCAGTTAGCGCAAACGTTGCGCAAGCTTGTGTCGCTCAGCAAATTGTTGTTGAGAACGCCACTCCCGGCGCGGAGCTGTTGGAAGATGTCCAAAAAACAAAAGAGGGGAAGGCCACGCCATGCGACCTTGCCTTTCTCGAAGATGGAATAGGATCTACAAAGCCCCTTGCTGAAACTCTACGAGACAATGCAGATGGTTTCAGGATTCTTGAGGAAGGAATTGGGCGCCGCGGTGGGTTTGTTGGGTCTCCGTCTGCAGACACGCCTGTTCAACGAGGTCCTCTGTGTTTTGCCTCTAGTTCAGCAACTGTTTCTAAGGAATGGAGAGAGCAACGGCGGGAACTTGTAGTTGGGCCTGGTCCAAGCAGTCAGAGGAAGAAGGTAAAGCTATGGAAAGGCCCTGAGGGAGAGAGATGGGCTGGATGACAGAAATTCTGTGGAGGGGGGGGGGTATGGATGCTTCTCTCCCAACTTTGGAGCCGTCCTTGCAGCCCATGTGCCACCAACTACTTCGCCCACCTCCACCACCACAACCACCTCCCAGAGGGACACATATCCCATCGTATATAAACAAAGCTGCACCAAGTCTAGGGATTATTCCTCCCCCTCCTGGTGATGGCGGTTGTAGAGCTCACATCAGGTTTGTAGTGTTTCGGGCTGGAAGAGAGTCAGCCTGCTGTTAGTTCTGATAGTTTAGCTATGGGTGATCGTGGGAGAGAAGGCATGGGGAGAGGCAGAGGGAGGACCAATGACTAGGAGAATTGGACAAATCAGTAGGGTGTCCAGCCTCAAATGCAACAGCAACATTAGAATCCTTTTGAGTTTGGGCAATACAATCCTTAGGTTTTTCCCAATCAGGATCCGTTTGGATTCATCCTTGGTAACATGCCTCCTCCTTGGGGATTTAATAATCCTTTTCCTCCTTTCCCTCCTCAACAACACTTTGGGATGCAGTCGAATAAGTGGATTTCCCCTCATCAACAGCAATCTTCTCAGGTGATGGAGCTGGGGGATAAGAGTAAGAATTAGCAGAAGCCAAAGACGAAATAGGGGGTGGTTCAGAGAGAGAATGTTGTTTATGAAAATCCTAGTTCTCAGTGGAATTATGTTGATTCTATATGTATGTGTTGTGGTGAACCAGGACACCTGCAAGGCAACTGTGAGAAACCACCTTTGTGTTTCATCTGCAAAAGTGCCTCTCATGCTGTGGATATTGGCAGTGGACCTCCGGGTCTGAGTTTCTATCACATAGAGGTGCCTCATACAGTGGTGAATCCAATTGGCACTACAAGAAATTGTGGAATAGTTCTGATAGAGGAAGGTTCTCTATATCCTGATGATCTAGCCCAAAGAATTTTCCAAAATCTACAAGACCAACTGGCCTTGGCAGATCAGGGAACTAGGTACAGATAACACCTTTTTGGTGAAATTTTCTCCTCATATCATTGTTGAGAAGGTGATTGGCTACCCTAAGTTTGGTGTCTCAAAACCAGGAGTTTGAGTGAAAGTAGAAGCTTGGAATGATGACACAGAACCTAATGAATCACTGAAGAAAGTTTGGGTGATAATCTACAAACAAAGTGGTGTGAATGGAATACTCTGGATCAGGATGTTTCCATCTATGGCATCCTGGAAGATGTTGATTGGCAGAGTATTTTCAGGCACAATGCTAAGGAGGTTAGGGTGTTATTTAAGTGTAAGGATCCATTAAAACTTCCTATTGGTAGGCTCTTCAATTTCCAGGATCACTTGTTCCATTTGGATTTCTCTTTGGACAGTTCTGCTCCTACTGTGGATGAGGAAGAAGGTACTATTGCTGATGATCAGAGTGGCTAGGGAAAAAATAATAAGAGGATTCTAGTGATCAAGGAGGGAAAAAAGGTCCAACAAATGCCACTGTGAGTGGGCCTTCCTTCTAGCAAACAAGTATTGGTGGGATGGCTAGGAATGATGGACAGACTGCTGGTAGAGTTAGAATGGCAGCAAATTCTCCTAATAGTGCTAATGTTGTGTTACATTTAATGGTGCAGAAAGGTTTAGTGGATGCAGAAGGAAACTTTATATGGGATAAGTCACCTGTTGCCCTCACTACTGATATAGAGATTCAGATGTTTTGGATGGAAGGACAATCATAAGAGTTTGGTTTCTCTCAGAAGATGGATTTAGAGGAAGCTTATAAGTTGAATGATTAACCTGCAGCTATTCCTGAAGATATTATGCCCAGTTTCACTGGTTTTGTTGTGAGGGAAAGGGATGATTCTCAACTGACTCAGAAAGCTCCAAAAAATGCAGAAGCAATGGAGCCTTGTGTATCCAACTAGGAAGAGCACTAGGGTTGACAGATCCAAGAATATTCTGGAAAGGGCTATGGACTTGAAGAAGATCAACAATCTTTAGGCCCCCAAAACCATGAAAGTTATAATGTAGTCTAATCCTTTTACTATTCTTTCTACTATAGAAACAGAAAATATATCTGATAGAATAGGTGTTGATGTTTTTACTGATCACTCTTCTAGTTCTACTATCGATAAGTCTAGTAGTCTGGATAGAGGTCATGTATAAGTCCCGAGGCAAGCACCCCAAGAAGAAATATCCATGATTAGTGTTTTTTGGAATAGTAGGAGCCTTAACGCTCCTGGTAGACGGAAATATATAGAAGATAATATTATTCCTCTAAAAGTAGATTACATTGGTTTTCAAGAAACCAAGAAAGATAGTTTTCGTAACTCTTTTTTGAAAAATTTATTAGGGAATAGAAATTTTGCTTGGAACTTCATTCCTTCTATTGGTACTGCAGGAGGTATCTTAGTTGGTATCAACCTAGATCTTTTTGATGTTATTGCTTGGGATGTTAGATCCTTTTATGTTAGTGCTAGCATTAAGAATAAGATCACTGGTTTTACCTGTAGGATTACTACTATGTATGGTTCTGCTTATGAAGATAAAAATAGAAATTTATCTCTGAGTTGCATGAGCTATTCATCAACAGGGATGGACTTGCTATGATAGTAGGGGATTTCAATTTAGTCAGACCCCTAGATGATAAGAACGATACAAATGTTGACTATAGATGGCTTGACAAATTTAATGCTTGGGTTGATGTTTGGGTCCTTACGGAAATTGGGCTTTTAGGTAGAGCATATACCTGGGGGAATAATCAGGAAGAACCCATTATGTTCAATCTTGATAGGATCTCTTGTTCCACTAGTTTTGAAGGGAATTTTCCCTTAGCTAATGCTAGAGATTTGGCCAGAGTAGGGAGTGATCATACACCCATATTATGGGATATTGGTGAACATGTTGTTTTAAAACCTTATAGATTTAGATTTGAGAAGTGGTGGTTAAGTAGGACAGAATTTGAAGATGTAGTTATTAAAGCTTGGTCTCTGCAAAAAACTAGTGTGGATCCTTTGGATGTGTACTTTAGGAAACTGACCAAAGGCCGGAATATTAATATAGAAACTGCTATTAGAAGGAATAAAAGAGAACTCATGGAGGAATATGATGTTTTGGACATTAAGTTTGAAACTCAGATGATTTCAGAGGATGAAAGGAGTAGATTAGATTGTATTTATAGGGAACTTCACACTTATTGGGTGATGGAGGAGACTAATGCTAGAAAAATATCTAGAGATAGAAATATCCTACAAGGTGACAGGAACACTACCTATTTCCATGGAGTGGCAAACTAGAGAAGGAGAAAAAATCTTATAAATGTGCTTGATGGACCCGAGGGTCCTATGACTAAAATCAAGGACATGATTAAGGTGAAGGGAATATTCCCTAGAGGAAAATAATAAAAGTTTTATTATTGTCATATCCCAATAAGTTCGTAATAGTTTCATGTTGTGCTATAACTGTATCAAGTGAAAACATTGATACAGGTGTGATATGAAACATATGTCCCTAGTAGCCTCTATTACTAGTTCGTTGGGTAACATGATGATCAAGGTTTCCTGATCATGAAGTGAAAGCGCTGGTTGACAATGAGGTCATATCATTGGTGAATGATGTGATGGACATTCCTCAAAGATTGTGAGATAATCAAGTCACAAATTTCATCATTGCAATAGTCAGAAACAAAGTGTCCTTCTCCTTAGACTGTGAGATCATATCAAATCACTGTCTCCTGAGGCTACTTTGACTGCATCAAACGTCACTCAGTGAAATGGTGATTATAAAGGTGTACGTTGGGTATCCGGAGGAACACGTTGAAGAGATTATATCAAGAGTAGGATTTGTTCACCTAGTGGCGGGTAAGATACGGTTAGGCCTACTTGGTGAGATTACATACATATATGTTGCAACATGTGACTAGGTCACGGGTGAAAGATCACGAATGCCGCCTAGAGGGGGGGGTGAATAGGCGGCTTAAAACTTTTACGAGATGTGCTTAACAAAGGTGGAATAAAACTAGCATTTTTTTCAAGCACAAAGGCTATATATACTAAGGTTCACCTATGTGCACCAACAACTCATGCTAAGAAAGACAAGAAACAAAGTGATAGCAATAGATTACTTCAAGCATGAAGGCTATCACAATGTAAAGTGCATAAGTAAAGAGCTCGGATATAGATATAACCGAGGCACGCAGAGACAATGCTATTTTACCAAGTTCCTTACAACATGGAAGTATGTCTCGTTGGAGGGGTGGGCGATACTAAGACCACCAACACCACAAAAGGCCTCACCCTATTATCCCGAGCACCCGCCGCATGACGAGCACCCGATCAATTATACGATGGCGTTCAAGGTGGCAACCAGAACCTTTACAACTTTGTTGAGTAGACCTCCACAACACTTGGAGTCTCCCAACTCGATCCCGAAGCTTTACAACCAATGTCCGAGCTCCAAGACTGACCACTTCCACACAATCATCTATGGTTCCAAGAACCCAAGAGGGACAATCTCCAATGAATATCACGAACCAAATCCTCCGAGGAGAACTCAAACCGATGCACCGAATGCAAATGGCAAGAATACCACAAAGATGCTCCAATCCTTCACTCTCAAGTTCCAACAAAACTACAAAAGGTATTGGGGGAACAAGAGAGGAATAATCAAAGAGGAACACAAAATCCTCTAAGATCTAGATTCCAAAGAATCACTCACAAAGAGATGATTTGGTTTGGTCAAGTTGTGGATCTAGATCTCCTCTATATTCCTCTCAAATATTGGCAAGTACCATTGGAGGGGAATAAGAGAATCAAGCTCAAGAGGGGAGTAAGAACAATAGGGAAAAAGGCTTGAGCAAATGGAGAAGAAGGAGCCACTAGGAAAAAGAGAGAAAGATGCTTAAATAGAGGGCCCGGAATATCTACCCGTTGGGGCGATTTTCGGACTTGGGTCAGTAGTACCATGGAGCCCCGGTACAACCGCAACCCACAAGCACAGCCATGGAAAGGCGCGAGCGACAGAGCAAGCGATCGTGTCGAGCAAGTCAATGCCGGGCGAGCGGGGTCAGCAAGGCGCGCGTGCACGTGAGGGGATCGGGCGGCAGTGCGGGTGAAGCGGGAGCGCACAACACGTGGCAGCCAGCGAGGGAAAGTGGCGCGGGAGTAGGCAGACGCGCGCACGGAAGCCCAGCAAGCGGTGGCACGCCAGCGAGCAAGAGAAGCAGGCAAGCGCACGGAAGAAAGCGGCTGGGTCGGCTCGGTACTACCGGCCCGCCCGGGTGGTAGTACCGCACAGGGCCGGTAGTACCGGCTGGGCCTACCGGGCCAGGAAAAAGGTTAAGCACGGCCCAGGGGCGGCCGGTACCAGGTCCGGTAGTACCGAATGGCCCAGAAAAAAACTTTTTCTTTTTCTTTTTCAAATCAAATAAAGCAATATTCAAACGGCGATAACTTTAGTTTGGTAACTCCGATTGACCCGAAACCAATTTTTTTGGAAAGAGGGCAACAAGATCTACCCAACATGTATTGCATACCACCAAGTGAGAATACTTCATGTATTTTAAAGTGATATACCTCCCTTGGTGAGAATCCAAAAAACCTTCAAGATCAAATCCGCAATAAGATATAAAGGGGAAATCCGTATTTGATGAACTAGAGCTTGTTATGAAGATTACCACAAGATCTAGAGCCTCACAAGGATAAGATCTAAATAACAACCAAATACAATGATGCAAGTATGCAAAGGTTTGAGCTCTCTCCGAACAATATGATCGAGTTACTCACTCGGGGCTCGTTACTTTGCGGCCCGAAAGTTCACAGGCGAAGGCATCGCGGGGTCCGAGTTGCGTGTAATCACCGCGATTCAAAAAGTTGGTGGGGTTAATTATAGAGAGGGGAATTTCGAGTGAATGGTGGCCAAACCAAATATTTTCAAATTTTAGCCGTTATGTCAGGATATTCCGTTACATTAGTACCTGTTGTGCCCCTGTTGTGCCCCTTCTAAGTCACCCTGCATGTGCCGCACGGGCAAATCCATTTTTGTACTTTCCTAACCCCCGACACTGAATCCAGCGGCGGCGGTCCTTTTTCTCCCTCCCCCTACACTGAATCCGGTTCAACAGCGGTGACAGTCGTTTTTCTCCCCACCCCATCCCCCTCTCACACACCCCCACCCCCTCCCTACCCCCCCACACACTGAATCCAGCGGCGGCATGTCAAGCGAGGCCAACGTGGTAGCTACGTCGGCGACTGATTTGGCTTCGTCGGAGCCAGCGTCTTAGGCCCAACGCCAGGCAAGCGAAGAAGTACCGGGGTCTACAGCCCAGGTTAACAAGGAGGTCAACCAGAAATCTTCTAATAGGGTACCTACAAGTAGCAGGTTGAAGATAAAAGCTAGGACAATGGCGAGTGTTCGGCTGCAGTGCGGGGTCGTGCAACCCAGATCTCGAAGAAAACCACCCGAGAGAAGAGCGAGAGGTGAATTTTTCTTTTATGTGCCTTGTCTTGCAAGTAGATTAGTTACTGCAAAGTAGTGTCAAATGAACTGAAAGGTCCCCTTTTTAATCAAATTAGGAACAACTTTGATGCAACCGACCTATATGAGTTCACTGTTCATGTCCGCCCGTACACTGCAAAACTATATTTTGGCTGCGAGAGGGTTGTGTTTGGGCAGGATGTGCGTCTGTTTATCAACTACAAAGAGGTTGTGTCTATTTCGCAGCTGGTAGATATGCTTCATTCTAGAATTCCTTGGGGATCTAGATAGAGGGTAAAATTGGTGTGGCGTAACATGAGTGATACCTATGTGCAAATTGAGCACTCCCATGAGCTTCAAATGCTTTGGGAGTGTTGTGCATCTGATCGTCGGGTGAAAGTTGAAGCGATGATTGATGATATGTATGAAGATAATGGAGATCTTGCTGCCAGAGCTTATGCTGCTCGAGTATACGGACCACTACATGCTGATCAAGTTAAGTTCAATATACACCTAGATGTGGATTCATACACAACAAAACTTGATGGAAGAGTTAATAAGCCAATTTCGTCATGTACTGTGGAGATAGCCATCGATTCTAAAAGCATAACTCTTGCTGAACTGAGAGAGATGATTGGTAAGGAAATCATTATTGGCCCTAAGCAGATGGCACGACTCCGGTGGTGGCTGATAGCTGTGAGATTCGACACATTTTTGATGGTTTCTATCAATGGTTTTTGTTTGTATTTGATGGTTTTTTAGCTTTACCTAACGCTAATACTTCGGTATCGAAGAAAACTTTGTTTTTAATGTGTGTTTCAGGTTCTGAACATCAACAGGGGGATTTAACAACAAAAAACGCAATATTCAGACGAAAACAAGCAAATCCCTTTTTGTAAGCAATCTAGGGGAGTTTACTGAAGATTTAACGAGCAACTATACGGCGGGAATATTTCTCCGGCTGTATAGTTCCTGCCATATAGTTGCCATCTCCTTCATCTTATTAAAAGGGACAACTTTCGTGAAGAGGCCGAGGATGAAAACAGAACACACGAGCCGCCATCCCATCTAGAAGAGATAAAGAAGAGATCCAGAGAAGGAGGAGAAAACATTCTTCATCTCGCTCCATGATCTTGAATCTCCCAGCCATCACACCTCCATAGCCATTACTTGTACTTGAGAGAGAGAGATATCTCCACCTTGCAAGATTAGGGTTTGAGATTGTTCTTTCTATCTTGAACTGTGTATTTATTTCTATTTCTTATTGTGGATCTCCACAGTAATATCAATAAGAACTTCGTTGATTTAATTATATCGATGATGCTTTCTTCTCTCATGTGTGAGTAAGTTCCTTTGGGCATGGGAGATGTAGGGGATTGGTGAGATGTGATGTGCCTATATAATTTCCATTAATTTTGTGGTTGATTTTAATTACTATATTATGTGTGCTTGACTATCTGTGGGATGCTTAATGCATGTTGTCTAATTAAGGGCCTAGACAACATGATACTTTGTTCTACATAGATATAATTTTGTTTGCTAGCAGACCGGCAACTCTCGAGTGACACGAGGATATCAATGGGAAACTAGTTTGACTCAAGGATAATGAGGAACCACCGAGCTTATTGCATTAGTCTGATCCAAGGAGCTTAATTGCTAAGAAAACTGAAGGATCTTAATCGTCTAGTGATTGACCATGGTTGTGGTAAATAGGCTAGTAGGATTATTGAAGTTGGGATGAAATATACTAAGAGGAGTTCCAGCTAATTATGGGTTGCTTTCCTACACACATACTTATAAGATTATAATTGTTACACTTATCGCTCATCCACGTGGCACATTCACTATCACCATGAACTAAATCTCCCCGCGCCTACTTTTCTGTCTGCAGAAAACAACAAACAAACCATTCTTTTCTTTTATTCTTTTTATTTCTAAAGTTTACATTTTAGTTTTATTTAAATACTTTCGTTTAATCCAAATCCTATTATCATTTTCAACACTTGCAGTCAAATCACTCCAAGACCTGTGACAACTTTGGGTGTGATAGAGACTTCACCAATAAACACTTGCCTTTGGGATCCCTGTGGGATTGACATGTTAACTTTGAAACTAGATACAAATGATATATGCACTTGCAGCCATCGAGCTATTTTCTGGTGCCGTTGCCGAGGAGCTAAGCGCTAAGTGTTTTGTCTCTTGACATTTCAGGTGTTACTATTACAAGATGGTCTCCCTAGGAGACAAAGGGTCTACACGCTCTGGTAGGGCTTATCTACCAGATTATCTTGAACGCGTGCCTACTCAAAGACGCGAGGAAATTATTAAAAAACTTTTGAGGTCGAATAAAGTTGAAGTTGAAAACCTAAGCGACTTCATGGAAATCATGTCCATTCATAGGACAACTCCCAAGAAACCTGAGAAGACTCTCAGAGTATACAGTGCTCCAAATTCTGCTTTTCTTGGAAAACCAATAGACTTTCCTAATCCTAGAGTTAGAGAATATCAATTTGATGGTGAGATTATTAAAATTTTGTAGGAAAAAGTTTCCAGTGGAAAGGAAAATGAAGACCCAGGAAGATATGTTAGAGAGTTCGATGATGTGATAACATCACTTGGACCAAAATGTTTGCCCAGAGAATTCTCTCGTCTAAAACTATTCGTTGGCTCTTAAAGGTAAAGCTTTAGACTGGTTATATTCTCTCCCTCACCATCATATTAAATCTTGGGAAAACTGCATTTTAAATTCATAAACAGGTTTAATCCTTTTACAAAGGTAATAGAACTTAGAAAGAATATATGCAACTTTAGTCAGAACGTGGGAGAAAATTACCCACAAGTCTGGGAAAGATTCTTTGGAATGATCAATAGTATTCCTAATTATGGCTATTCTGAGTCAACCGTTTGCCATTTATTTTACTATGGTATTAATACCCAATGCATAGAGTTGTTAGATTCATCAGTGGGAGGATCGATAAATACTATAACTGTTAAAGCGTGTTTGGAATTGATGTCTACTAGGGCTAAGAATGATTCTTTATATAATCCTGATTTTGGTACTAAGCCAAAAAAAGGTAATACTTTGTATAAATCCTGATCTTATGCCTGAAATACGTAAAACCATGAAAGAAAAAGGTATACCTTCTGAACTTGTTAAGGAAAACAAGGTAGATTTGTTACATGTTTTTACTGAAGAGGATGAAACTAGATTTTTTTTTCAAGAATTGAAACATCGACAAGCCAAATCTTACAATAGCTTGCATAAGAAATTTCAAAGACACAAAAAGATTTTGGCCGAACTCACAGAAAATTATGAGGAAATTGGCCAAGAAATAAAATTATTTCAGAAGTACCTTAGTATGATTGAAACTCAATGTGAACAAATAGCCTCTAGTTATCAATTTTTTCTTGGTGATGGTATAAATATTCATGTTTCTACTAATGTTGTTACAAGGAAAGGTTCAGTTGTTAAAGGACCATTAGGACCACCGGAGTATGAAACTAAAAAATATCCAAGGGAAAAATCCTTGATCAAAGTAAGCCAAGAAGATGATACATTGGTGGATCATCAAGATGAGACTTCTCAAGACACACAAGATCAAAACTTGGAGGAGCAGAATGATACGCAGGATGATGATTATAACTCTGATGCAGAGACAGTTAATCAAAGAGAAGAAAAAGACACAAGCAAAGAAGACGAAGTTGTTGCAATATAAAAGAAGAAAAGCAACAAGCAACAACAAAAGAAAGCGACTAAAGAGCCCGATCCTCCACAAAAGGTAAAATATAAAGGTAAGAAAGTTCCATATCTAGACCGTAAAAAGAAAGCACCAGATGAGGTAATCTATAACTCTTTTACAAAGGCATTATGTGATCTTCGTCTATAAATTCCATTTGCGGATGCAATAAAAGTGTCTGCCTATTCTAAATTTCTCTGTGATATTCTTAACAGAAAGAAAGAGATAAATGAAACCACGGTGAC
Organism: Avena atlantica; assembly: GCA_910589765.1. Lineage (NCBI taxonomy): Eukaryota > Viridiplantae > Streptophyta > Magnoliopsida > Poales > Poaceae > Avena > Avena atlantica. Next base: position 135,744,102 of record OU342739.1, read on the forward strand.
TAATTACCCTGCTGATGGGAGGCTATTTTCTAAGTCAGGAGATCCCGGTATATCAACTATTTCTTGTTCAATTTTTGCGTAAAAAAAACTATTTCTTGTTCAATAGGCAAAATTGATATTCATAATGACTTATGTGATTTAGGTGCAGGAGTTAGTGTAATGCCATACTCCCTCTATAAAAGGTTAGGATTAGGGGAATACTCCCCCACTTCTATACTTCACAAATAGCTAACAAATCCACTAAACAACCAGTTGGTATCATTGAGGATGTTCTACTTAGAATAGATGAGCATGTTATTCCCACTGACTTTCTTATTCTTGAAATGTCAGAGGATGAAAATTATCTATAATACTTGGAAGGGCTTTTCTTAGCACTGCTGGAGCGTCGGTTGACTGCGCTGAAGGGAAAATAATCTTCAATATTTATGATGCTGAAATAATCCGGTATTTTCCAAAGAAACTAGAAGCAGGAGAAAAGGCATGTTTGTTGGAGATATGCCCTAGAGGCAATAATAAATGTAGTTACTATTATATCTTTGTGTTTATGATAAATGTTTACATTCATGCTATAATGGTATTAACATGGAAACATTAATACTTGTGTGATTTGTAAACTTAATTTGAAGTCCCTAGTATAGCCTCTATACTTCACTAGCTTGTTGGTTGATTAATGATTGTGGTTTCCCTATCATGAACATTGTGATGTTATCAACAACAAGATCATATCGTTAGGAGAATGATATGGTGGACATACTCCTATAGATAAGCGTAGCATAAAGATCAAGTCATTTCAATAGTTCAATTGCTATATGCTTTCTGATACATAGTAACCTAATTCCTTCGACCATGAGATCATGCATATCACCTTTACCGGATGGATGCTTTGATGACATCAAACACCACACTGTAACTGGGTGGCTATAAAGGTGGCATTGAGTGTTCGGAAAGTATTGGTTGAGACACATGGATCAAGAGTGGGATTTGTCCATCCATATGACGGATAGATATACTCTGGGCCCTATCGGTGGAATGTCATCCAATTAGCTTGCAAGCATGTGACTGGCTCACAAGGGATCACATATCACGGGAACGAGAAAAGAGTACTTATCAGTAACGAGGTTGAACTAGGTATGCAGAGATACCGACGATCATAACCTCGGATAAGTAACATATCGTGAGACAAAGGGAAATTGGTATCGTATGTAAGTGGTTCATTCGATCGCAAAGTAATCGTAGAAATATGTGGGAGCCATATGAATTTCCAGATTCCTCTATTGGTTATTGTTCGGAGAAGTGTCTCGATCATGTCCGCATAATTCACGAACCGTAGGGAGACACACTTAAGGATTCGACGTTGTTTGAGTAGTTATGGTATTATGAGAAAGAGACCGAATGTTGTTCGGAGTCTCGGATGGGATCCGGGATATCACGAGGTGATCCGGAATGGTCTGGAGAATAAGATTCATATAAGGAAAGTCCCGTTTCGGAGTTACGGAATGATTCCGGTGTTTTCATCGGGAATGTTCTAGAAGGTTCCGGATTGTCCGGCACTCCGGGGGGGGGGGGGGGGGGGGTACATGAATGTGTCATTACATATTGGAATGATTGCATCATGTACTAAGTGTTCTTGATGTCCCAAATAAAGGATTAAATTGAATCCTAAAACAGAAAAGTCAAATGTCCAGTTTGAAAGTCAAACGGCTAAAACAAGAAACTGTGGGAAACAAGCAAGAGGAGTTGGAACCGACTTGAGGGAGGAGTCTCCTCCCCAAGCCGGCGCGCCACCCAAGGCCGACTTGGGGAGGGACTCCCCTCCCCTTGGCCGCACCCTCCACCCATAAAAGGAGGGGCAGGGCTCCCCTCCTAGACACACAAGTTCCTATCTTCTACCTCCGGTTTAGAGCCGTTTCGGTTTAGAGCTTCTAATTGCTTTAGCCTTCGGTTTAGAGCCTTCTAATTGGTTTAGAGCTGTGGCATCCCGCAAAACCACTACTAGAAAATCGCGTTGTTTTTGTGCATTGCATCATCATGACCGCATGCTCATGTCATCATGCCACATTGCATTTGAGCATCGTCATCATCATGCATATTAATTTGCCTAAAAACTATTTGCGAAAGACAATCGTTTTCTAAAATTTACCCTCCTTCTATTTCAAATTAAACCCCCGGACGCTTCCGGATATTTTTGTTTGTCTAAGATCTATTTATACAAGCTTATTGCAAAGGTTAAATAAAAATTATATTGTTTTAGTGGGGCAGTCGAACGGGCCGAATGACCCGAACGACCACCCCAGAAAATACAATCGGTCCAACCTAAATCCTAAAGCTACCAGATAACCTACCCAGCCCTCCCCTCCACCTCACCCGGACCAGTCCCACGCTGCCACCTCACCTCTCTCCTTCACCCCCTCCAACCAGACGCTGCCACATCACCCCCCAGCCTCTCTCTCCACCTCTCTCTCTCAACCCACGCACACACCTGCCCACACACACCCAGCACTCCTCCAACAACTGCCTCCCACCCGACCGACCCGTTCCACCCCGCGTGGCCCTCCCCTGACGCGCCCCGCCCCACCTTGGCCCCTGGGTCCCACCCTCCGGCCCCACCTGCCTCTCCCCTTCCCCCATTCTCTCTCTGGCGCCCCCGCACCGCCCCGTTCCCGTGCCTTCCACCTCCCGAGCTCGCCCTGCCTCACCGCTCGTCCTCCCCGCGCCGCCGCTCGCCCCACAGCAGCCCCGAGCCGACCGCCTCCTGCAGCCTCCCCTCCGGCTCACCTCCCCCGCAACCATCTCCACCCCGCCGACCATGTAGCCCCTGCCCCGCGGCCGGCCGCCCGCCTCGCCTGGCCGCCTCCACCGCCACCGTCAGCCGCCCCTAGAGGCTCCTCCGGCCGCCGGCTCCACGGCCTTCCGCATCCTCCGCATCCGTCTCTACGGACCCCAGCTCCTCCCCGCGCGTCACCGTCGCCGCCTCCGACCCCGCGACCCCGACCCTCCGCCTCTCCCTCCTCCCGGCCATCCTCGCAGAGCCACGTCGCTCCCCCCTGGCGCTGCCGTCGCCGGCAGGCCCGCCTCGCCGAGCCCCGCCAGCGCCTCCTCTCGCCCTTCTCCGGCGGGCCCCTCTGCTAGCGCGCCCGTGCCGTCCCCGAGCAGCCCCGAGCTCCGTCGGCCGCGCGGTCCAGCGCCCTCCCTCCGTCGTCCGCCGGGCCCGCCGCCGGCCTCAACCACCGTCGGCCGCGCCCCCCACCTCCGTGCAGGCCCCCTTCCCGTCAGCAACCGGTTTTCCTGGCTAGCGTCGAGCGCTGCCTGCTGCCGAGCTCTCCCCGCGTGCTGCCAGCTCCGCAAGCCGCAGTCGCGCCCAGGCTATGTTGGAGTGAGATTGGAGCAGCCACAACTTTTTCAGTAATCGAGGGGTGGTGTTGAAGTTTGGTGGTGATGTTGCCAAGTACAAGTCGTTCGAGTTGTTTTCGACAAGAGCTTCATCCGTCGTGATGCTCTGTGGTACACCAAGTTCTCCCCGGACAAGTGAGAAGACGTCTATCACGAACTCCAAGTCCTCGCGACATCCGAAGGAGAGGTTCCCGGAAGCTGAAGACAACCCGAACCTTGGTGCCCATCCCAAGTTCGCCACCGGCGAATAAGGTGGTACCTCACGGCCTTCGTCACGGGACGCCGGGACCCCGAAGATCGACACCGAACCCGCCGGTTCCTCAAGATCGTCCTCGCAGCGTCCGAAGACTCGAACCCTGTCGAGCCCCTCTCGGTGAACGCCCAGATCGCCTCACGGACGCCATGACCTCCTTCAAGGATCCGCTGGCCGAGACCCCGACGCGACGAGTACTCCTTCCCGGACCCGTTCCCTCAGAACGCCATGCTCTTCTTCACGGACGTCGGGACCCGACAAGATCTGCACGACAACAAGAACGACAGCGACCAGGGGCACCCGATGCGCCCCGACACCGAACCAAGTACTCCCTCGAGGACGTCGAGTACTTCACCCCGGACACCGACACCCTGGACGACAAGTTCTCCTCCCCAGAAGCATTTGACGCTCGTGCGACAAGATCTACTCCGCTATCCGAGAACGTTTCCGTCGAACCCTGAACCCCAGATCCGGACCCCGAGACCGATCCTCGAACCCCCGGAACCCCAAGATCGCCGAACCCTAATGTGTGAACCCCTTCTCGAAACCCTATTTTATAACATAATAACAACTTGTTGCATGTTAATCATTCATCTCGCATGCATATCATTGGTTTGGGGGCCTTATGCCGATTCACCTAATAATTAAATATGGGGCCATATGCGGGCAAATCCAGTCTCATATTGGCCTCATTTAAACTTGTGTAGCGAACCGGTAACTTATCTTGCCCTGTTAATACAACATTTAATTTGCGGGGTAGATAAATAACTTGAACCGTTTAATTAATTGTCGGGACCCCCGGTTCCGCTTAATCTTGCCTAATTGCATCGCACCTTTGCCATGTCATACATCATGCATGCATCATGCCCGATCTTTTTCCGTAGTATTAAATATTGCATCCGGTGTTTATTCTAGTGTTTTGCTTCTTCGCGGATAAGGCCGTTGAGTTGATGTGAGCTTCGCCCTGATCTTCGGATGAACCTTCGACAATGTTTTCAGGCGAGCATCTCCCCCTTTCTACCTATCTTACTTTTATAGTATTTATTCCATCCTGTTGATCTATTGCTATCTGTGTTGCGATGCTCTAGTTTTCGTACCCGTGAAATCGCTTGCAGCCTTATATTGCCATGGCCACCTCCTATTACCTGTTGTTTGGTAGATAGTTGGACTTGCGCGTCGTAGTCGCTTGCTCAAGTGCTGTTGCGTGTCGTCGTGTACCACAGTTGTTGGAGTATTGCCACATGTTTGATGTTGGAGATGATCTCGGCTTTACTTATCGTTCACTTTAATTCCTGTTTAACAACTAAAATCGAAGTAAGTAAGCAGAGGCATCGGTGGGTGATAGATAATATTTGGTTTCCGACCGCCCACTTGTGTCCCGTAGGACCCCGAGTACTTGATACATGTTCCTTGATTTATCGCGCTATCCACATATGGGGAATTATGGGCCCCCCTTAGCCAGAGCTTGATTCCGTCTTATTTCTTGGGGCCACAAACTAGTTTGAGGTTTTATTTACTATCCTGTACTTATGCCATGCTTTACTGCCTTATTTAAATTGTGCGACAGATAGCACCTGTACTGTTTAGGATCGGGACACGATTCCGCGGTGTCGACAAGCCCAGTTTTGGGTTCCCAGTCGTTCACAGCCGTCTACCCAAACCTTGAGTCCGTCTCGGAGCTTGCTTACTTCGTTGCGGGTCTACTCAATGGGGTGGCCCCCTGAAATATTTCTGAATCTTGTGATTGCTCTATCGTGAAGACCTCGTTGGGTTATGTTTTGGTTTTTCCGAGGTTGATCGTGTGTGTGTTGCTATTTGTGCACCCCGGCCGGGTAAAAACTTTCTGAAAGCCGTGTCCGCGGTTATGGACGACTTGGAGCACAGTATCTCGACCATAGACAAGCATAACTAAAGTTTATTGCTATAAATTTGACTTTATAATGACTAGTAATCAGCTTCACTATAATGGAATGGCTAAATAATACTGCCCACAATTGCTTGTTGGAGTGTCGCTTGCAACCATTGTACCTGACTAGTAAGTATTGCAACTACAACGGAATGGCTAAATAAAAGTACCAACAACTGCTGGGTTTTGGGTTAACTCATGCTAATTGTATCTGATTAGTAAGTGTCGCAACTATAACGGAATGATTACTAAAAGTGCCCACTGCTTAATTTAACAGGATGATTATCTATACTTGACTAGTAATTGCTGCAACGATAACCGAATAAATAAAAATGCCAACTGTGTGAGTTCCTCGGTTGACTTCCTCGATCGTTGTCGAGGGGGAAACGCCAGGATGGGTTTGTTTGGTGTTAGTATCAGGTTGGTTCCGAATAGGTCTTCCTTACCCCTCTCTGATTGCCGCCAGTTGTATCGAGTCTCTATAGGTTGTTTAGTGCATGCTGCCGCTGCCGCTTCAGTCCACCATACCTATGTAGGCGAGGACCGCCGAATTCTAGCCTCGCCGTGTACTGGCCTCAGTACTGGCGCTCCTCTTTTTCCTTTGCCCGTTGTCGGCACCCCTTTTGTTTAAGCAGGTTTTGAGATCGACGCCGTTAGCAGGGTTACCCTTCCGGCTTGGCCTGGGCAGGGTTATGGACGCCGTTGGTTATTCTTCAGGGCTCTTAGCCCCATTTGCATCTTGTCCGTAGCTGGACGCTATATCGTTCTCAAGGTGATTTGGATCTTTGTATTTTATATCTGTATTCTTGACTCATGGAGTCGTGTTGTATATATATATCTGTTCTGTGGGTCCCATCGAGAACTGTTGTGTAATGTTATTACTTCGTTTTCCACCCGCACGAAAGTGCCTGGTGGGCACCTTTGAATCGTTTCTATGCGGGTTTGGCGAGTTTCGCTAAAACTTGCATAGGGTCGATTCTGAGGGTGTTACAGAGTGGTATCAGAGCTCAGCAGTTGCGATACCCCACAAGTCCAGCCTGTAGGATAACCTAGCTAACGGCCGCAGTAGAGTGTCAAAACTATTTTCGCAAAATCGGTTGGATAGTTCCGATTAGGTCTGATTTTACTCCTTACCCCTCTGCTATTCTCCTCTTATCTCAATGTGTTTTGAATCTGCTCTCTTATTTTTTCTTTGAGTCCAGGATTTCTCGTGGTTGGGTTCCGTCGTACCTTCAGGGTTTCGCTTCCTTCCTTGATAACGGTGTTGTATCATCCGGTGTTCATGCTGCTTGAGGAATCCGTCTGCTGTGGTACCATTCTTTGTTCCTTGTTTGTGTCTTCCGGTATTTTCCGACGCGACGACATCATCTACGCCAGATCCGATGCAGAGTCTGCATCACTCCTTTGCTCCCGAACCTCGCTTGTCGAGTTCTTCAGTCTGATTCCGAGAATGGTTGCGCGCTTTTCCACTGATTGTGCGGAGTAATAGTTTGGGTGCGTGATGGATTGGCCCCCATGCCGACTACCCCTTCTATTCGCTTTTGTACCTTGAAGTGCATGAGAATGCATCGGTTCCCTCTTTCTATCGGAGATAGAGGTGGCTTTATTTTTGTTGATGCCTCTACCTTCGACCTTTTGTTCCGGAGTGTTCTCTCGACGATCCCGGACAACGACCTCTTGTTAGTGGTGTCGCGAGGAACTACACGAAGCGAGGAGATGCAGATCGCCGACCTTCCTTCCGGTACCATGAGGCGGATCTCGAGGGCGAGATCCATTGTTAGTGGTGTCGAATTGTGGCATCCCACAAAACCACTACTAGAAAATCGCGTTGTTTTTGTGCATTGCATCATCATGACCGCATGCTCATGTCATCATGCCACATTGCATTTGAGCATCGTCATCATCATGCATATTAATTTGCCTAAAAACTATTTGCGAAAGACAATCGTTTTCTAAAATTTACCCTCCTTCTATTTCAAATTAAACCCCCGGACGCTTCCGGATATTTTTGTTTGTCTAAGATCTATTTATACAAGCTTATTGCAAAGGTTAAATAAAAATTATATTATTTTAGTGGGGCAGTCGAACGGGCCGAATGACCCGAACGACCACCCCAGAAAATACAATCGGTCCAACCTAAATCCTAAAGCTACCAGATAACCTACCCAGCCCTCCCCTCCACCTCACCCGGACCAGTCCCACGCTGCCACCTCACCTCTCTCCCTCACCCCCTCCAACCAGACGCTGCCACATCACCCCCAGCCTCTCTCTCCACCTCTCTCTCTCAACCCACGCACACACCTGCCCACACACACCCAGCACTCCTCCAACAACTGCCTCCCACCCGACCGACCCGTCACACCCCGCGTGGCCCTCCCCTGATGCGCCCCGCCCCACCTTGGCCCCTGGGTCCCACCCTTCGGCCCCACCTGCCTCTCCCCTTCCCCCGTTCTCTCTCTGGCGCCCCCGCACCGCCCTGTTCCCGTGCCTTCCACCTCCCGAGCTCGCCCTGCCTCACCGCTCGTCCTCCCCGCGCCGCCACTCGCCTCACAGCAGCCCCGAGCCGACCGCCTCCTGCAGCCTCCCCTCCGGCTCACCTCCCCCGTAACCATCTCCACCCCGCCGACCACGTAGCCCCTGCCCCGCGGCCGGCCGCCCGCCTCGCCTGGCCGCCTCCACCGCCACCGTCAGCCGTCCCCAGAGGCTCCTCCGGCCGCCGGCTCCACGGCCTTCTGCATCCTCCGCGTCCGTCTCTGCCGACCCCAGCTCCTCCCCGCACGTCACCGTCGCCGCCTCCGACCCCGCGACCCCGACCCTCCGCCTCTCCCTCCTCCCGGCCATCCTCGCAGAGCCACGTCGCTCCCCCCTGGCGCCGCCGTCGCCGGCGGGCCCGCCTCGCCGAGCCCCGCCAGCGCCTCCTCTCGCCCTTCTCCGGCGGGCCCCTCTGCTAGCGCGCCCGTGCCGTCCCCGAGCAGCCCCGAGCTCCGTCGGCCCCGCGGTCCAGCGCCCTCCCTCCGTCGTCCGCCGGGCCCGCCGCCGGCCTCAACCACCGTCGGCCGCGCCCCCCACCTCCGTGCAGGCCCCCTTCCCGTCAGCAACCGGTTTTCCTGGCCAGCGTCGAGCGCTGCCTGCTGCCGAGCTCTCCCCGCGTGCTGCCAGCTCCGCAAGCCGCAGTCGCGCCCAGGCTATGTTGGAGTGAGATTGGAGCAGCCACAACTTTTTCAGTAATCGAGGGGTGGTGTTGAAGTTTGGTGGTGATGTTGCCAAGTACAAGTCGTTCGAGTTGTTTTCGACAAGATCTTCATCCGTCGTGATGCTCTGTGGTACACCAAGTTCTCCCCGGACAAGCGAGAAGACGTCTATCACGAACTCCAAGTCCTCGCGACATCCGAAGGCGAGGTTCCCGGAAGCTGAAGACAACCCGAACCTTGGTGTCCATCCCAAGTTCGCCACCGGCGAATAAGGTGGTACCTCACGGCCTTCGTCACGGGACGCCGGGACCCCGAAGATCGACACCGAACCCGCCGGTTCCTCAAGATCGTCCTCGCAGCGTCCGAAGACCCGAACCCTGTCGAGCCCCTCTCGGTGAACGCCCAGATCGCCTCACGGACGCCATGACCTCCTTCAAGGATCCGCTGGCCAAGACCCCGACGCGACGAGTACTCCTTCCCGGACCCGTTCCCTCGGAACGCCATGCTCTTCTTCACGGACGTCGGGACCCGACAAGATCTGCACGACAACAAGAACGACAGCGATCAGGGGCACTCGATGCGCCCCGACACCGAACCAAGTACTCCCTCGAGGACGTCGAGTACTTCACCTCGGACACCGACACCCTGGACGACAAGTTCTCCTCCCCAGAAGCATTTGACGCTCGTGCGACAAGATCTACTCCGCTATCCGAGAACGTTTCCGTCGAACCCTGAACCCCAGATCCGGACCCCGAGACCGATCCTCGAACCCCCGGAACCCCAAGATCGCCGAACCCTAATGTGTGAACCCCTTCTCGAAACCCTATTTTATAACATAATAACAACTTGTTGCATGTTAATCATTCATCTCGCATGCATATCATTGGTTTGGGGGCCTTATGCCGATTCACCTAATAATTAAATATGGGGCCATATGCGGGCAAATCCAGTCTCATATTGGCCTCATTTAAACTTGTGTAGCGAACCGGTAACTTATCTTGCCCTGTTAATACAACATTTAATTTGCGGGGTAGATAAATAACTTGAACCGTTTAATTAATTGTCGGGACCCCCGGTTCCGCTTAATCTTGCCTAATTGCATCGCACCTTTGCCATGTCATACATCATGCATGCATCATGCCCGATCTTTTTCCGTAGTATTAAATATTGCATCCGGTGTTTATTCTAGTGTTTTGCTTCTTCGCGGATAAGGCCGTTGAGTTGATGTGAGCTTCGCCTCGATCTTCGGATGAACCTTCGACAATGTTTTCAGGCGAGCATCTCCCCCTTTCTACCTATCTTACTTTTATAGTATTTATTCCCTCCTGTTGATCTATTGCTATCTATGTTGCGATGCTCTAGTTTTCGTACCCGTGAAATCCCTTGCAGCCTTATATTGCCATGGCCACCTCCTATTACCTGTTGTTTGGTAGATAGTTGGACTTGCGCGTCGTAGTCGCTTGCTCAAGTGCTGTTGCGTGTCGTCGTGTACCACAGTTGTTGGAGTATTGCCACATGTTTGATGTTGGAGATGATCTCGGCTTTACTTATCGTTCACTTTAATTCCTGTTTAACAACTAAAATCGAAGTAAGTAAGCAGAGGCATCGGTGGGTGATAGATAATATTTGGTTTCCGACCGCCCACTTGTGTCCCGTAGGACCCCGAGTACTTGATACCTGTTCCTTGATTTATCGCGCTATCCACATATGGGGAATTATGGGCACCCCTTAGCCAGAGCTTGATTCCGTCTTATTTCTTGGGGCCACAAACTAGTTTGAGGTTTTATTTACTATCCTGTACTTATGCCATGCTTTACTGCCTTATTTAAATTGTGCGACAGATAGCACCTGTACTGATGGGGATACGCCTACTGGGGTATACTCAGCGGGACGTTTCCGACTGGCCCAAGGGCTGGCGAGTGGGCCTGCAGAACGGCGAGTGGATCAAAGCCCAGCAAGGTACCAGGCGACTGGAAGTTGAAGGCCCAGGCGAGTAGATAGGCCCAGTCGGTCTAGGTTAAACGATTGCCAAAGGTGTAACCGAATCGGTTGAGATATGTAAACCCTAGGGGAGGTGAGCCTATATAAACCTCCCTAAGGGGTGAGTAGAGACACGTTCCCTCATACGCCCAAGCAACTCGCCGCCTAGTCGCCGAGTTCGCCCATTGTAAACACATCCATAATACAATCAAGCAGGAGTAGGTCTTTACCCTCCGGGGGGCCGAACCTGGGTAAAACCCTGTGTCTTTGCCCTCATCTCGCACCGCAGATGGCTGGCCGCCCTTGCCCCTTGTTCTACTATTCGCTGCCGATTGCAGCATCTGTCGTGGCCATTCCCACGACAGTGGCGCCCACCGTGGGGCCTGGCCGGTCTGGCCGGTGTTCTGCGGCGAGACCCAATCTGCCCATCAACGAGACGGTCGTCACCGGCCGCATGATAGCGATCGGCGAGATGCTCCAGATCTTGCCGAGCAGCTACGTCCCGGCGGCACGACCCGTCACGCACAGCGTGATCCTGCCGATCGGCACGATCAGCCTCTTCGTCGGCCTCACCGACGTCATCACCTCGGAGGACTCGGCTCGCATCCGCGAGTCGCCACCACGCGATCGGCTCTCCGAGAGCCAGGTCCACACGATCCACCGCCTCGCCTTCGAGTACAACTCGGCCCACAGCAACGTGGCCGAGAACTCAGCGGCCGCAGAAGATGCGGCCCTCACCGACGACGCCGACTCGGCGACCCCGGCGTCACTCGCCGGATCCATCACCGCGGCCTCGTCCGCGGGCTCCATCGCTCAGGTCTCCAACGCGGGAGATTTCGAGGACCCCTCCATCCTCGGGATCTTCGACTTCGACTCCGGGTCGGAAAACTCCGCCGACCTCCACGACGGAACCAGTCGCCATGCCGCGACCTACATGGCCACCGGCGCCGATCCGCCGGAGGATCCATTCTCCACCCCAATCCCTCCCAACGCCACGGCAACGGAGGTCGAGGAACTCCGCCTGAAATTGGCAGAGGCAGTACGCAAAGAGCAGGCCGAGCGCGAAAAAAATTTCGCCTCGAGCAAGTGACAGCGCAGGAACTGTCACGCTACCACCAGCAGCGGATCAGATCACGCCTGAATCCCACCGTTCAGGGGCGCGCCCTGAACTTCGACGACGAAAACGACCCGGCTCGCATAGCCGAGCGCGCGATCTGCGAGAACGCGCCACCAGGAGGGAGCGCCCGGCCCCCGCCAGGGACAACGGCGATGGGGGCCCCACCACCACCCAACCGCACCCCTCCCAGGGACCAGCCGCGGATAGTCGTCTCCTCACGGGAGCGAGACGCGAACGGCCTACCACTGTTCTCCACCCCGATGGACAACCTCGTGGCAGGCCGAGCAGCAGCCGATAGCATCACGGCCACCGGCGACGGCGCCTTGCAAATCCAGTACGTCAAGGCCCTGCTCGCAAAGGCCGTGGAGCAGCAAAAAGCGGGCGCCGACTCGCAAGGGCGAGTATACTCACGCTCCTCAGGAAGCAGGGCGGCCTCAAGCGGCCGCCCAGCGGCGGCAAACACCCTCAATTGCCCGCCGCCAGAGCCACTGCAGCTCCAACGCCGACCCGCGAACGCGGCACTCTCCACCAACGATCCCAGGCCGGCGACCAACTTCGTCGCCGCTAACGGAGAACCCATCGACGCCCGCACTCACATCATCAACAACCAAAACTGGCGCGCACGCCAGCCCGACGACTTGCGGCACATCCTAGCTAATCGCCGCGATGGCGAGCCTATGGGGTCGCTAAGTCGACTAGGGCCTAAGTGCTTCGGACCAATGATCCGAGGCGAAAAGTACCCGCCAAACTTCAAGGCGCCAAAGGAGATAGAAAAATACGACTCCTCGTACGACCCCGCAGTCTGGCTTGATACATACCTCATGGCAATGGGGATCGCGGGTCACACTGATTTACTCGCCGCCCGTTACCTCCCACTGATGATGGAGGGGACGTGCAGGCAATGGATCAACACGCTCCCCCAGGACAGTATCGACTCCTGGGAGGAAATGCGAGACGCCTTCGTCAGGCACTTCGAATGCTCCTACACCCGCGCCACCACCATCGAGGACCTGGAACGATGCGTCCAGGGACCTCGCGAGTCGACCCGCAACTGGGTCCAACGGTGGCAAGAGCTCTGGTACAACGCGGTCGGCATCCACCCGGACACCGCGATCCATTGCTTCAAGACCTCGTGCCGCTACGAGCCTCTAGTCGCCAAGCTCAAGCGACACGCCCGCACACTCGACAACATCCCCGACCTCCTCGAGATCGCCAAACGGTACGCCGAGGAGGATCCCAACCAAGACATCGACGACGAGTCAGGGGGGCAACGCCGCACGAGCGGCAACGACGGCGGACGACGAACCGACCTGCGCTACAGCGGCACCCGCCTCACAGGCAAGCGCCGCAACGACGGGCGAGTCGACTTCGTCGCCAACGCTGGCCACGCGCAACGCGAGCCCAAAAGCTACCGCCGCGACGGAGGGCAACGGCGCGACGGCGGCAATTACAAGAACAACCCAAGGTTCGATCCCGCGGCACTCCTTAACCAACCATGTGCGTTCCACAGCAGGGAAGGAAAGCCCACAACGCACACCACCGCCGACTGCCACACCCTCAGGGACATCGAGAAGGCACGGCACGCGCGGGAGGACACCGACAACGACCCGCCGAATGGCGGAAAATTCGGCAAAGTAGCCGGCTCGCTCCACACCTTCACGGGCTTCAACACGAAGCGAGAGAAGAAGGTCATCGCCTGCGCCGTCGCCGTCAACGCGGTGGCCCAAACAGACGTCCCCCAGTTCCTAAACTGGTCGGAACAACCCATCACCTGGAGCCGGCAAGACCACTCGCCACGCATCGAGTACCCAGGACGAGTCGCCCTGGTGGTCAAGCCCAAGGTTGGCGACTACTGGCTCCCCAAGACACTGATGGACGGCGGCAGCTCCATCAACATCCTCTACCTCGACACCTTCAGGCGGCTGCGGCTCCCGCAGTCGATGATCGAGACAACCCACACTACGTTCCACGGCATCGTCCCCGGTCGGAAGGCGTACCCGATCGGCAAAGTCACGCTGCCAGTCACGTTCGGCACTCCAGCAAACTTCCGCACCGAGTGGATCGTCTTCGAGCTGGTGCCCTTCGACAGCCCTTACCACTGCGTCCTGGGACGCCAGGCGTTCGCCAAATTCATGGCGGCGCCCCACTACGCGTACAACGCGATGAAGCTCCCCGGGCCGTGCGGCGTCATCACCATCAACGGCGACCCCGACATGGCCGCCGAATGCGAGGCCAAAGGAGCCGAACTCGCCGACGCCGTCATCGCGGCAGAAGCCAATCACGCCGACGAGCTCGCCAAATACGCGAGCGGGGTCAACAATGACGACCCCACAATACTCAAGAAGCCCAACTCAGAGGGCACAAACACCTCAACCTTTGAGGCCACGACGCACACTCGCACCGTCGAGCTGGTCCCAGGCGACCCCAGCCAGACGGTGACGATCGGGACAGGCATGAGCCCAGCATAGGAAGGCGCGCTCATCGAGTTCCTTCGTGAGAATAGGGACATCTTCGCATGGAAACCCTCCGACATGCCTGGTGTCCCTAGGGATCTCGCTGAGCACAAACTAAACGCCGACCCCAAAGTGCGACCAGTCAAGCAGTCGCTACGGCCCTTCAATGAAGAGCGCCGTCGAGCAATCGCCGAGGAAGTGCAGCGCCTGCTCGCTGCCGGCTTCATCCGGCCAATCAAATACTCCAAGTGGCTGGCAAACCCAGTCCTGGTCGAGAAGAAAAACGGGACCTGGAGAATGTGTATCGACTACACAAACCTGAACAGCGCCTGCCCAAAGGAGCAGTTCGTCCTCCCGCGGATCGATCAGATAATCGATTCAACCGCGGGCTCGGAGTCGCTGTGTTTCCTCGACGCCTACTCCGGGTACAACCAGATCAAAATGGCCGTCGAGGACGAGGAGAAGACGGCGTTCATCACGCCATTCGGAGCATTCTGCTACACCGCCATGACCTTTGGCCTCAAGAACGCCGGGGCGACCTACCAGCGGTGCATGCAAGAATGCCTCGCGAGCCAAATTGGCTGCAACATCCACGTCTACATCGACGACGTGGTCGTGAAATCCGCTCGCCAAGGAGACCTACTCGCCGACCTAGCGGAGACCTTCGCCAACCTGCGGAGGTACAAGATAAAGCTTAACCCAGGCAAGTGCACCTTCGGTGTACCCGCCGGGCAACTACTGGGGTACGTCGTCTCCAAACGAGGGATCGAGGCAAACCCAACGAAGATCGACACGATCGCCCGGCTCGGCAAACCCGAGTGCTTGCGCGACGTCCAGAAGCTGGCCGGGCGCGTAGCGGCTCTCAGTCGCTTCATCCCCCGCCTGGGCGAAAAGGCGATGCCCCTATATCGCCTGATGCGCAAGAATCCCACCTTCCAGTGGGACAAGGATGCGGACGACGCGCTCTGCGACCTCAAAAAGGTGCTACTCGCCGCACCACTACTCGCCGCACCCGCTGACAAAGAGCCCATGCTGGTTTACGTCGCGGCGTCCGAGCGCGTCGTCAGTGCCGTAATGGTCGTCGAACGACCAGAGGAAGGAAAGGAGCGCCCAGTCCAGCGGCCGGTGTACTACATCAGCGAGGTCCTCACCGAGTCGCGCCAGCGATACCCGCAGTACCAGAAGCTAGTATACGCGGTCTTCAGGGCTCAGCGGCGCCTGCCGCATTACTTTCAGGAGCATCCGATCACGGTCGTCTCCTCAGCACCATTACAAGACATTATCCGCAATCGCGAGGCGACCGGGCGGGTCGCCAAGTGGGCCGTCGAGATCGGCGTCCACAACATTAAATACGAGCCACAGAGGGCGATCAAGTCCCAGGCACTGGCAGACTTCATCGCCGACTGGGAGGAGGCCCAGCAGCCTGAAAAGCCGCCGTACCTACACTACTGGAACCTGCACTTCGACGGGTCCAAGAACGCGGACGGTGCAGGCGCAGGGATAGTGCTGACTTCACCAAAGGGCGACAAGCTCCGCTACATCCTCCGCCTCGAATTCACGCCCTGCACCAACAACATGGCTGAATACGAGGCCCTACTCCACGGCATGAGAGCCGCAAAGGAGATGAGCGTCAATCGCCTTCGATGCTACGGAGACTCCGACCTCGTTGCGGGACAGGTCGCCGGCACCTGCGACGCCATCTCCCCTACCATGGCGGCGTATCGCCAAGAGGTGGACAAGTTGGGCGGCCACTTCACCGGCTACTCTGTCGAGTGGATCGACAGGCGGAAAAACGAAGAGGCCGACGCCCTCTCTCGCATCGGGTCGGCTCGACTCGCACCACCCGCCGGCGTGTTCCTCGACACAATCTCCAAACCATCAGTCTCTCCCCCGAGGGAGATAGACATCGGAGTCCCCCTCCAACCAGAGGCAGCCTTGGTCGCACTCATCACCGAGCCCAACGACTGGACCAAGCCCTACATCGCCTACCTGGAGACCGGCACCCTGCCCGCAGACGAGACAAGCGCTCGAATGATTGCTCGCCGATGTAAGTCCTACACCATCATCGACGGTGAGCTACACAAGCGCAGCGTCACCGGCGTGTTCCAACGTTGCGTCCAACCGGCTGAAGGACGCAAAATCCTACACGACATCCACTCGGGCGACTGCGGCCACCACGCTGCCGCGCGCTCCCTGGTCGCCAAGGCTATGCGACACGGCTTCTACTGGCCCACCGCACACGCCGACGCTGTCGATATCGTCCAGCGATGCGCCGGGTGCCAGAAGTACGCCAACCAGACGCACGTACCAAGTTCGGCGCTCAAAACAATCCCCATCACCTGGCCATTCGCCGTGTGGGGCATGGACATGGTAGGCCCCTTCAAGAAGGCCCCCTCCGGTTACACCCACCTGCTGGTCGCCGTCGACAAATTCACGAAGTGGGTTGAGGCCAAGCCAGTCCGGAAATGCGACGGGAAGACCGCCACCAAGTTCCTACGCGAGCTCATATACCGCTACGGGTTCCCCAACAGCATCATCACGGACAACGGCACAAACTTCGCCAAGGGAGCAATGGCCGAATTCTGCGAAGAGCACCACATCCGGCTCGACCTCGCGTCAGTCGCACATCCGGAATCCAACGGCCAGGCGGAACGAGCCAACCAAAGCATCCTCCATGGTCTGAAGCCGCGACTCCAAGTACCACTTGAGCGCACCGCTGGATGCTGGGTCGAAGAGCTACCCTCCGTCATCTGGGGAATCCGCACCTCGGTCAACAGGTCGACGGGATTCACCCCCTTCTTCATGGTCTACGGCGCCGAAGCGGTCATGCCCACTGACCTAGAACACGACTCGCCGCGGGTCGTCCACTATACGGAGGCCGCAAACGAGCTGGCCCGCCAAGATGGGCTCGACCAACTCGACGAAGCACGCGACCTCGCCCGATCGCGCACTGCCATTTATCAGCAAGGGCTCCGCCGCTACCACAGTCGACGGGTGAAAACCCGCACCTTCCAGGAAGGTGACCTGGTGTTACGCCTCATCCAGGACAAGAAGGGCATGCACAAGCTCTCCCCTCCGTGGGAAGGCCCGTTCGCTATCGGGCGCGTACTCGGCAACGACGCCTACTACCTCATCGACGTCCGCGGGGACGGCGAACTCGATGTCAAGCGGCCATGGAATGCAAATCTCCTCCGGAAGTTCTACTCCTAGAACCCCACATATGTACTCTCCAGTCGTTATGAAATAAAAGAAACAGTTACCGCAAATTGCGTCTACTCTCCATGCCTTGTGCCACTCGCACTCGTAATAACAGCGTCATGCTAACATGCAGAAGTCAACCTTTGGTACAGCGACCGGCACGGCCAAGTAGTGCGATGTAAGAGCACTGAGTCATCTCAGGTCCTGCGTCGTCCACGAAAAACGCCAATCCGGAGCCCCATTGGAGTCGCCTAGCTCGACTGGTTTTGCAAACCAAGACAACTGCCCTCGCTTCTCACAGCGGCCTTGGTCCTCCGCATCCTCGGCGTAGCGACTCGAACGGCTAAGTACCACGCTCGGGGACTGAATACCAGTTCGTCGCGATCGGTCAGGGAAAACGTCAAGTAAGAGAGCACGCCCAGGACTCGCCACGCGACTGACCCCCCGGGCCAGGCAGGAGTGACGCGCTCATACCAACGCGCTCAGTCCTCAACCACCCTCGAGTCGCGCCTCGAACTACCAAGTACCACGCTCGGGGACTCGGCCACCCGACCCCGTTCGCGTACGGGAAAACGGTAAAGTACAGAGCGCTCAAGTGAGTCGCCTTGCGACTGGCTCTCCGAGCTCGGGCGAGTCGACGAAACTAACAAAACACATGATAACAACAAACATCATATACAAGGTGAACCCCACAAAAGGGCGGACGCGCTCGGGGACTCATCCAAATTCAATCCAAAACACGCAAATTATTAGCAAAATGGACACAACATCCAATTCAATCGCACATCGCATTGTCTTACATTACAAACTATGCCTGCTCGGCAGAACTGCTGCTAACTTATCTAGGCACACTATCCTATTCTGCAGGCTTCGACGACGACGCACCAGAGTCCCGGCGCCTACGGATGAACGCGGTGTACGGGTTTGACGGATACGTCGTCAGCTCACCCGCCATCGCCGCGCGGAAAGGCTGCTCGACCTTGAAGTCACGATGCGGTGGCTCGGGGTCGTTTGGCGCGACGACCGTTTCCTGGTAGGGAAGGAGATCGCCCATCGCCCAGACACGCTCCGAGTACGCGGGGGCACGTTCCTGCAGCTTGAGAACCTCGGACAGATCCACCGCGCCAGTCGACGAAGGATACCCACTCGTCACATCGTCGAGGTCGAAGTCCTCGGGGAAGTGGGCGAGTCCCAGGCTCAGAGCTGTCGACGCCCCGCGCCGAAACGCCGACCGCGTCATGAACTCTACGACCGCGGGCGCCTTCTCCAAGTACTCCCACACCTCAACGAGGTCACTGGGAATAACCTCCGTGGGCGACATCTCTTGAAGGTAGGCGCGGATGCACGTCGCCGACAGCGTCGCCGAGTCGACGAGCATGCTTACGCACTCCTTCGCGTCAAGAGAACTCGCTTCTTCGTGGCTACCAATCACACGACCTGCTAGAAGGAGACAGTTATGAGTACCACGGAAACCACAAACAATACAATTGAAAGACAGGGAAGACGCACTCACCAAGTAACGGGCGGGCGAGTCCCGTGATGAAGCTTTGAAGCGACATATGATCGTCCTGAAGCCCAACAATGAGGGCTTCCGACACCTTGCGGTATTCTTCCGCGGCCGCAATGGCGGCCTTAGCTCGCCCATTCGCCGAATTTGCTTCTTCTTTTGCCTCCCGCAATTCGCGTTCGAGGTCGGCGACCCTCTGCTCAGCAGCACTTAACGCAGATCGCACCACCACCAGCTCACCAGCAGGAATAAGCTCCTGGCGAGCTACCTCCGCCTGCGCAGCAGCAGCCTGAAGTTCCTTGTTTGCTTCCTGGAGAGTGGCCAGCTCCTTCTCAGCACGCTGCTTCGCAGCCAATCGCTCTGCCGACTCCAGCTGCAGACCCTATACACCTTCAAAGTCAGTACACATAAAAATTACTCAGTGCACACCCGCTAAAATTTAGCGAGTGCGCACTCGGGGACTGGCGACCATGAAAATTACTCAGTGCACACCCGCTAAAATTTAGCGAGTGCGCACTCGGGGACTGGCGACCATGAAAATTACTCAGTGCCCACCCGCTAAAATTTAGCGAGTGCGCACTATGGGACTGGCAACCACGAAAATTCCTCAGTGCATACCCGCTAAAATTTAGCGCATATGCACTCGGGGACTGGATTCGAAAGTACAAAACGAGAAATTATAAGGATCAAGCCGCTGCTAAGCACCGACCTGATCCTCGGGGACTGGAGGTACCTGGATGGCCGCACCAAGCATGCCATGAAGCTGTACTGCGTCCACAGACGCGAGCAGCGCCGGCGTGTGCCCGCGACGTTGGTCGGTTTCAGCGTCGGCGGTCCCTGGAGTGAGGCTCGGAAGCGCAGCCCCGCTTGCCGTGGCCGCCTTGGTCACGAAGCGGGGGAAGGTAGCAATCGAGGCACCCGCCCCAAAGGAACTCGCTTCCTCCGGTCTAGGCAAGGAAATGCCCTCCTTCGTGGACGCGGTTGCTTCCATTGCGGGTCCAGCCGGCGCGGTCGCCGCGTCATCAGAGACAGCGACAATGTCGTCGCCCTTGGCCTTCTTGCTGCCTTCCGTGGAGGCGGCGACCTCGTCCACCTTCCTCTTACGGGAAGGATCCTCCTCGCTAGTGGCGGAGGGCACCTTGGCCACCGTCGGGTGGCCCATCTTTTTCACTCCGGTCCTGCACGTCGAGTCAGATCAATAAAAGGCAATCGAAGTACTAAAAGAAAATAGAGAAGGCCAAATGCACTCACTTGGCGACTGGAATGAAACGCAGCCCTGTACGAAGGCCGGCCGGTTTCTCCAGCTCAGGGCCCAATCGACGCCTAAGCCCCAGTTCCAGGACGTCAGGGGCCCAGGATACGGACGGCCTCTTTGATGTTGAGGTAGCGGTTGGCGCCTCCGGGACGCCTTCGGCGGAGGCCTCCTCGCGAAGTGGAGCTGCCGCGGCCGGAGCCTCCTTGCGAGGCGAGACCGCCACGCTCGGGACCTCCTTGCGAGGCGAAGTCGCCACAGCCGGAGCCTTCCCTAGCCCGGAGACCGGCGCAAAGGGCGGAGGCATTGAAGCCAGCGGCGCCTCCACGGATGGCGCATCTAGCGCGGTTGTCACCGGGGCCGCGCCGTCACCGGACGAGCTATGAGCATCGGAGCTGCTCGCTGAATGCGGCGGTGAGGCCATCTTCGGCGGCTTCGTCTTCCTCCTCAGGGGGGCCCTCGCTTCCTTCTCCTTCTTCTTCTTCTTCGCGGGAGTGGCCTGACGGCGCGAGGTGGTTTCTGGGAGTTCCTCGTCATCGTCATGACGCTCGAGGCTCCTGCTCGCTTCGATTTCGCGCTGACGTTGCCCGCGGGTCTTTCGGACCAGTGGGGCAATTTCCTCTTCGGACTCGTCCTCGTCGTCCTCGTTACCCTTGGCGGGTGGCGACTCGCTTGTGTCCTGGGCGGATGGCCCGGGGCTCTCGTCATCGGCGGGTGGTAGCCACCCTTCCACCACTTGGAACAGCTGCGTTAAACACGAAACAAAGTTAGAATTACCGCGACTGCACACGCTGCGACTGCGAACAAGATAAAAGGATTACCGTCGGAGCCGGACGCTTCGTGGTGTAGGGAGGGACCCCGGCCTGCGCATCCGTGTATGCCGCCTGGGTGATCTTCTTCAGCGCCGAGAGGTAGTCCTCCAGCTTCCACTCGGCGAGGCAGGCCTTCGTCGAGTCTCCTCGGCCCGTGTACTGGTACATGTAATGCTCGCGTTGGGCGAGCGGAACGAGCCGCCGCCCAAGCCAACAGTTGTACAAGTTCACCGTCTGGAGCCCCTTCTTCTTCAGACCACGGATGGTCTGGAGCATCTCATCGACGACCATCCGCTGGTCGTCGGGGAGCTTGCCGACCTGGAGATGGCGTGGCTCGGAACGGTTGGCCGAGTACCGCGGGATCGCCGCCTCGTCCTCCGGAGTCGCCTCGGTCACGTAGAACCATGACTTTTTCCAGTCGCTCGCTGCTTTGGCCGGCAGCATCAGGTCGAAGAAGGAAGCTTTGGATTTGAGTTGGAAGGTTAAGCCGCCCGCGGCTAGCATTGGGCCGCCCGCCTCCTCGCGGCTGATCCGTCCGTGGAACAGATCTTGCCACAAGGGAAAGTAGGGCCGGCAGCCCAAGTAGCACTCGCAGAACGCCACGAAGATGGCGAGCTGCTCGATGCTATGGGGACCCAGATCTGAGGGTTGGATCCCGTAGTAGGCGCAGAAACGCCGGAAGAACAAGGATGTGGGAAACCCTAACCCCCGCTCGAGGTGACTGGTGAAGCAGATGAATTCTCTCTCTCGCGGGTTTGGGGTCGTTTCTCCGGCTGCGGGGATACGCCAGCAGCCGGCCCGCAGGATTCCGGCCTCCTCGAAGGAGGCCAGCTGCGCCCTGGTGCACTTGGATCTACCCCAAGGTTCAGTGGAGAGGGCCATGGCTGAGGATTTGTTTGGAGGTCGGAGGATTGCGGGTCGATTGGATCGCGGAATCGAAGGAAGGAAGATGTGTGCGCTCGGAAGAAATGGTGGGCGGTTGGCTTTGCGA
Source organism: Avena atlantica (assembly GCA_910589765.1). Classification (NCBI taxonomy): domain Eukaryota; kingdom Viridiplantae; phylum Streptophyta; class Magnoliopsida; order Poales; family Poaceae; genus Avena; species Avena atlantica. The sequence goes on from OU342739.1 coordinate 135,766,152, forward strand.
TAGCCTACCATTCCTCTTATATAGCGGGAGTTGCCCGCCAAATTAGGGGGCCGTTACCGCGCAATGATTACGCCAAAAGTTACCGTTGAGTTACCTTAACGGCTAGTTTGACCACGCCCGACGGTCCGCCTCCTGCCACTCGGCTCGCTAAGTCACTCGCCGAGACCGCGTCCCGTTGGCTCGACTCACCCAAGACGCAACTCGGTTCGCCGGATTTGTTCCTTCATGCAGGAGCCCGACGACGATTCGACTGGATGCCAACTTGAAGCCGTATACTCCGACTGCCAGCAGCCACCCACGCCTAATCAACGACGGCCTCGGGGACTACTGATGGGGATACGCCTACTGGGGTATACTCAGCGGGACGTTTCCGACTGGCCCAAGGGCTGGCGAGTGGGCCTGCAGAACGGCGAGTGGATCAAAGCCCAGCAAGGTACCAGGCGACTGGAAGTTGAAGGCCCAGGCGAGTAGATAGGCCCAGTCGGTCTAGGTTAAACGATTGCCAAAGGTGTAACCGAATCGGTTGAGATATGTAAACCCTAGGGGAGGTGAGCCTATATAAACCTCCCTAAGGGGTGAGTAGAGACACGTTCCCTCATACGCCCAAGCAACTCGCCGCCTAGTCGCCGAGTTCGCCCATTGTAAACACATCCATAATACAATCAAGCAGGAGTAGGTCTTTACCCTCCGGGGGGCCGAACCTGGGTAAAACCCTGTGTCTTTGCCCTCATCTCGCACCGCAGATGGCTGGCCGCCCTTGCCCCTTGTTCTACTATTCGCTGCCGATTGTAGCATCTGCCGTGGCCATTCCCACGACATGTACTGTTTAGGATCGGGACACGATTCCGCGGTGTCGACAAGCCCATTTTTGGGTTCCCAGTCGTTCATAGCCGTCTACCCAAACCTTGAGTCCGTCTCGGAGCTTGCTTACTTCGTTGCGGGTCTACTCAATGGGGTGGCCCCCTGAAATATTTCTGAATCTTGTGATTGCTCTGTCGTGAAGACCTCGTTGGGTTATGTTTTGGTTTTTCCGAGGTTGATCGTGTGTGTGTTGCTATTTGTGCACCCCGGCCGGGTAAAAACTTTCTGAAAGCCGTGTCCGCGGTTATGGACGACTTGGAGCACAGTATCTCGACCATAGACAAGCATAACTAAAGTTTATTGCTATAAATTTGACTTTATAATGACTAGTAATCAGCTTCACTATAATGGAATGGCTAAATAATACTGCCCACAATTGCTTGTTGGAGTGTCGCTTGCGACCATTGTACCTGACTAGTAAGTATTGCAACTACAACGGAATGGCTAAATAAAAGTACCAACAACTGCTGGGTTTTGGGTTAACTCATGCTAATTGTATCTGATTAGTAAGTGTCGCAACTATAACGGAATGATTACTAAAAGTGCCCACTGCTTAATTTAACAGGATGATTATCTATACTTGACTAGTAATTGCTGCAACGATAACCGAATAAATAAAAATGCCAACTGTGTGAGTTCCTCGGTTGACTTCCTCGATCGTTGTCGAGGGGGAAACGCCAGGATGGGTTTGTTTGGTGTTAGTATCAGGTTGGTTCCGAATAGGTCTTCCTTACCCCTCTCTGATTGCCGCCAGTTGTATCGAGTCTCTATAGGTTGTTTAGTGCATGCTGCCGTTGCCGCTTCAGTCCACCATACCTATGTAGGCGAGGACTGCCGAATTCTAGCCTCGCCGTGTACTGGCCTCAGTAATGACGCTCCTCTTTTTCCTTTGCCCGTTGTCGGCACCCCTTTTGTTTAAGCAGGTTTTGAGATCGACGCCGTTAGCAGGGTTACCCTTCCGGCTTGGCCTGGACAGGGTTATGGACGCCGTTGGTTATTCTTCAGGGCTCTTAGCCCCATTTGCATCTTGTCCGTAGCTGGACGCTATATCGTTCTCAAGGTGATTTGGATCTTTGTATTTTATATCTGTATTCTTGACTCATGGAGTCGTGTTGTATATATATATCTGTTCTATGGGTCCCATCGAGAACTGTTGTGTAATGTTATTACTTCGTTTTCCACCCGCACGAAAGTGCCTGGTGGGCACCTTTGAATCGTTTCTATGCGGGTTTGGCGGGTTTCGCTAAAACTTGCATAGGGTCGATTCTAAGGGTGTTACAAGAGCCTTCTAATTGGTGTGTCTAATTACTAGACCACTAATAGCCTCTCTCATACTCCACCATACTCGCTCTGGCTTAAGGCGAAGCCCTGCGGGATTTCCCCTCTACTTCCGGTACCACGCCGTTGTGCTGCCGGAATCGCGAGGAGAGTGCTACAACCTCCGCTGCCTGCTGGAACAAGGGAGAGGAAGGTCTTTGTCGAGTACCGAACGTGTGACCGACTGCGGGAGCGCTGCCGGAACGCAGCGCCGGAAGGATCGTCTACACGATCTTGAGATCGGGAAGAGTACGACTACATCACCCACGAGAATCCGCTCTCGTTAAACGCTTTGGAATCTTCGAGGGTAAGTTATTCCATCGACTCGTTGCTACAATCTAGTAGATAGATCTTGGCTTGTTTGTTTGTATGCGATAGAATTTTTTTGTTTTCCATGCTACGAACCCCTACAGTGGTATCAGAGCCGTGTCTATATGTAGATCTGTTGCACGAGTAGAACACAATGGTCATTGTGGGCGTTGATGCTTTTATTGTCGATTGCTTCTTGTGTACTTTGCATCTTGTGGTATGTTGGGATGAAGCGGCCCGGGCTAACCTTACATGACATCGTTCATGAGACTTGCTCCACGCTTGACATGCAACTTGTATTGCATAAGTGGCTTTGCGGGTGCCTGTTTCTCCTAGCATAGTTAAGATCCAATTTACAACGGGTGATTAACAATACTAGTATCAATGTTGTGGTTCTTGTTCGTAAGTTAGAACGACACTTATTGAAAGCCCCAAACCACGTAAAATATGCAAAGAAAGTAGAGGCGTCTAACTTTGTTTTGCAGGGGTGTGCAGTGATGTGATATGGCCATGATTGTGATTATATTTGATGTATGCAATGTTCCTTATTGTAAGTCGGCAACCGGCAGGAGCCATATGGTTGTCTTTAATTTATGTTAAGACCCGCGTGTCTATTCAAAGTAGTTGTAATAGTTGAAGCCGGTGGACGACAACCATGGAGTAGCGTCATTGACCTTGATGCAATGCCGGTGATGATGGAGATCATGTTTGTGCTTGAAGATGGAGATCGGAAGCACAAAGAAGAAAGGCCATATCATATCACATATATATTGAATTGCATGTGATGTTAATCCTTTATGCATCTTGTATTGCTTAGTAGACGACGGTAGCATTATAAGATGATCCCTCATGCACATGAATTTCAAGTCATAAAGTGTTCACCCTTAGTTAGCACCGTTGCTAAAGCTTGTTGTTTCGAAGCACCACGTGATGATCAGGTGTGTTAGATTCCGCAAGTGTATACAACGTGAGCAAGCCAGATTTGCTCATGTGGAAACTAAGGTTTGATCTTGACGAGCCTAGCATGTACAGACATGGTCTCGGAACACGGATCACCGAAAGGTAAAGCATGAATCATATAGTAGATATGATGAACATGTCGATTGTTCGCCATTGAAACTATATCAACTCTCGTGATGATCGGTGTTGATGTAGTGGATTTGGTTCGTGTGATCACTAAAACAATGTGAGGGATGTTGTTTTGAGTGGGAGTTCACCTAGTTTAATTACATTAATTAATTTGAACTCAATTTGTCATAAACTTAGTCTAAACTATTGCAAATATGTTGTAGATCAATGGCAGCCCCTACCATCAATTTTAATGCGTTCCTAGAGAAAGAAAAGTTGAAAAACAATGGAAGCAACTTCGCGGATTGGTTCCGCAATTTGAGGATTGTCCTCACAGCTGGTAATTTGACCTATGTGCTGGATGCACCGCTGGGTGACCCACCTGCAGCTGATGCTCCCGATGAAGTAAAGAATGTTTACCTCGCTCGGAAGAATCAGTACTCCATAGTTCAGTGTGCTATCTTGTATGGTTTGGAATCGGAGCTTCAGAAAAGGTTTGAGGATTCAGACCCATATGATATTGTCGAGGATCTCAAATTGATTTTTGAGACTCATGCGGCAATTGAAAGCTATGAGGCTTCTGAAAAGTTCTTTAACTGCAAGATGGAAGAGGGCAGCTCCGTCAGTGAGCATGTGCTTAAGATGTCTAGGCACGCAAACAAACTTCAAAGCTTGGGTATAGTGATTCCTAATGCTTTGGGGATTTACCGTGTCCTCCAATCACTACCACCAAGTTACAAGAACTTTGTGATGAACTACAACATGCAGAACATGAACAAGACGTTGCCAGAACTCTTTGCCATGTTGAAATCTGCAGAAGTGGAGATCAAGAAAGAGCACCAAGTGTTGTTGGTCAATAAGACCACCAAATTCAAGAAAGGCAAGTCTAAGCAAAAGGGACACTTCAAGAAGGGTGGTAATAAAGTTACCACGCCGACGAAGAAGACCAAGGCTGGACCTAAGCCTGATACTGAGTGCTTTTACTGCAAGGGAGAAGGTCACTGGAAGCGGAATTGCCCAAAGTACTTGGCGGATTTGAAGAACGGCAACATCAAGAAGAAAGGTATATCTGATATACATGTTATTGATGTGTATCTCACTAGTACTCGTAGTAGTGCCTGGGTATTTGATACTGGTTCGGTTGCTCATATTTGTAACTCGAAACAGGTGCTGCAGAATAAACGGAAGCTAGCGAAGAACGAGGTGACGATGCGCGTGGGAAACGGATCAAAGGTTGATGTGATCGCGGTCGGCACGCTACCCCTTCATCTACCATCGGGATTAGTTTTATACTTAAATAATTGTTATTTGGTGCCTGCGTTGAGCATGAACATTATATCGGGATCTTGTTTATTGCGAGACGGTTACTTGTTTAAATCCGAGAATAATGGTTGTTCGATTTATATGAGTAATATGTTTTATGCACATGCACCTTTGATAGATGGTCTATTCTTATTGAATCTCGATAGTGGAAATACACATATCAACAACATTGAGGCTAAACGGTTGAAATCAAGCGATAATTCGACCTATATGTGGCACTGTCGTCTTGGTCACATTGGAGTGAAACGTATGAAGAAACTCCATTCCGATGGACTTCTTGAATCACTTGATTTTGAATCACTTGAAAGATGCGAAGCATGTCTGATGGGAAAAATGACTAAGACTCCATTTTCTGGTATGATGGAGCGAGCTACAGACTTATTGGAAATCATACATACCAATGTGTGTGGTCCAATGAGTGTAGCATCGCGCGGTGGTTATCGTTATGTTCTTACCTTCACGGATGACTTGAGTAGATATGGGTATATCTATTTCATGAAACATAAGTCCGAAACTTTCGAGAAGTTTAAGGAGTTTCAAAGTGAGGTAGAGAATCAACGTAACAAGAAGATTAAATTTCTACGTTTAGATCGTGGAGGTGAATATCTAAGTTACGAGTTTGGCGAGCATTTGAAGAAATGCGGAATACTTTCACAATTGACACCGCCGGGAACACCACAGCGTAATGGTGTGTCCGAACGTCGTAATCGAACTCTCTTAGATATGGTTCGTTCTATGATGTCACTTACAGATTTACCGCTATCATTTTGGGGTTATGCATTAGAAACAGCCGCATTCACTTTAAATAGGGCACCATCTAAATCCGTTGAAACGACACCGTATGAATTATGGTTTGGGAAGAAACCTAAATTGTCGTTCCTTAAAGTTTGGGGATGCGAAGCCTATGTAAAGAAGTTACAACCGGACAAGCTTGAACCCAAAGCGGAAAAATGCGTCTTCATAGGATACCCGAAGGAAACTATTGGGTATACCTTCTATCATAGATCCGAAGGCAAAATCTTTGTTGCCAAGAATGGATCCTTTCTAGAGAAAGAATTTCTCTCGAAAGAAGTGACTGGAAGAAAAGTAGAACTCGACGAGGTTGTCGAACCTTCTCTCGAAATTGCGAGTAGCGCAGCACCGGAAGAAGTTCCTGTGGTGCCTGCACCAATAAGAGAGGAAGCTAATGATGGTGATCATGAAACTTCGGTTGAAGTTGCTACAGAGCCTCGGAGGTCAACGAGAACTCGTACCACTCCAGATTGGTATGATTCCGTTATGAATGTCATGTTGGTGGACAACACCGATGACCCCGAGACATATGAGGAAGCGATGATGAGCCCAGATTCCAATAAATGGCAAGAAGCCATGAAATCCGAGATTGGATCCATGTACGAAAACCAAGTATGGACTTTGGTGGACTTACCGGATGGCCGGAAGGCTGTCGAGAACAAATGGATTTTCAAGAAGAAAACAGATGCTGATGGTAATGTTGCTGTCTATAAAGCTCGACTTGTCGCAAAAGGGTTTCGACAAATTCAAGGAGTTGACTACGATGAGACTTTCTCACCGGTAGCGAAGCTAAAGTCTGTGAGGATTATGTTAGCAATCGCTGCATATTATGATTATGAGATATGGCAGATGGATGTCAAAACAGCATTCCTCAATGGAGACATTGATGAAGAGTTGTATATGATGCAACCCAAAGGTTTTGTCGATCCTAAAGATGCTAACAAGGTATGCAAACTTCAACGGTCCATCTATGGATTGAAGCAAGCATCCCGAAGTTGGAATCAACGTTTTGATAAGGTGATCAAAAGTTTTGGTTTTATACAAACTTATGGAGAAGCTTGTATTTACAAGAAAGTGAGTGGGAGCTCTGTAGCATTCTTAATACTATATGTGGATGACATATTGTTGATTGGGAATGATGTAGACCTTCTTAATAGTGTCAAGGAATATTTGAATAATAGTTTTTCAATGAAGGATCTTGGCGAAGCAGCTTACATATTAGGCATAAAGATTTATAGAGATAGATCGAAACGCCAAATATCATTGTCACAGAGTACATATTTGGACAAAGTTCTAAAGAGGTTTGGAATGGAGGAAAGCAAGAAAGGGTTCTTGCCCATGTTGCCCAATACGACCTTGAGTAAAACTCAAAGTCCGACATCGGCAGAAGATAGAGAAAGGATGAGTAAGACTCCCTATGCCTCAGCCATAGGATCTCTAATGTATGCCATGCTATGTAGTAGACCCGACATTGCATATGCTGTTAGTTTAACTAGCAGATATCAAAGTGATCCAGGAGTGGATCATTAGACAGCGGTCAAAAACATCCTTAAGTACTTGAGAAGAACTAAGGATATGGTTCTTTCTTATGGAGGTGATGAACAACTCGTTGTTAATGGTTACACCGATGCTAGTTGGAACACAGATCCGGATGATTCTAAATCACAATCCGGATACGTATTTATTTTGAATGGTGCAGCAGTTAGCTGGAGGAGTGCAAAGCAAAGCGTTGTGGCGAGATCTTCAACTGAATCGGAATACATGGCTGCTTCGGAGGCTTCGCAAGAAGCGATATGGATGAAAGAGTTCATTACAGAGCTGGGTGTGGTTCCTAGTGCGTTGGACCCAATGTCTATCTACTGTGATAACATGGGCGCCATAGCCAATGCGCAAGAACCAAGGTCACACAAGAAGCTGAAGCATATCAAGCTACGTTTTCACGCTATTCGAGAACATATCCAGGATGGGGATATAAAGATTTGCAAAGTACACACAGATCTGAATGTGGCGGGTCCGTTGACTAAACCTCTCCCGAGGGCAAAACATGACCAACACCAAACTTCCATGGGTGTTCGGTATATTACCATGTAATCTAGATTAGATGACTCTAGTGCAAGTGGGAGACTGTTGGAGATATGCCCTAGAGGCAATAATAAATGTAGTTATTATTATATCTTTGTGTTTATGATAAATGTTTACATTCATGCTATAATGGTATTAACATGGAAACATTAATACTTGTGTGATTTGTAAACTTAATTTGAAGTCCCTAGTATAGCCTCTATACTTCACTAGCTTGTTGGTTGATTAATGATTGTGGTTTCCCTATCATGAACATTGTGATGTTATCAACAATCATATCGTTAGGAGAATGATATGGTGGACATACTCCTATAGATAAGCGTAGCATAAAGATCAAGTCATTTCAATAGTTCAATTGCTATATGCTTTCTGATACATAGTAACCTAATTCATTCGACCATGAGATCATGCATATCACCTTTACCGGATGGATGCTTTGATGACATCAAACACCACACCGTAACTGGGTGGCTATAAAGGTGGCATTGAGTGTTCGGAAAGTATTGGTTGAGACACATGGATCAAGAGTGGGATTTGTCCATCCATATGACGGATAGATATACTCTGGGCCCTCTCGGTGGAATGTCATCCAATTAGCTTGCAAGCATGTGACTGGCTCACAAGGGATCACATATCACGGGAACGAGAAAAGAGTACTTATCAGTAACGAGGTTGAACTAGGTATGCAGAGATACCGACGATCATAACCTCGGATAAGTAACATATCGTGAGACAGAGGGAAATTGGTATCGTATGTAAGTGGTTCATTCGATCGCAAAGTAATCGTAGAAATATGTGGGAGCCATATGAATTTCCAGATTCCTCTATTGGTTATTGTTCGGAGAAGTGTCTCGATCATGTCCGCATAATTCACGAACCGTAGGGAGACACACTTAAGGATTCGACGTTGTTTGAGTAGTTATGGTATTATGAGAAAGAGACCTAATGTTGTTTGGAGTCTCGGATGGGATCCGGGATATCACGAGGTGATCCGGAATGGTCCGGAGAATAAGATTCATATAAGGAAAGTCCCGTTTCGGAGTTGCGGAATGATTCCGGTGTTTTCATCGGGAATGTTCTAGAAGGTTCCGGATTGTCCGGCACTCCGGGGGGGGGGGGGAGGGGTACATGAATGTGTCATTACATATTGGAATGATTGCATCATGTACTAAGTGTTCTTGCTGTCCCAAATAAAGGATTAAATTGAATCCTAAAACAGAAAATTCAAATGTCCAGTTTGAAAGTCAAACGGCTAAAACAAGAAACTGTGGGAAACAAGCAAGAGGAGTTGGAACCGACTTGAGGGAGGAGTCTCCTCCCCAAGCCGGCGCGCCACCCAAGGCCGACTTGGGGAGGTACTCCCCTCCCCTTGGCCGCACCCTCCACCCATAAAAGGAGGGGCAGGGCTCCCCTCCTAGACACACAAGTTCCTATCTTCTACCTCCGGTTTAGAGCCGTTTCGGTTTAGAGCTTCTAATTGCTTTAGCCTTCGGTTTAGAGCCTTCTAATTGGTTTAGAGCCTTCTAATTGGTGTGTCTAATTACTAGACCACTAATAGCCTCTCTCATACTCCACCATACTCGCTCTGGCTTAAGGCGAAGCCCTGCGGGATTTCCCCTCTACTTCCGGTACCACGCCGTTGTGCTGCCGGAATCGCGAGGAGAGTGCTACAACCTCCGCTGCCTGCTGGAACAAGGGAGAGGAAGGTCTTCGTCGGGTACCGAACGTGTGACCGACTGCGGGAGCGCTGCCGGAACGCAGCGCCGGAAGGATCGTCTACACAATCTTGAGATCGGGAAGAGTACGACTACATCACCCACGAGAATCCGCTCTCGTTAAACGCTTTGGAATCTTCGAGGGTAAGTTATTCCATCGACTCGTTGCTACAATCTAGTAGATAGATCTTGGCTTGTTTGTTTGTATGTGATAGAAAATTTTTGTTTTCCATGCTACGAACCCCTACAATGTTCCACTGGCAAAACGAGTTCATGTGGTAAGTGCCTTTGATAAAGGGTAAACAAAGGTAAGAATCCGAGAAAAAAGAAGGGGTTGAAATATTCAACCGTTCTTTATAAAATGCTTAATGTGAGTACACCCATCATATCAATAAAGTAGAGTCAAATAATAAAAAGTTCATCTCATTTCTACAATTTTTTATAGACATTCTTGCGGAAGCGCGCCTGTAAAAATGCAGCTGTCAAAAGGTAGTAGAAATATCGACTGAATGAATATATATTTAGTGTAGAAAATAAATTTTGAGTTTTCTACGTAGGAACTAGCTTATTAGCATTGTTCAGATAAAAAGGTGCATCTCTGAAAATTTGGGTGAAAAAGCATGTTCCAGGAGACGTAACGACTAACTATACGGCGAGAATTTTTATTCCGGCCGTATAGTTATTGAAAAAATTCTCAAAAGTTGGGGTTCGGATACAGAAAGGTTCATGACCAACTAAACGGCGGGATCATTTGGTCTGGCCGTATTGTTGTGATCTGGCGTTGGGAAAACCTAATCCTCGCCGCCGCCACAACTATACGGCGGGAGCTATTTCTCCCGGCCGTATAGGTCCTGCCGTATATCTTGGCCTGGCCACTTAAATGGGTCGAGGCAGGCTAGGTTTCTTCCTCCCCTCATTATTTCTCTCAAACTCTCTCTCCAAAACTCTCAAAATCTCTCTAGAACTCTCAATTATTCATGGATTTCGTTTGTTTGATTGGGGGAATCAATAGATCGGTATGTTTCTCTCCCTATCCATGCTTTATTTTTAGAATTCCATGGTTGAAAAACTCTCATTGAATTAGTGGATGAACTCAAGCTTGATTTATTTTCTCTTTTGATTTCTCACATTAGGATTGAATTCCTCCATGTATAATCGTTCATATATCATGTAGAAACTATATGCCTAACTTTATATGTTGAAATTTCTTAGTGCATCAAGATGAAGAATCTCGGTATTATTTTTTATAAGAGCAAGCACCAACGTGGTGAAGGCTCAGGGCTCCGCGCTGAGCTCGACAACAAGTACGCCATGGTTTTGGCAAGGAAGGTGTTGCCCACACGATGGGCCGATGACGGCTTTCTTAACTCAGCAGGGTTGAGGGCGGACTTTGACTACCTGTGTGCAAATGCAGGGCTCTCCGGCCTTGCCAATACAATCCACTACACCTACGAAGGGCTCACCCCTGAGTTCCTCGCCTCCTTCTACAATGACTAAAGTGATAAAGGTAATGCATGCATGATAAATTTCACCGTTAACCAACGGCCATATCAAATTACCTATCAACAATTTTGTGAGGCTTATGGATTTCCTCAAGAAGGGGAATCAACTGTTACAAACTTGTATAGCGTCTCTAGTGCAGATACTTGGGAGGTTATTTCTGTTAATGGTGGCAGGGACTTCTATCAGAAGAAAATGTCCACCATTCAGGACCTAACCATCTATTACTTTGTTATGTTTCTTGCTAACACTTTGTTAGGAAGAGGAGATACCGGCTCAATGGCCAATGCATGCATGCCCATGATCACCAAGCGCTCTTTCCTAATGCGCCATAGAGTTCCACGCCTGTAGCATTATTCCTCCAGCACCTCCGCCACCAGAGCAACAAATAGAAAGGTGATATTCACATCGGTGGATTGGTAACCCACCTAATCCAAGCTCTCGAAATCACAATTCCTATTGTGCAACCTGTTGATGGCTCCATACTTATGGATGTCAAGTATATAACTGCTTGTGGCTTCCTTGGTGTTTACCGAGCTAACAAGAGGCTCCGATCCTATCAATTTGGTTATCTTGATGTTGTGCAGGATGATCAAGTGCCATTGCCTTGCCCGCAAGCCTTCGAGGTTCGGGGAAAGGACAACTAGATCCTCACCAAGTATCAAGTGAATGAAGTCATGGAGGCACTATATCCTGACTTCGAGGAAGAAGGAGGGCATCAGGATGAGCAGAAGCAGCAGCAGGATCAGGAGTACAACCCTGCTTGGGAGGGACAACAACAGCAGCAACAGGAGGAGCATCCTTGGGACCAATGGGCCAATCATCCACAACAACAACAGGGGTTCAACAATGTCCCCTACCAAGATTTTCTGCAGCTCAACCAACGCGTTGGGGAGATCGACCAGACTCTCATGGAGTAAGTGAAGATGTGAGTGCCTTAACTAACACCTTTAGTAGCTTCATTACCTACTTCCCCGACTACTACCAGCAGTACCAGCAACCGCCTCCGAACAACGACAACAACTAAGCATGGCAACAACCTAAGCTTGGGGGAAGTTTTGAAAACCTCCAAACTTGCATTCATATTTTTATTTCTTATTTTGATTTGTTTTCTTTTACAAGAATAGCATGTTTACTTTCATTTTGCATTATTAAAACCAAAAACACAAAAAATTAGTTGTAACTTTTATTTGCAATTTGTTTCTTTGTTTTCTCGAAGATTGCTCAATTACAGGTGACTTGGCAATAGGGAAATATAGAGGGGATTCTACTCAAGTAAGAGAACGAAGCAAGCAAGAGGAGGTATCACATTACTTTTATCACCCCTTCTGTAACTTTAAATTAATCCTACAATTATTTACTTGCTTGCACTTGAGTCACTCCCCACCTAGGTTGTTATCCCATAAATTACATTCCTTTGCTAGTGTCCTCTTTTAGCTTTGAAACAATTAGCAATAAACTTGGTTTAAATATTTCCAACATTTTTACAACAAGAAAAAGCATCCAAGAGATGACTTGAGTCCATTTTTATCCTAGATGATTTGGTTTTAGAAACTACTCGACCCCATTGAGCTTAATATAAATAGACTTGATAGAACCCTTGAATGAAATTGTCTAATAAAATGGATGCTTCCAAGTAGTAGAGATTATGCCACTGCTTTTTCTAATAATTATAGTAGGATATTGCTTTATGCGTGTCACTACAAAACTGTCATACTCCATGGGGAACTATTAACTCCACTGGCCAACGAACAATCTAAATGTGGGAAACCACTTGATTTTGGCTATTGAGTTATGTAAACGTCTGTAGCAGCAATGCTATGGCGGGTAAAAATTTTAGTCTCCTCGTGGTTTCATATTCCAAGTGAAGTTGTAGTACTCCTCTGACCTACTATTTCTCAATGGATATCTATTGGCATGGTCACGAGTGCGCAACACAATCCTAATTAACATGTTAAACAAATTGGCATGAATTCTCTATGAAAGAGCTGAAGTTTTTGAAAAACAAAGAAAGGAAAAAGGTGCTTTGACGGTCTTGAAATTTTGACGTGGTAGTAGATGAGTTTTTCTTAAATTAAATGTTCTTGGTGCCAACTTGAGTACTCTTAATCAATTAAATGAACAAGAGCAAAAAGATTTCATCTCTCAATAAGAGAGAGACCTAAAAGATTTGTTTCACTTTCCTAGCTAAACATTTGTCACTAGCTCGGGTATATGATTTATTTGATAGCAAGATATATGTGACTAGGAAGTGAACTCAGTGCAATCTTGTGAATACTTGTATGATCATGTTTAAGGTTGCAGGAATTATGAAGAAAATAATTTGACACCAAATTGAGCTTGTAAGTTCTTTTATTTAAGTCTTGAATCTCCAATATCCTTTCTTATTTCCTTGTCACTCGAGGACGAGCAATATCTAAGGTTGGGGGAGTTGATAGCTATGAGGCTCGACACATTTTGAAGGGTTTCTATTGATGGTTTTCGTTTGGATTTGATGGTTTTCTAGCTTTACCTATGTCACATCCCAAAATTTTCCAAATTTTGAAATGTGAAAATAAATAAACAAAAGAAACAATTGTTGAAATTTAGGGTGAAAAGAAACTTTTTGCTTCTAAATGGAAACATTAAAACACTTCTTGAAAAAAATTTGAATGAAAAGGGAATCCAACAAAATTTCAATCAAGTGAAATGCATTCATCAATGAATGTATCTTGAAATTTAAAGATTTGGAAAATTTAAACCAAAACCCCAAATCTTAATGAAATAAATCACTTCCAAAGATCAAATGCATTTTATGCATGGAAAGAATCTTGAATATAAATGCTTGGGAAAAATAAACCAAAACCCTAAAACCCTAATGGAAGAAAATCATTTCCAAGATCTCTCTAAGACTCTGGATTTGATCCATATAAAAATTAGTCAACGAACATTTATAAATGATAAAAAATGATAAACAAAAATATTATAAAGCCATGCAAATTGGTTTCATTTAATTTGGAGCCATGGATAAACACTTATGAATATATTAAGATAAAAGGGAATAAATTCCAAAGCTAATAAATCCCCTAGATAAAAATCCATGCCAAATTTTGAACAAAATAATCCTAAAAGGATTTAAAAAGATAAAAAAATATTAAATAAAATTATACAATTAGAATCACCAATTTTGGATCTATAAATAAAAAGATATGGATTTTATAAGATAAAGAAAGAAATAAATAAATAAGAAATATTTAAAAGCCAAATTAAATCTTGGCAAAATCCATAAAAAATGGAAGTTATTGAATAATAAAAAGGAGTAAAATATTATTTAAATAAAATCATAAGGATGGAACAATATCCAATTTTATTTAAATAAAGACAAATTGCCTAAACTAAATAAATAATAAATCCCAAGAAAATTATTTAGAAGACAATTTGAAACCTGAATTAAATCCATATGCAAATGGAATAAAGATAATCCAAATAAAAATAAAGGAATAAAGATTATTAAAAAAACTTATATGGACTTGAACCATATTTGATTTAAATAAAGACAAAATCCCTAATGAAAATGATTAATTAAATCATGAGAAAATAATAATTGAAATTGCCAAAGTGGATTAAAAGTTATCTAATTAACTTACAAGGAATAAAAGAATAATTAAATAGGATTATATGGTTTGGAACCATATTCAAATTTTATTTAAAATATAGTCAAATGCCCAATATAAATAAATACTAAATCATATTAAAATACTTGAAATAATTCAAAGTGAATTATTTAAACACACTAATGAACAAATAAAACCTACTAAAAAGGTTTGATAAACATTTGAATTTTAAAATAGATATTTAAATCATTTGGATAAAATAATATGGATTGGGAACATATTTAAACCTTATCTGAATAAAGACAAAATGTCTATTATAAATAAATAATAAACCATAAGAGAATATATTCTAAAAATGGATTATTTAAATACATGAATAAACAGATAAAACCTACTGAAAAGATTTAGAAAAGGTTTGGCAAAAATCTGAATTCAAATTGAGTTTGAAAACATTTGAATAAAATCGAAACAGAAAATAGAAAAGGAGAAATAATCAGAGAAGAAAAAAATAGAAAAACAGACAAACCCACTAAACCTAACCCAGCCCAGCAAAGTCCCTGGCCCAACTAAGCCCAATACCATCCCACCCCGGAAAACCCCTCTCCTCGCGGCAACCTTTCTCACTCGCGCACTTACCCCCTCCCTCGCTGACGAAGTGACCCCACATCTGCCCTGTCATCGTCGTCTCCACCCGCACGATCCGTTCCCCCTCACTTCGCCGTTTCCTATTGTTGATTCCTCCTTATTAATTCGCGTTAATGACCCACTAATTCCTCCCAGTGATCTCGCGTACATAATGGCCCCTCTCCCCTCTTCTATTCCCCTTAGTCCTTATTCAACCGGAGCCACCAGGCTGCACTAATTGCTCGCTACAACGCCACTGCCTCCGGCGAGCCTCGACGTCGATTACGGCGAGCACAACCACCCCCTGCCCCTGGTTACTACGAGAACACTCCCCATCATCTCGCGCACCTTCCAGCACCCTCAGCCCGCTCGCGCGTGCTTCGGAACATCGGAAAGGACAACATCTGCTCACCGCCATTGTCTGCTGCAACTCTGAAGACATCCCCTGGTAGTTTCTGACCTCGCCTCTCCCTCTCGATGAAGCACACATACTCGTATCGCTTTTACGTACCTAACCCTACCTCCCGTTTGTCTTCACGTGGCTTGTAGCTCCACTGTTGACGATGCGACGATGCCCGAGCGCACCCGTCACCAGGAGCTTCTCCGGCGAGAAATTGTCGACACGTCCGTGCGCCCCTGACCCTCCTTTGACCACGTTGAGCGTCAGCACGTCGCGACGAACCTGGTGAGCATCTTCCCTCTCTCCCTTGCTTCCTGTAATCACCAGAACGCCGCAGCCCGAGCATCGCTGCCGCTCACCATTGCCCAGCGCCGCCAGTTAGTGGTCGTATGCTCATCAACCGTTAGATCCAGATCCAGCGGCAGGGATAGATCGACTTAAGTGAATCGGTACGCTAGATCTGAGCCGTGCGATCCCCTTTTAATCCAACAGCCCACATCGATCGATCCTGCCGAACCGGTATTGTCCAATAAGAATCTGACACGTGGCCTAGCTCTAGTTTTAAAAACAGAAACATTTCTATTAGTGATTTGATTTTGTAAAATTCATAACTTTTGATCTACACGTCCAAATTTACAAATTTTATATAAATGGATTCACAAAAATGTGAAATTTGCAACCATCCCCTTAGTTTAGTATTTTTCTTCTGGAAAATTGAGTGTTTTTGCAGAAACATTTCTAGGCATATTTGGAGTATAAAAATTATTCTAGAAATGATTTTTGAGTAAAATCTTTTGCAAATAGTTTGTTTTAAACCTACTGACCATAAAAACCAACTTTTGGATTTAAAAGTATATTTTGTGACACTAAGGAATTATTCCTTTGAATAAAACAACATTTCTAGTAAACAAAAATGTTGCTTTGATCTAAAAATGGTTTTTTAGTGAAACCTTTTGAAAAAGGGTTAGTTTTAAACACTTTGACCATAAACACTAACATTTGTGTTTAAAATATATTTGGCTAACACTAGAAATTATTACTTTGATTTAAATCATTTCTAGCAAAACAAAAATGATTTAAAATGGCCATTTTCACTAACTTATTTTCAAATGGTTTTTGCCAGTTTTATAAATGACCAATGGGTGTTTTAAATTTTTTATAACCTTATTAGAAAACACTTTTCAAACAAAACCATATTTTGCATGCTTGCATGCATTGTTTTGTTTTCATTATTTTGTGTGATGAATTGTTTGAATGCTAGTTTGAATTTGTGCCTTGATTGAATTGTAGTGAACTTTGAAGAGAGTGACAAATGCAAGATCAAGGGTGAATCTAGTTTCTCTACTAAAAAGGCAAGTGGTGCTTCATACATTTTGTCCTATTATTTTGACTATGCATTAGTGATATTTTGAGTAGGACTTGAATGGAATTTTTACTAAGTATGCTATGCCATGGGAAATCCTAGTAGATGATGCCTTAGTAGAATTTTCCCTAAGTTAAGATTCCTACTACTATCATGCTTAGCCTAGCTAGTAGCAAACAAGGGTGGTTTATATACATGATATGGAAATTTTGCTAAGTCTTTTGACTTATGTTTTTGCTTAATAAAACTACTAAGTGAATGAATCACCTGGGTGGAATGGTGAGAATGGGATATGTTGAGTGGTTACACAAGTCCAGTAAACTGGAGAAAACTTGTGTATCACAAGTCCAGTAAACTGAGGAAAACTTGTGTATCACACTTGTGGAAAGCCACCCAGGAACAAAGAGATTTGAGATGTCAAATGTTGAGAAGCTTCAAGTGCATCCACATGGCATTATGGGCTCTGCCTGGATCATATATGTTGCAATAACTTAGCCAGATGGACAGAAGGTGGTAGAGGGTGATAGGTTTGGAACGCGTCCATTTGGTCTAAGGGAAGGCTTCTGAAAGATCTTGTCTCGATGCATGTCGAGTCTTGTGGGGAAAGTGCACCACCTCTCGAGAGAGTAAAATCTAAGTACTTAGCCATGTCCCCTGCAATGGACAATTTGAGCATCAAGACATGGAAGCTATCAAGGATCTCCTCATCCCAATTTCTAAGTTAAAAGCTTGTGGTTGAACAAGGGTAAAGGATCACCAATTTTATTGGTAGATGCCTTGGGTGATTTTGACAAACAAAAACTTAGTATTTTCAAATGATAAGGAAAATATATTTTGAGCAAAGTAAGCATAATCTCCACTTAGCCAAATGCATATAGATGATAGATACCACTATTCTACTATAGTATCACTTGCCAATACAATTTAAATGTATTAACCCTTGTGGCTGTAACTTATTATGTTGCAGGTTTGTTTGATGTTAGTGAAGTGTGTTGAATAGGATTACAAGTCTACAACCAACATGACTGCCTGTGGCACGTTGAAGATAAAGGACTCCATGCTATAGTTATATCTGCTGCATTGTAATGAGTAGCCATATGAGCTATGTAAGATGTAATGAATTATTTTATTCCTGGTTATAAAGTTGTATTATGACCTTTGTTTCTTTATATTACATCTTAAATTGTGGATGATAGCTATTGATCCAGGGACTAGCATTATAAACACAGGGATCTCTACCTTATTAAGGTTGGGACCTCTACAACCTAACGCTAATACTTCAGTATCGAAGAAAACTTGGTTTTTAATGTGTGTTTCAGGTTCTGAACATCAATAGACACTACACGAAATGTTTACTTCCGCAATGGCTGGGCCCGTCGATCGTCGTAGAAGGCGCCTCTTCCGCGACAAAAATCTCGGCTCGACCGTGGTCGATGCAGAATTTTTTTTTCGGGTTCACGCCCCTCTACTACGACGAAACCGCTAAAAACATGGAGGAAGCTCGTCGGGCGCATGACAGAAGTAAGATTCCCGCTTCCTCGCGAGATGTTGACTCGCCGAAGTATTTTTTTTGCATGTGGGTCCCGAACGTCGCTGATTATAGCGGATCAAACTTTTCAGTCGCGCCTCCTTGATTTGAACTCGATAATGTTGTTCGATGCCTGTTGACACTTGTTTTTGTCTTAGAATAAAAAAATAAATTATGACTAGGATATATGTATAAAAAATATATATTACGTAAATGCTAAAAAAGAAGTTTCCTAATAACCAATATAAACGTTTACTTAAAATAGGAAACATGCCCGTGCGTTGCTACGGCTTGGTTTTTAGTACCATCCTCCTCTTATAGTCAAACAACACAGAGTATGTGTCATCGTTGTTCTACTTGCACACCCTCCTCCCATAGTCAAACAACATGGAGTCGAAGATCTACTAAGCAAGCCCCATGCCTCACCATCCCGAGCTATCCTCGTTCCCGCACTGTCCTAGCCGCATTTTGTTACTCCCTCCGATCCATATTACTCGTTGCTGAAATAGATGTATCTAGCACTAAAACATATCTAGATATATCTATTTTAGTGACAAGTAATATGGATCAGAGGAAGTATTTTTTATGATCATCCCTTAAGTATTTTCACATGGACAAACAAGAAATAATTTCAAACAGCACAGTTGAAAATATCACAGTTTGTGGAACAATAGTTAGCTCTATGTAAAAGTAGAAAGACATGATGGCATAATTAAAAATATGTTTAAGGCTTACAAAAAAAAGTAATGATATATGTCTGGCATCGAGAGGCAAAGTTGATAAAGTGTGTTCACACGTTTGCTTAACTGTGTAAGTGAGCATGATAATTTTCGTTATTTAATTCCATTGAAATAAACTCATTGAATATAGCTGGCGGATGGATTAGAGACAACATAAGATTAGAAGTTTCTTGAAGTGTTACATGTGGTCGCCAATTAACTACGGAGATGCAGTCTTTCTGTTGTTTTTAGAGAAAGTATCGGATAACATGACTCTAAAGAATCACTTAATAAGCATACTAAATAAGAAGATATTCGTACATGTAATAATTTAAGGCATAAATAGGCGTTGCATGAAGATTTATCTGAATCCAGGAAGAACAAACAGATAACGTAGATCTAGAAATCCCTGTATCTTTTACAGTAGAATGATAAACAAAATCATGTAAATAGTCTAGCATAGTTCATGAACAGGTTTCATCATCTCATAAGGACATTTTTTTCTGGAGCTCTAAACTAAACCACCACAAACAAAAATATTAGTTCCAGGATCATAAAAAGCCATTTTCAGTTATATAATGGAAGATTCTTATCCAGATGTCAATGGACTCTGACTTCTATCAATCAGTGGTGTTGCGAAGTTCACGTGTGTTTCAAATAAAATGGAGGAAACGTGATTTCTTAATTTACTCTCCACATTCACATAAACAATGAATTATATTGCATAAAAAAGTGATCAGTAGTGACTACTTTTCAGAGGTAAATGAATAATACCATCGACATGAGCAATTTAACGAAAAAAACATGGACACAAACCCTTTACTCACATGTGTGAATTTCACCAATTTGGGGATGACGGCTTGAAATTCAAGAAAAAATGACCCATGATAAATCAGTACTGATCTCTTATCAAGAGATAATACACAACTTTTTTGACTTTAAACTTTAAACATGGAACTGGCCCTTTTGCTAACATAAGTCAGATCATGGATGGAATATCAAGAGATAATACACAACTTTTTTGACTTTAAACTTTAAACATGCAACTGGCCCTTTTGCTAACATAAGTCAGACCATGGATGGAATAGTAACAATATTGCCCTAGGCCGTTGCATATGAATGAGGACCATTTGCCGACAACAACCAATCCACCTACATAGGTGCATCCCAAGTTTCAAAGAAAAATAGAATCACAAGAGATATCACCTTTGAGTTGTATGAATATTGTCCTAATACCAACTGATTTGAAACCACCAAAACTGATTGGCCTACATAATACTACTGCTTCACTCTGCCATTATTTACACACCTATGTGACAAATATCCATAAAAGATTACTCTTTCTTAGGTGCCTCTTCACCTGCAGATCAAGTCACAGAAAACAGTGTGAAATCAAAGTCATCAAGAATGATTAAGGAAGTGATATATCATGTCTTTGCAGCTATTTCCAAAACCACGTATACTCATCGTTTATATATTTTCCCTCCTCACCGGTGCAGGGTTGCATGCCCCCCTTCCCCATATAGCCCTCTCCTTATGGTGAGGCTCCTTCTCCAACATTCAACTCAGGCGGTGACTACATTACATATTGGTCACTATTTCAACTCTGGGCTCGAAAATTTTGATGCAGTTGACGTTAGCAACGTCTTCAACATGCCCACTTAAGAATTATGAATATATGTGCCCTAATTTAGAACTGGCAATGTTTTCTAGCGTAATGCTGACATGCTTACCTTCGATATTTAGATTTTAGACGTCTCCACTGCCCCTTCCGATCAAACGCCGGCTCGGCCTATAGCTACACACAAATGTTCATAGATAGGTGGTTAGTGCAACATAAATACAGTTTATTTACTGGTTGTAAGAATTAAAACATGCAAAATTACGCTGACGGGATGGTATCATTTATCATTTACTCATGCAAATGGATTTCTTGATATATCTGCTTCACATTTCATCTATTTCCAACCTCCTTGTATGAAAATATGCATCCATCTCACTTCCCTTGAATGAAAGGAACAAAGATACGAAGAGCAAATGATTTCGTCGAATCGTCTAGTGATCAAATCATCTGAGCAAGACTACTAAAAAACAGTTCAGGCAGAACATAAGCCGAGGCAAGGCAAAATAAAAGAAAATTTCAGAAAAAACATGGTTCACTCAAATAACAGTTTACATGTCATGCGAAATTAAGAGAACAAATGTAAGAGTGCTTTCCACTACTATCTGGTGAAATTCACATACAGTACATAAAATAGGAGATCTATGTACTGAATTTATTGATCATTGTGTGATATACCGAGAACAAAATAATACACCTTTGCTGAAGTCAATGCCAAAACCTAGAGCAAGAGCTTGAATTGCAAAATTGTGGTCATTCGTCATTAGACCATGACCAACTGTAAGAAATGCATGTCGGATCAAAAAAGAATTCAATGATGTGCAAGGACGGCTGTGTTCTGAAAAACAAACACTTATAACAACACAAAGATGCGGCATACGGTTGGAGGATGAAGCTCAGTCCGGTGCATCCAGGCCTCCATCTCCCATAGAGCACGAATTAATATTGGCCAAGAATAAGTACAAGACAGAACCAACAGACAGATAAATTCCCTTGCACTCTACGCACCAATAAATCAGAACAGGTCCCACGAGACCATCCTCCAGTGAGACATGGCATTCAAGAAATCATCTGAGTCATCTTTCCATCACATTGACTGTTAGACCTGATTCTGTATATAAAATCCCTCTAGTGCCTAAGATTTTGGCAACCATAACCATAGTGATTATTTTGTATCCAACTTTTGTCCCAGTACAGGCCAAACCTCCTCCAACACTAAATTAGAACACTCTACGCTGGTCGCTCCTCTTCTTCACCCAAAAAAATTTGTGGCAGAGTATAGCGTATAACAACCAGATGCAAATCTAAAGTCAATTCAAAACCCAAATTATCAGGCAGATCTATAGAAAGGATGAGATAGATTCCACAACCTAGCTTGATGTGCGAGCCTACAGCAGAAAGGTGAAATGTCAATTTTCCACCAAAATCATTGTAGATCAGCACTCATATATATAAACGCGACAGTATTACACAAACATTTTAGTATTCAAAAAAAGAGAATGATCATTGAAGGTCATTAACCAAGTTAAAAAGAAATCAATTCAAAAATAAAGTGGACAATTGCAATGGTAGTTAGATACAATTTGTAAGGTTATGACAACAATGTAGGAAACAAAGTAACGAAATGTGAGAAGGCATGGACTAACTCACGAAGAATATGGAAAAGGCCTGATATGGTGATACCTTGGCTATGGGGCCAGATCCTCAATGCTCTACGATCTGCTGCTGACAGCAAATTCAGAAGACAAACCTCAGAAGACCTCGGCGGTGGTGTCGGCAGAATCCTCGCACCCTCCGATATGCCGATGGCCGGGCTTAGATAGACGGATCTAGTCCAGCAGGGATCCCCTTGCGGTCGACATCCTTGGGCCCAGAGCAGTTCCTACCAGGCAACGCGGCGAGAAAATCGACGGCGGCTCCGCCATTCGTCCGTCCCCAGGCCATTAGTGGAAGGTGATGTCGAGCGGGCTGTGGCGGCCATCTTGGCGAGCGCCCAGGTGATCAGATCCCAACTGGCGGCGACAGGGACTTGTGGTTCGTACATATACTCGGGGAACGAAAGAGACGGAGAGAAATAAGTCTCCTAGGATTCGTTGGGCTCGGCCCATGTTGGCCTGCGAGGCGATCAGAGGCGATCGAAGGGAGCGTGACGAAAGAACGACGTAACGGGAGAAGACAGAAAACGGAACACGTTTGTATTTTTTAGATAGTAGAGAATACGCTCCCAATGGAGTACGTCTAATGTCGTCCTAAGTTCATTATATCTCGATCTATACTAAGTTTCAAAATATACGAGCACAGTGTAGAATTCGCTTCGCTCGGACGACATTATAAAATATGGTGTCCATTGAACAAAACAATTAGCGATCATATGTAAAAGATTCATAATAAATGAAAATTGGCATTATACATATATTATAGTCGCTGGAACTTAATATTTGAAAGCCAAGTGGACTCATGTGCTGCAGGCATGAAAGAAAGGATACAAAACGTGTAGCTACTAATCATGCATGCATGATTTTTAAGCGGCAGCATTATCTAATTAATACTCCATTAAAAATGAGTAATCATGGTCCATAGCCCACATGCACACTATCAGCCCACTTAAATAGGCACACAGGAGAGAGACGCGATCAAACTCGGTCAATCTTTTGTTCAAGGACTCTAACGATCAGCGATTTGAACGAAAGAAATAAATAAAGAAAAGAAAAGAAATAGAGAAGAGCATAGAGATACCGCCCCACTCTTCCACGATCTATCAAACGTGGGAGCATCCCGAGTCCCTCCACGTCGACGGAGAACTGCCGTCTTCTCCGTCTATAAATACCCGCGTGCGACGCTGCAAGCCGCCCCCCGATTCCCTCTGATCACCCAGGCACTCGTTCCCGTCCGTCGCTGCTGGTCCAAAATCCACAAAACAACTCATCGTTGCGCTGCTCAAATCACTCGCACCATCTGCTGCTCTGCTGCTAGTGCCGCTCGCCCTACGCCACCGCCGGCTGTCCGACCGCTCGCCATACGCCACCGCCGGCAGGCCGGGCGCTTGCCGTATACGGGCCGCTGCTAGCTGCTGCCCATTGTATACGCGAGAAGAAGAATCAGAAGATATCTGCAAAAAGGTGAAGAACATATTTCTTTTCCTACTATTGGTTGGTCATATGGACATACACTTTGGAGTTCCTCCTCTCCCTATCTTCTAGTTTGGTCACGTTGACATGAACTATGAGATTTTCCTCTTCCTATTGGATGCATGTACCGTTGCTCTTGATTTGATCACGATTGATGCATAAGCATGAGAAATTGGCTCTTGGCTTGGTTACATTGACACAAGCCAAGATGCTATAAACTCATGTATATATGTTACCAAAATTTTGGCTCTTGGCTTGGTTACATTGACACAAGCCAAGTTGCTCTAAAATTACATATTATTAAAATCATGCTTTTGGTTTGGTCACATTGACACAAATCAAGATTCTATAAACTCATATATATTACCAAAAAATCTGTTTCTTGGCTTGGTTATATTGACATATACCACTAAAATTTGGCTTTTGACTTGGTCACATTGACACAAGCCAAGTTGCTTTAAAATCACATACTATTAAAAGCATGTTCTTGGTTTCGTCACATTGACACAAGCCAAGTCGCTCCATATTTACATGTTAATGAAATTTGGTTCTTGGTTTGGTCACGTTGACACAACCCAAGTCACCATAAATGCCTAAAATATCTATATGTTACTAGTCTCGTTCAACCATATATGGTCATTTTGGGATTAGTATTAGATAAACAAATAAAGAAAACTCCACGTCAGTAGCATGCGTCTCCAACTAGTAGCTAAATACTAGTCAATAATATATGTACGTGAATGAATAAAACAAAGTTGCACTAGTCTGAAAGCTCTAGAACATAGCTAGAACATATCTAGCTTTGTTTCCATGTAGCAAGCATATTAAATCTTGTAGCTCCTTCATATTGATATGTGCATGACCAATAGCTCCTTCATATTGATATGTGCATGACCAAAAATATATTAGGCCATGTTGCATATAGAGAATGTGGAGTAAAATAATCTAAACAAATATACGCTCTTGGTTTGGTCACATCGACACAAGCTAAGTTGCTCTAAATTCACATTTTACTAAACTCATGCCGTTGGTTTGGTCACATTGATATAAACTAAGGCGCTCTAAATTTATATATATCACTAAAATCATACTCTTGGTTTGGTCACACTGACAGAAACTGAGGTGCTCTAAATTTATATATATCACTAAAATCATGTTCTTGGTTTGGTCACATCGACACAAGTCAAGTTTCTCTAAATTCATATGTTAGTTAACTTACGCCTTTGATTTGGTCACATTGACACAATCCAAAGAGCTCTAAAATCATGCCTAGTCGAAATCAATACATATTATAATAAAAGTAAGTTGAGTAGAAATAGGCTGCGGCGCGTGATATAGTGTCCAACGAAAGTCGGTAAATATTAAATTATCATATATTATAACATGATACAATTAAAAAATATATAACAAAGTCTAGCTAGCCAGTCTCTGAAAACGATGAATCTAGTCTAGAATATAAATAAAAGAAAATCTTATATGACCTGCCACGGTTTAAAAAGTCAATATCGTCTATAGAAATTATATCCTTCCGCTGCTATAAAGCCTCATGAAAACATACTAGCAGGATATGGCGCGGCGGCATGCCGCGCGCGAGCTACAACTCCATGTGTTTCACTTTTTGGTTACAATTTTTCTAGTGGACGATAGTTGCATAGTTCGATGAAAAAAAATAAAAGAACTAAATCTAAACATGGCATGCTGCAGCTCCAACTTTGTTTCTAGTAGCTCGAACAAACACAGTCTTTGTAGACAACTCGATCCTGCAGGTTCATAATAAAATAATTCGGAAGATTTGAAACAAAAATGGCCATCCCAATAGATAAGATCTGAACACAATGAATTTCCAATAAAACTGTTCTTCCAATGTCCACAAACAACCTTTTTCCAATAATATATAAGGTTGGAACTCGTTTGTCTTTGAGTCAAATAGTACATGTGCAGCATATCTAGTAAAACCGCCACTTGAAACACACCAACACTGAACAATTTGAAATTACATCCATAAAATGAGTAAAATAAAGTCGTAAAAGTCATCCTATATGTTTCTTTCTCATTGGTTCATTTTGGGCAAATCAAATACTCCCTCCGTCCTAAAATAACTGACTTGAGTTTGCCTAGACTCAAATGTATCTATACACTAAAATGCGTCTAGATACATTCGAATCTAGACAAAAACAAGTCAAAATATTTCTGGGGGAGTATTAGATATCGTAATCAAGGGGAAATGAATGGGTGTCACCAAAGAAAAAGAAGCATTGCCAAAACACATCATAGACTAAATCCCCGCCACTTAGCAGTCCACTAATCGCCACTTAGCAGTCCACTAATCGATATTTAGAATGTTTGCGGTAGATAAAATTTATGGTTGATATCATGCCTTATTAATGTGTGAAACCTTGAAACAACATAGAGCTTATAGTGAGATTTCCTACCAAACATTATTAGTAACAATTAAACTACCATGTCTAAAGAATCAGGGCACCATACTACCATATGTATCAAACCTTGAAACAACATAGAGCCGATAGTAAGATTTCACTACCAAGTTATCGGTAACAATTAAGTTGCCATGTCTAAAGAATCAGTGCATCATACTACCATCTGCATGCACGCCAACCAAGCCTTACTGAAATAGACTGGCATGTCAGACAATAATGTGAACTACATAGCGTAATGTAAAGCTGCCCTCATGGATTGGCAATTTTTTCCATCATATGGTTAGGCATTACATAAAAAAGTTCGAAGGTCACCTGCAGTACAATAGTTCCTTCTGTAGTTTGTACCAATGGCTTAGCAAGTTTAGAGTCATGGTTCTGCCAAAAAAATCAAACAAAGTCAAGCCATGACCAAGCTTCGAGATAACTGTCGGCTTGGAAATGAAAGCATGTGGGCTTGGAAATGAAAGCATGCTACAAAGGAAAAATATATGTGCAAGCACTGGAGAAGACACGTCCAGTCGAAGACATGAGATACTTAGTATGCATGATGATTATATTAAAATATATGAAATATATAACAATGAATGCCTATTGATTTCACAGACTTTTTACCACCATTTTGCTTATACCCACCACTATTTGGACTTGTACACCACTTGGAAGCTTACACAAAATCTAGCGTGGGTTTTTTACCTTCTTGCATGCATAAGCTTTGTGGCTGGCAAAAAGAATACCAAAAAAGCTTTAAAAAGCAATACAAACCACAAAGCATGTGCTGCAGAAGAAAAAACAGAGGGAACAGTTGATCCCATAGCGAATCGTGTTTAGTGACCAAGGGTAAAATATATTTAGTATTATTAAAGTTCAATGCGATAGTAAAATTTAATCTTAGATTACACAATCTATCCATGGTCATATCAGTTTTTTCTGAATTCATTGGTTCAGAGTTGTAAATTCAAAGGATGGAGTGTGCCAACACAGAACAAAGTTTTCTCTTCTCTGATAATTTTGCACAAAAAAATTATCAGCCACTTTCCCTAAAGTACCATTCAGCAAGGAAATATTGAAAATAACACAAGGCTACCCTGCAAAGCGCGCTGAACTGCAAGCTGTAAGGTTTTATTTTTTTCTAAAAAGTTCCATAGAAAACTATTTTCTCTCAAATACAAATTCAACTCTACATTGAAATATAAGCATGCTCCAAAAGTCCCACACAACGTCTAAGAAGCTTCTACATCTTTGTTTCTCTATGTCAAGAAGCTTATGCATCTTTACTTCACTGAAACATCAACTGACTTGATCACAATACTGGGCCTTTATCTATATGATAATCTTATTTCAAGGTACTGAACTAATGAAAGAAAAAGTATATACTAAAAAAACCTAGTAGGTCTATTTGAACTGTTTTTCAGTGAAATTGCACAACACTAAGAAAGATATGATAACCTTATTTCAGAAATTTTGAGCTAATGAAAGAAAAACTGTATATTACGAAATAAATATAGTAGGCCAATCTGTCTCGGCAAAAGTTACTCCAAACATATGGCCATATGGGACCAACCTCTACAACTGCCAAGAGTAGCTACCTAAGCCAATTGACAAAAAAGGGATTCCTTAAACCAGAGCAACCATGTAATTTCAGTTCCAAATGGTTTAGTTCAATTGAATAAAACAACAATAAATAAATAAAGAATATCCCTAAGAAATATAGGGTAATCGATTCGTTGCTCATCTATACATGTTTTCTGTTTTTCTAGAACATGCTTAGCTCAAGTACATCAAAGAATAACTCAAGTAGCATAAATGTTCAAGGAACTGATTATGAAAGGCACTTTTTTCTCCAAAGGAAGAGTATGATAAGGCATTGCATGGTACTCCCTCCGATGCAAATTAATAGACTTAGACTTGTCTAGATTTGAATGTATCTAGTCATGTTTTAGTTCTAGATACATCTGAATCTAGAAAAATCTGAGTCTATTAATTTGGATAGGAGGGAGTAATAAAATTAGCACATCATCAATAGTTAAAGTATAATTTCCTTATTGAAAAAACGAAGATCAGCTACAGAAGATTCTTACGGTACCCTCTGATCGATGTTTTTTAGAAGGGCTGTCTAACTAATTGTTAAGCCTGATAGGCATGATAAGTAAACAAACAGAAGTACTTTTTTTTGTTTTTGTGGGTAATAAACAAACAGAAGTACTTTCCATGGTATACAGAGGTACTTAACATTACATTATCTGTTAAAGGGACTTGTCGTAGTAGTAGATAGGTGGCTAATATGGCAATTGCTACAGCAGTAGGGTGGCTAATATTCTACACTAATGTTGTCGTGGCAGTCATAGACAGAACGCATTATTCCGAGTAGCTTTGCCGAGTTGGTTCTTGTGGTCACCATAGTCAAGATTTCTAAGCCTGTCGCTTCTGGTCACCATAGTCAAAATTTATAAGTCTGTCGCAAAGAAATTTCTCCATGGAGTTAATATATCTGGTAGGGTAACATCTAGTTCTAGCTTACTCTGTAGTCAATACCTGATTAAGAACAATGATTCCCATTTAACTGGAAACAACTTCCATTTAAATGGGAACAACTTCTTGGCAACGTTCAAGAAGTTTAGAGGTAAAGTGATCTCTTGTCAGCAACTAATAAAAAGAGAAAACACCGTCTAAGCATAATGTGTATATTTTAACATGTCGCTTCTGGTCACCATAGTCAAAATTTATAAGTCTGTCGCAAAGAAATTTCTCCATGGAGCTAATATATCTGGTAGGATAACATCTAGTTCTAGCTTACTCTGTAGTCAATACCTGATTAAGGACTTTCCCCATGACATGTACGGAGGGCTAGATGAACTGCTAGAATGCAAAATTACCCAAGTAGCACATAGGGTAGAAGCTTACCTAGGATGAGTATGAGATCAAGGCAAGGAGTTGATATGAATGCCAAGCTGCGATACCATATACATGTCTTCTAACCCTGTAAATTCAAGCATGCCCCGTTAAAACACTTGAACCAATCTGATACAAATAGGGAATTCAACAAAACCAACTGCACTAATATCTCCGAAGATGTCAACAAAACAATCTGGCAAGGAAACATTTATCTTCTCAATACATATAGGCATTGCGAGTGGCTGTATAGACCCTTGTTGAGCTAAACCAAAGTGTGTTGTAGTACCAACCTAAAAAAAGAGTGCAATTTAATGTTTCAAACTCCAGACTCCGACACAACACATGGACATGAACCATACACACATCATGAGAAATATTGAGGGAGGGCATTCTTACCTTTTTCAGAGACGTGGATGATCGGCCTGGGGTGGACGATCTCGGGGGCAGAGAATGCCTTCTGGGAGGACAGTTTGAGGCTGCGCGACGGAACCATCGGCCGAGGAGAAAGACACATATGGGGGCCCGGGCTGCTGGTTTTGGGGACAACGACAGCCTGCAGATTGTATAGAGATTATTGGCGTGTAGCGAAGGTGGAAATATGCAGGTCAAAATTGGAAAAGGCAAGCTGGAAGATGAGGCAACGAAGTACACCAAAAAAAATTATCTGTTTTACACATAAACTCCTTGAAGTATCTGCAATGTTCATAAGAGAAGCGTGCACAAGAGGATTAGCAGCTAGTCATTTCACCAAGCAGGCTATGTGCACAAACCGCAGTGAACAAAAATCTGAACAGATACATAGGCTTGATGTAGAGCAGCGGGGAGATTAGCTCTGGACTCAGAACCCACCTCGTCTTAGCAGGCTTTGTTGTTCGCGTCGTCGCAGATGCAGTCATCCAGCGTGACCCGACCCACGCCCCGACGGACGGCCACGGAGGAGCTAGCGGCTGCGCCCTCTGGCCTCCTCCTCCTCCAGCCGAGCCTGCCTCCTCCTAAGCCTCTCCTCCACCAGCGCTTCTCCTCCCACACCGGCAGCGCCTCCGCCGGCGCCTCTCGTCCGCCCGGCCGCGTGCCCGCCGCCGCGGGGCTGCGCCTCTCCTTGCCCCCGCGCCCATGTCGGCTCCACCGAGACGGCCGCCGCACCTCTCTCTCCCGCGAACCCATGCCGGAGCTGAGCTTGAGCTCCGCCCTAAATTGATCACGAAGGGCAGCACGGAGAGGAATAAAAGAGGACGTGAGGCGGTCGAAGATTTCTCTAGAAATCTGTAGAGAGCCAACGTGGTGGACAGAAGGAGCAAACGTGTAAGAAGAGCTGCCACGTGCTATACCTCACACATGTAGAGCCAATATAGCCATGATTCACATTAACCATACAAGCTCTAGAACCAGCACATAGACACAAGAAAGTCATGATGAAACAAAGAAGGAGACAAATGTTATGATGATAAATAAAACGGAAGATGACAAATAAGTAAAAAAAAACCACTATACAAAAAAGACAAGAGACAATCATACAAAAAAAATAAACTTATGACACACTTGCATAGACATGACTGCGCTTATAAGCCACATGCAATGCCAAAGCAGGTGGTATAGCTAGGTGCACACCTAAAAGACCAATGTTTTTTTCCCAAGGCAATGACGTGTGGGCCATCCAGAACATGTAGCAGCAGGACAAATTATTACGCTCACACGGGAACGCACACAGATGGTTGAAGAGGACACGTGGCAGCGACAAACAAATCAAGCGTCCTCTCCAAAAACCTGAGAAAAAAGAGATGTTAGTTGGTTTAGGATATGTATATATTAGTAGCCCCCGTGCTGGTGTTTCCTCTCGATATGCATAGTTAAACAAACATGCACGTACAGATGGACAATTAAATTTGGTATGTCCCAAAGACCGGTACTATATGTCCCATTCTGGTACTAAAAAAAGGAAAAAAAGGCTACCTATAGGTGAATGCATGCATATAGAGAACCTCATCCATGTTCCCTTGCCAGAATCGCATGCACTCACATGCATGCAACCTGCTCATACTCCCAAATGCAAAGAAAAATATTATGCTTGCACTTCTTATACTCATGCAAACATAAAGTGTCATATATATACTGAAAACGAAGATCAAATGCCCTCCCGAGTGCGCCGCCGACGACGACAGCGAAGAGGACTTTAGTTTCCTACATTTTGTAGTCTTGTCTTATTTCTACATTTTGTAGTCTTGTCTTATTTCTACATTTTGTAGTATTCATATGTTGTGATGCTATGTAATAGATATTGTTGGAATTCTTAATGAGTGGTTTTCTCTACGGAGATGTAATTAACGGAATTTCTATATAAATGTACGAGTTCCGGAAGTATGAACTGCAATCTTTGATATTTGTCATTTATATTTGCGCAATTTAAATTTATATTCTATCTGTCTCTATGACGCGGACGCGAGTACTTTAGTCGCCCCATTTTCCCGTCATCAGATTCTGGCACGCTCGGTGGGACCTATTTCTCCCTTCATCTTCGAATTCCAACATAGGATTGCATCATATGACTTCATGCAATGCATATATCATACTTTGCATAATAAATTGGTAAAAAGAAAGAGGCAAGAAAACTAATATGTGGTTTTCTTGATTTTATATGAAGGTATGGAGGGACAAGTTCAGCAGTTCGTGACTCTCCGTTTCGGTGACCTGTGGCTGGATGTGCCATATGGTCATCTTGTGACTGCGGCAAGTGAGAGATGGAAGACTACAGCTGCATCCCGAGCTGAATCAAAGAAAGAAAAAGAAGTATCATCGGCACCTAAAGATGGATTTGTGCCTGTGATGTCCAAGTCTGCCAAGAGAAGGATGCGTGCTGCAGTAAGAGCATCAAGATCTGCCGCACGTGAGCCAAACGTGAGTGTGCACAAGGAAACTTCATCCGACTCGGTTCCTCCTGGCTTTGAAAAGGCAGCATATGCCAAGCTTGCAAGCCAAGAGGCACCGATGTGGTTCCAAGACACACGTGAGTGGCCTGTTCTTGCAAAAATAGCAGCTCCACTAAAGATAGCTTCACCGGCGCGGCCTGCTACGGCGCCGGCCACTCCAACAAGACGTGAACCACCTTCATCGACCACGTCGACCAAGATCGCTGTGCCGCTCACTCCTTCCAAACTGAAGGTAGGCACACCGAGCAATATTCTCCATGAAGCATCTGAAGAACGCTCATACAAACCTACTTCAAACCTGCCGGGAGCAGCTCGTAAAGCTTCCGCGGTAGAGAAAGGGAAAGCGGTGATGGTGGAAGAGGCTAAATCCCCTCGACCACTTGGTCAACTTCGTATTGATGCACCTGAGTTCTTCCCCACGTACACTGAGCCGAGTAACAAACGCTCGCTCATGTGGCGGGGAGTTTGTCTCAGCCTAGATGATATTAGAACGGGTCATGTTGATCCAACAGCCACAATTTCAGACCCTTTGTCATCATCAGTACCAATGCCACGGACATCACGTGAGGTTTCATTTGACCCGGTCCATCACCGTTGTCGCCGACAGAGGGCTCGTCAAGCATGGGTCGATCTTCCGGCACCGATCGAGTCCAATCAAGCAAGGCGTCAACGAAAGGAACTTGCCTACCCCATCCGAAAAAGTGATGGGAATGCAAATGCAAGAATCCGCGGAAGGCCTCATTCTGACTTTTACACAATGATGACACGAAATATATGTCAAACCTTGAAGGATATGTTACCCGGCCACTCCATGTCCACCGATGATATTGGTGGCGACATCATGCGCCGAGCACATGCTCTTACCTAATGGCCGGAGTATGAAGAGTTTGTAAATGAAGAACCCAAGAGAAGAGAGTATGTCACCCAAGAAGGACGTGCAAGTGCAAGACGTGCTGCTCTTAAGAGAAGATAGATGGACATACCTTGTTGGAGATATGCCCAAGAGGCAATAATAAAGTGGTTATTATCATATCTTCATACTTATGATAAATATTTACATACCATGCTATAATTGTATTAACCGGAAACATTAATACTTGTGTGATTTGTAAACATAAAAGAGTCCCTAGTAAAGCCTCTTGTTAAACTAGCTTGTTGGTTAATATATGATCATGGTTTCCTGATCATGAACATAGAGATGTTATTAACAACAGGGTCATATCATTAGGAGAATGATGTGATGGACATACTCCTATAGTTAAGCATATCATAAAGATCAAGTCATTTAATATAGTTCATTTGCTATAAGCTTTCTAATACATGGTAACCTAATTCCTTCGACCATGAGATCATGTTAATCACCATCACCAGAAGGATGCTTTGATGACATCAAACACCACACCGTAACTGGGTGGCTATAAAGGTGGCATTGAGTGTTCAGAAAGTATGGGTTGAGGCACATGGATCAAGAGTGGGATTTGTCCATCCATATGACGGATAGATATACTCTGGGCCCTCTCGGTGGAATGTCATCCAATTAGCTTGCAAGCATGTGACTGGATCACAAGGGATCACATACCACGGGAACGATAAAAGAGTACTTATCGGTAATGAGGTTGAACTAGGTATGCAGAGATACCGACGATCAAAACCTCGGATAAGTAAACTATCGTGAGACAAAGGGAAATTGGTATCGTATGTAAGTGGTTCATTCGATCGCAAAGTAATCGTAGAAATATGTGGGAGCCATATGAATTTCCAGATTCCTCTATTGGTTATTGATCGGAGAAGTGTCTCGGTCATGTCCGCATAATTCACGAACCGTAGGGAGACACACTTAAGGATTCGATGTTGTTGAGTAGTTATGGAATGATTAGTAAGAGACCGAATGTTGTTTGGAGTCTCGGATGGGATCCGGTATATCACGAGGAGATCCGGAATGGTCCGCAGAATAAGATTCATATAAGGAAAGTCCTATTTCGGAGTTCGGGAAAGTTTCCGATGATTTCATCGGAGAGGTTCTAGAAGGGTCTAGAAGGTTCACCAGTACGAAAGGAGAATGGTCCATGAATGTGCCATGGGTAAGTGGAATGATTGGATCATGTCCAAGGTCACTTGGTGTTGGCATATGCAAGAGAAAAATAAAACTCTAAATTGAAAGTCAAACGGGAAGTTTGAAAAGTCAAACTGGAACAATGGTTTCCTAGTGGGAGAAGAAACAAGTCCTTCTCTCAATCCAACTTGGGTTTTGGGTTTGGATTCAAACCTACCCCTCCCAAGGCTGCCCCTCCCTCTCATAAATAGAAGGGGAGGGCTTCCCCAAACAACACAAGTTCCAAGCCCTCTCCACGAGCCGCCGCCGCCCGCCGCCGCCGCCGCTCGCTGCCGCCGGTCTGTCGCCGCCGCCGACACCTCCTCCTCCTCCCGGATCTCTAAACCCTAGTTTTCCGGGAAACCCTAATCCAACATACTCGCTTCGGCTTAAGGCGAAGCCCTGAGAGATCTCCCCTCTACTTCCGGTACCACGCCGTTGTGCTGCCGGAATCGCGAGGAGAGTGCTACAACCTCCGCTGCCTGCTGGAACAAGGGAGAGGAAGGTCTTCGTCGAGTACCGAAAGTGTGACCGACTGCGGGAGCGCTGCCGGAACGCAGCGCCGGAAGGATCGTCTACGCGATCTTGAGATCGGGAAGAGTACGAGTACATCACCCACGAGAATTCGCTCTCGTTAAACACTTTGGAATCTTCGAGGGTGAGTTATTCCATCGACTCGTTGCTACAATCTAGTAGATAGATCTTGGCTTGTTTGTTTGTATGCGGTAGAAATTTTTTGTTTTCCATGCTACGAAACCCTACTGTGGTATCAGAGCCGTGTCTATATGTAGATCTGTTGCACGAGTAGAACACAATGGTCATTGTGGGCGTTGATGCTTTTGTTGTCGATTGCTTCTTGTGGACTTTGCATCTTGCGGGATGGTGGGATGAAGCGGCCCGGGCTAACCTTACATGACATCATTCATGAAACTTGCTCCACGCTTGACATGCAACTTGTATTGCATAAGTGGCTTTGCGGGTGCCAGTTTCTCCCAACATAGTTAAGATTCAATTTACAACGGGTGATTGACAATACTAGTATCAATGTTGTGGTTCTTGTTCGTAAGTTAGATCGACACTTATTAAAAGCCCCAAACCACGTAAAATATGCAAAGAAAATTAGAGGCGTCTAACTTTGTTTTGCAGGGGTGTGCTGTGATGTGATATGGCCATGATTGTGATTATATTTGATGTATGCAATATTCCTTATTGTAAGTTGGCAACCGGCAGGAGCCATATGATTGTCTTTAAATTCTGTTAAGACCCGCGTGTTTATTCAAAGTAGTTGTAATAGTTGAAGCTGGTGGACGACAACCATGGGGCGGCATCATTGACCTTGATGCACTGCCGGTGATGATGGAGATCATGTTCGTGCTTGAAGATGGAGATCGGAAGCACAAAGAAGAAAGGCCATATCATATCACATATTATAAATTGCATGTGATGTTAATCCTTTTATGCATCTTGTATTGCTTAGTTTACGACGGTAGCATTATAAGATGATCCCTCAAGCACACAATTTCAAGTTTTAAAGATCCTTAGTAAGCACCGTTACTAAAGCTCGTTGTTTCAAAGCACCACGTGATGATCGAGTGTGTTAGATTCTGTGAGTGTATACAACGTGAGCAAGCCAGATTTGCTCATATGGAAGCTAAGGTTTGATCTTGAAGAGCCTAGCATGTACAGACATGGTCTCAGAACAAGGATCACCGAAAGGTAAAGCATGAGTCATATAGTAGATATGATGAACATGTTGATTGTTCGCCATTGAAGCTACATCAACTCTCGTGATGATCGGTTTTGATGTGGTGGATTTGGTTCGTGTGATCACTAAAACAATGTGAGGGATATTGTTTTGAGTGGGAGTTCAA
This sequence comes from Avena atlantica, assembly GCA_910589765.1. NCBI lineage: Eukaryota > Viridiplantae > Streptophyta > Magnoliopsida > Poales > Poaceae > Avena > Avena atlantica. The sequence goes on from OU342739.1 coordinate 135,802,312, forward strand.
CGGCAATATGATTAAAATTTGAACACTATTTATCATAAATTAAATCAAAGTGAATTTGCATAGTTGTTGTAGTCATTGGCATCCATTTACCACCTTGCGCTTAGTTTTAATTGAGATGATAGAACTATATAATTCTGGTTAGTTACTTTACGAACTGGTATCGTATTGTTTTGAAGTGTTAATCTAAAGTTTAAAAGTCCTATTGCAAACTTTCAGTAAGTTTCGGTTACTCCATGAGGTTTAATAATTGGTATTAAATCAAGAGTGACAATTCCAAGTGTTAGTGTATGAGTATCATGTTTGTCTCCGTGATCCTTGATATTGTTATCACCATATTTTGGCCAAAGAAGGAGATGGGCCGTGATCAAGATGGGCTTGGAAGATACATATATTCAACGTGTTGTTGGATCGGTCTAGTGCGTAGAATTGGGCTAAATTGCCCGTGTATCTTGTATCATAGTAGGTTTCGTTTCAGTTTAGGTAAAGATAGAGTTGTAGAGTTATTCCAAAAGTAGAGAGTCTCCGGACTATAAATATATACCTAAAGTTATCGAGAAAAGGAGGACAATCACGTTCACAACAAACACAATCTCGGCGCATCGCCACCCCTTGTTTCTAGGGTTTTTCTCGGGTAAGTGCCATGCAGTATCTACTTATGCGTTATCCGGTGTTACTCGTACTGAAGCCTTGTTGATGGCGAGTAACACTATTATCACAGATTTGTTGGGGCTAGCATCAGTACTTTTCGCTATGATTGATTAGTTATGCTGCCTCTAGCTATCTCGCCGCCTTTGCACCTTTTCCCGGGTGTGAGGGTGGCATCTTGCTTGATCTTTACTTAGCCGATTCGATCTGTTATAGTTGTGCCTTGTTCATCAAGGTTTAGTTTAATATCTACGTGATCAGGCCTTATAAACGGATTGAACGATCCAGTAGTACGTAAGGACGTGGCTTATTCGTTCTAGAGAAGTTGTTCCGGTAATTGACTTTGCGTTGGTTATTAGGCCTCCTCTAGGGTTAGTATCCTTCATCTTTCGTACATACCAGGCTCAATTACGTATAGGACGTTCCAGTTACGTAGTGAAAACATCAAACTGTCGTAGATCGATTTGACTTGTAGTGATCAAGCAAAACCCCATGTTATCATAAATCTAATGCAGAACCATGGGACAATCGGCTCTAGGAGCCGATCTACAGGGAAACCTGGGAGCCGGTCACGGCTCGAATTTTACGTATACTTGTTTACCATGCAGGAAACCAATCGGAGCAATCCATCACCTCCCTGATCAGGTATAGGTCAGGTGGCACGCCCTCGAACCAAGCCAGGACGCGTGCGTGCCGGAGTTTTGCGGGCCGTTGCCCGAGGGACCAGGGCCCACCAGCAGTTCTGGGAGCCTCCCGGCTCTTCGTGTTGCTCGTCGCTGCTCGCCGGCGAGTTTTGACAGGCAACACATTCTGGCACGCCCGGTGGGACCTTCAACAACATCTGCATCAACATCCGACGCTGCGATGGAGAACAGACCAGTCACGTACGACGAGCTTCCTGAAGAGCACAAGGCGAAGTATGACGAGATCAGAGAACTCTTCGAAGCCGACCTCATCGGCTCTTCCGAGAGGACCCGTAAGCATGGCATCAAGTGGAGGGGGTTCTCCCCCGAGGGTGCTCTCGATGAGGTGGATCTGTCTGTTCCTTCGGAGGATCGCACCAGAGCTCTACGACAGGAGGTCAACTACATGGTGGCTCATTCTCTGCACCGCCACTCTGAGAGCCTGGTGAACGCTTTCGAGCGGGTCGCGGTTCGCGTAGTTCAGGAGATCATGAAACATCAGTACTCTCCGTCGGGGCCCACTTTAGGGACCCACCAAGGAGAAAGACCGCTCCAGACCAGGCCGCAACTGCCATTCACACTCGCAGCTCCAGAACCGCCAGGATCAGCGGCGTACGTCGTCTACAAGGCTGGAGGCGATCCAGGCGATTGCCAATTCCTGTTTGAGCCACCTAAGGAAATCCCACACGGATATATATGCGCATACGTGCCGGACTGCAATAACCTGGCACGCACCAGCCAGATTGCAACCGCAGGAGTTTCTGCGGCAGGGGTTCCTGGGGCAGGATCTTCAGGAGCAGGCGTTCCTAGAGCAGCGATGTCTGGGATGGACGCTGACAAACAGGCGTGGCTAGCCAAGTATGCCACTGGAACAAGTCATGAGAATCTAGCCCCTGCAGCTCAAACAGTGGAGCAAATCAGTACCATCCTGAGGGACCAGTTCGGCTTCGTGCCGAAGAGAAGGACAATCGGCTATTCAAAGCCGTACCCCAACGAGTTTGATCTGATTCCGCTGCCACCCAAGTATCGGCTCCCGGAGTTCTCAAGGTTCAGCGGGTCAGAAGGGTCAAGCTCGATCGAGCACATAAGCCGATACCTGGCACAGCTAGGCATGATTTCGGCATCGGATCAGATGCGCGTAAGATACTTTGCGCAATCTCTGACGGGGCCAGCCTTTGGGTGGTACACCTCGCTGCCACCTGATTCAATTCGCACCTGGAAACAACTGGAAGAGCAGTTCCACATCCAGTACCATTCAGAGGCTAATGAAGCTGGCATTGCAGACCTGGCGCAGGTGCGACAGAAGCGGGGAGAAACTGTAGCCGAATACATCCAGCGCTTCAGGACCGTCAAGAACCGATGTTACTCAGCTCATTTAACTGAGAAGGAAGCGGTCGAGCTGGCGGCGTTGGGTCTCTTAGCACCCATCAAGGATCTGGCTTCCCAAGTGGAGTACAACTCATTGGCGCACATGGCCCAGAAACTGACGATGTATGAACAGCGCCACCCTGAGTTATACCAAGACAAGTTCAAGCGTCCCATAGGCCTGGTCGATACAGAAGAAGATGATCCTACACAAGACCAGGAGGTGGCCGTGGCTGAATGGGCTCGGGGGGCAGACCCTGTGTCCTGCAAGTGGGTGAAACAGCAAGGGCCTGCAAAAGGGTTCGACTTCGATGTGAGCAAAGCCGAGCAGATATTCGATTTACTGCTGAAAGAGAAACAGCTGAGGTTACCCGAAGGCCACAAAATCCCTACGGCTCAGGAAATGAACGGGAGACCATACTGCAAGTGGCATCACTCGTTCACCCACACCACCAACGATTGCAAGGAGCTACGTCGCCAAATCCAAATGGCGATAGAACAAGGTCGTCTGATCCTTGGGCAGTTCGCCATGAAAGTGGACACGAACCCGTTTCCCGGCGTCAACATGGTAGAACTCAGTAGCTCCGCGAGGCGTCAGCTGGACTTTTCGTTCGGTGTTAATATGGCAGGGTCTGGGTACCACCATGACACGTACAAGGAGGAAGGTGGTCACTCTCGGGGCAAAGAAAGAAAGGAGGCTGGTCCATGCGACCGGCCCGGCCGCAATGACGGGCGATACTTAACAGAGGAAAAGGTGAGGATGGTGCGGTATCAGAAGCCACATTCCACGCATCTCCGTAACAAGTATGAGCGTCAGTATGATCAGCGGCGCCAGCGCGATGGAAACAATGAAGGATATGAGCACCTCGCTAGGGGACCATCCAAAGAGAAGGAAGGCGCAGACAAACATTGGGATTGTCCCTTCTTCAAGTATTGCTGGGACGCGGGAATGAGCCGATTGCCTACAGTCGACAACTGCCCAGAATGTGGACAGCAGAAGGAGGGCACAAGGTCAGTGTCAGTGTTCAAACGTCTAGGGCCTCTCCAACCTCAGAGCCGTCACAGGGAGTCCACTCGAGCAAAGGGCCTCGAGAAGCCAAGGGATGACAAAAAAGAAGACAGGTATCACCGTCCAAGGTGGTGCCCCGATGGACTCAGACACACCCAAAAGCGTAGAGTGCAACGGCTGTGTAACTTAGAGGAAGCCGAAGCGCAGTATCTCCACGCTTTAAAGAAAGCACGACCTGATCTGGCTGTCAAAGTGAGGCAGACTTTGGAGACGGAAGGCCGCCCGACAAGGAAAGAGTGGCGCCCCAAACCAATAAAAGCCGATGCACAGACATCGGCTGGCACAAACATGGTGTTCGTACTTCCGGCAGAATTCTGCGCGCCACGAACCAATGTGCTACCAGTGGCACAGTTTGACTGCGGTCCACGGCCGGTTATCTTTGAGAAGCCACGTGAGAAGGGTTACAAACATCTGAAAGCTCTGTACCTGCGAGGCTACATCAATGGGCAACCTGTCAGCAAGATGTTGGTGGACACCGGAGCGGCAGTCAATATCATGTCGTACTCCATGCTACGACGTTTGGGACGCTCCACTGCAGACCTGATCAAAACCAACGTCACGTTAAGCGACTTCAACGGTCAGTCTTCGGAGACGCAAGGCGTACTGAACGTGGATCTAACGGTGGGCAGGAAAACCATACCCACGTCATTTTTCGTCGTGAACAGCAAAAGTACCTACGCTGTCTTGCTAGGAAGGGATTGGATCCACGCTAATTGCTGCATTCCATCCACGATGCATCAGTGCCTAATACAGTGGGACGGAGATGAAGTGGAGGTCATCCATGCAGACGATTCTGTCGAGATTTCCATTGCTGGCACGAACGTCTGGGAAGCAGAAGACCAAGAGCCGATCTCTGGAATCAGTTTAGACGGCTGTGAATGCATTGAAGCTACAAAAAACGGGGTGAGGCTGGTCTTATCCACTGGTCTGGCAGAGTAGAAAAGTCCACGATCATACGTGGTACGGCCGATCCTCACGATCGGCCACAAAAAATAAAAAGCAGCAATCACACGACAAGCAGATCACGTAGTCGTGGCGGGGAGATGCCCTGCCATTGTGAAACAATAAGGTGTAAGCCATCCTTGACTAATGCAATAAAAAAGGGGGCCGATTCAGGCAATCGGCCCAAATTATTTTTGTTGTCCTCACCTACTGCTTACCCTATGTTTAGCATCGATTTGACAGGTGACGGAAAGCTAGGGTATGGGTTTACATCCGCTGATGAACTAGAAGAGATCGACATTGGTCCTGGGGATAAGCCACGACCAACATTTATCAGCAAGAAGTTAGATCCGGATCTGCGGGGCCCGATGATAGCCCTGTTCAAACAATATCCAGACTGCTTCGCCTGGGACTACACAGAGATGCCTGGGTTAGACAGGAGCATCATTGAGCATCGGCTCCCGCTTAAAAAAGGATTTCGGCCATTTCAGCAGCGAGCACGGCAAATGAAGGCCGAAATTCTGGAAGAAGTCAAGAAAGAGGTCGAGAAAATGTTGACAGCCAAGTTAATCAGGCCATGCAGGTATGCTGAGTGGATTTCTAGTATAGTACCTGTAGAGAAAAAGGATGGCCAGTGGCGTGTTGCCATAGATTTTCGGGATCTCAACAGAGCTACCCCAAAGGATGAGTATCCGATGCCGGTAGCAGAGACGTTAATCAACGCAGCGGCTGGTCACAAGATCTTGAGTTTCATGGATGGCAATGCTGGTTACAACCAAATTTTTATGGCTCCAGAAGACATACACAAGACCGCATTCAGAGTCCCAGGTTCGGTGGGGTTATTTGAGTATGTAGTCATGACGTTTGGACTAAAGAATGCTGGCGCCACATACCAAAGGGCCATGAATTATATTTTCCATGATCTGATCGGCAAGCTGGTGGAAATCTACATCGATGATGTGGTGGTCAAGTCTGCTTCAGCGCAAGGACACTTGGACGATCTACAACGCGTCCTGGACCGAACAAGAAAATTCGGCCTACGGATGAATCCAAAGAAGTGTGCCTTCGGAGTGACGGCCGGTCAGTTCTTGGGTTTCTTGGTCCATGAACGCGGAATTGAGATCGGCCTGAAAAGTCAGGAGGCAGTGCGAACAATGAAGCCACCCACTACAAAGAAAGAACTGCAGTCTCTCATCGGCAAGATCAACTTCGTCAGAAGATTCATCTCTAATCTGTCAGGAAAGATAGAGCCGTTCATGGGACTCGTGAAAATTAAATCTGACGAGGAATTCCGCTGGGGGGCAGAACAACAACGAGCCTTCGACGAGATCAAAGAATATCTGACAAAGCCGCCAGTGTTGGTTCCACCCCAGCCGGACAGACCGTTCTACATTTACTTGTCAGTAGCTGACACGTCCATCGCTTCGGTGGTGGTGCAAGTGTATGATGGGCTAGAGCGAGTCGTATTTTACATAAGCAGAAGGATGCTGGACGCGGAGACGAGGTATCCCGATATCGATAAGTTGTGCCTCTGCCTGTTTTTCACCTGCACCAAGCTGCGCCATATCTTGCTGTCAGCAGAAATCATCATCATATGCAAATCAGACGTCATAAAGCACATGCTGTCGGCTCCTATGTTAAAAGGCCGACTGGGCAAATGGATGTTTGCATTATCAGAGTTTGACATCCGGTATCAACCCGCGAAAGCAGTTAAGGGACAGGCGCTGGCTGATCTTATTGCTGAAAGGATCAACACTAACATAGCAGCACTGTCCATAAGAGCGTGGGCTATGTTTTTCGACGGATCAGTTTGTGATGATGGCTGTGGCATCGGCATTTTGCTCGTGTCGCCCCGGGGGGCAACATTTTCCTTCTCCATCAGATTGTCTACCCTTCGCACCAACAATGTAGCCGAGTACGAGGCGATACGCAAGGGAATGGAGTTACTCCTCGAAGCCGGAGCGGAAGCAGTGGAAATTTTTGGAGACTCCAAGTTGGTGATTTCCCAACTCACGGAAGAGTACAAGTGTGAGAGCGAGTCCCTCTTCCCATTATGGTTGCACTGCCGTGAGCTGATGGCGCAGTTCCGGTACGTAAACTTCACCTGGATCCCGCGGTCGCAGAACGTAGAGGCAAATGATCTTGCACAGATGGCTTCAGGCTACAAGGATACAGCAGAGGGAGCCGATATTCAGGTACAGCTCCTGGAAACTGACGACTGGAGAGCCGATATCTTCAATTACTTGAAGGATTCGGCTCGGGGGGCACCTAAACGGATAAGGTACAAAGCCATGAAGTATGTGCTTATTGGGGACGACATGTTTTACAGGACTCTGGAAGGATTATTGCTCAAATGTCTGGGGACAGCCGAGGCTAATCGGCTCCTACACGAGGTACACGAAGGCGCCTGTGGGACTCACCAATCGGCTCATAAGATGAAGTGGTTGATCAGGCGATCAGGGTTTTATTGGCCTACCATGCTCGAGGACTGCTTTAAGTACTACAAAGGGTGTCAAGCATGTCAGATATTTGGAAAAATCCAGATGGTACCCGCATCAGCAATGAATCCCATCATCAAGCCTTGGCCATTCCGAGGTTGGGGCATGGATATGATCGGCAAGATCAATCCTCCGTCAAGCAAGGGCCACATGTGGATCTTGGCCATCACGGATTATTTCACCAAGTGGGTGGAAGCCGTCCCTATGAAGTCAGTAAGTTCAAAGGATGTTGTCGATTTTGTGAAAGAGCACGTCATTCATAGGTTTGGGATTCCCCAGACTATCACGACCGATGGAGGTTCGGTTTTCACTTCTCACGAGTTCAGGAAGTTTTGTGAGGACACAGGGATTAAGCTGATTCGGTCATCTCCGTACTATGCTCAAGCAAATGGGCAAGCTGAGGCGTCCAACCAGAGCCTTATCAAGCTGATCAAGAGGAAAATCGATGAGCACCCTAGGCGTTGGCATGAGGTTTTATCAGAGGCTTTATGGGCTTACCGCATGTCATGTCATGGAGCGATAAAAACCTCGCCGTACCATCTGGTCTATGGACAAGAAGCCGTATTTCCTTGGGAAATTACGGCTGGATCGAGACGCGTCACCTTTCAGAACGATCTAACGGCTGAAGAATATGCATCTTTGATGAGTGACAGTGTTGAAGATGTGACTGAGCTTAGGCTGTGGTCGCTTGAGAAAATCAAAGAGAACAAGGCCAAAGTAGCTCGTGCATACAACAAGAAAGTGAAGCCAAAGGAGTTCCACGTTGGAGATCTGGTATGGGAAGCTGTGTTGCCTTTGGGGACTAAGGATGCAACATATGGTAAATGGTCTCCAAATTGGCACGGGCCGTATAGGGTTGACCAAGTTTTAAGGGGGAACGCGTACATGCTTGAGGAGCTGGACGGCGTGAAGTTCCCAGTGGCGGTCAACGGTCAACATCTCAAGAGATATTTCCCAAGCATGTGGGATGTTGGACAGTAAAACTTGAGGGGCCGATACATGAAATCGGCTAAGTAAAAGCACGTAAGACGATGGACAATAAAAATGTGGGGGCCGATGTTGAAAATCGGCCGAATAAAAGCAAAAATATATAGCCGATGCACGGTCATCGACTCTAGAGGTTCACACAAGATACAAACAGATGCCAAGATACAAACAGATGCCAGCCTGCACATACGAGCTACTGAAGAAATGCCTCGAGGGCGTGGAGGGCGTCAGCACGGACACGGTCCAACTCGGCGATTTCAGCTTTGTTATCATCATCCTTGCTTGTCACTAGTTGTTCGTTCAGGGCACGTTTTTCAATGGGCAATTGGAGATTTGGATCGCCCGTTTTGAAGAAGAAGGACACAGGTCGCCCGTTTTGAAAAGGGTCGCAGGTTACCGTTTGAAACCAAGAAGTGGCCGTTTTAATGTGCCTAAAGATGCGACCAAGTTTTGACCCTGTCAACATTTTTTCGGAGAAGCCGATGGGTAGTCATCGGCTCTTTGCGATTTGACTTGTTTGACTGTATGCGTGCAGTATGTTGAGAGCCGATACAGTGTCATCGACTCTTGGAGCATCGTCCTATTTTGGCTATCGGCAAAATTAGGGGCGAACAAGAAAATCTTTGGGGAACAGATGCTCATTCATTTGAAAGATGATTGATTACAAAAGGATGGTCGATTACAAAAGGGATCCTGCTACTACTACTACTACTACTGTTGCTGCTGCTGATTCCGAATCTAAAGGGCGAGATCGTCGCCGCTGTCGTCGCCGCCGTCTTCTTCGCTGTCTTCGGCGCTGCTGCCGGCGTCGTCTCCACTGCTGCTGCTGAAGAAGCCAGCGGGGACTTCATCGTCTTCATCGTCATCTTCGGTATCCTCGCTTGACCCGGCACGGAAGCACTTCGTCGGCGGATACTCGTCGGAGGATGAATCCTCCTCCGATTCCTCCTCCTCGTCGGAGGACTCGATGCCGTCCCAAGACCAAGCGTCGTCACTGCTTTTCACCTCTAGTTCCCCGTCGACAAGGAACTGTAGGCTCTCCTCGCCGTCGGTCAAGGACGCATCGTCCTCCGACCAAACAACGAAGTCCCAACCCCTCTCGTCCCACCATTGTGGGGCGAGAGTGTTGTACGCTGCCATCGGCGGGTGCTCCGGCGTCGGCTCTCGGTCGCTCATTGAGTTGGAGGCATGGGAGGACAGACCAGAGGAAGCAGAGGAGGCCATGGTGGAGAAAGAGGGTTTTTTCGGCGAAGAAAGAGGGTTTTCTGGCTACTGGAGGAAGATGGGGACTGCGAACTGCTCATGCGAATTTAAATAAAGGGGAATAGTGGAGAGACGGTTCAATGCCATAGCGGTTTCCCAGATTGCGCTGACAAAATCGTCAAATCCTGCACTGCGGAGGAGTTGAGAAGACAGGGCATCATGATGAAGGGGTAGCGTGACGATTCTGTTCTGCCACGCATTCTGTCAACGCGCAACCCGATACAAAAAAAAACCCAGGAGAAGAGAAAAAAAAACACAGAGTGGTTTTGGAATTATCATTGCCAAAACCAGGGGGGCATGTGTTATCACCATATTTTGGCCAAAGAAGGAGATGGGCCGTGATCAAGATGGGCTTGGAAGATACATATATTCAACGTGTTGTTGGATCGGCCTAGTGCGTAGAATTGGGCTAAATTGCCCGTGTATCTTGTATCATAGTAGGTTTCGTTTCAGTTTAGGTAAAGATAGAGTTGTAGAGTTATTCCAAAAGTAGAGAGTCTCCGGACTATAAATATGTACCTAAAGTTATCGAGAAAAGGAGGACAATCACGTTCACAACAAACACAATCTCGGCGCATCGCCACCCCTTGTTTCTAGGGTTTTTCTCGGGTAAGTGCCATGCTGCCTAGATCGCATCTTGCGATCTAGGCAGTATCTACTTACGCGTTATCCGGTGTTACTCGTACTGAAGCCTTGTTGATGGCGAGTAACACTATTATCACAGATTTGTTGGGGCTAGCATCAGTACTTTTCGCTATGATTGTTTAGTTATGCTGCCTCTAGCTATCTCGCCGCCTTTGCACCTTTTCCCGGGTGTGAGGGTGGCATCTTGCTTGATCTTTACTTAGCCGATTCGATCTGTTATAGTTGTGCCTTGTTCATCAAGGTTTAGTTTAATATCTACGTGATCAGGCCTTATAAACGGATTGAACGATCCAGTAGTACGTAAGGACGTGGCTTATTCGTTCTAGAGAAGTTGTTCCGGTAATTGACTTTGCGTTGGTTATTAGGCCTCCTCTAGGGTTAGTATCCTTCATCTTTCGTACATACCAGGCTCAATTACGTGTAGGACGTTCCAGTTACGTAGTGAAAACATCAAACTGTCGTAGATCGATTTGACTTGTAGTGATCAAGCAAAACCCCATGTTATCATAAATCTAATGCAGAACCATGGGACAATCGGCTCTAGGAGCCGATCTACAGGGAAACCTGGGAGCCGGTCACGGCTCGAATTTTACGTATACTTGTTTACCATGCAGGAAACCAATCGGAGCAATCCATCACCTCCCTGATCAGGTATAGGTCAGGTGGCACGCCCTCGAACCAAGCCAGGACGCGTGCGTGCCGGAGTTTTGCGGGCCGTTGCCCGAGGGACCAGGGCCCACCAGCAGTTCTGGGAGCCTCCCGGCTCTTCGTGTTGCTCGTCGCTGCTCGCCGGCGAGTTTTGACAGGCAACAGATATTCAAAGGATTGTCTTAATATCAAGGTTATCTAGGATCTGAAAGAGTTGTTTCAGAAACCATGATGTGTGGAAGATATTGTGATATCTGAAATGAAGTTTTGGTTACAACATGATAGAGTATAATATGGAAAAAGTCATGTTCCCATATTTGATGAGAATTTTCAAAAGGTTGGAGACGCTAGTTGTCTTAATTCTCCAAAAGACTTTGGAGAGCAACATTATACTCGCGATTCACCGTTATAAGCTAAAGTAGCTTGATCATGAATAATTCCATGAGAAGGGTGAATATTTGATGTAGGTAAAATGTTTACTACACCAAGAGATTACTAAAGAAAGGAATTTGAAAGAACACTAAACATTTGATGATGGTAATCTACTTCAAAGTGCAAGTCCAAAGACATTGGTATTTAACTATACACACTTTGGACTATGTGTCATGTGTATGGCTCCACTATTGATGTTGATAGATTCTTTCAAACAGAAAATAAAATACTGAAAGAGAATCTCATAAATATATGGCAGAAAAGAAAAGACTAGAATTGTTCAGCTTAAGTATATAGATGATATACATGTTATGGCTATATTCTTTGCTTATTAAAAATGTGGTTCTTAAGTATTTGATACTGAATTTGTTGGTATGAATCGTCATACAAAACAACAGAATTCATGAACTACAATGGCCTGAGTAACTAGCAAAAGAATATGTGAAGATGTTCATCGAGAACAAATAAAGGGTTATTGTGTTGCTCGTTAAACATCAAAGCTTGCCTTCAAGAGTTGTTTTATCAGGTATTATGAGAACAAAAGGGTTGTTCAAATAATTGCCGTAATCCATAAAAGATGGATGATTCACAAATCTCGTTGGAGAAATCACATCCATAAAACTAGTTCTAAAAATGTCGAAAGACAAATTGATTGAAAGATCACTTTGGAAGTGACATCGCCGTTTAAATTATGTTGGAAAGAAAACATGAAGAAACTCCATGTGTATGGAATTTTGGAGTCTTTTGATTTTTGATCAAATGACGCTTGTGAAACTTTCCTAGAGATAATTAAAACTTCGTTCATAGGCCAAAAGGGAACGAATGACTAGCTTATTGGAACTTGTACATATTGTTGTATGAAGTCCGTTATGTGTAGTCAAGAGCGATAGATTTCAAATTCATATGCTTTCTCCGAAAATTTGAGTGAATATATGAATATTTACTTAATAAGTATGAAACATTTGAAAAGTTCAAAGACTTTCAAGATGAAGTGCAAAATCATTGTGACAAGAATATAAATAGTTTATGATAAGATCATAAAGGAAGATATTTGAGTTACAAGTTTAGCATAATTCCTAAGATTTAAGGAATCTTTCCATGGATTTGCATGTCCCGAAACACCATAAGAGTATGGAGCGTTCGAGATATGTAATTAAACCTTGTTTGACATGGTAAGATCGAAGGTGTAATTCATAAAACTGCCATTATATTTTAAAGATTAAAAGCTTTAGAGACTACCGTTTTTCCACTGAAAGGAGCTTCATCATAATCCGTTGAAATGACACCATATAAAGTTATGGTTTGGGATAAAACCCAAGTAGTCCTTTCTTAAACATTGGTATGCTATGCATAAGAAAGATGTTTGCAACCAAAGTCGGATGAACCTGTCTTTGTATGTTATTTCGAATAACTGTTAAGTATTCCTCCATAACATCGGAGACAAAAGTGTTTGTCACTTAGAACGTCAAGTTCTTTGAGAAGGAATTTTTCGTAAAAAGATAAGTGGGAGGACAATAGAACTTTGATAAGGTTAAAAGAACCTTAGCTATATGTGCAAAGTTGCGCAGCGCCGAAAAGTGTTCCGGAGGCAGCAACAAAGCTCATGGCTCACGTGCCTCAAAGGTTGTGGTTACGGAGGTCAAAGTTTCTATTGAACCAAGTAGGTCGAGTAAACAATCAAATACCAAGATTTGAGGGTTGAATCATTATTTGAGAATAATAAACGTACTACATGCAAAGAAGCGATGATGGGCCCTGACTCTGTCAAATGGCTTGAATCCATAAAATCCGTGATAGTTCCATACACGAGAAATCAAGTTTTGAACTTGAAGGACCCTCGAGAAAGGTGTAAGACCTTAAAGTTGTGTTTGGATCTATAAAGAAATAGACATGGATGTTTCACATCTATGAAATGGTCGACATGTTGGGAAAGAGTTCACAACAATGTTCAAAGGTTGACTATGACAAGATTTGATCTTTCATAGTGATAGTCTAGACGGATTAATGTAGCAACCACTACATATAATTTTGTTATGTGGTAGTTGAATAAACAAAACAAGTTCTTCTAATAGAATTGTTACCTAGGACATGTGCAAAACACGGTCCATAGGGTTTTGTTAATTCAAAGGATGCTAAAAGCATATGCAAACTTCAATGGTTGAAGTGAGCATCGCGGAGTTGGAATCTTCACTATGATGAAACTGTTAAAAGAGTTTAATTTCATCAGAGACAATGAAGATGCTTGCATTTGCAAGAAATTAAGTGGGAGCGCTAAGACATGTTTCTAATACATTATGTGGAAGACATATTGTTGATTAAAAATGATGTATCTTTTATTAACACATATTAAGAATTTCATCCTGATGAAAGACTTAGGCAAAACCCAAATATTTGGCATCAATAGACGCTAATATGGTTGTGCCGAAAGTACATAGATGATGTATTGAATAAGTTTAATATAGAAACTACAATAAAGGTTCTTGTCGCACAGAAAGGATTGAATAAGTTCAATATTGATGATATATTCAAGTGTATTGACACTTGGTAAGTGAAACAAATATTCGAGTATAGATTGATACTTGATGTATGAAATCACAGAGAGTATTTATATCAATCATACTGTGATATGTACAAATCCAGATATGTCCTATGCTCTAAATGTTATGAGCATATACCAGAATGATTCATAAGATAATCATTGGACGATAGTAAATATATTCTTATGATCTTGTAAAATAACTAAGAATATATTATTTTGTAGAAATGACAAATAGATGGTTAATTCATTGTAAATGAATTACATTGATACTAGTTTTGTCACAAAGTACAAATTAAGTTTATCTCAATCTAAACTAACGGTGGCACAATATAATGGAAAGTAAGTTCCATAATGAATTTGGATGAATTCCAAAGTTAATACATTGTGACAGATACTACAACAAAAGGCTAAGTATATGACTGCTATTATAGCAGCAAAAGAGGGCATTTGTGTCAAGTAGTTTGTTATCAAACTAGGTGTAGTTCACAGTGGGATAGTACTATGAAGATGTATTGCACGACAATATTATCAACATGTTTTAACCCCAAAGAACTAAAGGTCTCACCAAAGGACCAAATTTATACAAAGCCATCTCATTAGAGAATGAGTGATGCGTAGAGACGCAAAGACATGCAATTACACACGGACCTGGAAGTGTCAGATCCGGAGATCAGTTGACCACTAGCAATCGTGTACATACGACACCAGAAAGCCATAGGTGTTGAATACACAAAGGTTTGAAACTAGATTATTGACTCTAGTGCAAGTGGGAGACTGTTGGAGATATGCCCAAGAGGCAACAATAAAGTGGTTATTATCATATCTTCATACTTATGATAAATGTTTACATACCATGCTATAATTGTATTAACCGGAAACATTAATACTTGTGTGATTTGTAAACATAAAAGAGTCCCTAGTAAAGCCTCTTGTTAAACTAGCTTGTTGGTTAATATATGATCATGGTTTCCTGATCATGAACATAGAGATGTTATTAACAACAGGGTCATATCATTAGGAGAATGATGTGATGGACATACTCCTATAGTTAAGCATAGCATAAAGATCAAGTCATTTAATATAGTTCATTTGCTATAAGCTTTCTAATACATGGTAACCTAATTCCTTCGACCATGAGATCATGTTAATCACCATCACCAGAAGGATGCTTTGATGACATCAAACACCACACCGTAACTGGGTGGCTATAAAGGTGGCATTGAGTGTTCAGAAAGTATGGGTTGAGGCACATGGATCAAGAGTGAGATTTGTCCATCCATATGACGGATAGATATACTCTAGGCCCTCTCGGTGGAATGTCATCCAATTAGCTTGCAAGCATGTGACTGGATCACAAGGGATCACATACCACGGGAACAAGAAAAGAGTACTTATCGGTAATGAGGTTGAACTAGGTATGCAGAGATACCGACGATCAAAACCTCGGATAAGTAAACTATCGTGAGACAAAGGGAAATTGGTATCGTATGTAAGTGGTTCATTCGATCGCAAAGTAATCGTAGAAATATGTGGGAGCCATATGAATTTCCAGATTCCTCTATTGGTTATTGATCGAAGAAGTGTCTCGGTCATGTCCGCATAATTCACGAACCGTAGGGAGACACACTTAAGGATTCGATGTTGTTGAGTAGTTATGGAATGATTAGTAAGAGACCGAATGTTGTTAGGAGTCTCGGATGGGATCCGGGATATCATGAGGAGATCTAGAATGGTCCGGAGAATAAGATTCATATAAGGAAAGTCCTATTTCGGAGTTCGGGAAAGTTTCCGATGATTTCATCGGAGAGGTTCTAGAAGGGTCTAGAAGGTTCACCGGTCTGAAAGGATAATGGTCCATGAATGTGTCATGGGTAAGTGGAATGATTGGATCATGTCCAAGGTCACTTGGTGTTGGCATATGCAATAGAGAAATAAAACTCTAAATTAAAAGTCAAACGGGAAGTTTGAAAAGTCAAACTGGAACAATGGTTTCCTAGTGGGAGAAGAAACAAGTCCTTCTCTCAATCCAACTTGGGTTTTGGGTTTGGATTCAAACCCACCCCTCCCAAGGCTGCCCCTCCCTCTCATAAATAGAAGGGGAGGGCTGCCCCAAACAACACAAGTTCCAAGCCCTCTCCACGAGCCGCTGCCGCCGCTCGCCGCCGCCTCGCCGCGCCGCCGCCAGTCTGTCGCCGCCGCCTTAGCTGCCGCCGACACCTCCTCCTCCTCCCGGATCTCTAAACCCTAGTTTTCCGGGAAACCCTAATCCAACATACTCGCTTCGGCTTAAGGCGAAGCCCTGCGAGATCTCCCCTCTACTTCCGGTACCACGCTGTTGTGCTACCGGAATCGCGAGGAGAGTGCTACAACCTCCGCTGCCTGCTGGAACAAGGGAGAGGAAGGTCTTCGTCAAGTACCGAACGTGTGATCGACTGCGGGAGCGCTGCCGGAACGCAGCACCGGAAGGATCGTCTACGCGGTCTTGAGATCGGGAAGAGTACGACTACATCACCCACGAGAATCCGCTCTCGTTAAACACTTTGGAATCTTCGAGGGTGAGTTATTCCATCGACTCGTTGCTACAATCTAGTAGATAGATCTTGGCTTGTTTGTTTGTATGCGGTAGAATTTTTTTGTTTTCCATGCTACGAAACCCTACATACCTACTGACTCTGGATACAGCAGGGTAGAGGGTAGAAATCATCCATCGGCAAATCAAGATGGTGGAATCCGTATGAGCAAGGAATTAGATACACTAAAAAAGGCTCCCACGGTTCTCACTCCATGGCCATCTCGCAAGAGAGCTTCCAAGAACTCATTTGAAGTCTTCAACTCATTACCGATCGGCATCATAGAGGCCGTAGAAAGCAATAGTGAAACGTCGTCGACATCTATTCACTTCAAGAGGAAAAAGGCCAAGAAAAATGTTGTACCTGGTCATCGTCCCGTGACTCGCAGTCAAATAGATTCGAGTAATAAGGAGAATGATTTAAACCATGCAGAGTCTCATAATACTTTGTGTGAAGGTTCACAACCCGGGTCTGGAAATGAGCTAAAATCTCATGAAAGACAACAGTATGATGACGATACGACCCGTGGGGAGCAGGTCCTCACGGCAAATACAGGTCGTTCTGTTGAAGAACAACTAGCACAACTCACAGCCGCACTCCAACAAAAAGAAGATGAGTTCGTTTCTTTGCGCAATCGTGTAGCAAGTAATACAAATGTTGAAGCTGAGAGGAATGCTTTGATCCCGGGAATTAACCTCGAAGCTATTCAAAAGATGATCGCTAAGGGAGTCAAGGCCCAATACATGCAGACTCATTACTCCATGCGGCCAGGGTATGTCAAGCCGTACCCACCGGATGTTGACCTTGTTCCATTCCTGGCAAATTACCGACAGCCGCAGTTCAGCAAATTCAGTGGGGGCGGATCTCCACATGAACACATAGCTCACTTTTTGGCGGCTTGTCAAGATACTGCTTAAAATGGTGCACTTCTTCTCCGCCAATTCGTGCAAACTTTATTGGGTCCGGCTTTCACTTGGTACAGCAAGTTGCCACCAAGTTCAATGAAGACATGGGAACAAATGCAAGATGCTTTTCTCGAGCGCTTTTACAGCACTCAGAGGACTGTCGGCATCACCGAGCTAACTAAAACCGAGCAAGGGGTGAACGAGAAGGCTGCAGACTTCATTAACAGATGGAGAAACTTAAGCCTTCATTGTCCGCAACCGATCACGGAAACATAAGCGGTGCGTATGTGCATGAACAATCTGCTGCCTGATATGGCTGTTTATTTGCAAGGCGTGTGGCCTGTTACTTTTGAAGACTTGTCCTCAAAAGCCACAGATATTGAGAATTATAATCAACTTATAGCACGTCGTACAAAGACGGTATATAAGCCGGTTGACAAGAGCGGTCGGCGCGATAAGTTTCCCGCCAAGCCAAGGCCAACGCAAGTCATGGAGACAACTACGACGAGGCCACAGTTTCATTCTGGGGCACCCGCCGCGAGAGATGCAGAGCGGGTTGGTGCACCGGCCCAAAGGAGACCAACCCTCTTTGAGCGCCAAAATAGAGAATATTCCTTCCCGGTTGAAGAAATTGGTGACTTGTTTGCCGGTCTACTCCAGTTGAAACTTATTGAGCTGCCAAATCCAAAAAGACCAGAAGAAGCTAACAAGTTCAATGACCCAAACTTTTGCCGCTACCATCGCATCTTGGGTCATACGCTCAAGGACTTCTTTGTAGTGAAGAACATAATTCAGAAAATGATAGATGAAGGGACTATTGATGCAGACCTCCTTACAAGTTTAAAGGAGGGAAAGAAAGTTGCTGCAGCAAATGTGGCTACCCTCCAAGATGACGTGGTGAGTTGTGCCTCTTCAAACATAAGACCAACTCATAATAAAAATATGTTGATATCAGATGGCCAATTTAATCCTATGATAATGTCAGGAGCTGAACCGCACTTCGGATATGGAGGGCGCTGCAAATGTCAGCTCGAAAGAGGCAATCTCCGAAGAGGAGAAGGATTACACGCCGTCGAGCCCCGAGGACTATACTCCGTCGAGCCCCGAGGGCTATACTCCAATGAGCCTCGAGGATCTAAAGATAGAGGGCGAGGGCGAGAGCGATGTAGGCTCGTCGTCCACCACCAAGTGAAGAAAGAAACCAATGTTCCACGCTCCAGGCCAGGAATATCGGAGAGCTTGGCGAAACGTCTAAAAAGACTCCCCCAAGAATTTGATGTTTTGGTCATTGGTGTTTTTGAGGATGATAGCGAGTCTCTTCACTTCCCTGGAGATGAAGAGGCGCCTGAAGTGGATCAAGTCCATCTTAGATCAGGTCGCCAGCTAGCTGACCCACATCCTCCACCTAGAAAGGAGCCTAGGAACAGAGATGTAGTTGCGAATGAAACGACTGACCCTTCTATTAAGGCGACGGTCAAATATGATGTAATCTCGCACTTGAAGAAAATACCAGCTATGCTTTCTGTGTATGATGCTTTGTCTCTTTCTTCTGATTTGCGCAAAGCCTTGGTCACTGCATTATTATTTCCGGAAGATTATCGAGTGGAAGTTTCATAGACCGAAATCGAGACAAATGATGTATTAAATATTACATTTAGTGATGAGGACAGACTGTTAGGCTCAAAGAAACACAACAGGCATGTTCTTATGTTTGGTGAGATCGATGAATCGCTAATAAATCACATAATGGTAGACAGAGGATCTGCTATAAACTTGTTACCACTTCGTACTCTGAAAAGAATAGGATACACTACTAGGAATTTGAGTCAGTCTAATATAGTGATTCATGGTTTTAATCAATCAGGTCAAGAAGCCATGGGTACCATATACTTGGTTCTGAAATTGGAGACATTACACACACGAGTAATGTTCCATGTAATCGATGAAGCTACATCATACAATGCTTTGCTAGGTCGACCATGGTTACATGATAATCAGGTTGTGCCATCTACACTCCATCAGTGCGTCAAGTATATGGATCAATCTGAGGAGACTGTAAGAATATTTGCAGATAAGAGACCATTTACAGTGGCCGAATCTTTCTATGCCGATGCCAAATTTTACTTTGAGCATGTTGAGAAAGTGTACAAGCCAAAGTCAATCGTAGTGTCTGAAATAAATACCACGAAGGATGATATTGCTGAATCTTCATCAGGACAAAAAGTTTATTAGTATATACCAAGTGATCAAATAAAAAAGGGCGACCCAATATTCCGCATTGTGAATAAGTCGTCCAAGAAAAGAGGTACAAAATTTCCTACACCTCTACCTCCTTTGGTTCAACGCAAAATTAAATTAGCTAAGGAGTCACACCGGTATAAAATGAATAAAAACAATCATGTGGCGCAAATTACCTTGTCAAATAAAGATGATGAGTCATTGCCTATTTCCTTATATGATAATAAAGTTTTGTATATGATGTAGAAAATGGGATACGATATTTTCACCGGCCCGTCTTTGTACGACGGCCGGGGGCAACTTGCGCCATTTCAAAAGGCATTGTCTCCAGAGCAACTTGAAGCTCTACATGAAGACCAAGTTTTGAAAGAAAAGAAGTATGGACTGGGGTATGAAGTTTGTATGGCGTCGACTGAATATATGGACATGGCTGAAGCATCTCCACAAATGGAAGATGGCAACCATCCCACAGTCGACGACTTAGAAGAAATAAATGTTGGTACGGCCGACGAGCCTCGTCCAATTTTTATTAGTAAACATTTGTCTAAAGAAAATAAAGTAAAATATCATGATTTTCTTTGTGCAAACAGAGATGTATTCGCGTGGACTTATGAAGAAATGCCCGGATTAAACCCGGAGGTAGCCGTCCATCGGCTCGCCGTACAAAAAGATGTCGTGCCGGTGAAACAAGGACAAAGAAAGTATCGGCCTGAAGTGCTTCAAAAAATAGAAGCTGAGGTGGATAAACTCATAGCTGCAGGTTTTATTAGAGAAGTCAAATTCCCTAGATGGATCTCTAGCATTGTACCTGTTAAAAAGAAAAATGGTCAAACTCGAGTATGTGCGGATTTTAGGGATTTGAATAAAGCATGTCCCAAAGATGATTTCCCGATACCTATTTCAGAAATATTAGTTGATGCCACAATGGGGCATGAAATATTTTCCTTCATGGATGGTTATTCCGGTTACAATCAAATAAAAATGGCACCGGAAGATGAAGAGTTAACAGCTTTCCGCACACCTAAAGGTATATTTTGTTACAAAGTTATGCCTTTCGGGTTAAAAATGCCGGGGCAACTTATCAGCGAGCCATGGCAATTATCTTGGACGGGTTGTTGTATGATATCGTTGAATGCTATATAGACGACATAGTTGTGAAATCAAAGCGAGAACGAGATCACTTAAAGCACCTTGAAGTGGTTTTTGAGCGTCTTAGGCAACATAATTTGAAGATGAACCCCATGAAGTGTGTATTCGGAGTTTCTTTCGGGAAATTTCTCGGGTTCGTAGTCACAAAAAATGGTATTCAAGTCGATCCAAGTAAAATACAAGCGATCGTCAAAATGCCACCACCCACAAATTTACATAAATTAAAAGGCTTCCAAGGCCATTTAGCATATATCAGAAGGTTCATCTCTAATTTATCTGGGAGATGCAAGCCTTTCTCACGCCTTATGAAAAAGGGTGTCCCCTTTGAATGGGATCAAGCATGCCAAAATGCATTCTTAGAAATTAAAAAATATCTAATAAATCCTCCTGTTTTAGGTGCGCCAGTCAAAGATCGACCATTAATCCTATATACGGCGGCCATGCCGACATCGTTAGGTGCTCTCTTGGCACAAAATAATGATGTAGGGAAAGAAATCTCTTTGTATTACCTTAGTCGCACCCTTGTAGGGGCCGAATGTAATTATCCTGATATGGAAAAAATATGTTTAGCATTAGTATTTGCGACGCAAAAATTACGCCACTACATGTTAGAACACACTGTACACCTTGTGTCGAGAGCAGATCCTCTACGATACATTCTCAACAAGATGGTGCTTTCAGGAAGATTGGCAAAATGGGCAATGTTATTTTCACAATTTGATATTAAATATGTGCCGCAAAAAGCCATAAAGGGCCAGGCCTTGGCTACTTTTTTAGCCGCGCATCCGATCCCTGATGATTTTCTAGTCAACGATGACTTGCCAGATCAAGAGGTGTTCACTACATTGGTCTCAAGTTCAACATGGCAAATGTATTTTGATGGCTCTTGTCGAAAATCAGGGGCAGGTGTCGGGGTCGTCTTTGTTACACCAAGCGAAGATATAATTCCGTACTCGTTTACCTTAACTTCGGCGGTGTCAAATAATTCTGCTGAGTATGAGGCTTTGATAATCGGGCTCGAACTCGCTTTGAATATGGGATTAGATTCACTCACCGTGTATGGTGATTCACAATTGGTGATTAACCAATTGCTAGGAATCTACATGGTCAAGAAAGAAGAATTAAAGCCATACTTTAGACAAGCCAAAATGCTCATGTCTAGGTTTGCGGACTTAAACATTCAACACATTGTTAGAAGCCAAAATGACAAGGCTGATGCTTTAGCAAGTTTAGCTGCTAGCATGTCACTAACTTCTCATCAATCGATGGATGTCCATGTCGAGGAAAGAAGAATCTTGCCAATACTTGCTGAAGAAGAAGAAACGATAATAGCTTCAGCAATGACAGCTGACATATGCGAAATTGAGGTAGGGGATTGGCGAGAGCCATTCTTAAAATATTTACTTCACGGATATCTACCTTTGGATTCTAGCGAAAGATCTCGAATCCGCAAGAGATCAATTAATTATACATGCATCAATGACACGCTCTATAGGCGTTCACATGATACTATTCTACTATGTTGCCTAGCTGGAAATCAAATTATGGAGGCATTGAATGAGGTTCATGCTGGCGTATGCGGCTCGCACCAATCTGGCCCTAAACTACATTATCAACTAAGGCGCTTAGGTTATTATTGGCCAACAATGTTTGACGATGCCACTAAATTCGCAAAGAAATGCCATGATTGTCAAATACATGCTGACTTTATACATCAGCCACATGAACCACTCCATGCAACAAATATAGCTTGGCCATTCGAAATGTGGGGAATGGATATAGTGGGGTCAATTCATCCACCATCGTCCAAAGGTCACAAGTTTATTTTGGCCACGACCGATTATTTCTCTAAATGGGCCGAACTTATACCACTAAAAGAGGACAAAGCGGAGAATGTGGAGCACTTTATAAGAACACATCTCATATATCGCTTTGGTGTTCCTTCTCGGATCATGTCTGATAATGGAACCCCTTTTAAAAATAAATATGTAGACAAATTATGTTCAAAGTTTAAGATAAATCATTTCTACTCTATGGCCTATAATCTAGCCGCAAATGGACAAGCGAAGGCTTTTAATAAAACTCTTTGCAAATTATTAAAGAAAGTGGTATCACAAAATAAACGAGTGGCATGAAAACTCCTTGAAGCCTTGTGGGCTTACAGAACCACAACGCGAACGCCGACAGGAATGACGCCTTATGCCTTGGTATTCGGGGGAGAAGCCGTTCTACCTTTGGAAGTACAAATAGCTTCATTGAGAGTTGCTACGCATGAAAGACTATCTGAAGAAAAATCAACGCAATTACGCCTCGACGAGTTAGAAAGACTCGAAGGCAAACAACTGCAAGCTTTACAAAACCTAGAGGCATATCAAGCTAGGATGTCTCGAGCCTTCGACAAACGTGTTAAAAGAAGGTCATTTAAACAAGGAGATTTAGTGCTCGCTGTCATTCGTCCTATGAATATCACGCGGCGAATGAAAGGAAAATTTGAGCCTAAATGGGAGGGTCCCTTCGTCATCAAAGAAGTTTATTCTAGCGGCGCGTACCGAATTATGTCGCCGGATGGAAAATACTCGCCGTCGCCAGTAAATAAAAAATTCCTTAAGCGTTACTATACTTGAGTAAAAAAATATATATATATATATAACTCCAAACCCTCATGAGTATAAACTGCGGCAACCAAATAAAAAAAAACGACTCCATACCCTCAAGAGTATAAACTTGGGCAAACAAAAAAACACTCTATCGCTTCATAAGTATAAACTGGAGTGTAAATAAAAATATAGATTCCATCGCTTTATGAGTATAAACTAGAGCGCAGGAAACAAAAAAATATTCTATACCCTCATATATAAACTGAGCAATCGCCAAAAAATATGCCAACCCTCAAGAGTATAAAGTAGGGCACATAAAAAAAATATAACTTTATGCCCTCATAGATATGAGCGTAGAAAATAAATAAAGTGCTCTGTATCCCATGAGTGTAAACTAAAAAAACTAATAAAAGACGAAATCATGGATATGTAAATAAGTTGTAACTACGTCCAGAATAGTGGCATAAGGGCTCACCAACACATAAAAATAAGGTGCGGCTATGAATAAATAAAGAAATATCAGGGTATAGTACTACTATCGTACACAAATAAACTGAGATTACAAATTCGACAGTACAGTGATACATAACAATAAATAAAAGTGCTTATTAAACAAGCAAACAAAATGGTTGAGACGTGATTGACCATGTAGAAAGAAAGCTAAACCAAATTATTTAAAATATCTGTAAAAAGAAATCAGCTAGAAGGAGGGCGTAACTTCATCATGCTCTCAAGAATAGATCCAACTTCATCACTCATGGTGGATATCTCCCGACGGAGGACCTCCAGCTCCTGAGTAATAATTGAATTAAAATCAGAAAGTGTATCATGTAGCTTCTTCGCTTCGGCCTGCTGACCAGACTGTGTCATCTTGAGTTGCATGACGCCCTCCTCAATATCATGCAAAGCGTTTCTAGCTTCCTCGACCTGTGCATTGAGAGCTTCCAAATGTTTCGCTTTCTCATCACGTTGCTCCTCCATCGATGACAGCTCTTCATTTGTGAGCTTCAAAGCTTTAGAGAGCGACTCATGCTCTTTATCTGCTACAGCCAGAGCTTCCTCTTGTCTCTGGGACTGTGATTCCACCATTTTACGAGCTTGTTGCGTCTCACTTGAAATAGAAATGAGCCTTTGCAAAGCAATACGGATATCGGCAACTCGAGCAATATCATCCCCAGCCGGAAGTAGCGAGTAAACCGTCTTGAGAACTTCCTGACGTTGGGGATCTGCTATCGTGGAGCCGTTCAAGCCTTCAAAAGCCGCATCCAACGTCGAATCAATAAACTTCATGAAAGCTTCAGTAATAAAGGGAACACTGATGGATGTCATTGTAATCTGAGCTGGCGCTTCCTCGTTGCTAACAAGAACGTCTTCAACACCTAAAAATAATACAACAACAAAGAATCCCAAATAAATATCCTGATAAATGAGTGATGCGGTAAATAAAATAATTCTATAGAACTACCGTGGATGGAAACTTCAGTCGTTTGGGACATATTTGAAGTTATATGTGGCGAAGAATTTGAAGGATTAATAGCAAGGTCTGATGCGCCATAATCATCCACATCTAATGTGTCAAAATCTTCTAAACCATGAGCTGTACTGCCATTAAGCACGTCGTCTAAAGCTGTACAGCTGAGATGATCGTGTACGTACAAAGGAATGTCCAGTTCTATGGGACTAAAAGTACTCTCATCACCAGCAAAATCAATTTTCCTTTTAGCCGTGGGCCTCGTCTCCTCATCCGAAGAAATGGCTCCATCAGTACACGTTTCTTTGAGCTTATCAATTATAAGATTGGCATCAGCATTCATACTTGGTGGAGGCAAACAATCGGCGGAAGAAGCGATGACACTCTCCTTGTTCTTCCTCTTCTGTAAATAAATATATGTATATGGCAGATTATATAAGGAAATTATGGCAAGGCTAAAATAAATTAAATAAGATAAAGGTCGTTAAATCACACGTCGAGAGCTTTTAGGAGGTTCATTATCTGAGAAGAAAATGGTCAAAATATTTTTCCAGTAATCCACGCTCTCTTCCTCTTTTGCCTCAATAGCGGCAATGTACTCATCTCGACGTCTAGCAGATACTTCTTTTACTATAACATGATCTAACTCTGTGAGCTTGCGTGAGGGCATAACTGACTTTCCACTTTGTTTATACGTAGTCTTCCTCTCATCGTATGAGACTTGTCCATAGGCACTACCTGCCCTGAGGCTATGTGAAACAGTACTGAACGATTTCAAAAATTTGTTCCATCAATTAGCCCAAGCCAAAGAAGACTTGCCTTCATAAGTGCTATCAAGAGGATGCTGGATATTCTCCTGAATTGGATGCAACAAATGGGACCAATAGGTGTATGCTATACCAACATCTTCTTCCGTAAGCAAAGATTTCAAAGGATCATACGGTATCAGCTGGTCCAACCTAAATTGGCGAGCCACGCGATCCGGGCGATATGGCTCAGCTACACATAGGTCAATATCTGAAAATAAGAACCTCCAAGGAAGAATACCTCGGCGGACAGAAAGCATGAAATCCCTTGGTAGCTGATCCACTCCAGTCAAGTTACGTGAAGAATAGGGGCACCAAGCAATGTTTTTTTGATTCTCAAAGAAATCATATGCTGCTTCAGAAGAAAATTCGTTGGGAGGCCTGAACATTGTACTTATCATGGATGGCTGCATATGTAAGATCTTTGGAGTAGGAAGACGGTATCCTCTGCCTTTGGCACCAAAAGTTCTCTTCAAATATAGATGCATCCATCCTGTGACATAATGGACCGGCCAGGGTGCCTTGGGATATGTAGGCCCTACAGGATGCATACTAATGCGCCGGAGTGAAAAATACAAGGAGGAAAGTGCTGACGGAGCAAGTGAAATTTTTCTGCCTATGGCAATCCAAGACGCCATGACAAGTACACCGGGACGAATATAGGGCCCCTGTACCGACAACGACAAAATTGCAAAGCCAAACCGTGATAAACGCTGCAAGATATAGACGACCATCACGAAGGCTATCGAAGGTCAGAGGATCTGGACGATTGTTGTGAAAATAATCACACCAATCCTGGAACGGTATCAATCCGTCTTTATGTTTAGATGAAAGCTCTTCCCATATTTCCAGGAAGGTGAAATAAAAGTTTGGGAATAGTAGTGAAGAAGCATTTAGCTCTTTGAGTGGAGGAATATACTCTTCATAAGGATCACCGTCGATAGGAAGCCCTGCCATAAGGAGCATGTCGAGTAAAGTGATCGTGTGCTCGCCATGTGAGAATAGGAAGGTGTTTGTTTGAGGACTCTATTTTTCTAGCAGAGATTGCGATAGAGCAGGAGAAGCAGTATAGTCACAAAGAGAGCAGTATATTGCCCCACAGATATAATCTATATGTTCTTCACCTCCTCTCAAGTTAAAAGAATGATGGGCAAGGATTTCAGTACCCCATTGAGTATAACCATTGGGGCGTTCGACATATGGGATTTTATGATTCTCCCAACCTAAATGTTTTGAGATTATCCAACTCCCTAAGGTGCAACGTAACTCAGCATGAGGCCCTAGCGCGGGTGGATGATAACTGAGAGCATCGAAATCACGTTCAGAATGCCACCCACGTTCCCCAGGAACCAATCGTCCTCCCATTTTTGTGGACAACATAAGGATAGGATTGGCTAAGGCACTCGTCTCAGGTTCATACAATTGCTCTTTGACAAGTTCTGACAACTTCAAGTGATACGAGAAACGGGTTGGTTGACCAAGCGCCATCTATGCACAAAAAGGAAATTAAATTGTAACGCAATAAAAAGAGGGGGAATATAAAATATACAAGAGGTATCTGAAGTTTAATACCTAAGACTTGCGATAAACCACTGCCAAAAGAAAAGAGCGAAGCTCCTGTCAAATACACATGGATAAATATCTGAGATCTAAAATAAAAGAAAGGAAAAAATTACATAGCAACTTTAGTTAGTTCCTCTGTAGTTGTGCGACAGACCAAGCTCATATAGGAGCTTGCTAGAACGCCAACGACAAAGAAGTTTGATGTTAGGTGATACTAAAAGAATACGGTGTCGCATTTTCGGCCGATCGACGAACTAATACATCATTAAAGAAACTCGTCTTATGAAAAATATTATAATACAAATTCTGGCTGTATGTACACACAAAAAAACTCTAACATGAGAATAATGCAGCGTATATCTATCTCCATGGTTGTACGACGGACCAAGTTATACTTGTCGGCACGCCAACCATGAAG
This sequence comes from Avena atlantica, assembly GCA_910589765.1. Lineage (NCBI taxonomy): Eukaryota > Viridiplantae > Streptophyta > Magnoliopsida > Poales > Poaceae > Avena > Avena atlantica. The sequence continues at coordinate 135,829,745 of OU342739.1, forward strand.
CTAAAATGACTAAAACAGACAGGCTACTTAACTTGTACTACATGGGTAAAAGATACCACCCTCATATTTAAATGGGAAATAGCCTATGGTAATGAGATGTAAAAAAAAAGAGAAACTCTTACGGAAATATGTAGTATGTATATATCTAGCCTTATGGATGTACGACGGACCAAGTTTAAAGGAACTCGCCGGCACGTCAACCATAAAAATAGACCTTATAAACTACAAAGACGATGCAATCATTAATCAAATTGGTTCACACCACTCCGCAATTAATTCAACTATAGTGATTATACCGTAGAAGAAGATACAAGAGATGAATATATACCTGACAGTCGAAAGATAGCGATTAAACGGATAGACTAGATTGCATCCGACGAATCTAAGAAAAGCAAAGAAATCAAAGTTAGAACTGAGTACGTTAAAAAAAGTACTCATAGAAACAGGAGCGCACTCGCCTGCATCTGAAGCAAGATCCAATCTGTACTTCCAGATGAAATTGCTAGCCTATACGCCTAGTGAGAAAAGATCCAAAAGGGATTAGCAAGATAATGTAGATGAAAGACCAATTTGGGTCGTCGATGACCGCAGCCATGTACATACCTGAAGACAATAAAATTTGGAAGAGATTGGATCTGGCCTAAGACTATCAAAGTGCTGGAAAGCGGAGCACGTAATATACTAGAAGAGAAAAGGAGAAATACGTATCGATCGTTGCTAAACAGCCGGCAATAAGATTTTCTGGCAGCACGCTACTGAAATATCGGTGTATAGCTAGCTATGGCAAACCAAATTTTAAACCGTGACTCTTACCTCTTGGAGTCTCAGAAAAAAATAAAGAGGGTAGAAATACCCATTGGTACAAATAAAATAAGGGGAAGACCAATTCCTAAAACTCGACATAAAAGGAAACCAAATATTTTCGAGCTCCGGATCCGAAACATAATAATATTCACATCCGGACCTCGAGGGGCATCTGTTGACACTGGTTTTTGTCTTAGAATAAAAAATAAATTATGACTAGGATATATGTATAAAAAATATATATTACGTAAATGCTAAAATAGAAGTTTCCTAATCACCAATATAAACGTTTACTTAAAAATACGCTCCCGATGGAGTACGTCTAATGTTGTCCTAAGTTCATTATATCTCGATCTATACTAAGTTTCAAAATATACGAGCACCGTGTAGAATTCGCTTCGCTCGGACGACATTATAAAATATGGTGGCCATTGAACAAAACAATTAGCGATCATATGTAAAAGATTTATAATAAATAAAAATTGGCATTATACATATATTATAGTCGCTGGAACTTAATATTTGAAAGCCAAGTGGACTCATGTGTCGCAGGCATGAAAGAAAGGATACGAAACGTGTTGCTACTAATCATGCATGCATGATTTTTAAGCGGCAGCATTATCTAATTAATACTCCATTAAAAATGAGTAATCATGGTCCATAGCCCACATGCACACAATCAGCCCACTTAAATAGGCACATGGGAGAGAGACACGATCAAACTCGGTCAATCTTTTGTTCAAGGACTCTAACGATCAGCGATTTGAACGAAAAAAATAAAGAAAGAAAAGAAAAGAAATAGAGAAGAGCATAGAGCTACCGCCCCACTCTTCCACGATCTATCAAACGTGGGAGCATCCCGAGTCCCTCCACGTCGACGGAGAACTGCCGTCTTCTCCGTCTATAAATACCCGCGTGCGACGCTGCAAGCCGCCCCCCGATTCCCTCTGATCATCCAGGCACTCGTTCCCGTCAGTCGCTGCTGGTCCAAAATCCACATAACAACTCATCGTTGTGCTGCTCAAATCACTCGCACCATCTGCTGCTCTGCTGCTAGTGCCGCTCGCCGTACGCCACCGCCGGCTGTCCGGCCACTCGCCGTACGTCACCGCCGGCAGGCCGGGCGCTTGCTGTATACGGGCCGCTGCTAGCTGCTGCCCATTGTATACGCGAGAAGAAGAATCATAGGATATCTGCAAGAAGGTGAAGAACATATTTCTTTTCCTACTCCTGGTTGGTCATATGGACATACACTTTGGATTTCCTCCTCTCCCTAACTTCTAGTTTGGTCACGTTGACATGAACTATGAGATTTTCCTCTTCCTATTGGATGCATGTACCGTTGCTCTTAGATTTGATCACGATTGATGCATGAGCATGAGAAATTGGCTCTTGGCTTGGTTACATTGACACAAGCCAAGATGCTATAAACTCATGTATATATGTTACCAAAATTTTGGCTCTTGGCTTGGTTACATTGACACAAACCAAGTTGTTCTAAAATTACATATTATTAAAATCATGCTCTTGGTTTGGTCACATTGACACAAATAAAGATGCTATAAACCCATATATATTACCAAAAAATCTGTTTCTTGGCTTGGTTATATTGACATATACCACTAAAATTTGGCTTTTGGCTTGGTCACATTGACACAAGCCAAGTTGCTTTAAAATCACATACTATTAAAAGCATGTTCTTTGTTTCATCACATTGACACAAGCCAAGTCGCTCCATATTTACATGTTAATAAAATTTGGTTCTTGGTTTGGTCACGTTGACAGAACCCAAGTCACCATAAATGCCTAAAATATCTATATGTTACTAGTTTCGTTCAACCACATATGGTCATTTTGGGATTAGTATTAGATAAACAAATAAAGAAAACTCCACGTCAGTAGCATGCGTCTCCAACTAGTAGCTAAATACTAGTCCATAATATATGTACGTGAATGAATAAAACAAAGTTGCACTAGTCTGAAAGCTCTAGAACATAGCTAGAACATAGCTAGCTTTGTTTCCACGTAGCAAGCATATTAAATCTTGTAGCTCCTTCATATTGATATGTGCATGACCAAAAATATATTAGGCCATGTTGCATATAGAGAACGTGGAGTAAAATAATCTAAACAAATATACGCTCTTGGTTTGGTCACATCGACACAAGCTAAGTTGCTCTAAATTCACATTTCACTAAACTCATGGCGTTGGTTTGGTCACATTGACACAAACTAAGGCGCTCTCAATTTATATATATCACTAAAATCATGCTCTTGGTTTGGTCACACTGACACAAACTGAGGTGCTCTAAATTTATATATATCACTAAAATCATGTTCTTGATTTGGTCAGATCGATACAAGTCAAGTTTCTCTAAATTCATATGTTAGTTAACTTACGCCTTTGATTTGGTCACATTGACACAATCCAAAGAGCTCTAAAATCATGCCTAGTCAAAATCAACGCATATTATAATAAAAGTAAGTTGAGTAGAAATAGGCTGCGGCGCGTGATATAGTGTCCAACGAAAGTCGGTAAATATTAAATTATCATATATTATAACATGATACAATTAAAAATATATAACAAAGTCTAGCTAGCCGAGTCTCTGAAAACGATGAATCTAGTCTAGAATATAAATAAAATAAAATCTTATATGACCTGCCACGGTTTAAAAAGTCAATATCGTCTATAGAAATCATATCCTTCCGCTGCTATAAAGCCTCATGAAAACATATTAGTAGCCTCTATGCTGGTGTTTCCTCTCGATATGCATAGTTAAACAAACATGCACATACAGATGGACAATTAAATTTGGTATGTCCCAAAGACCAATACTATATGTCCCGTTCTGGTACTAAAAAAAGGAAAAAAGGCTATCTATAGGTTGATGCATGCATATAGAGAACCTCATGCATGTTCCCTTTCCAGAATCGCATGCACTTATGGCTGGTGGATTTGTTTTGCATAAAGCCATCTTTGTTTACAAAACAAGAGGAAGAAGAAGCTCTCAGAGTATTTTAAAAGGGGATAAGAGAGCGATGTCTCTGAAATATTGATCATCATATTTTGATATCAGCCAAATCATCCTCATCTACTGTGGCATCCCGCAAAACCACTACTAGAAAATCGCGTTGAATTTGTGCATTGCATCGTCATCATCATGCATTGTTTGCCAAAAACTATTTTCGCAAAGCCCGTTTTGTTTTCTAAAACGCCCCGTCTTTTCTTCAACGCCAACCCCCGGATTTTCCGGATATTTTGTTTGTCTAAAACTAGTTACAAAAGATTTTGAAATTAAATAAAATATTAAATTATTTTAGCGGGGGCAGTCGAACGGGCCGTTCCGACCCGAACGACCACCCCCTGGAAATTAAAACGGCCCAACCTGCACCCGCCCCTAAATCCTAAAGCTACCCGCTAACCTACCCAAACCAACCCTCCACCTCACCCTAGCCTATCAGAGCGTGCCACCTCACTTTCCTCTCTCCCTCACCCTATCCTACACCGCCACATGGCACCCCCAACTCCCTCCTCTCTCCACTCAGCCCTTGGAACCGGCCCACCCCTCTCCACATGCGCGCACAGCGCCTCCCCCAGCCCCCTTCCCCTCTCTCTCTTTCTCACCCTACCCCTCTCTACCCCTCTCTCTTCCCTGTGGCCCCATCTCTCCCCACCCCACCAACCATCAGCCTCACACCCCGCCCTGCAACCACCCAGCACGCAACACCCGCAGCGCAGCCCCACGCGCCTGCCTGCCCACCCACTCCCCGTCGCGGCCCCACCGCCCAGGCCCCTCTCTCTGCACCGGGCCCCGCTTGCCAGCCTCCTTCTCCTCTCCCCAACCCCCGCGTCGTTCTCCTCCCGCAAGCCGACGCAACCCCGCCGTCCTCTGCCCTCTGGCGCGTGGCAGCGCCGCCGTCGGCCCTCATCGCGTCCTCCCGCGCGCAGCCCGCCCCGTCTCCGCTCGCCGCCTCGCCGCTCCGGCGACGCCATCCCCTCCCCGCAGTGCCGCCGCCCACCTCAAGCTCCACCGCCTCTGGCCGCGCGTGAGTCCGCCTCGAGCTCGTCCGCCGGCGCCGCCCCCAGGCCTCGGCTCCGTCGCCCCGCGCAGCCCGGCCGCACACGACGCCACCAGCATGCGCCCGCCGGCCTCGCGCGCCGTCCGCCGTCGTCGCCTCTCGCCCCTGCCGCTCCGACCTGCTCGCCCTCCGCCGCCGGGCCTCCTCGCCGTCGCCGGCGTCGCGCCAGCCGAGCCCGCCAGACCCCGCGCGTGCCCCCGTCAGCGAGCCCGCGCCGCTTTTCCCGACCTGGCCGCCGTCCCCGACCGCGCTGCTGCAGGGCCCCTCGCCGCCTCGCGCGCGTCCGTCCGCCCGCGCTCACCGTCGACCGCGCCTCGAGCCGCCGGAGCCGCGCCGACCCTCCTGGCTCGCCCCGGCTCGGTCTGCCTCGCCGGAGAGTCCCTGTCGCCGAAGCCGCGCCTCCGCCCGCCGTCGGCCGCCGGAGCTACCCGGTGGTTCTTCCCCGCACAGTCCCCGCGAGCCTTCCCCCTGAGCACCTCGCGCCGACCCCTTCGCCGGCCCCGTCGCGACCATCGGCGTCCCGCCCCACCGGCAAGACCAAGCGCTCCGCCAAGTGGTCCCAAACCCGAAGGCAATGTGCCCAGAAGTGTGTCGCGGCCAAGACCATCCGAGGATGGATCACCCCGAAGACGACCCCGGCGCCCGGAGCCGAGAACCCCGACAAGGACCACGCCAGAGATACGCCGAGTTCGCCATCGAGGAGACCAAGGTCGTCGACATGGAACCGGTGACGCCAAGTACTCCTTCTCGGAAGCGATGCTCGAGAACCCGGCCGATAAGAACGTCGACGCAGAACGCCTAGTGCTTCGCCCCGAACGCCAAGACCGACCGACACGCGAACCCGACAAGTTCTTCTCGACGACGAGATCATCGACAGAGAACCCGAAGAAAACATGTGCGACAAGTACTCCCTCGAGAACATCAAGTACTTCACCCCGGACACCGAGTCCGCCGAGACCCCGATGCGACAAGTGCTTCAACCGAACGAGAGGACCGACAACATGGCCGACCATCGCGAATGCGACAAGACCTACCCCTGAGTCCGAGAACGTTCCGTCGAACCCTGAACCCTGTCGAACCCCGAACCCCGGAAACCCCAAGATCGTCGAGACCCCTCAAAGTGTGAACCTCTTATCCGAGAACCCTATTTTATAACATAATAACAACTTGATTACATATTGAATTGTCATTTCTCTCTTGCATATCATAGGTTTGGGGGCATTATGCCGATTCACCTAATAATTAAATATGGGGCCCATATGCGGGCAAACCTAGTCTCATATTGGCCTCATTTAAATTGGTGTAGCGAACCGGTATCTTATCTTGCCTTGTTATAACAACATTTAAATTGGGGGGTATCCAAACAACATGAACCATATAATTACTTGTCGGGACCCCAGTTCCGCTTAATATGACCTAATTGCATCGCACCTTGCCATGCCATACATCATACATGCATCATGCCGATCTTCTGCCGAGTATTAAATATTGCATCCGGTGTTTATTCTAGTGTTTTGCTTCTTCGCGGATAAGGCCGTTGAGTTGATGTGAGCTTCGTCCCGATCTTCGGTTGAACCTTCGACATGTTTTCAGGCGAGCATCTCCCCCTTTCTACCTATCTTACTTTTATAGTATTTACTTCCCTCCTGTTGATCTATTGCTATCTGTGTTGCGATGCTCTAGTTTTCCGTACCCGTGATATTCTCTGCAGCCTCATATTGCCTTGGACACATCCTATTACCTGTTGTTTGGTAGATAGTTGGACTTGCGCGTCGTAGTCGCTTGCTCAAGTAATGTTGCGTGTTGTCAAATGCCACAGTTGTTGATGTATTGCCGCATGTTGTTGTTGGAGATGATTCTAGCTTTACTTATCGTCACTTTAATTTCTGTTTAACAACTAAAAGTGATTAAGCAGAGGCATCGGTGGGTGATAGATAATATTTGGTTTCCGAACGCCCACTTGTGTCCCGTAAGACCCCGAGTACTTGATTCCTGTTCCTTGATTTTTCGCGCTATCCACATCCGGGAGGTATATGGGACCCCCCTTAGCCAGAGCTTGATTCCGTCTTATTTCTTGGGGCCACAAACTAGTTTGAGGTTTTATTTCTATCCTGTACTTATGCCATGCTTTACTGCTTTATTTACGATTGTGCGAGGTACTGCACACTGTACTGTTTTGGAAGCGGAATGTTTACGCGGTGTCGACAAGCCCCGTTTGGGGTTCCCAGTCGCTCACAGCCATTGTCGCAGACCTTGAGGCCGTCTCGGAGCTTGCTTACTCCGTTGCGGGATCTACTTAAGGGGTGGCCCCCTGAAATATTTCTGAATCTTGTGATTGCTTTGTCGTGAAGGCCTCGTTGGGTTTTGATTTGGTTTTTTCGAGGTTGATCGAGTGTGTGTTGCTATTGGTGCACCCCGGCCGGGTAAAACTTTCTGAAAGCCGTGTCCGCGGATATGGACGACTTGGAGCACAGTTTCTCGATCATAGACAAGCATAACTAAAGTTTACTGCTATAAATTTGACTTATAATGACTAGTAATCAGTTTCACTATAATGGAATGGCTAATTAATACTGCCCACAATTGCTTGTTTGGTTGTCGCTTGCGACAATTGTATCTGACTAGTAAGTATTGCAACTACAACGGAATGGCTGAATTAAAGTACCAACAACTGCTGGGTTTTGGGTTATCTCATGCTAATTGTATCTGACTAGTAAGTGTTGCCACTATAACGGAATGATTAACTAAAAGTGCCCACTGCTTATTTTATCAGGATGATTATCTATACCTGACTAGTAATTGCTGCAACGACAACTGAATAAATAAAACTGCCAACTGTGTGAGTTCCTCGGTTGACTTCCTCGTTTGGTCTCGAGGGGGAAATACCAGGATGGGTTTGTTTGGTGTTAGCTTCAGGTTGGATCCGGATAGGTCATTCTTACCCCTCTCTGATAACCGCCAGTTGTATCGAGTCTCTATAGGTTGTTTAGTGCATGCTGCCGCTGCCGCTCAGTCCACCATACCTTTGTAGGCGAGGACCGCCGAATTCTAGCCTCGCCCTGTACTGGCCTCAGTACTGACGCTCCTCTTTTTCCTTTGCCCTTTGTCGGCACCCCTTTTGTTTAAGCAGGTTGTGAGATCGACGTCGTTAGCAGGGTTACCCTTCCGGCTTGGCCTGGGCAGGGTTATGGACGCCATTGGTTATTCTTCAGGGCTCTTAGCCCCATTTGCATCTTGTCCGTAGCTGGACGCTATATCGTTTTCAAGGTGGTTTGGATCTTTGTATATTATATCTGTATTCTTGACTCATGGAGTCGCTGATATATATCTGTTCTGTGGGTCCCATCGAGGACTGTTGTGTAATGTTATTACTTCGTTTTCCACCCGCACGAAAGTGCCTGGTGGGCACCTTTGAATAGTTTCTATGCGGGTTTGGTGAATTTTGCCCAAACTTGCATAGGTCCGATTCTGAGGGTGTTACAGAGTGGTATCAGAGCTCAGCAGTTGCGATACCCCACAAGTCCAGCCTGTAGGATAACCTAGCTAACGGCCGAAGTAGAGTGTCAAAACTATTTTTGAAAAATCGGTTGGATAGTTCTGATTAGGTCTGATTTTACTCCTTACCCCTCTGCTGTTCTCCTCTTACCTCTACGTGTTTTGAATCCGTTCTCTTCTCTCTCTCGAGTCCAGGATTTCTCGCGGTTGGGTTTCCGTCGTACCTTCAGGGTTTCGCTTACTTCCTTTTGTAACGGAGGTGCTACGATCATCAATCTGCAACTGGTCTGATGTGCCTTCATCCGATCTTTTGTTCTTGAGCTCTTTATCCATATGTGTTCCTTGCTGGATATCAGTGTCGTCGAAAAACATATGAGAAGGACGAGCTTTGGTGAAGTTGGGGTTAACCTTGAGCATGTGTTGTTCATGCCAATGGAACCATCGCGAAACCTAATCATTGTGTCTTTCATACGATTTCTGTTGCATCTTCTGGTGTTTTCCGACGCGACGACATCATCTACGCCAGATCCGATGCATAGTCTGCATCACTCCCTTGTTTCCGAACCTCGCTTGCCGAGATCTTCAGTCTAGTTCCGAGAGTCGGTTGCATAATCCGTCTATTCGCGTGCAGAGAAATGGTTTGAGTGCGGGATGGAGTAGCTACCCTACCACTGCTTTTATCATTCGCTCTTGTACGTCGAATCAGTGGATCCAGCAGTTTTACTCTATCCATGGAAGTTAGAGGTGGCCTTACCTTCAACTTCGTCCTTTGTTTCCCCGGAGTGTTCTCTCGACGATCAGGAGCAACGACCCTTTGTTGGTGGTGTCGCCGATTTCCAGATGAAGAAGGAACCCTCGTTAGTGGTGTCGCGAGGACCTACACGAAGCGCGAAGACGCAGTTCGCCGACCTTCCTTCCGGTACCATGAGGCGGATCTCGAGGGCGAGATCCATTGTTAGTGGTGTCGAATTGTGGCATCCCGCAAAACCACTACTAGAAAATCGCGTTGAATTTGTGCATTGCATCGTCATCATCATGCATTGTTTGCCAAAAACTATTTTCGCAAAGCCCGTTTTGTTTTCTAAAACGCCCCGTCTTTTCTTCAACGCCAACCCCCGGATGTTCCGGATATTTTGTTTGTCTAAAACTAGTTACAAAATATTTTGAAATTAAATAAAATATTAAATTATTTTAGCGGGGGCAGTCGAACGGGCCGTTCCGACCCGAACGACCACCCCCTGGAAATTAAAACGGCCCAACCTGCACCCGCCCCTAAATCCTAAAGCTACCCGCTAACCTACCCAAACCAACCCTCCACCTCACCCTAGCCTATCAGAGCGTGCCACCTCACTTTCCTCTCTCCCTCACCCTATCCTACACCGCCACATGGCACCCCCAACTCCCTCCTCTCTCCACTCAGCCCTTGGAACCGGCCCACCCCTCTCCACATGCGCGCACAGCGCCTCCCCCAGCCCCCTTCCCCTCTCTCTCTTTCTCACCCTACCCCTCTCTACCCCTCTCTCTTCCCTGTGGCCCCATCTCTCCCCACCCCACCAACCATCAGCCTCACACCCCGCCCTGCAACCACCCAGCACGCAACACCCGCAGCGCAGCCCCACGCGCCTGCCTGCCCACCCACTCCCCGTCGCGGCCCCACCGCCTAGGCCCCTCTCTCTGCACCGGGCCCCGCTTGCCAGCCTCCTTCTCCTCTCCCCAACCCCCGCGTCGTTCTCCTCCCGCAAGCCGACGCAACCCCGCCGTCCTCTGCCCTCTGGCGCGTGGCAGCGCCGCCGTCGGCCCTCATCGCGTCCTCCCGCGCGCAGCCCGCCCCGTCTCCGCTCGCCGCCTCGCCGCTCCGGCGACGCCATCCCCTCCCCGCAGTGCCGCCGCCCACCTCAAGCTCCACCGCCTCTGGCCGCGCGTGAGTCCGCCTCGAGCTCGTCCGCCGGCGCCGCCCCCAGGCCTCGGCTCCGTCGCCCCGCGCAGCCCGGCCGCACACGACGCCACCAGCATGCGCCCGCCGGCCTCGCGCGCCGTCCGCCGTCGTCGCCTCTCGCCCCTGCCGCTCCGACCTGCTCGCCCTCCGCCGCCGGGCCTCCTCGCCGTCGCCGGCGTCGCGCCAGCCGAGCCCGCCAGACCCCGCGCGTGCCCCCGTCAGCGAGCCCGCGCCGCTTTTCCCGACCTGGCCGCCGTCCCCGACCGCGCTGCTGCAGGGCCCCTCGCCGCCTCGCGCGCGTCCGTCCGCCCGCGCTCACCGTCGACCGCGCCTCGAGCCGCCGGAGCCACGCCGACCCTCCTGGCTCGCCCCGGCTCGGTCTGCCTCGCCGGAGAGTCCCTGTCGCCGAAGCCGCGCCTCCGCCCGCCGTCGGCCGCCGGAGCTACCCCGGTGGTTCTTCCCCGCACAGTCCCCGCGAGCCTTCCCCCTGAGCACCTCGCGCCGACCCCTTCGCCGGCCCCGTCGCGACCATCGGCGTCCCGCCCCACCGGCAAGACCAAGCGCTCCGCCAAGTGGTCCCAAACCCGAAGGCAATGTGCCCAGAAGTGTGTCGCGGCCAAGACCATCCGAGGATGGATCACCCCGAAGACGACCCCGGCGCCCGGAGCCGAGAACCCCGACAAGGACCACGCCAGAGATACGCCGAGTTCGCCATCGAGGAGACCAAGGTCGTCAACATGGAACCGGTGACGCCAAGTACTCCTTCTCGGAAGCGATGCTCGAGAACCCGGCCGATAAGAACGTCGACGCAGAACGCCTAGTGCTTCGCCCCGAACGCCAAGACCGACCGACACGCGAACCCGACAAGTTCTTCTCGACGACGAGATCATCGACAGAGAACCCGAAGAAAACCTGTGCGACAAGTACTCCCTCGAGAACATCAAGTACTTCACCCCGGACACCGAGTCCGCCGAGACCCCGATGCGACAAGTGCTTCAACCGAACGAGAGGACCGACAACATGGCCGACCATCGCGAATGCGACAAGACCTACCCCTGAGTCCGAGAACGTTCCGTCGAACCCTGAACCCTGTCGAACCCCGAACCCCGGAAACCCCAAGATCGTCGAGACCCCTCAAAGTGTGAACCTCTTATCCGAGAACCCTATTTTATAACATAATAACAACTTGATTACATATTGAATTGTCATTTCTCTCTTGCATATCATCGGTTTGGGGGCATTATGCCGATTCACCTAATAATTAAATATGGGGCCCATATGCGGGCAAACCTAGTCTCATATTGGCCTCATTTAAATTGGTGTAGCGAACCGGTATCTTATCTTGCCTTGTTATAACAACATTTAAATTGGGGGGTATCCAAACAACATGAACCATATAATTACTTGTCGGGACCCCAGTTCCGCTTAATATGACCTAATTGCATCGCACCTTGCCATGCCATACATCATACATGCATCATGCCGATCTTCTGCCGAGTATTAAATATTGCATCCGGTGTTTATTCTAGTGTTTTGCTTCTTCGCGGATAAGGCCGTTGAGTTGATGTGAGCTTCGTCCCGATCTTCGGTTGAACCTTCGACATGTTTTCAGGCGAGCATCTCCCCCTTTCTACCTATCTTACTTTTATAGTATTTACTTCCCTCCTGTTGATCTATTGCTATCTGTGTTGCGATGCTCTAGTTTTCCGTACCCGTGATATTCCCTGCAGCCTCATATTGCCTTGGACACATCCTATTACCTGTTGTTTGGTAGATAGTTGGACTTGCGCGTCGTAGTCGCTTGCTCAAGTAATGTTGCGTGTTGTCAAATGCCACAGTTGTTGATGTATTGCCGCATGTTGTTGTTGGAGATGATTCTAGCTTTACTTATCGTCACTTTAATTTCTGTTTAACAACTAAAAGTGATTAAGCAGAGGCATCGGTGGGTGATAGATAATATTTGGTTTCCGAACACCCACTTGTGTCCCGTAAGACCCCGAGTACTTGATTCCTGTTCCTTGATTTTTCGCGCTATCCACATCCGGGAGGTATATGGGACCCCCCTTAGCCAGAGCTTGATTCCGTCTTATTTCTTGGGGCCACAAACTAGTTTGAGGTTTTATTTCTATCCTGTACTTATGCCATGCTTTACTGCTTTATTTACGATTGTGCGAGGTACTGCACACTGTACTGTTTTGGAAGCGGAATGTTTACGCGGTGTCGACAAGCCCCGTTTGGGGTTCCCAGTCGCTCACAGCCATTGTCGCAGACCTTGAGGCCGTCTCGGAGCTTGCTTACTCCGTTGCGGGATCTACTTAAGGGGTGGCCCCCTGAAATATTTCTGAATCTTGTGATTGCTTTGTCGTGAAGGCCTCGTTGGGTTTTGATTTGGTTTTTCCGAGGTTGATCGAGTGTGTGTTGCTATTGGTGCACCCCGGCCGGGTAAAACTTTCTGAAAGCCGTGTCCGCGGATATGGACGACTTGGAGCACAGTTTCTCGATCATAGACAAGCATAACTAAAGTTTACTGCTATAAATTTGACTTATAATGACTAGTAATCAGTTTCACTATAATGGAATGGCTAATTAATACTGCCCACAATTGCTTGTTTGGTTGTCGCTTGCGACAATTGTATCTGACTAGTAAGTATTGCAACTACAACGGAATGGCTGAATTAAAGTACCAACAACTGCTGGGTTTTGGGTTATCTCATGCTAATTGTATCTGACTAGTAAGTGTTGCCACTATAACGGAATGATTAACTAAAAGTGACCACTGCTTATTTTATCAGGATGATTATCTATACCTGACTAGTAATTGCTGCAACGACAACTGAATAAATAAAACTGCCAACTGTGTGAGTTCCTCGGTTGACTTCCTCGTTTGGTCTCGAGGGGGAAATACCAGGATGGGTTTGTTTGGTGTTAGCTTCAGGTTGGATCCGGATAGGTCATTCTTACCCCTCTCTGATAACCGCCAGTTGTATCGAGTCTCTATAGGTTGTTTAGTGCATGCTGCCGCTGCCGCTCAGTCCACCATACCTTTGTAGGCGAGGACCGCCGAATTCTAGCCTCGCCGTGTACTGGCCTCAGTACTGACGCTCCTCTTTTTCCTTTGCCCTTTGTCGGCACCCCTTTTGTTTAAGCAGGTTGTGAGATCGACGTCGTTAGCAGGGTTACCCTTCCGGCTTGGCCTGGGCAGGGTTATGGACGCCATTGGTTATTCTTCAGGGCTCTTAGCCCCATTTGCATCTTGTCCGTAGCTGGACGCTATATCGTTTTCAAGGTGGTTTGGATCTTTGTATATTATATCTGTATTCTTGACTCATGGAGTCGCTGATATATATCTGTTCTGTGGGTCCCATCGAGGACTGTTGTGTAATGTTATTACTTCGTTTTCCACCCGCACGAAAGTGCCTGGTGGGCACCTTTGAATCGTTTCTATGCGGGTTTGGTGAATTTTGCCCAAACTTGCATAGGTCCAATTCTGAGGGTGTTACATCTACCATCTAGGATCACCCCCTCGTACCCATGAGGAAGCATCGTTCAGCACACGTTGATCTGCCAAGTTTTAGATTAAGTTAAAATTCTCTATGATCTTAGAATCTGGTCACCAAGCATTCATAACCGTGAACACGGATTCTCGAAAAGATTATTACCCTGTAGGGGTGTACAACTTTACCCACACGTACCAACCGACTCTTAATGCCACTTGACACACTTCCTTGGTGTCCCGGCAGAGGGTGTGGTTGGACACGACCTTTACCTTGCTTTCGCCGAGACCATGAGTCACGCAATAAGTATGGTTCCGCTGTAACGGGTCAAATCCCGAAGCCGGTACTTTTAGATGTGAGGCGAGGTTGGTTTACTAGGGGCTCCATTGACCCCAAGCAACCCCGGCCACGCTTACCTACCTGTTATGAATGCACCTCCTTCACCGCCTTCGAGAAGATCCAGAATGCATGTCGAATGGAACGCCCGAACTATGTGACTCATGGAATCTACTAGGCAAGTTAGTCAATCGAGGGGTTCCCAAGCCCCGTGTGGTTGTACGCTCATCTCGGTTCCAAAGGAAAGAACTCAGTTCCTAGTGGTGGCGAGCATGGGACTAGAAAAACTACATCCACTGTGGCCTCGCATACAAGCCTTAGCATGTTTAATCTCACATCACCACTGATCTCATCTCATCATGTTCTCCTGTCATACTAGATTCTATGCATCTGATACATCATCTGGATGGACCAGTACTGACAGCTAAGCATGGCTAAGCAAGACACAAATATTAGCTCTAGCAGTGCACACAAGCCAAACCTAGTTATGCTAGGAGCAGTGGATCAGGTAATATAAGCTTAAAGGGAATAATGCAACGGATAGGATACTCTATCTATCGATAAAATACCACAGTAGAATCGTATGCATCATGGCAAGAATTGAAATGCTTTCGAAATCATAGGATTATATCATGGTGGGGCTATGCTTGCCTTTGCCTGTTGATAACGAATAAGCAGAGCTTCGGGAATCTTGTAGTTGACATCATTGCAGTTGGTCAAGTATTGTTCATCGATCTTCGATGGTCTCGATTTTAGTCTTCGATCTTGATCTCGATATCGTATTCTACCAGGAAGAACCAAACACCGGAAAGAGAGGGAAACAATCAACACATGGAATCGATGCAATGCTCAAGCAAGTATGATGATATGACAAGTTAATTAGTACTGAAATGCAACCCTAATATATGCTCGGCAATTTAATCGGTGTTCCGAGGGGTGCAAACCCTAACTCGGGGAAACTCCGGAATCACCCGTGAGGGGTTACTATGTTCTTCTAATCAAACTTGTCTTGAAAGTTGTTGAACAATGCATGATTATAGGTTAAATAGATAGTTCTCATTTTTCTGAACAATTTGATATATTGTACTTATTTTTCTGACTTATAATTAATTAGATATTGAATTTACAAGTTTATATCAAATTCTTAAATTATTAAACCAAATGGGAATTACTTTTTATACCCAGACACACCTAGCCACAGTGGCTGACTGAGGGCCTCAGAGCCACTTCAGCGTCCACGCGGGTAGGTGGGACCTGGACCAGGGTTTGACTGGGTCAGACCCCGCGCACTGACGTCCTATTGACGCATGCGTGACGTCACGCCGGCGTTGAGCCACAGACGGCGGCGGGGCGGCGGTTTGTGGGCGTGCGGGGCTGAAATACTAGGCCCGTTCGAACCAGTGGAGCTAGGCGAGCTGTATAGAGGCGGCGCCACCCTTTTTGGGTCACTGGAGCTTCGGCAACGACGACGTTTGACATCGAGCGGCGACGACATTCATTGGCACAACAGTACAAAGCACGGGAGGGAGAGGGAGAGGGTCCAGGAGGACCAGAAGCTCACCGGTATCTCAATGCTAGGTTCAGTTCTTCTGGAGGAGCTCGAAAGCGACGACTAGGACGACGGCGAGCGATGACCGGACTTCAGAACAGAGGCTCGATGTCGAGCTCCAGCAGGCGCGTCCTTCGGTGAGGGTACCTAGCAGAGCACGACGAACCTCCTGGGATCCGCAGATAGGCTCGGGGAGGTCTAGACGGAGGCGCACGGCGGCGCACGTCGACTAGGGTTTGGAGCTTGCGTCGAGAAAGAGAGAGCGCAAGGAATGGATAAGATCAAAGGGGAGAGAGAGGACTTGGTTGCCTTCTTATCCTCCTGCAGATGCGGAACGGCGGCGGCGGGCATCGCGATGGTGTCGAGCGGCATCCGCGCGGCGACGGAGCTGCTTACACCAAAGAAGACGAATACGAAATGGCGAGGCGTTACTGGGCCAGGAGCGTGCCAAGCTGGGCTGCAGGGTCATGCGCTGTGCGGCAGAGAATAGAGGGACAGGGTGGGCTCGGCCAGGTAGCTAGGGTTCCCCTTTTTTCTATAAAATTGTTTTCTATTTCTGATTTCCTTTTCTCTTTTTTGTATAATGATTTGAATAATGTTTTAAATAATTAAAAATATCAGGATTTTGTAAATATGTTGAAAATGATGTGGGGGCCCTCTTAGTCCATTTGGGCTCCATAAATTTTGGTAGTTTTCAAATTATCAAAACCATTTGAATGCTTTTAGGGAGAGACGGAAATATTAGGGTTTAGGTTTTGTCTTATTTTTCTTTGCATGAATTTAAGGAATGATGATCATGATGCACAAACAAACCCTCATATAATATTTAACTAAAACTGGGGTGTTACAGCTCTATCCCCCTTACGAGAATCTCGGCCCGAGATTCCAAAGGTAGGAAGAGAGACAGAGAGAGAAGGAAACACGGCCACTCTAAAAAAAAGAGGGGAACACACTAAACAACACAGAGTATATCATGCTCAACTCATGTATGGAGTGTTTAGAAACAACTCTGATATGACGAACATGAAACACACCAAGGTAAAGGAGGAAACAAAAGGAGAAGGTGTCAAGTTGTTACGTAGATGGTCTTCATAAGGATTGAGACCATGGATCTTACAGAAGAGTTTAATCTCCTGAGAAGGAAGGCTTTAACAAAAAGAACATGACCATAGACTTCGATAAGGTGTCTCTACTAAACGGATTAAGTAGAGATTTCAGGTTGTAGAGATATGGATCAACAAAACCAAGCCGTTGAACTACTTTTGACACATAAGGGTCACTCTTTCATTCAACAGAAGGCCAAGACAGAAAGGATTATGTTGGTGGAGAGGACTCATTAGAGTCACAAGGAAGATGTATTCAGAGCAACTGTTGATTACCAAAATCATAGTCACTCTTAAACATGATTGAGAGAACGAAGGAAACTCTTTATTCATCCAGGTTTATCAAAATCTTTGCCAAAGATCGTGATATCACTTTACACCACCAGATAAATAGATAAGAAGATTCCTAATGACACGATAATAAAGAAACTTCATTCTTAGACTTCAATTACTTGGCACAACAAAGCTTGCGAACATAAAATGTTCTGGAGGATCGAACGAGAGACATTTAGCAACACTACCTTAAATGTTCTCCTTGATGTTCGAGGAATCAATCATCAAGTAAAGGTCGGACTTCGGATACAAGAGAGACCATAAGAACAACTCCTATAATGAATTATAGAATAAGCTAATGAGGAGTGATTGTTATTGCTGAATTAAGAGAATATGACAAAAGGTCTTTCCGGCTAAGTGTGTCAACCATTACATCAATCTTGCCAGATTTACAAAGAGACCTATGTCAAACCATGGGAAACACCAACCATCATTGCTACTTGAGGTTCAGTTTTGGTTAGGTGGAGTGATACTTTAGACTCAGCATGTCTGAATAGAAAATTTGCCACATTTACACAGAGGTAAAGTCACTAGATTCTCAAGGCACGGACTACAATGTAAAGCTCCAGAAGAATGAGCTAGATTGTTAGACGTATGCATTAGCAACTTGTCAAAAGACAACTGCATACATATAAAGTACTAACAATAAAACACACATGTGTCCTTAGATAAAGGAAGATAACTCTTGTCGAATCCACGGCGAAATCTTTCAGCAATTGCACGTGAATTGTAGAAGGTCACTTCTAACATCCAGAACACATACTTCGAGATTACACGAAGATGGATCTCGAAAGTTTCTAACATTAATTCCAATTGTTCCATATGAATCTAATCTAACAAGGAGGAGATAAGGATGTCATCGATGGGCTCAGCAACAAACTTATAGAGACACTCCAAGAAGATGGACTCATATGTCGTATGAACAAGGCAAACATATTGGTAAAACCAAAGGACATGAAAATGTACTCAAGTGAAACATCACAAATAGAAACACCATCAAGACAGTCCTTGGAACTGAGTTTGATTTGACGATAACCGAAATCAAATCAACGGTGGGGGAAGATAACATATCCACGAAAGAGATACTATCTTTATTCAACACGAACAAAACTAGACATCCTTTTATGGAGGAACTGAGTCGGATGGAACTTTTGTCTTACAACTCTCCAAGTTGTTGTTTAAACTCAACCACCTAGTTCAATGGTATCAGGTACGGATCCTTGGAGAAAGGTGCAGTTCAAAAAACTTTCTTGCTCAAGAACTTGACAAGACATGTTGGAATTATGCCCTAGAGGCAATAATAAAGATGTTATTATTATAATTCTTGTTCATGATAAAGTTTATGTTCCATGCTAGAATTGTATTAAGCGGAAACTTTAATACTTGTGTGGTTTGTAAACAACACCGTGTCCCTAGTACGCCTCTATGGACTAGCTCATTGATCAATGATGGTTAAGGTTTCCTAACCATAGACATGAGTTGTCAATTGATAATGAGATCATATCATTGGGAGAATGATATGGTGGATAGACCCAAACAAAGCAGAGCAATTAGATCGTGTCATCGTGTTCGTCTTTGCGAAGCTTTTCCTATGTCAAATATTGTATTCCTTAGAACATGAGATAATGCAACTCCCTGGTATCGGAAGAAAGCTTTGAGGTCATCAAACGTCATCCTATGAGAGGGTGATCATAAAGGTGTCTCTCAGGTGATCGGAAAGTATCTGTTGGGTTGTATGTATCGAGATGGAATTTGTCCCTCCCAAGTCGGAGAGATATACTTCGGGCCCACTCGGTAATCGATATCAACACCGCTTGCAAGCATGTGGTTAAGGAGTTAATCACAAAGTGATATCGGATTACGGAACGAGTAAAGTACTTGCTGTGAACGAGATTGAACTAGGTATGACGGTACCGACGATCGAATCTCGGGCAAGTAAAATATCGCGAGACGAAGGGAATATATATATGGGATTGGTTGAATCATGGCATCGTGGTTCATCCGATATGATCATCGATGAATGTGTGGGAGTCAATATGGGTGCCCAGACCCTGCTGTTGATTATTGATAGAAGATCATGTCTGCATATTCTCGAACCCGCAGGGTCACACACTTAACGTGTCTCGACGCTAGGATAGATTGGATAATTGGTTTATGAATTTTTGTTCGGAGTCTCGGATTGGATCCGGGATATCACGAGAGGTTCCGAAATGGTCCGGAGAATAAGATTCATATAAGGCAGTGCAGTTTTTGGAGTTCGGAATTGTTCCGGGTTAATCGGTATTGTACCGGAAGCTTCTAGAACCTTCCGGAAGGGGACCAACGTGGCCCCACCTTCCGGGAGGGGGCATGGGCCTATGAGGGAGTGTCCTGGCCGCATTGGGCCAGGGGCACAAGGCCCCATAGGGCCCAGCCGATTCTAGAGAGATTTGACTCGTTTAAATCTCGGGATAGCATTTCTAGATAAGGGAGAGTTTAAATCGTTTAAACTAGAGATAGGATTTCTAGATAAGGAAGAGTTTAAATTGTTTAAACTAGAGATAGGCTTGGAGGAGGGGCAAGGGCTGGCCGCCCCCTCCCCCCACACACACCTTCCTCCAAGCCCTAGCAGCCTTGCTACCTTCCTCTCTCCCTCCCGACTGTTTGTAGGCGAAGCCCTGCAGCAGAAATTCTCCACCATATACACCACGCCGTCGTGTTGTAGATCCAATCTATCTCTCCACCATACTCGCTGGTCCGAGGAAGGAGGAGACGTCGAGGTGCTGCACGTGTGCATCTCACGGAGGCACCGCCACTTGTGGTGCTAGATCGGATCGGATCGCGAGGAGGAGAAGCGAGTACGACTACATCACCCACGTTCCGACAAACGTTCCGCTGTGCGAATCTTCAAGGGTATGAAGATCTAATCCAATCTCTCTCGTTGTTTGCATCTCCTAGATTAGATCTTGGCTTTCCCTCTGTTCGCTCCGTAGAAAATTTTGATTTACTATGCCGCGAAACCCATCAGTGGTATCAGAGCTAGATCTATGCGTAGATGTGTTTCACGAGTAGAACGCAACATGGTTGTTGCGGGCGTTGATGTTTTCTGTTGCAAGCCTCTTGTTTGTGTTCTTCTTATGACGCGGGATAGTGAGATTGAAGCGGTCCAGGCCAACCTTACGCGACGTCGTTCGCGAGACCGGCTCCGCACTTGACGTGTGGCTTGTTCCACACATGTGGCTGGTGGATGTCAGTTTCTCTCACTATAGTTGTCATGGGATTAACACCGGAGTTTGGCAACCATAATATCACCGTTGTGGCTTTCCGTAGGTAAGAATCGTTCTTAGCATCTACTCCCATAAAGCCACGTAAAACATGCAACAACAAAGTAGAGGCGTCTAACTTGTTTTTGCAGGGAGTGTTTTCTGTGATATGGTATGGCCCAAGATGTGATGTGTATATTGTATGCGATGATCATGTTTTGTAATGTTTCACGACTTGCATGTCGATGAGTACACAACCGGCAGGAGCCATATGGTTGTCTTTATAATTGTGTATGACCTGCGAGTCAACTTCTTATACGCCATGTAATAGCTTTACTTTATCGCTAAGTAGTTAGCAATAGTTGTAGTTGCTATTCGTGGTGGAGGCAATCATGGTGGAGTGATGGAGATCATGCCGGAACGCACAAGATGGAGATCATTGCGCGAAGATAGGCTATACCATGTCACATAAAGTTATATGCATGTGATGTTTATCCTTTTATGTATCTTATCATGCTTAGATCGCGACGGTAGCATTATAAGATGATTCCTCACTTAAAGATCAAGATAAAAACTGTGTTCTCCCCAAGTATGCACCGTTGCGAAAGTTCGTCGTGTCCAAGCATCACGTGATGATCGGGTGCTATAGACTCTACGCTCACATACAACGGGTGCAAGCCAGTTTTTGCACACGCGGAAATACTTGGGTCTAACTTGACGAGCCTAGCATGTACAGACATGGCCTCGGAACACAAGAACCGAAAGGTTAAGCATGAGTCATATGAATGATATGATCGACACTTCGTTGTCCACCATTGAAACCACATCTCTTCTCGTGATGATCGGATTAGGTGTGGTGAATTTGGATCGTGTTCACTAAACAACTTGAGGGATGTTGAATTTAGTGGGAGTTCATCTAGTAATTTGATTAAGTTGAACTATTTATCATGAACATAGTCTAAATTGTACTTGCAAATACTGTAGATCACATGGCCAAATCCAACTTCAACTTCAACGTTTTTGCTGAGAAAGAAAAGCTTAGGAACAATGGGTCTAACTTCACCAATTGGTTCCGCAATCTAAGAATCATTCTGTCTGGCGGACAAAAGGACTATGTCCTTGGTAAAGCGTTAGGTGACCCCCCTGCTGCAACTGCGCCGGCTGATGAGAAAGCTGTCTATCAGTCGCGCAAAGATGATTATGGTGTGATTAAGAGCACCATGTTGTTTGCTATGGAACCGGAGCTTCAAAATCATTTTGAAACCTATCCCGGGCCCTTTGAGATTCTCGAGGAGCTGAAAACCATGTTTCAGACTCAAGCCCGTTCTGAGAGATATGAGATCTCTGAGAAGTTCTTTAACTGCAAGATGGAGGAAGGGAGTTCCGTTAGTGAGCACGCCATAAAGATGTCGGGCTACACTCAACGCCTTGAGCAACTGGAATGCACGATTCCAGAGGAGCTCAAGATTGACAGGGTTCTGCAATCACTCCCTCCCAGCTACAAAAGTTTTGTAGTGACTCATAATCAGATTGGTTCCACTGATACGATCACCGAGCTCTTCGCAAAGCTGAAGGCTGCGGAAGTGGACATCAAGAAGGATAATCATGTGTTGATGGTCAACAAGCCCTCCTTTAAGAAAGGTAAGGGAGCAAAGAAGCCCTTCAAGAAGGGCGGCGGCAAGCGCAATGCCCCTGCTGAGAAGAAGCTCAGGTCTGGTCCTAAGCCGGACACTGAGTGCTTCTATTGCAAGGACAGGGGTCACTGGAAGCGCAACTGTCTGAAGTACTTAGCGGACAAGAAGGCTGGCACCATCAAAGGTATATTTGATATACATGTTATTGATGTTTTCCTTACTAGCCCTCGTTGTAGTGCCTGGGTATTTGATACCGGTTCAGTTGCTAATATTTGTAACTCGAAACAGGAGCTACGGTATAGACGGCGGCTTGCGAGGGATGAGGTGACGATGCGCGTTGGCAACGGATCAAGAGTTGATGTGATGGCCGTCGGCACGCTCTCCTTAGTTTTACCTTCGGGATTAGTTTTAAACCTTAATAAATGTTATTATGTGCCTGCGTTGAGCATGAACATTATTTCCGGATCATGTTTATTGCAAGACGGTTATTCATTTAAATCGGAGAATAATGGTTGTTCTATTTATATGAGTAACATCTTTTATGGTCATGCACCTCTTGTGAATGGTTTATTTCTTCTAAATCTCGAAAGGGATGAAACACACATCCATAACATTGAGGCTAAGAGATGCAAAGTAGATAGTGATAATACTACTTATTTGTGGCACTGTCGTCTAGGTCATATTGGAGTAAAGCGCATGAAGAAACTCCATTCTGATGGACTTTTGGAGTCTCTTGATTTTGAATCATTTGACACATGCGAACCATGCCTCATGGGCAAGATGACCAAAACCCCGTTCTCCGGTATGATGGAGCGAGCAACGGACTTGTTGGAAATCATACATACCGATGTATGCGGACCGATGAGTGTTTCGACGCGCGGTGGATATCGCTATTTCCTCACTTTTACCGATGACTTAAGTAGATATGGGTATATCTATTTAATGAAACATAAATCTGAAACGTTTGAAAAGTTCAAAGAATTTCAGAATGAAGTGGATCACCATCATAACAGAAAGATTAAGTTTCTACGATCCGATCGTGGGGGCGAATATTTGAGTTATGATTTTCTCACGCATCTTAAAGCAAGCGGAATTGTTTCGCAACTCACGCCACCCGGAACACCACAGCGCAATGGTGTGTCTGAACGCCGGAATCGAACCCTATTAGATATGGTCCGATCAATGATGTCTCTTACTGATTTGCCGTTATCATTTTGGGGTTATGCATTAGAAACCGCTGCATTCACTTTAAATAGGGATCCATCTAAATCCGTTGAGACGACACCGTATGAACTGTGGTTTGGTGCTAAACCTAAGTTGTCGTTTCTTAAAGTTTGGGGATGCGAAGCTTACGTCAAGAAGTTGATGCCGGACAAGCTCGAACCCAAAGCGGAGAAATGCGTCTTCATAGGATACCCTAAGGAAACTATTGGGTATACCTTCTATCACAGAACCGAAGGCAAAGTGTTTGTCGCAAAGAACGGTTCCTTTCTTGAGAAGGAGTTTCTCTCGAAAGAAGTGAGTGGGAGGAAAGTAGAGCTAGACGAGGTTATTGAACCTTCTCTTGAATTGGAGAGTAGCGCAGCACCTGAAATTGTTCCAGTGCCGCCTGCACCAACAATAGAGGAAGCTAATGACAAGGATCATGAAGCTTCGGACGATGCTGCTACTGAACGTCGCAGGTCGACAAGGTCGCGTGCCCCTCCTGAGTGGTACGACAACCCTGTCTTGACTGTCTTGTTGGTAGAAGATAGTGAACCTACGAACTATGAGGAAGCGATGATGAGCCCAGACTCTGAGAAATGGCTGGAAGCCATGAAATCCGAATTGGGATCCATGAGCGAAAACCAAGTATGGACTTTGGTGGATCCTCCTAGCGACCGAAAGGCCGTTGAGTGCAAATGGATATTCAAGAAGAAAACGGACGCGGATGGTAATGTTACCGTCTATAAAGCACGGCTTGTCGCAAAAGGTTTTCGACAAGTTCAAGGTGTTGACTACGATGAGACTTTCTCTCCCGTAGCGATGTTTAAGTCCATTCGGATTTTATTAGCAATTGCTGCGTTTCATGATTATGAAATATGGCAGATGGATGTCAAGACTGCTTTCCTCAATGGCAACATTGATGAAGAGTTGTATATGATGCAACCCGAGGGTTTTGTCGATCCTAAGGATGCTAGTAAAGTATGCAAACTTCAGCGTTCCATTTATGGACTGAAGCAAGCATCTCGGAGTTGGAACCTTCGTTTTGATCAAGTGATCAAGAGCTTTGGATTTGTTCCAAATTGCTACGAAGCTTGCATCTACAAGAAAGTGAGTGGGAGCTCGGTGACGTTTCTGGTACTGTATGTGGATGACATATTGATTATCGGAAATGACATCAACATGCTTAACGATGTGAAGAGTTATTTGAACAAGTGTTTTTCAATGAAAGACCTAGGTGAAGCTGCTTATATATTGGGCATCAAGATCTATAGAGATAGACAAAGACGCCTGATAGCTTTAAGCCAGAGTACATACCTAGACAAAGTTCTGAAAAGGTTCAGAATGGATAAGGCAAAGAAAGGTTCAGTGCCTATGTTGTCAGGTAAGATATTGAGCAAGGCTTAGTGTCCAGCTACGGTAAATGATAGGGAAGCTATGAGCAAAGTGCCTTATGCCTCGGCCATAGGTTCCATCATGTATGCCATGCTGTGTACTAGACCGGATGTGTCCAATGCTCTTAGTTTGACGAGCAGATATCAAAGTGATCCAGGAGTGGAACACTGGACAGCCGTGAAGAACATCCTAAAGTACCTAAATAGAACTAAAGAAATGTTCTTAGTCTATGGGGGTGATGAACAACTTGTCGTAAAAGGTTACGTCGATGCTAGTTTCGACACCGACAAGGATGATTCTAAATCTCAGACAGGATACGTTTATATTTTGAATGGAGGAGCTGTAAGCTGGAGAAGCTGCAAGCAAAGCGTGATCGCGGGATCTACAGTAGAAGCGGAATACATGGCTGCAGCAGAAGCGTCAAGTGAAGGAGTTTGGATCAGAAACTTCATCACTGAGCTTGGCGTGGTTCCAAGTGCATTGGACCCACTGGAGATATTGTGTGACAACACTGGCGCCATAGCACTCGCTAAGGAACCAAGATATCATCCAAAGACCAAGCATATCAACCGCAAGTTTCATATAATCCGAGATTATATAGCAGATGGAGATCTGAAGATTAGCAAAGTACATACGGATCTGAATGTCGCAGATCCATTGACTAAACCTCTTCCACGTGTAAAACATGATCAACACCTCAGTGCCATGGGTGTGAGATTGTTGCCAGATGTAAACTAGATTATTGACTCTAGTGCAAGTGGGAGACTGTAGGAATTATGCCCTAGAGGCAATAATAAAGATGTTATTATTATAATTCTTGTTCATGATAAAGTTTATGTTCCATGCTAGAATTGTATTAAGCGGAAACTTTAATACTTGTGTGGTTTGTAAACAACACCGTGTCCCTAGTACGCCTCTATGGACTAGCTCATTGATCAATGATGGTTAAGGTTTCCTAACCATAGACATGAGTTGTCAATTGATAATGAGATCATATCATTGGGAGAATGATATGGTGGATAGACCCAAACAAAGCAGAGCAATTAGATCGTGTCATCGTGTTCGTCTTTGCGAAGCTTTTCCTATGTCAAATATTGTATTCCTTAGACCATGAGATAATGCAACTCCCTGGTATCGGAAGAAAGCTTTGAGGTCATCAAACGTCATCCTATGAGAGGGTGATCATAAAGGTGTCTCTCAGGTGATCGGAAAGTATCTGTTGGGTTGTAT
Source organism: Avena atlantica (assembly GCA_910589765.1). NCBI lineage: Eukaryota > Viridiplantae > Streptophyta > Magnoliopsida > Poales > Poaceae > Avena > Avena atlantica. Next base: position 135,855,582 of record OU342739.1, read on the forward strand.
GTATCGAGATGGAATTTGTCCCTCCCAAGTCGGAGAGATATACTTCGGGCCCACTCGGTAATCGATATCAACACCGCTTGCAAGCATGTGGTTAAGGAGTTAATCACAAAGTGATATCGGATTACGGAACGAGTAAAGTACTTGCTGTGAACGAGATTGAACTAGGTATGACGGTACCGACGATCGAATCTCGGGCAAGTAAAATATCGCGAGACGAAGGGAATATATATATGGGATTGGTTGAATCCTGGCATCGTGGTTCATCCGATATGATCATCAATGAATGTGTGGGAGTCAATATGGGTGCCCAGACCCCGCTGTTGATTATTGATAGAAGATCATGTCTGCATATTCTCGAACCCGCAGGGTCACACACTTAACGTGTCTCGACGCTAGGATAGATTGGATAATTGGTTTATGAATTTTTGTTCGGAGTCTCGGATGGGATCCGGGATATCACGAGAGGTTCCGGAATGGTCCGGAGAATAAGATTCATATAATGCAGTGCAGTTTTTGGAGTTCGGAATTGTTCCGGGTTAATCGGTATTGTACCGGAAGCTTCTAGAACCTTCCGGAAGGGGACCAACGTGGCCCCACCTTCCGGGAGGGGGCATGGGCCTATGAGGGAGTGTCCTGGCCGCATTGGGCCAGGGGCACAAGGCCCCATAGGGCCCAGCCGATTCTAGAGAGATTTGACTCGTTTAAATCTCGGGATAGCATTTCTAGATAAGGGAGAGTTTAAATCGTTTAAACTAGAGATAGGATTTCTAGATAAGGAAGAGTTTAAATTGTTTAAACTAGAGATAGGCTTGGAGGAGGGGCAAGGGCTGGCCGCCCCCCTCTATATATAGAGGGGTGGTGCGCCCCCTCCCCCCACACACACCTTCCTCCAAGCCCTAGCAGCCTTGCTACCTTCCTCTCTCCCTCCCGACTGTTTGTAGGCGAAGCCCTGCAGCAGAAATTATCCACCATATACACCACGCCGTCGTGTTGTAGATCCAATCTATCTCTCCACCATACTCGCTGGTCCGAGGAAGGAGGAGACGTCGAGGTGCTGCACGTGTGCATCTCACGGAGGCACCGCCACTTGTGGTGCTAGATCGGATCGGATCGCGACGAGGAGAAGCGAGTACGACTACATCACCCACGTTCCGACGAACGTTCCGCTGTGCGAATCTTCAAGGGTATGAAGATCTAATCCAATCTCTCTCGTTGTTTGCATCTCCTAGATTAGATCTTGGCTTTCCCTCTGTTCGCTCCGTAGAAAATTTTGATTTACTATGCCGCGAAACCCATCAGTGGTATCAGAGCTAGATCTATGCGTAGATGTGTTTCACGAGTAGAACGCAACATGGTTGTTGCGGGCGTTGATGTTTTCTGTTGCAAGCCTCTTGTTTGTGTTCTTCTTATGACGCGGGATAGTGAGATTGAAGCGGTCCAGGCCAACCTTACGCGACGTCGTTCGCGAGACCGGCTCCGCACTTGACGTGTGGCTTGTTCCACACATGCGGCTGGTGGATGTCAGTTTCTCTCACTATAGTTGTCATGGGATTAACACCGGAGTTTGGCAACCATAATATCACCGTTGTGGATTTCCGTAGGTAAGAATCGTTCTTAGCATCTACTCCCATAAAGCCACGTAAAACATGCAACAACAAAGTAGAGGCGTCTAACTTGTTTTTGCAGGGAGTGTTTTCTGTGATATGGTATGGCCCAAGATGTGATGTGTATATTGTATGCGATGATCATGTTTTGTAATGTTTCACGACTTGCATGTCGATGAGTACACAACCGGCAGGAGCCATATGGTTGTCTTTATAATTGTGTATGACCTGCGAGTCAACTTCTTATACGCCATGTAATAGCTTTACTTTATCGCTAAGTAGTTAGCAATAGTTGTAGTTGTTATTCGTGGTGGAGGCAATCATGGTGGAGTGATGGAGATCATGCCGGAACGCACAAGATGGAGATCATTGCGCGAAGATAGGCTATACCATGTCACATAAAGTTATATGCATGTGATGTTTATCCTTTTATGTATCTTATCATGCTTAGATCGCGACGGTAGCATTATAAGATGATTCCTCACTTAAAGATCAAGATAAAAACTGTGTTCTCCCCAAGTATGCACCGTTCATGACACGTTGATCTGCCAAGTTTTATGATTAGGTTAAAGTTCTCTATGATCTTAGAATCTGGTCACCAAGCGTTCATGACTGTGAAAATGGCTTCTCGAAAATATTATTACCCTGCACGGGTGTACAACTTTACCCACACGTACCAACCGACTCTTAATGCCACTTGACACACTTCCTTGGTGTGCTGGCAGAGGGTGTGGTTGGACACGACCTTTACCTTGATTTCGCCGAGACCATGAGTCACACAATAAGTATGGTTCCGCTGTAACGGGTCAAATCCCGAAGCCGGTACTTAAAGACGTGAGGCGAGGTTGGTTTACCAGGGGCTCCATCGACCCCAAGCAACCTCGGCCACGCTTACCTACCTGTTATGAATGCACCTCCTTCACTGCCTTCGAGAAGATCCAGAATGCATGTCGAATGGAACGCCCAAACTATGTGAATCATGGAATCTACTAGGCAAGTTAGTCAATCGAGGGGTTCCCAAGCCGCGTGTGGCTGTACGCTCATCTCGGTTCCAAAGGCAAGAACTTAGTTCCTAGTGGTGGCGAGCATGGGACTAGAAAAACCACATCCACCGTGGCCTCGCATACAAGCCTTAGCATGTTTAATATCACATCACCTCTGATCTCATCTCATCACGTTCTCCTGTCATACTAGATTCTATGCATCTGATACATCATCTGGATGGACCAGTACTGACAGCTAAGCATGGCTAAGCAAGACACAAATATTAGCTCTAGTAGTGCACACAAGCCAAACCTAGTTATGCTAGGAGCAGTGGATCAGGTAATATAAGCTCAAAGGGAATAATGCAACAGATAGGATACTCTATCTATCGATAAAATACCACAGTAGAATCGTATGCATCATGGCAAGAATTGAAATGCTTTCGAAATCATAGGATTATATCATGGCGGGGCTATGCTTGCCTTTGCCTGTTGATAACGAATAAGCAGAGCTTCGGGAATCTTGTACTTTACTTCATTGCAGTTGGTCAAGTATTGTTCGTCGATCTTGGATGGTCTCGATTTTAGTCTTCGATCTTGATCTCGATATCGTATTCTACCAGGAAGAACCAAACACCGGAAAGAGAGGGAAACAATTAACACATGGCATCGATGCAATGCTCAAGCAAGTATGATGATATGACAAGTTAACTAGTACTAAAATGCAACCCTAATATATGCTCGGCAATTTAATCGGGGTTCCGAGGGGTGCAAACCCTAACTCGGGGAAACTTCGGAATCACCTGTGAGGGGTTACTATGTTCTTCTGATCAAACTTGTCTTGAAAGTTATTGAACAATGCATGATTATATGTTTAATAGGTAGTTCTCATTTTTCTGAACAATTTGATATATTATACTTATTTTTCTAACTTATAATTATTTAGATATTGAATTTACAAGTTTATATCAAATTCTTAAATTATTAAACCAAATGGGAATAACTTTTTATACCCAGGCACACCTATCCACAATGGCTGACTGAGGGGCCCTAGAGCCACCTCAGCGTCCATGCAGGCAGGTGGGACCTGGACCAGGGTTTGACTGGGTCGGACCCCGCGCGCTGACGTCTTATTGACTCACACGTGACGTCACGCCGGCGTTGAGCCACAGACGGCGGCGGGGCGGCGGTTTGTGGGCGTGCGGGTCTGAAATACTAGGCCCGTTCGAACTAGTGGAGCTAGGCGAGCTGCATAGAGGCGGCGCCACCCTTTTTGGGTCACTGGAGCTTCGGCAACGACGACGTCTGACGGCGAGCGGCGACGGCGTTCGTTGGCACAGCAGTACAAAGCGCGAGAGGGAGAGGGAGTGGGTCTAGGAGGTCCAAAAGCTCACTGGGATCTCGATGCTGGGTTCAATTTGACCGGAGGAGCTTGAAGCGATGACTAGGACGACGGCGAGCAACGGTTGGACTTCAGAACAGAGGCTCGATTAGCTCGATTCCGAGCTCCAGCAGGCGCATCCTTCGGTGAGGGTACCTAGCAGAGAACGACAAACCTCCTAGGATCCGTAGATAGGCTCGGGGAGGTCTAGACGGAGGCGCAAGGAGGCGCACGTCGACTAGGGTTCGGAGCTTGCGAGCGAGAAAGAGAGAGCGCGAGGAAGGGATAAGATCATAGGGGAGAGAGAGAGAGGACTCGGTGGCCTTCTTATCCTCCTGCAGACGCGGAACGGCGGCGGCGGGCATCGCGACAACGTCGAGCGGCCTCCGCACGGCCACGGAGCTGCTTACACCGGAGAAGAAGAAGACGAAACGGCGAGGCGTTACTGGGCCAGGAGCGGGCCAAGCTGGGCTGCGGGGTCGTGCGCTGTGCGACAGAGAAGAGAGGGACAGGGTGGGCTCGGCCCAGGTAGCTAGGGTTCCCCTTTTTTTTGGAAAACTGTTTTCTATTTCTGATTTCCTTTTATCATTTTTGTATAATGATTTGAATAATGTTTTAAATAATTCAAAATACCAGGATTTTGTAAATATGTTGAAAACGATGTGGGGGCCCTCTTAGTCCATTTGGGCTCCATAAATTTTGGTAGTTTTCAAATTATCAAAACCATTTGAATGCTTTTAGGGAGAGAGGGAAAGATTAGGGTTTAGGGTTTTGTATTATTTTTCTTTGCATGCATTTAAGTAATAATGATCATGATGCACAAACAAACCCTAATATAATATTTAACTAAAACTGGGGTGTTACAGTTGCTCGATGCATCAGCCATTTATACAGGCTGGTGTGTCCGCGTGTCAGCCTCACATTAGAAGAAACGTGTGCATGCTGGACTTTTTTCATGCTCGCGCCTCTGTGTTTTGAACTTGGCAACATTGCTCGATGCATCAGCCGTTTATACAGGCTGGTGGGTTCCCCATGTCAGCCTCTCATTGGAAGATACATGTGCATGCTGGACTTTTTTCTCGCTCGCGCCTCCCTCTTTGGAACTTGGCAACATTGCTCGATGTGGCACCACGTGTATAAGGTCTCGCTGGTGGGTCCCACATGTCAATATCTTTTCTTTCAATGACATGTCAATATCTTTGTAAATAAAACATGTGTATGATGGACTTTTTTCGGCTGCGTCTGTTGTTTTGACCTTTGCAACGTAGCTAGATGTGGCAGTCTTGCTGCTGGAGCCCACATGTCAGCCTCTCTGGTATGCCCTGGCTAGTGGGTCCCTGATGCCAGCCTCTCTATATAAGTACTTAACTTCTTTTTTTCAAACCCGCGCATTAAGAGGGACGCTGCAGGCTGGTGGGTCCGTCATGTCAGCCTCTCCGTAAAGAAATGCTTGCTAGAAGAAAATTAACAGGAACACTGTAGGCTGGTGGGTCTGCCATGTTAGCCTCTCCATAAAGCAATATTGCTAGAAGAAAATTAAGAGGGACACTGCAGGATGGTGGGTCCGCCATGTCAGCCTCTCCACAAAGAAATGTTGCTAGAAGAAAATTAAGAGGGACGTTGCAGGCTGGTGGGTCCGCCATGTCAGCCTCTCTGTAAAGAAATATTTTTTTTTGAAAGGCGTAAAGCAATATTGCTAGAAGAAAATTAAGAGGGACGCTGCAGGCTGGTAGGTCCGCCATGTCAGCCTCTCCGCATAGAAATTTTGCTAGAAGAAAATTAAGGAGGACGCTGCAGGCTGGTGGGTCCGCCATGTCAGCCTATCCATAAAGCAATATTTCTAGAATAAAATTAAGAGGGACGTGATACGTCGTAAACGATCTATAATTTTTGATGTTCCATGCTTGTTTAGTATCCACTTTGCGTTGCTTTGTCTACACTTTGAGGTATTTTTATACAGTTTCTGCGACTAACCTATTAACAAGTTGCCAAAGTGTCAGTTGCTTGTTTTCTGCTGTTTTTGGTTCCAGAAAATCTAGAAAATAAATATTCTCGGAATTGGACGGGACAAAAGTCAAAGTCAATATTTCACCGAGGGGAACACAGAGCCAGAAGACGAGACAAAGGAGGGCCATGAGGGGCCCACACCCCCTGGCCGCGCGGCCAGGCCAGGCCTGCGCCTGGATGGGGGGTGTGGCTATATCGGGTACCTCCTTGGTCTCCCCCTTCGCCTATAAGAAGCCCCCGATGCCAAAACCCTAAGTACCCGATCATATCTCCATGAAACAGTCCGTAGCCGCTGCCACCATCGTCCCTAGATCAGGGGGATTTAAAGCTCTTCCCGGCACCCTGCCGGAGGGGAGAGATCATCCTGGAGGCCTTATTCATCACCATGCCAGCCTCCGGTTTGATGCGTGAGTAGTTAAACCTTGGACTATGGGTCCATACAGTAGCTAGATGGTTGTTTATCCTCCTTTGTGCTACTATGTTTAGATCTTGTGAGCTCCGTTCATGATCAAGATCATCTATTTGTAATCATGCATGTTGTGTTTGTGGGGATCCGATGGATATTGAGATTAGTATGTCAGATTGATTAATGATTCTATCTTGTTGATTCTATCATGTCTGTGTTGTTTGAGATCTTGCATGCTCTCCATTTCTAGTAGCTATCTTGGACAAGTAGATGCTACTGACTCCAAGAGGGAGTATTTATGGTCGATAGTGGGTTCATGCCTCTATTGAATCTAGGGAAGTGACAGAAATCTCTAAGGTTGTAGATGTGCTATTTCTACTAGGGAGAAAACAACAATCTCTTGTTCATGAAACAATTGTATTATTTACTTTACACACATTGCTTAAAGCAATTATCCGTTGCTTGCAACTTAATACCAGAGGGGGTTCGGATGATAACCTGAAGGTGGATTACTAGTCATAGATGCAGTTGGATGGCGGTCTATGTATATTGTTGTAATACCCAATCAAATCTCATAGGATCATGAATGTGTAGTATTGCATTGTTATGCCTTGCTCTGTCCTGTCAATTGCCCCGCTGTAATTTGTTTACCCAGCATGTTATGTTGTTTATCTTAAGGAGAACACCTCTAGTGAACTATGGACACTGCTCCAATCTTTACCATTGGTACATCTTCCGTTGTTACTGTTTACTTTCTGAATGTCTTGAGTTCGTGTTGTGCAGGTTTCCAAGTTGCTAGCAACACCTTTGGGTCGTTTCCTTCCTCCTACTGGTTCGATAACCTTGGTTTCTTACCGAGGGAAAAATTATTGCTGTACTCATCATACCTTCCTCTTGGGGTTTCCCAACGAATCTCTAGAGTGATCTGAGCCGCATCAAGACGTTTTCTAGCGCCGTTGCCAGGGAGTTAAGGACGACTTCATAAGGGGAGTCCTTCACAACCTTTCTCTTTACTTTGTTTTTGTTTTGCTTAGTTTTTCTTGCTTCTTTTTATAAAAAATTCCAAAAAATTTAGTTTTGTTTGGTTTGCTTTCTCTTATCAAAAGCACAAAAAATAGTTCCTACTATAGTTGCTGGTCTATTATTGCCTTGCTTTGTCATGCTTTCTATCAATGGTTGGTTTCTTTGAAATTAGTTATTATTGGCAAGGTGGATTCATGAAATAACAAAAATATTATTATAAGGAACACCGCTTGTCACAAAAAGGGAAACACTTATGGGAACAAATTGATAAATTGAATATCATTGCTAGAAACGTGTGCTCTACTTATAATGTTACTTATTTCTTTGACAAATCTTGTTGTTGTAGGAGGTATAAACACCTCCCTTTTTAATGTAAGTATAATGATAATGTTACCATATCTTCTTATGTTAAGGAAAATTATGACTTTTATGATGTGGAACAAATTTAAGAATTTATTGCTTGGAAGGGTGCATTTGAACTTGCTAGTTTTCTTGAAAATACTGATGATTGAACTTATAAATATAAGGTTTATGATATACTTAAATTTTGCTTTGATAATTACAAGGAAGAAAAATGGCTATATTCTTGAATATATTAATAGACACTTTCCACAAACGGAAGAGACTAATGCCTTGCAGGAGCTTATGGAAGAAGAAATTATTGAACCTGAAAGCTCATTAGATGAAAAAGAGGAGGAGAGTTATGATCAAGAGGAGGAAGAATGGATCTACCCATGCCTACCTTCTAATGAGAGTAACTCTGTATCCCTTACATTATTTGATGTCACCCTTGCTTACCAAAGGAGGATGAATGTTATGTTCTTATGAATCCTTTTGAAATATCTACTTTGGGTAAAACCTGTGATAATAATTGTGCTCCTGTTATCAATGATAATCCCATATTTGTGCCTAATTTAGAAATGCATGGTACTAAAGAGTTTTGCTTAGAAAATTTTTATGATAAAGCTCTAGATGATGGTCCTATATTGAATGATCAGTCATCTTGTTATAAAATTGTTAAAAGTGGGTTTGAAGGTTTTAATCCCACTATTTTTGAGCCTAATAGAAATTATGTGTTTGTAGATCATGAAAATCATGCTTTATGTGATAGTTAAATTGTTGATTTTATTCATGAGGCTACTGAAAATTATTATGAGAGAGGAAAATATGGTTGTAGTTGTTTTCATGGTACTGAAACACCTCTCTATGTGCTGAAAGTTTTGAAGTTACTCTTGTTTTATGTTCCTATGCCTATCACTTTGTTCTTTGTGAATATTTTTACTTACAAGATTCCTATGCATAGGAAGTGGATTATACTTAAATATTCTTTGAATTTTCTTCTTGATGCTACTTTTACTTCAATGCATATTTCTTATGTGAGCATCTTCTCAAACTATTGTGCCTAACTTAAAGACGTTAAAGAAAAGTACTTCTTGGGAGATAACCCAATAGTTTTCTTGAGTATTGGAAGTCATTACTTCTGAAATAACCTCTCTTTATCCTTTTTATTTGATTTTTGTGCCAAGAATAACCTCTAATGAGAGGGAAGTAATATTTGGGGAAGTGCTGTCCTGAAACAGATTTTTGTGCTTCACTGTAAAAATTTGTGAAAAATCTCTGTGCGTCGGATTGAGCTGTAATTTCTTAATAAATCCCTCAGATTGTTAGCAAACTTTCGTTAGTTCAACACTTTTTGATTTGAGCAACAGAAGGTCTTCGAAAAAATCGGTTTTTACCTGCTGGTCTGTTTTGACAGTTTTCTGCCATTATTTGCATTTCCTTTTTTTCCTTTTTGGGTTCTCTTGGGTAAATTAAACTTTTTGAGGGAATTGCTACAGTATATTTTGTATTTAATGAAAGTTTTGGTTTTTTGAAACTAAACCCAAAGGTCTATTATCTTTTGAATGCACTAATGTTGCTAATGAAGATTGTGTGAAGTTTTGTATGAAGGAAAATTTTCAGGTGTAAGGGAAGAATGATGTAATGAGATGAAGAATGGACAAAATCTCAAGCTTGGGGATGCCACCCCGTGTCACCCTAAGAAATATTCAAGAGGTACAAGCGTCAAATCTTGGGGATGCCCAAGGCATTCCCTTCTTCATCAATAAAAATCTCAGGTCTTTCTAGATACTTCATTTTTATTGTTTCATGCACTGTTGTGTTGTTCTTGGAGCGTCTTAGTTTTCGTTTTTGGTTTTTGTTTGCTTAGTTTGCTTGAATAAAGTAGTTGGACCCCCTCTTTCGCTGTGTTGTCACTACTAGGAAAACGGTCTTTTGTGGCGCACCTGTAAACATCATCTGTGGCGCACTAGGGGTGCACCACGGGCCTCGCGCTACGCCTATCTCCTAGCCGTGGCGCACTGCCTGGTGCACCACGGTTATGTCGAGATAGGCGTAGCACACCTGCTAGTGTGCCACGGCTATGTGGGCAGGTGCGCTACGCTTTGGATCTTCTGTGGCGCATGTTGTAGTGCATCACTAATCTCCGCAGGTGCGCTTTAGTTGTAGTGCGCCACAAAAGCTAGGACATGTACGCCATGGGTGTCTTTTTTAATTTTAGGGCCAGATGATATACAATACAGATTATATACAATATTATATGCAGATATACACACAGATATAAGATATACAGTTATATATATAAATACACAATTCGCAAAACAAGATTGAAACAAATACATATAGATAAGTCTTATACATGAATACATAAGTTATACATTGTTTTGATCAAGTTACAAAGTAGTTGGTCACATGCGAATACATGTGTCTTGAACAAGTTAGAGCTCGGAAGCTCGTCTAGACATCTAAACTAGCTAGACACAAACGTGGGATAAACAACCAAAGAAGATAAGCATGATCACCGCGACGAAGGTGTAGGTATTCATCCGGTTCCTTGTCCTAACTCCCGCTAGATAGCGTGTGTATCTAGCTTCCGCCTTCGCCATAGTGTTGTACCCTTTGTAGCTATTGCCGCTGAAACGGTGCACCTGTCTCCGACAGTCTTCCCAATCATCGTAGACTCCGGGAACCCGTCCCTTGTACACGACGTACCACGTCATCTACAAGTTGACAATAATAATTAATCGATGATTGAAAAAAACATGTATAATTAAAGTCGCATATGAATATACACTTATAGAAAGTACTCCTAAATCAAAAAGACCAAACTCAAAAAGCATGCCTCATATATAACTAGGTTGTTCGACACAGGAATATGATACGATGGAACTGTCCGCCAAGTAGGATGCACAACACCTGGACATGTGCATAGCACAAGGCGAACAATCCCATCGCAGCACATTCACATATATAGTGTGCCACGACATTTCAAGCATCGGCATTCTCGAAAAGACCAAAGTAACTCGAAAAGAATGCCTCATATATAACTAGCTAGGTCGTTGGACACATGAATATGCTACGACGGAATAGTTAGCCAAGTAGAATGCACAAGACCTGGACTTGTGCATATCACAAGGCTAACTATCCCGTCGTAGCACATTCACATATATAGCGTGCCACGACATTACAATCATTGGCATTATTCTCGAAAAAGACCAAAGTAAATTAAAAAGAATGCCTCATATATATACATAGGTCGTTGGACACATGAATATGCTACGATGGAACTGTAAGCCAAGTAGGATGCATAACACCTGGACTTGTGCATATCACAAGACCCATAATCCCGTCGTAGCACATTCACATATATAGTGTGCCACGACATTTCAATCATTGGCATTATTCTAAAAAAAAAGACTAATAAAGTAAGAAAAAAACGACCAAAGTGAGCAAAGCACCAAAGAGTAAGCAAAAAAACCAAGCATTGATTGATATATAATAATAATAAGCAAAAGAAGTAACGATGATTCATAAACCTAATAAGATAAGTAGTAGCATGTACACTTGTCCACACACACAAAGGTCATCTATAGTTTGTAACTACAACTAGGCCAACATCAAGCCTTCTGGCTCGGCTTAGGGAACGGGAGGACGCCTTGTCTCGTCATGAACTTCCTATAGTCACCCTGCATATCTAGGCGATCTTCTATGTCACGGTTATTCAGGATATTTCCTCCGTAGAAGATCCCCCCCCCCCCGAAGTTATGACATCACGAAAGATGATCGCCCCAAACTGCTGCTGGATGCGATACATCTCTTGTCTAATATATGAATTAGTGATCTTGGCCTTTGCTTCGGCCCACTGTTTGAGATGATCTGGCAGCGTAGAATTCTGCTGGTCAAGTAGGAACGCCCTCATGTGATGGAGTGCGTAGTAGGCTTCCTTCTTACTATTTTCCTGCTGCTTCACGTAGGGGAACTCCGTTACGTGGTTGAAGACGTGCCTGCCGAACTTGACCTTCGTACGAACGAAGGTGGTGCCTTCCATCGAGGCATAGCCAGTGCGAGCATCATTCAGAACTTCCTTGATCTTGTCGTAGTTTTTATTCTTTTCTAGACTCCTCGAGTCAAAATACGTGGCATGGGAATGCTTCGGCGATAAGGAGATGAGCGTGCAGTGTTCATCTCTGCGAAAAAATTCAAATGGAATGTGTTGGAAAAATAATGATGATAATCTAATAAAGCCAATCGACGGTGGCGAGTGAATAACGACTTACTCGGGAAAGTAAGGCACGAGAATGTATTCCTTTGTCTTGTTCGCCACGAGGATTTTTTTTAGGTACGAGACCACGATATGTCGTTTAGTGGGGAAACCCAAGAAGCCGTCACGCATGTAGTAGGGGTCCACTATAGTGATGTCCGGTGTGTTCTCTCTAATGATCTGCATGGCCAGGCTGAGAGAAAATAGGCGGACCATGGTATAGTGCAGCGGGTATAGGTGGAACATATTGAAGATGTCGTCAAACCGCAGGAAGAACAGATCCACAGGGGAATTGTCGACGAAGCCCAAGCCTGGTGGCACCTTAACCACGAATACCGGGTGCGAGGGATCTTTCTCCGCCAGAAGGCGTCTCTCTATCGTCAGCACGCCGTCATGCACACTCTGCAGTTCCGAACTGGCGAGCCTCCGGAAATTCTTAGGTAGCATGGGCTCACCCGCCACATGAATCCTCCACATAATACCCTCGGGTCTTGGTGGCCCGTCCCGAAACCTGATCGGATTCGCAGTTGACGCCACCGGCTAGCTCGAGCTGCTAGATTTTCTTTTCCTGTCCTTTTTTCCTTTTGGAGAGCGGGCAGGCACCGCAATCTGAGCACCGGCCTCCCTATGTAGTGTGTCAGGGCTTAGAATGAAGGGTCGGTTGGTTGTATCAGCTGGCTCTGTAAAGGCGCAAGCTGGAGGCGTCTCCTGAGAACCAAACAGACGCTTGGTGATAGTGGCTTTCTCTGTGGGGCCAACAGCTAGGTCTTCGTTGCTAAACTGAGTGTTGAAGAAGTGATCATTCCAGTCTTCGTCGTCCTCGTCCGGATCCTGTGCCATGTGCATATCATCAACATGATCATCCGACCCACCGCGTGGAGGTGACGGCGAGGGCGGTAAGGGGGCCTTGCCACCACTTGTCGCTGGCACGATAGGCGGTGCTGTTGTCTGTGGCGTGATGGCCCCCTCCGTCCCTAAACGGATCATGCTCTTTGGCCATTGCAAGAATAAGCCGAAGCAACTTCTGAGGATAGCCGGCTCTTCTTCATCCGCTCCTGGGGGTTGAATGGGAGGTTCTAGGTCATCGCAGCCCCTTAGCACCCGACTAATTTTAACCATGTGCACGCTATCTGGCATCGGCCTTGAGTGGAACGTGCGCTGCAAGGGTTGAACGATGGTACCCTTGGCAACATTCCTCAGCTCGTTGTTCACGTACCATACGAGAGTGCAAGGAACATCCGTCTGCGGAAAACATGTACGGCGTCGTCAGAGATACCATAAGAGTAATAGATGGCGTGAAAGGCGGTAAAGCAATTTGTTTACCGTGATGGCGTCGAGATCGGCTAATGTCGAGGCACCGCATACGACGACGGGTGTGCAAGAGATGGAAGGGCTGCTTGATGGCGCGGTGCTGCCGCCGGTGTATTCTCCCTACCAGGTTCTTGGAGCTCTGGTGCCGCCGCGACGATGGCAGGGGGGCCACCAACATGTCCGGCGCCGCGGTGATGGCAGGGGGAGTCACCAACACTTGCGGCGCCACGGTGCTAGCGGGCGGAGTCACGAACACGTAGTTCGCCTGACTCGTCGGCGCCGCGTTGCTCGAGTGGCTGCTGGCCATGCTTGGAATCGGGCACGGCCCTACTCGACCACCCGCACTCCAGTTCTCTATTGACTCCACCAAGGTAGGCAGGATGGACGTGAGGGTGATTGCCAGGTTGTCTTGGACGATCTGCGGGATCCGTGCCACTTGTTCCTTAAGTTCTTGAACCTCGCGGTTTTCCTCCTCGCTCCTTCCCGACGGCGCCACATGCGTCCTCGGCGGTGGAACAAAATGATCCACCCAATTCTTACCCCCGAGGCCGGCCAGACGGCCAGCCGACGACGGCTTCTTTGTAACCGGCTCTATTTTCTTGGCCCGGTCATCACCTTGTTAAAAGGGTTATCCCACCGGGTGGCCACCGTCGACCCCTGGGATGAGGAACCCTGGGATCCATGACTAGCAACAATTTCCTCCTGCTGCAGAAGAAGTAACAGTGAATCGTTTAGAAACTAGACTTCATCGATTAGAATGCAATCGAGTTAATCCACGGTAATTAGATTACTTACCACAATTTCCTCGAATTCCTTCAGCGCAGGATCCGCGGTGAGTTGTTTGGTTTTTTGGGTCCACATGGTAACGGGCCCTGATGAAGTTTCGAACCTGCCCGGGTTCGAATTTCGCAAAGGGGTTTTCTATCACCTTAGATCTATACTCTTCGTCCTCCTTATTCCATTTGGCCTCCACGGTTCTGTATCCACCAGATCCGAGATGGTGATGACCTATATTCATTGCATGCAGCACCTTTCCCCGATTACTATTGGCCAGGGCTCTTTCGGATTCACACCTCTCCTTGAACTCCCACAACTGATCTTCGGTGATCTGCGGGTCAATCTTCTGGATCTCATCGAGACTTTTGCCTTCTTTATAGATCTTCTTCTTTATCCGGGTTCTCTAGTTGGCCAGGGAGGTGCTCATCTTTGTGAGGGCGGATTTGTTTACTTCGTTCCCATGATAATTTGTGTTCTGATACTTAGAGGGGAACTTGTATCTTGCATGCAGCTTCTCGAAGAGGAGTGTGCGCAAGTGGCCATTATCTTTATGCCGGAGATTCTCGGTGTTGATCGAGATGGTTGTCCGGGTGATCGTCGCCACTTGCCCACCGTACCCTCTGACGACAAGGTCGGTCTCCAAAGGAACCCCTGTTGGGCTCACTTCGGTAATTTCCTCCCTGACCGTGCCGACCGTGTTCTGGAGCCGTTCCTTCGGCTTCTTATTCTTAGGAGGATTACTACCACTCCATGTGCCCTCGCCACCATTAGTGGTTTCATCACCCGTCGTTCCTTCGGCTTATTCCTCCGCGTCTTCCATCTCATCATCCTCGCTCTCCGAAGGATGGTATTCTTCATCATCTTCTAGCCGCTGGGCCGCCTCCCAGAATGTCAATTGTTTATTCGGAGGTCTGAGTTCTCCTTCAGCGCTAATGCGCTTAGAACATCTAGCCTCGTCGTTGTCACACATCTTTGCACTAATAAAAACAAATAATTGGTTAAATGCACGGAAAAATCCGACATGACCTTTGCTAATTTTCTTAAACTAGGAGTGCCCGATTTCTGCCGAAACGAAAGTTAATCAACATTCCGGCAAAAATCGGGACTCATCTCATACAAGAACCTGCATGTATATGGCCAGCATAGCCAGCACACAATAAATGGCCAACATAGCCAGCACAACCAGCACACAATAAATGGCCAACACAGCCAGCACATAATCTGGTCACATAGGATAGTACATAATCTAGATAGTACATAGTCTGGTCACATAGGATTAAAATGAGTAATAGTGCTTTTATTTTACAATCTGGTCACATAGTACATAATCTGGATAGTACATAAATGTATCTAGAGTGCTTGACTAGAGTACACAATCTGGATAGTACATAATCTGGATCACAACATGTATTCAGCATTTGAGTGCTTTTACAATCAACATGTATTCAGTGTTATTAGGAGAAGTGTTTGTGTGCAATATTTAGCAAGCATATTCAGTTCACTGGCAGTTTTAGCAAGCAATATTTAGCAAGCATATTCAGTGTTATTAGCACCATACTCTGAACCCTACCAGATATGCAAGGGACACCAACACCAGAACAAAATCAGTTCAGTGGCAGGTTTTTGTGTGCAATTATTTACCAGAATAAAACAAGCACCATATTTTTGTGTGCAATTATTTACAAAATCAGTTCAGTTGCAGGTTTGCAAGGGACACCAACACTAGAACAGCTACCACATCTATGGGCATAATGGAGCAAAGAAAATGGAGGAACCAGAACACCAGAACAGCTACCATATTCAATCAGGGGCACAAACATGATCATATAACCTCCTTCACTACTATGAACCCTAATGTGTCAACAACCTCCTGCACTACTTTGAACACTGATGTGTCAATACTGTCAACAGAGATAAATCTGAACCTTATGTGTCAACAGAGCTTTTAAAAAAAATTAAGTGTCCACCCAGGAGTGCAAAACCAGATGTTGTACAACCCTGAAGCATCAGCTTTCGCACGTTGAAACTTCCATGAGTTTAGGGGGTAAAGTTGGTTGATTTAGCATTAATACCTAGAACTAGAAGTACTTGAGCATTTAAACCTTGGTGTACTGAATAATCCAAAGTTAATTTAAATTAAGCGTGCATCATTAGTGATATATATATCTCCGTCGACAACATAATCCAAGGACAATTAAAAATGTTCATCAACAACATACAATTGTGTCTCTGTCAACTAACTGTATCTCTGAAACCACTCTAAAACCACTCTAATCATGGGCTAACCTCAACTGCTAATCATTTTCTAACCCTAGCTAATCATTTTCTAACCCTAGATAATCATGGGCTAACATTCAACTGCTAATCATGGGCTAACATAACTGTCAACTGCTAACCATACTGAATTTGCTAACCCTAGCTAGCTTCTTGTCGCCTGAGTGAGGGGAGAGAGGGAGAGAGGGACTGAGGGGAGGGGCTAACCTCTGAGACAAGGACTTGGATCTGCGTGGCGAACTCCTCCTCCTCCTAGCGTGGAGCCGCGGTGGAGTACTTGGACTGGGTGGTGCATGCCCGGCGGCGTGGCGGCCTCCTCCTCCTCCTGGCCGGCGTGCCGAACTCCTCCTCCTCCTAGCGTGGCTCGCTTCTCCTCCTCCCGACCTCCGACATCAGCGGCACGTCGATGGGGATGGGGACAATGGGGGAGGATCGATCCGTGTCTGAGGATGGGGATTGAGGGCGACGGTTGACTAGTCGTACCCACTTAGGCGTAGCGCACCCTGGCCAAGTGCGCTACGGCCCGTAGCGCACTTGGCCAGGGTGCGCTACGCCTAAGTGGGTAGGACTAGTCAGATAAGAGGGATGCCACCCCCATTGTTATCACTAGCACTGTCTTATCCTAATGGTTCCGCCCACTGCTCTATTCTAAACCTGTGAGCACCTAGGTTCGAATCCTGGTGCCCGCCTTTTTTATTTTTATTTTAAAAATATTTTTAAATGTTCCAAAAGTGGTGATATATGCCATAAAAGTTTTTTTGTTTTTAAAATACTTTTAAATATTCCAAAAATGCACAAAGGTGATAATATATGCCATAAAAGTGGTACAAATATGATTCAAATATGTCATAATAATTTGTCCATGATACAAATATGTCATAATAATTTGTCCATGAATATTACAATCTTTTTCGACCACGCGTTTTACTATATTTTTTGAGCTAGCGTTTTACAATCTTTTTTCCCTTCATTGTCACGGTTGAATAATTTAGCCCCAACACTTTAATGTTTCTTCTTTCGAACGGGCTACCCTTTTTGGGTAGGGTTGTCCTTTTTCTTATTGTGATGTATGTTGCTGCATCATAGTCGTCGTCATCTTCAATCTTTGGATCGTCGTACTGGTCGAAGTCTTGCTCGTTGGCGACTCCATCCATTCCGATGATGTTTCTTTTTCCTCTCCTCACGACAACACGACTAGGCTTTGTCGGGTCGGTAATGAAAAAACATTGGTCCACTTTGGTAGCCAGTACCCACGGTTCATTTTTCACGGCCACGTTCGCACCGGCGGCCTTGGATTTGGCTGCTTCGGGTATAACCATGGTTGTGAAATACCAGTCTTCTCTTTCGACGCTCTTTGCCCATCTGACACGGAACATCGGCACCTTTTCTCCATAGTAGTCGAGCTCCCAGATCTCCTCGATTCTTCCGTAGAATCTTTCCTTCACGTTGTCATCGGTGTAGAATTCCGACGTTACGCCTGAGTTCTGATAATCACACTTGTTGTCCTTTTCCTCCGTGTAGAATGTGTAGCCATTGATATCATACGCCTGATAGGTCACCAGGTTTTGCATCGGTCCCTGCGACAAGGTGAATATGATCTTTTTCATGTCAAAAGAATGCGATCGTGGGGGATTATCAAGGAGCGTCTGTCTAAACCAACGCGTGAAATCTGAGTTGTGCTCTTTGATTATTTCTCCCTGCATCCTCTATATGCCCCGGTCATTGTACTTCTGCTCGATTAACCTTTTGTGCTTCTGTAACCAAGGATCGACCAGTTCTAAATGCTGTAGCGCGACGAGGTTTGCTCGATCAAAGTCTACACGTCAAAAATCGAAGTCTGCATGCAGTATGCGACGACCCTCTCGGTGACCAGATCTGTCGATCTTGCCAAGGTGTCTGTTGATGGGAAGACCGACAGGGTTCTCGATGTCTAGATAATTCGTGCAGAAAGAGATGCACTCTTCGGCCAGAAAGCCCTTGTCTATGCTTCCATCTGGACGGGACCTGTTGCGAACGTATCCTTTGATGTGTCCGTTCATCCTTTCGAACGCCATCATGCTGCGGAGGAACATCGGCCCGAGTTGGACGATGTCCTCCACGACATGGACCAGCAGATGCACCATAATGTCGAAGAATGCAGGTGGGAAGTAGACCTCAAGCTCGCATAGTATCACCACGATCTCCTCCTATAGCCTCCCGAGCTGATTCACGCCAATCGAATTCCTAGAGATGACATCGAAAAACTTGCAGAGGCCAAATAACGTTTCATGGACGTGCTCGTCCATTATCCCTCTTAGTGCAACTGGAAGTACCTTCATCATTAGCATGGCACAGTCGTGAGACTTCATGCCACTGAACCTCTGCTTCGCCTCGTCTAGGTATCTGCTTATCTTGCCCGCGTAGCCGTAAGGAAATTTGACTCCTAGAAGGCACTTGAAAAACTGTTTGATCTCATCCTGGATTAGAGTGAAGCAAGAAGGAGGGCAGTAATATTCGTTCTTCTTGAACTTTTTACCCTTCCGACGACCTTGTGTCGTCTCCGACTCATGATCATCGTCGTCTTCCTGATCATCAGGAGTAGTGCGTCCTCCGTGAAGCTCCTTTCGGATACCCATGAATATCAGGTCGTGCCTTGCTTTCGGACCATCTTTCGTCCTATCTGGCATGTTGATTATGGTGGCGACCAGACTCTCGCACACGTTTTTCGTGATATGCATGATGTCGAGGCTATGAGGCGTGCGGAGAAACTTCTAGTATGGCAACTCCCAGAAAACAGACCTTGTTTTCCATACCTTCATCAGCGGCTTGTCTTGCTGCCTCTTTCGCTTCTTTCCAGGCTTAGGACAATCTTTCCAGTTTTTCAGCAACTCTTCCACTTCTTCGCTGCTCCTACGCTATGGGATTCCTCGGGTCTCATATTTGCCATCGAACAGGTCTCCACGTTTTTTCCATGGATCATTCTTGCCGAGCCACCTCCGGTGCGCCATGAACACGGTTTTCGAAGACCCTGGATCTTTCTATAGTTGGAGATAGCTTGTGTTATCCATGCACCTAACGCATGCGCAAAATCCTTGGATAACCTTCCCCGAGATATACCTGCAACCTGGATAGTCTTGCACCGTAGTGACCAACGCGGCTCTCATAGTGAAATAATCTTGTGCGACGGCGTCGTAAGTATTGGCTCCAGATTCCCATAACGTGGCTAGCTCCTCTTTCAACAGCCCAAGATACAGATTGATGTCGGTACCAGGTTGTTTTGGCCCTTGAATTAGCATACTCATTTGTATGTACTTCTTCTTCATGCACAAAGTGGAGCTACCAAAAAAATACTGGTCGACACAACCGTGGCGCACATGTCCCTAGTGCGCCACAGAAACAAAACACAACCATGGCGCACCTGGCCCTAGTGCGCCACGGATGTGTCTGGCCATTTACAGAACAAAGAGGCCTCCACTTAGGCGTAGCGCACCCCCTCCACGTGCGCCACGTTTAACCATAACATTTGTAGCTCACCTTCCCCATGTGCGCTACAGATATGCGGCATGCGTCCAGCAGGGCCCTGACCCACACACATCTGTGGCGCACCATCACCATGTGCACCACAGTTGTTGTAGTTACTAGTAGGGCACTGCCCACAGGTGAGCCACGCTTGTTTTACCCGTGGGGCACTTCAACCACGTGAGCCACGGAAGTTTGGATTACCTATAGCCATTTTCCTAGTAGTGTGTTTCAAATAAGTTGATTGGTATTGGAAAGGAGTAGAAAGTTCTTGCTTAGTAGTACAAAAAGGAGCTTGCTTTGACTATGGCTTATACTTTATCATGTCATGCTATATGTTGTTTTCACCTTATGCTTAGTGATTATTGTTGTAGCATGACTTATTCCAAACAACTGAGATTTCTTAATGTGCCTTGCAAGAATCATGTGTTATTTTAGCATACAAAAGCATAGTATTGTTGTTTTCTCCTTTGATGTTTTGTTTGGGTTGACTTGGAACATGCTCACACCATGTTATGACTATGAACCAGTCACCTTAGTCTCTATGATCATTTAGTTTTTGACTTGTGGTACCACTTTATTCTTTGATTAGTAATGTTTTGTCGCTCTGCATGATTATGGCCATTATTGCTCTCTTAGTTGGTCGCTCCCAGTCTTTTGCTAGCCTCCACTTGTATTGAGTAAGCTCTACTCATGCATCCAACTCCCAAGAAACCAAGTTATTCCAAAGAGTCCACTATAAATTCCTATACATGGTGTGTTACACCATTCCAAGTATATTCTTGTTTTATCTATCTTCCAAATTAAACTTGTTATGTGAAAATTAGTGATTAAAGCTCTCACAAACTTGATGACACACTTTATTTTTCTTGCCCTAATAAATTGAACCATTGTTTCATCTATGTTGTATATTCTTGCACTTATACGTTGGGAATTAGTAGAACCATGATGTCATGTGGAACACTTTCAACATTGCACATGTACATTGTACCCAGTTGATATCATGCTCTTTTGTTTATGGATGTCGTCGGTGTGAAATAAAAGGGGAGCTTGTAAGTCCATGGAGTTATGTATGTGTGTTAGATAAACGCCTGGGCCGCTAGCCTAAGCCATGCCTAATCATGGTGGAAACTTGCAGCATCACCATAGTGAGCAATCTATGAAGCATTCTTCTTATAAAAAAGAGATTAATAAAAAGAAAAAAATATGAGAAAAGAAGAAAGAGAGAAAAAAGCACCATTTTCCCATGGTAAATAAGAAGATTGCTAAGATGATCATTGTCTGCTTGCCTTGTCATTTTGATATGGGATAGCTCCTGTATCATTGGGCAAGGGGTACCCCGTTGGCGGTTCTTTATGATACACATGTACTTACTATGACAAGAACTTACCGGTGACTAAGTTTGAGTAGCATGAGGAGCGGCCCTCGTACTCAAGGGACATGAGATTTCCAACTTATACTTTGTCAAGCATATACTCCATATTTTGTTCACTTTAACCTTAACCACTTCAAGATGCTTATGATAGGGGCAATGAGAGATGAAACCTAACAAGTACCATAATTTTTGGAAGCTCTTTATGAAACTTGAAATCCCGGCTTCCCTTTAAAGGGCCTTTCTTCCACCTTTATATTGAGTCTCCACCTTCTATTCTTAGCCACCAATTAAGATAGCATAGTTGCCATTCTTAGTTCTATGTGCATTATCCCAAAACTTATTGATTGATTCATATTGTTGATATTGCTTGTTCTTGAACTATTTTTATCTAGTCACCCTTATGAACTTTGAAGGTGTCCTATGCATTTATGTTTGCTACTCCATGAGGGACAAGCTGAATGCCACTATGCTATGTTTTATATATGTGAAACAAACAAACATCTTTCAATGCATTGTTATTCGTGAATCTTCGTTTGTATCCTTTCATGTTGCAGCATAGTTGCTATGTCTTATTGTTAGAACTTCATCTTTCATGCTCATGTTTAGAGTACTTTGATCCCAGCTTTCAATACTTGCAAATGGTTTGATCTTGATTGTGATGGTGCATGTCACCTAAAAAATTATTCTTTTTATCACTTACCTACTCGAGGACGAGCAGGAGTTAAGCTTGGGGATGTTTGATACGTCGTAAACGTATCTATAATTTTTGATGTTCCATGTTTGTTTAGTATCCACTTTGCTTTGCTTTGCTTTGTCTACACTTTGAGGTATTTTTATACACTTTCTGGAACTAACCTATTAACAAGTTGCCACAGTGCCAGTTGGCTATTTTCTGCTGTTTTTGGTTCAAGAAAAGCCAGAAAATAAATATTCTCATAATTGGACGGGACAAAAGCCAATGTCAATATTTCACCGAGCGGAACACAGAGCCAGAATACGAGACAGAGGAGGGCCACGAGGGGCCCACACCCCTGGCCGCGCGGCCAGGCCTGGCCCACGCCTGGGGGGTGCGGCCACCTCGGGCACCCCTTCGATCTCCCCCTTCGCCTATAAGAAGCCCCCGATGCCAAAACCCTAAGTACCCGATCAGATCTCCACGAAATAGTCTGTAGCCGCCGCCACCATCGTCCCTAGATCTAGGGGGATCTGAAGCTCTTCCTGGCACCCTGCCAGAGGGGAGAGATCATCCCGGAGGCCTTCTTCATCACCATGCGAGCCTCCGGTGTGATGCGTAAGCAGTTCCACCTTGGACTATAGGTCCATACAGTAGCTAGATGGTTGTTTCTCCTCCTTTGTGCTACCATGTTTAGATCTTGTGAGCTCCGTTCATGATCAAGATCATCTATTTGTAATCATGCATGTTGTGTTTGCAGGGATCCCATGGATATTGAGATTACTATGTCAGATTGATTAATGATTCTATCTTGTTGATTCTATCATGTCTCTGTTGTTTGAGATCTTGCATGCTCTCTATTTCTAGTAGCTATCTTGGCCAAGTAGATGCTAGTGACTCCAAGAGGGAGTATTTATGCTCGATAGTGGGTTCATGCCTCTATTCAATCTGGGGAGGTGACAAAAATATCTAAGGTTGTAGATGTGCTGTTGCTACTAGGGAGAAAACAACAATCTCTTGTTCATGGAACAATTGTATTGTTTACTTTACACACATTGCTTAAAGCAGTTATCTGTTGCTTGCAACTTAATAATGGAGGGGGTTCGGATGATAACCTGAAGGTGGATTACTACTCATAGATGCAGTTGGATGGCGGTCTATGTATATTGTTGTAATGCCCAATCAAATCTCATAGGATCATGAATGTCTAGTATTGCATTGTTATGCATTGCTCTGTCCTGTCAATTGCCCCGCTGTAATTTGTTTACCCAGCATGTTATGTTGTTTATCTTAAGGAGAACACCTCTAGTGAACTATGGACCCCGGTCCAATCTTTACCATTGATACATCTTCCACTGTTACTGTTTACTTTCTGCAAGTCACCATTACCTTCCACACCATACGTTTAATCCTTTGTTTTCAGCAAACCGGTGAGATTGACAACCTCACTGTTCGTTGGGGCAAAGTCTTGAGTTTGTGTTGTGCATGTTTCCAAGTTGCTAGCAAGACCTTTGAGTCGTTTCCTTCCTCCTACTGGTTCGATAACCTTGGTTTCTTACTAAGGTAAAACTTATTATTGTACTCATCATACTTTCCTCTTGGGGTTTCCCAACGAAGCTCTATAGTGATCTGAGCTGCATCACGACGCTGCAGGCTGGTGGGTCTGTCGTGTCAGCCTCTATGTAAAGCACTATTGCTAGAAAAAAATAATGTAAACCCAAAAAAATATTTGTCAAGCACAGAGGATTCAAACTCAAGATATCAAACATATAACCGTGTGTGTTGCCACTACAACAAAAAATCAAAAGATACTAGCTTTCATCTCGTCGTTAGTAAACTCTGTATTCTGCTATGGATCCGCCGGATTTAGAACAAAGACCTCACCGACGGAGGGGGAAAAGCGATGATTCTTTTGACAGATATATTCACATAAAATATCAAAACAACCAGAGTCACACACCGCGCCAGAACTGGTATGCAATGACTTCACTTGGTGAAATCACACTCATTAGTGTCCAAAGCACAACCAACAGTTTCGACAAAACACAGGCAAAAGCTCTAGTGTAAACAACCCAGCACAATAATAGAAATTTTCACAAATTCAGTAGCATTTGAATGATTCAACAGTACAGAATAAGAGTTCATATTCAGCAGCATTTCAAAATGACTAATTCAGCAACACAGACACTGAAATTCAATAGAAGTACAAAGGGAACTAGACCTCACCAATTGTCGGTGGGATAACCCCCGATAGGGTCATAAGGGGTAAAACATTGCCCAGATTGGCTTATGCTAAGTCAAAGATGCCTCAGGCCGGGTAACAATGGCGGGGCATGAAGGTCATGAGTGGCCGACATAAGAATTATGTCGGCTCGTATAAGACAAGTTTGTTTACCTTGCAGGGGCATAGCTAGGGTTTGAGGAGGTGGGACCAAGTAGGAAACTAGTGCCCTGAGGCTATGCTCAAATATCTCTAGGAGCACTTATAAACTTCTTGGATCGATAAAAATCCTAAGTGTGGAGAGTTCATCTTGTTCTTCGTACGCGGCTAGACCGTGCACTCCCTTCCCGGTTACCACAAGCGTCCATACGGCCCCCAACTTAAGCCTACCTATGACATATGCCGTGACACCACCACGACAGTTGGCGCCTACCGTGGGGCAGAAGCAGGCGCTTGTAGGAGTTTTCATCCGGACGGGCAACATCATCGCCAAGACCGGCAAACGCGTCTACTCCGGCCTCATTCAGAGGTTCGAGGCACTCAACTTCGTCAGTGACAACGCAGGCTGCTTCGGGACCAAGCCATTCCCAAGGGGCGGTCGCTTCATCAAGTTCGGCGAGCACCAGGTCTACGTCGTAGTGCGTGTGGAGCACACGTACCCAGAGCGCATCATCCTGGCGCCGGATCCACCTGCGGTTCCTACCACAGGAAAGCTTCATCAACTCGTCTCTATCGAGGTAATGATGACAGCTCCAAACCCCTCGCACCCCCCAGGACCTCCGGTAGTCCCTGTGGTGAATGAGAATGCTAAGAGAGGAAATCCAGAAGAAAAACCAAGGGCAATGAGAACAGCGAAAGCACCGCTCGAGAAGCCAGAGAATATAGCTAGAAGTAAGAGAGCCAAAGAGTTGCAAGAAGCAATCGAAAAACTAGCTGAGCCAGTAGCGCCAGCAGCTGATCCGACGCGTGTGCAGGCCGAGTTAGAGGAGGCCAGGATAAAAGTCTTGGATAAGGCGAAGGAATTGGCGCAGTTACAGCAAGATGTGGATATCACGATTCGATAACTCAACTTGGAAAATCGAGTCAAGGGCGCTAAGACCTGGCTCGATGCAGCAAGAATAAGGGGAAGGAACCTCAACGAAGAGCTAGCATACGCAACATCTAAGATAACACCAGAAAACAACAACAAAACAGCCATGCGGCCAACCTACAACACGGCAACAACAAATCTGAGAGCCGTAGAAGCAGCAATGGCTGAGTTACCCCATCTGACGGGTGAGGCAAAGAGAAAACAACAGGAACGAGTCAATGAATTGGTGAAAGCAGAAGGGATGTTGAATGAAGCGTACTACATGGAAAATCCGGGTGCAGCTGGAAGGTCACACCTGGTTCACTCGGTAACTCCAATCCCAGTGAAATCAGCAGGCCATACAACTTCCTCACCAGGAGCGGCGCCGAGACAGAGAAAAGAAAAGAGTGTAGATTCAGGAAGGAACAAGCAGATGGTCGCTTATGACCCGGAAATGAACCAAGCAAACCCGGCCCACCGTGCGCAGGGAACAAGAAGGAATGTCATTCAGGGAAATGAGAACCAAGAAAATGCAGGCCGAGAAAGGCAAGCAGGACAAAGAAATGACAATAGAGGGCAGAACTTTGCGCCTCAACCAAGGCGTGGAACTCACTCGGTAGGAGGGGGAAAACCAGCTCCAAATCCTCCACCAGCCCAACCAGAAATGAGACAGCAAAGCGCGGGCCAGACCAGCGTCAACTCGGTGCTTGCTCCAATTAATCGGCTTGACCCGCACGACGAGGCTGGCATTATGGAGTCGTCCCAGGCGTGTTGACCGCGGACGCGGATCCGGTGGAGACATGGCCTGCGCCTATGCCTCTGCCTCCGAAGGAGGCTAGCGCTCGGTTGCCTGCACGCATGTCGAGCTCGAGTGTCTCCTACAGCTCTTCGACGGGAGGAAATGA
Organism: Avena atlantica; assembly: GCA_910589765.1. Lineage (NCBI taxonomy): Eukaryota > Viridiplantae > Streptophyta > Magnoliopsida > Poales > Poaceae > Avena > Avena atlantica. Next base: position 135,881,689 of record OU342739.1, read on the forward strand.
CGAGGGATGTGCGACTCCCAGGTACCGGGCTCTAGGGAGCGGCACCAAGAGATGGGAGAGGGGCCGCAGGACCTCGCCGGGCAGCGATGGGTAAGCAGGTTCATATGAGCAGGTTAGGGGGCGAGCCAAGATGGAGCTAGATTGGAGAAGGAATGGGGAGTGTAGGGTGTGTCCGATTCAGGTGTGTTGCGTGAGTGGGGATTTTTTTGTAGACGCGCGGCTAGAAGGTAAGCAGTCTATAGCTATAATATCATTTCCCTCTTCCACTTTGTACCTCTCATCATCGTTACATTCTGTGAGCTGGATTTTTTCGACAATTTCTATATGTTTAACGTGTAACGATTAGAAGTTAAGCCTATCTAACAATCATTTATCCTTTCACCATCCAGCAATCTACCGCCTGCCGATCAAACAAATAATGAATTAATAGATAAACTTTGCTTATGCATTGACACGATCGATGATGTACCCTCACTAGAGTAAGCCAAACAAATTCCAATTTATTTTCTGTTCTACTTTTGTGTCATTCTAATTAACAGAATTCTTATTCCATAGGAGGGAGTGGGTGAAAAGCTCCAATCCTTATCATATTAGTTTAAATTTGAGACAACTAAGAAAAATATTAAAGGGGATGAATAGATGAATGTTGATTGCTTCAATATATAGTTGTGCGGATACTAGATTGTTAAGACATCCAACTTGTTTTAGATATTCCGGTTCACTACATGTATCTAAACTTTCGTGTAAGTTACCATAATCACATGTTATATTTTGCCTCATACTACTAATGTTTTCTTATTTTAATTTTGTAATATGGTAAGATTTTATCGTTATTTAAAGATAAATAATAAGATTTAAAATACTGTAGATGTTTCAGGTGCACGATTACTAGTCAATTCTAATTTGAGGCTTGCTCCAGTACAACCCCTTCCACAAACTCAAAAGGGCAAAACGGTCTTTCATTACCTCTTAGTGATTTAATTCAAATTAAACTTACTAATCCGTCATGATCCAGATTCAAACCCAATCCCGTGGACAACCCAGGTACTCTCTTGTACCTATGCATGTACGAACTACCCATTTTTTTTCCAATCCACGACCCACCCGGAGATGCGCCGTGCACCAAGCCACCGAGCACGCTGCCGTCAAGCAGTTTCTCAGGATCGAGCCAACAAGATGCTTGAGTACTAACTTACGATTAAATAGTCTTCAATGTACGAAATCCAATCCAGTGACATCGGTGTCAATGCCACCAGCAATATGCAATACATTTGCTGAACAAGGTACGTATATACTATCTTTTCTAATAGAACACATAGGAGAGGACTTGATGAAATTCGGGGAGACGGGGTAGGGATGCTCAACGTCACCTGCGCCCAGTGTAGACGAGCGTTCTCCATCTAGACTGCTGGGGATTAGGGAGTTTAATCTCAACTATACGACTAAGAAGTAATGAAAGACCATTTTACCCTCGTGAGTTTGGGAGATGGGGTTGTACCGGAGCAGATCTATTCTAATTTTTACAGTGCCTCCTACTACCCCCACCAATTATGTCTTTAATTTAAATAGGTGATGTGTCACTACTACTGTATCACTACAATAATAACTACTGTATTATAGATAAATACAAACTGTAAAGGCATATTTAGGTTTAAATTACTAATGATGACCCGATGTAGTTACGGATGCATAGCTAAATGAGGTAAGAGAATTTGAAACTATGTGAAGATTACAAGCTAGCAAAAGGACGACATAGAAGAACAAAACAAATCGTGGAATCTGCGTACAATCTAATGCACTGAAAAAAATGTATCATGTACTACCTCTGCAACCAAACATTTGGTTTTCTAAGTGACAACATGTTATTTCTAAGTTATGGCCTCTAACACTTAAACGTTTCACAATTACATTCTAACTTGAATGGTTATGTAACTATAAGTTCAAGTGCAAGAATCTAGAGGAAGCAAGACAATCAAAAGAACAACATGCATCTATGACCATAGCTAGCAGCCTTGAATTGAGCAATGCATAAATTTGATCAACAATGTTTTTGGAAAAAATCCACTTCACCCACTCATGTTTAGAGGGGTCAGACCAAAAACTCCCCTAACCTTCGCAAAACTGTAGGAATTGGGTGAAACCCCTACCGCCTTATTCGGTTTCATGAGGTTTCAACGGGTTTGGCATGGATTGAAGGGGATTAAATCACATGAAAGTCAAAATAAACCCCAATTCCCTCCAAACCACTCGAATCCACTAGGCAGGTGGGTTAACCGAACAAGGCCTACATTCACCCAAACCCCTCTAATCCCCACAAAACCCCAATTCTCAATCCACTAGGTAGGGGTAATGTATTGGATATTGGAAAAAATACACTAGAATTTAGGAAAAAATGAGAAAAAGTGGGAGTAAACTAGCCCAATACTCTAGAACTAAACATGTTTTTAGCAATAAGTAAGTACCTAGGGTTTGATGGAATTATCCCCTCTAATCCCAAAAAACTCTAGCACCAAACAAGACCTTAAGTTGTTTTGCAGGGTGGTATGGCATGCTAGCATGCCTTTTTGCAACTGTGGGCGTGGACTGCCATATCACCTGCGCCCGCATGTCATTGCATTACCTTCCTTCTTTCTCTCCTTCCTCCTCCCTCTTCTCGTTTTTTTCACTTAGCCAAAGTTCAAAACAGAGTGTGTCACAGTCTCACTGGTAGCCAATACTTATATATTTATAAATCAGAGTGAGCATACATAAGATGCACTGGAGTTTCTGAATTAGTTACCTTTTTATCCGTATGAACACTTCATGTTACCTACATATTACTTACTAGGATGAGCTAAATATACTGGTAGTCCTAATAGTTGTTCATCATGTGCAGATTAGTTCCAGTAGTTGTAAAATAGAGTCAAGTAGTCCTAATACTTGTTAGTCCGTGCAAAAAATAGTCATTATACAAGCAATGCTGCTATACGTATGATAAAAGCTATCTGACTTTGGTACGATGACTAAAATGAACCATTGTTTCACACAACTGCATGCATGACTAGCGTTGGATGCGCTGTCGTAAGGAATTCGTACTTTGGTTGCTGGTGAGTGGCCCGCGATGATTGCAGTGGAGACTAACCGACGCGTGATATGTACTTCCTCGGTTTAAAAATGTAAGACATTCTAGCTTTATAAAATGAGTGTATCTAGACATCTTTTAGAGCATAGGTTAACTCCGAAGTTCTACGAACTTATACACTAAAAGATGTTTAGATACATTCGATTCACAAAACTAAAATGTCTATATTTCTAAAAGAAATGAATATACTGTTGGAGATATGCCCTAGAGGCAATAATAAATGTAGTTATTATTATATCTTTGTGTTTATGATAAATGTTTACATTCATGCTATAATGGTATTAACAAGGAAACATTGATACTTGTGTGATTTGTAAACTTAATTTGAAGTCCCTAGTATAGCCTCTATACTTCACTAGCTTGTTGGTTGATTAATGATTGTGGTTTCCCTATCATGAACATTGAGATGTTATCAACAACAAGATCATATCGTTAGGAGAATGATATGGTGGACATACTCCTATAGATAAGCGTAGCATAAAGATCAAGTCATTTCAATAGTTCAATTGCTATATGCTTTCTGATACATAGTAACCTAATTCCTTCGACCATGAGATCATGCATATCACCTTTACCGGATGGATGCTTTGATGACATCAAACACCACACCGTAACTGGGTGGTTATAAAGGTGGCATTGAGTGTTCGGAAAGTATTGGTTGAGACACATGGATCAAGAGTGGGATTTGTCCATCCATATGACGGATAGATATACTCTGGGCCCTCTCGGTGGAATGTCATCCAATTAGCTTGCAAACATGTGACTTGGTCACAAGGGATCATATATCACGGAAACGAGAAAAGAGTACTTATCAGTAACGAGGTTGAACTAGGTATGCAGAGATACCGACGATCATAACCTCGGATAAGTAACATATCGTGAGACAAAGGGAAATTGGTATCGTATGTAAGTGGTTCATTCGATCGTAAAGTAATCGTAGAAATATGTGGGAGCCATATGAATTTCCAGATTCCTCTATTGGTTATTATTCGGAGAAGTGTCTCGATCATGTCCGCATAATTCACGAATCGTAGGGAGACACACTTAAGGATTCGACGTTGTTTGAGTAGTTATGGTATTATGAGAAAGAGACTGAATGTTGTTCGGAGTCTCGGATGGGATCCGGGATATCACGAGGTGATCCGGAATTGGTCCGGAGAATAAGATTCATATAAGGAAAGTCCCGTTTCGGAGTTACGGAATGGTTCCGGTGTTTTCATCGGGAATGTTCTAGAAGGTTCCGGATTGTCCGGCACTCCGGGGGGGAGGGGTACATGAATGTGTCATTACATATTGGAATGATTGCATCATGTACTAAGTGTTCTTGCTGTCCCAAATAAAGGATTAAATTGAATCCTAAAACAGAAAAGTCAAATGTCCAGTTTGAAAGTCAAACGGCTAAAACAAGAAACTGTGGGAAACAAGCAAGAGGAGTTGGAACCGACTTGGAGGAGGAGTTTCTCTCCTCCAAGCCGGCGGCCAGCCCTAGGCCGAGTTGGGGAGGGACTCCCTCCCTCCCCTGGCGCGCCAGCCCCCTCCCATCTATATAAGGAGGGGCAGGGCTCCCCTCCTAGAACACACAAGTTCCTATCTTCTACCTCCGGTTTAGAGCCGTTTGGGTTTAGAGCTTCTAATTGCTTTAGCCTTCGGTTTAGAGCCTTCTAATTGGTTTAGAGCCTTCTAATTGGTGTGTCTAATTACTAGACCACTAATAGCCTCTCTCATACTCCACCATACTCGCACCGGCTTAAGGCGAAGCCCTGCGGGATTTCCCCTCTACTTCCGGTACCACGCCGTTGTGCTGCCGGAATCGCGAGGAGAGTGCTACAACCTCCGCTGCCTGCTGGAACAAGGGAGAGGAAGGTCTTCGTCGAGTACCGAACGTGTGACCGACTGCGGGAGCGCTGCCGGAACGTGGCACCTGAAGGATCATCTACACGATCTTGAGATCGGGAAGAGTACGACTACATCACCCACGAGAATCCGCTCTCGTTAAACGCTTTGGAATCTTCGAGGGTAAGTTATTCCATCGACTCGTTGCTACAATCTAGTAGATAGATCTTGGCTTGTTTGTTTGTATGCGATAGAAAATTTTTGTTTTCCATGCTACGAACCCCTACAGTGGTATCAGAGCCGTGTCTATATGTAGATCTGTTGCACGAGTAGAACACAATGGTCATTGTGGGCGTTGATGCTTTTATTGTCGATTGCTTCTTGTGTACTTTGCATCTTGCGGTATGTTGGGATGAAGCGGCCCGGGCTAACCTTACATGACATCGTTCATGAGACTTGCTCCACGCTTGACATGCAACTTGTATTGCATAAGTGGCTTTGCGGGTGCCTGTTTCTCCTAGCATAGTTAAGATCCAATTTACAACGGGTGATTAACAATACTAGTATCAATGTTGTGGTTCTTGTTCGTAAGTTAGAACGACACTTATGGAAAGCCCCAAACCACGTAAAATATGCAAAGAAAGTAGAGGCGTCTAACTTTGTTTTGCAGGGGTGTGCAGTGATGTGATATGGCCATGATTGTGATTATATTTGATGTATGCAATGTTCCTTATTGTAAGTCGGCAACCGGCAGGAGCCATATGGTTGTCTTTAATTTATGTTAAGACCCGCGTGTCTATTTAAAGTAGTTGTAATAGTTGAAGCCGGTGGACGACAACCATGGAGTAGCGTCATTGACCTTGATGCAATGCTGGTGATGATGGAGATCATGTTCATGCTTGAAGATGGAGATCGGAAGCACAAAGAAGAAAGGCCATATCATATCACATATATATTGAATTGCATGTGATGTTAATCCTTTATGCATCTTGTATTGCTTAGTAGACGACGGTAGCATTATAAGATGATCCCTCATGCACATGAATTTCAAGTCATAAAGTGTTCACCCTTAGTTAGCACCGTTGCTAAAGCTTGTTGTTTCGAAGCACCACGTGATGATCGGGTGTGTTAGATTCCGCAAGTGTATACAACATGAGCAAGCCAGATTTTCTCATGCGGAAACTAAGGTTTGATCTTGATGAGCCTAGCATGTACATACATGGTCTCGGAACACGGATCACCGAAAGGTAAAGCATGAATCATATAGTAGATATGATGAACATGACGATTGTTCGCCATTGAAACTATATCAACTCTCGTGATGATCGGTGTTGATGTAGTGGATTTGGTTCGTGTGATCACTAAAACAATGTGAGGGATATTGTTTTGAGTGGGAGTTCACCTAGTTTAATTACATTAATTAATTTGAACTCAATTTGTCATAAACTTAGTCTAAACTATTGCAAATATGTTGTAGATCAATGGCAGCCCCTACCATCAATTTTAATGCGTTCCTAGAGAAAGAAAAGTTGAAAAACAATGGAAGCAACTTCGCGGATTGGTTCCGCAATTTGAGGATTGTCCTCACAGCTGGTAATTTGACCTATGTGCTGGATGCACCGCTGGGTGACCCACCTGCAGCTGATGCTCCCGATGAAGTAAAGAATGTTTACCTCGCTCGGAAGAATCAGTACTCCATAGTTCAGTGTGCTATCTTGTATGGTTTGGAATCGGAGCTTCAGAAAAGGTTTGAGGATTCAGACCCATATGATATTGTCGAGGATCTCAAATTGATTTTTGAGACTCATGCGGCAATTGAAAGCTATGAGACTTCTGAAAAGTTCTTTAACTGCAAGATGGAAGAGGGCAGCTCCGTCAGTGAGCATGTGCTTAAGATGTCTGGGCACGCAAACAAACTTCAAAGCTTGGGTATAGTGATTCCTAATGCTTTGGGGATTTACCGTGTTCTCCAATCACTACCACCAAGTTACAAGAACTTTGTGATGAACTACAACATGCAGAACATGAACAAGACGTTGCCAGAACTCTTTGCCATGTTGAAATCTGCAGAAGTGGAGATCAAGAAAGAGCACCAAGTGTTGTTGGTCAATAAGACCACCAAATTCAAGAAAGGCAAGTCTAAGCCAAAGGGACACTTCAAGAAGGGTGGTAAGAAAGTTACTACGCCGACGAAGAAGACCAAGGCTGGACCCAAGCCTGATACTGAGTGCTTTTACTGCAAGGGAGAAGGTCACTGGAAGCGGAATTGCCCAAAGTACTTGGCGGATTTGAAGAACGGCAACATCAAGAAGAAAGGTATATCTGATATACATGTTATTGATGTGTATCTCACTAGTACTCGTAGTAGTGCCTGGGTATTTGATACTGGTTCGGTTGCTCATATTTGTAACTCGAAACAGGTGCTGCAGAATAAACGGAAGCTAGCGAAGAACGAGGTGACGATGCGCGTGGGAAACGGATCAAAGGTTGATGTGATCGCGGTCGGCACGCTACCCCTTCATCTACCATCGGGATTAGTTTTATACTTAAATAATTGTTATTTGGTGCCTGCGTTGAGCATGAACATTATATCGGGATCTTGTTTATTGCGAGACGGTTACTTGTTTAAATCCGAGAATAATGGTTGTTCTATTTATATGAGTAATATGTTTTATGCACATGCACCTTTGATAGATGGTCTATTCTTATTGAATCTCGATAGTGGAAATACACATATCAACAACATTGAGGCTAAACGTTTGAAATCAAGCGATAATTCGACCTATATGTGGCACTGTCGTCTTAGTCACATCGGAGTGAAACGTATGAAGAAACTCCATTCCGATGGACTTCTTGAATCACTTGATTTTGAATCACTTGAAAGATGCGAAGCATGTCTGATGGGAAAAATGACTAAGACTCCATTTTCTGGTATGATGGAGCGAGCTACGGACTTATTGGAAATCATACATACCGATGTGTGTGGTCCAATGAGTGTAGCATCGCCCGGTGGTTATCGTTATGTTCTTACCTTCACGGATGACTTGAGTAGATATGGGTATATCTATTTCATGAAACATAAGTCCGAAACTTTCGAGAAGTTTAAGGAGTTTCAAAGTGAGGTAGAGAATCAACGTAACAAGAAGATTAAATTTCTACGTTCTGATCGTGGAGGTGAATATCTAAGTTACGAGTTTGGCGAGCATTTGAAGAAATGCGGAATACTTTCATAATTGACACCGCCGGGAACACCACAGCGTAATGGTGTGTCCGAACGTCGTAATCGAACTCTCTTAGATATGGTTCGTTCTATGATGTCACTTACAGATTTACCGCTATCATTTTGGGGTTATGCATTAGAAACAGCCGCATTCACTTTAAATAGGGCACTATCTAAATCCGTTGAAACGACACCGTATGAATTATGGTTTGGGAAGAAACCTAAATTGTCGTTCCTTAAAGTTTGGGGATGCGAAGCCTATGTAAAGAAGTTACAGCCGGACAAGCTTGAACCCAAAGCGGAAAAATGCGTCTTCATAGGATACCCGAAGGAAACTATTGGGTATACCTTCTATCATAGATCCGAAGGTAAAATCTTCGTTGCCAAGAATGGATCCTTTCTAGAGAAGGAATTTCTCTCGAAAGAAGTGACTGGAAGGAAAGTAGAACTCGACGAGGTTGTCGAACCTTCTCTCGAAATTGCGAGTAGCGCAGCACCGGAAGAAGTTCCTGTGGTGCCTGCACCAATAAGAGAGGAAGCTAATGATGGTGATCATGAAACTTCGGTTGAACTTGCTATAGAGCCTCGAAGGTCAACGAGAACTCGTACCACTCCAGATTGGTATGATTCCGTTATGAATGTCATGTTGGTGGACAACACCGATGACCCCGAGACATATGAGGAAGCGATGATGAGCCCAGATTCCAATAAATGGCAAGAAGCCATGAAATCCGAGATTGGATCCATGTACGAAAACCAAGTATGGACTTTGGTGGACTTACCGGATGGCCGGAAGGCTGTCGAGAACAAATGGATTTTCAAGAAGAAAACAGATGCTGATGGTAATGTTACTGTCTATAAAGCTCGACTTGTCGCAAAAGGGTTTCGACAAATTCAAGGAGTTGACTACGATGAGACTTTCTCACCGGTAGCGAAGCTAAAGTCTGTGAGGATTATGTTAGCAATCGCTGCATATTATGATTATGAGATATGGCAGATGGATGTCAAAACAGCATTCCTCAATGGAGACATTGATGAAGAGTTGTATATGATGCAACCCAAAGGTTTTGTCGATCCTAAAGATGCTAACAAGGTATGCAAACTTCAACGGTCCATCTATGGATTGAAGCAAGCATCCCGAAGTTGGAATCAACGTTTTGATAAGGTAATCAAAAGTTTTGGTTTTATACAAACTTATGGAGAAGCTTGTATTTACAAGAAAGTGAGTGGGAGCTCTGTAGCATTCTTAATACTATATGTGGATGACATATTGTTGATTGGGAATGATGTAGACCTTCTTAATAGTGTCAAGGAATATTTGAATAATAGTTTTTCAATGAAGGATCTTGGCGAAGCAGCTTACATATTAGGCATAAAGATTTATAGAGATAGATCGAAACGCCAAATATCATTGTCACAGAGTACATATTTGGACAAAGTTCTAAAGAGGTTTGGAATGGAAGAAAGCAAGAAAGGGTTCTTGCCCATGTTGCCCAATACGACCTTGAGTAAAACTCAAAGTCCGACATCGGCAGAAGATAGAGAAAGGATGAGTAAGACTCCCTATGCCTCAGCCATAGGATCTCTAATGTATGCCATGCTATGTACTAGACCCGACATTGCATATGCTGTTAGTTTAACTAGCAGATATCAAAGTGATCCAGGAGTGGATCATTGGACAGCGGTCAAAAACATCCTTAAGTACTTGAGAAGAACTAAGGATATGGTTCTTTCTTATGGAGGTGATGAACAGCTCGTTGTTAATGGTTACACCGATGCTAGTTGGAACACAGATCCGGATGATTCTAAATCACAATCCGGATACGTATTTATTTTGAATGGTGCAGCAGTTAGCTGGAGGAGTGCAAAGCAAAGCGTTGTGGCGAGATCTTCAACTGAATCGGAATACATGGCTGCTTCGGAGGCTTCACAAGAAGCGATATGGATGAAAGAGTTCATTACAGAGCTGGGTGTGGTTCCTAGTGCGCTAGACCCAATGTCTATCTACTGTGATAACATGGGCGCCATAGCCAATGCGCAAGAACCAAGGTCACACAAGAAGCTGAAGCATATCAAGCTACGTTTTCACGCTATTCGAGAACATATCCAAGATGGGGATATAAATATTTGCAAAGTACACACAGATCTGAATGTGGCGGATCCGTTGACTAAACCTCTCCCGAGGGCAAAACATGACCAACACCAAACTGCCATGGGTGTTCGGTATATTACCATGTAATCTATATTAGATGACTCTAGTGCAAGTGGGAGACTGTTGGAGATATGCCCTAGAGGCAATAATAAATGTAGTTATTATTATATCTTTGTGTTTATGATAAATGTTTACATTCATGCTATAATGGTATTAACAAGGAAACATTGATACTTGTGTGATTTGTAAACTTAATTTGAAGTCCCTAGTATAGCCTCTATACTTCACTAGCTTGTTGGTTGATTAATGATTGTGGTTTCCCTATCATGAACATTGAGATGTTATCAACAACAAGATCATATCGTTAGGAGAATGATATGGTGGACATACTCCTATAGATAAGCGTAGCATAAAGATCAAGTCATTTCAATAGTTCAATTGCTATATGCTTTCTGATACATAGTAACCTAATTCCTTCGACCATGAGATCATGCATATCACCTTTACCAGATGGATGCTTTGATGACATCAAACACCACACCGTAACTGGGTGGTTATAAAGGTGGCATTGAGTGTTCGGAAAGTATTGGTTGAGACACATGGATCAAGAGTGGGATTTGTCCATCCATATGACGGATAGATATACTCTGGGCCCTCTCGGTGGAATGTCATCCAATTAGCTTGCAAGCATGTGACTTGGTCACAAGGGATCACATATCACGGGAACGAGAAAAGAGTACTTATCAGTAACGAGGTTGAACTAGGTATGCAGAGATACCGACGATCATAACCTCGGATAAGTAACATATCGTGAGACAAAGGGAAATTGGTATCGTATGTAAGTGGTTCATTCGATCGCAAAGTAATCGTAGAAATATGTGGGAGCCATATGAATTTCCAGATTCCTCTATTGGTTATTGTTCGGAGAAGTGTCTCGATCATGTCCGCATAATTCACGAACCGTAGGGAGACACACTTAAGGATTCGACGTTGTTTGAGTAGTTATGGTATTATGAGAAAGAGACCGAATGTTGTTCGGAGTCTCGGATGGGATCCGGGATATCACGAGGTGATCCGGAATTGGTCCGGAGAATAAGATTCATATAAGGAAAGTCCCGTTTCGGAGTTACGGAATGATTCCGGTGTTTTCATCGGGAATGTTCTAGAAGGTTCCGGATTGTCCGGCACTCCGGGGGGGGGGGGAGGGGTACATGAATGTGTCATTACATATTGGAATGATTGCATCATGTACTAAGTGTTCTTGCTGTCCCAAATAAAGGATTAAATTGAATCCTAAAACAGAAAAGTCAAATGTCCAGTTTGAAAGTCAAACGGCTAAAACAAGAAACTGTGGGAAACAAGCAAGAGGAGTTGGAACCGACTTGGAGGAGGAGTTTCTCTCCTCCAAGCCGGCGGCCAGCCCTAGGCCGAGTTGGGGAGGGACTCCCTCCCTCCCCTGGCGCGCCAGCCCCCTCCCATCTATATAAGGAGGGGCAGGGCTCCCCTCCTAGAACACACAAGTTCCTATCTTCTACCTCCGGTTTAGAGCCGTTTGGGTTTAGAGCTTCTAATTGCTTTAGCCTTCGGTTTAGAGCCTTCTAATTGGTTTAGAGCCTTCTAATTGGTGTGTCTAATTACTAGACCACTAATAGCCTCTCTCATACTCCACCATACTTGCATCGGCTTAAGGCGAAGCCCTGCGGGATTTCCCCTCTACTTCCGGTACCACGCCGTTGTGCTGCCGGAATCACGAGGAGAGTGCTACAACCTCCGCTGCCTGCTGGAACAAGGGAGAGGAAGGTCTTCGTCGAGTACCGAACGTGTGACCGACTGCGGGAGCGCTGCCGGAACGTGGCGCCGGAAGGATCGTCTACACGATCTTGAGATCGGGAAGAGTATGACTACATCACCCACGAGAATCCGCTCTCGTTAAACGCTTTGAAATCTTCGAGGGTAAGTTATTCCATCGACTCGTTGCTACAATCTAGTAGATAGATCTTGGCTTGTTTGTTTGTATGCGATAGAAAATTTTTGTTTTCCATGCTACGAACCCCTACATATACCACATGCCTAAGTCTGTGATGCCGACTGAGTATGCTAACCACGACGAGTGGTACAGGGCGTGACTCTACATCTAGGATTTTATTTTAGATTTATTTAAAACTTAAAACTATTGTTCTCAAATTTTTAAGAAAAAACAAGCTATTGTAATGGTATTTGCTATTGTCATTTTTTTTAAATTAGCGCAGATACTAATTATACCCAGCCTCTGCACCAACGCATTACCCTATTGGCATTACGAATACACACGGCAAAAAAAGAATTAAAAAAAGTCCCGCTAAAGTGATCAGATTCTTAGCAGTAGCGACACTAACATCACCAAAACAACATCAGAGTCCACCCCTCTAAAAACGACGCCACCAAGAAGGAAACGGTGCTCAAGCACTGTTGTCGCCCGATCAAAGATCCTAGGTTTTCACCCTAAAGGAAGTCTTCGTTCGCAAAACAATGTCTTCTGCAAGGCCATTGCTAGGCACAACCAATAAAGACCAGACCTTGGGTTTTCACCCTGCAAGGAAAGACTATGAACATCTCATGTGTTGTCACCCTCTCTAACAGACGATGCTGCGAGTCACAGATCACCAAGCCAGATCCTCAACACCCCAAAGACTCAATCCACCATAGCTAGCCTTATGTTCTTGTCGTCATAAAATTCTCCACATCTGACTTTACCATGGATCATCAAAGACATGACACATGATGATAACAGGTAGCAGAGCTTCGCCACGCTCCATCTAAAACCAAACGGCCAGCAAAAAACAGAGGTGGGCACGACCAAATTCCTTCTGATCCAGCAATCTCCAGGCATGATGCGCCCATGGAAGTTCGCCGACAGAGCCTTCCGGAACTAGACACTCTAGAAAAATTCATGAAGGCACGCATCAAGTAGATCTTCGTCTTGATATGCGAGAGATCCGAGGACCACCACATTTATTCATGCCTAGCCAGCAGCCCTCACGCCACCACCAGGTGACCTGCAAGATTCGCCGCTCCGACCCCTAGCAGTAGCCCGTGGGCTAGAATAGCATCAAGAAAGGCAGCAGCAGAGCAGGATCGACCCTCCACCGGATCCGGCCCAACCATGCATCGAAGAGGAATTGGGGGACGACACAGGAGACACCCATATTTTTAATCTAGGGTTTCATCCATGGCCACCAGGTCCAACCCCACCTCCGCTGTCGGCCATGGCGCCGCCAGGAGAGGATCTCCGCCACCACCCCAACCAGGAACACCGCCCTAGACACTGCATGTCAGCACGCCGACGATCCATGCCCCAGCAGATCCAGCGGGAACTTTCGGCAACCACCACCCCAAACCTCCATCGAAGGCTGGGGGCCGCCACCACCGCGGCGAGGGCCGGCGGCAACGGCGGCGAGAGAGGCAAGCGTGGGGGGCTTTGGCGGCGGCGCGCCGGAGGCCCTAGGAGCGACACGAGGGGTACGTATGAGCCTCTCCCATTCAGAAAACATATCATTTGCTAATGTCATGGAGCACGTAAACCATTTTTGCGTTTCTGGTGTTGATGTGGGTAGTAATGGTATTTGCTAGTGTAATGTGGCCCTCAATATTAGATTATCAGTAAAATTGTGTGTTTTTAATTCGTTTTGAATCTCACCATACTTATTAGTATATAATTAATGTAAGATTTAGATGCATAAACATACAAGGATGTGACCCTGTTCCACTGGTTTGCATTTCTCGTTTGTATTCGGGTGAGCGTGATCGATTAGGTGGGACCAACATTTGGAAAGTTAGGACATGTTTACTATATAAAACTAGTTGAATGCCCGTGTATTGCTACAGATAAAAAATCACTTTGTCGAATCAAATAAAATACTTCTGTTTACGGACAACAAATCACTTTGTCGAATCAAATGAAATCCTTCTGTTCTACATCTTTCTAATGAAATACTTCTGTTCGCTCATCCCATTTTATCGCTTCATTTGTCACGTGTACACTGTCCCGAGCAGACGGACTCATGGATTGAATTGCCATTTGGGGAGTTAATCAGAGCCTTTGGGGTTAGAGTTAGTTTACATAAAATAAAGAAAAGTTTGCATGTAAAATTCGACCAGTAAGCATTAGGATTGTTGGTTAGTTACCCGCTTGCACAATCACTGCAACAATATTTATCACCCCAAAGAGTATGTATAAACATAGAAAACATCATAGAAAATTTAAGAATAGTTAAACATGGCATGTACACTCATCAGTACTTGTGCTTGCGGCTTTCACCCAAAACAATGACATTATCAAGTGGATACAACGTCCCTGAATTCATATTTTACACACAAAAATTATAAGCACTCGCAGAACCTGTATAATAATTAAGAAAACAACACAACACTTCCAGCAAATCTATCCATTGTGACAAACACTGACATCTATCTAACAATCATAATTCAGTCTGTCAGCCCTATTTTCCAAGAGGAATAGCCATCTCTCTTTCCACTACACACATTTTTTAGCTATCAGACTATCTCCACCAACGCTTATTTGTCTGCAAAACTCAACTTAAAAGATTTCCATAAGAGCAATGTGGACTTATACATTATTTTCTACTTTGCATGATGTTGCGGCCAGATGTACGTCCACCTAGCAATTCACTTCGACGCTTTACACCATCGGCATCGTCAGCTGCAAGACATATAGTGCAAAAAATTCATTACCTAATTACCTGAGCTAGTCTGTGCAATTACTCCACATTTCGAGAACGCTACCACAAATAAGTATGAAAGCTGTGGATAGGACTTCCTATATCAGAATATAAGATCCACAAAACACATGATTTCAATTGGTGCCTACCAAAAAAGAGATAATAAATAAAACTAAATGATACAGAAAAAACTTGTAATTAGGAATCAGAACAGTTCGATGGAAAAAGGATCTTATGAAGTAAATACGACCTATACCAATAACTTATCATGGGTAGGGGCATAGGGAAATCATTGAAAGTTAGCAGAAGTTGTAGACAACAAAATATTGATATTAGCTAAAATTATATTATTAAAAATCAGAATTCTTAAGTGTGGAGAAAGAAAGTTGAATTGAGAAGAGAAATTAAAGATATGGAAACTAAAGGGCATATCGGAATGTATCGAAGAGAAATAAGTTCATCTACCAACTGCTGAACATGAACAAAATGCAATTACATGTTGTATCATGCAAATCAACATGTCTTACTACTAATTCGGGATTAACATTCGAGCAAGGATTCAGAAATTTTCAATAATAACAAACATTATCTTGAGGAAGCAGTTGTTGATAAGAGCCGCCCTCAATAAATACTAATCCAGGGTGCTAATCGAGTGAACGCAATCTGCTTTGGGAAATTCTTTCCTAAAAGAAGACTAGTGGAGCATGTGATCTGTGCAAAGAGAATCAATAGCAGCACACCACGACGATGCAATCATCCTTTTTTGTCATATATTTAACAAAAGTAACAAGATGAGCAGTTAAAAAGACTAACTCGGTCTTACAGCCCCAGCATATGTTACACTGGCCAAAAATATTTTCTCCTACAATCGTATATATGAAAAGAATATTTTGGTTTTAAGTACACTGGATGTATAGGCGGCAACCAAAATGAAGTTAGTAAAATGCTAACTCCTCCAAAAGCATTTATCAAAACCGAATAGAGCATGCTCCAATTCATAGTTACTAAGACAACAGAAAGATACTGCCTACAATGTTGTTTGCGAATTTTGTACCGAACAAATTTAAGTACTTGACCAATAATATTATAAAAATAATGATTAAAGTTAAACACAACAAAAGGTATTCACGGAGAGTGGAACTTTCTATAAGGCCACATGTGATAGATCCTAAAATTTGTGCTACCATATCTGACATATATTTACGTCGAGAGGGTGCAAAACAAGAACGGGATTTTCCTTCGATGGCTCTCATTGCTCAAGTACAGTTCCATGGTCACAACGACTATGCACATCCAACGAAGCTTTAAATATAACTTACAAGTCAGGAACTTCAGCAATTGGAGTAGTACCAAAAGGGACATCAAAATGTCGAATTGTAAGTAATGTCACGTGAACTGCTGAATGACAGAAGGAAGAAGCGAGAATCAGACGAGCTCGAGGCGCACGGATTAGTCATCATACCTGGACCAACACTTCTGGTACACGATATCCCGGCAAGCCCCACCATATTTTATGCTTAGAACACACCCAACTGCCAGCACTACACCCGCCTTCTCACCGTCGTTCTCTCCCCACTGTCCACCACCTACTAATATTTTCTATGTAGCTCAATGTGCCATACGATAATATTTAATCTTGATGTAAGATTGCATTTAATATCAACCTAGGTATATAGAAATGAAGAAAGGAGAAACTGATCCATGATCCATGATACTTTGATGGATGTTCATGGCAAGTGATTTAGAAATTGTATTTAACATAACTGGTCATGATAAATTTCCATACGATGGGAAGTATGCAAGGATGAAACATGAAGGGTTTCGCAGCATAGTAAATCAAAAAAATTCTACAGATGCGAACGGGAAAGCCAAGATCTAATCTAGGAGAGGCAATCAACGAGAGGGATAGATGAGATCTTCATACCCTTGAATAAATCGCACAGCGGAACGTTCAACAGAACGTGGTTGATGTAGTCGTACTAGCCTTCTCCTCCTCGCGATCCGATCTGATCCAACGCCGCAAGTGGCGACGCCTCCGAGAGATGCACACGTACGGCACCGCGACGTCTCCTCCTTCCTCGGTCCAGCAAGTGGGGTGGAGAGATAGATTGGATCTACAACACGACGGCGTGGTGCAAAGGTGGAGAGTTTCTGCGGCAGGGCTTCGCCTACGCGCAGTCGGGAGAGAGAGAGAGAGATCTGGAGGGCAGCAGGTAGGCGGCTAGGGTTCAAGGAGGGGTAGAAGGAGGGTGCGCCCCTGCCCTCTTTATATAGAGGGCTGGCCGGCCCCCTTGCCCCTCCTCCAAGCCCTAGGGCCGGCGGCCACAAGGGTGGAGTGGGGGGCAAGTTTCCCCCCTTCTAGAAGATCCCCTAGGGTTTTGGCCGGCTGGTCCTATGGGGCCTTGTGCCCCTGGCCCAATGCGGCCAGGGCACTCCCTCGTAGGCCCATGCCCCCCTCCTACAAGTGGGGCCATGTTGGTCCCACTCCGGAAGCTTCTAGAACCTTCTGGTACAATACCGAACATTCTGAAACAATTTCGAAATCCAAAAACGGCTTTCCTTTATATGAATCTTATTCTCCGGACCATTCCGGAACCTCTCGTGATGTCCTGGATCTCATCCGAGACTCCGAACAAAAACTCATAAACCAATTATCCATTCTATCCTAGCGTCGAGGCACGTTAAGTGTGTGACCCTACGGGTTCGAGAATATGCAGACATGATCTTCTATCAATAATCAACAGCGGGATCTGGAAACCCATATTGACTCCCACATATTCATCGATGATCATATTGGATGAACCACGATGCCAGGATTCAATTAATCCCATATTTATATTCCCTTCGTCACGCGATATTTTACTTGCCCGAGATTCGATCGTTGGTATCGGCATACCTAGTTTAATCTCGTTCACAGCAAGTACTCTACTCGTTCCGTAATCCGATATCACTTTGTGATTAACTCCTTAACCACGTGCTTGCAAGCGGTGTTGATATCGATTACCGAGTTGTCCCGAAGTATATCTCTCTGACTTGGGAGGGACAAATCCCATCTCGATACATACAACCCAACAAGTACTTTCCAATCACCTGAGAGACACATTTATGATCACCCTCTCATAGGATAACGTTTGATGACCTCAAAGCTTTCTTCCGATACCAGGGAGTTGCATTATCTCATGGTCTAAGGAATACAATATTTGACATAAGAAAAGCTTCGCAAAGATGAACACCATGACATGATCTAATTGCTCTGCTTGATTTGGGTCTATCCATCACATCATTCTCCCAATAACATGATCTCATTATTAATCGACAACTCATGTCTATGGTTAGGAAACCTTAACCATCATTAATCAATGAGCTAGTCCATAGAGGCGTACTAGGGACACGGTGTTGTTCATAAACCACACAAGTATCAAAGTTTCCGCTTAATACAATTCTAGCATGGAATATAAACTTTATCATGAACAAGAATTATAACAATAACATCTTTATTATTGCCTCTAGGGCATAATTCCAACAAAACATAGCTATCACAACAACATACATGTCTGCCGATGAATTAACAAATCTATCTTCGCCTTAGAAAGACATACAGGCGAAGGTGCTGCTATGTATTCAAGCACATAACATCTACATTTGTAAATAGCATAATTGCCATTTGGAGAAAATAAAATTTGTCTAGTTACATGCTTACAGCATGGCCGCGTGTCCTCAGTGTGCATTTTAGTGACGATAAAAGTTATATAATAGCAGTCCCATAATTCAGTTAGGCCTTTGATTTTCAGAATAAGCTTAGGAGGGATCAAAATGGCAGCTTATACATATCACAAAAGATCTCTCTAACAAACATGTAATGCTAGATAATAAGTCTATATACCACACTCCAAGACTTCTTCCACAGGTTCTTGTTATTTTCACAACCAAAATAATCAATAAATATCAAGAAAGGGATATTTTGTGGTCAACGCTTTTATAACAGATATATGAATCTTATTCTACTATACTAATTTATTAAAATTTACCCTCCACAAGCCATTATCTTCTTCTATTAGCCAAGAAAATAATTATATTTTAGCAGTGAAACATCAAAACAAAGTACCCAAGGGTACTGCACCGAGCAACCTCAAAATTATGTATTAGTAGAAGAGAACAAAAATTAAGAAACAACAAAAATATACCATTATCTTGTATAACCAATTCTAAGTGCAGCATGAAGAAAAAAAGAAAAAACAACAATATACTCGTTTTATGTAACAAATTCTAAGTGTGTGTCGTGTGAGGAAACAATAGATTGCTCTACGTCTACAGGATTAGTTATTATGTGGATTTCACACTCAGTTACCTTCAGATACAGAAAGTGTAAATCCATAACAAGAGGATCCAATCTAAAGCTGTGACCATGGAGGGGCGTCAAGTGTCTTTACTTCTATAGATCATGTCCGAGAATATTCCAGATAATCAAGCGATGGGATCATTTAAGTCAAGAAACTACCATAGTATACTAAACACATTGTAGCTCCCCCATGTCTCACTTTTGAAACTACCGTTGCCAATAATCTATGAATAGGAAGTAAAAAGGCAGAAAGCCTCGGATCAAATCCATTTGATGCTACGACATGTGCTTAATAACAAAGTAAAATCACAAGATGCATTATAGAATTAAGGTGAATATATGTATTCAGCTATTAATTTGCACTCTCATCATCATGGTCCATTTAAAAATGGAAGCATGGGGCTAATATACAAAAAACATCTACTCCCTCCGTCCTGAAATAAGTGACTTGGGTTTGTCTAGATTTAGATGTATCTACACACTAAAATGCGTCTAGATTCATATAGAATCTAGACAAATCCAAGTCACTTATTTTAGGACAGAGGGAGTAGTTAGCAAACCAATTCACACCTTGATGTATGTGAAAATTGAAAAGCAATTAATCTCAAATGCCCATAGAAGTGATGTTGAACATGAACCAATCTTATCAAATGCTGCTATAAGCCATTCATTACACTATTATTCTTAGCTCGGAAAGTTTCATAAAGCCAAGTAGAAAAATAAGCGACATGAAACCCAGAAATCAATGGGGCTCATAGTGCACTCTGCTCACATGGGGAACAAAATAGAACAGGTGATAGAGTATACACCCTCCAGGTAACAAGATAAGTAACATGTAAGTAAAAATGTTAGACCTATTCGATGATTCATATTATGAGAAATAGATAATATGAAGCAGTCAACCACACACCGTAAGTCAAAATATTACTGCATGTTGGCCAAGTTACTGTTGAGGTGAAGGCCAACCTTGACTTTCCTTTTATCAGTTCAGAAACTCAAATCTTACTTTAAGAGAATTCTGATGAAAGTAGGCAAGATTCGAACACAAAACAAAGAATTAAAGAAAATATAGAAATCTGTAAAGCCTTGAAAATCTCAAAGAAGATGCGGTTAAGAGAAAATAGTGATAAGTAATAGATTTCAACATTACCTCCTGATTTGTTGGGACACAATTGACATCCACGATGCACTTGACGTTGTTATCCAAAACTTGCTATATGAAATTAGGGAGATAAATATTATAAGAAGATAGCAGCTAAGAAAAACAAGGAGAAACACTTTGACTTATTGTTGAGTGACTTCAAATAAATCCGCTTGATTATCTATATATTGTTTGCATGAAGTTTGGGTCGGCTAGGTCGTGGTCTCCTGCATGAACTATGTCCATTCATCCGATCAGTGCAGGAGGAGCCAGTATATGTGGATCGCTCCTCTACCTCGATGACGGATGATGACATTCTCCTTCTCACAGATATCTATTTGTGCATTAGCGCAGGAGCAACAAAGATGGACAATGCATATAATCTAATATCCAGTGCGTCAGTAGGCAATAGTTACCATGTTGAACTATGTAACCCCCATGAATTCTGGAGTGTTTCAAGAAGACTACCTATCGGTCTGACTAAATATAAGGAAATTAAACACCAGGCTATAATATTATCTTTAAGGTAGCCTATTTACAATACTGCGATAAACTATTGTATAAAACCAGATTCAGTTTTGGAGGCAGTTACAGGAAACTAATCAGAGATTTAGAAGTGATAAGTAATGGTGGCATGAGATAATTCCAAGGATTTGCAATTAGAACTATTGATGTGAGAATCTCATAATCCAAATCAAATCATCAAGGCGGCAAGGAGACTGCAGTGCACGGGGGAGCAGACAGCTACGGTTCTCTATGCATTAGTCAACTTATGCTAGTACACACTACGAAAATCAACAATTTTTTCATGCATCTATCATCAATATTTCCATCAACCACACAATCAGTAAATAAAGAAAGGGGATAAAATCTGCGATAAGGTGTTGTGGATACTGGTGCCATAGAGAGGACCTTGAGGTGGAGGGGAGGTCCTCAAGCGTCGGCATCGAGGTGCAGGGAGCCGCCAGTCGGGCAAGACGGATTCTCGAAGGTATTTCGTGGGGGCAGTATCATTAGGTGAGGAGGTCCTGCAGGCGGCGACGATACCCAAACCCTAGGGTGGTCTAGTAGGAGCCAGCGACATGTGATTCAAGTGGCTTGGAGGTTGGTTAGACGAGACACAGCGGGAGCATCAACCATAGGGAGGAGGTGGCATTGGAGGGCCGACACCAACGGCCTGCAGCCTGCTAGGGTGGAGTGCAACGCCATGGGAGGAGATGAGATTCAGGGGAGAATGGGGAACGGGGAGGGATTTCCGGTGTGTATTGCTTGGGTCGTTTCCTGGAAGCGGAATTTCCGCAGTGGCAGCAGTGGGTAATTTTTTAGCTGCACCCTTCTTATCAACGTTCCTACAACAATAGACGGTCTGGATCCTTCCAACGTTTGTGATGTCAAAATGTTTGATGACGACCTACGATCACCAACTCCCATTTAATAGTAAAAAAGAAATGCAGCGGTGTTTTACAAAATGTCTGGTGCCACATGTCCACACAAGGATTATTTAGGACTAGTTTTGCACCGATAAGCAAGTATTGGAACTAGCTATTCCCATCTTACAATTAGTGGGACTAATTTGCATATGATGAACAAGTATTTAGCTCTACTAGGATTCCAATGAAAAGGAGGTAAAATATGAAGCACAACATTCCAAAGGATTTAATACTCCTAGTACCAGCAGCCAATCCTTTCCTTAATAAAGCCTGCCGCGGCACTGTGCAGAACCACAATGGCAATATTTAACGTTTACTCTGCCATTCAGATCATGGACATGATCTATCTCGTAGTTATAGTCATAAGTCAGCTGCTGTAGTGGTGAAATGTTCTCCATGGCAAAGAGCATGATATGGGGCACTCTTTTGTCATCATGGTCCCAGAGAACATTCTGTGCGTAGAGGTTAGGTGAACAGCTATGGTTGATGAATCTTCCAATATTTCCATACTCAGCTGCATCTATTGTGAATCCCTCATCTTCATTGGTCAGAGAGCGAGCACCAGAAGAATTCGGACCTGGAATAGCTGATGGCATCTCCTTCCATATATCGTAGTTCTGTCCTATATCAAACAAGTATTCGTCATTACTTCTCTGGTTGGGTTCCTTGCCATGTAACAGCTCACCAACATACTCGCATATAAAACTTCCAGCAGAGATTGACCTTAGGGATCTTACACCCCAACCTGTCTTGGTTGTCCTGAATACTTCCAGTGGTATTTTCATGCCAAGCTGACTGACCCTGTTGTGGCACGAAGGAGGACACCTACAGGATGGACCGCACTCAAATATGAGAGGCTTTGCATGAACAACTGCACCGTTGAAGTTAAATGGG
This sequence comes from Avena atlantica, assembly GCA_910589765.1. Classification (NCBI taxonomy): domain Eukaryota; kingdom Viridiplantae; phylum Streptophyta; class Magnoliopsida; order Poales; family Poaceae; genus Avena; species Avena atlantica. The sequence continues at coordinate 135,904,537 of OU342739.1, forward strand.
ATTTCTCCTCCATTCTTCATAATACAAGTGCAGTTAGCAGAATCTGAGCAGCCATCGGTGCAGTCACAACCCTGACTTCTTTCTGCAGTCAAGGATGGACCTCTATTTCTAGTGATGTATTTGAAAGATGCGGGACGTGCATTGTCAATATCATTGATCACACAGATGGGAGTCTTCTCCTTTCCTTGCGATACATCAGCTATGCAGAGGCCTGGACGCACTACAGACTTTTTCAACCCTTTAGCAACATGCAGAGGTAATTCTGGTTGTCCAGGAATCCTTTGTAACCTGTATTTGAAGACCCTTGAACCTGGTAGACCTTCTTGCCAGCAATCCGCCACTTGATAGAGCCCATCATAAGTAAATGTTGAGACTTCTTTGGCCTTCGAATGACTGCCTTCCTCTCTATTTGGACCTTTAAAGCCATGAATTACCCGGACAGCCGTCCTTGTTTTGATGCAATTCTTTAGGGCCAGGTTCCCGCGCACAAGCTTTTGATCCTCATTTTCCTTCTTGCCAGCAGGCTTTCCTCCGCAGCCAGTGTATATTACTTCACCTGAGCTAGACAGCTCGTCAGGGTAACCTCCAGAAGCAACAATGCTTATGGCAATAAGCGTATCATTAATATCCTTCATGGTGTCAATGCCTCCTTGGTATGGTCGGTGGAGACCAACAATGGCCAACTCCACTCTGTATAGAAATTCGTCACCAACTTCAACACCAGGGACTTTACCCAGAATAGGTCCATGTTTGGTAAAGCCCGGTAATTTTCTGATTATTTTATCAGCTGCAAGATCAATTCTAGTACTCTTCAGAGAATGCTGTTCCACAGCTTGAACAAGTGTCCGGCATATGAACTGAAACCTTCGGCAAATCATCTTGACTTTGCTCCGAGCATCAACATTCTGGCCACCATGCTGCATGTGACGCCAAACTGATGGAACACACGAGGGATTATTGAGGTACATCTTAAGCTTTCCTTCATTACCAGCTACTGCGTTCCAAATTTCATCATCACCATCCAGAGGGGAGGCCTCTTTATCCTTCAATTTCACCTTGTTATGCAATGCAGATGTAGGGGCAACATTCATGGGAAGATATTTGTTTTGAGTTGGACCTATTACCTTCAACTTTTTCCTGTGGGCAAGTGATTCCCTCGTAGTGGTAACAGTAACAGACTCAGTCTCCTTGCCCGTAGAATAGGGTCTATCCAGATTAACCGACCTGGGCTTATGATTTGCTTCAACAGGTAACCGAACTGATTTTCTAGCCGTGAATTTCACCTTACTTCTCATGACAACTTGGCCTTGCCCCCCTGCTGCGACAGGAGGGGATCCCGTTTTCATGCTTGAGCTTTCAGACACTTCCTTATCCCAAAGATATTCTTTTGGAGGACCCTCAGAAGGTTTAGTGGCAACCTTGGGTGAGCTGCCTTCACATTTGTTCATCACCTTGACATCTTCAGCAACTTCCCATGATACAGGCTTTCCCTTGCTCTGCAGCATGTTCCCATGGATCTTCTCATCAGAAAACGCCCCCATAGAAGGTTCCGCGGCAACAACCGAAGGAACAGCACACTCGTGTCTATCAGCTTTAACTTGAGACTCTTTTGGAGGACCTTGAGCAGAAGGTTTAGTGGCAGTCCTGGGTGAGCTGCCTTCACATTTTTTCATCACCTTGACATCTTCAGCAACTGCCCATGATACAGTCTTTCCCTTGCGCTGCAGCAGGTTCCCATGGATGTGCTCATTAGAAAAATGTCTTATAGATGGTTTCACAGCTGCGATCAGTGGAACAGCAGACTCATGTGTACCAGCTCCAAGCTCAGGCAGGTCATTGTTGAGAGTAACATGAGACTCTTGGGGGAGGACATGGTCAGTTTCTGTAGGAATCTCAACATAATCTTCTGTAGGAATGTCACCATCCTCCTGTTCTTGTATCTCTGCTATTCCATCCAAAGCATTCTTGCTCACAGCTTCCATAGTGTCCATGGCACACACATCGGAACGACCACGGGTTGCCACAACTGCCTCCACCAATGCACCCAAACCACCACGATCAGCAGGCAGGGCTTCCAGCTGCAAACCAACCTGACTGCTTCCTCTGCTAGGAAGTGGAACCACGACGTCCCTTCCGCAGCCATGAGGGAAGCGGCGGTTAGCAGATACCATCCTCCGCTTCGGTAGCGGTCGCATGATCGGCGTCAACTCCTTCATCCCCAGTTCAGCACTCCCTGGTGTTATTACCATGTGTTTCACCACCAAACCAGCAACTCCCGCTGCTCCATCTGAAGATGTCACCAATGCAGCCTCTGGAGCATGATGATACCCATCTGACACTGGAGCTCCACCGCCATCTGCAGCCATCACCTTCTCCGGCACACCACCCAAACCAGCATTGGCAGGCGCAGCGTCCAGCCACAAGCCATCCTCATAGCTGCCACCGGTACCGGCAGTACGAGAAACAGACGCCTTAATCCCCAATTGACCACTCCCATCGGTCCTTCCCATGTCTTTCACGACCAAACCAGCAACTCCTTCTGCTTCATCTGAAGAGGTCACCAATGCAGCCTCTAGACCATGATGACACCCATCCGACAGTGGAGCACCACCACCATCTGCAGCTGACACCTTCTCCAGCACACCAAAACCCGCATTGGCAGGCGCATCTTCCAGAGGCAAGCCAGCCGTACCCGCAGCGCGAGAAACAGACGCCTTCTCCGATATGGTACTAAAATCACCACTGGAAAATGCAGCTCCGAGCCTCGACCCGTCGTCGCTGTTGCCCACGATCAGCGGGGGTGCGTCCCTTCCGCAGCCAGGTGGAAACTGTCGCTTGGCGGACACGGCCCTCCGCTTGGGCGGCGGAAACGCGGCCAAAGCCAACCCCCTTTTCATGTCCAGTTCACCGCCTCCGCTTCCCCTCTCCTCCAACAAGCCGGCAACCCCCTCTGCGCTGTCCCCGACCAAACCTCCCGATACCGCCACCGTATTCCCTCCCGCCGCCACTTCCTCGGCTTGGCTTCTACCACGGGCCGGTTCCACCTCGCCGCGCGCCCGCACGATGCTCCCGCCCGCGGCGCGTGGAGGAGGAGGAAGCGGCGGCAAAGGGCGAGGAAGCGCGGCCGTGCGTCCGAAGAGGCGTGGCAAGGCGCGGTTCGTGGGGACGTCCGTCGGCCTCGGTGGCCGCGCGGCGTGGAAGTGGAACATCGCTACGCCGAGGTTGCTTCCGCCGATCGATCGAATCACGCACCTGCAACCATCCCTACTCTGTTTCGAACCCCCAAAAAAAAACCGAATCACCCGCCGCCCGTTACGACGACGCAAAATCGAAGCCTATGAGGAGGGAGGGGGCTTGGGGTGCGCTGACCTTTCGGACGGATGGTGACCAACGGCGGGGACGACGGCGAGAAGGAAGGACGCCGGCGAGATTAGAGGGACGCTGGGGTTTTATTAGGCAAGGGAATGGTGTGTGATTTGGTGGGGTCTGCGGGGGCTCGAGTTTTGAGAAGCACAAACGCTCTTCACACCTCTCTCCGGTGAGTACTCGGCTTTTTTTTTTGACATGTACTCGGCTGGGGGTTGGCCAATGGACAGGTGTCGGCCACGGGCGCTACCTATAGTACTCCCGCTGCGGGTTGGAGATTGGACTTGACTCGGGCCTGAGGCGGACTGAACTGGACCGGGTCGCGTCCGTCACACAAGTCCTGCGTGGTCCGTAGTCCGCGCATGGCGCTGTACCGACCCACACGCTTTCTGTTCGTTTGGATTAAGCCGTAGTTGATTTAGCTACGGATTCGGACTGTCTGGCTAGCCGCGCTCAGCGGCGTGCGATACATTTATTCGCGTAGGATGTAATTTTTTTTGGCAAATTCAAATACAAACAGTTCGCGTTATAAACTGGCAAAGTTCGTACTTAATTTATATTTAGAATATAAAAATGGAATTTAAACTACTAACCCTATCTATTGATCTTCGCGCGCCGACATCGTCTCGTCCATCTACGGATCGAGGTCGATGTACTCCGGCGGCGTCCAGAGGTTGAGCGATGGCAGGGCCGAAGCGGGGGCGGGCGCATGCGGGTTGATCACCTGCCCAGGCCACAGCGTCCAACCGTGTTGGAGGTGCGCCAGCTCCATCCCCACCTCCGATGCGATCGGAGGCGCCCATCCAGGCAACGGAGGCGGTGGAGGTAGATGGGCGTTCGTCTGCGCCACCATGCCTGTGAGTTGGAGGGCCTCCTCGTAGCCGCGCCACTGGGCTTCCTCGGTGAAGGCATCATCGTCGTAGCCCCGCGCGAGCACCTCGCGGTACTCCGGGGGCAGGTTCGCGGCGTCGTCGTCTGCCGCCTCCTGCTTGACGACGACGTCGTCATCGTCCTCGTTGTTGCCGTCCTCGCTGCCAAGGACGGCGTCGGAGTGGTTGTAGGCACCCTCGTCGTCCAAGTCGATGTCGGGGATCTGGTAGACCTTCCCCGGCTGCAGGTTGCGGCGTATGGTGGTGGCGCGCCGCACCTTGTGCTCCCACTCGAGGAACTTGATCCAGTACGCCTCGGAGTGTTAGCCCCTCTCCCACCGTTGGGTCCGGGGGAGGTTGCTAATCCGGCGGCGAATCTCCTCTGCTATCCCTCTGCCCGCCTTGGGCAATGGCGGCACCGGGACACGGTCCCGGTTGAAGTGCCAGCTGGTGGGGAGGGAGACATCCTTGTGCTGGATGGCGCTCGCACTCCTTGATGCAGTAGTATCGACGGGTGCGGCGTTCTCGTGGTAGCGGTAGTCCCCCATGGGCTGGCTTCGGAACTCCTCTAGTCGCGGCGGAGGCGGCAAGGACATCCCGCGGAGGAAGGCCGGCAGTCGAGAGAGCTGGCTGCTAGAGCCATACGTTTCATGGTCGTTCTTGCTCCTCTTCATCCACGACAGATTCCTCATCGTTGGTGCTGGTGGTGGCGGCGACTAGGTTTTGCGATGGTGAGAGGTGAGGAGGACAGCACCGACGGGTGCAAGGTTAAATAGCCCAGCCGCTCGTGAACACGCGCAGCTTCCCGCTCCTTCGCTATTGATGGATGTGAAATATAGCTATCCACACTCACATTTAAACTGGATATTATTCATATATTTGATAAAATATCTCTCTAAATCCTGCCACTAATGCCTAATGATCAAAGAGGTATGCAATCCTGTCTTTTTATTTTTCCCTGCGCTGATAATGACGTTTGATGATGGAAATCACTATATTAAAGTCAAAGATACGAGATTTCCAACAACTCAAAGAAACCTGGAGCCGTGAAGTGGAGGCAGTGCCTTTAACGACCAACTATACGGCGGAAATTTTATTCCGGTCGTATAGTTTCGGCCGTATAGTTAGCACCAACATCGCCAGGTCAAACAGAACAACTTTCGTGAAGGGACCCATATATAAGGAGGCATCGGGCGACGAGAAAACTCTCCTTGGACTCTTCTTTTTTATCAAAACTCTCCCTGCCACCAGAAGCCACCACGCCGGAGGAATAGATCTAGATCTAATCTCCAAACCCTTCTCCACCACCATAGTCATATTCCACCACTTGTAATAGTAGATCTCATCTTCAATTGGCGGCATTGTAAGACTATTTGCTATCAATCTCATTTTTTCCATTACAATGTTTTTGGTTGTTGATTTTATCTCTATGTGTGAGTAATTATCCTTGGGCTAAGGGCTTCGGCCTAGCCATGTAGATTTTGTGCATGTTATTTATCATAGATGGGATCATGTATTAGTTTGTATGACATGATGATTATTATACCCTCTCTTTCCTCAATCTAAGGACTTGTCAGGTACCCCAAGACCCCAAGGATTGATCCAGGTATAGGGAGTGTGAGTAATGACTGAACTATAGGTTGGGAACCCCAGTGACAGAAGGGGTAGTACTACTTTATGAGGAATTTACTTGGGATTAACGATCACATCACTATGCATATCATTAGTTCTTTTTCTTATATGGATGAGACTAGTAGCTTATTGCTATAAGCGGTTGCGGAGGCAATAGCAATTATGGATGCATTGCCCACATATAATTATCTTGCTCTAACAATTACATGCATAATTTATTACTATATTTTATTTCCATCAGATGTTTTGCACAACTACTGGTGAAACCGAAAGCCCCAGGCCCTCTCTCTCTCCATCATCAACAACAACAAAAGATCACAAACTCTTGGTCCGGTGAAAACACAAAAGGAATTCTAAAACTTTTGAAGGTCCGTTTAAGTAACCTTACTACACTTGATGCTTCCTGAGGATTCGATACACCTAGGTCTACTAGGGAAAAAGAACTATACTATATCTATAATCCGGATCGAAGGTATTAACCCTTTTTCTGGTGCCGTTGCCGAGGAAGCAATAGCTACCCTAGTGAGGTTAGTAGGGACCTTGCTAGTTTTAATTCTTGTTTTTACAATCATTAGTATTTTTTTAAGAAAATCCAAAAACATAGGAAATATGGATGAAAAGAAGCTTGGGGAGTTTGCAACTCCCAACAATGATTATTTGCGTACTCATATTATATAGCCAGCAATTACTGCTAAAGATTATGAAATTAAGCCCCACTATTTAAGTTTGGATCAACATAATCAATTTGGAGGCTCTGCTGTTGAGGATAGAGGTATAAAATTAAATACTTTTACTGAAATATGTGATATGATGCGCATTAAAGATGTTGACCCCGATGCGGTCAAGTTGCGCTTATTTTCCTTTCTATCTTAGAGGAAAAGCTAAAGAATGGTTGCTATATTTGTCTAGAAATTCTATTGCATCATGTGTGGAATGTACTTCTTTATTTATGACTAAATTCTTTCCACCTGCAAAGACTATACAACTAAGATCTAATATTACTGGTTTTAGACAGGAAGAGCGTGAGCCACTAGCGCTTGCATGGGAGAGGATGAAAGCATGCATGAGAAACTGTCCCAGCCATGGGATGGAATATTGGTTAATTCTCCATTTATTTTATAATTCTCTTAACCATGTGTCTAAGTATATGCTTTATACTGCAGCTAGAGGAACATTTATGGGTAAACAAATTACCGAAGCAAAACGGCTGCTAGACAATATGTAAGAAAACCATGCCCATTGGCATGTGGAAAGATCAACACAAAGAAGGTGAACTCTGTCACACCTCAAGAAAATGAAGAACTCAATGCAAAGTTGGATGAGCTTATATTAGCCGTCAAAGGTAAGGAAACCCAGGTAAGAGCTATCCCAGAATCAAATATTGAAGAAATAGACTTCATAGCTCGTGATGATTATAACCCAGGTAAGAGCTATCCAAGAAACACTATTCTAGTCCTGTAGGTAACTCTAATAATAATTTGGCATCAAGTAATGGTATTCTCCAAGAAACTCTTAAGTCTTTTATGGAATCACAAAATGAGCAAAATAATATCTTAGTTTTTTTTAGATTTTTTTGAGATTCTAGTTAAAATAACGGAGAACCACGATGTTATGCTTGGTAAATTATCTAACCAAGCTGTAAGTTTGAGGAATGATTTGCAGGCCCTCCAGGAAATAACAAGGATTATTGAGGCACTGCTAGGTAAGATAACCGAGAGTCAAACTCTCATTCTAGCTAAATTTGCAGGTAAAGTTGAGCCCAATCCGGTTGAAGACCTCAAGATGATAAGAATCCAAAGGGAAGAGCCTGAAGAACTTGACTATAGCAATGCTCCTTCACCGAATTATATAGTTAAAGATCTTGTGAAAAGGATCAATATCAAGATTTCGGTAAGTGAAGGAAATGAGGAAGCCATGTATCAAAACTTCGTTAATTAGGTAGAAATAAAGGTATGTGAGCTTGAGGAAGAATATAAAAAATTGTTGAAAAATTACCTGTTAAGCTTGATGATATATTTGAGCCTACTATTAAGATTAAAATTGGGACTAATGAGATAGCGGGACTTTGTGATTTAGGTGCAAGTGTTTCAAAAATTCCAAAAAAGTCTTTTTAATAAGTTAAATCTTGGATCTTTTGGAATCACCGATTTAAAATTATATCTAGCAGATTCTACCTAAAACAAGCAGTAGGAATTATATAGAATACTTTAGTATACATTAAATGTTGTCCTGCTCCTATTGATTTTGTTATTATTGACATGCCTGAAGATGCTACTGCTTCTATCATATTAGGCCATCCATTTTTGAGAACTATTAAGGCTTTGATTAATCTTCATGAAGGGAACGTGAAGCTCCAATTGCCTTCACGGGATCATTTTGTTATTCATTTTCCTAGTAAGAAGAAAGCCAAGCATGATGATAAGGAGGACATCACTTTAAAGGCCAACTATTTTGGAGTGGGTGTTCCACTCATCTGGCCTAAGTGAGCAACATTAAGGTCAAGCTATTTACCATAAAAGAGCGTTGCATGGGAGGCAACCCATGTTAAATAAAGGTTTGAGTAAAGTTTTTTAATTTTAGTTTAAGTTTCATGTTGAATAAAGAGTGCTAGAAAACTCTAGTTGATAAGGAGAGATTCAGTGGTACTAAAATTCCTATTTTATACATGCTAATGTTTGTCGATAATTTAGTCTATCATTTTTATGTGAAAATATGGTGTTTCTCTAGGTTTCAGTCTAAACAGTAATTCTTGAAGAAATAGAAATTTTTTGATGACTACAGAACCTTTAATGACCAACAAACCTCATCTCCATGGAGTGGAAGGGGAAATCGCTCAACCGAAGGCAAAACAACATGTCCCAAAGAAAGTTGGAGGCAAGAGTAGGGAAAAGTCTGTGATAAAATGTTATAAATATGGTGATGAGGGACATGTATCTAGTGATTTCCCGCTGAGGAAATTTGTCAACACAAAAATCCATGATGGCGAAGATGACCAAGAATATGAATCTGAAGATGTAGAGGGAGAATATTTGAGAGCAAATGCACGGTGAATGGCAATGTATGCAAGTTAGTGATTGATAGTTACAACTGTGAGAATATTATCTCTTAGAATTTGTTGAACCATCTAAAGATAGAGACTCATGATCATCCAAATCCCTACACTATTGGATGGATCAAGAAAGCGGCGAATATAAGAATCACCAAAACATGCAACCTGCCACTCTCTTTGGGTAAGTACTATCTCTCAAATGTGTTGTGCAATGTTATTGATATGGATGCAAGCCATGTTACTCTTGGGAGGCCATGGAAATTCGATGTGGATGCTATACACTAAGGAAAAGAAAATTCTTATTCCTTCAATTAGAACAAGAAAAAATCATCATCCTACCAAACCAATCAAATGGTATTACCTCTAAGGAGGAGGGAAAAGTATGTTAACTATTTATCACACCTCTAATGAGTTTATGGAGGACACGAAAGAGGGAAATATGTGTGTTGCACTTATTGTTAACGGTGAAGAGCAACCGACGGTTCAAATTTCACCGAAGGGAGCCAATCTTCCTAATCTTCCACACCACCGAATGATCCCAAAAGAGCATGCTATACTAAAGGAAGAAATGGAGGCACAAAATCATAAGTACAAACAGTTGGCTAACTACAAACGAAGTATGAAATCATTCCAAGTTAGTGATGGTACACCTCCAAAAAGAAAGGTTGGCTTTAGGCGTTAAGCGAAATCTTAGACAGCAGAAGCTTAAATCTTTATCATCAGAAGAAGCTCTCTATGAAGATAACTTGAGGTAGAGTTCTAAACAACCAGTGGATGATGATGAGGGACAACCAAAAAACAAAACAAAATAAAATAGAAGTAAAATCTAGTACTAGTGTCTACAAACTTCTACTATATTCTAGGTAATATGGTCTGTTAGTCATATGTGTTGTAGTAGTTCTAGAGTGTCCTAGTTATGTGTTATAGTTATGTTGGTCGTATTTGTTTACTAGCTTTAAGTAGTGTTCCCTGGAACCTTCTAGCTATGAGTATAGCTAAGGAGTGAAGTTTCATGCAGCCTATAAATAGAGGCCCTAGCCTTTATATATGTAACCACAGTTTGTAACCTCTACCTATCAATAAAGAGAAATTTGTGTTCTTGTCCTACCTCTTGTGTGTTGAGAGTTTTAGGACTGAACTCTCGACAACCCTCATCCCTAGAGTGATATCTAGCACATCACATTAAAGTGGTTCCTTCAACATTTGTGATGTATTTATTATAGCAGTAAGGTGGAGTTGTTCCTCGACAACCTTTGTTCTACATAAGTGTAACACCCCAACATTTAGGACAAACAAAGGGTAGATATAGGATTTTGTGCATGTGCATGCATGCACATCTGTAAAATGTGGATAATTTTTTTCAAATAAAAACCTAAACAGATTTAGAGTTTCTTTCACTCTCTAGAGGTAGGAATAGCTCTTGAAAGTGATTGTTATAAACTGACATGATATTTATGAATTAGTGTGTTTTTTGGGGAAATATTTTGAATTCAAATTTGATATTTGAATCAATTGGAAAATATTTAAAATTTAGAAGTTGGTATTTTAAAATGTTTTCCAAAATTATTTAGTAATAGTATTTGTTACAATAAAGATATATAAAATAATAATAAGAATTTTAGATAAAGAAATTCAAATAAGAAATGAATTCTTATTTCTTATCTTTATTCCTTAAACATTTTACAATGTAGTAATGATACAACCAATAGAGTAATTCATTACAGTAAAATAATTACAAGAAATGAAATTCTAATATAAATAAATTATTATAAGATTCTTACAAAAAGAATAAAAAGGTAAAATTACAATGAGAATCTATCAATCTATCTAATCCTATACTATATCTTGAGTATCCAGATCTTGTACCTAAAAAATACAAAAACAAACAAAATAAAAACAAAAGGTTATTTTGTTAGGATTACTCTCAGTAGGGAATAGTGAAGTGCATTGTTCATAGAACATCATTGAGTAATAATTTAGGGGCAAGTTTTACCAATGAGAAAGTATCTATTTTATCAAATAAGCCTCAAGGTCATATTATTATTAACATCACAGTAAAAGGGACAAGTTTCTCCAGGATAGTAGATGGTAAAAAGATAAAAGGCGAAACCACCTCGCTGATCTGATCCACAAACAACACCAAACAGCCAGGCAGCACAGTCAGCTAAATGCATGTTGTGTGTTGTCGACACAGCAGGAGACGCACAAACAATCAAAAGGGAAGTGCACAGCCGTAGCACATCTCCCAGTAGCTTATTTCCATTTCCAAGCACAAGGTCAAGAACACATCAAACCTGCCCAAAGCCAAGCAAAACCACCAGCCAAGCTATACACCAGATCATCCAAACCATCCACTAGATGGTGACATAAGGAGGGGGTGGAGCAGGTGGACAGCAAGATCAAGGTCAAGCTCGCAGGAACCAGAAGGAGCTGGAGCAGCACCAGGAGAGTAGAACAAGATCAAGCCAGCACAACAAGCTATCAAGATTTATCCCACCAGATCAACCAGCATCACAGCAACAACACCAACAACCAAGTTGTGTGGTGAGTATATATAAAACCATCACATGATTCAATCATCTTATCTAGACTATCATACATGTGTTATTTTATATATAAACCTCTCAGAAATCACCCAAGAGGGGTGTATCCATCATAAAGGAAAATCCATCAAAAGCCAATGACTCATCTTTACAAATAAACCAGGATCTCAGACCAACATCATAGATCCTAGATATAAAGCTATATTTTCACAATACAAGATCACAGTAGCCCAAGATCATTATTTCTGGGCACATCTCTGAAAGGAGTAGCACCCCAGGAATTAAAAGATCTTAGGGATCCATGTAAAATAGTAAGTACATCAATCATTTTATCAGGGAACTCAAGAATCAGTAACTGGTACTAATACCATAACACATCTATAAGGGACAGCCAGTTAGGAACTTAGTTCCTAGGCCTTAGACCAACATCATAAGCCAAAGATAACCCACAGGTAGCATAGGCAAATCTTTTCAATAAAATCTTCCAGCTTATATTAGTACAAAGTTACTCTAGAACAATGATAGAATAAAGCCTAGCACTAGAACAAGCACTTGTGTGCCATTCCAAGATGGTGTCACAAGAGTGAGTTCCATACCAAGCAAATTCTATATTTAGCTTTCAACAGTAAACCTATAGTTAATTAGTTAATCATTTTCCTGGAATCAACAATCAGGAATCATTCACAAATTTGCATATACACAATCAGTGTATCATTGGATTAATATATCAACTTCAATATGCATATATCCACACAAGCTAGTACTTATAAATACATTGAATAGTCACTGACAATACTACTGTCAGCACTAATATCATGACAGTAGTGAATTATCAACTCACTAGAATCCACAAGTAAAAGTCTCACAATCATTTAGACAGTAATCAATAGGGTATAATCATCACAAGTATATCTAATCATTCACCATCCTCAATGACCACCACTACAAGTAGCAATCAATTCATTATAATCAAATCAGAGGGGTGAACCCTAATCAAAGCCTGAACCCTAATTAGGGATAGACATTTGAAGCACATAGAGTAGATCAAGAGAGGCATAGGATAGAGAGCACGAGGGGGAAGAAGAACATACTCACCAATGGTCCTTGCTGTTGATTAGAAGAGGAAGCAGAGGGGCCGACGAACGCATGATGGCCCGGGGAGCACCCAACGGGCGCTGCAACCCGCACCAGCGGTTGAACAAGCGCCCCAAATCACCACGAATACCACATAGTCTCACAGGAGCGGCGGAGAGAACCTCACCGGCAAACACCCCAAACCATAAGGTTTGGTATAGAGCTAGCCTGTCCAAAGGAGAGATCTAGGGGAAAATCAAATTGGACCAAGCAAAGGGCAGGGCCATCAACCTCACCATACACCACGGCGGCGGCCAGGGAGGTCCAGGGCGGCGTAAATCGAATGGCGACGGCGTCGGCAACACCATAACCCCACGGGGCCGAGAATGAAGGAGATGAACGAGGAAGGGAGAGAGAAGTGGGGTGTACTGGGCCGATAAGGTCCAGTACCACTTCGGTAGGTAAATTTTGACCAGCCCATTTGGGTCAGGTTGGGCCTGGTCAGCCCAATTGGGTAGCCCAAAACTTAAAAGAAAAAGAATTTAAAGAATGACCAAAAGACCTAAATACCCTAGGATTTAAATAAATTCTAGAAAATAAAATAAAACCCCTACAAATACAAATGATATATTTTTAGGTTTTAATAATAAAAACTACCTAATTAAATTAAGACATCCATTCTTAATAGAATAACTTTAGGATTAAATATTTTTATAATATATATTCCTTATGGAATTTTATAAAAATAAATAAGATACCTAATTTTTTTTTACTTTTATCATCCTTAATTAGTATAGTATTTGATGAAAATACTAAATTGATATTTAAGATATCAAAATAAAATATTATAAATTAAAATGCTTATTCTTAAAAGAAATATTAAGAGAATAATTCTAAGAGTTAAAATTAAATAAAAATTAGTTTTTAACTCTATTACTAATATGTTATATTACAAAAATATTGAAATAATATTTACAAAATATTAAAAGTTATTCCTTAAAATGAATTCCTCTATTACATAAAGAAATTTCAGAAATTAATATATTGGGTAAAATACACAAAGAACATAAATAACAAATGATGCATTGCATTACTATGCATATTCATTTTTGCTTCTTTAAATATTATCCTTACCAGGCAATAATGGTGTTTTGTAGACATAGAAGCTCAAGGTCGAGTGCAAGCATCCGACTTCACTACCTTGCAATCACAAGGGAAGTTCATCGCTTGCTCATGTCCTTTGATGAGTCTTTACCAAAGTAATTGCAAATTGTGTGTTATCATCTATGTTTAGAAAAAAAAAATCTTAAAACCAACAAATTATTGATATCATCCTAAGTGGTGATATGTATAAGGTGAGCAATGGAACTTAGGTTTCCATTTGCAATGAGATTAATCACTTAGGACTTAACAACCCATGAAATTAGTGATCCTAGCGCCGTATATTACGCGTTAACCATGAGATTTGGAATGGTATGGAGAAGTCAAATGTATCCTTTTCCTTTCGTATGTAGGCAAGACGACCTTAACGTGAAGCTGTGTTTCGTTGCGAGGATCCACCATATAGGTGGGCACCCTTAGGCCCCACGATTTTGGTGTCTTGATTATCTACGAGCGGTTGTCGGAGGTATAGTCAGCCCTATATGGAAATTGCCAGGGGCATCACCAGCTCATAGAGTCTTCGGGAACTCATCATGGTTATAGCTTACCCGGGAGGGGGCTTAACGAAGGTGTAGTCAGCCCTGGAGGATTGTGCAGACATGCAGGGTTGCAGAGAGGGAAGTGATTGGCTTGGATCACCTACTGGGCCCCACATCATGGAATTGTGGACGGGAAAGTACGCCTAGTTGTGCAATAAGGAGTTGATCTCTCATGGGTAAAGTAACGCACCTCTGCAGAGTGTAAGAACTGTAACTTGTTACTCCCTGTTCCGGGAAGGAGCTACGAACGCGGCAGGAAAGGAACTACATGAAAGTTCTGGTCAACCTGTGAAGACTGATGGGCATAGTTTTTGATAATAAAATCAATCTTTGAAGAAATGTTTACGAAAACTGCATAGTACCAAGGAATGATAGTCCGAGGTGGTAGATAGAGCATCAAACTTGCAACCTTGCATATAATGAACTTGCTGGGTAACGCTGTTACTCGCCCTTTCCTTTGATCCCCTGCTTAGACTCTGAGGATCGAGAAGATACACCATTATATGCAGTAGAAGGACAAGAGGATGTCTACTATGAGGAGCCCTATCTATCTGGCGGTGTGGAAGGGGTGGACTATGAAATCTGTTATGGAGTGGAGGAGAATGAGTTAGAATAGTTGATGTAGTTATGAGTAACCAATTGAGCCGAGCAACAGAAACTTTATATAATAAGTTGTTGAGCTCAATTCGGAGTATAAGTTTGAAACTTTAAATCTTCCGCTGAAATAGTTTATATTTTGTAAGTTGAATCTTTTGAAGTCTTGAATTTCTGGTATTGTAATAATAATAATGTGTGTATGTTTGTAATATGGACCTGTAATGTTTCTGTTGTACCACTCTGAGGGATGTGATATTTACGGAACGGTGTTCTGTGGATGTCATGTCGAGGACTATAGTGTACTACACATGCAGTGGTATGCTGGGTCATCGCAGCTGGTATCAGAGCAATTGCTTTGACCTTAGGTTGGAAACCTAGTAAATGGTATGACCTGTCGGAGCATATAGCAACGATAAAGAATTCTCTAAAAGAGTATAATGGGTATTCAAATGATAATATTCCGTTGTATATTTTAGTGGGATAATTATTTGTTATGATGCAATATTACAATTGTTTACTAATCAAAATATTTTGTATAAAGTGTTATGGCACCAAAGTTTCCAAAAGAAACTTTGGTAAGGAAAGAGGAGACTCTCGATGATTATCAAGGACCATTCACTGATCAGCTTCGTAAACTCTTAAGGATCTTTAGTTGTCCAACTCAAATTCCAGTTAATACCATAACCTATTATGATGGTCCTATGCTATCCAAGTATCGTCGTATCCAACTTCCAGAGGAGCTTGGATTATATCATGATTTACCTATAGGTGAAGATAGGAGTCATTTAGCAGTATACCATGTTGCTATTTTGGAGGCGATAACCAATATTCGAGAGCACAAAGCCCAGGAGTTAGAAGGGAGCATATTTTCTGTGATTCCTCATGATTCAATAGACACGGAGCCAATACCAGATCATCTTACTTTAGTAAATAAGCATCCTAAGCTATCTTCCAAGTTTATGGATCGATATCGACTGATCTTTGGGTCATTGTATAAGACACATCAAGTCATAGTAGAGGATAAGAATGATATGTTGGAGGATCTAACTGATCCCGAATGAAGGGAGCAGTTAGCATCTCAGTTGGAGAATGAAGCAAGGAGTAGGGTAAAACCAATCTTTAAGGATATACCTATAGATCCGGAATCTTTTACACCATATCCTTATTCACCCAAACCCATAACCTACCTATGATTCTACTTTAGATATGAGGTATCATGTACCACAGGCTTCCGAGGAAGGATCTGATTCCGAACTTCCAATTGAGAATTCAGACGGATGGAGGATGGGATCACCTAATGGATCTCGAGGAAATCAAATGTCAGTGGATGGGTCTGACAGAGATGTTGGACAATCCAGCTGGATAGGTGCGGGAATCAACACTAATGATAGTAGCAGGAATGCTATATTTGTAGGAATTCAGGACGAGGAAGAAGATCCCGAGGAGAGGGTGTTTGAATCACCAATATCCTATCAAAACCCAGGGAATGTACATTATCCAGTGCTTAACTATCTTGCCCAACAGAGCACCTGGGGAGCAACCGAATCTGGGTATTCTGTTGAAAACTCTAGGGATGAAGCTCAGGAGATGCAAGTGGGTGATAGTGATGAATAGGTTTCTACAGAATTTCTAGCTGAGCTGGATGGAGTCAATGCACTCAGGCTGAGTGATAACTCAAGTCCTGATACTTCAGATACCGAGTATGTTCCATCTGGAAGGACATTTGTTCCACAAACTATGCGATAGACGTCATGTCAACACGGTTGGACTTCAGGCATGTATAATGAATGTCGCGGATACTAAGGACGTAGGTTCCTTGTTAGGAAGTAGCTGGTATTGTGTATTGTAGTGTGAGAAAAGGATGTATCCAAATAAGCGAGTTAATATCCATATAGGATATTGTACCTATATGGTACAGGCTTGTAATAACTTTGTACTTACTAAGTTGTTGTAACGTATAATATGTGTAAATGCATATTTGGATCTTATTTGGATTTTATTTTCCATTGTGTGACTAGTTATGTGCATAAAGTTGAGCTTAGAACACATGTGCATGATGTAATTATGAGTATTCGATTTATGTTGCAGGACTACGGGGTCATGGAATCGGGTGTAGAAACTGAATCCGAACAGCAGCGCATGGAGAGCGAGGCTAAGGAGAAGGCGGATGCTGATGCTGGAAATCAAGGAGCATTACCTCCACCACCAATGAGGCTGTTAATGGAGCAGAACTTTATGCAATACATGCAAATGATGCAAGAATCCCAGAAAAAATCATGGAAGAATTGTTGGGATGAGCTGGAAACCACAGAGCACCTGAAGGTGGAGGAGTAAGTATTTCAGACTTCCAGAATGCAAGGCCGTTACCTTTTGCATCAGCTCCAGAACCAATGGATACATAGGATTGGCTAGCATATACAGAGAGAAAGTTAAGGACTATCGGTTGCAATGATGAAGAAAAGTTGAGGTATGCAACACATATCTTAACTGGACCTACAACATCATGGTGGGAGAATCAGCTAGCAATGCAACCTCCAGGAAGAGAGTATACTAATACGTCGGAAACGTATCTATAATTTTTGATGTTCCATGCTTGTTTACTATCTACTTTGCTTTGCTTTGTCTTTCTTTGAGGTGTTGTTATATCTTTTCTGGAACTAACCTATTAACAAGTTGCCATAGTGCCAGTTGCCTGTTTTCTTCTGTTTTTGGTTCCAAAAGGCAGAAAATCAATATTCTCAGAATTGGACGGGACAAAAGCCAAAGTCAATAAATTTCCGTGTGGCACACGAATCGAGAAGGAGGGACGAAGAGGCACCAGAGGGTGGCCAGACCCCCCTAGGCACGGCCAAGCCTGGCCGGCGCCTGGGGAGGGTGTGGTCCCTATGGCCGCCTCCTTGGCCTTCCCCTTCGCCTATAAGAAGCCTCCGACCCAAAAACCCTAGGCAATCCAGAAGAAATCCACGAAAACCTCTGTAGCTCCGCCGCCACCAAAGGGGAGATTCGGGGGACAGAAAGTCCCTGTTCCGGCACCCTGCCGGGACGGGGAAGTGCCCCCAGAGCCATCTCCATCGATCTCAATCGCCATCTTCATCACCGTTGCTGATTCCCATGATGAGGAGGGAGTAGTTCTTCCTCGAGGCTAAGGGCTCTACCGGTAGCTATGTGTTCATCTCTCTCTCTATGCATGATCTTGTGGTCATGAGCTTTGTAATCAAGTAGATCTACCTTGCTACTCAAGTGCTTCAATAGATCTCTGCTCTCCCCATGAGTGTGAAAGTGACAGCGTGCACGCCATGGTGGCACTTAGGTTTGAGTCTACATAAATACTCTTTGTGCTTTAATAGATCTATGCTTTTCCCCACGTGTGTGAAAGTGACAGTGTGCATACTGTGTGTGGCACTTTGGCTAGATTGAATATTTGTTATAAGTTATATTTGGAGTTGGATGTCTCTATGAAATTGTGGTGTTTGTTGGAACCATCTAGCGCTCAAGGTGATAGTGTGGGGTTATCTAGATTGGGGAAGGCGGACTTTGAGGAGTGCTTTTATAGCCCTACCGATGATTAGAGTGTCCAACCGGAGAGTAGTTAAGAGTAGTATCATAAAGAGAGGATATTTATATGAGAGAGTGTTCACTAGTGAAAATATGATCCCTAGGCCTTGTTTCTAAATATTGAAACACCATTTGTATCTAGATCTGTTGCATGTTTGCTTGCTTTAGTCTTTACCTCACTCACACACGTTCCCCCACGTCAACAACAAGTCAGAAGCTATTTTCTAGCACCATTACCACTTGTATTTCACTATCTCTTGGCCGAACTAGTGCACCTATACACCTGACAAGTGTATTGGGTGTGTTGGGGACACAAGAGACTTCTTGTATCTTGATTGCAGGGTTGCTTGAGAGGGAATACCTTTGACCACTTCCTCCCTAAGTTCGATAAACCTTGGGTAATCCACTTAAGGGAAACTTGCTGCTGTTTTACAAACCTCTGCACTTGGAGGCCCAACAAATGTCTACAAGAATGGAAGTGCGTAGACATCAAGATCTTTTCTGGCGCCGTTGCCGGGGAGGTAACGTAAAAGGTACTCACATCCTCCGGTGTGAGTGCTCGAAGTTATTTCCTTTAGATTCTGCAATTTTGTCTTTCTGTTTCTTGTTTTCACTAGTTCGGCTTAATGGAAAACAACAACAAAAGTAGAGAGCTCTATAGCATTTATCTTGAGTTAGGACATGAAGTGCTTGAAGAGAAAATTAAAAAACCTATGGAACTTTATTTGCATGCTAATAGAAATGTTATTAGTATGAATTTTTTGAACACCATGTTGCTAATGGTATGGAAAGATCTAATCTTGGGGAAGCTATATTTTATGAGAAAGATCTTTTTAGCTCCCCATCTTTAGGGAAGAAAATTTGCTCTGATACTTTATCTCCCATATGTGGTAATTCTAATGATACTTGTGATATTTTAAATCCACATACTGAAAGTGTCCCTTTTAAAATACCTATTGAAATTGTTGAATGTGTTATGAATAACTGCTATTTTGGATATGGAACTGTCCATCCTAGTGATCATTTACTCTTTATACATGCATTATGCGAGTTGTTCAAGTGTGCAGGTATTTCAATGGACCAAGTTAAGAGGAAGCTATTCCCTTTCTCATTTAGGGACAAAGCAAGGGAGTGGTATGAGCTACTAGATAATCCTCATCATTTGGACTGGAAGGAACTTGAATCTCTATTTTATTATAAATTTTATCCTCCTCATGAAATTCAGAAATATAGGAACTATATTTATAATTTTCATCCTCATGAGGGAGAAAGTATTGCCGAAGTTTGGGGGAGATTGAAGTCACTAATGCTCAAATGTCCCATTCATGAGCTCCCCAGTAATATTATTATCAATAATATTTATGCAAGGCTTTCAGGACATTACAAGGACTACCTAGATACCTGTTTAGAGGGATCCTTCATAAGTAAGAAGGTCAAAGATAAGTGGGATCTTCTTGAAACAATTCAAAGCAATACCGAAGATTGGTATAACGACAAAGGTAAAGAACCAGGTGTAAACTATGAGTATGATTGCATTAAGTCTTTCGCTGAAACTGCTAATTTTCAAGAGCTTAGTGCTAAACATGGTCTTGATCCTCAAATTCTTGTTATATACTATAGAGCCTTTCCTTCCCATATTAATGCTCCTAAAGAAAAATGGTACATGTATCATGAACCTTTTAAAGACACTTGCATGGAAAATGAAAATGTTATTAATGATTGCAATAAACATGCTCAAACTTCTGAAAATACTATTTCTTATAAGCATGTTAATTTTTGTGGTATGCATAGACCTTGTGAGAAGAATCAAACAGAAGAAGAATATTGTATCACCCACTAGAATGAAAAAACTAGAAAGTGGTATAAGGCTCTAGATGATCTTGGAAAAAAAAGTTTGTGCCCTCTATCCTTTTATTTGTTAACTTTGCTTTGAAGTGGGTCATTTCAATTTTCAATGCTCAGGCCATAATAATCCTGCAAGTTTGTATTGTGATAACGTGATCACTAATAATCAACATGATGAACTTACATTATTTTTGGGGTGTGAAGAGTTATCAAGAAAAACTTCTTTGATAGACATGAGTACTTTTGATATGAATAGCGTCCTGCATGGTTGTCATCTTTAATGTGTTGAAAACTGCCACGCAAATACTTACATACAAAATCTTATAAAAGATGATATTTTACCAAATTATGACAGGACTGATATGTGTTTTGATCTTATTAATAAAAAGGAGGAATCCTCCAAAGTTTCTTCTATTGTCTCTAATAATAAGCCAGGGTATGTGGAGAAGCTTCCTTTCAAGCCTATCCCTCCTAAAGAGGAGAAGAAGAAGAAGAAGAAGAAGAAGAAGAAGAAGAAGAAGAGGAGTAAAAGGAGATAGGAAATGGTATCTTCCTCTAATCATGTTGCTCCTATCATAGTTTTTGCTGATGAGTCTGAACTATATGATGTTCCTATGCCTGTTACATATAGTAGTGATCATGATTGGGAAAAGCACACCACTTTTGATATTGAAAATCTCTTTGGTACCAATTCTGAAAATGATGATATTAATAGTTATTGTGATATTAGTGCTATCCATGTTCCTTCCAATGATGATATGTTTACAAATGAACACACTTGGGAAGATAGCTATTCTATTTCTTATGATGATACCAAACCTCCAATATATGATGATTACAATGATGAGTATGATATTTTCAGTCCACCTACTATTGAGGAGAAAATCTATTGTGATTACAATATTCCACCTATATTTGATGATTATGGTGATGAGAATAATAGTGATAGCTATTTTGTTGAATTTGCTCCCACTCTGATTAATAAGAATGACTATGCTTATGTGGAGAGTAATAATTATTATATGCATGTGGCTCATGATAAGAATGTTTTATGTGATAGTTATATTGTTAATTTTGTTCATGTTGTTACTAAAAGTTATTAAGAGAGAGGGAAACATGGTTTTATGCATTTTAAGAATATTAAGTTTCCCCTCTTTATGTTGAAAATTTTGAAGTTGCATTTGTTTTGCTTTCCTATGCTTGTTGCTTTGTGCTTTCATGACTTGTTTCTTTACAAGATTCCTATGCATAGGAAGTGGGTTAGACTTAAATGTGTTTTGAATTTTCTTCTTGATGCTCTCTTTTACTTCAATTCATATTTCTTATGTGAGCATCTTCTTAAACTATCAAGCCTATCTTAAAGGCATTAAAAGAAAAGTACTTGTTGGAAGATAACCCAAGAGTTTTCTTGAGTCTTGGAAGTTATTACCTCTGTAATAACCTCTCCTTATCCTTTTTGTTTGCTTTTTGTGCCAAGAATAACCTCTAATGAGAGGAAAGTAAGATTTGGGAAGTTGCTGTCCCGAAACAGATTTCTGTCCTCCACCATAAAAATTCGTGAGAAGTCTCTGTAACTCGTATTGAGCTGAAAATTTACGAATAAGTCCCCCAGTATGTTAGCTAACTTTCATTAGTTCAACACGTTTTGATTTGAGCAACAGAATGTCTTCGAAAAAATCGGTTTCTATCTGCTAGTCTGTTTTGACAGATTTCTGTCATTATTTGCATTTGCTTCTTATTGATTCCTTTTTGGGTTCTTTTTGGGAAATTGAGCTTTTTAAAGGAGTTACTACAGTATATTTTGTTTTTAGTGAAAATTCTTGCTGTTCCAAAGCTTTACCCAAAGGTCTATTATCTTTTGAATAAACTAATGTTGCTAATAAAGATTGTGTGAAGTTTTGTATGAAGGAAAAATTTCAGGTGTAGAGAAAGAGTGATGTAATGAGATGAAGAATGGAAAAAATCTCAAGCTTGGGGATGCCACCCGGTGTCACCCCAAGAAATATCCAAGAGGTACAAGCATTAAAGCTTGGGGATGCCCAACGTATCCCCTTCTTCATCAATAAAAATCTCAGGTCTTTCTAGACACTTTGTTTTTATTATTTCATGCATTGTTGTGTTGTTCTTGGAGCGTCTTAGTTTTGTTTTTTGGTTTTCATTTTCTTAGTTTGCTTGAGTAAGTTGGTTGGTTACACCACACTTCTTTTGGATAGAGACACGCTCTGTTTCCATTGCCTAGAACACTCTAGTTTTCACTCTTATTGTTTTGTGAGTGTTCACTTTTGCTAGCACTGTGTTCAGCCTTAGTTTCCTTCTGCTTTCAGCTTAGAACTTTTTAGTTCTTATTTGTGGATTTGTGAAAGAAGCTCACTGATCTTTTTTGATTATTACCTTTGTGAGTTGTTTCAAATAAGTTGTTTGGTGTTGGAAAAGAGTAGTAAGTTCTTGCTTGAAAGTGCAAGAGGAGCTTGCAATTACTGTGACTTAGACTTTAGCATGACATGCTAGGTGTTGTTTGACCTTATGCTTAGTGATTATTTCTGTAGCATGTCTTGTTCCAAACAATTGGGATTGCTTAGTGTGCCTTGAAGAAATTATGTGTTGTTTTAGCATGCAAAAGCATAGTATTGTGGTATTCTCCTTTGATGCTTTGTTTGGGTTGACTTGGCACATGCTCACACCATGTTATGACTATGAAAAGTCACCATTAGACTCTATGATCATTTAGTCCTTGACTTGTAGTACCACTCTATGCTTTGATTAGTAATGCTTTGTTGCTCTGCATGATTATGGCCATTATGCTCTCTTAATTGGTTGCTCCGAGTCTTTTGCTAGCCTCCACTTGTATGAGTAAGTTCTACTCATGCCTCCAACTCCCAAGAAACCAAGTTTTTCCAAAGTGTCCACTATAAACTCCTATGCATGGTGTGTTACACCATTCCAAGTATATTATTGTTTCCAGCTATATTCCAATTAAAAACTATTTTGTTATGTGAAAACTTAGTGATTAAAGTCCCGACGAACTTGATGGCACACTTTATTCTTTGCCCCTAATAAACTTGAACCATTGTGACAACTTTGTTGTATATGCTTGCACTTATAAGTTGGAATTAGAAGAACCGTGTTGTCACGGGGAACGTTTACAACATTTCACTTGTACCTTGTTGTACTCAGTTGATATCATGTTCTTTTGTCTATGGATGTCAACGGTGTGAAATAAAGAGGGAACTTGTAAGTCCATGGAGTTTGTATCCTGTGTTAGAGAAACGCCTGGGCCGCTAGCCTAAGCCATGCCTAATCATGGTGGAAACTTGCAGCATCACCATAATGAGCTATCTATGAAGCATCCTCAATAAAAACCTATGCATGTGGTAAATAAAAAGATTGCTGAGATGCTCATTGTCTGCTTGCCTTGTCATTTTGGTTATGGGAAAGCTCCTGTACCATGTGTAAGGGGTACCCCATTGGCGGTTCTCAATGATATACAAATACTTACAGTGACAAGAACTTACCTGGACCCAAAGTTGAGTATGCATGAGGTGTGGCCCTCGTATTCAAGGGACTTGAGATTGCCAACTTATACTTCGTCAAGCATATAATCCATCTTTGCCACTTTAACCTTAACCACTTCAAGATGCTTATGATAGGGGCAATGAGGGCTGAAAGCTAACAACTACCATAATTTTTGGAAGCTCTTTTTGAAACTTGAAATCCCTGCTTCCGTTATAAAAGGCCTTTCTTCCACCATTATTAGAGTCTCCAGCTTCTACCTTTAGGCACCATTAAGAGAGCATAGTTGTCATTCTGTGTGCAGTGTCCCAAAGCTTATTGGTTGATGCATATTGTGGTATTACTTGTTCTTGTGCTACTTGTTTCTAATCACCCTTGTGAACTTTGTAGGTGTCATATGCATCTATTTGCTACTCTATGAGGGACAATCTGAATGCCACTATGTCATGTTTTCTGTATGTGAAACAAACAAACGTTTTTCAATGCATGTTATTCATGATATTTTTTTGTAGCCTTTCATGTTGCATGCATAGTTGCTATGTCCTATTATTAGAACTCCATCTTTCATGCACATGTTTGAGTTCTTTGATCCCAGCTTTCAATGCTTGAAAATGGTTTGATCTTGATTTTGATGGTGCATGTCACCTCAAAAATTATTCTTTTTATCACTTACCTACTCGAGGACGAGCAGGAGTTAAGCTTGGGGATGCTTGATACGTCGGAAATGTATCTATAATTTTCGATGTTCCATGCTTGTTTAGTATATATTTTGCTTTGCCTTGTCTTTCTTTGAGGTGTTTTTATATATTTTCTAGAACTAACCTATTAACAAGTTGCCACAGTGCCAGTTGCCTGTTTTCTTCTGTTTTGGTTCCAGAAAGGCAGAAAATCAATATTCTCGGAATTGGACGAGACAAAATCCAAAGTCAATAACTTTTCGTGAGGGACACGAATCCAGAAGGAGGGACGGATAGGCACCAGAGGGTAGCCAGACCCCCCATAGGCGCGGCCAAGCCTGGCTCGCGCCTAGGGAGGGTGTGGGCCCTCTGGCCGCCTCCTCGGACTCCCCCTTTGCCTATAAGAAGCCTTCGACCCAAAAACCCTAGGCCATCCAGAAGAAATCCACGAAAACCTATGTAGCGCCGCCGCCACCGAAAGGGAGATTCGGGGGACAGAAAGTCTCTGTTCCGGCACCCTGTCGGGATGGGGAAGTGCCCCTGGAGCCATCTCCATCGCCATCTTCATTACCTCTGCTGTTCTACTTAAGGTAATCCACTTAAGGGAAACTTGTTGCTGTTCTACAAACCTCTGCACTTGGAGGCCCAACAACTGTCTACAAGAATAGAAGTGCGTAGACATCATATACCTGGGAGGAATTCAAGCAGATATTCTGTGAATATCATGTTCCTGAGAGTGTGATGGAGTTGAAGCGCAGGGAGTTTGAGGAGCTTGAGCAAGGTTATACCAGTGTCATGAAGTACATTCAAGAGTTCAACCAACTATCTCGTTATGCTAAGGAGGAAGTGAACACTGAGGAAAATAGAAAGAAATGTTTTCTACGTGGATTAAATCCGTGTGTGAAGATGCAGTTGAGTCTGGCCAACAAGCAAACCTTTCAACAGTTACTAGATGCAGCCATCACCTTTGAAGATGACTACAAGAATGTCCTAGAGGACCGATGGAAGAGAGCAAAGAAGGAAACAAAGAGGATTCATGCAAGTAAACCAAAGACCAAGTTGGAGTTCAAACCAAGGAATCGACCCTTTAACAGTAATAACAACAACCCCAATCAGAATACAAATTTCACTAGAAGAAATGTCATTTGCCGTAACTGCAAACTTCAAGGACACATCAGTCAGGATTGCAGAAAACCAGTGATTATTTGTTATGGTTATGGTCAAAAGGGCCATATCAAGACAGATTTTCCAAGCAAACCACCGGGTGGTTGGCCTACTAAAGGTGGGGGAAAAGCCAGTGGAGGCAATGGACATCCCAATAAAGGAGGAAACTTTGTCAAGTACAATAATGGTAAAAGGAGCAGGCCTAAAGGTAAGCTGAATTGTGCAACTTTGGAGGAGGTGGATAACTCCGACCATGCAGTGATACGTACGCTCAATATCCTTACCAATCTAGAAAAGTTTTATTTGATATTGGTGCAACTACTTCATTCATATCTGAAGAATTCTGTGATAAGTTAGGGATTAGAAGGGCAAAGTTAGAAAACCCTATGACCGTAGTGACGACAGGGGGAAATGTAGTGGTACGCCACATTAAACAAGATCAAGTTATCTCGATCTGTGGTTGTACATACTTTGCGGATCTCTATGTGATTCCTTTGAAGGAATTGCAGTAGTGCTGGGTATGGACTGGATGACTAAACATGGAGCTTAGATAAACTGTGAAGATATAAGTGTTTCAATCGAGACTCCAAGTGGATCAAGGATAGTATATCAGGCTGATAAACACAGTCATATCATGGTAGATCTTCAATTGAACTCAATGAATGAGGTCAAGTTGGAGGATATATTTGTAGTAAATGAGTTTCAGGATGTTTTTCCAGTAGAATTACCAGGAATGCCACCGGACCGGGAAATAGAATTCACTATTGATTTAATACCTGGTATGACACCAATAGCTCAAGCACCATATAATATGGGTCCTAAGGAGTTAAAGGAGCTTAAAGAGCAAATTGATGAGTTATCTAGAAAAGGATTTATTCAAGAAAGTGTATCTCCATGGGGAACCCCGGTAATTTTCGTGGATAAAAGAGATGGAGGACGAAGGTTGTGTGGGAATTACAGAAATCTCAACAATGTTACCATCAAGAACAAGTACCCATTGCCAAGAATTCAAGATCTAGTTGATCAAGTCAAGGGAGCCGGAGTGTTTTCCAAGACTGATCTAAGATCAGGATACCATCAGATAAAAATCAAACCTGAAGATGTTCCAAAAACAACATTTGTGTCAAGGTATGGACATCATGAGTATCTTGTCGTACCTTTTGGATTGACCAATGCACCAGCAATATTCATGAATTTGATGAACAAAATCTTCATGCCTTATCTGGACAAGTTTATCATAGTGTTCATTGATGATATATTGATATATTCAAAGGATAAATAAGAGCATGCAGATCGTTTAAGAATAGCATGACAAATCTTAAGAGAACATAAGCTTTATGTTAAGTTCAGCAAGTGTGAATTCTGGCTGGACAAAGTAGAATTTCTTGGTCATGTGATCAGTAAGGATGAAATTGCAGTAAATCCATCCAAGGTTCAATCAGTACTAGAGTGGAATGCACCAACTAATGTGAAACAAATTCCAGGTTTCTTGGGTATGGCCAATTATTATCGGAGATTCATTGAAGTTTTTTCCAAGATAGCTGGAACAATGACCAAATTGTTAAGAAAGAATACACCATTTATATGGGATGAGAAGTGTGAAGCAAGTTTTCAAGAGTTTAAAACCAGATTAACTACTGCACCAATCTGAGCAGTTCCTAAGATAGGAAAAGATTACACAATGTATTGTGATGCATCCAAGGAAGGATTAGGATGTGTGCTCATGCAAGATCGTAAGGTAATTTCTTATGGATCAAGGCAACTGAAACCGTGTGAAGTCAATTATCCATCCCATGATTTAGAGTTAACAGCAGTAGTCTTTGACTTGAAAGGATGGAGGCATTTTCTCTATGGAGCTAGGTGTGAGTTATACACTGACCACAGAAGTCTCAAATATTTCTTCACTCAAAAGGAATTGAATATGAGACAGAAGCGTTGGCTAGAGCTAATCAAATATTATGATTTGGCAATCAATTATACCCCTTGAAAAGCAAATGTTGTGGCATATGCTTTAAGCCGAAAGAGCACAGATACTCAATCTATCAATAGAGAACTGCCAAAAGAGCTGCAGATGGATTTGGAAAGGTTGGAAATTCAATTCATAAGAACAAAAATTCTTGGAGGATTATCTATTATGAGAGTAGTTGAAAAACAAAGTAGTGATCCTCGGAATGAAATTTTTAGACATCAAGATGAAGATCCTTTTATTGCTGAAGAAATTCGAAGAATCTCTCAAGGTCAAACATCAGTTTTTCGCTTAGGAGATGATGGATCTTTATGGTTCCAAGATCGTCTTTGTGTTCCAGATGTGCCAGAAATTTGAGAGGTGATACTACGAGAAGCACATGAGAGACCATATTCTATACATCCAGGAGGTACTAAAATGTACATGGATTTGGAGGAATTATTTTGGTGGAATAACATGAAAAGAGACATTGCAAAATATGTGTCGGAATGCCATACTTGCCGAAGAGTAAAAGCTAAACATCAAAGTCTAGTAGGACCATTACAACCTTTGGAAATTTTAGAGTGTAAATGGGAAGAAATTGGTATGGATTTTATCACAGGATTACCCATGACGCCAAAACGGAAGGATATGATACGGGTAATTATGGACAGACTCACAAAAATTACACATTTTATTCCGATAAATCAAAAGGATAATGCCAAGAAGTTAGTAGAAGTTTATGTTAAGGAGATAGTAAGTAAGCATAGAGTGCCCAAGAAGATAGTATCAGATAGAGGATTTGTGTTTACTTCAACATTTTGGAAGCAATTACATGAAGCACTTGGTTCAAAGTTAGATTTCAGTATAGCCTATCATCCAGAAACTGGAGGTCAGGTAGAAAGAACCAATCAAAACTTGGAGGACATGTTTAGAGCTTGTGCATTATATTTCGGAGGTTTGTGGGAAGATCATCTACCATTGGCAGAATTTTCCTACAACAACAGTTATCAGAGTGGACTAAAGGCATCCCCATACCAAGTACTTTATGGGAGGAAATGTAGATCACCAATATGTTGGTATGAACCTGGTAGTAGCAAGGAATTTGCACCAGACTATATCAAGGAGAAGCAATATATCATCGATATCATCAGAGATCGATTTAAGATAGCTCAAAGCAGACAGAAAAGTTATGCTGATCAAAGACAAAGATCATGGCATCCTGAAGTGGGAGATACAGTATATCTCAAAGTAAGCACAATGAAGGGAGTTAAGAGATTCGGAGTTAAAGGAAAATTAAGTCCAAGATATATAGGACCATTCAAAATATTGAGCCAGAACAGAACAATAGCTTATATTTAGAGTTACCACCAAGACTGGCTCAGGTCCATAATGTTTTCCATGTGTCACAACTCCGGAAATATCTTAAGGTTCCTAATGATGCAATTACACATCAAGAAAATTGAGTTACAAGCATATCTGACTTATGTCGAGAAACCTTGTAAAATTCTAGAAGAAAATTGAAAGAGGTTGCGAAATAGGGCAATTAAATACTGCAAAGTATAGTGGGAACATCACCCTGAGCAGGAAGCCACTTGGGAGAAAGAGGATGACCTAAGCGAAGCATATCCAGAACTATTCAGGTATACTTCGGCAAACTTCGGGACGAAGTTTAATTTAAGGGGAGAAGTCTATAACACCCTAGCATTTAGGACCAATGAAGGGTAGATATAGGATTTTGTGCATGTGCATGCATTCATCTATAAAATGTGGATAAATTTTTCACCAAATTAAAACCTAAAGAGATCAGAGTTTCTTTCACTCTCTAGAGGTAGGAATAGCTCTTGAAAGTGATCGTTATAAACTTCGACATGATCTTTATGAATTAGTGTGTTTTGGGGGGAATATTTTGAATTCAAATTTGAATCAATTGGAAAAATATTTAAAATTTAGAAGTTGGTATTTTAAAATGTTTTCCAAAATTATTTAGTAATATTATTTGTTACAATAAAGATATATAAAATAATAAGAATAGTTTTAGATAAAGAAATTCAAATAAGAATTTTAGATAAAGAAATTCAAACAAAAATGAATTCTTATTTCTTATCTTTATTCCTTAAACATTTTATAATGTAGTAATCATACAACCAATAGAGTAATTCATTACAGTAAAAGAATTACAAGAAGTGAAATTCTAATATAAAATAAATTATTACAAGATTCTTACAAAAAGAATAAAAAGGTAAATTACAATGAGAATCTATCAATCTATCGAATCCTATACTATATCTTGAGTATCCAGATCTTGTACCTAAAAAATACAAAATAAAAACAAAAGGTTATTTTGTTAGGATTACTCTAAGTAGGGAACAGTGAAGTGCACTATTCATAGTACATCATTGAGTAATAATTTAGAGGCAAGTTTCATCAATGAGTAAGTATCTATTTTTATCAAATAAGCCTCAAGGTCATATTATTAACATCATAGTAAAAGGGGCAAGTTTCACCAGGATAGTAGATGGTAGAAAGATAAAAGGTGAAACCACCTCACTGATCTGATACACAAACAACACCAAACAGCCAGGCAACATAGTTAGCTAAATGCATATTGTGTGCTATCGACACAACAGCAACAACACAAACAATCAAAAGGGAAGCGCACAGTCGTAGCACATGTCCCAGTAGCTTATTTCCATTTCCAAGCACAATGTCAAGAACACATCAAACCTGCCCAAAGCCAAGCAAAACCACCAGCCAAGCTATACACCGGATCATCCAGACCATCCACTAGATGGTGACATAAGGAGGGGGTGGAGCAGGTGGACATCAAGATCAAGGTCAAGCTCATAGGAACCAGAAGGAGCAGGAGCAGCACCAGGAGAGTAGAACAAGATCAAGCCAGCATAACAAGCCAGCAAGATCTAGCCCACCAGATCAACCAGCATCACAGTAACAACACCAACAACCAAGTTGTGTGGTGAGTATATATAAAACCATCACATGATTCAATCATCTTTTCTAGACTATCATACATGTGTTGGTTTATATATATAAACCTCTCAGAAATCACCCAAGAGGGGTGTATCCACCATAAAGGAAAATCCATCAAAAGCCAATGACTCATCTTTACAAATAAGCCAGGATCTCAGACCACATCATAGATCCTAGATATAAAGCTATATTTTGACAATACAGGATCACATTAGCCCAAGATCATTATTTTTGGGCACATATCTGAAAGGAGTAGCACCCCAGAAATTAAAAGATCTTAGGGATCCATGTAAAACAGTAAGTACACCAATCATTTTATCATGGAACTCAAGAATTAGTAACTGGTATTAATACCAGAACACATCTATTAGGGACAACCAGTTAGGAACTTAGTTCCTAGGCCTCAGACCAACATCATAAGCCAAAGAGAACCCAAAGGTAGCATAGGCAAATATTTTCAATAAAAGCTTCCAGCTTATCTTAGTACAAAGTTACTCTAGAACAATGGTAGAATAAAGCCTAGCACTTGTGTGCCATTCCAAGATGGTGTCACAAGACTGAGTTCTAAACCTAGGAAATTCTATATTTAGCTTTCAATAGTAAACCTATAGTTAATTAGTTAATCATTTTCCTGGAATCAACAATCATGAATCATTCACAAATTTGCATATACACAATCAGTGTATCATTGGAGTAATATATCAACTTCAATTTGCATATATCCACACAAGCTAGTACTTATAAATACAGTGAATAGTCACTGATAGTACTATTGTCAGTACTAAGATCATGACAGTAGTGAATTCTCAACTCACCAGAATCCACAAGTAAAAGTCTCACAATCATTTAGACAATATCCCATAACCAATTGGAATCAGTTTAACAAAGCCACTAACATTCTCAAGACCAACTGTAGACAGTAATCAACATGGTATAATCATCACAATTACATATAATCATTCACCATCCTTAGTGACCACCACTACAAGTATCAATCAATTCATTATAATCAAATAAGAGGGGTGAACCCTAATCAAATCCTGAACCCTAATTAGGGATAGCCATTTGAAGCACACATAGTAGATCAAGAGAGGCAGAGGATAGAGAGCACGAGGGTAAAGAAAGAACAGACTCACCAATGGTCCTTGTTGTCGATTAGAAGAGGAAGCAGAGGGGCCAACGAGCGCACGGTGGCACGGGGATCACCCGATGGGCGCTGCAACCCGCACCAATCCATGGCGGCGGCCGCAGCAACATCAGCGGTCGAACAAGCGCGCCACATCACCACGAACACCGCACAGTCTCACCGGAGCAGCGAAGAGAACCTCACCGGCAAACACCCCAAACCCTAAGGTTCGGGACGGAGCTAGCCTGGCCGAAGGAGATCTCTAGAGGCAAATCAAATTGGACGAAGCAAAGGGCAGGGTCATCAACCTCGCCATACACCATGGCGGCGGCCAGGGAGGTCCAGGGCGGCGTAAATCGAATGGCGACGGCGTCGGCAACACAACAGCCCCACGGGGTCGAGAATGAAGGAGAGGAACGGGGAAGGGAGAGAGAAGTGGGGTGTACTGGGCCGATAGGGTCCATTACCACTTCGGTGAGTAAATTTTGACCAGCCCATTTGGGCTAGGTTGGGCCTGGTCAGCCCAATTGGGTAGCCCAAAACTTAAAAGAAAAAGAATTTAAAGAATTACCAAAATACCAAAATACCCCAGGATTTAAATAAATTCTAGAAAATAAAATAAAAACCCCAAAAATACAAATGATATATTTTTAGTTTTATAATAATAGAAACTACCTAATTAAATTAAGACATCCATTCTTAATAGAATAACTTTAGGATTAAAGATTTTTATAATGTATATTCCTTATGGAATTTTATAAAATAAATAAGATACCTATAAAATAAATAAAATTTACTTTTATCATCCTTAATTAGTATAGTATTTGATAAAAAAATACTAAATTGACATTTAAGATATCAAAATAAAACCTTATAAATTAAAATGCTTATTCCTAAAATAAAAATTAAGAAAATAATTCTAAGATTTAAATTGAATAAAAAATAGTTTTTAACTCTATTACTAATATATTATATTACAAAAATATTGAAATAATATTTATAAAATATTAAAAATTATTCCTTAAAATGAATTCCTTTATTACATAAAGAAATTTCAGAAATTAATATATTGGGTAAAATACACAAAGAAGATAAATAATAAATGATGCATTGCATTACTATGCATATTCATTTTTGCTTCTTTAAATATTTTCCTTACATGGTGTTTTTGTAGACATAAAAGCTCAAGGTCAAGTGCAAGCATCCGACTTCACTACCTTGCAATCACAAGGCAAGTTCATCACTTGCTCATGTCCTTTGATGAGTTTTTACCAAAGTAATTGCAAATTGTGTGTTATCATCTATGTTCAGAAAAAATAAAATATTATTTTCTTAAAACCAACAAATTGTTGATATCATCCTAAGTGGTGATATGTATAAGGTGAGCAATGGAACTTAGGTTTCCATTTGCAATGATATTAATCACTTAGGACTTAACAACCCATGACATCAGTGATTCTAGCGACATATATTACGCGTTAACCATGAGATTTGGAATGGGATGGAGAAGTCAGATGTATCATTTTCCTTTTGTATGTAGGCAAGACAACCTTAACGTGAAGCTATGTTTCCTTGCGAGGATCCAACATATGGGTGGGCACCCTTAGGCCTCACGATTTTGGTATCTTGATTATCTATGAGTGGCTGTCGGAGGTATAGTCAGCCCTATATGGAAATTGCCAGGGGCATCGCCAGCTCATAGAGTCTTCGGGAACTCATCATGGTTATAGCTTACCCAGGAGGGGGCTTAACGAAGGTGTAGTCAGCCCTGGAGGATTGTGCAGACATGCAGGGTTGCGGAGAGGGAAGTGATTGGCTTGGATCACCTACTGGGCCCCACATCATGGAATTGTGGACGGGAAAGTACGCCTAGTTGTGCAATAAGGAGTTGATCTCTCATGGGTAAAGTAACGCACCTCTGCAGAGTGTAAGAACTATAACTTGTTACTCCCTGTTCCGGGAAGGAGCTACGAACGCGGCAGGAAAGGAACTCCTTGAAAGTTCTGGTCAACCTGTGAAGGCTGATGGGCATAGTTTTTGATATTAAATCAATCTTTGAAGAAATGTTTACGAAAAATGCATAGTACCAAGGACTGATAGTCCGAGGTGGTAGATAGAGCATCAAACTTCCCACCTTGCATATAATGAACTTTTTGGGTAACGATGTTACTCACCCTTTCCTTTGATCCCCTGCTTAGACTCTAAGGATCCATAAGATACACCATTGTATGCGGCAGAAGGCCAAGAGGATGTCTACTACGAGGAGCTCGATCTGTATGGCGGTGTGGAAGGGGTGGAATATGAAATCCGTTATGGAGTGGAGGAGAATGAGTCAGAATAGTTGATGTAGTTATTAGTAACCAATTGAGTCGAGCAACCGAAACTTTATATAGTAAGTTGTTGAGCTCAATTCGGAGTATAAGTTTGAAACTTTAAATCTTCCGTTGAAACAATTTATATTTTGTAAGTTGAATATTTTGAAGTCTCGAACTTCTGGTATTATAATAATAATAATAATAATGTGTGTATGTTTTTAATATGGACCCGCAATGTTTCTGTTGTACCACTCTGAGGGATGTGATATTTACGGAACGGTGTTCTGTGGATGTCATGTCAACGACTATAGTGTACTACACATGCAGTGGTATGCTGGGTCACCGCAATAAGTTCACCTTATCTCTGATGGCCTATCTAGTCTCCTTTAGAGCATCTACACTGGTTTCCCCCAAAGATTTGCTGGCAAGCGCACCGGTAGTGACTTCGAGGTTCAGCATGACGTCTAAAGTGCCGGAGTTTTAGGAAAGCCATCCCACACCAGAGCACCCCAAGGGAAGCCATCCCACACTGGTGCCCCCAACTGTCGCGTCTTAGGGAAGTCATCTCACACCGACACCTCCCAATGATCAAAACACCCAAATTCCAAATGAAGCAAGCAAAAACTTAATAGTTCATGGCCACACCCTGGCCAGCAAGTTCGTAGTTCACGGCCACAGTCGCCCAAAATGCTAAAGTTTGGTGGCAGGATCATATTACAAACAAGACATCAAATGAAGTCAGCACTATTCTCTGTTGGCCACGTTGTTCCAGTAGGTGAAGCACCACATGCCCACACCGATGCGCTAGGTTCCCACATCAATTCAGCACTTGGCGGTATTGCCATCCGGGCCACAATGCGTGCTCGAGCATCGTTGTATTCATGCCTGCTTGTTCATGGTGGATATGTTGGCAATCAAGAACCTCGCCTGCTGGGCCATTTGGATGTTCATCGCCTGGATCATGCCGGCTTGGGCGGGGACCTAGGCTATGGCGTCCTTTTTCTCCTTGATCTTGCGCTTGGCTTCAGCTTTGGCCAACAATTCCTTCCAGCTTGTGTCGTTCTTTTCATCACAGGTTTATTATTGGAGGTCGTGTCGGTGATCATCTTTTCGAAGGAGGCCTCAACCAATGCCGATGACACGGCAATGTTCCTCTCGGACTTGGTGTTCTTGTTGCCTATGGGGTGGCCGTACAAGAGGGCGATCAGTGCGTCCACTTTGAAGGGTTTTCGGTTGTTGAGTTTAAACTGGACTTTATCACATTTATTGCAAGTCTCAATTTCGGTAAAGACATGCATAAAAGGGAAGTACTTCTCCTCATGTTGGTCTTGTACAAAGCTATCATGGCCTTCAACTAGCAAAGCACACAAAAAATCAAATAAATGGACATTGCAAAACAATGGAAAAATAACTTGCATACGTTTTGATATCCCAGTTCATCAGCTAGGTTTTCACGACTTGTTTTCCTTTTGGATATTCTCTCCATGGTGCCATGGAGGGACTTGCAAGCATTCTGAATCACCGCCCACCTATGATACAAGGCATTTTGGTTGCGGATCATGTGGACCTTCGAGTAGTTACCAAATATCTTGCATTCTTCGAATTGGAGGTATATCCTCCTCCAATATTCCACACTGGTTTGGTTTGCGTCGCTGATATGATCAACTCTCATGGACTTCCAAGCATTGATCCTCGACCATCCTCCACCAAACACCCTTGTCGCCGACCCACTTCTTCTTCTTCGTCGGCTTTCCCTTGTCATCAAACTCAACCACTTATTCTTCCTCATCCACCTCTCCCTCTTCATCGTAGTACTCATACTCATCTTCCTCGTTGTTCTTGACCCTGGTATAGTAACCATCCTCACCAAATATCATGTCATTCATGTCACTCATGCACTCGCTGTCGTAAAATCCATCGAGCACCTTGTGGTAAGAACGACCCTGACCACAGAACATACTACGGCTGGACTAGGACTTGCCTGTGTTAGAGCTCTCGAACGAGAGTGGACCCTGGGCATGGCCGGCGACCCATCATGGGTAGCTTGGTTGATGTCGAGGTGGGCGCGACCTTAGTTCTTGAGGGCGGTGTTGTCGGTGATGATGGGCGGGAACACTCATGTGCCATCATCCAGGTGAACGAGCTCGTTCTCGCTGATCTCGGGAGAGGAAAAATGACAGTGGGGATGCGACAGCATCCCAAGGATGCCGCTTTCCTCGAATAGGCCCATCTATGATGACGAGGTGCTGTGGAGGGTGTTGCTTCTCCCCTGTGTCCTGTCGGCTTGGCTTCGCATGTACACCACCACCAATGTCGACACCACCTCCTACTTCTCCACAAACTTCTTCCTCTCTAGGGTGCGGCGGCTGTTGTGTGTTGGGTTCTGTAGCAGAAAACAAAAAATTATAACCACGCAAACACAATAACCAAGATTTATTCTATGTAGACATACGTAACAAAGAAGTAAACGGTATTCATACCCTTGAAGACCGAGGTACGCCTAAGCAGGTAGGCATATGCTGATGAAGACGAACATCTCCTAGCGCCCCAAGTGTGGCGCCTCCAAAGTTCTACACATGTCTTGTGTAGGCGATGTCTCCCAGGCTCTGATCCAGCCGAGCAACAGAAAAAGAAAGAAAGTGGACCGAACAATGCACGACGGTAGTGCAGAGGTGTAGAAACCAAGTCCCTCAAAGTCTTCTCCAATATTACGGAGAAAACTCTAAGGAAAATGAGAGAGAGAGAGGAGAGAGAATGGGATGCCTCAAAGGGGAGGGGATGCCCCTTTATTTATAGTAGGAGGGGAGGGCAAACTCCCATGGGACAAGAGGTGTGGGACTAATTCCCAGACCCGCTGGCCACCATGGGGCGTTGCCAGTCCTAGGTGGGCCGCAGGTGAGGAGCCCACTATGGCTAGGCCGGCTAGCCCCTCCTCCCTTGGCGTCTTTCTCTCTTGGGCCTCCCCTCCGGGTGAGGCCCATAGGCATGGGCTACCTTTAAAAATAAAATAAAATAATATATTTTATTATTAATTCAATTAATTAATATAAAACACATATATTATTATATGTTTCACTTTGGAACTCCTTCCGAACCCCTCCGATCAACATCGGGTCCAACACAGAACTTTTCCGGTTTCTCTCTCGCATTTCTCATGCGGGTGCCGGATCAATCCCTATGTGTCCCCACCCTTAAGTGTGCCACCCTGTTACGTCGTAAACGTATCTATAATTTTTGATGTTCCATGCTTGTTTAGTACAAAATTTGCTTTGCTTTGTCCATACTTTGAGGTATTTTTATACATTTTCTGGGACTAACCTATTAACAAGATGCCGCAGTGCCAGTTGCCTGTTTTCTGCTGTTTTTGGTTTCAGAAAAACTAGTAAGGAAATATTCTCGGAATTGTACGGGACAAAATCCAAAGTCAATATTTCACCGAGGAGAACGCGGAGTCCAGAGGAGAGATGGAGGGGCGCCATAGGGTGGCCGCACCCCCCCCCCACGCGCGGGACCACCCTGGGCCGCGCCTAGGCACGGTGTGGGCCCCCTGGCCGCCCTCCTGCCTCGCCTCTCCACGAAACAGTCCGTAGGCGCCGCCACCATCGTCCCTAGATCGGGGGGATATGAATCTCTTCCCGGCACTCTACTGGAGGGGAGAGATCATCCCTGAGGCCTTCTTCATCACCATGCCAGCCTTCGGTATGATGCATGAGTAGTTCACCCTTGGACTATGGGTCCATACAGTAGCTAGATAG
Source organism: Avena atlantica (assembly GCA_910589765.1). Lineage (NCBI taxonomy): Eukaryota > Viridiplantae > Streptophyta > Magnoliopsida > Poales > Poaceae > Avena > Avena atlantica. Next base: position 135,942,250 of record OU342739.1, read on the forward strand.
TTGTTTCTCCTCCTTTTGCTATCATGTTTCGATCTTGTGAGCTCCGTTCATGATCAAGATCATCTATTTGTAATCATGCATGTTGTGTTTGCGGGATCCGATGGATATTGAGATTACTATGTCAGATTGATTATTGATTCTATCATGTCTTATGATTATTGATTCTACCATGTATGTGTTGTTTGAGATCTTGCATGCTCTCCGTTTCTAGTAGCTATCTTGGCCAAGTAGATGCTACTGACTCCAAGAGGGAGTATTTATGCTCGATAGTGGGTTCATGCCTCTATTGAATCTGGGGAAGTCATAGAAATCTCTAAGGTTATAGATGTGTTGTTGCTACTAGGGAGAAAACAACAATCTTTTGTTCATGGAACAGTTGTATTGTTTACTTTACACACATTGCTTAATCCGGTTATCCGTCGCTTGCAACTTAATACTGGAGAGGGTTTGGATGATAACCTGAAGGTGGATTACTAGTCATAGATGCAGTTGGATGGCGGTCTATGTATATTGTTGTAATGCCTGATCAAATCTCATAGGATCATGATTGTCTAGTATTGCATTGTTATGACTTGCTCAATCCTGTCAATTGCCCCGCTGTAATTTGTTTACCCAGCTTGTTATATTATTTATATTAATAAGAGCACCTCTAGTGAATTGTGGACCCCGGTCCAATCTTTGCCATTGATACATCATCTACTATTACTGTTTACTTTCTGCAAGCAACCATTACCTTCCACACCATACGTTTAATCCTTTGTTTTCAGCAAACCAGTGAGATTGACAACCTCACTATAAGTTGGGACAAAGTCTTAAGTTTGTGTTGTGTAGGATTCCAAGTTGTTAGCAACACCTTCGAGTTTTTTCCTTGCTCCTACTGGTTCGATAACCTTGGTTTCATAACTGAGGGAAAACTTGCTGTTGTGCTCATCATACCTTCCTCTTGGGGTTTCCCAATGAAGCTCTACAGTGATCTGAGCTCATCACACCCTTCGGCTTGGAAACACTCTGGACATGATCGAGACCCCTATTGTATCAATGATCATCAGCGGGACCTGGATGCCCATAATGACCCCCTTGCATTTCACGAATCACATCGCTTAAACCTTCAACATGGCGCCCCACTCCCTTTGCCACTTGATAACTAGTTCATCTGAGATTTGATCTTCGGTATCGCATACCTAGTTCGATCTCGTTACAAATTAACTCGTTTAATCGTTCCCGTGTTGTTGCATTCCATGACCTAGTCATACGCTTGCAAGCTTCGTTAATGCAACGTCACCGAGTTGACCATGTGTATCTATCCGTTACTTGAATCAGAAAAATCCTGGTCTTGATACATACTCCTCAACACGTCCCTTCTGAAAATCTGATTGTACCTTTTTGATCACCCTTTTACAGCTTGATACTTGATACCATCAAGGCCTCCTCCAGTAACGACAATTATGTATTATCTCATAGTCAAAGGATTAGGTTGCGAGGTTTCTATGTTATCATCAATGTCAAATGTTTGTAAATAGATCTCATTATGATATAACTTTGGGTGTATGTCTATGATATGACCTCATTGTCAATTGGCTTAAATACCGATGATCTCGAAACCCTAGATCATCATGTTGACCAATGAGCTAGTTCGCTAGAGGTAACTATAGACACGATTTGTTTATATACCACACGTGTATTAATGTTTTGTATTAACACAAGTATAGCATGACATGAAATGTATTATGAACATATAATAGATACATCAAATAAAACACTTAATTATTTTCCTCTAGCGCATATCTCCTTCAATCTCCCACTTGCACTAGAGTACAAATTAATCTAGTTTACATTAGGCAGTGATCTAACACCAATAGCAATCCGATGTTGTTCATGCTTGGCTTGTGTAAGACCCTCGTTAAATGGATCTGCAACATTCAAATCCATGTGTACTTTGCAAATCTTGATTTCACCATCTTCAACATTTTGTATGATGGCATGAAATCATCGCTTGATAAGTTTGTTCATGGAATTAGTTATTGGTTCCGACGCGTTTGCAATGGCACTAGTGTTGTCACAATAGACCATCACGAGGTCATGTGCATTTGGAACAACTCCCAGTTAAATGACGAAATTTCTTAGCCAAATAGCTTCATTCACTGTTGTGTTAGCTGCGATGTATTTCGACCCCATTGAAGATTGCGCCACCACTGGTTGCTTCCCGCTTCTCCAGCTTACCGCACCACCATTCACCAAAAACTCATATCCCATTTGAGAATTCGAGTCACCAGGGTCCATGTCTAAGCTCACATCCACGTAACCAGTTACATTTAGAGCTTCTTCACTCCCTCCATAGACTAGGAACATATCCTTAGTTCTATTGATTTTAGGATATTTTTCACAATTGTCCAATGATCCACTCCTGGATTACTTTGAAAACAGCTCGTCCAAGTAAGAGCCAGGGCCACATCAGGTCGAGTACTCAGCATAGCATACATGATAGAGCCTATGGCTGATGCATAGGGGACATTAGACATCATCTCTCTTTCATTAGTTGTTGCTAGACATTAGGTCGCACTCAATGGGTTACCTTTTATCACAGGCACGAAACCTCATTTGGTCTCATCCATATTGAACCTATTCAATATCTTCTCAAGGTAAGTACTCTTACTTAATGCTATCAGGCGTTTTGATCTATCTCTATAGATCTTGATGCCCAATATATACGCTGCATCACCTAAGCCCTTCATGGAAAACTAACTGCTCAGATGTTCCTTTTTGCTCCCTAGAAGTTCCACATCATTTCCAATCAATAATATGTCATCCACATATACAACTAGGAATGCCACTGAGCTCCCACTCACTTTCTTATAAACACAGAACTCTTGTTCATTTTAGACAAATCCAAAACTCTTGATCACTTGATCAAAATGATGGTTCCATATCCGAGATGCTTGCTTCAGCCCATAAATGGAACACTGAAGTTTGCATACCTTTCTAGCATCCTTACGATAAAAAAAACCTTCTGGATGCATCATATAGAACTCTCATCAATGTGTCCATTGAGGAACATGGTCTTGACATCCATCTTTCATATCTCATAATCGAAATATGCAGCAATTGCTAGTAAAATCCGGACAGATTTAGCATCGCTACAGGAGAGGTCTCAGTGTAGTAAATTCCTTAAACTTGTCGGAAACCCTTTGTGACAAGTCGAGCTTTATGGATGGTCACATTACCAGCAACATCTGTATTTCTCTTAAAGATCCATTTATTTTCCACGGCCTTGCGGCCTTCTGGAAGATCAACCAAGGTCCAAACTTGGTTTTCATACATGGATCCTATTTCGGATTTCATGGATTCCAACCATTTCTTAGAGTTAGCACTTTCCATAGCCTCTTTGTAGTTTCCAGGTTCATCTTGTTCATCTAACAAGACAGAAATCACAAGACTACCATACCAATCAGGAGTGGTACGTATTCTTGTAGGCTTTCGAACTGCAGGAGCTTCGATGTTATCATCATGATCTTTATCACTTGATTCTACTTCCACTGTGGAGGGCGGTTCCATAATAGCTTCCGTTGTGCTACTCGGTATTTGGAGAGAAGGATCAATGACCTCATCAAGCTCAATATTTCTTCCACTAACCCCTTTAGCAAGAAACTCTTTCACGAGAAAGGTGTTGTTTTTCGTGACAAACGTTTTGCCCTTCGGCTTTTTTGTAGAAGTTATACCCAATAGTCTCCTTTGGGTATCCTACAAATATACACTTTTCCGCTTTAGGTTAGAATTTGTTAGGCTGTAGTTTCTTAACGTAAGCCTCACATCCCCAAACTTTCAAGAATGACAACTTTGTCTTGTTTTCATGCCACATTTCATATGGTGTTGTCTCCATGGATTTGGACGGTGCTCTGTTTAGAATAAAAGTGGTAGTTTTTAATGCACAGCCCCAAAACAATACAGACAAATCGGTCAAAGTCATCATGGACCGCACACTATCCGATAGAGTATGATTACGGCATTCTGACACACCGTTTCACTAAGGTGTTCTGGCTAGCATAAGCTATGGTACAATACCACAGTCCTTCAAGTTCATGCCAAACTCAAAACTCAAATATTCGCCTCCCCAATCGGATCAAAGATGCTTGATTTTCTTGTTTAGTTGATTCTCTACTTCCTTCTGAAATTCCTTGAACTTTTCAAAGGTCTCAGATTTGTGCTTTATTAAGTAGATATACCCATATCTACTCAAATCGTTAGTAAAGGTAACAAAATAACAATAACCATCGCATGTTGAGACACTCATTGGTCCACACACATCAGTATGTATGATTCCCAATAGGTCTGTCGCCTGCTCCATCGTGTAAGAGAAGGGTGTCCTATTCATCTTGCCCATGAGGAAAGGCTCACACGTGTCAAGGGATTCAAAATCCAATGACTCTATGAGTCCATTAGAATGGAGCTTCTTCATGCGCTTTATGCCAATATGACCAAGACGACAATGCCATAGGTACATGGTATTATTATCATCATGTTTACAATGCTTAGCATCAATATTATGGATGTGAGTATCGCTATCAAGATCCAACAAGAATAAACCATTACACACGGTCGTATGAACATAGAAAACATCATTCATTGAAATAGAACAACCACTTGTTCCTGATTTAAATGAATAATGATCTTGTAACAAGCAAGATCCACTCACAATATTCATATTTAGTGCGGGTACAAAATAGCATTTATTCAAGATTAAAATTAATCGTGACGGTAGACGTAGAGGTAGAGTGTCGACGGCCACCACATCGACCTTCGAGCCGTTGCCGACGTGCATTGTCACCTCGTCCTTCCCCAGGCACCTCTTACTCCATAGCTCCTACTGAGAGTTACAAATGTGAGCAATAGAACCGGTATCAAATACCTAGGTGTTACTCCTAGCGCTGGTAAGGAATACATATATAACTTGTATATCAAATATACTTTTGTATTTGGTGGCAAACTTGTCGGCTTCTTGTCCTCAAGGTACTAGGGGCAGTTGCGCTTCCAGTGCATGTCCCCTTTGAAGTAGAAGCATGTGATGCCGGGCTTAGGACCGGGCCTTGTAGCCTTAGTGGTGTTGGCAAAAAAATTCCATCCTTCTTAGGCAAGCCCTTACAGCCCCGCCTTCTTAGGGTTGGTGGTCTTATTGACCATCAGCACCATGTGCTCCTTCTTGATATCAACCTCAGTAGTTTTGAGCATGGCGACAACTTAGCTAGGGTATTTACCATACCCTGCATATTGCAGTTCATCACAAAGCCCTTATATATAGGGGCAGCGAGTCCATCATCCTATCAATCACAAGCTCGTCTAGGATCTTGCAATCTAGGACGTTCAGGCATTGAATGTAGCTAGACATATTGACTACATGCTCACACACACTGCTATGCTCTGCCATCTTGGAAAAGAAGAAGAGTTTGGAAGCTTCATACCTCTTAGACTGAGCCTGTGGATCAAAGATGGCCTTGATATCTTCAAGGATCTCAAAAGCACTCATCTTCTCAAAACGCTTTTGAACTCTGGCTCCAAGGCATAGAGCATTCCACTCTAGATGAGGGAGAAATCATCCGCCTTGGACTACCAGGCATTCTTTTCATCCCGGGGGCTGGTTGTTGCAGGTTTAGCGGGTAGTTCATCCTTGATGACATAAGTCAGCTTGTAGGGGACTAGGAGGATCCTTAGGTTGTAGTGCTAGGTGGTGAAGTTGTCCAGTTTGTCCTTATCTAGGAATGAGGTAAGGTTGAAGGTGGGTGGGCGAGACATCTACAATGGATTTGCAAAGTATTTAGACCATGTTCATAAATATGAGTTCAAGTTTTAATTTACACTAAACTAAAAACAAAGAGAACTCCCACTCAAACGAACATACCTTTATTCGTTCAGTGATCACATGATCCCATTTCGCTACACCACCCTCGATCGTCATGGCCGGCGATATAGTTTCAAAGGTAGATATTCACAATGTCAATCACATCATTCATATGACTAATGATCGACCTTTCAGTATCTTGTGTTCCAAGTCCATGTCTATAGATGGTAGGCTCACCAACTCTAACTTGTGTGTATTGCAGTGCAACATGGCTTACAACCACCATATGCGAACGCAGATATGTATGACACTCGATCGTCACAGGTTCATTGGAATTATTTGAGACATCATCCTATTATGCTACTGTCATATATCTAATACAGTAGCAAAATAAGATGCAAAAAAATACTTCAGAAGTATGGTGCCATGACATGGTTGCAGCGCCTTGATCGCCATCGAGAGATCCAATGTAAAACATTTCATAAACTTACCAATACAATGTGACGACACACGCCCCTGCAAAATAAAGTTAGATGCTTCTACTTTATCTTTTGCAAGTTTTACATGGATTTAGGGATTTCATGGAAGAACCCCTTACCACCTATGAACATTGAGCCCCAACATGGATTCAACAATTGCCTGTTCTCTCCATTTTTAGGCCCCTCCGATGTAAATTTCATATCAACTACTATAGATACACAGACCCCCCCCCCCCCCCCCAAAGCTACTTACACTTGTGGACCAATCTCGCGAATCACCGCATAATGTTGGTTGGGGCCGCTTCATCAAACATTACCGCGATATAACAAGTACACGAAAGAGGGTCACGACTACAGAATCAATGCCCACATATTGCTATGTGTTCTATCTGTACGACATGTCTATCCATAGATCAACTCTGATACTGCTGTTGGGTTCCGTAGCAGAAAACAAAAAAATTCTAACTACACGAACACAATAACCAAGATATATTCTATGTAGTTGATAGCTCCAAATTTCGTCACTTTTTACTATTAATTTTCCTCTTGTTTATTTCCAGATTTCACTGAAGATTACTTATTTCTACTAATGTTAGTGTCGCACTTAGCCAATTCCTATTTTCTTGTGATGGTTTTCATATAATGAACATTTATTAAAGAGCCAATAGCATTTATGGGCTAATTGCACCTAAAGAAGTAAATCCCCAATTGGACCCCCTTTCATTGGAGGCGTTCAGTGAGCTTAACGACCATTAGTACGGTCGGTATGTGCACGTACCGTCCATCCATACTACTCACTGCCAGCTCTGTTATAACAATACAAGTAACTTGCGTGAAGGGGAGAAGATAGCCGCCGCAAACTCATCCAGAGAGGGGAGATCGGATATGGAAGAGGAAAAGAACCTCCCTTCATTCCTCAACGATTTCCAACCTCTCAACCACACACTACACCATCATCCCCATTGTTGCTTAGAGAGAGAGAGAGAGAGAGAGATTGACACTTGTAAGATTAGGGTTTGATACTTTGATCTACCTTTGGTTTGTATTTGATTTGATATTCAACTCCTATTGTGGTTTGCTATGATAAATTTGTATGATTCCCATTTGCAATACAATTATGCCTTTGATTTGCCTTCCTCTCATGTTTGAGTAAATCCACATAGGCATGGGAGATGTAGAGGATTGGTGAGATGTGTCGTGCCTTCTTTAAATCCATCCATTTGTGATTGTTGTAGTGTTTATTAAATAGTGAGAATGACTATCTATGTTTTCCTAATGCTCGTTATCTAATTTAAGGGCCCAGGTAACATGATATAAAGATCTCATAGGTATGAACTTGTATGCTAGCGAATCAGTGACCCCCGAGTGACATGGCCGATATCAATGAGGAGCTAGAACTACTCGAGGACAACAAGGAACCATCAAGATTAAAGCCTTGATCCGGTCGAAAGACCTTAATTAATGTGCTTATCATTGTCATGGTAACAGGCAGACGAATAGGCTAGGAAGAATTGGCCATGAGAACTCCTAGTCGGTATATGGGTTGTTTGCCTACTCACTTATGAATAATAAATATCACTATCAATTATTCCACTTTATCCACTTGGCACTTTCACTATCACCATGAATTGTTCCTCTCCACACCTAACTTCTCATCTCCGGGATCTTCAAACACGTTTCGCATCTTTACTCTTATGCAATTTAATCCTTATTTCTTTCTTACACAAGTTTCCTCTATGTTTCACTCACACCTTTCCACCACCAATAATTGTAGTCAATTCACTCAAGACCGGTGACACCTTGAGTGTGATAGAAACGCTGAATAAAATCACTTGCCAAGGATCCCTTTTGGGATCAATATAAAAACTGGAATTAATAATTCTGTGAAAACATTCTCTGACAAACTTGTGCACTTGTAGGGCATCAAGATATTTCCGGACACCGTTGACAGGGAGCTAAGCGCTAAGTCTTGTTTCTTGACGAAAGTAGTTGTTGACACCATCCATGATCTCCATTGAAGACAGATGTACCACTCAATCAGGAAAAACTTATCTACCCCATATATTGACCGTGTTCCAATTGAGAGCCGCTTAAAGTTTATTGAAAGATTTTTTAACTCACGTACTGTAGACGTGACCAGTTTGATTCTATTGATGGTAGACTTGACCATCACCCAAGAGGCTGGACCTGATCTACCATTGGGAGAATATGGGAATCCATCTAGCCACTTAAGGAAAATTCCTATTCTTTGTCCTGAACTTGAAGGCCAGGAATTTGAAATATATCCTGAGATAATTTATATGATTAAAGATATTGCTTTCGTAGGAAAAGAAGGGGAAGATCCTAGTGACCACTTATCAAGGGTCCATGACCTTTGTGCTACTCTTAAACTAGCAAGTTTACCAATAGAGTTTGTACTCCTTAAACTTTTTCGCTGGTCCATGAAAGATAATGTGCTTGGGTTACAACCATTACCTAATCACACTACAAAAGCTGGGAAGATTGCACCCGCTTATGCATAAATATTGTTCATTCACTAAAATCATGCAGATTAAACATAACGTAACAAACTTTCTCCAAACATCTGGACAAAACTTTTATCAAGCACTGAATAGATTTTATGCAATGATTATGAAAGTCCAAAATCATGGTTTCCACGAGAATTTAGTTATTCAATATTTTACAATGTGCTTAATGATGAAACAAAATAAATGATTGATCTATCTGCAGGAGGAGCTATATGCAACTTAACACTGCCGGATGTTGGGGATATGCTATATGGGTATCCTCATAGCATGTCTCTTATCCGGATAACCCGGGTGTCCCACAGTTGGTAGCATGGCCCATGGCCTGCTGGACGGCCCAGTTAGATGGATCCAGAAGGGAGGCCCATGCCAGGTAAAGGAAGGCTACGGTGGAGTCACCAGCGTACCCGGAGCCTTGGAGTACAAGACATGCTAGACTAGTAATAGACAGTGTAGGACTCTGTAACCTGTCCGGCTAGGACTTTTCCCTGTAACCCTAGGACCTGGCGACTATATAAGTCGGGCCTATGGGAGCCTTTAGGGCACAACTTCACATAACCTCGCACAGCGAACCAATCCATGTAACTCAGCGTATTGTCATTATAGTGATTTATAGCAGGAGTAGGATTTCGCCACCATTATGGGATCTGAACCTGGGTAAGCTGTGTTACCTCGTACCCGTCAACCGTCCGCCTTCCCCCACGTCTCTAAACACGCACTGTGAGGACCCCTCCATGGTGTACTCATCAGCAATACCACGATAGTTGGCTCCCACCGTGGGGCAAGAGGCGCTTCAGGCTCTTCAGTGGGCGAGGACCAAGATCTTCGCGGGAATCGGCAAAACTGTAGCCATCGGTCGTGTTCTCTTCTCTGGCAACGTTCCAATCATCTCTCCCGACGAGTTCTGGATCCCGGCGAAGACGAATCCTACGCGGTGTTCGATCATTCCTATCGGAGACATCCACCTCTTCTTTGGCGAAACCGACTCGGGCACTAGTTCCCTGGGAGTCGGAGGAACATCAAAACCCGCACGGACTGACTATGGGCAGGATACTTTCACGGAAGGATCAATGTCGGATCTCTCTTCGGAGTTTGACGGCAAAGATCGGAAAAATTCAAGGCCCACCCAAACCGCCCTTGTGCAGGATATAACGGTGGAAGATCGCTGCAAGTCTACCGGCTTCACCCGTGCGTCTGGACAACAGAGATCCAAGTTTGTCGGCGTGGTTACCATCTTCGATATGGCGCGTTGCGTTCAGAGAGAGGGTGAAAACCCCCGCGATTACCTGGCCAGGTGGCTCCGTATATGAGCCGATCTGGCCCACTACCCCAATGATGATGCCATGTATCACTTTGTGGAAGGATTGGACCATGGCACGCTTCTCCAGCATTCTCTAAGACGGCAGCAGGCGTCAGGACGCCTTACCTTCGAAGGCATGGTGAACACCGTCAACAACTACGCGGAGGCTGAAGCGGCAGCTCAGACAGCGCTTGCGCTCATTGACGGAGCCCCTCCAACTCAGCCACCACCACCACCTCCGGCCGCCATCGCCGCAGCTGCACCACCACCTCCAGTCGTCGTCGCTGCTGTTGCACCTCCACCCCCCGTCATCGAGGAAGTCCTGCCACCCTCCGACTCTGTGATTGACGCGCTATATGCCGACTTCAGTGCAGACTCAGAGGAGATAGATTTCAGTCCAGAGGAGCTAGACTCCGCCATGCAGGAGATGGAGGAGGAGTACACGCACGACGAGCAAGCCAACAATGTCGTCACGTCTCGAGAGGTGTTCATCACCATTGGGACGGCGATGGATGAAGATTAGCCCGGACGAGCTCCGCCTACAACGCTGGAAAAGGGGAAGGGGCCACTTATTGCTGTTGACGATGATCGTGCAAAGGTCATGCCTCCTCCTCCTAACCCAGTGCAGCAGCCGCAGGAACTCGGCACCGGCCCGAGCAACAACAACAACACCACAAAATTGCCGCCTCCGGCATCTACGTCTGCTGCTGCCCAAGTTACTCCAGCTGATAGAGTGATGTACGACAATCTCCTCGTTGAGACACTGACTGTAGCTCATATCCGGAACGTGACTCAGCTTGACAAGAAGCGCCAGCAGCTGCTGGAGGAAGCGCAGGCCATCGTGGAGCAAGGCGCTAAGCTAGATCGAGATCTGGTCAACACGCAGAAGTCCATAGAGAAAGCTAGAGCAATGGAGGTCGAGTACAAGACTCTGTTGCAGAAGATGAAGGCCAAGAAAGCTTCGGATCGCGTCATCAAAGATCCTGGTGTATGGCGAAACCTAGGATGGGCTCCCTCGAAGCCGGCACAGGCCAAGACATACATTGACAGTGAAGGAAAACAGGTGATGCCCACTCCACTCCTCAACCTCGCTCTCGCCAAGACCCTTCTGGAGCAGGATAGATCGCCCGAGGTAGTGGAACAGGTCTATGACCTAGTGGCCAAGGCGGTAAAACAGCAGGAAAAGGCCACCTCTCAGAGGCTTGAGTCTGACCCAGCGTTTTGCCAGTCTAGCCAGCATAAGCCGCCAAGGGACATATCTCCTCTTGATGTCGGGTCGCAGACGGGTTCATCAGAACGAAGACAGAGGGATGCGCGCAACAGGAAGGATGCTATCCCCATATCCTCCGACCACGGAGAAAAGGCCCGACCTCGTCGCCCATCGCCACCGCCCCGATCCCCCGACATTGCAAAGACCCAAAGGCTCACCATCATACGGATATGCCCCCGCCAAGGCAGTACGGCATCGTCATCCGCGACAACGCGGAGCAGACCCGTCATGACGGAGAGCGCAACCAGGGTCACAAGAGCAGGTCGCGCCATGAACCTCCGTGTCCGGCAAGCAATCGCAACAAGCGTGAGGCGTCGCAGGAGGGTAATAGCAAGACGGCTAACCCACTGCCACCTCTGCCTCCGTCGCCACCTAGCAGTCACCATGGCGGAGGGGGCCGCGTCGTTCACGCAGCCCATCCCCTGTTGAAAAGAAGAAGAAGAAGAAGAACCCTGAGCCGTACGACGCACGTTCGCGGATCAATAAGATACACGAGGCCCGGGAAGGACCATACCTGGGACCATGTTGCTTTGGACCTGCGATACGGTCCGCAACTTACCCCAAAGGTTTCCAGATTGACAAGACCATCAAGCCCTAAGACGGCACCACCAAGACAGCCACATGGTTGCAGGACTACTACAACGCGGTGGAGATTGCCGGAGGTAACCCCAATGTTGCCGTCAAGTACCTCCCTTTGATGTTGGCGGGCACGGCCTGTCAATGGATTGATGACTTGCCGGATAAATCCATCTGCAATTGGTTGGACATGCAAGAAGCGTTCACCAAGAACTTAGAGGGTACATACAAACGTCCCTGCACTATTGGCGATCTACAGTGGTGCGTGCAAGAGTAAGATGAGACATCTCGCACCTACCTCTCCTGCTGGCTGGATATGAAGAATTCCTGCGCAGGAGTGCACGCTCAGACCGCCACGACCGCCTTCATTGATGGGTTGGAAAGGGGCACGTTTCTCCGACATAAGCTGAAGCGCTTGTAGGACAATCACTAGCTTGACTTGAACTAGATGATTCAGTTGTCTAGTGAGTTCGCAGCTGCCAACGACGATGCTCGCGACTCTCTGCCGGCAACGGCCGTTCCAACTCAAGCTCGGAGGAACAGCAGAACAAAGAGGAAAACCGCCCCAGAAGAAAAGCAATCACCCGACATGGTCGCCATGACCTTTGTAGGACGAGGTGATGGTGGACAACGTGGCCGAGGACGGGGAGTTGGTGGTGGGCAGCAACGAGGAAGTGAAACTACCTCAGCACCGCTCCGCGTTCCCCAAACCTACGAAGAGTACCGCGATATGCCATGCCTCGTACACCTCGATGCCAATGGCAAGGCCACCCATACCAATCGACACTGCAAGTTCGTCAACAACCTCAAGGAAGACCTAGAGTCCGGCTACAAGCGAAGTCGGAAGAATAGACCGCGAGGCAAGGGCAAGGGGAAAAAGAAGGAGGAGGAGTCCAAGGATTCAAGTGACATGGACGAGGATGTTGACCCCAAGCATGCCGCCAAGAGCGACGACAAGGGCAAGAACCCCTTCGTGAAGAAGGCGCCAGTCTACCACACTTTCCTTGGCACCCCCACCGTCCGACAACAGAAGACCTCTTTAAGGATCCTGATGGCTACTCTACCCCCAGTTCCCCAGTACCTGCGCTGGTCAGAGGTTCCAATTACTTGGGACAGGACGGATCACCCAGACCTTATTCCTATGGAGAACCAATACGTCATGGTCATCAATCCCTTGATTGACGGCATTGAGTTCACCAAGTGTATGGTGGATAGTGGAAGCAGCATCAACATCATGTACCTGGATACATTGCAGAAGATGAACTTGATGGAGGCAAACCTATGGCGGACCAACACCATCTTCCACGGCGTAGTTCGTGGTCGGGAGGCTCAGTCCCTTGGGTTCATCACACTTCAGGTTGCCTTTGGCGATGTTAATAATTACCGCCAAGAGCGCATGACCTTTGAGGTGGTCCCCTTCAAGAGCGTGTACCACGTCATATTCGGCCGCGACATATTCCACACGTTCATGGCCAAGCCATGCTTCGTCTACAACAAACTCAAGATACCCGGACCAAACGGTGTCATCACCGTATCTGGAAGCTTTACCAAGGCAAGGGACTGCAAGATTAATGAAGAAGTCTTCATGGAAGCTGTCCTCTACAACGAAGAATTCAAAGAGATCCAAAGCAAGGTCGATGACTCAGAGATGCACGCGTCGAAGAAGCAGATCTCCGACTCTGCTCCTGCATTCAAGGCCGCCATCGAATCCAAGCCGGTGGAACTTGTGGTAGGCGATGCCTCCAAGACCACCACCATTGGGACGAACCTGGATCCCAAATAGGAAAGCGCGCTCATCGAGTTCCTCTGTGAGAACAGGGACATCTTTGCCTGGCAACCTGCCGACATGAAAGGTGTACCTAGGGAACTTGCCGAGCACAGCTTAAACATTGATCCAAAATGCAAACCAGTGAAACAACCTCTACGACGCTTCGGAGACGAGAAGAGACGCGCCGTTGGCAAAGAGATATCTAGGTTACTTAAGGCTAGATTTATCCGAGAAGTCCTTCACATCCGATGGGTGGCCCATCCAATACTTGTCCCCAAAAAGGGAACCGAAGAATTAAGAATGTGCGTTGATTACACCGGCTTCAACAAAGCATGCCCCAAAGATCCGTTTGCTTTGCCTCGCATTGACCAAGTCATTGACTCGACGGCTGGCTCGGAAATTTTGTGTTTTCTCGATGCATACTCAGGATACCACCAGATCAAGATGAGGAAGTCGGACCAATTGGCCACTTCGTTCACTACCCCAGACAACACGTTTTGCTATGTTATGATGCCCTTTGGGCTAAAAAACGCAGGTGCTACGTACCAGCGGACAATGCAACGTTGCCTTCACGACCAAATTGGTCAAAACATTCACGCCTATATGGATGATATCGCGGTGATGTCTAAAAACTCAAATGAATTAATCTCCGACTTAAAAGAAACCTTTGATAATCTCCAGAAATACAACATGATGCTTAACCCTAAGAAGTGCGTCTTCGGGGTTCCAGCCGGCAAATTGTTGGGCTTCATTGTTTCCCAGCGTGGAATCGAGGTCAACCCGGAGAAAATCAAGGCCATCTTAAACATAAACCGTCCGACATGCCTAAAGGACATTCAACGACTAACAGGTTGTGTTGCAGCAGTTAGTCGGTTCGTCAGCCAACTTGGAGAGAAGGCTCTGTCATTGTACAAGTTGCTGAAGAAGGCGGACAAATTCACGTGGACGGACGAAGCAGATGCAGCATTGAAGCAGATCAAGGAGATTCTTTCCTCAGCGCCCATCCTTGCAGCACCCGAGCCTAGAGAGCCCCTGTTAATCTACATGACGGCAACCAACCGGGTAATCAGCATCGTCGTCATGGTAGAGCGGAAGGAACCAGGCTATGAGCACGGAGTTCAATGACCAGTTTACTATGTGAGCGAGGTCTTGACAGAGTCCAAGCAGCGTTACCCGCACTAGCAGAATATAACTTATGGAGTATTGCTTGCTTCTCGGAAGCTGAGGCATTACTTTCAGGAGCACCCAATCACAGTGGTGATCAAGACTCCACTGTCCAACATTATCAACAATAGCGACACCACAGGAAGGGTCGCGAAGTGGGGCATTGAACTTTCTGCCTTCGAGATCTCCTACAAGAGACGCGACGCTATCAAGTCACAAGCCTTGGCGGATTTTATCACAGATTGGACGGAGATGCCAGATGCTACTCCGTTGTCGGAACCAGAGTACTGGGTGATGCACTTTGCTGCTCAACGGCTCGGGGGATGGTGTATTGCTATAGTCACCAACTGGCGACAAGCTACACTACATTCCGCAAATCCACTTCGAGGCTACGAACAACATGGCGGAGTATGAAGCACTCATTCACGGATTACGCGTAGCCAAGGATATTGGCATCAAGCGCATAGTTTGCTGTGGAGATTCTGACTTGGTTGCCCAGCAGGTGGCTGGCACCTGGAATGCGCGAAACCCTATGATGGCGGCATATCGAGACGAAGTGGATGAGATAGCCAAGAGCTTCTTGGGCTACGAAGTCAAGTATGCACCTAGGGAGCAAAATGAGGCGGCTGATCTGCTATCTAAGCTTGGATCAGGGCGCAAACAAATTCCGCCAGGAGTTTTCCTAGAGCATCTACGAACACCATCCGTGAAGGGAGCCGACATCGACAACCCGGATAGAGCTGACTCTTTCGTCCACATGGTGGCAAAGGTCCCTCCGGCTTGGACAAAACCGTTCATGGAATATCTCGAACACGGAACTTTGCCCGACGACGAGGTCGAAAGACATCAAATAGTACAACAAGCAAAGTGTTATACCATAATCAATGGATAACTCTACAAAAGGAGCACTACTGGTGTATACCTTAAGTGTGTTTCCCATCTAGAAGGTATTGAAATCATACGCGAAATCCATCTCGGAGATTGTGGGTATCACGCTGCTCCTTGATCGTTGGTCGCGAAAGCCTTCCGGCAAGGATTCTACTGGCTGACCGCGAAGGCGGACGCTGACAAGCTGGTTGAGACATGCATGGGATGCTAGTATTATGCCCGATAACCACATGTTCCTGCTGAAGAATTGCGAACAATACCAATAACTTGGCCGTTTGCGGTATGGGGGCTAGAGATGGTGGGACCTTTACAGACGGCACCATGTGGTTTTACGCATCTGCTAGTAGCAGTTGATAAATTCACTAAATGGATAGAAGCTAAACCCATTAGAAAGCTTGATGGGGCAACTGCCCTCAGGTTTGTCCGGGATCTAGTGGTGAGATTTGGTCTCCCACATAGCATTATCACCAATAATGGCAGCAACTTGTCACTCGGAGAAGTGGAGGCTTATTGTTGGGAGAAGGGCATCCGACTTGACCTTGCATCTGTGTTGCATCCACAATCCAACGGTTAGGTCGAGCGAGCCAATGGATTAATTCTGCAGGGAATCAAGCCACGTCTTGAGGCACCGCTACATAGAGCAGCTAGAGCCTAGGCGGAAGAATTACCATCTGTGTTGTGGAGTTTATGAACTACACCCCACAGATCCACCGGCTACACCCCTTACTTCATGGTATATGGAGTAGAAGCCATCCTACCTTCTAACATACTTCACGATGCACCAAGAGTCGCCGCCTACGACGAAGATGACGCTGAAGAATCCAGACGCCTAGATGTGGACCTTCTCGAGGAGGAGCGCATTTTGGCATGCCAAAGATCCGCCATCTACCAGCAGAAGCTACACAACTACCATAATCGCCGTGTTCGGCATCACTCGTTTAAAGAGGGGAATCTGGTGCTCCGACTTAAGCAGAAGAAGTCGCACAAATTATCCGCGCCATGGGAAGGACCGTTCATCATAAGAAAGGCGCTACTCAATGGGTCTTACTACCTCGTTGACAATCGTGAACTGAAGGATAGACCCAACGAGGATCATAAGCGTAAGCGATGTGACTCGGATGATGACTACCCAGAGCTTGATCGGCCATGGAACATAGCACAGCTACGTCCTTTTTACACTTAGCATTTTTTATCTAATTGTGTACCTCTTATATGATCAATGAAATAAAGCCCTCTGGTTCACTCATATTTCTGAGTCTTTTATCTCCTTTAGTGTTCATTTTTGGATCATATAAAACCTTTATGCACAAGCTTTGCGATTACACTTGTGAAAATTCCGCCTACGGGCGTTAGCTTAAGTTTTCTAGTATACACATTCTTTGTCGTTTTTATGTGGATTCTGGAGTAGTGACTTTTGGCACTTATTATCGGCGATTTTGTGCTTCGGTTATTGACGGTGCCATTGGGCATCATCGTCTGAGCGCATGGTTCCGACAACGAGTCTTCCGACTCACGAAAAGTCAAGCATAAGAACAAAAGTAATGGATAAGCCAACACTTGCTTAAAAAATATATACATGCTGGAAACTGGTTCTTAAGTAGCAGGACATACATCATTGTTTTCCGCCTTAAGTTAATACA
The DNA here is from genome assembly GCA_910589765.1 of Avena atlantica. Taxonomy (NCBI): domain Eukaryota; kingdom Viridiplantae; phylum Streptophyta; class Magnoliopsida; order Poales; family Poaceae; genus Avena; species Avena atlantica. Next base: position 135,959,690 of record OU342739.1, read on the forward strand.
TAGTTTTTTACGCATACACATCAAAGATGAAACAAATATTACAAGTTGTTTTTCATTCCTTTGGCGCAGGCGACTTGGAAGCAGCGTCATCGGCAGCAGGAGAATCACCCTCGAAGTCGGCAGTGTGAAGAGACTCAGAGGAGCTTTGGTTGCCGCCATCGATGGTATTCATCGGCACGAAGACATTCACATCGACTAACTCGGCAACTCTGGTGTCATAACCCGCGAGTGACGACAAGATGGACTCATGGTTTATCTCCTTCCCATCGTCATCCATGTCGGGAATGCCAGAGGTTACCGTGTCAATGTAGGCATCTTCGTAGTGTGCCTTTACCATCGACAACGCCATCCTTGCACCGGCCCGTGCACATGAAGCTTTCCAGCTTGTGCTATGCTCGAGAGCTCGGCGCAGGATCTCCGAGAACTTCGCCATAGAGTCCGATGCCTTGATGTTGATCTGGAGGGGCTTGGCAATCTCTTTGGCTTGCGCGATGGCGGTGTTGATGAAGTTGCCGACAATAACCATGCATTCCTTTGCCGCAGGAGGTGATCAGGTTAAACCCATAGGAGCTGCAAATTCTGACAAGGAGCACATGAGTTCAAAAATTCAGAGTATCTAAACTACAGAAATCCAAGACGGAGAATCAATTACTGAAGATGCTAGCCTCGGCTTGCCAGAGGGTATCCGCCAAGGAGTCCCGTTCTTGTTGCAGGAGCTTGTACGCCTCATGATGGCGTTGATTCTGCTCATCGGCAGCTTTCTTCTGATCTCTTAAGATCGAGATCTCCTCCTTCAAGCAGTTCATCTCCTCGGTGGCGGAGTCCTGCAGGGCTTTCATTGACTCCTCATGCATCTTCAGTATGTCCTTCCTCTCCTGCTTAAGGATCTTGTTCTCGCTATCCAACTCTTGAATGTGCTTGGATTGCTCGACAATGTCCTTAGCCTTGGCAATGGTTTCTGCAAGTCGGAGAAAGCAAAGTACACAGTGAGTACTCAGAGAATACACAAGTTCAAGTCGGAATACGAAAAAGAAAGGAAAAACAGACGCTTGCTCTTGATGATCTGTTCCTTCAAGAAGGCAGTTTTACCCTTTTCGGCATCTAGGTCTGCACGCATCTTCTGGTACTTATCGTTGGCCATGCCCCTCCGAGCATTCTCGTTCTGTGGAAAAAAAGAAAAATTAAATGTTGTTTGGTCTACTTGGAGCATCTAGCCAGAAATTTCCACCTAGATGCTTGGGGGCTACAGCGAGAGTTTTTAACTTAAGCAATATGCGTAGTCTTTCTTTAAGCATCTAGTCGGAACTAATTCAGTTCTCGATTAGAAGCTTGGGGGATACAGTATAAAGTTTTTAACTCGGATGTATGCTTAGCTTTTCTTTAAGCATCTAGTCGGAGCTAATTCAGTTACAACTAGAGGCTTGGGGACTACAGTATTGAAATTTATACACACTGCGTATGCTACTCTTAAAGAATCTAGTCGGAATATTTCATTCCACCTATCTGCTTGGGGGCTACAGTGAGAAGTTTTCTAGCTTAGTCACTCTTAGAGCATCTAGACGCAAATACCTATGGTTTTCCAGCTAAATCCTCGGGGGCTACAGTGGGATACTCATATGAAATGCAAAAGGCAAATAAAACTTACAAGTGCAATGATCTTGAGGTTGGTAGCACTCTCAGCCAGCAGCTTGCCGAAGGATGCACTGTTTCCTTGCAAGATATCTGCTTGCCAGAGAAGCTCCTCTAGACCACACATCGGAGATGTCGGCGCCGCACCAGGAACCAGAGCAGTGATACCCGGTGTAAGTACCGGATAGACTATCTTTGGATACTCTATGGTTTTCTTGGGTGCGGGGGTGTCGCCTACGGCAGAAGTACCAGCTTCCACCATCGCCTTACCGCCATCGATGGCATCCTTAGCCGGAGCTTCAGCCATTGGGTGTGTGGCACTCTCCTGCGTCGCCTGCTCGCCGACGACAGCAATCTCGGTAGAGGCACCTGAGTCCACTTCCATGGCGGAAGGGCCAGATGCTTCCTTAGCTTGTGAGCTTTTCGGAGCGGAGGAGGGCTTGACGCTGCGAGTGACAGGGGCGATGGCGGGAGATGCGCCGCGATGCAGCATGTCCTTGATGGTTCTAGAAGCCCCCAATGTTTTGGAGGTCTTCTTTCAGGCTGGTTGTGTCTTTCTTCCTGAAACGTGCAAAATGCATAAGTACAGGAAAAAGACAGATAAATGGACGATGTCGGAGAGAAAGAAGCTTACACAAGAGGGGGTGCTTTGGCAAAGGGGATCCCAATAGTATTTCTTTTCTCCGCCTCCAGGGCGGCGGTAGTCTTTTTGGAGGCTCCACCCTCCGTCTTCTTCTTGCCTCCGTCGGCAGCGTCAGAGGTGGAGCTCTTCCGCTTTCGCGCCAATGGAGCATCGTCGTCGGACATGACGGTGACTTCCTTCATCTTTGGATCATAGATTTGAGGAGCCATGCTGTCCTCATCTATGTCGCTAAGCTGTAAGGTGAAGAACCACCGTGTTAGATGAGATAATAATGGGTAGACGGAAGAACTGGAGTAGATGTCATACACGGAAAATAAACAGTTACCTTTGGGCACTTGCTATCAACGAACATGTCGTAGGTGATGGTGAAGCCACGCTTCTTGTGCTTCACCTTGACGATGTCCTTGAGGCGGAGCTTGACGGAGTCGCTCGAGAAATTTTCCACGGAGATGCAGAGGCTATCCCTTCTATCGCTGGTATACTCGTGCATCAGCTTCGAGCGGTGCTGCAGAGGCTGGATTCGCCTGATGGACCAGCACATGGCTAGGTCCAAGCCGGTCAAAACCGTCTCTATGAACCACTCTATCCTCCTTATGGCGTGGGAGGCTTCGATGTCGGAGGGAAGGGAGGCATGGGATCTCCATGTCGAAGTTTCGGCGGCGGCTCCATCGACGAAGTCCGGGTATGTTACTTCTCGGCCGGCCAAAGGGATATCTGGGCCGTAGAAGTAAGTACGCTGCCAGTTCTTGTAGGACTCGTGGCCGACGATGTCGGGGAACCACTGGCCAGGATGGATCTTGAAGCTAATGGTGCCACAATTTCTAAGTTCATCCTTGCTGGCACCGGCTTCGCGCTTGATGGTGAATAAATACACAAAGAGATCTAGCCTAGGCTTAATCCCTAGGTAACCCTCGCAAAGCGCCGCGTAATTGCTAAGCGCTAGGATACTATTGGGAGAAAGCTTTTGGGGTTGTACTCGATAGTGGTTCAAGACGACAAGGAGGAAGTTAGAGATAGGCAAGGAGATGTCGCGTACCAATTGTGCTTTGAGGTACACCTTTTCTTTGGATTGGGGAGAAGGTGTGACCTCGCCGGCCAGCGCCACCTGCCAGGTGAGCCCCTCCGTCGCGGGGAGGTAGCCTTCGGCGATCAGCTCCTTGATGTCGCGGTCCATGATGTCCGAACCGCGCCAGTCGCCTTTGTGGGAGTCAAGCTCCTCCTCCAGCGGCTCCAGTGCCGCTGGATTGTGGTCGCTGCCGGTGGTCTCGACCACCGCAGAGACGGGGATGACCAGGCCCTCTGGGGCACGACGACGGAGCTCGCTGGCTTCACCGCGGCTTCGCCTGACGCTGCCATCGAGGGAGTAGAGCCGCTGCTGGACATTACGTGTGTTTGGAGGTGACTGGCGAGATTGGGAGTTAGGGTTTTTCGCAAGGTTGCGCGAAGAGCTCGAGGGGGCGCTCGCTGGAGGAAGAGGATGATGCGAGGAGAGAATGAGGTGAAAAGTAAAAATTCCACCGCAGTTACTATTTATGATCTCTAGCATCAAGATTCGTGCAGCCTGATCGGACGGTTGCCGTGTAGATGACGTGTGTGCGGACGTGCGCGGAAATTTTGCCACGTCCCAACCGTCGCCGCCAACGGTTCGTATCGCTCGCGCGGGAAAAATGGACATTATTGCGTTCTCTCCATGTGTGAATTAGGCGTCGCTGACCTACGTCTATGTCGCCCTAGCTGACATAGGCAGATGAGCCGTCACATCAGAAGATTCCGACATGGACGGATCCAGTCCGGCTACGGAAGAGTACGATGGAAGATTCAGCAATTCTCTGACTTACAAGTTGAAGACGGAGAAAACCTTGTAGGGTTCTTTGGGAGGACTACAAGATATTGCTCGACTATTTGCCGACATCCATCTAGACGGAGCATACCACGTGAAGAGGCAAGACGGCGCAAGATCTCGGAGTTCTCCGGGGGATATTTGTAACACCCTCAGAATCGGACCTATGCAAGTTTGAGCAAAATTCGCCAAACCCGCATAGAAACGATTCAAAGGTGCCCACCAGGCACTTTCGTGCGGGTGGAAAACGAAGTAATAACATTACACAACAGTCCTCGATGGGACCCACAGAACAGATATATATATAACAGCGACTCAGAGAGTCAAGAATACAGATATATTATACAAGATCCAAATCACCTCGAAAACGGTAGGGCGTCCAGCTACGGACAAGATGCAAATGGGGCTAAGAGCCCTGAAGAATAACCAATGGCGTCCATAACCCTGCCCAGGCCAAGCCGGAAGGGTAACCCTGCTAACGGCGTCGATCTCAAAACCTGCTTAAACAAAAGGGGGTGCCGACAAAGGGCAAAGGAAAAAGAAGGAGCGTCAGTACTGAGGCCAGTACACGGCGAGGCTAGAATTCGGCGGTCCTCGCCTACATAGGGATGGTGGACTGAAGCGGCAGCGGCAGCATGCACTAAACAACCTATAGAGACTCGATACAACTGGCGGTTATCAGGGGGGTAAGAATGACCTATCCGGATCCAACCTGAAACTAACACCAAACAAACCCATCCTGGTGTTTCCCCCTCGAGACCAAACGAGGAAGTCAACCGAGGAACTCACACAGTTGGCAGTTTTACTTACTCGGTTATCGTTGCGGCAATTACTAGTCAGGTGTAGATAATCATCCTGATAAAGTAAGCAGTGGGCACTTTTAGTTAACCATTCCGTTGTAGTTGCAGCAATTACTAATCAGATACAGATAGTATGAGATAAACCCAAAACCCAGCAGTTGTTGGCACTTTTATTCAGCCATTCCGTTGTAGTTGCAAAACTTACTAGTCAGATACAATTGTCACAAGCGACAACCAAACAAGCAATTGTGGGCAGTATTAATTAGCCATTCCATTATAGTGAAGCTGATTACTAGTCATTATAAGTCAAATTTATAGCAGTAAACTTTAGTTATGCTTGTCTATGATCGAGAAACTGTGCTCCAAGTCGTCCATATCCGCGGACACGGCTTTCAGAAAGTTTTACCCGGCCGGGGTGCACCAATAGCAACACACACTCGATCAACCTCGGAAAAACCAAATCAAAACCCAACGAGGCCTTCACGACAAAGCAATCACAAGATTCAGAAATATTTCAGGGGGCCACCCCTTAAGTAGATCCCGCAACGGAGTAAGCAAGCTCCGAGACGGCCTCAAGGTCTGCGACAATGGCTGTAAGCGACTGGGAACCCGAAAACTCGGGGTGTCGATACCGCGTAATCACTCCGCTTACCTAAACAGTACAGTGTGCAGTACCTCGCACAATCGTAAATAAAGCAGTAAAGCATGGCATAAGTACAGGATAGTAATAAAACCTCAAACTAGTTTGTGGCCCCAAGAAATAAGACGGAATCAAGCTCTGGCTCAGGGGGGTCCCATATACCTCCCGGATGTGGATAGCGCGATAAAACAAGGAACAGGAATCAAGTACTCGGGGTCTTACGGGACACAAGTGGGCGTTCGGAAACCAAATATTATCTATCACCCACCGATGCCTCTGCTTATTCAATTTTTAGTTGTTAAACAGAAATTAAAGTGACGATAAGTAAAACTATGATCATCTCCATCAACAACATGCGGCAATACATCAACAACTGTGGCATACGACGACACACATCAGCACTTGAGCAAGCAACTACGACGCGCAAGTCCAACTATCTACCAAACAACAGGTAATAGGAGGTGTCCAAGGCAATATAAGGCTGCAAGGGATATCACAGGTACGAAAACTAAAGCATCGCAACACAGATAGCAATAGATCAACAGGAGGGGAATAAATACTATAAAAGTAAGATAGGTAGAAAGGGGGAGATGCTCGCCTGAAAACATGCCGAAGGGTTCAACCGGAGATCGGGGCGAAGCTCACATCAACTCAACGGCCTTATCCGCGAAGAATCAAAACACTAGAATAAACACCGGATGCAATACTCAATACACGGCAGAAGATCGGCATGATGCATGTATGATGCATGACATGGCAAAGGTGCGGTGCGATTAGGTCATATTAAGCGGAACCGGGGTCCCGACAATTAGTTAGGTGGTTCATGTTATTTAGATACCCCGCAATTTAAATGTTGTTTTAACATGGCAAGATATGGTACCGGTTCGCTACACATGTTTAAATGAGGCCAATATAAGGCTAGATTTGCCCGCATATGGGTCCCATATTTAATTATTAGGTGAATCGGCATAAGGCCCCCAAACCACATGATTATGCATGCAAGTATGACAATTCAATATGCATCAATTGTTATTATATTATAAAATAGGGTCCTCGGATAAGGGGTTCACACATTGAGGGGTCTCGACGAACTTGTCCGGGGGTTCGGGGTCCAGGGTTTAGGGTTCGATCTTGACGGAAACGTTCTCGGATCCGGGGTCGTTCTCGGATTACAGGGGTAGATCTTGGCGCATCCGGGAAGCCGGACTTGGATTGGTGTCGGGGGCTCGTCGGGTTCGTTCTGGTCGGTGCCGTTCTTGTCGTCGCGACGGTCTTGTCGGGTCCCACGGGGTCGGTCTTGCCGGTGCGAGGGTCTTGTCGGGCCCGCGCCATCGAGTCGGTGTTAACGTTCGGAAGCGTTCTCGTGGCAACCTTGGCGTCCGGGGATGATACTGTCGCATCCGCGGTCGTCGGGTCGGACTTGACGTACTGGGCGAATCACTTGGCGTTCCGGGGTTCGGTAGGCGAACTTGTCGGTTCCGCGGCCTCAGGGTCTTGGGGCTCGCGTCCGGGAGGCAGTCCTTGGAATCTAGGACGGAGATCTTGTCAGATCCTTGCCGAAGGTCATGGCGGCCCCCGGGGTTCGGTCTTCGAATCCGTGAAGATCTTGGGATACCGTCGGTTCGTTGTCGATCTTCGGGGTTTCGGCGTCTCGTGATGAAGGCCTTGAGGTACCACCATACTCGCCGGTGGCGAACTTGGGGTCGGCGCCATGGTTCTGGTTCACGTGTCAGCTCGGGGGCGAGGCCACGGCCAGGCGGCGCGCGCCGGAGCAGAGGTGGTCGACGCGGAGGAGATGGGGCCGAGGCGGGCCGCTGGAGGGAGCTCGCTGACGGCGCGCCCGGGCTGCGGGGTCGAGGGGAGGCGCCGACGGGGCCGGCGGCGGAGGCGGGTGAGGCAGGCCGGCGAGCGGCGTCCCGCAGGGAGCTCCGGCGAGAGGGCCTGGGCGAGCGGCGGCGCTGCGGGATGGGGCTCGGCGGAGGCGGGAACCGGCGCGGCCTGGGCTCGTGTGGCCGGAGGCGGGGGGGTGGACGCGGAGGGCAGCGGCGGCGGTGGAGCTCGGGGGTCGGGCGGCGGAGGCGAGGAGAAGAGGGGCCGGCGCCGGGGCTCGCGAGCTCGGCGAGGCGGGGCACGGTCGCGCGGAGAGGCGCCCGCTGGCGGCGGAGCCCGCGGTCGGCGAGGAGCGAGGCGGGGCGGCTCGGGCCGAGCGACGGTGGGCGAGGGCGAGGGGAACGGAGGAGGCGCGGCCTGGCGGTAGGCGGAGGCAGAGGGCGGCCGACGAGGCCGGCTCGGCCGGGGGCGCGCGCAGGGCGCCGGAGGCGGGCGGTGATGGTGGTGGGGCGTCGGGCACGGGGGGGTTGGCGAGCAGGGAGGCTTGCGGAGGAAGAAGAACAGGGGGAGAGGTACTGCGGGCGTGGGAGGCTCGCGGCAGGCGTGGGGGTCCCGCGGGGCGGGGCCCAGGGGCGCGGGCGGTGGTTGACCAGGGGGGAGGCGCTGGGCAGCGGGGCCGCGCGGGGATGGGGCCCGGGGGTCAGAGGGGGGAGAGAGAGAGGCTGGGAGGCTGGCAGGTGTGGGGAAGAGAGCGCTGCGGGGCCCGGGGGCGGCAGGTGCATGCGTGTGCGTGCGTGGGGCGTGTGTGTGGACCTGTGTGAGTGCTGCGTGGCGTGAGTTTGAGAGGGAGAGAGAGGGAAGGGAGAGAGGGGGGTTGGGTGATGTGGCAGATTAGGATTGGGTAGAGGGGGGAGAGAGGGTGAGGTGGCAGCGTGTGAGTGGCCAGGGTGATGTGGAGAGGGGTGAGGGTAGAATATCTGGTAGGAATAGGATTTAGAAGGGCGGGTACAGCTGAACCGTTTTTAATTCGGGGGCGGTCGTTCGGGTCGGGTTGGCTCGTTCGACTGCCCCTACTAAAATAAATTAAATATTTTATTATTTATAAACGGAACTTTTGCAAACCGATGCTAGACAAATAAATAATCCGGACAAGCCCGGGTTTTGAGGTTTTGAATAAAGACGGGGCGTTTAGTATAGAAAACAAAATTAGGGTTTTTAGCAAAATGGTTTCAAACAAATAGATGCATGCTGATGTTATGCTGATGCACCGAGACAAGACATGCGATTATGATGATGCGATGCACAAAACCAACGCGATTTTCTAGTAGTGGTTTTGCGGGATGCCACAATTCGACCCCACTAACAAGGGATCTCGCCCTCGAGATCCGCCTCCTGGTACCGGAAGGAAGGTCGGCGATCTGCGTCTTCCCGCTTCGTGTAGATCTTCGCGACACCACTAACAAGAGGTCGTTGTCCGTGATCGTTGAGAGAGCACTCCGGAACAAAAAGGTCGAAGGTAGAGGCATCAGCAAATAAGCCACCTCTAGATTCCGTGGAAGGAGTAGAATTGCATCGATCCGCCATTCAATATACAAAGCAAATGATAAGAGTAGTGGTATGGTCGCGACTCCATCCCGCACTCAAAGCATTACCCTGTACACGAATACACAGATTATGCAACCAACTCACAGGATTCAGACTGAAGATCTCGACAAGCGAGGTTCGGAACAACGGAGTGATGCAGTCGCTGCATCGGATCTGGCGTAGAGGATGTCGTCGCGTCGGAAAACACCGGAAAACACGAGAAGGAACAAGAGAAGTCCACCAGACGGAGGATTCCTCGGATAGCAGGAAGACCAGATGTAGCAACACCGTGATCAAAGGAGGAAGCGAAACCCTGAAGGTACGACGGAAACCCAACCACGAGAAATCCTGGACTCGAAGAGAGAGAAGAGAGCGGATTCAAAACACGTCGAGATAAGAGGAGAACAGCAGAGGGGTAAGGAGTAAAATCAGACCTAATCAGAACTATCCAACCGATTTTCAAAAATAGTTTTGACACTCTACTTCGGCCGTTAGCTAGGTTATCCTACAGGCTGGACTTGTGGGGTATCGCAACTGCTGAGCTCTGATACCACTCTGTAACACCCTCAGAATCGGACCTATGCAAGTTTGAGCAAAATTCGCCAAACCCGCATAGAAACGATTCAAAGGTGCCCACCAGGCACTTTCGTGCGGGTGGAAAACGAAGTAATAACATTACACAACAGTCCTCGATGGGACCCACAGAACAGATATATATATAACAGCGACTCAGAGAGTCAAGAATACAGATATATTATACAAGATCCAAATCACCTCGAAAACGGTAGGGCGTCCAGCTACGGACAAGATGCAAATGGGGCTAAGAGCCCTGAAGAATAACCAATGGCGTCCATAACCCTGCCCAGGCCAAGCCGGAAGGGTAACCCTGCTAACGGCGTCGATCTCAAAACCTGCTTAAACAAAAGGGGGTGCCGACAAAGGGCAAAGGAAAAAGAAGGAGCGTCAGTACTGAGGCCAGTACACGGCGAGGCTAGAATTCGGCGGTCCTCGCCTACATAGGGATGGTGGACTGAAGCGGCAGCGGCAGCATGCACTAAACAACCTATAGAGACTCGATACAACTGGCGGTTATCAGAGGGGGGTAAGAATGACCTATCCGGATCCAACCTGAAACTAACACCAAACAAACCCATCCTGGTGTTTCCCCCTCGAGACCAAACGAGGAAGTCAACCGAGGAACTCACACAGTTGGCAGTTTTACTTACTCGGTTATCGTTGCGGCAATTACTAGTCAGGTGTAGATAATCATCCTGATAAAGTAAGCAGTGGGCACTTTTAGTTAACCATTCCGTTGTAGTTGCAGCAATTACTAATCAGATACAGATAGTATGAGATAAACCCAAAACCCAGCAGTTGTTGGCACTTTTATTCAGCCATTCCGTTGTAGTTGCAAAACTTACTAGTCAGATACAATTGTCACAAGCGACAACCAAACAAGCAATTGTGGGCAGTATTAATTAGCCATTCCATTATAGTGAAGCTGATTACTAGTCATTATAAGTCAAATTTATAGCAGTAAACTTTAGTTATGCTTGTCTATGATCGAGAAACTGTGCTCCAAGTCGTCCATATCCGCGGACACGGCTTTCAGAAAGTTTTACCCGGCCGGGGTGCACCAATAGCAACACACACTCGATCAACCTCGGAAAAACCAAATCAAAACCCAACGAGGCCTTCACGACAAAGCAATCACAAGATTCAGAAATATTTCAGGGGGCCACCCCTTAAGTAGATCCCGCAACGGAGTAAGCAAGCTCCGAGACGGCCTCAAGGTCTGCGACAATGGCTGTAAGCGACTGGGAACCCGAAAACTCGGGGTGTCGATACCGCGTAATCACTCCGCTTACCTAAACAGTACAGTGTGCAGTACCTCGCACAATCGTAAATAAAGCAGTAAAGCATGGCATAAGTACAGGATAGTAATAAAACCTCAAACTAGTTTGTGGCCCCAAGAAATAAGACGGAATCAAGCTCTGGCTCAGGGGGGTCCCATATACCTCCCGGATGTGGATAGCGCGATAAAACAAGGAACAGGAATCAAGTACTCGGGGTCTTACGGGACACAAGTGGGCGTTCGGAAACCAAATATTATCTATCACCCACCGATGCCTCTGCTTATTCAATTTTTAGTTGTTAAACAGAAATTAAAGTGACGATAAGTAAAACTATGATCATCTCCATCAACAACATGCGGCAATACATCAACAACTGTGGCATACGACGACACACATCAGCACTTGAGCAAGCAACTACGACGCGCAAGTCCAACTATCTACCAAACAACAGGTAATAGGAGGTGTCCAAGGCAATATAAGGCTGCAAGGGATATCACAGGTACGAAAACTAAAGCATCGCAACACAGATAGCAATAGATCAACAGGAGGGGAATAAATACTATAAAAGTAAGATAGGTAGAAAGGGGGGAGATGCTCGCCTGAAAACATGCCGAAGGGTTCAACCGGAGATCGGGGCGAAGCTCACATCAACTCAACGGCCTTATCCGCGAAGAAGCAAAACACTAGAATAAACACCGGATGCAATACTCAATACACGGCAGAAGATCGGCATGATGCATGTATGATGCATGACATGGCAAAGGTGCGGTGCGATTAGGTCATATTAAGCGGAACCGGGGTCCCGACAATTAGTTAGGTGGTTCATGTTATTTAGATACCCCGCAATTTAAATGTTGTTTTAACATGGCAAGATATGGTACCGGTTCGCTACACATGTTTAAATGAGGCCAATATAAGGCTAGATTTGCCCGCATATGGGTCCCATATTTAATTATTAGGTGAATCGGCATAAGGCCCCCAAACCACATGATTATGCATGCAAGTATGACAATTCAATATGCATCAATTGTTATTATATTATAAAATAGGGTCCTCGGATAAGGGGTTCACACATTGAGGGGTCTCGACGAACTTGTCCGGGGGTTCGGGGCCGGGTCTCGGGGTCCAGGGTTTAGGGTTCGATCTTGACGGAAACGTTCTCGGATCCGGGGTCGTTCTCGGATTACAGGGGTAGATCTTGGCGCATCCGGGAAGCCGGACTTGGATTGGTGTCGGGGGCTCGTCGGGTTCGTTCTGGTCGGTGCCGTTCTTGTCGTCGCGACGGTCTTGTCGGGTCCCACGGGGTCGGTCTTGCCGGTGCGAGGGTCTTGTCGGGCCCGCGCCATCGAGTCGGTGTTAACGTTCGGAAGCGTTCTCGTGGCAACCTTGGCGTCCGGGGATGATACTGTCGCATCCGCGGTCGTCGGGTCGGACTTGACGTACTGGGCGAATCACTTGGCCTTCCGGGGTTCGGTAGGCGAACTTGTCGGTTCCGCGGCCTCAGGGTCTTGGGGCTCGCGTCCGGGAGGCAGTCCTTGGAATCTAGGACGGAGATCTTGTCGGATCCTTGCCGAAGGTCATGGCGGCCCCCGGGGTTCGGTCTTCGAATCCGTGAAGATCTTGGGATACCGTCGGTTCATTGTCGATCTTCGGGGTTTCGGCGTCTCGTGATGAAGGCCTTGAGGTACCACCATACTCGCCAGTGGCGAACTTGGGGTCGGCGCCATGGTTCGGGTTCACGTGTCAGCTCGGGGGCGAGGCCACGGCCAGGCGGCGCGCGCCGGAGCAGAGGTGGTCGACGCGGAGGAGATGGGGCCGAGGCGGGCCGCTGGAGGGAGCTCGCTGACGGCGCGCCCGGGCTGCGGGGTCGAGGGGAGGCGCCGACGGGGCCGGCGGCGGAGGCGGGTGAGGCAGGCCGGCGAGCGGCGTCCCGCAGGGAGCTCCGGCGAGAGGGCCTGGGCGAGCGGCGGCGCTGCGGGATGGGGCTCGGCGGAGGCGGGAACCGGCGCGGCCTGGGCTCGTGTGGCCGGAGGCGGGGGGGTGGACGCGGAGGGCAGTGGCGGCGGTGGAGCTCGGGGGTCGGGCGGCGGAGGCGAGGAGAAGAGGGGCCGGCGCCGGGGCTCGCGAGCTCGGCGAGGCGGGGCACGGTCGCGCGGAGAGGCGCCCGCTGGCGGCGGAGCCCGCGGTCGGCGAGGAGCGAGGCGGGGCGGCTCGGGCCGAGCGACGGTGGGCAAGGGCGAGGGGAACGGAGGAGGCGCGGCCTGGCGGTAGGCGGAGGCAGAGGGCAGCCGACGAGGCCGGCTCGGCCGGGGGCGCGCGCAGGGCGCCGGAGGCGGGCGGTGATGGTGGTGGGGCGTCGGGCACGGGGGGGTTGGCGAGCAGGGAGGCTTGCGGAGGAAGAAGAACAGGGGGAGAGGGACTGCGGGCGTGGGAGGCTCGCGGCAGGCGTGGGGGTCCCGCGGGGCGGGGCCCAGGGGCGCGGGCGGTGGTTGACCAGGGGGGAGGCGCTGGGCAGCGGGGCCGCGCGGGGATGGGGCCCGGGGGTCAGAGGGGGGAGAGAGAGAGGCTGGGAGGCTGGCAGGTGTGGGGAAGAGAGCGCTGCGGGGCCCGGGGGCGGCAGGTGCATGCGTGTGCGTGCGTGGGGCGTGTGTGTGGACCTGTGTGAGTGCTGCGTGGTGTGAGTTTGAGAGGGAGAGAGAGGGAAGGGAGAGAGGGGGGGTTGGGTGACGTGGCAGATTAGGATTGGGTAGAGGAGGGAGAGAGGGTGAGGTGGCAGCGTGTGAGTGGCCAGGGTGATGTGGAGAGGGGTGAGGGTAGAATATCTGGTAGGAATAGGATTTAGAAGGGCGGGTACAGCTGAACCGTTTTTAATTCAGGGGCGGTCGTTCGGGTCGGGTTGGCTCGTTCGACTGCCCCTACTAAAATAAATTAAATATTTTATTATTTATAAACGGAACTTTTGCAAACCGATGCTAGACAAATAAATAATCCGGACAAGCCCGGGTTTTGAGGTTTTGAATAAAGACGGGGCGTTTAGTATAGAAAACAAAATTAGGGTTTTTAGCAAAATGGTTTCAAACAAATAGATGCATGCTGATGTTATGCTGATGCACCGAGACAAGACATGCGATTATGATGATGCGATGCACAAAACCAACGCGATTTTCTAGTAGTGGTTTTGCGGGATGCCACAATATTGTTGGGGATATGCGATATGGGTATCATCATAGCATGTCTCTTATCTGGATAACCCGGGTGGCCCACAGTTGGTAGCATGGCCCATGGCCTGCTGGGCGGCCCAGTTAGATGGATCCAGAAGGGATGCCCATGCCAAATAAAGGAAGGCTACGGTGGAGTCACCAGCGTACCCGGAGTCTTGGAGTACAAGACACGCTAGACTAGTAATAGACAGTGTAGAACTCTGTAACCTGTCCAGCTAGGACTTTTCCTTGTAACCCTAGGACCTGGCGACTATATAAGTCGGGCCTATGGGAGCCTTTAGGGCACAACTTCACATAACCTCGCACAGCGAACCAATCCCTGTAGCTCGGCGTATTGCCATTATAGTGATTTATAGCAGGAGTAGGATTCTGCCACTGTTGTGGGATCTGAACCTGGGTAAGTGTCGTGGTATTGCCACGAGTACGCCATGGAGGGGTCCTCACAGTGCGTGTTTAGAGACGTGGGGTAAGGCGGACGGTTGACGGGTACGAGGTAACATAGCTTACCCAGGTTCAGATCCCACGACGGTGGCGGAATCCTACTCCTGCTATAAATCACTATAAGGGCAATACGCCGAGTTACAGAGATAGGTTCGCTATGCGAGGTTGTGTATGAGATTGTATGTTCGTGCCCTAAAGGCTCCCATAGGCCCGACTTATATAGTCGTCAGATCCTAGGGTTATAGGGAAAATTCCTAGCCGGACAGGTTACAGAGTCCTACACCGTCTATCACTAGTCTTGTGTAACTTGTACTCCAAGGATCTGGGTACGCTGGTGACTCCATCGTAGCCTTCCTTTATCCGGCATGGGCCTCCCTTCTGGATCCACCTAACTGGGCCGCCCAGCAGGCCACAGGCCATGCTACCGACTATGGGCCACCCGGGTTAGTCGGATAAGAGACATGCTATGAGGATACCCATATAGCATATCCCCAACAGTAGCCCCCGGAGAACTCCGAGATCTTGCGTCGTCTTGCCTCTTCTCGTGGAATGCTCCGTCTAGATGGATGTTGGCAAATCGTCAAGCAATATCTTGTAGTCCTCCCAAAGAACCCTGCAAAGGTTTCTCCGTCTTCTATGAGTAAGTCGGAGAAATGCTGAATCTTCCATCGCACTCTTTCGTAGTCGGATTAAATCCGTCCATGCCGGAATCTTCGATGCGACGGCTCATCTACCATGTCTGCTATGACGACGTAGGCTTAGGTCAGCGACGCCTCATAACTCACACATGCAGAGAACGCAATCATATCCGATTTTCCCGCGCGAGCGATACGAACCATTGGCGGCGGCGGTTGGAGACGTGGCGAAATTCCCGCGCACGTCCACGAACACGTCGTCTACGCGGAAACCGTCCGATTAGCTGCACGAATCTTGATGCAGAGTAAGATAAATAGTAACCGTGGGACACTTGCCACTTTTTTACCCCATTCTCTCGCGTCATCATCTTCTTCCTCCAGCCGCACGCCTCCTCGAGCTCTCTGCGAAAAACCTCGAAGAAACCCTAGCCTCTCTTTGCATCAGTCGCATCCTCCCAGTCCTCCATGGCCAGCAGAATCTCCTCCCGTCGATGGCGGCGTTGAGCGAAGCCACGGCGAAGCCGGCGAGCTCCGTCGTCGTGCCCCTAGAGGGCCTAGTCATCCCCGCGTCGGCGGTGATTGAAACCATCGACGGTGACCACAATCTGGCGGCGCTAGAGCCTCTGGAAGAAGAGCCAGACTCGCACAAGGGCGACTGGCGTGGCTCGGACATCACCGGCCGCGACATCCAAGAGATGGTCGCCGAAGGCTACCTCCCTGCGACGGAGGGGCTCGCCTGGCGGGCGGCACCGGCCGGCGACGTGACACCTTCTCCCCAAGCCGGAGAAAAGGTGTACCTCAAGGCTCAGCTGGTACGCGGCGTTTCCCTGCCCATCTCCCACTTCTTTTTGTCCGTCTTGAACCACTTCAAGGTTCAACCCCATAACCTCTCCCCAAATAGTATCTTAGTGCTCAGCAACTTCGCGGCACTTTGTGAGGGTTACCTAGGGATTAGGCCTAGGTTAGACTTGTTCGTGTACTTCTTCACCGTCAAACGTGAAGCCGGACATAGTAGGGAGGAGCTTAGGAACTGTGGCACCATAAGCTTCAAGATCCGACCTGGCCGGCGGTTCCCCGACATCATCAGCCATGAGTCGTGCAAAAACTGGCAGCGGACGTACTTCTACGGCCCCGACATTCCTTTGGCGGGCCGAGAAGTGACGTACCCGGACTTCGTGGATGGAGCCGCCGCTGAAGTTTCCACATGGAGATCCCATGCCTCCCTTCCCTCTGACCTCGACGCTTCTCGCGCAATAAGGCGGATCGAGTGGTTCGTAGAGACGGGTTTGACCGGCTTGGACCTAGCCATGTGCTGGTTCATCAGGCGAATCCAACCTCTGCAGCACCGCGTGAAGTTCATGCACGAGTACACCAATGATCGAAGGGATACCCTCCGGATCTCCGTGGATAACTTCTCGAGCGACTCCGTCAAGATCCGTCTGAAGGACATCGTCAAGGTGAAGGATAAGAAGCGCGGCTTCACCATCACCTGCGACATGTACGTAGACGGCAAGTGCCCAAAGGTAGGTATTTATTTTCTGTGTATGACATTGCTCCAGTTTCTCCGTCTTGCCAATACCATCTTTTGAAACACGGTGATTTCTCACTTAACAGCTTAGCGATCTAGATGAGGACAACCTGGCTGCCCAAATCTACGATCCAAAGATGAAGGAAGTCACGGTCGTGTCCGACGACGATGTCCCATTGGAGCGAAAGCGGAAGAGCTCCACCTCTGACGCTGCCGACGGAGGCAAGAAGAAGAAGACGGAGGGGGAGCCTCCAAAAAGAGTACTGCCGCCCTGGAGGCGGAAAATAAAAAAGCCACCGGGATGTTTGCCAAAGCGCCCCCCTAGTGTAAGCCTCTCATTCTCCGACATTGCCTTATTTATCTGTCTTATTCCTGTACTTATGCATTTTGCACGTTTCAGGAAGAAAGCCACAACCAGCCTCAAGAATTCCTCCAAGACTCTTGGGGCTTCTAGAAATATCAAAGATATGCTGCATCGCGACTCCTCCCCCGCCATCGCCCCTGCTACTCCTGCCGTCAAGCCCTCCTCTGCTCTGACAAGCTCTCAAGTCCAGGAGGCACCAGGCCCTTCCGCCATGGAAGTGGATTATGGCGCCTCTACCGAACTCGTTGTTGTCGGCGAGCAGGCGACACAGGAGAGCGCTGCTCTTCAAATGGCTGAAGCTCCAGCTAAGGATGCCATCGGTAGCGGCAAGGCGGAGGTGGGAGCTGGTACCTCTGCCGAAGGCGGCGCCCCTACTCCCCCGAAACCCGTCGAGTTCCCGAAGATAGTTTACCCGGCTCTCCTGCCGAGTAACACAACTATGGTTCCTGGAGGAGTGTCGTCATCTCCGACGTGCGGTCTCGAGGAGCTAGTCCAAGAAGCGGATATCTTGCGAGGAAATAGCATTTCCTTTGGCAAGCTGCTAGCCGAGAGTGCTACAAACCTCAAGATCATTGCACTTTTAAGTTTTTACTTTGCCTTCTGCATTTCATATGAGTATCCCACTGTAGCCCCCGAGGATGTAGACGGAAAACCATAGGTTTTGCATCTATATGCTCTAAGAGTGACTAAGTTAGAAAGAACTCTCACTATAGCCCCCAAGCATTTAGATGGAATGAATTACTCCGACTAGATGCTTTAAAAGTAGCATACACAGTGTTCATAATTTTCAATGTTGTAGCCCCCAAGCCTCTAGTTGTAACTGAATTAGTTCCGACTAGATGCTTAAAGAAAAGCTAAGCATATTGATAAGTTAAAAACTCTCGTTGTAGCCCCCGAGCATCTAGGTGGAAAATCTCCGACTAGGGGCTCCAAGCAGACCAAACAACGACTTAACTTTGTATTTGTTTCCACAGAATGAGAATGCTCGGAGGGGCATGTCCAACGACAAGTATCAGAAGATGCGCGCAGATCTTGAAGCCGAAAAGGGTAAAACTGCCATCTTGAAGGAACAGATCATCAAAAACAAGAGTCTGTTTTCTTTTTGCGCATTTATGTCTTACTTTTGTGCCCGCAATCTCCGAGTACTCACTGTGTACTTTGTTTTCTCTGACTTGCAGAACATGTCGCCAAGGCCAAGGATATTGTCGAGCAGTCCAAGCATATCCAGCAGCTGGACAGCAAGAACATGATCCTGAAGGAGGAGAGGTTGGAGATGCTGAAGATGCACGAGGATTCCATGAAAGCCCTGCAGGATTCCGCCTCCGCGGAGATCAATCGCTTGAAGGAGGAGCTTGCGATCCTAAAGGATCAGAAGCAAGCTGCTGATGAGCAAAACCTTCGCCATAGCGAGGCGTTTAAGCTCCTCCAACAAGAGAAGGAATCCTTGGCGGACACCGTCTGGCAGGATAAGGCCAGCATCTTCAGTAAGTGTCCTCCGCCTTGTATTTCTGTAGTCTGGATACTTAGAGTTTATTGAACTCATGCGATCCTTGTCGGAATTTTCAGCGCCTATGGGTTTAACCCGCTCGCCTCCTTCGGACAAGGAATGCATGGTTCTTGCCGGCAAATTCATCAACACCGCCATCGCCCAAGCCAAGGAGATTGCCAAGCCCCTAAAAATATATATCAAGGCATCGGACTCCGTGACGAAGTACTCGAAGATCCTGCGCCGAGCCCCCGAGCGTGTCGCGAACTAGAAGGCTTCATGCGCACGGGCTGGCACAAGGATGGCGCTGTCTATGGTGAAGGCACACTATGAAGATGCCGACATCGACACGGTGACCTCTGGCATCCCCGACGTGGATGATGACGACAAGGAGATCGATCACGAAGCCATCCTGTCATCACTCGCGGGTTATGACACCAGGGTTGCCGAGTTGGTGGATGTTGACGTCTCCGTGCCCAGGAACCTCATCGACAACGTCAACCAAGATTCCTCCGAGTCTCATCACAGCGCCGACATCGAGGGTGATTCTCCGGCTGGTGATGATGCGGCCTCCAAGTCTCCTACGCCCAAAGAATGAAAAACACTTTGTAATTTCTGTTTCACCTTTGGTGTGTGCACGGGAAAAACTTGTTGATGTAATCTTAAGGCAGAAAACAATGGTTGTCGTATCCTTCTACTTAAGAATTAAGTCCCAGTATGTATATATTTTTTAAGCAAGTGCTGGCTTATCCATTACTCTGGCTCTTATGCTTGACTTTTCGTGAGTCGGAAGACTCGTTATCGGAACCATGCGCTTAGGTGATGATGCCCAATGGCACCGTCAATAACCTGAGCACAAAATCGCCGACAATAAGTGCCGAAAGTCACTACTCCAGAATCCACATAAAAGCGACAGAGAATGTGTAGACCAGAAAACTTAAGCTAACGCCCGTAGGCGGAATTTTCACAAGTGCAATCGCAAGACTTGTGCATAAAGGTTTTATATGATCCAAAAATGAACACTAAAGGAGGTAAAAGACTCAGCAATATGAGTGAACCAAAGAGCTTTATTTCATTGATCATATAAGAGGTACACTATTAGATAAAAAATGCTAAGTGTAGAAAGGACGTAGCTGTGCTATGTTCCATGGCCGATCAAGCTACG
The DNA here is from genome assembly GCA_910589765.1 of Avena atlantica. Taxonomy (NCBI): domain Eukaryota; kingdom Viridiplantae; phylum Streptophyta; class Magnoliopsida; order Poales; family Poaceae; genus Avena; species Avena atlantica. Next base: position 135,979,352 of record OU342739.1, read on the forward strand.
GGTAGTCATCATCCGGGTCACGTCGCTTACGCTTATGATCCTCGTTGGGTCTATCCTTGAGTTCACGATTGTCGACAAGGTAGTAATACCCATTGAGCAGCGCCTTGCTTATGATGAACGGTCCTTCCCATGGCGGGGATAATTTGTGTGACTTCTTCTGCTTAAGTTGGAGCACCAAATCCCCCTCTTTAAACGAGCGATGCCGAACACGGCGACTATGGTAGCTGCGTAGCTTCTGTTGGTAGATGGCGGATCTTTGGCATGCCAAAACGCGCTCCTCCTCAAGAAGGTCCACATCTAGTCGTCTGGATTCTTCAGCGCCATCTTCGTCGTAGACGGCAACTCTTGGTGCATCGTGGAGGATGTCGGAAGGTAGGATGGCTTCTGCTCCATATACCATGAAGTAAGGGGTGTAGCCGGTGGATCTGTTGGGTGTAGTTTGTAAGCTCCACAGCACAGACGGCAATTCTTCTGCCCAGGCTCCAGCTGCTCTATGTAGCGGTGCCTCAAGACGTGGCTTGATTCCCTGCAGAATTAATCCATTGGCTCGCTCAACCTGACCATTGGATTGTGGGTGTGCCACAGATGCAAGGTCCAGTCGGATGCCTTTGTCCCAGCAATAGGCCTCCACTTCTCCGAGTGACAAGTTGCTTCCGTTGTCGGTGATGATGCTATGTGGGAGACCAAATCTCACCACTAGATCCCGGGCAAACCTGAGAGCAGTTGCCCCATCAAGCTTTCTAATGGGTTTAGCTTCTATCCATTTGGTGAATTTGTCAACTGCTACAAGCAGATGCGTAAATCCACACGATGCCGTCTGTAACAGCCCCACCATGTCTAGCCCCTAGACTGCGAACGGCCAAGTTATTGGTATTGTTCGCAATTCTTCAACAGGAACATGTGGTTGTCGAGCATAATACTGGAATTCTGTGCATGTCTCAACCAGCTTGCCGGCGTCCGCCTTTGCGGTCAGCCAGTAGAATCCTTGCCGGAAGGCTTTCGCGACCAATGATCGAGGAGCGGCGTGATGCCCGCAATCTCCTAGATGGATCTCGCGCAGGATTTCCATACATTCTAGCTGGGAAACGCACTTTAAGTATACACCAATAGTGCTCCTTTTATAGAGTTATCCATTGATTATGGTATAATCCTTTGCTCGTCGTACTATTTGCCGTCTTTCGACCTCGTCGTCGGGCAAAGTTCCGTGTTCGAGATACTCCATGAACGGTTTTGCCGGAGGGATATTTGTCACCATGTTGATGAAAGAGTCAGCTCTATACGGGTTGTCGATGTCAGCGCCCTTCACGGATGGTGTGCGTAGATGCTCTAGGAAAACTCCTAGCGGAATTTGCTTGCGCCCTGATCCAAGCTTAGACAGTAGATCAGCCGCCTCGTTTTGCTCCCTAGGCACATACTTGACTTCGTAGCCCAAGAATCTCTTGGCTATTTCGTCCACTTCATCGTGATATGCCGCCATCATAGGGTTCCGCGCGTTCCAGGTGCCCGCCACCTGCTGGGCAACCAAGTCGGAATCTCCACAGCAAACTATGCGCTTGATGCCAATATCCTTGGCTACACGTAGTCCATGAATGAGTGCTTCATACTCCGCCATGTTGTTTGTAACCTCGAAGTGGATCTGCAGAACGTAGTGCAGCATGTATCCTTTTCGTGACTGTAGCAGTACACCAGCCCCCGAGCCGTTGAGAAACTTTGATCCGTCAAAGTGCATCACCCAGTACTCTGGTTCTGGCAGCGGAGTAGCATCTGGCATCTCCGTCCAATCTGCAATAAAATCCGCCAAAGCTTGTGACTTGATAGCGTCGCACCTCTTGTAGGTGATCTCGAAGGCGGCAAGTTCAATGCCCCACTTCGCGACCCTTCCTGTAGCGTCGCTGTTATTGATAATGTCGGACAGTGGAGTCTTGCTCACTATTGTGATTGGGTGCTCCTGAAAGCAATGCCTCAGCTTCCGCGAAGCGAGGAATACTCCATAAGCTATCTTTTGGTAGTGCGGGTAACGCTGCTTGGACTCCGTCAAGACCTCGCTCACATAGTAAACTAGTCGTTGAACTCCGTGCTCGTAGCCTGGTTCCTTCCGCTCTACCACGACGACGATGCTGATAACCCGGTTGGTTGCCGCCATGTAAATTAACAGGGGCTCTCCAGGCTCGGGTGCTACAAGGATGGGCGCTGAGGAAAGAATCTCCTTGAGCTTCTTCAATGATGCATCTGCCTCGTCTGTCCACGTGAATTTGTCCGCCTTCTTCAGCAACTTGTACAGCGGCAAAGCCTTCTCTCCAAGTCGGCTGACGAACCGACTAACTGCTGCAACACAACCTGTTAGTCGTTGAATGTCCTTTAGGCATGTCGGAAGGTTTATGTTTAAGATGGCCTTGATTTTCTCTGGGTTGACCTTCATTCCACGCTGGGAAACGATGAAGCCCAACAATTTGCCGGCTGGAACCCCGAAGACGCACTTATTAGGGTTGAGCATCATGTTGTATTTCCGGAGATTATCAAAGGTTTCTTTTAAGTCGGAGATTAAGTCGTTTGACTTTTTAGACATCACCGCGATATCTTCCACATAGGCGTGAACGTTCCGACCAATTTGGTCGTGAAGGCAACATTGCATTGTCCGCTGGTAGGTAGCACCTGCGTTTTTTAGCCCAAAGGGCATCGTGACATAGCAAAACGTGCCGTATGGAGTAGTGAACGAAGTGGCCAATTGGTCCTACTTCCTCATCTTGATCTGGTGGTATCCTGAGTATGCATCGAGAAAACACAAAAGTTTCGAGCCAGCCGTTGAGTCAATGACTTGGTCAATGCGAGGAAAAGCAAACGGATCTTTGGGACATGCTTTGTTCAAGCCGGTGTAATCAACGCACATTCTTAATTCATTGGTTCCCTTTTTGGGGAAAAGTACAGGATTGGCCACCCATCGGGTGTGAAGGACTTCTCGAATAAACCCAGCCTTAAGTAACCTAGCTATCTCTTTTCCAATGGCGCGTCTCTTCTCATCTCCGAAGCGTCGTAGAGGTTGTTTCACTGGTTTACATTTTGGATCTATGTTTAAGCTGTGCTCGGCAAGTTCCCTAGGTACACCTTTCATGTCGGCAGGTTGCCAGGCAAAGATGTCCCTATTCTCACGGAGGAACTCGACGAGCGTGCTTTCCTATTTGGGATCCAAGTTCGTCCCAATGGCGACGGTCTTGGAGGCATCGCCTACCACAAGTTCCACCGGCTTGGTCTCGATGGAGGCCTTGAACGCAGGAGCGGAGTCGGAGATCTGTTTCTTCGACGCGGGCATCTCTGATTCATTGACCTTGCTCTGGATCTCCTTGAATTCTTCGCTGTAGAGGATAGCTTCTGCAACGGCTGCTTCATTGATCTCGCAGTCCCTTGCCTTGGTAAAGCTTCCAGATACGGTGATGACACCGTTTGGTCCGGGTATCTTTAGTTTGTTGTAGACGAAGCATGGCTTGGCCATGAACGTGTGGAATATGTCGCGGCCGAATATGATGTGGTACACGCTCTTGAAGGGGACCACCTCAAAGGTCATGCGCTCTTGGCGGTAGTTATTAACGTCGCCAAAGGCTACCTGAAGCGTAATGCACCCAAGGGACCGAGCCTCCCGGCCAGGAACTACGCCATGGAACACGGTGTTGGTCCGCCTTAGGTTTGCCTCCGTCAAGTTCATATTCTGTAGTGTATCCAGGTACATGATGTTGATGTTGCTTCCATTATCCACCATGCACTTGGTGAACTCCACGCCGTCAATCAATGGGTTGATGACCATGGCGTACTGGTTCTCCGTGGGCACAAGGTCTAGGTGGTCCGTCCTGTCCCAAGTTATTGGAAACTCCAACCAGCGCAGGTATTGGGGAACTGGGGGGAGAGTGGCCATCAGGATCCTTAGAGAAGTCTTCTGTTGTCGGACGATAGGAGTGCCAAGGAAAGTGTGGTAGACTTGGGCCTTCTTTGCGAAGGGGTTCTTGCCCTTGTCGTCGCTCTTGGCGGCGTGCTTGGGGTCAACGTCCTCGTCCATGTCACTTGAATCCTTGGAATCCTCCTCCTTCTTCTTCCCCTTGCCCTTGCCTCGCGGTCTGTTCTTCCGACTTCGCTTGTAGCCGGACTCCGGGTCTTCCTTGAGGTCGTTGACGAACTTGCAGTGTCGATTGGTATGGGTGGCCTTGCCGTTGGCGTCGAGGTGTACGAGGCACGTCATATCGCGGTACTCCTCGTAGGTTTGGGGAACGCAGATCGGCGCCGAGGTGGTTTCACTTCCTCGCTGCTGCCAGCGGCCCGCTCCCCTTCCTCGGCCACGTTGTCCGCCTTCTCCTCGTCCTGCAAAAGTCATAGCGACCATGTCGGTAGATTGCTTTTCTTCTGGAGCGATTTTCAGCTTTTGTACTGCTGTTCCTCCGAGCTTGAGTTGGAACGGCTGTTGCCGGCAATGAGCCACGAGCATCATCGTTGGCAGTTGCGAACTCACTAGCCAACTGAATCATCTGGTTCAAGTCAAGCCGGTGATTGTCCTGCAAGCGCTTCAGCTTATGTCGGAGCAACGTACCCCTTTCCAACCCATCGATGAGGCGGCCATGGCGGTCTGAGCGTGCACTCCTGCGCAGGAATTTTTCATATCCAGCCAGCGGGAGAGGTAGGCGCGAGATGTCTCGTCTTTCTCTTGCACGCACTGCTATAGATCTCCCACAGTGCAGGGACGCTTGTATGTACCTTCAAAGTTCTTGGTGAATGCTTCTTGCATATCCAGCCAGTTGTAGATAGATTTCTCCGGCAAGTCGTCGATCCATTGATGGGTCGTGCCTGCCAACATTAACGGGAGGTACTTAACGGCGACGTTGGGGTTGCCTTCGGCAATCTCCACCGCGTTGTCGTAGTCCTGCAACCATGTGGCGGCCTTGGCGGTGCCGTCATAGGGCTTGATGGTCTTGTCAATCCGGAAACCTTTGGGGTAAGTTGCGGACTATATTGCAGGTCCAAAGCAACATGGTCCCAGGTATGGTCCTTCCCGGGCCTCATGGATCTTATCGATCCGCGAACGTGCATCGTACGGCTCCGGGTTCTTCTTCTTGTTGTCAACAGGGGATGGGCTGCGTGATCGACGTGGGCCTCTTCCGCCATGGTGATTGCTTGGCGGCGACGGAGGCGGAGGTGGCAGTGGGTTAGCCTTCTTGCTGTTACCCTCCTGCGACGCCTCGCGTCTGTCACGGTTGCTTGTCGGACGTGGAGGGTCGTGGTGTGACCTGCTCTTGTGTCCTTGGTGGCGCTCTTCATCATGACGGGTCTGTGTCGCGTTGTCGCGGATGATGATGCCACACTGCTTTGGAGGGGGCATATCCGTACGATGGTGAGCCTTGTAATCTTCCTGACGTCGGGGGGATCGGGGCGGTGGCGATGGGCGGCGAGGTCGGGCTTTTTTTCCGTGGTCGGAGGTTATGGGGATAGCGTCCTTCCTATTGCGCGCATCCCTCCGTCTTCGTTCTGATGAACCCGTCTGTGATCCGACATCTTGAGGAGATCTATCCCTTGGCGGTTTGTACTGGCTAGATCGGCAGAGCGCTGGGTCAGACTCAAGCCTCTGAGAGGTGGCCTTTTCCTGTTGCTTTACCGCCTTGGCCACTAGGTCATAGACCTGTTCTACTACATCAGGCGATCTATCCTACTCCAGAAGGGTCTTGGCGACGGCGAGGTTAAGGAGTGGGGTGGGCATCACCTGGTTGCCTTCACTATCAATGTATGGCTTGGCATGTGCCGGCTTCGAGGGAGCCCATCCTAGGTTGCGCCGTACACCAGGATCGTTGATGACGCGAGCCGGAGCCTTCTTAGCCTTCTGCTGCTGCAGCAGAGTCTTGTACTCGGCCTCCATTGCTCTAGCTTTCTCTATGGACTTCTGCGCATTGACCAGATCTCGATCTAGCATAGCGCCTTGCTCCGCGATGGCTTGCGCCTCCTCTAGCAGCTGCTGGCGCTTCTCGTCAAGCTGAGTCACGTTCCGGATATGATCAACGGTTAGTGGCTTGACGAGGATATTGCCGTACATCACTCTATCCGCTGGAGTAACATGGGTTGCTGCCGACGTGGATGCCGGAGGCGGCAAGTTTGCGGTGTTGTTGTTGATCGGACCGGTGCCGAGTTCCTGCGGCTGCTGCACTGGGTTAGGCGGAGGAGGCATGACCTTTGCGTGATCATTGTCGGCAGCAATTAGTGGCCCCTTCCCCTTTTCCAGCGTCGTAGGCGGAGCTTGCCCGGGTTGATCTTCATCCATCGCTGTCCCAATGGTGACGAACACCCCTCGATACATGACGGTGTTGTTAGCTTGCTCGTCGCGCGAGTACTCCTCCTCCATCTCCTGCATAGCGGAGTCTAGCTCTTTTGGACTGAAATCTATCTCCTCTGAATCTGCACTGAAATCATCATAAAGCGCGTCAATGACAGAGTCGGAGGATGCCGGGACTTCCTCGATGACGGGCGGTGGAGGTGCAATGGCCTCGACGATGACTGGAGGTGGTGGCGCTGCTACGACGATGGCGGTAGGAGGCGGTGGCGGCGGCTGCTGAACCGGAGGTTCTCCGTCTCTGAGCACAAGCTCCATCTGGGCTGCCGCGTAGCTGTTGACGGTGCTCACCATCTCTTCGAGGGTAAGGCGTCCTGTTGCCTGCTGTCGTCTTAAAGAATGTCGGAGAAGCGTGCCACGGTCCAGTCCTTCCACGAAGTGATACAAAGTGTTATCATTGGGGTAATTGGCCAGGTCGTCCCGTACACGGAGCCACCTGGCGAGGTAGTCGCGGGGGTTTTCGCCCTCTCTATGAACGCAGCACGCCAGGTCGAAGATGGTAACCACGCCGACGAACTTGGATCTCTGTTGTCAGGACGCGCGGATAAAGCCGGCAGATTTGCAGTGATCTTCCACCTTTATATCCTGCACAGGGGCCGTTTGGGTGGGTCTTGAATTTTTCCGATCTTTGCCGGCAAACTCCGAGGAGAGATCCGACATCGATCCTTCCGCGAACGTATCCTGCCCGTAGGCGATCCGTGCGGGTCTTGATGCTTTCCGATCTTTGCCGGCAAACTCCGAAGAGAGGTCCGACATCGACCCTTCCACGAACGTATCCTGCCCGTAGGCGGTCCGTGCGGGTCTTGATGCTCCTCCGACTCCCAGGGAACTAGTCGGTTTCGCTGATGAAGAGGTGGATGTCTTCGATAGGAACGATCGAACACCGCGTAGGGTTCGTCTTCGCCGGGATCCAGAACTCGTCAGGGGGGACGATCGAAACATTGCCATAGAAGAGAACATGGCCAATGGCTACGGTTTCGCCGATTCCCGCGAAGATCTTGGTCCTCGCCCGCTGAAGAGCCTGAAGCGCCTCTTGCCTCACGGTGGGCGCCAACTGTCGTGGTATTGTCGACGAGTACGCCGTGGAGGGTCCTCACAGTGCGTGTTTAGAGACGTGGGGTAAGGCGGACGGTTGACGGGTACGAGGTAACACAGCTTACTCAGGTTCAGATCCCACGACGGTGGCGGAATCCTACTCCTGCTATAAATCACTATAAGGGCAATACGCCGAGTTACAGAGATAGGTTCGCTGTGCGAGGTTGTGTATGAGATTGTATGTTCGTGCCCTAAAGGCTCCCATAGGCCCGACTTATATAGTCATTAGATCCTAGGGTTACAGGGAAAAGTCCTAGCCGGACAGGTTACAGAGTCCTACACCGTCTATCACTAGTCTTGTGTAACTTGTACTCCAAGGCTCCGGGTACGCTGGTGACTCCACCGTAGCCTTCCTTTATTCGGCATGGGCCTCTCTTCTGGATCCACCTAACTAGGCCGCCCAGCAGGCCACAGGCCATGCTACCGACTATGGGCCACCCGGGTTAGTCGGATAAGAGACATGCTATGAGGATACCCATATAGCATATCCCCAACAGTAAGTTGTGTTACCTCGTACCCGTTAACCATCCGCCTTCCCCCATGTCTCTAAACACGCACTATGAGGACCCCTCCATGGCGTACTCGTCGGCAATACCACGACACTGGAATATGTAAATCTTTTCAAGGTAAGATCCTTTAATGATGAACAATACAATCTAATTGAGGATGTTGAACCACGAAAAAGTATGATCCACATACCACTAGATCTTATACCTGAAGTCAAAAAGTCCATGGAAGAAAAATGTATAGCCTCGGAACTTGTTAAATAAAATAAAGTTGATATTCTTCAAGCTTATGTAATGGAAGATGATATAAATCTTGTCATGCAAAAGTTTAGATATCAATAAAATCAGTTTCATGAGAAAAATTACAAACGTCTTATGACACAAGAAAAGAATATAAGAGACCTAACAGAAGTCTTTGATGACTTGGGTCATGCTACAAAACATTTATATAGATATATGAGTATGGTTAAAACTCAATGTGATCAAATAATCGAAACCCAAACTTTGATCTTGAGCCAAGGAAATTTCAATACTGTTTCTACTAACATTGTCACTAGACGTGGTACAAAAACGCAGGAACCACAAGGGCCACCTTGGTATCAAGAAGAACAAGCCCTCAAGGCACAAGAGACTCGAGAGATGAGTCAATAAGAAGAGCACCTAGTGGATCCTCAAGATGACATCGATTATGAAGCTCAGAAAAGGGAACATGAAGCTTCCAAGACTAGAGAAGAAGAAGAGGCAGGAGATAAATATAAACTATATGACTCGGACACTGGGACAATCAATTAAAGGGAATAATATGATCTCAGAAAGGAGTGGGAAGAGCAAGTTATCACCCCACGTGAATAACATGCCGATAAGCAAAAATTAGCCACAAGGAAAACTAAAAAATGATGAACCAGTGGCAAAGGTAAAAGAAAAGGTAATACCCACCAAAAAGAAAATACTTTATCATAATCGAGTTTAATATAAACCGGATAAAGATATTTATGATTCTTTTGCCAAGGCACTATGAAGCCTTCGCTTAGAAATTCCTTTAACTGATGCTATTCAAGTTCCTACTTATAAATTTTTTATGCGAGATATTTTTAATAGAAAAAAGAAAATAACTAAGATTGTAGCAGTAATGACAAGCTTTGGTGACAAGCTTCCTACTAAGCTTGGGAACCCGGGTATACCAACCATCTCCTGCGCAATTGGAAAAACAAATATATTTAACGCTCCTTGTGATTTAGAAGCAGGTGTTAGTGTCATGCATTATTTCTTATTTAAAAAAATTGAAACTTGGAGAGTACTCTCCCACTTCAATCACTTTCCAAATGGCAGATAAAACAACTAAACAACGTGTCGGTATGATCAAATATGTTCTACTTAGAATAGACCAACATGTTATACTCACTGGTTTTATTATTCTCGATGTTCCTGGAGATGACAAACTTTCTATCATCCTTGGAAGACCTTTTTTTAGCATGGCTAGAGTTAACAAATATTGCTCTAGCGGTAAGATTTTATTCAATATATATGACGACCAGATTGTTCGATATTTTCCAAAGAAACATGAGCACAATAGAAAATACATTACACCGCCTAAGCGTGTTCAAGCATCAAAAACCAGAGATTAAGAGCAGCTTGAGGTAAACACTAATGGTATGGAGATTGGCTAAAACCTAAACTCTAGAATAAAATAATGAACGGGAGTTAACCCATTCTCAATAAATTAAGTTTAAGTTTATTCTCTTTTACCTTTTGTGTACTAATAAATTTATTTCGAGTCCTGAGATTTGCAGAGGATTTACCCTAGTGGAATTTAAGTAAGCGAGAGAAAAATGAAGTGAAGATGTAAGATAGGGTTCAGTCAGAATAACAAGCACCGGTACGGCCGGATGCGCATATACTGCATGCCCATACTGAAGTTCAACGACTTCACCCAGGGTTCGCTGTACGAAAACGAGCATCGGCACGGTCGGATGTGCCCATATCACGCGCCCGTACTGAACCTCAATGAATTTGTCCGTAGTTCACATCATCAGTAGAGCCGGGACGCGCCCGTACCATCCACCCGTACCATACCATCCATGTTCGATCTCGAACCCTAACCTTGATCCAACGGTGACGACCACCCGTACAGGTGGGACGCTCCCGTACTGACTACATTGCCAGGTAAAGGCCGACGGCGGCTGGCTCCCAGCCACCCTTCTTCTTATTCCTCTTTCTCTCTCCACCTCAAACCCTAGCCTCTTAGAACCCTTTATTCTTTCATTGATTTAGTGTTTTTGAGTGGGGGAATCTTCACGTCAGTAAGTTTCTCATCTGATCCACGCTCTATTTTCTAAAATCCATGGTTGAATTCATCACATTGGCTATCTAGATGAGTTCATCATATTTTGGGATTATTGTTGATTCATCATGTTATGATTTGTAACTTCTACCTGTAATCGTATGTTCATGTGATATAAACTTGATGCGTATATTTTTCTTTGAAAATTTTGCAGCACAATGTATAACATTGGAAAGATTTTCCAATCGGGCAAGGGCTCATGGATGGCAGGGGCCTCGGGTTCCACTAAGACACCGGGTTTGAAAAAGAGACATTCAGAGGCAGATAACTTGAGGGCCGCCATGAGCTAAGACTTTGAGAGGGTGAGCAACTGCAAGGTTTTACCCACCAATTGGGTAGACCGTGAGTTCCTCTCCCTCCAGGGTCTTTTGGAGGAATTCGAATGACTGTGCAAGCTGGCATGGTCCCTTTTTCCTACCTCTCCATCGACACCTACAAGCTCGCCATGTTCGAGTTCATGTCATCATTCCATGATGATCTTGAAGCCCAGGAGCGCAATTGCACTGTAAGTTTTTTACTCAATGGGCAACCCTGTAGCCTTTCCTTTTATGAATTTTGTGATTGTTTCGGATTCTCCCATGAGGGGAACTCGATATTAATGACAATGTGCACACAGAGGCAATGCATTCTTGGGAGCAGATTTCTGTCCACAGGAACACTGATTATTTGCGCAAGAAGAGCGCCACCATCCAGAATCCCACTATCTATTATTTTTTAAACCTTCTTAGTGAATTATATTTTTGGGAAAGGAGATGTCGGGGAAATGGCAGGCCCCGAGATGAGTGTAATTCATATGGCTTTGCACCCCGAGATGGACCACAAGGTAAACTTGGGTGCTTTACTCATCCAGCATTTTCGCTGCCAAAGAGCATCTTCATTTGGGGACATCCGCTGTGGTGGCTTGATCACATAGATCTCCTACACAAGTGGATTTGTCCTGCCACAAGAAAGAGCCATGGCTGGCAGTAAGATTTTGGATGATATCCACATGGATAGCACCAAATTCATGGGGGTCTATAGACCCCAGCGCTCCCTTCGTGCTTACCAGCTTTATTTTGAGCTTAATGGTGATCTCCACCAAGTTTTGCTTCATTTTGTCCAAACTTTTGGTTTGCCAGGTAAACAGAGTTGGGTCCTTACCGAGGAGGAGTTCCAGCAAGAACTGATCCTCTTAGGGAGGATTGCATAGCAAGGAGGTCACTTCAACTGGGAAAACACAGCGGCTGGCCAACAGTAGGAGAAAGGTGGAGAAGATTGGAACGCAGTAGGCTGGGATGACTATGGTCAGTAGCACCATCACCAGCAACCTTTCCCTTAGTACCAGCATCAAGGTATGCCTCCACCACATCCGGGATTCAACTATGTCCCAAGAACTGATTTTGACCAAGAGGTACATCCATGGACAACATACATAATACGTTGCAAGATGCTAACTCCAACATAGTCAACCTCACTAGGGCTTCACGTCTTTTATGGCCAACTTTACAAACCGCTACCTGAACTTCCCATACTAGCAACCGCCACCTGATGGTGACAACTTTTGATTCCAGATAGGCCAGGAGCCTAAGCTTGGGGAGGTTAAGCTCCTCCCACCTTTTGCATTCATATTTTTTGTTCTTCTCTTGATTTATTTTATTTTCATCCTACTGCATGTTTACTTTTAGTTTTGCATTGATAAAAAAACCCAAAAAATTTAGACTAGCTTTTATCTTCATTTGTGCAAATTTCTCTCTTCTCTTGTTGATTTTTCTGTAGGTTGCTCGTTTCTAGTGATTTAGCTATGGGTATGAACGCAAAGAGTTGGCTCAAGCAGGAGATTAGCAAGCAAGTGGAGGCATCATATTTTTGTTTTCCCTCTTCATGAACATTTTATGTATGTTCTGCTGCACTCGAGTTCTACTCCGCGCTTAACTCGTTATCTTTTAGGACTTGAGCTCAAAGGTTTTTGTCACTACTTTGGTTGAGACTTACGACAATTAATATCAGTTTAAAAGCAACCCTTTGGATTAAATTCCAACATTTTTAAGAATAAGAGGAAGTGTCTATCGACAACTTTGGTGAAATATTTTTGTCTTAAGGGCTTAATCTTATTAGTAGTACTCAACCCCACACACTGATCGTTGACTTAATGATACCTTCTGAAAAAGAATTGTTTGATAGAATGAACTTTCTACGGTGGGAGAGGAGATACTAAAACCTGATTTGCCTAGCTAAAAAATAAAGGAAACAATTCTATGTTTCTCATACACACCTTTAGGATGCGAACAACTCCACTGGCCTTTGAACGATCTATGGTATAACCTCGAATTTCGGCTATGAGTTGATGACATGAGCGGCATATGTGTCGCTATATGGGCAAAATTATTGGCACTCTCAAAGGTTGTGTAAGAATTTGTAAAAGGAAACAATCATTGATCCTTGAAAGAGGAAAAAAAAGAGAAAGCAGAACTACCACCAAGATATGAGCTGAAAACATTTTATATACTTTTTGAGGACTTTGGTATCACCTCACCACCTAAATTGAATAATTAGAGTTCTTGAAAGACAAGGAAAAGAAGAGGTATTTTATAGCTGCGATGATCGAAGTGGGTGTTCATGAAAAAGCTCTAAGTTTATCCTTCTTTTGACATCTACTTGTGCGCCCTTAATTTTGAAGCAAGCGACCTCGCTTAAAACATTTTCACTCTCATAAAAAGAGAGGCGCTAAAAGGAATTGATATCCAAGCGTAGCCAAATTTTTAACAATCTCATTTGAGTTGTAATAACTATTAGCTAGCGAGTTACATGCGTTTAGGGAACTTAAATTCAATTGTTCAGATATATTATGCTCATGTTTAAGGTTTTAGGATTTGAGACAATGGAATATGATACAACCTCGAACTTGTAAGTCTTTCGTATTGATTCAGTTCCTTGCCATTACTCATTATAGCTTTATCACTCGAGGAGAGTAACCGCTAAGCTTGGGGAAGTTCACAGCTCCAAATTTTATCAAATTTTTACTATTGTTTTTTCTCTTGTTTATTGCCGGATTTCACTGAAGATTACTTCTGTCTACTAACGTTAATGTCACAATTAGCGAATACCTTGTTTCTTGTGATGGTTTTCAGGTAATGAATATTTATTAAATATCTAATAGCATTTATGGTCTAATTGCACCTAAAAAGTAAATCCCCAATTGGAGCCCCTTTCATTGGAGGCGTTCAGTGATCTTAACGACCATTGGTACGGTCGGGATGCGCCCGTACCGTCCGTCCGTACTACCTGCCGCCAGATCCGCTATATCAATACACGTAACTTTCGTGAAGGGAGACGACCAAAAGGAGAACACAACTGTCGTGAACTCATCTAGAGAGGGTTAGATCAGATCTGGAAGAGGAGAAGAACCTCCCTTCATCCCTCGACGATTTCAAACCTCTCGACCATGCACTCCACCATCATCCCTATTGTTACTTAGAGATAGAGAATTGACACTTGTAAGATTAGGGTTTGATACTTTGATCTACCTTTGGTTTGTATTTGTTTTGATCTTCAACTGCTATTGTGGTTTGCTACGATAACTTTGAGATTATTCCCATTTGCAATACAATTATGCCTTTGATTTGCCTTCCTCTCATGTCTGAGTAAATCTCCATAGGCGTGGGATATGTAGGGGATTGGTAAGATGTGCCGTGCCTTCTTTAAATCCATCCATTTGTGATTGTTGTAGTGTTTATTAAATAGTGAGAATGATTATCTATGTTTGCCTAATGCTTTTTATCTAATTTAATGGCCCAAGTAACATGATCTAAAGATATCATAGATATGAACTTTTATGATAGCGAATCGGGCGACCCCCGAGTGACACAGCCGATATCAATGAGGAGCTAGCACTACTAGAGGGCAACAAGGAACCATCAAGATTAAAGCCTTGATCTGGTCGGAATACCTTAATTAATGTGTTGACCGTTGTCGTGGTAACTGGTAGACAAATCATTAGGATAGGAAGAATTGGCCATGAGGACTCCTAGTCGGTATATGGGTTGCTTGCCTACTCACTTATAAATAAGAAATATCACTATCACTTATTCCACTTTATCCTCTTGGCACTTTCACTATCACCATGAACTGTTTCTCTCCGCTTCTAACTTCTCATCTGCATGATCTTTGAACACCTTTCCTGTATTTACTCTTATGCAATTTAATCCTTATTTCTTTCTTACGCAAGTTTCCTCTATCTTTAACTCACACCTTTCCACCGTCAATAATTGCTGTCAATTCACTCAAGACCGGTGACACCTTGAGTGCGACAGAAACTCCGCATAAAAACACTTGCTCAGGCTCCTTATTGGGATCGATATAAAAACCGGAATTAATACTTCCGCGAAAACATTCTCTGATGAACCTGTGCACTTGCAAGGCATCAATAGACATAAGTAACGGAGAAGGAAACAATATTCATACCCTTTAAGACCGAGATACGCCTTACGCAGATAAGCGTATGTTGATGAAGACGAATAGCTCCTAGCTCCCCAATTGTGGCGCCTCCGAAGTTCTACACACGTCCTATGTAGGCGACATCTCTCGGGCTTCGATCTAGCCGAGCAGCGGAAGAAGAAAGAAAGCAGACCGAACAATGCACGACGGTAGTGCGGAGGTGGAGAAACCAAGTCCCTCAAAGTCCTCTTTGATCTTATGGAGAAAACCCTAAGTAAAATGAGAGAGAGAGAGGAGAGAATGGGATGCCTCAAATGGGAGGGAGAGATGAGGACATTGATATGGTTTTGTGGTTTCACAAGAACAATAGGCGGAAGTATGGTGGTGGAGATTTAGATGTGCACATAGATATTCAAAAGGATCTCATCAAGGAGTGGTGGAGATGGAATGACAAAATCACTAGTTTATCTCTATGTCTCGTGTTGTATGTGATGAACTTTATGTGCTTGTGTGAAGGACGACATGTATTATGATGTAATATTTAAGTACTATTTGTGTTTTATTTGTTTAGATTTATTTCAATGAAGTTTAATATTACTTGTTTCATATGTTTATGTAATTGTGGAGAAGAAGTAGATGTGTGTTGTGCGGCAATCGTGCCCGATTTTCATAATTTGTTGGGGCAGCCGTTTTCCTATAAGATTTTACATCTTGTATAACACTAACTGTTTTGGTGATGAATATTCCATTTTTTGGTGCCCTATCCAAATTCATGGGATGTCAAAAAGGGAAGACCTAAAAAGTTCAAAATGGATGATGCTCTATCCAAATTCATGTTTTCATGAATTAGTAGTCAAATGAGCATATTGCACACAATATAAACCATTAGATTCATATTTAAAATTTCCTTTAATCGCTCATGTTCGAGCGACCCAGGTGAACCCTACCATGTCGTCGCTGCTCCGCTAACAACGGCTCCTTCATCCAAAGGTGATGGGGAGATCTTGTGGTGGACAAGGATGAAGTCTACGCTCAGGCATGTGTGCTACAAAGGTCGTCAATGGAGGATCCTCGCATCTGCTCGAAGCGATGCGGCGTGGAAATCCAGGGCGTGGCCCTGGACTCAGGTCATGGCCGTAGGGAGAGGCATCACGAGGGCTTGGCCTTGTGCAGAGGTGTGGGGCTGGGGAGGTGGATCTCCTCTACGCTCGGCTAGTGGTGTTCCCTGGTAGCGTACTGCGTTGGTCCCCATGGTGTGCAACCGTCCAACCATGGCATCGAGGCAAAAACCGTGGACATCATGGCAGCAAGACAGGCATGCTACTACGATCCTAGCTCTAGAGGTTGCATCCATATCCGTCTCTGCTTTGGCGACATGCCTGGATCGAGCTTAGATGACGATGAGGGCTCTGAAGGTGGCCGGTCTGATGTGATGGATGCTAGTAGGAGGTCTCATGGAGCAGATCTGTGTGAAACCTTCTTGCTCTCGGTTGTGGCCAGAGACGGCGTTGGCGACGTCGTTGGGGTCATATCCTTGAAGGCATCGCTAAGGTGAAGCTCCTGCCTACAAGGAAAACCCTAGATCCATGGACGGGATGATGGCGGCGATCTTGCGTCATTCCCCCTTGGGGCATCATCCTTGGACCTGTGCATCGGATGATGGTGTGTGAAGGTTCATGTGATGGCAAGTACGACAACGACCGCAATGACGATGAGTATTGGTTTGGTTGCAACAAGACCTTGTTAGTCGGCTTCTTGTTCCGGCGTGTCTGATTCGTCTTCTTGATGGACTTCTGTTGTTGTGAAGTTGGAACTGCTACCTCGAGCGGCGAGTGGCGACGATGACCTGCATGTGGTGATCCGGTCTCGAAGACCTTCATCGGCACGGGTCATCCCCATCTACTCTTCCAAGCCCGTCTTCAGAATCGGAGCTGCCAGTGTTCGATGTGAAAGGTCATCTGTTTGGTATGGGCTGACGTGGGCTTCACAAGGCCGCTACCATGAGGTCTTCCTTGGTGGTCATTTTTCGGGTGAAGTCGTAGTCACTGACTCATGGAGGAGTGGTGACGATGACGCCGGTGAGCAACCTCTACGACGACGCTCGTCTTCAATGGTGTGTGTGCAATGCGCGTTTGTTCCATGACTGTCGACGAGGGTTTTGTATCGGTTTTTGATGGTTTCCTACTAACTAACAGGTCAACTCTTTTATGCTTAATTAATGAAAAATGACAAGTTTTTTGTCCTGTTTCAAAAAAAAAAGATAAGTACCTTTATATAATTATGCTTTCATAACCAGTATATGAGAAATCTATGGCCAAAGCATGAATTTAGACAGTCAAAGTACACGTTATATAACCCGCAAAAAAAAGTACACGTTATATTTTGAAACGAAAGAAATATGTATTTTGTAACATCATCGTGAATCGTGATGTTGGTATGTTGCAGGATAGCATGCATGTAAATGCATTTGATAGCCATATACGGAGGGTTGGGCAGCAAGGCCGGCCGCGAGAATGACGAGCCACACGCCTCCTTCGCTCCGCTTGTTCCTCTCCGCCATCCATTGCAATCTCCAATTAATGTTCCTCCATTTCTCTCTCTCGTAGTTGTTCCTTCATTTCTTTCTCTCCAGTAATTAACTGGCTTGTAATTTATCAAGGAGTCATCTCGTCTGCTAGGTGATCGAGGCGCGCGATGGCGGCATTGTTCTCGACGAGGCTGGGGCGTCAGGCGTCCGGGTACCTCCAGGACAAGTACAAGCAGGCAAGGCTCGCCCTCGGCGACATCACGCCGGCAGAGCTGTACGTTGTTCGTTCGATCGCATTACATTTGCGTTTTAATTTTGTAGCCTACGATGAATTAGTTGATGAATTAACTGTAGATGATGGATTTGGTCATATACATATAGGCTGGTGCAGGAGGCGACCAACGGCGACCCCTGCGTCCCGGACGCCAAAACGCTGGCGTGCATCGCCGACGCCGCCTTCGACATCGACGACTACTGGCGGATCGCCAACGTGCTCCACCGCCGCCTCGGCAGCGTCCACGACTGGAAGGAGTGGCGGCCCGTGTACAAGGCGCTCGTCGTCCTGGAGTTCCTCCTCACCCACGGGCCCGAGGAGCTGCCACGGGACTTCCTCCCAACCATGAAGGCGCTGCGCGACCTCCGCGGCTTCACCTACATCGACGACAAGGGCTTCGACTGGGGCGCATCCATGCAGCGTCGGGCCGACAGCGTCGTCAACCTCCTCACCGACGCCGACCGCCTCAGGGACGCGCGCCACCGCGCCGCCGTCGGCATCCGCTCCTTCCCCTTCTCCCACGCCGCCGCCGCCGACCTCCACGCCAGCGTCGTCAGCCCGACCGGCTCCTCCTCCCCTGTCTCCGCCTTGTCGTCCGGCTCCAGCTCCTCCCGCGGTTCCCGCGGCACCTGGTCCTTCGCCTCCTCCTCGCCGCACTACTCCGACAGCCCTTCCTTCGTCTGCCTCTGCTCCCCCAATGCTGACTACCGCCACGACAAGAAGTTCGACGCCTACACCGCCGACGACAAGCGAGACGGCGGTCTCGTCGTCGATCAGGAGCCCGACGACTGCCCGACCCCGCACAGCCAGGGGAGCTGGCTCGAGGAGTCCCCCTCGCAGTCCGGTTCCCCGGCGAGCTGCTGCAGCAGTGCCAAGAGCACCACCAGCAGCAGGAGGGCCTCCGGCTTCCTTACCTTGTCGCAGCCGGAGCGAAGGAACAGCAGCAAGAAGCTCCAGCGCCAGCTTTCCTTGGATTATTAGATGAATTCCCTTCATTCACCCATACTTTTTCGACCATAATATATGTTTGATTCATCCATCTTACATGGACATTTTTGTTTTCATATCTGCTCTTTCTTCGCTTGCATGCATTAGATACAGTGTAGAAACCCATGTTTAACCAAATGTTTTCTGTAATTAATGGACATCTATTGTTAATTAATTTAACAAGTGCCTTCACAGTCGCACATTATTTCTTCTTCCTGTATTTCATTCCTTCAGTTTTCAGTTCACAAACTGCGGTAGGGTCCAGAGCGTAGTCCCCTGGAAAATTTTGACGATAAGGACTACTACTCGAATGCGGACGTTTGGAAGAGCTACACGGAATCCGTTTTTTGAATCATTCGAAAATAACTATTTGAAGGTTTCAAAAAGATTCAACCAAAAATCTAGAGTGTAGGAAATAATGTGCTCTATCCAACACAAAAAATCTCACCTCGAGATACCCAGTATTTTGGGCTGCACAAAAATGTGAAAATCTCACATATGAAGTAGCACTAGTGAACAGTGCCAAATTTTAAACCACCTAATTCTGTCAGATTTTGTTATTTATTGAGCCCAGAACACAAGATATTTTAGGTTGAGACTATGTATGTTGTCTAGAGTACATCATTATATATGTCTAGAATATCTTCATAATTTTTTGGTAGGAGTACTTAAAAATCAAGTTTTGAAAGTTTGAAAAATAAAGGGCTCCATATAGCTCCCGAGCTCTAAAACGATTTTCTGCTACTCCTCTCTCCTCACAAAAGTATGTATTTCTAGCTTTTTCTAAAATCAATTTTTTAAAAGTTTGACCCACTTTATAATGTAAGAAAACATAGCAACATTTATAGCACTAAATTAGTATCACTATATCACTTTTGAAATGGAGTTCCACAATATGCCCTTATATATGTTGCTACTTTTTTGAACAAAGTTGGTCATATTTAAAATTATTTGACCTAGGACAAACCTGGAAGTGTGTTTATTGCTCCGATTCCAATGCGAATAGTGTGTTGAATGCTCTAGTGACCAGGTACTGTACTTTGTCCACCAAAAAGAGATTTATTCTCTAGCTTTTGGTTCATTTTAGGAGAGAGAGAGGGGGGCGGGGAGGGGGGGGAGTAGCCTTTGCTGACTGTTGTGTTTATCTCACTCTCACAGAAGAAGAGTAGAACAATACTCTCTCCGATCTATATTAGTTGAATCAATTTTGAACCTATCTATAGTTATATCATATTAGAATGGAAATATTTCAAAAAAATCGAATTTGTGCTTGTAATGCCCCCACTCAAATTTGAAAAATTTAGCATAGTTCTATCATATTTGAATAAAAATATTTCAAAAAAAATCGAATTTGTGCTTGTAATGCCCCCACTCATATAAATTGCCCCCGCTAGTTTCTTTCTCTGGATCCGCCATTAGGAGTAATCTAGTTTGTAACATGTATATACATGCAATGCCAATTAAGTAAATTAATGATATGGCATGATAATTAATAAAGAAAGAAAAAAGGTAATAACTTAGCTAGTTAGAGTAAAACAATAGTACAGCCAACAATTGGCTTAGCTATTAGATTAGTACTACTTTGTATAGAGCTGGCTCTTGCATGAGAACCCATGTCTCCTTTTTTTTCTTATCTCTCTCCTTCATATAGACCAAAATGGCTACGTCAGCAGGCTTACAGCCTATTATTGTACTTGCTCTTATCATAACATCGCACATAGCAAAACTATGAGTCTACAACCAAATTTAATTAATTAGTCTTTGCATGACACCGTAGGTAGTATTACGAGCTAGTAACATGTGCTAGTACTTGCTCTTACAAAACACGCATCATCTGCCCTTCGGAACCAGCAGCATTCTGACTTCTAGGGCATGGGCAGGCCGTGTTCAGATATTCACCAAGATGCAAATCCGATACTACAATCTTACATTTTACATTGTTTGGTTGATGAGAAATTTGAACTGTAAGTCTCAGATATAATTACTGAAAATTCATTGAAAACGAATGTACAGTACCTAAAAAAGCCTCTCTCTTGCAACGCAATGTCGTTGTTATATCAAAACAAAGCTGATTGTACACACAACGTTAGGCAACTCAAGGATGCAAAATGTCATGCACAACAACCAGGCAAGCATTCTGTAACTCTCGCAATTGTAATATCTGCTTGTCATCAGATAGAAGATTGCTTTGTAAGCTGTGACAATTCAACAGGGTATTGACCGGTGCCATAAGAGTGACTAGCCCCTGTATTTTTGAGGTGTCCTTCATCCAAAGGCAGCACTGCATGACACAAGCCAATCCATCAGCCCTATGCAGAGGTAAGTGCAGGTTGTACAATACTTCAGATAAGCAGCTTATGCCCAGTGTAATAACGAGGGATTATGTCTACCGAAGGAAGACCCACCAGACCATGACTCTACATATAATAGTAAAGTAACAGATCGCCATGTTTGGTTAACTTAAAGGACTACTGATATAAACATGCATGAATCATAGTTGAGACGCTCACCAAATCTGTGGTAGAGACAGGTTTCAGGGACAGGGCTTACACTATGGTGACAACAAGCCAAGAGAAACATGATGTAAATAATTATAGGAGGAATAGAAGTACATATACTAGCCAACACCAACTAATCAAACTAAGGAGCTTCACAATCGACCAATTTTAAGTCTGCTCTCAACATCAGACAGATGGACAAATGCCACCTGGGTCTAAAAACTGGATGTGTTGTTTGCCATTTCCCTGATACCAGTTGGATTTGAGGTTGATTATGTGTTATTTGCTATGAGGACATAGCCATGTCACTCCAAGAAAGGTTGACAATATTCAGGTCCACTCACGGGAGCAACAGTCAGGTGATTGCACCTACACGGGAGGGTGAATCTTCTCCTATTTGACTAATTGAGTTACCACCTAAACTCCACAAATTAGCCGCAGCTTGATAACTCTACACTGCGTGTTCTTGGTTTTGAGTAGATAGGCATCATGAACGCCAAAGATTGGAATTGGAGACAAAAGGTGTATCAGTTGTACTGCCCCATGCAGACGCAACACCACATTTCGGAGCTGCATCAACCGCCCAAGTGGGCTTTTGTAATGAGCATAGACTTATTCACAAGGAGCCCATGGAGGGAAGTAGAAAAGGTGGTCCCCTCTATTTCTAGGGTCAGAGAAGAAAGAGACTAGTAGGCTTTGCTGCTCCCCAAGGATTACAGCTCCTCGGCCACCCTACGATTTCTCCACCATTGTTCTTGTATCGTGACAGTAAATGGAGCATGTATTTCTTTTATCAAAGACTATTGCATTGGTGGGTTGTTGTTGGAGTCAATCCATCAAACAAATCGGGTTATCCATTCATAGGCCCGTGAAACACAGCAAACCCCACATCAACTTAAAATTGTGATGATATTGATGGTCATTCCAAATAGATGAAACAAAGCATTAAGAAAAGAAAATTAGAAAGTAAGAGACAAAGCGAGTTTCATTTGAATACATTCAAAACCAACCAGAACAATCTGAATTCGTCTATAAGCAAGGACCTGGGACATTACAAAAATATAAAGATCAACAAAGCCCTTTGCTACTGCTTCCATTGCTTCGTATTATTTATTAGAAGGCCTGCCACAAAGCCACGGGCCTGAATAACAACTGTCTGGCTGGGTTTTGGGGAACAACTACAGAGTGAATCTATGTTTTTCATCAGAAGCTACCATGTAATCTGAATAAGGACTTACAGTCTTTTTCTACAGGGGACAGCCCTGTAGGCCTCAACAGATCTTTACTTGTGAAGAATGCCCTTCTTGGCCGTTTTAGGTTTCTTCTGAATGTGATGCTGAAAGATGGGAAATATAAAAAAGTTAGAGCAGACAAGGAGAGAAACATAAACTAGGCTTAGAAAGGAAACGAGGCATAAACCTTTTGCCTTTGTAGAGCCTCAACGTCCGTCCTTTCCTTCCAATTGCTCTTACGCAATTTAATAGGGCGGTTCCCGACATACTTTCCTGAAAGAAGTGAGTTCAATCATAATAAGGATAACAGTAAATAGAGTTTGATGATGAGTGGAAGCAATTGAATCGATAAAATTCAATGGAAATGCAAACCATTCATTTCTTTTATGGCTCCAGCCAGGTCTGTAGGGTTTGAAAAGCTCACAAATCCATAACCTTTAGTTTTGCCAGTCCTCTTATCTCTGACAACCTAAAAAAGGGTACAAACACAAATTATGGTCATACAACATCAAGTGTAAGCCAGGCTCTGCAGATAAGAAACAACATACACCAGGGCAAATGGAGGCCCTGTGCGAAAATCTAGTAGTAGGCCCTAGTTATAACATTTTTTAATCAACCGGAGAACGTTATGTAGAAAAAAGCTATAATATATTTACTCAAAGAAGTCATCTTGCCAATGCAATTTCAGAGCTCCTAATCTATCTTCTAACTGAAATATCGCGTTCTTTTGGCGTCTATGACACGAATCTCAAAGGAAACATGTGATACTTTCGCCAAAACCGTTCTTCTATTCTTGTGTGAAAAAAGGAGAGCATCTAGTTTCACAAACATCAGCATGACCAAATAGCATGTATCAGAACTGAAGAACATGGAGATTAATATAGAGGAGGCGACCTAGGCTACTCTACCAGCAACCAGATAGAGGGCCCTCGTTCCAATTCCCATTAGATCGACGACAACAAAGAGAAGCCAAAAGAGGAGATATTGAAACTGGTGCGAGCAATTCAACGGTACCAACGATTTACTATGGGAACATGAGCAAGAAATTTGACAGGGAAAGAAGAGGAGGGTCCGAAAATGGAGCTGGTTTTTTTCTACCTGATCGTGTGAATAAAAGATGAGAATGGGGTGAGAGTCAATTCATATGTAAACGCCAATTCATGCCCTGTGATTGGGAAGATGAAAGATCAGGAAACTAGAGAGAGGGAGAGAGAGTAGTTCAAGGGAATTTCCACATGGTCGGCAAATCTCCACGAGAGTAAAGGGTCTCTTCATTGCTGCTAATCTGGATTACTTTGCTGATTACTGCTAACACTACTTGAGATGAAAATTAGGGGCCCTAACTTTTGGAGGGCCCTGTGCAGGTGCACATTCTGCACAGGCTTCCCGTATGGGCCTGCATACACCGATACACGTAACTCAACATCCGGGTTATGCATAAGCAGATCACAAAAGTTAGACGGTACACCTGAACTATCATAGGCCTTATAGCTATATACGTGGGGACCATGTTACACCAAAATTATGAAACTGAGAAGCTTTGTGTTAATATAGCTTATTCTGTGCGGTATTTTAGCAATTGTACTCCAAATTACTCTCCATGTTTATGGTACGTGTATTTGGAACATTGTAAGGTCTTCAAGATTTAGACACAAAAAAATGATAAGAGCAATTCTGAGAAACGAAAACTAATGGTATTATTCTCATGTGAACAGTCAGTAATGTATATGCATACGAGTGGTAAAAGTAGGCAAGGTTTGGTCGCATGTATTAGCAACCGTTTTATAGCTCATAGTTTTCTACTTTAAGGCATTTTCTTCAAATTATAGCATTCTGGCAACACGTCTCTCATACTACCGTTTATCCAAAGTAATACTCCCTCTGTTCCGAATTACTTGCCGCAGACTCCCTCTGTTCCGAATTACTTGCCGCAGATTTGTCTAGATACGCATGTATAGCTAGATTCATTTTAGTGTATAGATACATGCAAATCTAGACAAATCTGCGACATCTAATTCGGGACAGAGGGTGTATAATGTTGGAACTGATAAGGTTCTTAAATGTGTGGGTGAAAGTATGGACATGTCTATGTAGCTTCTGTGGTTTTGAGAACGTGAGTTGTCTGTATAGGATATATTCTCAAGGCCATGCCGAGCACAACGTCACCTCGAAGGTACTAGCCCTGGTTCAGGTCATCTTCAATCCAGTCAGCTCACAGCTAAAAGATCTGTCAGGATCCCCAATGTGAAAAGAAACAATAAGGGGTGATCCCTCATCCAGTTCCATTAGGTGAACCAATGTGGTCAGGGACACCAATATTATTCAACAAGAATTGCACCCCAACACTTGTGAAGATCAAGGAAGAATAAGTTTCAAAAAAAAGATGAAGGAAGAACACTCATATGAAAGTTCTATTTCTGACCACAACTAAAGTGCGTACTTCTTTCGCTCAAGACAATAACCACGTAGGGTGTGTTTGGTTTAGCTTTTTCAACCTGCTTCCTAGTTAAATAAGTTAAAAGCTAACCAAAGGGATTATTTGCCACCGCAGATTCTCCAAAGCAACCTGCTTTCCGTAGTACATTTTTCACAGCAGCTTGACCCCTGCTTTCACTGCGTTGAAAACCAACTTTTGATGGTAATTACCCACTGCCACTCATAAGTTGTACCGTTTCGTGTTCTTTTATTTCTCCCAGTGCGCATGACCAGACATTTCTTTCCCCATCTCCACCTGACGTCTACACATCGGGAGAAGAGACCTGCAGAGATTTGGCGCTGCCCGTCCGCCTGCCGCCTCTTCGGCCGTGGCCACGCTGGCACCTCGCCGCTCCTTCTCCTGGACCTTCTATGCCACGCGCAACTGCTCCACGGCGCCTTCCGGTGGCAAGAACCTGAGCTCGCCTGTGCAATTTGGAGCAGCGCCGGACGGAGGTGAAGCCACGCCACTAGGAAAACCAGGTGATGCAGGCTGCCGGCGACCAATCCTCTGACTCCTTGGGGAAGAACTGCAGCATACCACCCGCACGGTGATCCTTCCCCTGCACAAGGCTGCCCTATTCCCTATGGTGGACGCGAGCCTACAGAGCAAGATCGATTCATTCGAGAGCATACACGTGGAAAAACTAATTCGTGCAAAGCTATCTACGTTAAGCACCTAGAACAATTCCCCATGAAACAAGCTAGCTAGCTAGATCTCTCTAGACCAGAACGATACAAAGCCACATGAACGCGGTGAAGAATACTGGAGCAAACTGATTCCCGGGTGGGTCACCTCCTCAATCGCCATCATCGTCCGCAGTTGCCATTGAGAGCGTTCTGGAAGGACGTGTCGTCGTCGGCATGAGACCATCATCATGTCAACAATATGCCGTGTGTGATTTATATGTCTATTCTACTAATATTATTATGAGTATACAAACATTAGAAAAATTCCTTCTCAAAATAGCCATCTACATGGCAAATTTTGCATAGATTAGGTTTTAGTTAATTAACGCATGAACAATCTTTTAATAATATAAAGTTTCTCTCCTTCACAAAATATTGATATTATGGATTTTTTCTATCAAAATCACAGTTCCACGTTTCAGCCAGACAACTTTCAGATTTTTCACAGTTCTCAGCTCACAGAAGCTTTTTTAGAATTCACAGTCGAACCAAACACACCCTTATTCTCACTGGACTAGGTAGTGAGTACACAGATTGTGCAGGTTGTTCGGTGCATCAGAAGTCCTGTTAAACTTTTTCTATCCAGATTTATATCTGGCATATACACCTATCTAAATTCCTAGGGAGTGTATTAGAGTGTGTCAACTTGTCCAGATAATTTTTTGTTGAAAACGTATTTTTAGTCGATGTAGAATTGAAAGAGAAGCAATTAAAGAAATACCCTCACTATAGATATTCGGAACAAATAAACTGGATTGACCAAAAGTTTCAGTATAGATATTAGGAACAGAGAAATATTAGTAATATAATTAACATGATTGTGAAGCAAAATATTGTCATGATATGAAACTTTCCTGTTATTTAGAAAGGTGTTGTAACAGAAACTTCTGATCGAAATAAGAGATTGTGAAAACTGGACAGTAAAGAATTAGTAAGAATTTCAGGGACTCCAGGATCTACTTGCCTTTGCCATATTGAAGGAGGGGAACCGTGAAAAGGCTTTCGAGAGAACATCATCATTAACTTCGTTGCCTAGATCTCCACAGAACAACCTGAAGTCATCTGTAAATTGCGCACAGAATGAGAAATTGAGAGTCTGAAAGGCAGTGGTCGAAACTAATCGATCAGCTGTAAAATGAAAAGAGTACGAGGGAGGACCGTACTTTCGGGCCACTCGGTGAGGGTGGGATCCTCCCAGGACTGCCCGGCGGCGCGACGGGGGATGGCCTTCTTCTTGGCGGCCGCGTCGGAGGAGGAGGCGTTGGCCCTGGCAGCAGAGGGGTCGAGGACGTCGCTGGTGGCGAGGGCGGCCTTGACGCTCTCGAGCGCCTCGGGGGTGATGGTCTGCGCGTCCCGCTGGAAGAGCTGCTGCGCCTGCTGCAGCTGCTGGTACTGCTGGTACTGGTAGGTCGGCACCTGCACCGGCACCGGCTGCTGCTGCTGCAGGTGGAAAGGGAGCGGGAAGTAGCTGGCCCCCGCCGGAGCCGCCGAACCGGGTGGAGGAGGAGGAAGATTAGGGTTCGACATCGGGGCAACAATTCAGTCACGCCAGAAGAAGAAATCCTTGGTTCTGGAGGGCTAGGGTTCCTTACCGACGTATAATCAAACGAAACTGGGAGTGATTGGGGATCCAAAGAAAGGGGAGCCGGTCGTCGGAGGAACAAGGAATCCTCATTTTGTGTTTGGGCCTCCGTTTCGCCAGCCCGCTCAACATTTTTTTAACGATTAAGGGCTTGTTTGATTTAAAGGATTTGTAAAACACAGTAATGGGAAAATTGTAGGAATAGAATGGCATGACACTTAAAATCCTACAGGAATGAAAAATGCAGGAATCGATAAGATAAGCTGATTGCACCACAGAAAAAACACAGAAAATTTTATAGGGTTTAGGTACATGTCATAGTTGTCATAGACACATAGGATTTTTTCCAAGAGGTCTCACCTTTTGTTAGAAATCCTATAGGATTGTAGTTTAGGAAAGCAATGCATAGGAATTTTGTAGGATTTATTCCTTTGAATCAAACACATTCTATTGGAAAAAATCCTATGGATTGGAATCCTATAGAATTCCTTTGAAAATCCTTTGAATCAAACATGCCCTAAGGGTGCACAGCTTGCACACTAAATTTTCATTGCTGCAAAGAGAACATGCCCTATGGCACGTACAAATTACAAAGAGGTCCAGACAACACTCGCAAAGGACCTGCATTCGAAGATAAGGATCTCCACTAAATACAGAAAACGCCCTGAAACGAACAACAAAACGCAATCTAGGACTGGGCGTCTCTGTCACGAACATCGGTGACTTCGGAGACAGCGCCATCGACAAGGTCTGAGGAAGGGCTCGACCACACTCGAACCGGCGAGAAAATCCTCGCAACCGGCCACCACCAAGCCACCAGGGACGAACCACTTGGCGAAGAGACGATGACGAGCATCGACGCAGAGGAAGAGCAGCGGCGGAGCGGCAACCCTACTGTCATAGGGTCTGTCGTGTTGGCAGACCAGCCACCAAGAAACCGCCAGAGAGAAGCTCCTAGGAAGAAACACAGCATCATTGCACCTCTTAGGCAAAATGCTTCGTCAAGAAGAATCACCAAATGGAAGCCACTTTCGCGCTCGCCCTCGCTGCCACGCCCGGCCACAAGCCAAGAGAAGAGCAGAATCTGGTGCTTCAACAGGGAAGCACGAGCAGATCATCCGAGCTGTGAACACCGCACCTCCAACGGCACCACCCACCATGAGGTGTCGAAACGGGGCCGCATCACAACCTCCTAACGTTGCTCCAGCATGCCAAGAGTAACTCGGCATCCGCCACCACCAAGACTAGTCGCACAACAGACGATCCACCCTCTCCCTCGCCACCCCGACCGGCCAAGAGAGTAAAGTCGTCAATAGGCAGCAGTAGAAGACGGCAATGAACCAGCACTTATTATATGGACTCCCACTCCAATCCTCATCCACATCGACCTCCCACCGGAGGAGCTCGTAGAGAGAAGGCGGAGCAGCCCTCCAAGCATCGCGCAGATATGCTGGAGGGAAGAAGTCCGGCAGGAAATAGCTATGCAGCAGTCGAGCCACACAACTCTCCTCCCCCATCAGGCCAAGGAGAGAGGGGCCCGCCACTGACAAGGCCGCACCCAAAAGGCATTATTTGGGGAAGACGCTGTCCGCCAGACCCACCATCGCTGCCTCATCAAGGCCGATGGAGGTCAGGAAGCAACACAGCGGCCGCCATGTCCAGCCAAGAACAACGGAAGCTCCCACACGGCACATGGCCAACAACATACAAGCAGCCGAGAACCTAACCTAGTATATACAGGGGGCGCCAGCGCCTCTCCTCAGCCACCCACGACCGGCGCCTCCATTGGGAGAGGCCTTAGATCGGGTCGGTGCCGAGGAGGATTTCACGAGAACTATAGCAAGAGGGGAAGGGAGAGTATAAGGCCCGTATTTATGATATTCGCTGAAACACACTGCCCGATTATGTTTTTGGCATTTAACATTACTAGTATGTGCACGTTTCTCAAAAAAAATACTAGTATGTACACACGATGCAATGCATGTTTTAGACATCATAAAAACTAGGAGCCTTTTTGGGAGATGAATTCCTTGCTGAAGGATCCACTGAAACCCTAATCGCCTCCTAAGAAGGCTCTTAGTTTTCCGGGGCGTGTGACGCTGGAGATGAGTTCCTTGCTGAATAAACCCTTTGAGCCAGAAAAAGTTAAGATGGCATTGTTCTAGATGGTACCATCAAAAGCACTAAGGGTTTTACGGCTGGTTTTTTTCCAAAGGCATTGGAACATTCTGCAAAATACAATTGTGTCAGCTATTTTGGATTTTCTAAATGGGGGTGAGCTTCCGCTGGGTCTCAACGATACATCTATTACCTTGATCCCAAAGGTATGCAACCCACAGGCAATTTTGCAATACTGGTCGATCTCTTTATGTCTTGTTCTTTACAAGATTGTTGTGAAGGCTATCTCTAATCTTCTAAGAGGGTGTTTAAATGAGATCATAAGTGAATAACAAAGTGAATTTGTACCAGGTCATTTGATCACTGATAATATTTTGGTTACATACGAGAGTGTACATTCCATGAGACGGAGAAAGAAAGGGAAGAATTTTTTCTGTGCGGTCAAGCTGGATATGATGAAAGCTTATGATCGAGTGGAATGGCATTATCTTGAAGCAATTTTGTAGAAATTGGTCTTCGGTATCGACTTAGTCAGACTGATTATGAAGTGTGTGTCTTCGGTCAGATTCTCGGTTAGAGTGGATGGGGAGCTGCTGTCTTTTTTCACTCCTACTCGTGGTCTTCGACAAGGGGATCTGATGTCTCCTTACCTCTTTTTATTATGTGGAGAATGTTTTACTTCCTTGTTAAAGTTTTTTGGTGGTAACTACATTGATAGAGGAATCGGGGTTAGTTTCAGAGCTCCTTGGGTTAATCATCTTTTATTTGCTGATGACGTTCTTATATTTATCAGTGCAACCACCAGAGTTTGGTAAGACTGAATAAGATTTTGCGTGTCTATGGTGAATGTTCTGAACAAAGTGTGAATAGGAATAAGTGTGTTGTGTTCTTCACTCCAAACACCCCAACCACCATGAGACAGAATATGAAGCTACTGCTTGGTATTTAGGTGGAGGCGCTCAGCGAGCGTTATCTTGGCCTGTCGACTGCAATTGGGAGAATTACAAGTGGTACCTTTGATCATCTTGATGAAAGGTCAAGAAGTAAAATGCAGGGTTGGTTTGAGAAATTTCTGCCTTGTGCTTCGAGGGAAGTGCTTTTAAAAGATGTTATTCAATCAATCTTCATGTATAGCATGTGTTGGGCCGCGGGCCGATAAACAAAACTTTTATATAACGCAGTGCTCCCAAGATCCAGTTCAGGTAATAAGCCACGAGATTTACCACTAGTCGCGTAGATGCGGATTGTCGATGTAGCGCGTCAATTGATGTTGTGTCGATCGATCACACGAACAGCTCCACCGGATCCCCACGAACTCCTTTGCCAGATACTTTTGTCTCCAGCGCTGCACGTGCAATGCCTCTACCGGTATCCACACATACAGGAAGGAGCACGGGCAAGGGACTGCTAGATGTTGTCTAACCCGATTTGGGAGTGGAGAAAGTGACGGCTAAGTCAAGGACTATCCCTTGTCACCCCACTTATATACACACTTATGGAACCAAAGAAGATTAATCAGCTATATGAAACGAAAGCACTTGACAGTATTTCCATGTGTTATCGAGAACATTTGGTCCTCATTAGTATTTCCATCGGCTTGTCCTTTGCAAAGAAAGGATTGGGCCACTTGCTGCAATTGTTTGTTGTCTTATTTACTTGCACTTTATTTCCTTGCTTTATCAGAAAACCCCTAAAAATCCGTTTGCAAAGTATTTACAGAGATTTCCTGCTCCACACCACTAGTCAACACCTTCTGCTCCTCGTTGGGATCGACACTCCTATTTATCGAAAGTACTATGATACACCCCTATACTTGTGGGTCATCAAGACTATTTTCTGGCGTCGTTGTCGGGGAGTGAAGCGCTATTGAAAAGTGGAACTGGTAAAGGAAACTTCTATTGTGAGTATTGTTTTTTATTTCTGTTTGTTACTTTGTTTCCAATATGGATAACCCACTTGGTTTTCTGTTTGGGAAAACTACTACCACTGTTAGGGTAGTAGATGAACCACCACCTATTGAGATAGATCCTTTTAAGATACCTACAAGTATTGTTGATCGTGTTATGGATAATTATTATTTAGGGATGGAACTGTCCATCCTGGTGATCACTTGCTTTTTATCCATGAATTATGCGGGTTGTTTAAGTGTGCAGGTATCACAACTAAATAGATGAAGAATAAGTTACTCTTTATATCATTGAAAGGAAGAGCTGAAGAATGGTATAAGCTGCTGAAGAATGGACAATCCATGGAATGGGAGGAAATAGTACCTCTCTTTTACTCTAAATTATATCCTCCTAGTGAGATTCATAAGGATATGAATCTAATATATAACTTTTTGCCTCGTGATGGAGAGAGTACAGCTCAAACTTGGGGAAGATTGAAGTTACTAATGCTTAAATGTTCTATTCATGAACTCCCTAACAATATTATTATCAATAACTTTTATGCTAGGTTTTCTCTTCATGATAAAGATTTACTAGATTCTTTTTGTGTTGGATCATTCACATGTATGAAGGAAGAAGCTAAATGGGATCTCCTAGACAGTATTCAAGAGAACACCGAAGCATGGGAGAATGACAAAGGAATAAAGTCAGGTATAAATTATGATTATGAATGCATTAAATCTTTTATGGGAACTGATGACTTCCGTGATATTAGTACTGAGTATGGTCTTGATACTCAAAGTATTGCCAATTGTTTTAAGGCTTTTGTCTCTTATATATAAATTCCTAAAAATAAGTGGAATAAGTACCATGCACCTTATAAAGATGTTGTTAATCATGTTCCTACTAGAAATACTGAAGTTTGTACTATTAATCATACTTTGCCTGAACCTTTTGTTGAGAAAACACCTTTCCTAGCTAAGGTAAAGGAGTATTCTCTGATAATTAGTGTGGTTAACAAAGGTACAAATAAAACTGTGGAACCTGATGGGCAAATAAAAATTGAACCTATAGTAGCCATTGAGAAAGATCTTGTCACTAAAAATATAGAGGATGGGCACATTGTCTTCTGCGAAGACGCTTCTAACATTGTATCTTATCCTAATAAAGCTAGGGAAACTAGTGTCCCTATGCTTTCTGTGAGAATTGGTGATCATTGTTATTATGGTTTATGTGATATTGGTGCTAGTTCTAGCACTATTCCTTATGAGCTTTACAAAGAAAATATGCATGAAATTGGTCCTTGTGAGCTTCAGGATATTGATGTGGTTATTCACCTTGCTAATAAGGAAACAATTTGCCCTATTGGTATTTTAAGAGATGTGGACATTCTTTATGGTAAGATTAAATATCCTGCTAATTTTCTAGTGCTTGGTTCAGCAGCTAGTAAAACTTGTCCTATCATTTTTGGTAGACCTTTCTTGAACACGTGTGGAGCTATTATAGATTGTAAGAAGGAGAAAGTTTTAACTAGGTTTGATGGAGATTCTTATGAGTTTAACTTTTCCAAATTTGCTAAAGCTCCTTATGAAAATAGTTTGCCTAATGAAGATTTCAGGGTTGAACAACTTGCTTCTATTGATCCAGCTCGTTTTGATGATCGTAAGTATGCTCATTCTGATGATAAAGTTGTTTCTTGCGATAGTTATATTGTCAACTTTATTCAAAGTGCTACTAAAAGTTATTATAAGAGAGGGAAACATCATTTTATGCATCTCAATAATATTAAGTTTCCCATTTTTATGTTGAAAGCTTTGAAGCTGCACTTGTTTTGTCTTCTTATGCTAGCAGCCTTTTGTTTCAATAATCTGTTTTATCATGAAACTCCCTTGCATAGGAAGTGGGTGATACGTCGGAAACGTATCTATAATTTTGATGTTTCATGCTTGTTTAGTATCTACTTTGCTTTGCTTTGTCTATACTTTGAGGTGTTTTTATATGTTTTCTGGTACTAACCTATTAACAAGATACCACAGTGCCAGTTGCCTGTTTTATTCTGTTTCTGGTTCTAGAAAGGCAGATAATCAATATTCACGGAATTGGAAGGGACAAAAGCCAAAGTCAATAATTTACCGTGGGGAAAACGGAGCCAGAATACAAGAAGGAGGGGAGCCACCAGGGGGCCACACCCCCTGGCCGCGCGTCTGGGCCTAGCCTGCGCCGCCCTGGCTGCCCCCTGCCTTGCCTCTTCGCATGTAAATACCCCTCGATATAGAAACCCTAAGTACCCAATCAATATTCCACGAAACCGTCTGTAGCCGCCGCCACCATCGTCCCTAGATCAGGGGGATCTGAAGCTCTTCCCAGCACCCTGCCAGAGGGGAGATCATCCCGGAGGCCTTCTTCTTCATCTTGCCAGCCTCCAGTATGAAGTGTGAGTAGTTCCACCTTGGACTACGTGTCCATGTAGTAGCTAGATGGTTGTATCTCCTCCTTTGTGCTACCATGTTTAGATCTTGTGAGCTCCGTTCATGATGAAGATCATCTATTTGTAATCATGCATGTTGTGTTTGCAGGGATCCGATGGATATTGAGATTACTATGTCGGATTGATTAATGGTTTTGTCTTATTAATTCTATCATGTCTATGTTGTTTGTGATCTTGCATGCTCTCCATTTCTAGTAGCTATCTTGTCCAAGTAGATGCTAGTGACTCCAAGAGGGGGTATTTATGCTAGATAGTGGGTTCATGCCTCTATTTAATCTAAGGAAGTGACAGAAATCTCTAAGGTTGTAGATGTGATGTTGCCACTAGTGAGAAAACAGCGGTCCGTTGTTCATGGAACAAGTGGATTGTTTACCTTACACACTTTGCTTAAAGCAGTTATCCGTTGCTTGCAACTTAATACTGGAGGGGGTTCGGATGATAACCTGAAGGTGGATTACTAGTCATAGATGCAGTTGGATGGCGGTCTATGTATCTTGTTGTATTGCCCAATCGAATCTCATAGGATCATGAATGTCTAGTATTGCATTGTTATGCCTTGCTCAGTCCTGTCAATTGCCCTGCTGTAATTTGTTTACCCAGCATGCCATGTTTTTTTTATCTTAAGGAGAACACCTCTAGTGAACTATGGACCCTGGTCCAATCTTTACCATTGATACATCTTCCACTGTTACTGTTTACTTTCTGCAAACCACCATTACCTTTCACACCATACAGTTAATCCTTTGTTTTCAGCAAACCGGTGAGATTGGCAACCTCACTGTTCATTGGGGCAAAGTCTTGAGTTTGTGTTGTGTAGGTTTCCAAGTTGCTAGCAACACCTTTGAGTCGTTTCCTTCCTCCTACTGGTTCGATAACCTTGGTTTCTACTGAGGTTAAACTTGCTGCTGTGCTCATCATACCTTCCGCTTGGGGTCTCCCAACGAAGTGTTCACGCACCCATCAAGGCTTTTTATGGCGTCGTTGCCGGGGAGGCTAAGGACGTCTTCACAAGGGGAGTCCTTCACAACCTTTCTCTTTACTTTATTTTTGTTTTGCTTAGTTTTTTTGCTTGGTTTTGTTTGCCTCTTTTTATCAAAACCTCCAAAAAAATAGTTTAGTTTGGTTTGCTTTCTCTTTTCCAAAACACACAAAAAAATCCTACTCTAGTTGTTGTTGTTGTTGGCTTTCTCCACTTTTGCCAAAATAAACTTTGCTGAGAACACCAAGTTGTGTGACTTCACTAGCACGAACAATGATTTCCTAAGTACTCCTATTGCTCCACTTGCTACTGATGCTACCTTTTATAAAATTAAGCCTGCTTTGTTGAATCTTGTGATGAGAGAGCAATTTTCTGGTGCTAGTTCTGATGATGATGATGCCCACCTCAATAACTTTGTTGAACTTTGTGAGATGCAAAAATATAAGGATGTAGATGGAGATATTATTAAGATCAAGTTGTTTCTTTCTCCTTGAGAGTAAAAGCTAAAGAGTGGTTGCTATCCTTGCCTAGAAATAGTATTGATTCTTGGATTAAGTGCAAAAATGCTTTTATTGGAAAATGCTATCCTCATGCTAAGATTATATCTGTGAGAAGTGGAATAATGAAATTTAAACAACTTGATAATGAACATGTTGGTCAAGCTTGGGAAAGAATGAAATCTTTGGTTAAGAATTGTCCCACTCATGGACTTACTGCTTGGATGATTATCTAGAATTTTTATGCAGCTTTGAACTTCTCTTCAAGAAACCTGTTGGATTCAGCTGCTGGAGGTACCTTTATGACCATCACCTTGGGTGCTGCAACAAAACTCCTTGATAATATGATGGTTAATTATTCTAAATGGCACACCGAGAGAGCTCCACATGGTAAGAAGATAAATTCTGTTGAAGAAACCTCCTCTTTGAGTGATAAGATTGATGTTATCATGGTTATGCTTGTTAATGGGAAAGCTCATATAGATCCTAATAATGTTCCCTTAGCCTCTTTGGTGGCTCAAGAAGAGCAAGTTGATGTGAACTTCATTAGAAACAACAATTTCAACAATAATGCCTATAGGAATAATAGTGTGTAACATCCCAAAAATATTGAACAATGATTATCAAAATTCCAATCACCAATATTAGGGTTAACAAAAAACTTTTGTTAATCAAATCAATATGAATGCATGTGTGTATGTGATGATTGTATGAATGCATGAATGGACTTGTGTGATTGATCTAAATAGCAAGGAATGGTTTATATATGAATACAATATCATCTAAAACATTTCCAAGAAGACACAAATCAAGATAAAATAAAAAACAAACAAAATAAGCAAATGGTCATTTTTGCCAATCTTGCTCACTAGGCCACTTTGAGTGTTTCTAGTCCAAGATTTCAAACAAAAACATTTCCATTTCTTTTCACCCCTTGCTAGACCAAGTAAAAGTGAACCCAAACCCACCTTTCAAACTTAGAGAAACATTTGGCAACTTGATTCAAATGACAATTCAAAATTGAATCTATAACATATGTAAAGATCACCCATTTTCAAAAACCAACCAAACCAATTCACCTTGACCTTTCCAAATAACCAGAGACTCCCTAGTATGTAAATAGTACACCCACAAAGTTTGAATCAAACATTCAAATTTGAATCAAAAATTCAAATTTGAATCTCTTTCGGCCATTTCATCAAACACCTTGCAGACACAAAACAAACAAACATCAAACACTATTGTGAGTAGTGATTTGTGCCTAACTTGTTTCATATCTAGCTCACACTACACCCTCAGTAGATCATCCAACTAAATTAACCCCTCTAGCTCACTGTAAAACCGACCACACCATCAATGGCAAGCATGCCGAGAGCACCCTTACCACCCCAATGTCGCCAGCCAGCTAGGAGCAGCTCTAGCCTCGCCAACCTTGTCTAGCAGGCACTCCACCGTCCACCGCGACCCCCTGTCCAAGCCATGAGCCTTGCCAGCCACTCGACCACTCATCCCGAGCATGCCCAGCCTCTTTGCGAGCATGCCGAGAGCACGCCAGAGCGCCACCCACGACACACGCCCACAGACCGCGCGCCGCCTTCGCCGCCCGTCAGCGTGATCACCACCGCCTAGGGAACCGCCCAGACACGCTTTCGTTCGCCGCCACGCGGACCGTAGACGTTGTGCGCCATTAAAATGCTCGTCGGACTCGCCTAGAGCACCGTGATGTTCCGACCGTATCGCACCGCCCCACACTACGTAACCATGTCGTTGAGCTTCGCCAGGGAGCATAGCATCGCCCCTATCGCCGCCAATGCCTTTAGCTCGCTGTAACGATGACCACGACGAGCTCAGCCCGCGCCCTTCGATCCCCTTCTAACACTATAAGTAGAGGCCACCTGCGGTGACCCAGCATACCACTGCATGTGTAGTACACTATAGTCGTTGACATGACATCCACAGAACACCGTTCCGTAAATATCACATCCCTCAGAGTGGTACAACATAAAAATTGCGGGTCCATATTACAAAAGTACACACATTATTATTATTACAATACTGGAAGTTCAAGACTTCCAAAAGATCCAACTTACAAACCAAAATATAAAGCGTTCAACGGAAATTTAAAAGTAACAACTCCGACTAGGAGTGGGCTCAACAACTTATTCTATAGAGTTCATGCTGCTCGGCTCCGTTAGTTACTACTAACTAGACACTTAAGTGGACTCGTTCTCATCGGCACCATAGCGGATCTCGTAATCCACGCCTTCAACTCCTCCGGATAGATGTGGTTCCTTGTAGAACACGTCTTCTTGGCATTTGGCTGCATACATTGGCGCGTCTTCGGGATCCTCAGAGTCTAAGCAAGGGATCAAAGGAAAGAATGAGTAACAGCGTTACCCAACAAGTTCATTATATGCAAGGTGGGAAGTTTGATGCTCTAGCTACCACCTCGGATTATAAATCCTTGGCACTATGCAGTTTTGGTAAATATTTCTTCAAAGATTGATTTTATTCCGAAAAAACTATGACACTCAGCCTTCATAGGTTGACCAGAACTTTCATGGAGTTCCTTTCCTGCCACGTTCGTAGCTCCTTCCCGGAACAGGGAGTAACAAGTTACAGTTTTTACACTCTGCAGAGGTGCGTTACTTTACCCATGAGAGATCAACTCCTTGTTGCACAACCGGGCGTACTTTCCCGTCCACAATTCCATGATGTGGGGCCCCGTAGTTGGTCCAAGCCAATCACTGCCCCCTTCGCGAGCCCCCATGCCTCCTTGGTGTACACCATGCCCACATAATGAATTATGGCAATGGTTTGTACAAACAGTTAGATGCCAGAACTATCGTGGGATGATGAGGGTTCCCACCCATATGCTGCATATCCTCTATGAATTACCAATTAATATGCATACTACGAGGATAACAGCCACGACCTGCACATCCGGCTTCATGCGAGAGGAAGAAGATACAGCTGACTTCTCTTTCCCATTCCAAATCTCATGGCTAACGCGTAATATACGGCGCTAGAATCACGGATGCCAGGGGTTATTAAGTCCCTACTTGATCATCATTGCTACAAATAGAACCCTAAGTTCTATTGCTCCATTATATCACCACTTAGGATGATATCTATGATTTCTTTATTTATGAAAATATTATTTTCTTTTTTATAGCATATATGATAACACACAATTTGCAAATACTTTGATAAAGACTCTTCAAAGGACATGAGCAAGTGATGAACTTGCCTTGTGATGGCAAGGTAGTGAAGTCTGATGCTTGCGCTGGACCTTGGGCTTCTAGTTCTACAAAAACATCATTATTGCCCGGTAAGGACAATATTTAAAGAAGCAAAATGATTATGCAAGTAATATAATGCATTATTTAATTCTATATGCATTTTCCCTATATAAGGTGCCCTTTTAATAGAGCATTTATATATATATATATTTATATTTATTGCATATATTTAATTATTTTATTTGATTTCCCTTCTTATTTGACTTTTATTGATTTAATAATTCTTTTAGGAATTATTAATTATACATTAAATTTATTACTAAATATTTATTTAGTATTTTTCAAAAATACTATAATATTAATTAAAAATGAAAGTGATTTTTATTTATTTTTATCACTTTTCAAAAAAATTGTAAAATTCCATGAAGAATATATAAATTACAAAATTCTTATAAGAGTTTAAATGTCCAAAATTTTATATCTTATTTTATTTGGACAGAGTGGATTATTGTGGATCCAAAAATATTTTATTTATAATTTTTGGACTTTTATTTTATTTTCTAGAATTTTATCAAGGTCAGGGGCATTTTGGTCTTTTCCAATTGATCAAAATAGTTTATTAAACAACTTGGGCTGGCCCGTTGGGCTTATTGGGCCAGGGTGGCCCAATAGGGCAGGGTCAAAATATCACCCCTAAGGGTTTTGGCCCACCTAGCCCATTCTCTCTGCCTCCCTCTCTAACTCGACCTTATCCTCTCCTCCTCTGACCCGACCCCGCGGCCGATGATGCCGCCACCGTCGGTCGTTCTGGCCGCCGCTGTGGTGCGATTTGGGGTTGTCGATGATGCTCATTCGTTCTATCCAATTGGATTTGACTCCGGGCCTTCCCGTGGTCAGGTCCACCCTGTTCCCGAACCCTAGTGTTAGGAAAATGTGCTGCCGCCACCGCCGCGGTTCCGCCTGTGGTGGTGTGTTGGGCTCGTGTGCTTATGTGGCTGCCGCCGTGGCAGGTGCAAGTTGCAGCGCCCCCCTGGGTGCTCCCTGTGCCGCTGCGGTCCATCGGCCAATCTGCTTCCTCTTCGATTCGTCAGCGAGGACCTCGGGTAAGTTGTCTATGTGGTTCTTGTCCATGCTACTCCCAGGATTCTCTCTGTGTGTATCTAGTGGCTTCTCATGCCTAGTGACTATGTGCTGATTTGGTTCATCTCTAGATTAGGGTTCTTGCTATGATTAGGGTTCATAACCCCATGTTGATCATATCCTTGATGCTTTAGATTTAGTGATGATCATACTTGAGCATGAAGAATGATTGTTTGTTGTGGATCATGATTTGTAGTGGCTTTGATGATGCTAGTTGTCTGTCAGATTATTCTAGTGATGATTCACTATGATCCTATGCTAATGTTTCTATGGAATCCCTGATTGGATTATGTTGTTGATCTGAGAATTTACTCTACTGTCAGAATGCTTGTACTGATAGTGGTTTCTCTCAGTGGTTGCTTACTGTAATATTGTAACATCCCTAAAATAATGTTTTAAACTTATGCATAGCATCCATGCATCCATGAGCATATGATTTTCATTTCAAACAAATCAATTCAAAACAGAAGAATTTGTGCTTATTATTTTATGTAAATTACTCAAACCTTTGTGCTACTTGATGTTGAGAAAAATACTGTTTATCTTTCAATAATGTTTAGAATCCAAACACAAGTGATTTCAAAAACTTGAGCAAAGTCTCAAAGCAAAATATGAAATAAAACCAAATCTATGCCTATTATCACACCTCATAAAGGCATGGTTTTATTTTTTTTATTTTTTATTTTCAGAAGACCCAAGTGTGTTTGAGTGAACACATGTGTTTGGCACTTATTTGAGTACAAGTTTGATGGTACAAAAGTCCTGAAAAGCTTTGGATTCAAACAGATTTGAATTGATGTTTGAAAACCATTTCAAAAAAACAAACAGAAAAAGAAAAAAGCCTAAAGAGAGAAAAAAATACCACCCAGCCGAATCTGGCCCAGCTAAGCCCAGCATCCCCACCCCTCGCGAACCGTTTTCTTCACTCGCCCCCGCACCCACTAGATCGCTGACAGGCAGGACCCACTCCCTCTCCTTCTCTCTCGCTGACAGCCGCAGCCCACACGACGTCGTCGTCTCCACCCGCAGACAGCTCAATCCCCAAATCACGCCGGCCGTTCCCAGTATTGATTCGCGGCGTCAATTCACGATGAATGCCGGAGTAAATCTCGCTCGCGGCCAGGCTACTTAAACCCCCTCTGCCCCCTCTCCACTTTCCCCAAACCCCAAACGCAGAGCGCCCCCAGGCTGCGAGAATTCCTCGCCGCAACCCCGCTGTTCCGACGACCTCGCCGACGAATTCCGGTGAGCACCACATTCCCCTCTGCCCGTGGTTCATGCTATCTTGCTCTACATCTCTGTGCGCATCTACTGACACTTCCCGTTTGCTCGCGCATGGCTTGTAGCCTCGGCAACGACAACAACTGAGCTCCGTCGCTCTCTGCTCGAACTCCGGCGACCTTTCACCGTAAGTTCCAGCCTCCCTTGCCCTCTGTTTGATACGCGTAAGATTCCCAGCGTCCTACGCATCTAACGGTACCCTCCCCTTTTCTTAGCGCGGCTCAGAACATCGCCAACGTCGACGAGCAGAAGCCACAGCCGCCAGGGACAACTTCGACGAGCAATCCGCGACGACTCCGAGCGCCCCTTCGCCAACCAGGGACACGTTGAGCTTCACCTCGTCACTGCGGTTCTGGTGAGCATCCTCCCACCTCCCCGCGCGACCTATTTCGCCGGCTCCGCCACTGACAGAGCACTTCGCCGCTCGCCGCCGCGCCAGCGCCGCTCGAGTTAGGTCAAGTCAGTATGCACCGTTAGATGTAGATCTTGGAGCTAAGATTAGAACTTAAACGAAGAGGTATGAGCGCATCTGAGCCACTAGATCTAACTTAACTCCTACGGCTCGCAGAGACCGATCCGCACGAAACGGTACCGGCCAGTAGAATAGCGCCGCGTGGCAGTGGTTTAGGTTTAAAACATGATTTGAATCTGATTAATGTTTGAATTTTATTTGGCTATAACTTTTGATCCCTACGTTAGAAATTGACAAATTTTATACCGTTGGAATCAGGAGAGCAAGCTCTTTCTAAATATGCAATGTGTTTAATGTTTAGCTTCTGTTAAAAAGATTTTATTTGTAGAAACTTGTGTAGGGATAATTTGAGTATATGAAATGTTTAGGAAATGATTTAGGGTTTAAACAAATGTTGTTTGGCAAGTTTTCAACTTGTTTATGAATCAGTACTGTTTACTTGCTTTGTTGAGTTTTAAAAAAATCATCACATATCATTTGCATGCATGCATATATTTTTGATTGTATATGTTTTGTATGTGATTGTGGCTATGAATCTTTGTGTAGATTTTGGTGCTAGTGATTGTGATTGTGAGGAGTGTAGCTACTCTCCAAACTACCAAGGAAAGTGGTACTTCATGAATATTTTTATCGCATGTTTTATGCTAAGCATTAGAAATATTTTTGCTAAGTCTTGCATGATATTATTTTGCTTATATGCGATGTTGGGAAATCCTAGTAGTTGTAGAAATGCTAGGGAATTTCTAAGTTAAGTTACTATCTATGCCATGCTTAGCCTAGCTAGTAGCAAACAACGGTTGGTGAAATATACATGCTATGATGAAAATATTTCTAAGTCTTTGGACTTGTGTTTTACCTAATAAAACAACTAAGTTAATGAAACACCTGGGTGGAATGGAAGGATTGGTTTATGTTGAGTGGTTACACAAGGCCCATTTCTATGGTTTACCTTGTGTATCTCACTTGTGGTAAGCCACCCAGGAACACAGAGATTTTAGAGGCCAAGTGTTAAGAAGCTTCTAGTGCAGCCACTTGGCAATATGGGCTCTGCCTGGATCACATAAGTTGCTAGAACTTAGCCATTTGGACAGTTGGTGGTAGTGGGAATGATAGGTTGGAGCGCGTCCATTTGGTCTAAGGGAAGGCTTCTGAAAGGTCCTGTCTTGGTGAAACCAAGTCTGGTGGGGAAAGTGCACAACCACTGCAGATGGAGAAATCTAAGTACTTAGCCAAGTCCTTGGTAATGGACAACTTGAGCATCAAGACATGGAATCTATCAAGAATCTCCTCATCCCAATTTCTAAGTAAAAATTTGTGGGTGAACAAGGGTGAAGGACCTCAATGTCTATTGGTGGTTCCTTGGGAAAAGTTTTGACAAAGAAAAACTTAGTGATTTCAACTAATAGGAAAAACCTATTTTGAGCAAAGCAAGCCAAGCTACACTTAGCTAAATTGCATATAGTATCTAGTCCACTTAAAATTTTACTAAGGTATCACTTGCCAATACTAATCCAAAGTATTGACCCACTGTGGCTGTAACTTGTGATGTTGCAGGTTACTCTGATGAGGATTAGGTGTCATGAGTCTACACTCAACATGTTTGCCTGTGGCACATGAAGATGAAGACTTTTATTAATTTACTTATTCAAACTCTTGTACTAGGCCTGTGGCCTTGGAGTTGTAAAGACTATGTTTATCTCTGGAATGACTGTAATAAAGACCTTTGTATCTGTGTACTTCATCTTAAACTGTGGATGCTAGCAATGATCCAGGGACTAGCATTGCAATCACAGGGATCCTTTTCCTTTATAAAGGAGGGA
Organism: Avena atlantica; assembly: GCA_910589765.1. Taxonomy (NCBI): domain Eukaryota; kingdom Viridiplantae; phylum Streptophyta; class Magnoliopsida; order Poales; family Poaceae; genus Avena; species Avena atlantica. The sequence continues at coordinate 136,022,250 of OU342739.1, forward strand.
TCTTACAGATGGTATCAGAGCACTGTGTTGCCTGTAGGATTATGACCCTAGGATTGGAAACCACTAAGGAAAAAATTTCAGCAACTTCTACACTTGTATATTCTTCTCGTAAACTTTTCTAATCTTCTTCCTCATCTCTATTTGTAGATGAACTCCATCAACGAAGCCGTAAGGAAAGGACCACTCATGACAATGACTTTGGAGTGTGAGACAGAATTCCCCAAGGCTCTCAAGGACCTCATGGTTGCATTAGAGATACAAGGTGCAGCTGTGTACAAAGGTTTTCCTGTGATGGATGAAGGAGTGGAATACTGGTGGGTGCAACTTCACTTGTATAAAAACAAGGAAGACAACCACCAGGAAAAATGATTCTGCATGTTCACCAATTCAGTGGTGCACACTACATTCTTTGAATCAGCAAGGGATGCAGCTTGGAAGACCATCAAAGAACTTGGTGATAGAGTCAAGTGCAGAGTGCTCAACCTCCAAAATGATCTAAAGGAAGAGAAGAAACATACCCAAGAGTTGGAAGCTACCAACCAAACCTTAAGAGGAGACATTATAGACTTAGTGATGGAGTCATGTGAGCAAGATAGATTGATTGCTTCTAGAAACATTGTGTTAGCCAACAGATCCAGTGAGATAGGATTGTAAGCATACTTCGTTAGTTGAACCACCACTTATCACCTTATTTTCCAAATGTTGCTTTAAAATAAGTTGAACCTTGGTTGTTGTAATGGATCTATGTGTGCCATGACTTGTGTGTTTTGCTTTCCAAGGATATGTATGGATGTTTTGCCTTGTGTTGTAACTTGAATTGTGTTGTTCTAACGTTTTCTATCTTATAAATAGATGCCTACTGTTACCATCAACACTGTTGAGGAGTTCCAGGTTACCCGCTTTAGTCCTCGTATTATTGAGCTTACTACTTTGCTCAATCTCCCTCTTCCTACCATCATGGTGCTTCCCCTCACCAAGTTTGAGAGGAAAGACCTTTGGGGATTCAAGGTCAACCAGCCCGGACGCCAGACAGAGCCTACCACGGAGGCCATCGTCTTCAAGCTCATGCATGATGACAAGGAGAGAGGCCTTGAGGTAGTTATGCAGGATCTGATAGGACGTCTGCTAGGGAGACACTCCCGATAGGTTAGAGGTACTCACTTCCACGTCTTCGGTAGACGTGATGAGGATGGAGAGTCCATCGACTTCGATGACGACTCGAGGGACACATCAGAGCCGATTCGTCTATACCTCCAGGACTTAGAGTCTCTCATTAGGCACGTGGACACTGATAGGACCAACGTCATGCTCAACAATGACGAACTCCAGGTGCAGCTTCACGAGAAGGATAAGCTCTTCGCGGAGCAAGATGAGATAGTCAAGGAGATGGAGGCGAAGTTCGAGAGCCAGGACAGGAAGTTCAAGAGTCAGGAGAAGCGAGTCCAGGATAGAAACAAGAAGATCCGGGACATGACTAAAGAACTGCAGTCCAAGGACTTCGAGCTCGAGCATCAGCAGACGGTGATTTAGAGGCTTCGTTCCCAGAAGAGGGCTCTCAAAGCCAAGATAGAGACCTTGACCACTAGTGTCGAGGAATACAGGACCGCGATGGAGAACGCAGGTCTTACCTTTGTCGTGGAGGAGGTTGATGCCGAGGAGTAGATTTGACTACTCATTTATCATTTATTATCATACGTGTTGCTTGAGAACTTGTTATTTGACCATCCGACATGTGGATGGCTTGCTACTTGTGTGTTTTACTTTGCGAACTTGTTATCTTGTTGTTGAACCTTTATCATTATGTCGCATGTGTTTGTTTATGTGATGTAATGTGCATAAAAGCATCTATGGGTATCTCAGTCTTATCTCTATTGAACAAACCACAGATGCCTCCCCGTCGTGCAAACCCCAACCCCAACAACAACAACAACATCACTCCAGAAATGCAGCAAATGATGACCGCTCAAACTCAGCTGATGCAGATGATGACGACGTTCATCCAGAACCAAAACAACAACAATAACAACAACAACAATAACAACAACAACAACCCACCGGGTTTTGATATGCTTACCAGGTTCTTGAGATTGAGGCCAGCGAAGTTCTCAGGAACAACTGATCCCATGGTGGCCAATGATTGGCTACGCTCCATGAACAAGGACTTGGTAACTGTGGGCTGTACTGATGCTGAAAAAGTCAGATTTGCAGCACATTTGCTAGAGGGACCAGCCGCCACTTGGTGGGATAACTTCCAGATCACCACTCCCATAGAAGATGTGACATGGTCTATCTTTGAGGATGGCTTTCGTACTGCTCATATCTCATCTGGAGTGATGAGTCTGAAAAAGAAGGAGTTCCATAACCTGAAACAGCGCCACCGCAGCGTGGCTGAATATATTGAAGAGTTCAACAATCTAGCGCGATATGCACCGGATGAAGTTGACACTGATGCTAAGAGGAAAGAAAAGTTCCTCGAAGGGTTAAATGATGAACTGAATCTGCAGTTGGCTATGGCCTATGTTCCCACTTATCAGTCTCTCTGTGACAAGGCTGCTATTTTGGAGAACAAAATAAAACAAGTTGAAAGCAGAAAGAGAAAGCACTCAGACAAGCACAGCTCGGGATCGTCACACAAACATTCCCATTATGATGACAGTGGAAGCTCAGGATCCCACAAGCATGGGAAATTCAACAAGCACCACAACCACAGCCGTCATGACAACAAGCATCACCGTAGTCATGACAATGACAAGTACAAGAACCACAAGGGTGGATACAAGAGCCACCACAGTGGTAATGGAAGTGGAAGTGGAAGCCAGCCTGTCAAGAAAGACATAAGTCAGGCTGAATGCTTCAAGTGCAAGAAGATGGGGCATTATGCAAATGAATGCCCAGAAAAGAAAGTTGAAGGACCCAACAAGCCCAACCCTATTCAGAAGGGACAGGTGAACCACATCAGTGTGGAGGAAGTCTATGAGGAGCCTGATGCTGTTGCTGGTAAGTTCAGACTCAATTCTATTCCAGCATTTGTTCTTTTTGATACTGGAGCATCGCATTCATTCATATCAAAAGCATTTGTTGATAGAAATGGGTTTCCAACTGAAAACATTGGGTGTCCAATAAAAGTTAGTTCTCCAGGTGGAGATATGATAGTAAGTCTTGGATGCCGGGATCTAGTAATAGAGTTTGGAAAGCATAAATTTCCAGTGAGTCTGATAATCCTAGATTCCCAAGGACTGGACGTAATATTGGGAATGGATTGGATGGCTAAGTATGAAGGAGTACTAGATTGTGCTAATCGTACCGTTGCACTCACAACCCCGGAAAGAAAACGGATTAAATTCAAGTCCAACTTTGAGCCAAAAGGGAGTAAGCTAAATTCTCTTAAGGGGGTTAGCATAGACAGTGTGCCAATTGTGAGTGAGTATCCGGGTGTGTTTCCGGAAGAATTACCGGGAATGCCACCAGATAGAGATGTGGAGTTTCTTATAGATTTGGTACCAGGATCTGGACCAATAGCAAAGAGACCATACAAGATGTCAGTGGATGAACTGAAAGAACTCAAGAAACAACTTGGAGAATATTTGCAGAAAGGATTTATTCAACCAAGTTCTTCATCTTGGGGAGCCCCAGTTTTGTTCATGGAAAAGAAAGATAGAAGTCAAAGGTTATGCATAGATTACCGTTCACTTAATGAGGTGACTATTAAGAACAAATATCCTTTGCCTAGAATCAATGACTTGTTTGATCAGCTAGAAGGAGCTTGTGTGTTCTCAAAGATTGATCTCCGGTCAGGCTATTTCCAACTCAAGATAAGAGAACAAGACATACCTAAGACAACGTTCACTACAAGGTATGGATTGTATGAGTATACCGTAATGCCTTTTGGTTTGACCAATGCTCCAGCATACTTCATGAATATGATGAATAAGGTGTTCATGGAATTCCTTGACAAGTTTTTTGTCGTCTTCATAGATGACATTTTAGTCTACTCCAAGAGCAAATAAGAGCATGAAGGACATTTATGTTTAATACTTGAAAAGTTAAGAGAGCATAAACTTTATGCCAAATTCAGCAAGTGTGAATTCTGGTTGAATGAAGTTGGATTTCTTGGACATGTTATGACAAAGGATGGTGTAGAAGTTGATCCTGCTAAAGTTTTCAGCTGTGACTGAATGGGAATCTCCCAAGTCAGTAAAGGAAGTTCGTAGTTTCCTTGGCTTAGCAGGTTACTACAAAAGGTTCATTGAAAATTTCTCCAAGGTAGCTAAACCCATGACGGAATTACTAAAGAAAGACAAGAAGTTTGCTTGGTCTGAAGGTTGTGAACTCAGCTTTCAGGAATTGAAGAAGAGACTTGTGACAGCACCAGTCTTGTGTCTGCCAGATTTGGAAAAAGATTTCCAAGTATATTGTGATGCATCTCATCAGGGTTTGGGTGCAGTACTTATGCAAGAAGGAAAAGTTGTGGCGTATGCCTCGATACAACTCAAAACTCATGAAGTGAACTATCCTACTCATGATTTAGATTTAGCCTCTGTTGTCCATGCACTCAAAACATGGAGACACTATCTTTTGGGAAAGCGTTGTGAAGTGTTCACAGATCACAAAAGTTTGAAGTATATCTTCACCCAGAAGGAAATTAATATGAGACAAAGAAGATGGCTAGAACTTATCAAGGACTATGACTTAAGTTTGCAATACCACCCCGGTAAAGCAAATGTTGTAGCAGATGCTCTAAGTCGTAAGGTTTTGTGAATGGCCTTACCAAAGGAGAATTGCCAGATGATCTGTGTACCCAATTTAGAAAACTCAGATTGGAGATTGTGCCTGAAGGACATCTCATGACTTTGGATGTTCAACCCACTTTGTTGGACAAGATCAAAGAAGCCCAAAAGATTGATAAGGAAATTGAAGAGATTAAAGAAAATATTGGCAAAGGAAAAGCCAAAGGGTTCCATGAAGACGAACAGGGTACTTTATGGCATGGGAAACGTATTTGTATTCCACAAGATCCGGAGCTGCGGAAACTGATTTTGCAGGAAGCACACAACTCACCGTATTCCATTCATCCGGGTAACACCAAAATGTACATGGACATGAAGGAAAGATTTTGGTGGAATAATCGCAAGAAGGACATCGCCGAACATATTGCTTTGTGTGATGTGTGTAGTAGAGTGAAGGCGGAACATCAGAAACCAACAGGTTTGCTTCAACCACTACCTATTCCTGGTTGGAAGTGGGACAAGATTGGTATGGACTTCATTACCGGATTACCAAGAACCAGATCAGGATATGATTCTATTTGGGTAGTAGTGGATCGCCTAACTAAAGTGGCTCATTTCATACCCGTGAAGACAACCTATACAAGTGCTAAGTTGGCTAAGATCTACATGAGTAGAATTGTATGTCTACATGGAGTGCCCAAGAGTATTGTGTCTCATAGGGGAACTCAATTCACTTCCCATTTTTGGAGACAGTTACATGAGTCATTGGGAACGAGGTTGGGATTCAGTACTGCTTTTCATCCTCAAACTGATGGACAAACAGAAAGGACTAACCAGATTCTTCAAGACATGTTGAGGGCATGTGCCCTAGACTATGGAGCCAGTTGGGATGAAAGTCTGCCTTATGCAGAATTTTCTTATAACAACAGCTATCAAGCCAGCATTGAGATGGCACCATTTGAATTTCTCTACGGAAGAAAGTGTACCACCCCATTGTTATGGAATGGTGTGGGAGAAAGAAGTCTATTCGGACCAGATCTCATCAAAGAAGCCGAAGAGAAAGTCAAGTTGGTTAAGGACAGGTTGAAGATAGCACAGTCCCGACAGAAAAGCTACGCAGATCCTAAGCGTAGAGAAATCACCTACGAAGTCGGTGATAGAGCTTATCTTAGAGTGTCACCACTTCGTGGAGTGAAGAGATTCGGAGTCAAAGGAAAGTTGGCCCCAAGATGTGTTGGACCATTTAGGATTCTGAGTCGTAAAGGAGAAGTTGCCTATGAAATTGAACTCCTAGAATCTTTTGCAGCCGTCCATAATGTGTTTCATGTGAGCCAACTTAAGAAATTTCACCCATAAATGGAAGAAAATTCTTTGAAAGATACTATACCTTTGGAAGAAGTTCAGTTAGAAAGTGATCTCACTTATGAGGAGAAGCCTATCAAGATTCTTGAGACTGCAGAAAGAGTCACACGGACCAAGACTATCAAATTCTGCAAAGTTCAATGGAACCATCATTCCGAAGAAGAAGCAACATGGGAAAGAGAAGATGATCTTCGGAAAGACCACCCTCACCTATTTGCTAGCCAATCCGAATCTCGAGGGCGAGATTCACCTTAAGGGGGTTAGATTTGTAACATCCCTAAAATCATGTTTTAAACTTATGCATAGCATCCATGCATCCATGAGCATATGATTTTCATTTCAAACAAATCAATTCAAAACAGAAGCATTTGTGCTTATTATTTTATGTAAATTACTCAAACCTTTGTGCTACTTGATGTTGAGAAAAGTACTGTTTATCTTTCAATAATGTTTAGAATCCAAACACAAGTGATTTCAAAAACTTGAGCAAAGTCTCAAAGCAAAATATGAAATAAAACCAAATCTATGCCTATTATCACACCTCATAAAGGCATGGTTTTATTTTTTTTATTTTTTATTTTCAAAATACCCAAGTGTGTTTGAGTGAACACATGTGTTTGGCACTTATTTGAGTACAAGTTTGATGGTACAAAAGTCCTGAAAAGCTTTGGATTCAAACAGATTTGAATTGATGTTTGAAAACCATTTCAGAAAAACAAACAGAAAAAGAAAAAAGCCTAAAGAGAGAAAAAAATACCACCCAGCTGAATCTGGCCCAACTGGCCCAGCTAATCCCAGCACGCCCACCCCCTGCGAACCGTTTTCTTCACTCGACCCCGCACCCACTAGCTCGCTGACAGGAAGGACCCACTCCCTCTCCTTCTCTCTCGCTGACAGCCGCGGCCCACACGACGTCGTCGTCTCCACCCGCAGACAGCTCAATCCCCAAATCACGCCGGCCGTTCCCAGTATTGATTCGCGGCGTCAATTCACGATGAATGCCGGAGTAAATCTCGCTCGCGACCAAGCTAATTAAACCCCCTCTGCCCCCTCTCCACTTTCCCCCAAACCCCAAACGCAGAGCGCCCCCAGGCTGCGAGAATTCCTCGCCGCAACCCCGCTGTTCCGACGACCTCGCCGACGAATTCCGGTGAGCACCGCATTCCCCTTTGCCCGTGGTTCATGCTATCTTTCTCTACATCTCTGTGCGCATATACTAACACTTCCCGTTTGCTCGCGCATGGCCTGTAGCCTCGGTAACGACAACAACTGAGCTCTGCCGCTCTCTGCTCGAACTCCGGCGACCTTTCACCGTAAGTTCCAGCCTCCCCTTTCCCTCTGTTTGATACGCATAAGATCCCCAGCGTCCTACGCATCTAACGGTACCCTCCCCTTGTCTTAGCGCGGCTCAGAACATCGCCAACGTCGACGAGCAGAAGCCACAGCCGCCAGGGACAACTTCGACGAGCAATCCGCGACGACTCCGAGCGCCCCTTCGCCAACCAGGGACACGTTGAGCTTCACCTCGTCACTGCGGTTCTGGTGATCATCCTCCCACCTTCACGCGCGACCTATTTCGCCGGCTCCACCACTGACAGAGCGCTCCGCCGCTCGCCACCGCGCCAGCGCCGCTCGAGTTAGGTCAAGTCAGTATGCACCGTTAGATGTAGATCTTGCGGCTAAGATTAGAACTTAAACGAAGAGGTATGAGCGCATCTGAGCCACTAGATCTAACTTAAATCCTACGGCTCGCAGAGACCGATCCGCACGAAACGGTACCGGCCAGTAGAATAGCGCCGCGTGGCAGTGGTTTAGGTTTAAAACAGGATTTGAATCTGATTAATGTTTGAATTTGATTTGGCTATAACTTTTGATCCCCACGTTAGAAATTGACAAATTTTATACCGTTGGAATCAGGAGAGCAAGTTCTTTCTAAATATGCAATGTGTTTAATGTTTAGCTTCTGTTAAAAAGGTTTTATTTGCAGAAACTTGTGTAGGGATAATTTGAGTATATGAAATGTTTAGGAAATGATTTAGGGTTTAAACAAATGTTGTTTGGCAAGTTTTCAACTTGTTTATGAATCAGTACTGTTTACTTTCTTTGTTGAGTTTTAAAAAAATCGTCACATATCATTGCATGCATGCATATATTTTTGATTGTATATGTTTTGTATGTGATTGTGGCTATGAATCTTTGTGTAGATTTTGGTGCTAGTGATTGTGATTGTGAGGAGTGTAGCTACTCTCCAAACTACCAAGTCAAGTGGTACTTCATGAATATTTTTATCCCATGTTTTATACTAAGCAATAGAAATATTTTTGCTAAGCCTTGCATGATATTATTTTGCTTATATGCCATGTTGGGAAATCCTAGTAGTTGTAGAAATGCTAGGGAATTTCTAAGTTAAGTTACTATCTATGCCATGCTTAGCCTAGCTAGTACAAACAAGGGTTGGTGAAATATACATGCTATGATGAAAATATTTCTAAGTCTTTGGACTTGTGTTTTACCTAATAAAACAACTAAGTTAATGAAACACCTGGGTGGAATGGAAGGATTGGTTTATGTTGAGTGGTTACACAAGGCCCATTTCTATGGTTTACCTTGTGTATCTCACTTGTGGTAAGCTACCCAGGAACAAAGAGATTTTAGAGGCCAAGTGTTAAGAAGCTTCTAGTGCAGCCACTTGGCAATATGGGCTCTGCCTGGATCACATAAGTTGCTAGAACTTAGCCATTTGGACAGTTGGTGGTAGTGGGAATGATAGGTTGGAGCACGTCCATTTGGTCTAAGGGAAGGCTTCTGAAAGGTCCTGTCTTGGTGAAACCAAGTCTGGTGGGGAAAGTGCACAACCACTGCAGATGGAGAAATCTAAGTACTTAGGCAAGTCCTTGGTAATGGACAACTTGAGCATCAAGACATGGAAGCTATCAAGAATCTCCTCATCCCAATTTCTAAGTAAAAATTTGTGGGTGAACAAGGGTGAAGGACCTCAATGTCTATTGGTGGTTCCTTGGGAAAACTTTTGACAAAGAAAAACTTAGTGATTTCAACTAATAGGAAAAACCTATTTTGAGCAAAGCAAGCCAAGCTACACTTAGCTAAATTGGATATAGTATCTAGTCCACTTAAAATTTTACTAAGGTATCACTTGCCAATACTATTCCAAAGTATTGACCCACTGTGGCTGTAACTTGTGATGTTACAGGTTACTCTGATGAGGATTAGGTGTCATGAGTCTACACTCAACATGTTTGCCTGTGGCACATGAAGATGAAGACTTTTATTAATTTACTTATTCAAACTCTTGTACTAGGCCTGTGGCCTTGGAGTTGTAAAGACTATGTTTATCTCTGGAATGACTATAATAAAGACCTTTGTATCTGTGTACTTCATCTTAAACTGTGGATGCTAGCAATGATCCAGGGACTACCATTGCAATCATAGGGATCATTTTCCTTTATAAAGGAGGGATCTTACAAATATAATGGTAGGCTTGTATGCGATTATACACACTAAATCAAATCATTACATGTAATGATTTTCTGTGGATGTATAAATGAATTTTAATGTTGATTCCTGGCACTTGGCTTCAGGAAAATGATATTTATGGGTTTGTCCCTTTTATCTGTGGGAACTAAGCAAAGATTGGTTTTAGTTCATTTAGAACCTGTCCTTGTGATACCATTATGATCTGGCACACAAGTGATTGAGTTTTATTTTTGGGCTCAGCTTGATAATGCTTGTGATTAATACTGGCAAGATGATATGAAAGCTTGTATTAACTTTCCTGCCTATGATGTTGGTCTGAGGCTCTAGGATTTAATTCTAGTTAGTTGAGCAATTAGTTTGTTTGAAACTTGTAAGATTAGAGGTGCTACTCTCTCTGAGAGGTGTGCCCTGATTTCATAAGATCAAATGAAAAATGATCTAAGTTGCAAAAAATAACACTGAACCCAGTGATGCTGGTCTGAGGGTTTAGTGCTTTTGGCTGAGTTTGATTTCTTATCTTATACTTGAAATCTCTAGGATAGATTCACCTATCTTGGGTGATTATTGAGAGATCATTTCATAAAGCAACACATGCTTTTTTTAGATAATATGATGAAATCATGTGATGGTTTTATGAGGCTCACCACAAAATTTGATGTTGGTCTAGTAGATTGATGATGATCTTGATCTTGATCTGCTTTTGCTGGACTCCTGAGATGGCTCTTGAGCTTGCCTGCTCCTCCTAGCTTCTAGGCTTGACCTTGCTGTCCACCTGATTCATCCCCCTCCTTATGTCACCATCTTGGTGATGTTTGGTTGATCTGGGTGGTTTGGTTTGGCTGCTGTTCTTGGTTTAGCTGCTGTTTACCCTGGCTGTGCTGGTGTGTTGTGTAGTGGAGAGATGCACCGATGTGCTCCTCCATGGTTGTGTTATGGTTTTGTGATATTTGGCTGTGCTTGTGGGGTCGACAGCACACCATCTGCATGCTTGTGTGTGTCCAACTTGTGTGCCTGCTATGCACTTGTGGATAGGTTCAGAAAGTTTGAACTTACTATTACTAGCTTACTTTCACCTGGCTAGTGAATTGATCCCTCTTGGCTGTCATTTGCATTCTGGCTGTGAATTTATGAAATATGAAATCTTTCATATTGGTGAAACTTGCCCCTTTTATAACATTTCTCAGTGATGAGTTTGTCAAGTGCACTTCACTGACATATCTGAGAGAAATATACTAACACTAATCTTATTTGTTTCTATTTAGTCTTTGTTTTGGAGGTACAAAGATAAAGATGAAGATTTAGTGTAGATTTAGATATAGGATAGTTAGTAGATATACAAATGTAATCTTTTTATTCTTTTGTAATTTTTCTTTTATCCTTCTTGTAATATTTATTTTATTTTATTGTAATAAAGATTATATTATTGTTAATAAAAAATATTCTTATTCTTTATTCTTTTGTAAATTGTGAATTTGGAAATGATTCCAGTAGTTACATTCTTTGTAACTTGTTTATGTGCTAATGAAATAAATTTCATATTCAATATTGTTTTTGGATAAGATTTAAGTTATAATACCTATCTCTTAATTAATTTAAGATTCAAATCTTATATCTAAATCATTGAAAGTATTATTCAAACAATCAAGTTTAAAATTCAAATTCATTTTTTAAAACACACATAATTCCTTTAAGATCATATCAAAGTTTATAGCAATCCTCCTTTGAGGCTAAACCTAATCTCGAAGTAAGAACGAAACATTGATCACTCAAGGTTTTATTTGGCGAAAATTTTACCCACATTTTCACAAATGAATGCATGCAACAATTCATATTCCTAAATCTACCCTTTGTTAGGTCCTATATGCTGGGATGTTACAGACTTCCCCCCTTAAATTAAACTTCATCTCGAAGTTTGTGGAGATGCACCTGAATAGTTCTGGATAAGCTTTTCTTAAACCCTCTTACTTCTCCCATGTGGCTTCTCTCTCAGGGTGATGTTACCATTGTACCTTGCAATAATTGATTGCTCTGTTCCTCAATCTTTTCCAGTTTTCTTCCACAATCTTACAGGGCTTTTCAATATAACTCAGGTCTGCTTGTAGTTCTATCTCTTGATGTGTTATTGCATCATCTGGAACTTTCCAACATTTGCGAAGTTGTGACACATGGAAAACATTATGCACTTGAGCCAATCTTGATGGTAACTCTAAAGCATAAGCTATAGTTCTGTTTTGACTTAGTATCTTAAATGGTCCGGTATATCTTGGACTCAATTTCCCTTTAACTCCAAATCTTTTTACTCCTTTCATTGGACTTGCTTTTAAATATACCATATCTCCTACTTCTGGATGCCATGATCTTCGGCTTTGATCCGCATAACTTTTCTGCCTACTCTGGGCTATTTTTAGTCTATCCCTGATCTTACCAATGATGTCTTGTCTCTCCTTGATATAATCTGGCGCAAATTCTTTGCTGCTTCTAGGTTCATACCAACATATTGGTGATCTACACTTCCTTTCATACAAAATCTCATATGGAGCTGCCTTCAGACTACTCTGATAGCTATTGTTGTAAGAAAATTCTGCCAATGGTAGGTGATCTTCCCATGTTCCTCCAAAATCTAGTGCACAAGCTCTCAACATGTCTTCTAATATTTGATTTGTTCTTTCAGTTTGACCTCCTATCTCAGGATGATATGTCGTGCTGAAATCTAATTTTGAACCAAGTGCTTCATGCAATTGCTTCCAAAATGCTGAAGTAAACACTGATCCCCTATCAGTTACGATCTTTTTGGGTACTCCATGCTTACTTACTATCTCTTTGACATATATTTCAACTAACTTCTCAGCATTATCCTTTTGATTCACTGGAATAAAATGTGCACTCTTAGTGAGTATGTCCACAATTACCCATATCCTTCCTTTTTGGTGTCATAGGTAATCCTGTGATGAAGTCAATACCTATTTCCTCCCATTTCCATTCAGGAATTTCTGAGGGTTGTAATGGCCCTGCTGGACTTTGATGTTCAGCTTTCACCCTTTGACAAGTATGGCATTCAGAGAGATATTTAGCAATATCTCTTTTCATGTTATTCCACCAGAATAGTTCTTTCAAATCCATATACATCTTAGTACTCCCTGGTTGTATAGAATATGGGGTATCATGTGCTTCTTTGAGTATGACATTTCTGATCTCAGTCACATCTGGAACACATAGACGATCTTGGAACCATAAAGATCCATAATCCCCAAGGCGAAAAACTGATTTTTGCCCTTGAGATATCCTCTGAATTTCCTCAGTAATGAAAGGATCTTCTTCTTGATGTCTAAAAATTTCTTGCTTAAGATCACTGTCCTGCTCTGCAACTACCTGCATAGTAGCTAATCCTCCAAGAACCTCTGTTTTGATGAATTGAAGTTCTAACCTTTCCAAGTCCATTTGTAGCTCTTTTGGTAACTCCCTATTGCTTGGCTGAATATCTGCACTCTTTCTGCTTAAAGCATCTGCTACAACATTTGCTTTCCCTAGGGTGTAATTGATTGTTAAATCATAATCCTTGATTAATTCCAACCAATGCTTCTGTCTCATATTCAATTCCTTTTGAGTGAAGAAGTATTTGAGACTTTTATGGTTAGTGTATAACTCACATCTAGCTCCATAAAGAAAATGTCTCCATCCTTTCAGTGCAAAAACTACTGCTGCTAACTCTAAATCATGAGTTGGATAGTTGACTTCATGTGGTTTCAATTGTCTTGAACCATAAGCAATCACTTTCCGATCTTGCATTAATACACAACCCAAACCTTCTTTATATGCATCACAATATAAAGTGAAATCCTTCCCTGTTTGCAGGAACTGCTAAGATTGGATCTATAGTTAATCTAGTCTTCAACTCTTGGAAACTTGCTTCACACTTCTCATCCCACTTGAATGGTGTATTCTTCCTTAATAATTTGGTCATTGGTCCGGCTATTTTGGAGAAACCTTCAATGAATCTCCGATAATAACCAGCCATTCCTAAGAAACCTGAATTTGTTTCACATTGGTCGGTGCAGTCCACTCTAGTACGACTGAACTTTAGATGGATTCACAACAATTCCATCCTTACTGATCACATGACCGAGGAATTCTACCTCATCTAACCAGAACTCACACTTACTGAACTTAGCATAAAGCTTATGTTCTCTTAAAGTCTGCAATGCTATTCTCAAATGGTCAGCATGCTCTTCCTTATATATCAGAATATCATCAATAAAAACGATGACAAACTTGTCCAAATATGGCATGAAGATCTTGTTCATCAGATTCATGAATATTGCCGGTGCATTGGTCAAACCAAATGGTACTACCATATACTCATGGTGTCCATATCTTGAGACAAATGCTGTTTTTGGAACATCTTCCGCTTGATTTTTATTTGATGGTATCCAGATCTTAAATCGATCTTTGAAAATACTCCAACTCCTTTCACTTGATCAAACAAATCTTGAATTCTTGGTAAAGGATACTTATTCTTGATAGTCACGTTGTTCAGATTTCTATAATCACCACACATCCGTCTTCCACCATCTCTCTTATCCACAAATATTACTGGTGTTCCCCATGGAGATACACTTTCCTATATAAATCCTTTTCCTGCTAACTCATCAATTTGCTCCTTGAGTTCTTTCAACTCTTTGGGTCCCATTTTATATGGTGCTTGAGCTATTGGTGTTGTACTAGGTATTAAGTCAATGGTGAATTTTATCTCCCGGTCTGGTGGCATTCCTGGTAATTCCATTGGAAAAACATCTTGGAATTCATTAACTATAGGAATCTCTTCTAATTTAACTTCTTTCATTGAATTCAACTGCAGATCCACCATGATATGACTGTGTTTATCTGCCTAGTAAACTATCCTTGCTCCACTTGGAGTTTTGATTGAGATAGTTTTCTCCTCACAATTTATCTGAGCTCCGTGTTCCATCATCCAATCCATCCCCAACACTACCGCAATTCCCTTCAAAGGAATCACATAAAGGTCTGCGAAATATGTACAACCACAGATCGAGATAACCCGATCTTGTTTTATGTGGCGTACAATCACATTCCCTCCTGCCGTAACTACGGTCATAGGACTTTCTAACGTTGCCCTTCTAATCCCGAACTTATCACAAAATTCTTCAGAAATGAATGAAGTAGTTGCACCAGTATCAAATAGAACTTTGCCGGGATTGGTAAGGATATTGAGCGTACCTATCACTGCATGCTCCGAATTATCCACCTCCTCGAGGGTTACACAGTTCAGTTTTCCGGTAGGTCAGTTTATCTTGCCATTATTGTTCTTGCCATTATTTCCCCCTTTATTAGGTTGTCCATTTCCTCCACTGGCTTGTCCTCCTCCCTTGGTAGGCCATCCTCCCAGTGGTTTGCTCGGACAATCTGGCTTGATATGCCCCTTCTGGCCACAACCGTAATAGATCACTACAGGCTTTTTGCGCTCCCTCTGGAAATGCCCTGGAATTCCACAGTTGTTACAGATAACATTCCTTCTCGGATTAGATTGATTTCCACCACTGCCCTTGTTATTGTTATTGTTATTGTTGTTGTTGCCATAATTCCTATTCTGAGGTTTGAACTCCAGGTTAGGTTTAGGTTTGCTTGCCTGAATTCTCTTGGTTTCATTCTTGGCTCTCTTCCTCCGATCCTCTTGGACATTCTTGTAGTCATCTTCAAAAGTAATGGCTGCATCTAACAACTGCTGATAAGTTTGCTTATTGGCTAACCTTAGCTGCATCTTCACAAACGGATTTAATCCACACAAGAAACATTTCTTCCTCTTCTCTTCAGTGTTAACATTCTCCCCAGCATAACGAGACAGTTGGCTAAACTCCCGGATGTACTTCATGACACTAGTATATCCTTGCTGAAGCTCCTCAAATTCTCTCCGCTTCAACTCCATGACACTTTCCGGAACATGATATTCACGGAATCTCTGCTTGAACTCCTCCCAGGTAAACTCCCTTCCTGGTTGTTGCATGGCTAACTGATTTTCCCACCAAGATGCCGCAGGTCCAGTCAGCAGATGAGTTGCATACCTCAATTTTTTCTCATCATTGCAACCCACAGTTTTCAGCTTCCTTTCTTTATCTGCTAGCCAGTCTTATGCATCCATAGGTTCAGGAGCTAATGCAAAAGGTAACGGTCTTGCATTCTGAAAATCAGATAGACTCACTCCTCCTCCTTCAGGTGCCCTCTGATTTGCTCGCCCCAGCAGCTCTTCCATGAACTTGTTCTGGGTCTCTTGCATCATTTGCATGCATTGCATAAAGTTCTGCTCCATTAATGGCCTCATTGGTGGTGGTGGTGGTGGTAATGCTTCTTGATTTGCTGCATCTGCATCGGCCTTTTCCTTGGCCTCTCGCTCCATCCGCTGCTGCTCAGTTTCCATTTCTACACCCGTATCCATGACCCCCTAGTCCTGCAACATAAATCGAATACTCATAATTACATCATGCACATGTGTTCTGAGCTCGACTTTACGCACAGAACTAGTCACACAATGAAGATCCAAAGAAAATTCAAATATGCATTTCACATATTATACATAATATCATAATGATACAAAGTTCTCACAACATATACCATATAGGTATAGTCACAAAACTACCGTATTCATCTCACTACCTTATTACTTGGAGTACAATACACAGTGCTTGATACTATTGACTACTTGTCTCCTTCTAGTAGTAACTACACTCATCATACATGCCTGATGTCCAACCGTGGTGACGTGTTGTTCGTCGCACAGTTTGTGGAACATATGGCCTTCCAGAAGGAACATACTCTGTATCTAAAGTGTCAGGACTTGAGTCATTACTCAACCTGAGCGCATCGACTCCCTCCAGCTCACCTGAAAAGTCTTCATAAACATATTCAACATTATCTCCAACCTGCATCTCCTGAGCTTCATTTCTTGAGAGTTCAATAGGATACACAGATATTGCTGCTTCCCAGGTGCTCTCGTGGACAAGATAATTGAACACTGGATAATGTATATTCCCTGGGTTTTGAGAAGATGTTGATGATTCAAACACTCTCTCTTCAGGATCTTCTTCTTCATCCTGATCATCTATTGACATGGTATTTCTACTACTATTATTAGGGTTCATTCTTGCACCCATCCAACTAGATTGTCCAACATTTCCGTCAGAACCATCTATGGACATCTGGTGTTCATGAGATCCATTATATGATCCCATCCTCCAACCATCGGAATTCTCAATAGGAAGTTCTGAGTCAGAACCATCCTCTGATCCATGTGGTACTGCATACCGCATATCTATAATAGGATCATGTGTAGGTTCAGGTCTTGGTGAGTAAGGATATGGTGTAGAAGATTCCGGATCTATAGGTATATCCTTAAAGATAGGTGTTGCACTACTACTTGCTTCTTTCTCTAACTGGAATGCTAATTGCTTCCTCCTTTCCGGATCAGTTAGATCCTCTAACATGTCATTTTTGTCTTCGACAATCATTTGATGGGTCTTATAAAAAGACGCAACGAGTGTTCGATATCTATCCATAAACTTGGAAGCTAACTTAGGATGCTTCTTAACCAAAGTAAGATGATACGGTATAGGCTCTGAGTCTATAGAATCATGAGGTATCACAGAGAATGTGCTACCTTATAAGTCCTTAGTTTTATGCTCCCAGATATTAGCTATCGCCTCCACAACAGCAACATGATAGGCTGCTAAATGACTCCTACCTTCTCCTATGGGTAGATCATGATTTAATCCAAGAATCTCTGGAAGTTGGATACTCACACGATACTTGGATAACATTCGGCCATCAAGGTAAGTGATAGTGTTCACTGGAATTCTAGTGGGACAATTAAAGAGCTTTAAAAGTCGGCGAAGTTGGTCTATAAATGATCCTTGATAATCATCAAGAGTCTCCTCTTTCCTTACCAAAGTCTGTTTTGGAAACTTTGGTGCCATATCTCTGTATATCAGAAAAATAATTTTGATTAGTATCCAATGACATATTGCATCATAACAAAGAATCATCGCACTAAAATATATAACGGAATATTCTCATTTGAATGCCCATTATATTAATTTTAGAGAAATATTTATCGTTGCTAGCTTTCCTACAAGTAATACCCTTTACTAGGTTTCCAACCTAAGGTCAAAGTAATTTGCTCTGATACCAACTGCGGTGACCTAGCATACCACTGCATGTATAGTACACTATAGTCATTGACATGACATCCATAGAACACCGTTCCGTAA
Organism: Avena atlantica; assembly: GCA_910589765.1. NCBI lineage: Eukaryota > Viridiplantae > Streptophyta > Magnoliopsida > Poales > Poaceae > Avena > Avena atlantica. The sequence continues at coordinate 136,040,110 of OU342739.1, forward strand.
ATATCACATCCCTCAGAGTGGTACAACAGAAACATTGCGGGTCCATATTACAAAAGTATACACATTATTATTATTACAATACCGGAAGTTCAAGACTTCCAAAAGATCCAACTTACAAACCAAAATATAAAGCATTCAATGGAAATTTAAAAGTAACAACTCCGACTAGGAGTGAGGCTAAACAGTTTATTCTATAGAGTTCATGCTGCTCGGCTCCGTTAGTTACTACTAACTAGACACTTAAGTGGACTCGTTCTCATCGACACCGTAGAGGATCTCCTAATCCACGCCTTCAACTCCTCCGGATAGATGAGGTTCCTCGTAGAACACGTCTTCTTGGCATTCAGTTGCATACATTGGCACGTCTTCGGGATCCTCAGAGTCTAAGCAAGGGATCAAAGGAAAGAATGAGTAACAACGTGAAGGGAATATGCCCTGAGAGGCAATAATAAAGTGTTTATTATGTGTATTCCAAGTATATGATAGATGTTTATTTTGCATGCTATAATTGTATTAATACGGAAACGTTAATACATGTGTGTTTAATAAACAAACAGAAAGTTCCTAGTTATGCCTCTCTCATAAACTAGCTCGTTGATTAACAAGATGATCAAGGTTTCCTGATCATGGACATTGGATGTTGTTAATAACGGGATCACAACATTAGTGTAATGGTGTGACGAACATTCATCCAAAGTATAGCATTACGATCAAAGTCATTGAGTTTATATTGCTATAACAACTTACGAAGTGATCCTAATCCTTAGACCATGAGATCATGTCAATCACTAACACCGGAAGAGTTTCTTGATAACATCAAACGTCACACCATAACAGGGTGATTATAAAGATGGATTCAGAACTAATAAAGTGTTATGTTGAGGCTCATGGATCGAGAGTGGAATTTGTTCATCCCGATGACGGATAGATATACTCTGGGCCCTCTCGGTGATATCACATTGATTAGCTTGCAAGCAAGTGATTTGATCACTAGAATGTTATATCACAGGAACGAGAAAAGAGTGCATGTCGGTAACGAGATCAAACTAGGTATGGAGATACCGATGATCAAATCTCGGACATGTAATATATCGTGAAACAAAGGGATTAAGATACTAGCATAAAAGGTTCCAACGATCACAAGAAAGTCATCGTTGAATGTGTGGGAGTCAGTATGGGTCTCCAGATCCCGCTTCTGATTATTGATCCGAGAGGGGTCTCGATCATGTCCGCATTATTCACGAACCATAGGGTGACACACTTAAGAGACACCGACATCCAATTGGAGCAAATGTTTCATGCCGAAAGAATGAACAAGCGCAGGAATTTATTTCACTAGATACCGAAACAGGTTTTCGGGTGAAATTGCATAAAGTGGTTATGCATGTGAAATAGAATTCTAGCAAGGGGTTATTTGTAAATGTTTGTCATTAAAGTAATTGACAAAATTCTGAATAAAATAAAAGAGTTTTATTTAATGAGAGTTTGCATTAAATTTATTGGAAATTTAACGGGAATTTGAGTGGACTTTTGAGTGGAGGGAATTTAAAGGAGATTTGTGAGTGGAGTGTCCACCCACATGAAGAGGGGAGGGCAACGGGGCAGCCCCATGCGCCGGCCACCCCCTTGGGGTTCCCCCTCCTCCTATAAAAGGAGCCCCCCTCCTCACTTGTCTCTCACACCTCCTCGTGAAGGATCTCTCTCCCCCTCTAGAATTTATCCCCCATGGTCTCGGACTAGCGAGATACATGTTCCCGGTGGCTATTCAGCAAGAAAGAGTTGTGCTTCCGCTGCATCGCTGGAGCGAGGAGGCGGAGGTTGCTCGGTGCCTCGAACATGTGTGCGAGCACGGATGCGCTGCTGATTTGCGGCGCTAGGACTTCCTGTCGATCTTGAGATCGGCAAGAGATCGTCTACATCAACCACGAGTTGAACTCGTTAAGCTTTGTCGGTATTCAAGGGTATGTTCTCTACGGATATACATCCGCCTGTTGTTTGTATCTAGTAGATAGATCTTGGTATATAGTTCACATCGTAGGAAATTTTTTGTTTTCTATGCTGCGAACCCTACAGTGGTATCAGAGCCGGATCTATGCGTAGATACTTTACACGGGTAGTACACATATGAGTATGTGGGCGATGATGATCATGTTGTTGCTCCTTTGTTGTAATTTTGGATATTGGTGGCATAGTGGGATGAAGCGGCCCGGACAAACTTTACATGTCCTCGCACATGAGACCTGTTCCACGCTTGACATGCAACTAGTTTGCATAAGTGGCTAGCGGGTGTCTGTCTCTCCTACTATAGTCAATATCTATTTTGCAAGCGAGTTGTCAACAATTTGATTATCATCGTTGTGGTTCATGTTCGTAGGTAAGAACGGTTCTATCTCGAAAGCCCTAAGCCACGTAAAACTTGCAATGGATAAATTAGAGGCGTCTAGTTTAGATTGTTGCTGGGCTAGTGTTATGATATGGTAGTGTTGTAAGTAGAAGTATGAGATGATACTCTTACAACACACATAGCGTGTAAAATCCATAGACCTTGGATTTACACATATAGGTATGATAGTGATAATACCACGATGCACATGATAGAGATCATCTGCGGGAACCATATAATTTCACTAATAAACATATGATGTTTGATAGCATCTTATATTGCTTGTTCAGCGCTTTGTTAGCATAATAAGATGATCCCTCATTTAAATATCAAGATAAGAATGTGTTCTTCCTTTAGTATGCACCGATTATGTTTTCGTCGCTCCAAGACATCACGTGATGATCGGGTGTTCTTGGATCCACGACCATATTTCGGGTGTAAAACAGTTACACACGCGAATACTAAGGTTCTAATTTGGTGAGCCTAGCATGTACAGACATGGCCTCGGAACACGGACCGAAAGGTTAAGCATGAGTCATATAGTTGATATGATGCCCATTTGATGCTCGCCTTTGAAGCTATACCGACTCACGTGATGATCGGACTTGGTGTAGTGGATTTGGTTCATGTAATCACCAAAAAGGCACGAGGGATGTCGTTTTTGAGTGGGAGTTCATTCGATTAGTTGAACTCAATCTATCATACACTTAGTCTAAACTTTACAAATTCTGTTGTAGATGGCACCACCTGATTTTAATTTCAATGTGTTCATGGAGAAAGAGAAACTAGCAACGAACGGTAGCAACTTTACCGAATGGGCCATGAATTTGAGGATTCTCCTTTCTGCTGCACAAAAGCAATATGTGCTAGAAGCGCCGTTAGGCCCCCCACCTTTTGATGATGCCCCTGACGAGGAGAAGAATGTCTATCAGACTCGTCAGGAGGACCACAACTTAGTTCATTGCGGCATATTGTATGGGCTAGAGACGGAACTTCGAAAGCGTTTCGAAAACGGCAATGCATTTGATACAATGGGTGAGTTGAAAATGATTTTCGACACACATGCTGCTGTAGAGAGCTACAACGCTTCAGAAAAGTTCTTTAGCTGCATGATGGAAGAGCACAGCTCCGTTAGTGATCATGTACTCAAGATGTCGGGTTACGCCGATAAGCTTGTGTCCTTGGGAATATCGATTCCCATTGACTTAGGCATCCATCGTGTTCTGCAGTCTCTGCCACCTAGCTATAAGAGCTTCGTGATGAACTATAATATGCAAGGCATGAAGAAGTCTCTCCCCGAGCTTCTGTCAATGCTTAAAACTGCAGAAGTGGAGATCAAAAAGGAACATCAAGTGTTGATGATCAATAGGAACACTGGTTTCAAGAAAGACAAGAAGGGAAAACGGAAGGGAAGTAAGGGCGGCAAGCCTGTTGCCGCGCCTGAAAAGAAACCCCGAGTTGGACCTAAGTCTGATTCCGAGTGCTACTATTGTAAGGGGACTGGCCACCGGAAGCGCAACTGCCCCAAGTATCTGGCAGACAAGAAGGCCGGCAAGGCAAACAAAGGTATATATGATATACATGTTATTGATGTGTACTTGACTAGTGCTCGCAGTAGCACCTGGGTATTTGATACCGGTTCAGTTGCTAATATTTGTAACTCGAATCAGGGGCTGCGGAACAAGCGACCGCTAGCAAGGGGTGAGGTCAAGATGCGTGTCGGCAATGGATCAAGCGTTGATGTGATCGCCGTCGGAACGCTGCCTCTCCACTTGCCGTCGGGATTAGTTATAAACTTGAATAAATGTTATCTGGTGCCTGCACTGAGCATGAACATTGTATCTGGATCGTGTTTGATGCGAAGTGGTTATTCATTTAAATCCGAGAACAATGGTTGTTCCATTTATATGAATGAAATATTTTATGGTCATGCACCGATGATGAATGGTTTATTTCTATTAGATCTCGATGATAATGTTACACATATTCATAATGTTGATGCTAAAAGGATTAAACTTAATGATGATATATCCGCATATATGTGGCACTGTCGTCTAGGTCATATTGGCGTTAAACGCATGAAGAATCTCCATTCGGATGGACTTTTTGGAATCACTTGATTATGAATCATTTGATACATGTGAGCCATGCCTTATGGGCAAGATGACTAGAACGCCGTTTGCCGGTTCAATGGAACGGGCGGCAGATTTATTGGAAATCATACATTCTGATGTATGTGGTCCAATGAGTGTGTCGGCGCGAGGTGGATATCGTTATTTTGTTACTTTCACGAATGATTTGAGTAGATACAGTTATATCTACTTGATGAAACACAAGTCTGAAACCTTTGAAAAGTTCAAGGAATTTCAGAATGAAGTGGAAAATCATCGTAATAGAAAGATCAAATTTCTACGGTCCGACCGTGGAGGTGAGTATCTAAGTTACGAGTTTAGCACTCACATGAAAGAGTGTGGAATTGTTTCACAACTCACACCTGCCGGAACACCACAGCGAAATGGTGTGTTGGAACGTCGTAATCGTACTTTATTAGATATGGTTCGATCTATGATGTCTCTGACGGACTTGCCGTTGTCATTTTGGGATTATGCACTAGAAACTGCTGCATTCACTTTAAATCGGGCACCATCTAAATCCGTTGAAAAGACACCGTATGAATTGTGGTTTGGAAACAAACCTAAGCTGTCATTTCTTAAAGTTTGGGGATGCGATGTTTATGTGAAGAAACTTCAACCAGATAAACTCGAACCCAAAGCGGAAAAATGCGTCTTCATAGGATACCCTAAAGAAACTATTGGGTATTCCTTCTATCACAGATCCGAGGGCAAGGTTTTTGTTGCCAAGAATGGATCCTTTCTAGAGAAAGAGTTTCTCGCGAAAGGTGTGAGTAGTCGGAAGGTAGAACTCGAAGAGGTCGTGGAACCTTCTCTTCAAAGTATGGGGAGTAGCGCAGCGCCGGAAGTTGTTCCGGAGTTGGCTCCACCTGTTGAAGAGGGAACTAATGATAATGATCATGAAAGTCCGAAAGAGAGTAGTACCGAACCTCGCAGGTCAAACAGGACGCGTGCAGCTCCCGAGCTGTACAGAAATCCTGTCATGAATTTCATGGTTGATGAAAATGATGACCCTGCGACGTATGAAGAAGCGATGATGAGCCCGGATTCCAACAAATGGTTAGAAGCCATGAAATCCGAGATGGAATCCATGTATGAAAATCAAGTTTGGAACTTGGTGGAATTACCTCACGACCGAAAGGCCGTGGAGAACAAATGGATTTTCAAAAGGAAAACTGATGCTGATGGTAATGTGACCGTCTATAAAGCTCGACTTGTCGCAAAGGGGTTTTGACAAATTCAAGGAGTTGACTACGATGAGACTTTCTCTCCCGTAGCGATGCTAAAGTCAGTTAGGATTATGTTAGCAATTGCTGCATATTTCGATTATGAGATATGGCAGATGGATGTCAAAACTGCGTTTCTCAATGGTAATATTGAAGAAGAGTTGTATATGATACAACCAAAGGGTTTTGTCGATCCTAAGGATGCTAACAAGGTGTGCAAGCTTCAGCGATCCATCTATGGATTGAAGCAAGCATCACGAAGTTGGAATCTCCGCTTTGATGAGGTGATTAAAGAGTTTGGATTTGTCCAAACTTATGGAGAAGCTTGTATTTACAAGAAAGTGAGTGGGAGCAATGTGGCATTTCTGATATTATATGTGGATGACATATTATTGATCGTAAATGATATAGATCTTTTAAACAGTGTTAAAAGTTATCTAAACAGCAAATTTTCAATGAAGGACCTAGGTGAAGCGTCATACATATTAGGCATAAAGATCTATAGAGATAGATCTAGGCGCCTAATAGGGCTATCACAAAGTACATACCTTGATAAGATTTTAAAGAAGTTTAAAATGGACGGAAGTAAGAAGGGGTTCTTACCTATGTTGCAAGGCAAGATATTGAGTAAGACTCATAGTCCGGCTTCGGAGGAAGAAAGAGAGATAATGGACAAAGTCCCCTATGCTTCAGCCATAGGCTCTATAATGTACGCCATGCTATGTACAAGACCGGATGTGGCACATGCTATTAGTTTGACTAGTAGGTACCAATCGGATCCAGGTTCGAAACACTGGATAGCGGTCAAGAATATCCTTAAGTACTTACGATGAACTAAGGATATGTTTCTCGTATACGGAGGTGAAGAAGAGCTCGTCGTTAAGTGTTATGTCGACGCTAGCTTTGACACCGATCCGGATGACTCTAAGTCTCAATCCGGATACGTATTTCTCATGAATGGCGGAGTGGTTAGTTGGAGGAGCTCCAAACAACCTGTAGTAGCGGGATCAACAACGGAGGCCGAATATGTTGCTGCTTCAGAAGCGGCTCAGGAAGCAGTTTGGATGAAGGAGTTCATATCCAAACTAGGAGTAGTGGCAAACGCGTTGGACCCAATGGTGATCTATTGTGACAACAATGGTGCCATTGCCAATGCTAAAGAGCCAAGGTCTCACAAGCATTCCAAGCATATTAAGCGCCGGTTTCACTCCATCCGCGAGCATGTCAAGGATGGAGATATAAAGATTTGTAAAGTACATACGGATCTCAATGTAGCAGATCCGTTGACTAAAACTCTCCCTAGAGCAAAACATGATCAACACCAGAACTCAATGGGTGTTAGATTTATCACTATGTAACTAGATTATTGTCTCTAGTGCAAGTGGGAGACTGAAGGGAATATGCCCTGAGAGGCAATAATAAAGTGTTTATTATGTGTATTCCAAGTATATGATAGATGTTTATTTTGCATGCTATAATTGTATTAATATGGAAACGTTAATACATGTGTGTTTAATAAACAAACAGAAAGTTCCTAGTTATGCCTCTCTCATAAACTAGCTCGTTGATTAACAAGATGATCAAGGTTTCCTGATCATGGACATTGGATGTTGTTAATAACGGGATCACAACATTAGTGTAATGGTGTGATGAACATTCATCCGAAGTATAGCATTACGATCAAAGTCATTGAGTTTATATTGCTATAACAACTTACGAAGTGATCCTAATCCTTAGACCATGAGATCATGTCAATCACTAACACCGGAAGAGTTTCTTGATAACATCAAACGTCACACCGTAACAGGGTGATTATAAAGATGGATTCAGAACTAATAAAGTGTTATGTTGAGGCTCATGGATCGAGAGTGGAATTTGTTCATCCCGATGACGGATAGATATACTCTGGGCCCTCTCGGTGATATCACATTGATTAGCTTGCAAGCAAGTGATTTGATCACTAGAATGTTATATCACAGGAACAAGAAAAGAGTGCATGTCGGTAACGAGATCAAACTAGGTATGGAGATACCGATGATCGAATCTCGGACATGTAATATAGCGTGAAACAAAGGGATTAAGATACTAGCATAAAAGGTTCCGACGATCACAAGAAAGTCATCGTTGAATGTGTGGGAGTCGGTATGGGTTTCCAGATCCCGCTTCTGATTATTGATCCGAGAGGGGTCTCGATCATGTCCGCATTATTCACGAACCGTAGGGTGACACACTTAAGATACACCGACATCCAATTGGATCAAATGTTTCATGCCGAAAGAATGAACAAGCGCATGAATTTATTTCACTAGATACCGAAACAGGTTTTCGGGTGAAATTGCATAAAGTGGTTATGCATGTGAAATATAATTCTAGCAAGGGGTTATTTGTGAATGTTTGTCATTAAAGTAATTGACAAAATTCTGAATAAAATAAAAGAGTTTTATTTAATGAGAGTTTGCATTAAATTTGGTGGAAATTTAATGGGAATTTGAGTGGACTTTTGAGTGGAGGGAATTTAAAGGAGATTTGTGAGTGGAGTGTCCACCCACATGAAGAGGGGAGGGCAAGGGGGCAGCCCCATGCGCCGGCCACCCCCTTGGGGTTCCCCCTCCTCCTGTAAAAGGAGCCCCCCTCCTCACTTGTCTCTCACACCTCCTCGTGAAGGATCTCTCTCCCCCTCTAGAATTTATCCCCCATGGTCTCGGACTAGCGAGATACATGTTCCCGGTGGCTATTCGGCAAGAAAGAGTTGTGCTTCCGCTGCATCGCTGGAGCGAGGAGGCGGAGGTTGCTCGGTGCCTCGAACGTGTGTGCGAGCACGGATGCGCTGCTGATTTGCGGTGCTAGGACTTCCTCTCGATCTTGAGATCGGCAAGAGATCGTCTACATCAACCACGAGTTGAACTCGTTAAGCTTTGTCGGTCTTCAAGGGTATGTTCTCTACGGATATACATCTGCCCGTTGTTTGTATCTAGTAGATAGATCTTGGTATATAATTCACATCGTAGGAAATTTTTTGTTTTCTATGCTGCGAACCCTACACAACGTTAGCAAACAAGTTCATTATATGCAAGGTGGGAAGTTTGATGCTCTAGCTACCACCTCGGATTATAAATCCTTGGCACTATGCAGTTTTTGTAAATCTTTCTTCAAAGATCGATTTTATTCCGAAAAACTATGACACTTAGCCTTCACAGTTTGACCAGAACTTTCATGGAGTTCCTTTCCTGCCGCGTTCGTAGCTCCTTCCTGGAACAGGGAGTAACAAGTTAAAGTTTTTACACTCTGCAGAGGTGCGTTACTTTACCCATGAGAGATCAACTCCTTGTTGCACAACCGGGCGTAATTTCCCGTCCACAATTCCATGATGTGGGGCCCAGTAGTTGGTCCAAGCCAATCACTGCCCCCTTCGCGACCCTACATTCCTCCTTGGTGTACACCATGCCCACATAATGAATTACAACAATGGTTTGTACAAAGCATTAGATGCCAGAACTATCGTGGGACGATGAGGGTTTCCACCCATATGTTGCATATCCTCTACGAATTACCAATTAATATGCACGCTATGAGGATAACAACCACGACCTGCACATCCGGCTTCATGTGAGAGGAAGAAGATACAGCTGACTTCTCCGTCCCATTCCAAATCTCATGGCTAACGCGTAATATACGGCGCTAGAATCACTGATGTCAGGGGTTATTAAGTCCCTACTTGATCATCATTGCTGCAAATAGAACCCTAAGTTCTATTGCTCCATTATATCACCACTTAGGATGATATCTATGATTTCTTTATTTATGAAAATATTATTTTCTTTTTTATAGCATATATGATAACACACAATTTGAAAATACTTTGGTAAAAACTCTTCAAAGGATATGAGCAAGTGATGAACTTGCCTTGTGATGGCAAGGTAGTGAAGTCTGATGCTTGCACTGGACCTTGGGCTTCTAGTTCTACAAAAACATCATTATTGCCCGGTAAGGACAATATTTAAAGAAGCAAAATGATTATGCAAGTAATATAATGCATTATTTAATTCTATATGCATTTTCCCTATATAAGGTGCCCTTTTAATAAAGCATTTATAAATATTATTTTTTATATTTATTGCATATATTGAATTATTTTATTTGATTTCCCTTCTTATTTGACTTTTATTGATTTAATAATTCTTTTAGGAATTATTAATCATACACTAAATTTATTTAGTATTTTTCAAAAATACTATAATATTAATAAATAATGAAAGTGATTTTTATCACTTTTCAAAAAAATTGTAAAATTCCATAAAGAATATATAAATTACAAAATTCTTATAAGAGTTTAAATGTCCAAAATTTTATATCTTATTTTATTTGGACAGAGTGGATTATTGTGAATCCAAAAATATTTTACTTATAATTTTTGGACTTTTATTTTATTTTCTAGAATTTTATCGAGGTCAGGGGCATTTTGGTCTTTTCCAATTGACCAAAATAGTTTATTAAACAACTTGGGCTGGCCAGTTGGGCTTATTGGGCCAGGGTGGCCCAATAGGGCAGGGTCAAAATATCACCCCTAAGGGTTTTGGCCCACCCAGCCCATTCTCTCTGCCTCCCTCTCTCCCTCGACCTTATCCTCTCCTCCTCTAACCCGACCCCGCGCCCGACGATGCCGCCACCGTCGATTCCCGCCGCCGTGGTGCGATTTGGGGTTATCGATGACGCTCGTTCGTTCTATCCAATTGGATTTGACTCCGGGGCTTCCCCGTGGTCAGGTCCACCCCGTTTCTAAACCCTAGGTTAGGAAAAGGTGTTGCCGCCACCGCTGCGGTTCCGCCTGTGCTGGTGTGCTGGGCTCGTGTGCTTATGTGGCCGCCGCCGTGGCAGGTGCAGGTTGCAGCGCCCCCCTGGGTGCTCCATGTGCCGTCGCGGTCCGTCGGCCAATCTGCTTCCTCTTCTATTCTTCAGCGAGGACCTCGGGTAAGTTGTCTCTGTGGTTCTTGTCCATGCTACTGCCATGATTCTCTCTGTGTGTATCTAGTGGCTTCTCATGCCTAGTGACTATGTGCTTATTTGGTTCATCTCTGGATTAGGGTTCTTGCTCAAATTAGGGTTCATAACCCCATGTTGATCATATCCTTGATGCTTTAGATTTAGTGGTGATCATACTTGAGCATGAAGAATGATTGTTTGTTGTGGATCATGATTTGTAGTGGCTTTGATGATGCTAGTTGCCTGTCAGATTATTCTAGTGATGATTCACTATGATCCTATGCTAATGTTTCTATGGAATCCCTGATTGGATTATGTTGTTGATCTTAGAATTTACTCTATTGTCAGAATGCTTGTACTGACAGTGGTTTCTCTCAGTAGTTGCTTACTGTAATATAATGGTAGGCTTGTATGAGATTATACACACTGAATCAAATCATTACATGTAATGATTTTCTATGGATGTATAGATGAATTTTAATGTTGATTCCTAGCACTTGGCTTCAGGAAAATGATATTTATGGGTTTGTCCCGTTTATCTGTGGGAACTAAGAAAAGATTGGTTTTAGTTCATTTAGAACCTGTCCTTGTGATACCATTATGATCTGGCACACAAGTGATTGAGTTTTATTTTTGGGCTCAGCTTGATAATGCTTGTGATTAATACTGACAAGATGATATGAAAGCTTGTATTAACTTTCCTGCCTATGATGTTGGTCTGAGGCTCTAGGATTTAATTCTAGTTAGTTGAGCAATTAGTTTGTTTGAAACTTGTAAGATTAGAGGTGCTACTCTCTCTGAGAGGTGTGCCTTGATTTCATAAGATCAAATGAAAAATGATCTAAGTTGCAAAAAATAACACTGAACCCAGTGATGCTGGTCTGAGGGTTTAGTGCTTTTGGCTGAGTTTGATTTCTTATCTTATACTTGAAATCTCTAGGATAGATTCACCTATCTTGGGTGATTATTGAGATATCATTTCATAAAGCAACACATGCTTTTTTAGATAATATGATGAAATCATGTGATGGTTTTATGAGGCTCACCACAAAATTTGATGTTGGTCTAGTAGATTGATGATGATCTTGATCTTGATCTGCTTTTGCTGGACTCCTGAGCTGGCTCTTGAGCTTGCCTGCTCCTCCTAGCTTCTGGGCTTGACCTTGCTGTCCACCTGATTCATCCCCCTCCTTATGTCACCATCTTGGTGATGTTTGGTTGATCTGGGTGGTTTGGTTTGGATGCTATTCTTGGTTTAGCTGTTGTTTACCCTGGCTGTGCTGGTGTGTTGTGTAGTGGAGAGATGCACTGATGTGCTCCTCCACGGCTATGTTGTGGTTTTGTGATATTTGGCTGTGCTTGTGGGGTCGACAGCACACCATCTGCATGCTTGTGTGTGTCCAGCTTGTGTGCCTGCTATGCACTTGTGGATAGGTTCAGAAAGTTTGAACTTACTATTACTAGATTACTTTCACCTGGCTAGTGAATTGATCCCTCTTGGCTGTCATTTGCATTCTGGCTATGAATTTATTAAAGATGAAATCTTTCATATTGGTGAAACTTGCCCCTTTTATAACATTTCTCAATGATGAGTTTGTCAAGTGCACTTCACTGACATATCTGAGAGAAATATACTAACACTAATCTTATTTGTTTCTATTTAGTCTTTGTTTTGGAGGTACAAAGATAAAGATGAAGATTTAGTGTTGATTTAGATATAGGATAGTTTGTAGTTATACAAATGTAATCTTTTTATTCTTTTTTATTTTTTCTTTTATCCTTCTTGTAATCTTTATTTCATTTAATTGTAATAAATATTATATTATTGTTAATAAAGAATATTCTTATTCTTTATTCTTTTGTAAATTGTGAATTTGGAAATGACTCTAGTAGTTACATTCTTTGTGACATGTTTATGTGCCAATGAAATAAATTTCATATTCAATATTGTTTTTGGATAAGATTTAAGTTATAATAATTATCTCTTAATTAATTTAAGATTCAAATCTTATATCTAAATCATTGAAAGTATTATTCAAACACTCAAGTTTAAAATTCAAATTCATTTTTTAAAACACACATGATTCCTTTAAGATCATATCAAAGTTTATAGCAATCCTCCTTTAAGACTAAACCTAATCTCAAAGTAAGAACGAAACATTGATCACTCAAGGTTTTATTTGGCGAAAATTTTACCCACATTTTCAAAAATGAATGCATGCAACAATTCATATTCCTAAATCTACCCTTCGTTAGGTCCTATATGCTGGGATGTTTGTCACATCCCAAATTTTAGATTTGGTTCTGCATATCATTCATACCATTGCATCATACTTTTCCACGCAAAACCATCGATTGAAAAGAATCGGCGAAACGCTATTTTCTAAACCCTATTCTATTTTGCTACGAGGCTCCTGCGGGAGGCTTTAGTAGGACTAGCGTTGTCCACCCTTGTAGCCTAGTGGTTTCGTCCAACCCTTGACCCTAGATTGTTCCCCTCGATTTTACAAAACCGTAGGAGCAAGAATCGCCCGATTCGGAGCTCGTACGGAAAAGTTATGGCCGTTCTATTTAAAGATAGAAAAACGGGCCGAAAATCGGGCCGATTTCCGAGTCCTTTTCCAACTGCGCGCCGAATCGGACTAGGACCCCGCGAGAGGGCCCCACTTAAGGGACCCACCCGGCCAAGCCGCCACACCCCGCCGCCTCGATCGCCACCCACGCCTCGGGAACCGCGCCCCACCCCGATCTCCCAGCCGCCACCTCCTTCCCCGCGATCGCGCCTCATCACTGCCCCGCCGCCATCGCGCCACGCCACCCCGCTGCCGCGCCGCGCGCGCCTCCTGCTGCTGCGCGCCCGCGGCCAACCGCCGCCTCGCCGCCCTGCCCCGCTGCGCGCCTGCGGCTGCTGCTGCTCGCGCTGCTGTCGCCCGCCGATGCGCGCTAGCTGCTGCTGTGCCGCTAGCTGCTGCTGCTGCTGGCCGCTTGCGCGTGCTGCTGCTGCTGCGCCGCCTCGCCGCTGCGTCGCGCCATGCTTCTGCCGCTGCTGCACGCGCACACACACACGCACGCACGCGCGTCGCCTCGCGCCGCGCCCGCTCGTCCGTGCCGTGCCGCACCGCCATCGCCGCCGCACGCGCCGTCGCCGTGTTGTTGACCGCCCGTACTACGCGCTGATCGTTTCCCCTACCACGCAGGTAACCGTCGTCGCCGAAACCGATCGCCGCACCGTCCGGAGTTCGTTTCGCCGTTTGTCTCCGGTAAGCCTGCAGCCACCGTTAGATTTTAGATCAGCGGTTCAGATCAGCCGTAGACCGGTCAGACCCAGGCGTTGACTAGTCAGACGCCCAGTCAGCGCCCAGTCAGCAGACGCGTTGACCAGTCAACAGACACAGTTGACTGGTTATTTTCGTTAATCGTTTTAGTTGGCAGATTTCGATAAAAACTTGTAAATTGCGTAGAAATTAAACTGCTTGGCCAAAAAATGCAAATAAAATATGTGTAGTTTCAGTGAGTCGTGTAGAATCTCGCTGTACCTTTGGTTCAGGCTTTTGCAGCAAGGTTTAGTACAGTTTAATCAATTGAGTTAATGGCCTTTTTGGAGTAATTAATTCGTAGAAAAAGATCCGTAGCTCCAAAAATCGCGTATGATATGTCCCTGGATTCAGTGGAATGAGGGGAATCTCATCGTGATTTAAAAAGATAGGCTTACAGTGAAAACTTCTGCAGAAACTGTCTAGTGGCTTTCTGCAGTGTTTTAATTACTCGGGTAGTTTTAAAATTTCTTTTTGAGTAATTCTAATTGGTACTATTCCTAAATAGCTATGCCTATACTGTAGAATTTTCCCAAGATTTTACAAACAGTATACTACCGGTAGTGAATTATTTAAGTTCTAGCTCTAGTTTTGGAGTATTACTTTTGCGTAATAGTTTTCCTTGCGCTAAAACTATTTTCCATGCATGCAATCAGTACCTCTACTGAATACTATTATGTGGTGCAGCTGTCGCACCAATTCACTTGCCTTGCATATCTTCATGCATCATCTTTGTTGCATATGCTTGTGGATTGTTTGTTTATGATTGCAATTGTATCGTGTAGTTTGTGACGAGTGCAACGCTTGCTCGTGTGTGGATTGTTCTTCCGACCGCTACAACCAAGGCAAGTAGATGCTACTTTGTTCATGATAATGTCCTACTATTTTCTATGCATTGACGTGTATTTTGTAGACGCATGTGTAGGAGGATACTATCGCTATGCTATGTCCTATTATGTGGTAGGACCCTCCTTATAGATGCAACACCGTTGGTAGATGTGCTTAGCCATGCTATGTTGTAAGAGGGCTGGGTTACATCATTGAAACTTGTTTCTAAAAATATTGGTTTGTGAAAACTAAAACAACCTAATCAATGAATCTCCTGGGTGTGATGGTATTGATAATTTTTGGTGGTTTCATTGCGGAAAGGCACCCAGGTATCGAGAGAAATTGATTGGCTTCTTTATTTGGTAGCTTACGTGTACAACCATGTGCCAATAATGAAATGGGCGGTTGGTTGGACTTAGTAGGTTGTGGTAACCCGAACCCGCGTATCCAGAGATGTACAATTTTGGTAGATTGGACCGGTGCGCGTCGGGATTGGGGTGCTACTTCCCGAACAGTCTCTTCTTGGACTTCTCCCTATCATCACCCAAAATGAGAGTGATGGTACGAGCTGGGCTGGCCAAGTCACATGGGTAAAGTGTACTAACCTCTGCAGGGTGTATAATCTAATCGATTAGCCGTGTCCCCGGTTATGGACAACTGAGTTGCTTGATATTGATTCCATGACATGTTTCTCGCTCATTCCAATTTCATAATTGTTTTAATATTGTTGGGTTAACTTAATTGGGATCTTTTCAAAGAAAATCAAAACTGTTTATGAAAGTAGGACAAATGTATTTGCAAATGCAAGCCAGACACAGCTCCACTTGCCAAATATGCATGTAGATGTTAGTACTATTGTCTCATTTACTAGCTCTACTTGCCATACATTCCATGTATTGACCCTTCGGGGCTGCTACGTTTCATGTTGCAGGTTATTCCGATTCTGAGTAATCGATATAGGCCACGGTACTCCACTCGACACTTGTTCACTTGTGGGCAACTTGAAGAATGGAGGATTTGCTTTATTTATGTTGCTACCTGAATAATTTGAGCTAGCCTTGAGCTAAGCTTTTATTGTAATAATGGTACTCTGGATCTTCGTTATTCATGATACACGGATATTCTGCTATGTTATTCATCTTATTCTATTGTGGGCCAATGAACCGATCCAGGGATTGGCATGTCACATAGAAGTCTCGGTCTTTTCAGAATCGCGGTGTTACAAGATGGTATCAGAGCCTGTGTGTCGACTGTAGGATCGTGACCTAGGATTGGATTAGGAATCCATAGAATTATTGGAGCTTATATTAACTCTGTCTTTCACCTTATGCCTTTCACTCTCGTAAATTCTTACCATATGCTATTCTCACACTTTCATCTTTTAATTGATAGATGGGAGAAGTCAGGACTGAGTATGCCACCATGGAGTCACCAAGGCCCTTTGCAAGGCAGTTAGCACAGCTCTCACAGACATTGTGATTGCCACTGCCCATGTTCAAGGGAAGAAGGCTGTACACCTATGGATATGGTGAGGATGCATGGGAGATCACCACCTTCATCTTCAGGGATGCCGCCTTGACAAATCCTGTGCATCTGATCTACACCAAGACATACTGCAACTGGGGACTTGGAATCAACTTGGCCGTACATGAAGCCCTGTCTCGCCAGTGCCATCATGTCTGACACCTACTACCAGCAGATTCACCCTATCGTGATTATGGGAGGCGTGATGAAGATGGGCACATTGTGATTACCCCGGGCGACAGGAACAACATGCCGCCCCGTCGGAGGCACATAGAGGACATGGAAAGGGAGAATGAAGCTCTAGCAGAGAAAGTGATGATGATAAAGGAGATTGCAGATTTTGCTAGCAATGGTATGGTGGTCCAAGGACAAGAGATTGACACCTTGCATGAAGCCGTGGGAGTTCTGGAGAATGCCCTGATAGCCAGAGATGCAACCATAGCTCATCTTCATGGTACTGTGCAGGAGAACACCCAGAACATACAACAGTTGCAAGGGACCGTCTAGGAAAGGGATCAAACTATTGAAGCTATGACAGCCCAGATTGCCGCTCTCCAGGCACAGCTAAATCCACCCTCTGATGATGACAATGGAGATGATGGCAACAATGGGGATGATGATGACAGTGGGAACGATGATGATGATGAGGACGAGGATGATGATGATGGAGACGATGATGGTGGAGGAGATGAAGCTGTTGCAGTTGCAGCTGAGAGTGAAGAAGAGGAGGATCCAGAAGAGGTGGAGTTTGAGATCTCAAGTGATGATTCAGGAGAAGTGTAAACTCCGCCGCCGTGGTTGTACCGCGAACCGAAGCGCCAACGCATGACCGCAAGGACCTACCGCAACCTCTTCAATAAGTAGATAGAAGTCCACCAATTAGTCCTCATTAGGTGAAATCGTTAGGATTAGTCTCGATCGATGTGAAACTTAGACACGGTTAGTTTAAGAGTGTTTAGTTGCTTATTTGTGTACTCCAATATCCCAAGAATTATTTGTGCAAATTTTATGAAAGAGTTATGGCAAGTTTGGTTAACCTCTGTGTTATTTCGCTGCAGTTTTTCTGCTGATACAGCAGTACTGTACGATTTTTCATATTTTTCTGGTAACTGGGAAAAATCTGAAAAAATTGGGCTGATGCGAAACTCTCTGTACTGTATGTGCAAAAATCAGCTAAATTTTCTGACGAGTTTAAGTCAGGCGGAAAAATTCGTGAACGCTGCTGGACTGTTCTGGCAGATTGCTGTTTTTGCTGTTTAGTTGATCAACTGTTTAGTTAACCATTGCCAACTCTTGTAAAACTATTTCAGTAGGTATATACTGCTAGGATAACCCCTGGGATGTTGCTGGATCACTTGTTTGTTGATGTGTTGCTTGCTTGTGATTGCCTGCTATTGTTTGTTGTTGTTTGATCATATGCATGGGTAGAATCCTATTGTCGTAGTTGATTCTTTCTAAACTTACCTGTGCTGAACCGCAGATGCCTCCCCGCCGTCAACCCACTGAGTTGGAGCAGCTCATGGAAGCTCAGGCACAGCTGACCCAAGTGATGACCCAGTTCATGGCAAATCAGAACAACAACAACAATGGAAACAACCAGCCTCAGGGAGATGCTCTCACCAGATTTCTGAGGTTAAGGCCACCTAAGTTCTCTACTGCAACGGAACCAATGGTTGCTCTCGACTGGTTGCGTTCAGTCAATAAGGATCTGGTAACAGTAGGATGCACTGATGCTGAGAAGGTGAGGTTTGCCGCTCACCTATTGGAGGGACCAGCCGCTTCTTGGAGGGACACTTTTCAGATCACCCACCCGCTGGACACCGTGACTTGGGCAATGTTTGAGGAAGGTTTCAGGACCAACCACGTGTCTTCAGGAGTTCTGAGCCTGAAGAGGAAGGAGTTCCGCAACTTGCACCAAACCAACCGCACTGTGGCTGAGTACATTGAGGAGTTCAACAACCTGTCCCGTTATGCACCTGAGGATGTTGACACTGATGCAAAAAGGAGGGAGAGATTCCTGGATGGCCTCAGTGATGAGCTTTCAGTACAGCTACTGGTGGTTTATTGCCCCACTTTCCAGGAGCTTATGGACAAGGCCAGGATCTTGGAAGGGAAGCACAAGAAGGTGGAGAACCGCAAGAGAAAGAGTAACAATCACCACTCTGGTTCACACCACAAGTATCGCACTTCGTATGATGGATACACCAAGCATGGAGGGAGTGACCATGGGAGCCATGATCGCCACCACCATGGAGGCGATGGGCATCGTCATGACAACCATAGGAGCAACCACCACAGCCACAAGGGAGGACACTCTCACCACTCTGGAGGACACGGTGGACATGACCGCAACCGTGATCGCAACTTTGTGAAGAAGGATCTGAGTGAGGTGACATGCTTCAAGTGTAAGCAGAAGGGACACTATGCTGACAACTGTCCGGAGAGGAAAGGACTGAAGCCAACCAACAACGAGAAGGCCACAGTGAACCACATGAATGTGGAGGAGATTCCAGATGAGCCTGACCTTGTGATTGGTAAGTTTCCAATCAACACTCACCCAGCACTTATACTTTTCGATACTGGTGCATCGCATTCATTCATATCAAGGGCATTTGTGGATAAGTATAAGCTACCTACTAAGTCTATGAAAAGGTCTATTAGAGTGAGTTCACCTGGAGGAGATATGATAGCTAGCGCGGGATGCCGCGACCTAACTGTGAGGATTGGAACACACAACTTCATTGCACATCTAGTAGTGTTGGAATCACAAGGGTTGGATGTTATTCTGGGCATGGATTGGATGTCTATGCATGGGGGACACATAGATTGTGCACAGCGAGCTGTTTCACTCAAAACCCCGGATGGTAAGAGAATTAGATTCAAGTCGGCAGTACGACCGAGAAGGTGTAAGTTGAATTCTCTTAAGGGGGTTAGCATGGGTACTGTGCCAGTGATTAGGGATTACCCCGATGTGTTTCCGGAAGAGCTGCCAGGAATGCCACCTGACAGGGAAGTAGAGTTTCTTATCGACCTGATGCCGGGAACAGGACCAATAGCAAAGAAACCATATAAGATGGATGTGGATGAGCTGAAGGAATTGAAAAAGCAGCTGAAAGAGCAGCTGGAAAAGGGATTCATTCAGCCTAGTTCGTCGTCATGGGGTGCACCTGTTCTGTTTGTGGAGAAGAAAGACAGCAGCAAGAGATTAGTGGTGGACTATCGCTCGCTGAATGAAGTAACCATCAAGAACAAATACCCTCTGCCGAACATAAATGATTTATTTGATCAACTGGAAGGAGCGAAGGTGTTCAGCAAGATTGATCTGCGATCAGTCTACTTCCAATTGAAGATCTGGGAGGAGGACGTACCAAAAACCGCCTTCACCACTAGGTATGGTTTATATGAGTATACAGTTATGTCTTTTGGACTAACGAATGCCCCGACATATTTCATGACCATGATGAACAAGGTATTTATGGAGTACTTGGACAAGTTCGTGGTGGTGTTTATTGATGACATACTGATATATTCCAAGGATGATGCTGAGCATGAGAAACATCTGCGACTGATTATGGAGAAGCTGAGGGAACATCAGCTGTATGCCAAATTCAGCAAGTGTGAATTCTGGCTTAACACCTTTGGGTTTCTTGGACACGTAGTGTCAGAAGAAGGAGTCGCTGTTGATCCAAGCAAAGTGACTGCAGTAACTGAGTGGGAAGCACCCAAGAACGCGGGAGAGATTCGAAGCTTTTTGGGACTTGCTGGATATTACAGGAGGTTCATTGAAAACTTTTCCAAGATTGCTAAACCGATGACTGAACTTCTGAAGAAGGAAAGGAAGTGTGAATGGTCAGACGTATGTGAAGCCAGATTTCAGGAACTGAAGCGTCGACTAGTGACCATGCCCGTTCTGTGTTTACCAGATCTTCAGAAGGATTTCCAAGTGTACTGTGATGCTTCTCGACAGGGACTTGGGAGTGTGCTGATGCAAGATGGGAGAGTAGTGTCATATGCCTCGCGGCAACTCAAGCACCATGAGCGGAATTACCCCACACACGACTTGGAGTTAGCGTCAGTGGTTCATGCGCTCAAGGTATGGAGGCATTACTTAATGGGAAAACACTGTGATGTGTACACCGACCACAAGAGCCTGAAATACATATTTACACAGAAGGAACTAAACATGAGGCAAAGGAGATGGTTGGAGCTTATCAAGGACTATGATATGAATCTGCAATACCACCCAGGAAAGGCCAATGTAGTAGCAGATGCTCTGAGCCGGAAGGTTTATGCCAATGGATTGACAATTGGTGAATTGCCTGAGGATTTGTGCAAGCAATTCAAGGACCTTAGACTGGAGGTAGTATCTGAAGGATACTTGAAAACAATGGAAGTCCAACCAACGCTACAGGACAGAATTAGGAAAGCTCAAGTGAGAGACAAAGAGATGGATGAAATAAGGGAAAAGATGAAGGAGGATCGAGCAAAGGAATTCCGTGAGGATGAGCAAGGAACCTTGTGGTATGGAGATCGTTTGTGCGTCCCCAACGATCCGGAGTTGAGGAAGTTGATTCTGCAGGAAGCTCATGACTCGCCGTATTCCATACATCCGGGCAATACGAAGATGTATATGGACCTAAGGGACAGATTCTGGTGGAACAACATGAAGGGAGACATCGCGGAGCATATTGCCCTATGTGATGTATGTAGCCGAGTGAAAGCGGAACACCAGAAGCCAGCAGGACTGATATAGCCATTGCTCGTGCCGGATTGGAAGTGGGATAGAGTGGGAATGGATTTTATCACAGGATTGCCCAGGACCAGGTCAGGATATGAATCTATTTGGGTAGTGGTCGACCATTTGACCAAGGTAGCCCACTTTATACCGGTAAAGACGACCTACACAAGTGCAAAGTTGGCCAAGATTTACATGGACAGGATTGTGTGCCTACACGGAGTTCCCAAGAGTATCGTATCTGATAGAGGCACCCAATTTACCTCACACTTCTGGCGCCAGCTGCACGAGTCACTTGGTACTAGATTGGAGTTTAGCACAGCGTTTCACCCACAGACTGATGGACAGACCGAGAGGGTGAATCAGATTTTGGAGGACATGCTGAGAGCTTGCGCTTTGGCTCATGGTTCTAGTTGGGATGAGAATTTGCCATATGCTGAGTTCTCATACAACAACAGCTATCAAACCAGCATCAAGACGTCATCGTTCGATGTACTATATGGGAAACGGTGCCGGACACCATTGCTATGGGATGGAGTAGGAGAACGCCAGTTGTTTGGGCCTGATTTGATCAAGGATGCTGAGGAGAAGGTCGCCTTGATTAGGGACAGGCTAAAGGTAGCACAATCAAGGCAGAAGAGCTACGCTGACGCCAAGCGCAAGGAAGTGGTGTACGAGATAGGTGATAGAGCATACCTCAGAGTATCGCCACTTCGTGGAATCAAGAGATTTGGAATTAAGGGTAAGCTGGCACCTCAATTTATTGGACCGTATCGGGTCTTAGCACGCAAAGGAGAAGTTGCTTATCAGTTGGAGTTGCCAGAGGCTCTGTCCGCTGTTCACAATGTGTTCCACGTATCCCAGCTGAAGAAGTGCCATCCGGAGATGGTGGATACACCATTGAGAGACACTGTACCACTAGAGGAGGTTGAGCTTGAGAATGACTTGACCTATGAGGAGAAGCCAGTCAAGATTCTGGAGACAGCGGAGAGGATTACCCATACCAAGACGATTAGGTTTTGCAAGGTACAGTGGAGCCACCACACCGAAGAGGAAGCCACTTGGGAGCGTGAGGATGACATCCGAGAGGACTACCCACACCTATTTGCTAGCCGCGCCGAATCTCGAGGACGAGATTCATCTTAAGGGGGTTAGTCTTGTCACATCCCAAATTTTAGATTTGGTTCTGCATATCATTCATACCATTGCATCATACTTTTCCACGCAAAACCATCGATTGAAAAGAAACGGCGAAACGCTATTTTCTAAACCCTATTCTATTTTGCTACGAGGCTCCTGCGGGAGGCTTTAGTAGGACTAGCGTTGTCCACCCTTGTAGCCTAGTGGTTTCGTCCAACCCTTGACCCTAGATTGTTCCCCTCGATTTTACAAAACTGTAGCAGCAAGAATCGCCCGATTCGGAGCTCGTACAGAAAAGTTACAGCGTTTATTGAAAGATAGAAAAACGGGCCGAAAATCGGGCCGATTTTCCGAGTCCTTTTCCAACTGCGCGCCGAATCGGACTAGGACCCCGCGAGAGGGCCCCACTTAAGGGACCCACCCGGCCAAGCCGCCACACCCCGCCGCCTCGATCGCCACCCACGCCTCGGGAACCGCGCCCTCACCCCGATCTCCCAGCCGCCGCCTCCTTCCCCGCGATCGCGCCGCCCTAGCCGCCTCGGGCTCCGTGCCCCGCCGCCCCAGGTACGCCGCCCTGCCCCGCCGCCATCGCGCCACGCCACCCCGCTGCCGCGCCGCGCGCGCCTCCTGCTGCCGCGCGCCCGTGGCCAACCGCCGCCTCGCCGCCCTACCCCGATGCGCGCCTGCACGCTACTGCCGCTTGCCGCGCTGCGCGCCTGCGGCTGCTACTGCTCGCGCTGCGCGCGCTGCTGTCGCCCGCCGCTGCGCGCGCTGCTGCTGCTACGCCGCCTCGCCGCTGCGCCGCGCCATGCTGCTGCCGCTGCTGCACGCGCACACACACACACACACGCACGCACGCGCGTCGCCTCGCGCGCCTTGCGCCGCGCCCGCTCGTCCGTGCCGTGCCGCACCGCCATCGCCGCCGCACGCGCCGTCGCCGTGTTGTTGACCGCCCGTACTACGCGCTGATCGTTTCCCCTACCGCGCAGGTAACCGTCGTCGCCGGAACCGATCGCCGCACCGTCCGGAGTTCGTTTCGCCGTTTGTCTCCGGTAAGCCTGCAGCCACCGTTAGATTTCAGATCAGCGGTTCAGATCAGCCGTTGACCGGTCAGACCCAGGCATTGACTAGTCAGACGCCCAGTCAGCAGACGCGTTGACCAGTCAACAGACACAGTTGACTGGTTATTTTTGTTAATCGTTTTAGTTGGCAGATTTCGGTAGAAACTTGTAAATTGCGTAGAAATTAAACCGCTTGGCCAAAAAATGCAAATAAAATATGTGTAGTTTCAGTGAGTCGTGTAGAATCTTGCTGTACCTTTGGTTCAGGCTTTTGCAGCAAGGTTTAGTACAGTTTAATCAATTGAGTTAATGGCCTTTTTGGAGTAATTAATTCGTAGAAAAAGATCCGTAGCTCCAAAAATCGCGTATGATATGTCCCTGGATTCAGTGGAACGAGAGGAATCTCATCGTGATTTAGAAAGATAGGCTTACAGCAAAAACTTCTGCAGAAACTGTCTAGTGGCTTTCTGCAGTGTTTTAATTACTCGGGGAGTTTTATAATTCCTTTTTGAGTAATTCCAATTGGTACTGTTCCTAAATAGCTATGCCTATACTGTAGAATTTTCCCAAGATTTTACAAACAGTATACTACCGGTAGTGAATTATTTAAGTTCTAGCTCTAGTTTTGGAGTATTACTTTTGCGTAATAGTTTTCCTTGCGCTAAAACTATTTTCCATGCATGCAATCAGTACCTCTACTGAATACTATTATGTGGTGCAGCTGTAGCACCAATTCACTTGCCTTGCATATCTTCATGCATCATCTTTGTTGTATATGCTTGTGGATTGTTTGTTTATGATTGCAATTGTATCGTGTAGTTTGTGACGAGTGCAACGCTTGCTCGTGTGTGGATTGTTCTTCCAACCGCTAAAACCAAGGCAAGTAGATGCTAATTTTTTCATAATAATGTCCTACTATTTTCTATGCATTGTCGTGTATTTTGTAGACGCATGTGTAGGATGATACTATCTCTATGCTATGTCCTATTATGTGGTAGGACCCTCCTTGTAGATGCAACACCGTTGGTAGATGTGCTTAGCCATGCTATGTTGTACGAGGGCTGGGTTACATCATTGAAACTTGTTTCTAAAAGTATTGGTTTGTGAAAACTAAAACAACCTAATCAATGAATCTCCTGGGTGTGATGGTATTGATAATTTTTGGTGGTTTCATTGCGGAAAGGCACCCAGGTATCGAGAGAAATTGATTGGCTTCTTTATTTGGTAGCTTACATGTACAATCATGTGCCAATAATGAAATGGGCAATTGGTTGGACTTAGTAGGTTGTGGTAACCCGAACCCGCGTATCTAGAGATGTAGAATTTTGGTAGGTTGGACCGGTGCGCGTCGGGATTGGGGTGCTACTTCCCGAACAGTCTCTTCTTGGACTTCTCCCTATCATCACCCAAAATGAGAGTGATGGTACGAGCTGGGCTGGCCAAGTCACATGGGTAAAGTGTACTAACCTCTGCAGGGTGTATAATCTAATCGATTAGCCGTGTCCCCGGTTATGGACAACTGAGTTGCTTGATATTGATTCCATGACATGTTTCTCGCTCATTCCAATTTCGTAATTGTTTTAATATTGTTGGGTTAACTTAATTGGGATCTTTTCAAAGAAAATCAAAACTGTTTATGAAAGTAGGACAAATGTATTTGCAAATGCAAGCCAGACACAACTCCACTTGCCAAATATGCATGTAGATGTTAGTACTATTGTCTCCTTTACTAGCGCTACTTGACATACATTCCATGTATTGACCCTTCGGGGCTGCTACGTTTCATTTTGCAGGTTATTCCGATTCTGAGTAATCGATATAGGCCACGGTACTCCACTCGGCACTTTTCACTTGTGGGCAATTTGAAGAATGGAGGATTTGCTTTATTTATGTTGCTACCTGAATAATTTGAGCTAGCCTTGAGCTAAGCTTTTATTGTAATAATGGTACTCTGGATCTTCGTTATTCATGATACACGGATATTCTGCTATGTTATTCATCTTATTCTATTGTGGGCCAATGAACCGATCCAGGGATTGGCATGTCACATAGAAGCCTCGGTCTTTTCAGAACCGCGGTGTTACAATGTTACACCACCCCTGCTCGATTTCTTCACGCCATCTCACTCCCCTCTCTCTTAGAAGCACCCACCTCACTCCCGGAGCAAAGCAAGCAGCATATCGCCGTAATTTGGCCAGAGTCTGCCGCGGAGGAGGAAGAAAGGAGCCGTTGATTGGAGTCGTCCCAGGAGGATCCGCCGGTACCAGGAGGTTCGCCGTCGTCGACTTCGTCGTTCGCCCCCATCGCCGACCCTCGCCTGATCCCCGGTGAGCCCCCGTAGACCCCCACTGGCCGCGCTAGGGTTCTATCTCGCCGGCGTTGCCCGATGGAGACGATAGGTCATAACAGTTGGATTAAAGTTTGATCGTGCGGTCTAGATCACCCCGTACCACTTTGCACCCCCTATCTTGCTGACTGGTGGGGTCATCCACTTAAACTCACCCGCGCGTGCGCTGTGCACCGTGGGCCGGCCCAGTTAACATCCCGCGCAACCCAGTTAGTTTGAATTTATATTTTCCAATTTAGGTTCAAACCTAGTGTAGGGGTTCCAATCTTTAATAAGATAGAGCCCCCTGTGTTTACAATGCTAGTCCCTGGATCAATAGCTAGCATCCACATTTAAGATGTAATATCAAGATACAAAGGTCATATTATAACTTTATAACCAGGAATAACATAATTTTATTACATCACACATAGCTCATATGGCTATTACATTACATTGCAGCGGAATAACTATAAGCATGGGTCCTTCATCTTCAAAGTGCCACAGGCAGATGTTGGTTGTAGACTTTGTAATCCTAATCAATCAATCTTCACTAAAAACAATCAAACCTGCAACATACAAGTTACAGCCACAAAGGGTCAATACATTTGAATTGTATTGGCAAGTGATACTATAGTAGTATAGTGGAGTCTATCATCTATATGCATTTGGCTAAGTGGAGTTTGAGGCTTGCATTGCTCAAAATAGATTTTCCTTATCATTTTGAAAATACTAAGTTTTTGCTTGGCAAAATCATTTTTCTCAATCAAAGATTTGAAGATCCTTTACCAAGGCATCTCTCAATCAAAGATTGAAGATTTCAAACAACCCTTGTTGAAACCACAAGATTTTAATTTTAGAAATTGGAATGATGAGATTCTTGATTGCTTCCATGTCTTGATGCTCAAATTGTCCTTTACCAGGGACATGGCTAAGTACTTAGATTTTACACTCTGCAGAGGTGGTGCACTTTACCCACAAGACTTGGTTTCCCAAGACAAAATCTTTCAGAAGCCTTCCCTTAGACCAAAATGGACGCGTTCCAACCTATCAAACACTACCACCCACTGTCCATTTGGCTAAGTTCTTGCAACCTATATGATCATGGCAGAGCCCATATTGCCAAGTGGTTGCACTTGAAGCTTCTCAACATTTGACATCTCAAATCCCTTTATTTCCTGGGTGGCCATCCACAAGTGTGATACACAAGGTTCACCAGTCCCCTGGCCTTGTGTAACCACTCAACATATCCCAATCTTTCCATTCCACCCAGGTGATTCATTAACTTAGTTGTTTTATTAAACAAAACATAAGTCCTCAGACTTAGAATATTTTTCCATAGTGTGAATATATTTTCCACCCATGTTTTCTATTAGCTAGGCTAAGCTTGATAGTAATAGGAAACTTAGCTTAGGAAATCCTACTAAGGATTCATTACTATGTTTTCCTATAGCAAGATCTATACTTAGCAAAATCCATGCAAGTTTTACTTAGCAAAAATCACTAATGCATAGTGAAAGTAATAGGACAAATGTATGAAGCATCACTTGCCTTTTTGGTAGAGTATAGGTTCACTCCTTGTCCTTGCAACAATCACACTCTTCAAGTCACTACAAATCAATCAAGCAAGGCACAAACTTAATCTACCAATCAAGCAAAACAACACACATAAAATAACAAAGCCAAAGTAATGCATGCAAGCATGCAAGAGATGGTTCTAATTGCAAAGGTGGTCTCCACTAGGATTCTAAACTTTGTAAAGTCAAAAGTGGTAATTTTTCAAAGTGACAAAGTCATTTGAAAAAGGGTTTTGGTCCATAAACCATTTTTAAATCTAATCATTATTTTATGTGGTGAAAATTCTTTTTATCAAAGCAAAACTTTATGTTTTTCACCAAATGAGTTGCTATTGCAAAACTTGGTGCTTTGGGTCAGTAGGTTTGGTATAAACCATTTTCCCAAAGTTTTTACTCAAAATCATTTTCATAACAAAACCATTATCTTCATTTGGCTAGAAATGACTAAATCAAGTTTTCCATCCTAAACTTTACCAAATCCATTTTCCAAACTATGGGTTGGTTCCTAGGGTCAGTGAGCTTACAACAAACCATTTCCCAAAGGTTTTCCTTCAAAATCATTTTCAATAAATAAATCACACTTCTATTTGACTAGAAAGGGTTTTAAATCAAAGAATCCTTATTTTTTTTACCAAATACATTTTTGAGTCCACAAATTGTTTCCTAATGTTAGTAGGTTCAAATCAATCCAATTGCAACAGATTTTAACCCCAAATTCATTTTTAAACAATTTTTACATCCTTAACAAGCATACAAATGTTTTTGCAAAAACAACCAAGCTAACAGATACTATTTACTATACCAAGGGCATGGTTGGCTAGGGCTTGTTCCACTGAATCCATTGATATAAAATTTGTAATTTTTGGACGTGTGGTTTGAAAGTTACAGGGTTTTCAAAACTGCATCTAATTCTGATTCAAATCTTGTTTTAAACAGAAACTGGCGACACGCTTCCTAATCTCATTCGTCGGTACCGCTTCGCTCGGATCGCACAGCTGCAGCTGTTGGATCCAGTCAGATCGTGCGGTGCGCAGATGCTACTTACCCTTTCACCTACGTTCTATCGCATCCGTTAGATCATGATCCTACGGTTGCTAGCATGCTTGCCAAAGATCGGCGGCGCTGGCGGCGGTGGCTGGCGGCGGAACGCTCAGACGGTGTGTCGCCGGTGATTTAGGAGGAGAGGGAAGCAGAGGGGTAGCTCACCAGAATCGCGAGGGCGTGGTGATGCTCAACGTGTGCTTGTCGTGGCAGGGGGTGCTCTGGTACAGCTGCGATTGCTCGCCGGAGTAGAGAACAATGTCGGGTGGTCCTGGTCGGAGTCGTCGCTACAGGTCACGAGAAGGCCAACCGAGGGTATGGTCAGGTGCGTATGACCAAGGCGAAGATGCTCGCATGATCGAGAAGTGGTGGGGCGGTCGAGGCTTACCGGGGAAGCTCGACGGAGACGAGACAGACGGCGGCGAGGTCGGAGTTGACGAAGGTGATGCTCTGGGGCGCCCGCAGTCGAATGAAGGGCACATGCAGGTGCGTCAGGAGGTGGGGAAGGTGTGAGCTAGGTCGAGGAGGCACAGGGCGTTGTGGTGCTGCCGGATTTGGCAAGGGAAGTCGTCAGAGACAGAGGGGCTCGGGGAGGAATTGGGGCGGCCTAGGGGCGTGCTCTTGCAGGGTGACAGAGGGGAAATGGAGAGGAGGCGCTGGCGATTAAGACAGCGTGCTCGCGGAGAGAGATTAATGCTGCAATAAGGTGTATTCAATCGGAGAATCAATGGCAGCAACGGTGGCGAGTTAACGCGAGGAGGAAGAAGGGTGAGCTGGCTGCGTGGGGCCGGTTGGTCAGCAGAGTAAGAGAGGGAAGGAGGGTCCACTTGTCAGCTGCTTAGCGGGTTCTTTCTGCGGTGAAGAAAACGGTTCGGGGCAAGGGCACAGGTGGGCTAGACTAGGCTGTTGGGCCATTTTGTTGGGCTGGGTCTGTTCTCATATTTTTTTCTTTCCTGGATGTTTTTCCTTTTTCCAAATCTATTTTCTGTTTTGAAAATCAATTCACAATTCAAACAACAAAACAAACATTCAAACAATTCAAACAATCACCACACTTTGTAATGAGTTTTTGGTTCTGTTTATCAACATAAACCAAATCCCAAAATAAAATAATATTTTTATTCTTTTTAGGATCCATTCATTAATTAAATAAAATGGATCTTTAGTTATTTAATAAAATAGGGTTTGATTTAATTAATAAAATTTCCATTTGAAATCCAAATATTTTCAAAACCAAATCAGTAGGTTTTATTTGGAAATAAAGAATACTTGGAAACTTGTTTTAAAACAAAATAACATTTTTGTTATAGGGTCCATTAATAATTAAATAGAATGGACCTTAGTTATTAAATCAAATAGGATTTGTTTTATTAAAATATTTATTTTGAAATCTAAAATAAAACTAAAACGCTTCAGTAGGTTTTACTTTGAGAATATAAAATACTTGGGAAAACTTATTTAAAATAATTTAATAAGTTTTGATGTTTTTAATTAAAATGGCAAAACCTTTTATTCAAATAAAATTGGATATTAAATCCTTCTTATTTTATTTAAATAAACATTTACTATTTTTATCCAAACAAAACATTTTATTTCAAAAACTTGGCCAAGGTTTAACTTGGCTCTATAAAATAATATTTATTTAAATTTTTATCTTTTCATTTGAAAATCAAATATTTTTATTAAAAAAATCCAAAAATAGTAATTTTAAATATTCAAAATATTTTCTTTATTAAATGTTTATCTTTTTAAATCCCTTTAGGATTTTATTTAATTCAAATGGGTTTGAAGTTCCAATTGAATTCAAGAAGTTTCTTCTGGCCCTGAAAATCAAACAAAGTTTTATTTTATTCATTTATTTTCACATTACAAGATTTGGAAAATCTTGGGATGTGACAGGCTACCACCCTTAAAATAAATCTCGTCCCGAGATTTGGGGAGGCTAGGGTTACAAGTTGGCTCAAAACAACTAGGGTACTACCACCCTTAAAATTTTTCAAACTAAATTACGTATTGGCCTTCTTGGGATCCTGGGGAAACTTCTCTGGGCAACCTTCTGCATAGTGTCCTTTGTTTCCACACTTGACTCATGGGCCAAGGTTGAGATCCTTCATAGACTTGTTTAGCTTGTTCTTCATCTTTTCTGGACAATTGTTTACATAGTGGCCTAGTTCCTTGCATTTGAAACACATCACTTGGCTGATATCTTTCTTTTCCTTGGGTAACATTTCCTTTTGTTTGTTTCTTTGATTCTTCTTCTCTTCTGGGCATTCATTGGCATAGTGTCCCATCTCTTTGAAACTGTAACATTGCACATGAGTAATGTCCTTCTTATTAGGGTTGGGGCATTTCTTCTTTTTGGGTCTCTCCAAAGCTAAGAGTTCTTCTAGTTCATGTTCTTCATAGGTGGGAGATCTTTCTCTCTTCTTGGGGCATTGATCTTCATGCTCCTTGGATGCATGATCCTTGTCTCTAAAAATATTGCTAGCTTGGGTTCCTTCTGTATTAGCTTGTTTGTCATCCTTGTTGTCATTAGCTCCTTGGGAAAAGTTTTTTCTCATGTTGATCACTTGAATAACCAATCCTTGCAACAATTGGGATTGAAGTTTCAAAATTCTTTTCTATGGCTGGGTCTAGTCCATTGTTGTTAGCTAAAAGTTGAGTTGTCTCTTGGCTCAACTGGTTTTGGGTTGCTATGAGCTCTTTCATGCTGTCCTCTTGGTTGTTGTTGTTGTCATCAACCTTGATGTTGGAATTTCTTGGAGTAGTATCTGTTTGGGTTGGATTGGGATTAGAATAGGCAAAATATTTCTAAGGAGTCAATCCTAATCACACACATCACAATTCACACAAGCAATGTGCATGCAATCACAAACTAAACAATTCACTCAAACAACAAAGTTCAAGCACATACTTTGGCAACAAAATATTTTTGTTACACCACATAAGTTGGTGTGTTTGACTTAACTAAATTATGGTGGTCCATCTATATGGTTCACTTGTGATCTTTCCTTCCTTCTTGATTCTTCTTGTATGAGATCATGGTTTCCTTGAGAAAAACTCTTTGTTACAATACTTCAAATGATGTAGGTTCCTTCTAAATTTTGCATTCCCTTAGTCTCTAAATCTTGAACAAGATTTCCTTGTCTCACTTGTAGTACTTAGTGGTTTCCAAGTTGGAAGTCCTTGGTGAATATGTTGAAGATGTTGAAGTCATTAGAGTTGAAGAAGTTGAAGTAGTCCTTTGCACATGATGTAGTCTTTGGTCATGGGGTAGGTTTTTCCATCAAGTTAAAGTAGAAGAGACGTAGAGTTGAAACCAAAATGGTTGAGGGAAGATTTTACAAGTGTTTTTGTAAATAAGTTTTTGGAACAAGTATAACTCCTATTTTTCTAAGGGTTTTTGTCCAATCCTAGGTTTACAAATCCTACAGGCAACACAATGCTCTGATACCATCTATAGAGGTCCCAATCTTAGATAAGATAGAGCCCCCTGTGTTTACAATGCTAGTCCCTGGATCAATAGCTAGCATCCACATTTAAGATGTAATATCAAGATACAAAGGTCATATTATAACTTTATAACCAGGAATAACATAATTTTATTACATCACACATAGCTCATATGGCTATTACATTACATTGCAGCGGAATAACTATAAGCATGGGTCCTTCATATTCAAAGTGCCACAGGCAGATGTTGGTTGTAGACTTTGTAATCCTAATCAATCAATCTTCACTAAAAACAATCAAACCTGCAACATATAAGTTACAGCCACAAAGGGTCAATACATTTGAATTGTATTGGCAAGTGATACTATAGTAGTATAGTGGAGTCTATCATCTATATGCATTTGGCTAAGTGGAGTTTGAGGCTTGCATTGCTCAAAATAGATTTTCCTTATCATTTTGAAAATACTAAGTTTTTGCTTGGCAAAATCATTTTTCTCAATCAAAGATTTGAAGATCCTTTACCAAGGCATCTCTCAATCAAAGATTGAAGATTTCAAACAACCCTTGTTGAAACCACAAGATTTTAATTTTAGAAATTGGAATGATGAGATTCTTGATTGCTTCCATGTCTTGATGCTCAAATTGTCCTTTACCAGGGACATGGCTAAGTACTTAGATTTTACACTCTGCAGAGGTGGTGCACTTTACCCACAAGACTTGGTTTCCCAAGACAAAATCTTTCAGAAGCCTTCCCTTAGACCAAAATGGACGCGTTCCAACCTATCAAACACTACCACCCACTGTCCATTTGGCTAAGTTCTTGCAACCTATATGATCATGGCAGAGCCCATATTGCCAAGTGGTTGCACTTGAAGCTTCTCAACATTTGACATCTCAAATCCCTTTATTTCCTGGGTGGCCATCCACAAGTGTGATACACAAGGTTCACCAGTCCCCTGGCCTTGTGTAACCACTCAACATATCCCAATCTTTCCATTCCACCCAGGTGATTCATTAACTTAGTTGTTTTATTAAACAAAACATAAGTCCTCAGACTTAGAATATTTTTCCATAGTGTGAATATATTTTCCACCCATGTTTTCTATTAGCTAGGCTAAGCTTGATAGTAATAGGAAACTTAGCTTAGGAAATCCTACTAAGGATTCATTACTATGTTTTCCTATAGCAAGATCTATACTTAGCAAAATCCATGCAAGTTTTACTTAGCAAAAATCACTAATGCATAGTGAAAGTAATAGGACAAATGTATGAAGCATCACTTGCCTTTTTGGTAGAGTATAGGTTCACTCCTTGTCCTTGCAACAATCACACTCTTCAAGTCACTACAAATCAATCAAGCAAGGCACAAACTTAATCTACCAATCAAGCAAAACAACACACATAAAATAACAAAGCCAAAGTAATGCATGCAAGCATGCAAGAGATGGTTCTAATTGCAAAGGTGGTCTCCACTAGGCTTCTAAACTTTGTAAAGTCAAAAGTGGTAATTTTTCAAAGTGACAAAGTCATTTGAAAAAGGGTTTTGGTCCATAAACCATTTTTAAATCTAATCATTATTTTATGTGGTGAAAATTCTTTTTATCAAAGCAAAACTTTATGTTTTTCACCAAATGAGTTGATATTGCAAAACTTGGTGTTTTGGGTCAGTAGGTTTGGTCTAAACCATTTTCCCAAAGTTTTTACTCAAATCATTTTCATAACAAAACCATTATCTTCATTTGGCTAGAAATGACTAAATCAAGTTTTCCATCCTAAACTTTACCAAATCCATTTTCCAAACTATGGGTTGGTTCCTAGGGTCAGTGAGCTTACAACAAACCATTTCCCAAAGGTTTTCCTTCAAAATCATTTTCAATAAATAAATCACACTTCTATTTGACTAGAAAGGGTTTTAAATCAAAGAATCCTTATTTTTTTTACCAAATACATTTTTGAGTCCACAAATTGTTTCCTAATGTTAGTAGGTTCAAATCAATCCAATTGCAACAGATTTTAACCCCAAATTCATTTTTAAACAATTTTTACATCCTTAACAAGCATACAAATGTTTTTGCAAAAACAACCAAGCTAACAGATACTATTTACTAAACCAAGGGCATGGTTGGCTAGGGCTTGTTCCACTGAATCCATTGATATAAAATTTGTAATTTTTGGACGTGTGGTTTGAAAGTTACAGGGTTTTCAAAACTGCATCTAATTCTGATTCAAATCTTGTTTTAAACAGAAACTGGCGACACGCGTCCTAATCTCATTCGTCGGTACCGCTTCGCTCGGATCGCACAGCTGCAGCTGTTGGATCCAGTCAGATCGTGCGGTGCGCAGATGCTACTTACCCTTTCACCTACGTTCTATCGCATCCGTTAGATCATGATCCTACAGTTGCTAGCATGCTTGCCAAAGATCGGCGGCGCTGGCGGCGGTGGCTGGCGGCGGAATGCTCAGACGGTGTGTCGCCGGTGATTTAGGAGGAGAGGGAAGCAGAGGGGTAGCTCACCAGAATCGCGAGGGCGTGGTGATGCTCAACGTGTGCTTGTCATGGCAGGGGGTGCTCTGGTACAGCTGCGATTGCTCGCCGGAGTAGAGAACAACGTCGGGTGGTCCTGGTCGGAGTCGTCGCTACAGGTCACGAGAAGGCCAACCGAGGGTATGGTCAGGTGCGTATGACCAAGGCGAAGATGCTCGCATGATCGAGAAGTGGTGGGGCGGTCGAGGCTTACCGGGGAAGCTCGACGGAGACGAGACAGACGGCGGCGAGGTCGGAGTTGACGAAGGTGATGCTCTGGGGCGCCCGCAGTCGAATGAAGGGCACAGGCAGGTGCGTCAGGAGGTGGGGAAGGTGTGAGCTAGGTCGAGGAGGCATAGGGCGTTGTGGTGCTGCCGGATTTGGCAAGGGAAGTCGTCAGAGACAGAGGGGCTCGGGGAGGAATTGGGGCGGCCTAGGGGCGTGCTCTTGCGGGGTGACAGAGGGGAAATGGAGAGGAGGCGCTGGCGATTAAGACAGCGTGCTCGCGGAGAGAGATTAATGCTGCAATAAGGTGTATTCAATCGGAGAATCAATGGCAGCAACGGTGGCGAGTTAACGCGAGGAGGAAGAAGGGTGAGCTGGCTGCGTGGGGCCGGTTGGTCAGCAGAGTAAGAGAGGGAAGGAGGGTCCACTTGTCAGCTGCTTAGCGGGTTCTTTCTGCGGTGAAGAAAACGGTTCGGGGCAAGGGCACAAGTGGGCTAGACTAGGCTGTTGGGCCATTTTGTTGGGCTGGGTTTGTTCTCATATTTTTTTCTTTCCTGGATGTTTTTCCTTTTTCCAAATCTATTTTCTGTTTTGAAAATCAATTCATAATTCAAACAACAAAACAAACATTCAAACAATCACCACACTTGTAATGAGTTTTTGGTTCTGTTTATCAACATAAACCAAATCCCAAAATAAAATAATATTTTTATTCTTTTTAGGATCCATTCATTAATTAAATAAAATGGATCTTTAGTTATTTAATAAAATAGGGTTTGATTTAATTAATAAAATTTCCATTTGAAATCCAAATATTTTCAAAACCAAATCAGTAGGTTTTATTTGGAAATAAAGAATACTTGGAAACTTGTTTTAAAACAAAATAACATTTTTGTTATAGGGTCCATTAATAATTAAATAGAATGGACCTTAGTTATTAAATCAAATAGGATTTGTTTTATTAAAATATTTATTTTGAAATCTAAAATAAAACCAAAACGCTTCAGTAGGTTTTACTTTGAGAATATAAAATACTTGGGAAAACTTATTTAAAATAATTTAATAAGTTTTGATGTTTTTAATTAAAATGGCAAAACCTTTTATTTAAATAAAATTGGATATTAAATCCTTCTTATTTTATTTAAATAAACATTTACTATTTTTATCCAAACAAAACATTTTATTTCAAAAACTTGGCCAAGGTTTAACTTGGCTCTATAAAATAATATTTATTTAAATTTTTATCTTTTCATTTGAAAATCAAATATTTTTATTAAAAAAATGCAAAAATAGTAATTTTAAATATTCAAAATATTTTCTTTATTAAATGTTTATCTTTTTAAATCCCTTTAGGATTTTATTTAATTCAAATGGGTTTGAAGTTCCAATTGAATTCAAGAAGTTTCTTCTGGCCCTGAAAATCAAACAAAGTTTTATTTTATTCATTTATTTTCACATTACAAGATTTGGAAAATCTTGGGATGTGACACCTAGTTTTGTACCTAGATTCAAAAATCAACCCAGGTCGATTCACTGAACCAAATTGCATGAAACTAATTTTGTTAGAAAGGTACTAGAGTTCTTAATCCAAGCCCGTTGGATTCAAACCATTTGGAATTGTATATCCCCTATAGTAAAAATAACAAGGCAGAAGCTTTTCTGCATTCAATTTTTTCAAAATTCAACCATCAAAGCTTTTGAGTTGATTCCAACTCTCAAAAATCATATTTAACAAGACCTTTCAGAATAGATAAAAATATATAGGTTTACTTGCAGAAATAATGGACAAGTAATACAAGAATGCCTCATAGGCCATTCTAGTCACTTTAATTAATTAAAATAAAAAGGTTAAACCTTATTAATTTGTGACACCACTTTAAATCACATTCCCAAGTACTGAAATATGTGGTGATGACATGTGTCAACACGATCCCATGTTTTAGTTGGAGAATATTAAATCTTAAGAAGTTTTTCAATGAGTAGAAATTACTTTTCCAAAATAAAATAATAAGATAAGTACTCTGATGATTGTAATGTTTGTGATGATGCTAGATCATCTAGTGAAAACCTTGGTGTGATAAGTAAAAGTAGTTAAGTATTGTTCGGTGATTGTGTAACTATTATTTATTTATAGACGCTAGTACCGACCAAGGATACGGGGAGGAAGGAGAATACTACGAGGAAGAAGCCAAGGAGAACTTCAACCACTGCTCTGCACAAGGCAAACTATTAACTGAGCAAGCTAACACTTGCAACTGTGAAAACCATATGATCTATGCAATGCATTAGGTATGCCTTGGTTATACCCCTTGAGGACACATAATCCTAGTTTTACTTGCAAGCTTAGTATTTTATTTCTTTATCAAAGCTTTCTGTTAGAGTTTACCTAGTGATTTGTAGAGCTTGGAAAGATTATTTAAAGGTAACATAAAGAACATAAAACTTGGCCTAAGTTAGATAATCTTGATGTCATCCCGAGGCATGAGATTGAATTTAGATAAGACACACTTGTTTACCAACCCTCATTAGTGTTCACCCCCACTTGTAGATGCTAGTGCTAAGCATAAAACTTGATCAACTTTGGATGAGAATACTTGGTGACAATGGTTATGAAAACCTTAGAATGATGAGTCATTCTACTGAATTTTTTTGACACGTGTTCTTGAACACCAGATGATTTTTTATGATGAAAATGTTAAGGCATGAGCCTTAGCCCTTTATAAAACTGATGGTTGTCTGGATGCAATACCATTCCAATTTTTACCGTACAACCACAATACCCGAAATTTGGGTAGGGCTTGACTGGAAATTTATATACCTTAGTATGGGTTCCCTTGCGGCCAAGGTTTGAGCTGAGGCTACCTTGTGAACATTATCCACCTATGTAGTTCCCAAGATGACAGTTGGTCATGGTTGGGAGGCCAAACTCACAGGAGAGGTGCCTATACTAGGGCGTGTAATTGAAAGGTTAGGATTGATTATCCGCATACTGAGTATGGTGAATTCAGGATTGTTTCTGACGGATGTATCGAATATTGTGGTGAAAGTGTACCACCTCTGCAGAGTGTCAAACTATTTGAATAGCCGCGTCTGCGGTTATGGACAGTTGGAGTGGCCATATTGTGCCGTCGTCAGATGTTTTCAAAATGACTTATGAAATGATCTGTGACTTGACTTGACCACAACAGGGTTGTGATATGAAATTCAAGTTCCCACTTAGGTGTTGTAAAACTTTAAACTAGCTTTCTTTGCTTCTGAACTCAGTAGAGATAAATCTGGATTTTTGCAAAATAACCTAGAGCCTACTACGTCCTATTCAAAACCAATTCACTTGTTAGTATTAGTTTGCGAGTACTTAAAGAGTACTCATGGCTTTATCCCTGGCTATTCTCGTGGCCAGACTATGAAGAGGACTATTAGGAGGATGGACCGCATGAAGCTTACGATAACTAGGATCATCTCCTATCGTCAGCATTGCCTGTGATCATGAAGATGGAGCTTCGCACATGCTATCGTTATCATTACGTTATTCCGTTACTTGAATTGTATTAAGACTGGATCATGAGATCCTTTATTTGTGTAAGACCTTATGTATGGTTTGTAATGGATGATGTACTGTAATATCCAATCTGTTATGTCTTGCAAAAATGGTAATCCTGGGATTGCGATGTATGGCATAACAGGCATTTGGGATTAAAAATCCGGGTGTTGACAAGTTGGTATTAGAGCCATCCTGACCATAAGAGACCCTAGTTTAGAATGGACATTTGAATCAAAAACTTAGTTTCAAAACCAAGGAAGTGAGTACTTTTGAAAACTTATTCCCATTCTTATCACTTAGACTCTTTCATAAAAATTCATGTTCCTAAAAAATTCTTGCAAACTTACATAAAATTTGACACACTTTATCACTCTACTAACTTACTCATCCTATATTCTTATAGATGGACGTGAAGTATAGCAAGTTTTATTAGTTGGGGAATGGAGGAGACCTCATCTTTGAGCGAGACTTAGACCAGCTATCGGAAACGCTGGAGCGTCCGCACCCCGCTTTCTTCGGAGCTCGGCTCAACGATCAGGAAGGAGAGGAGTTGCAATGGCTAGTTGTTGCAAGTCTCCGAGGAAAGATCAAAGCCCCCACCTCAGAGGGAATTCAGTTCACCTTGAGAGAGAACAACTGGCTCGATGGACTCGCCAGGTCCATGCAGGAAGCTCTTGCCTGTCTGTGTGGGCAGAGTATCAATCAGATCAAGGGTACCCGCTTTGAGTTCTACCTAAGGCGTGATGCTATGGGACAACCACTGGAGGCCCCATATCACCATGAGCTGAAGACTCAATTGGACCACCTCATCTTCATGATGTATGACCGGCAGAAGGAGTTGGATAATGTCTGCTCCTACGCCAACCACAAGTACTCCATCGCCACCAAGAAGGATCAGACCATTGCCATGCTAGTGAAGGATCGCCAGTCTCGTCGCCGTCAGCTCGACAAGAAGGAGCGCATAATTGCTCGTCTTCGCCACAGGATCACAGAGTTGGAGGAGACTGTCCACGAGAGAGACATGC
This sequence comes from Avena atlantica, assembly GCA_910589765.1. NCBI lineage: Eukaryota > Viridiplantae > Streptophyta > Magnoliopsida > Poales > Poaceae > Avena > Avena atlantica. The sequence goes on from OU342739.1 coordinate 136,079,145, forward strand.
AACTGGAGGAGAGGGAGAATGCAGGGGAAGACCTTCGTGGAGACCCCTACTCCTACCTCAGTGACGATGATGACTTTCTAGAGGATCAGGCCATGGACTTCTTCACTTATGAGGATGACTTTGCCTTCATTGATGATGACGAGGATGATGAGGACACCGATTCCAAGGAGTAGTAGCACTTGAGCACTAGCGTTAGTGAGTTGTATTTGGTCCCACTGTATCGTAGTTTCCTAGAATGGTTCTTTAAACCATCTGTTTTCCTTTGTTGTGGTGTGTGTTTGCATCGTGTGCTATGAATGAATGAAAAGCAATTTTCTAGAAAAACCTGAGTCAAACTTCAAAAACTTTACAAAACCCTGAAGCTCAAAATTTTCCCCCTTTTCTCATGATCTATCTCAATCTTCAGATGCCTCGCGGAGGAAGCAGTTCATCCTCGAACCCGATGTTGCAAATCTTGCAAATGTTGGTTTCTGACCGTGAAGCTGAAAGAGCCGAACGTCAAGCCAGCTTAGCCACCCTTCAGCACATCGCTCAGATGCCAACAACAATCAAGGCCATGGAAATCAGGACAACCATGGATCCAAACTCAAGAACTTCTAGAACACCAACCCACCCATTTTCACTAAGGCTGAAGATCCCCTACATGCAGATGATTGGCTGCAGACCATGGAGAACAACCTAGAAGTTGCCGGAGTGGAAGCTAACAAGAAGGTACTGTTTGCCACCCACTATCTGGCCGGAGATGCAAGAGCATGGTGGAACAATGTTCGTGCCATGAATGGAGGCCAGATAATGATTTGTGAAGAGTTCAAAATCAAGTTCAGCAGAACCCATGTGCCGTCGGGTTTGATCAAGAGGATGAGAGATGAATTCAGGGAACTGAAGCAAGTAAGGATGATCGTAGTGGAGTACCATGACAAATTTTTGTCATTGGCTAGGTATGCACCGGATGAGATAGACACTGAAGCCAAGAAGAAGGAGAGATTCCTGAATGGTCTGCACGATAAGATGCAGACAATGTTATTCAATATCCCGTTTGCTGATATTGAAGCCTTAGTGGACTCTGCCATTTAGATGGAAGGCAAGATCAACCAAGCCAATGAGAACCGCAAGCGTCTTATGATGCATCAACTAGGAACCCATCATACACCAAAGTATCGCCCCAACCCATCTCCAGGATTTCCCCAAGAACCAATAGACCCCTGATGAACCGTCCTACCTATCCCAACCATGGAAACCCAAGGCCCGGAGGAAATCACAACAACCCTGGGAACCCTAGCAATTTCAACCGTGCACCGCCCAAGTTCAACAACAACAATGCCACCACCAACACCAACACTGCCCCAAGGACTGGAAGCAATGTTGTGACCGTTGCAACAAAGGACAAGTCTCAGGTGACTTGTTATGAATGTGGAACCAAAGGTCACTATTCCAATGAGTGCCCCAATAAGACTGCCGCAGCCCCCAATGCAAATGCCCCAACTCAGCAGCAGTGTCGTGTTCAGCCCGGAAGAAGGTTTGCCCCAGGGAATTCGCTCAACCGCAACGGTCGTCTCTTTCTAATGCATGCTGAAGAAGCCCAAGAAGCGCCAGATGTCGTGATAGGTATGTTTTCTGTTAAGTCAGTACTTGCAAGAGTGTTGTTTTATTCTAGAGCATCACACTCGTTTGTTACCGAAGAATTTGCATGCACTAGTAAGATTCAACCCACCAAATTGAATCATGTTATGATAGTTCAAATACCTGGTTCAACCACCAAAGCTAGACAAATTTGCAAGGTTGTACCTATCCGAATCAATGGCATAGATTTTTATGCTAATCTAATAGTACTCGGAACTAAAGGTTTGGAAGTAGTACTAGGAATGGATTGGATGTCCAAACATAAAGGATTAATCGACCGTGCTAAGAAAGCCATAAATATGACCAGTACAGCCGGAATATCAGTAGAGCATGTATCTGAAACCTTGCCCCGTCAATTCAAGTGCAACAAGAGTATAGCCTAGCCAACCATTGGCCAAGTCAGAATAGTCTGTGAATACCCTGATGTATTTCCAGATGTTTTGCCCGGTATGCCCCCAGATCGGGATATCGATTTTATCATTGAACTAATCCCTGGAACCGGACCCATAGCTCAGAGACCATATAGTATGAACCCGTCTGAATTAGTGGAGCTGAAGAAGCAACTGGATGCTATGCTGGAGATAGGATTGATCCAACCAAGTGCGTTGCCATGGAGATCACCTGTGTTGTTTGTGGACAACAAAGATGGAGGCAATCGTTTGTGTAGGGATTATCGAAAGTTGAATGATGTCACTATCAAGAAAAAGTACCCGCTGCCAAAGATAGAAGATCTGTTTTACTAGTTGACTGGTGCCAAAGTGTTTTCTAAGATTGATCTTAGAACTGGTTATCACCAACTCAAGATTCGCACAGAAGATATTCCAAATACTGCCTTTACCACCAGACATGGACTGTATGAGTATACATTCATGTCTTTTGGATTAACCAATGCCCATGCTTATTTCATGAACCTCATGAATAAGATTTTATGGACTTCCTGGATAAGTTTTTCGTTGTTTTCATCGATGACATTCTGATCTATTCCAAATCAGAAGAATAACATGAGCTACACCTGAGGACCATCCTTGGAACCCTTAGGGAGCATCAGTTGTATGCCAAGTTTAGCAAATGTGAATTCTGGTGACAGGAGGTAGGATTCCTCGGACATATCATATCAGCCGGAGGAATTGTTGTTGACCCTGCAAAGGTGAAGGATGTTGAAGATTGGCAAGCCCCAACCACTCAAACCCAACTTCGTGCATTTCTCGGATTAGCGGGGTATTACCGCAAGTTCGTAGAAGGATTCTCAAGTATCACCAGACCCATGACCCAATTGCTAAAGAAAGACAAGAAGTTTGAATGGACGGATAAATGTGAAGCGAGTTTTCAAGAACTCAAGAAGAAATTGATTTTAGCCCCAATCTTGATCATGCCAGACATCACGAAGCCATTTGATGTGTATTGTGACGCATCAAAGATCGGTCTCGGATGTGTGTTAATGCAAGAAGGCAAAGTTATATCTTATCTATACTGACAACTAAAATAGCATGAACAGAACTATCCTACCCATGACCTTGAACTAGCAGCTGTAGTTCTAGCCCTGAAGACATGGATGCATTACCTCATGGGAAACCGTTGTGAGATTTATTCGGATCACAAGATCATGAAGTATATATTCACTCAGAAGGAGCTGAATATGAGGCAGAGAAGATGGATAGAGCTAATCAAGGACTATGATCTAGACATTCACTATCACCCCGGCAAAGCTAATGTGGTAGCAGATGCCCTTAGTAGATTGTCGTGCCGCTTGAACTCCATGATTTTGAAGGAGCAACCAAGTTTGCACAAAGAGGTGGAAGATTTTAGAATGGAATTAGTAAGTGAAGGATTTTTGGCTAGCATAGAACTTCAACCCACTTTGATCAGTCAGATCAAGGAGGCGCAGAAAGGAAATGCTAGTATCGATGGAATCAAACGTCGCATCGGTACAGGCAAAGTACCCGGATTTACCGAAGACGAAGGAGTTTTGTGGTACAAAGGACGTATCTGTGTACCAGCGGACTCAGAGTTGAAGCAAGCTATTTTGAAAGAAGCCCATGATACTCTTTATTCTATCCACCCCGGAGAAACGAAGATGTATCAGGATTTAAAGGAGCAATTTTGGTGGCATAAGATGAAGAGAGAAATCGGAAGCTACATAGCCAAGTGTGATATTTTCTAGAGAGTCAAGGTGGGACATCAGAGACCCGCAGGACTGTTGCAACCACTGTAGATTCCAGAATGGAAATGGGATTCAGTTGGAATGGACTTTATCACCGGATTGCCTACTTCTAGTAGGGAAATGACTCCATTTGGTTCATAGTTGATAGATTGTCCAAAGTAGCCCATTTCTTACCGGTAAAGACCACTTACCGGAGTTCAGAGCTAGCGGAATTATACATCGCTAGGATCGTCAGTTTGCATGGAGTCCCCAAGAACATTGTGTCAGATCGAGGAACTCGGTTTACCTCAAGATTTTGGAAGAAAGTCCAAGAAGGATTAGGAACAAGATTGGATTTTAGCACAACGTATCACCCTCAGACCGATGGACAAACGAAGCGAGTAAATCAAATACTCGAAGATATGTTGAGAGCATGTGTGCTAGAGTATGGATCTAAATGGGAAGATTGTCTGCCGTTCGCAGAATTTTCTTACAACAATTGTTATCAAGCCAGTTTGCAAATGGCCCCATTTGAATTCATGTATGGAAGGAAGTGTCGCACCCCTTTGAATTGGTCGAAAGTAGGAGAGAGTCAGATCTTCGCACCCGACATCCTACGAGAAGCAAAAGAGAAAGTTCACAAGATCCATGAGCACCTCAAGACCGCCCAGTCAAGATAGAAGAGTTATGCCGACAAAATACGTCGAGACCTCGCTTTCAATATCGGAGATTTTGTGTATCTCAAAGTGTCACCTTTGAAGGGAATGCAGCGTTTCTAGCTCAAAGGAAAGTTAGCCCCAAGATATATCAGACCTTTCAAGATTCTGAATCATCGAGGAGAAGTATCGTATCAACTGGAACTGCCAGAGGAGATGTCAGCAGTGCATAATGTGTTCCATATATCGTTACCTTGCAAATGCCTTGAAGTCCCGGAGAAGACTGAAGTTTTCAAGAACATTGATCACCACACCATAGAGATCAACGATGACCTGACGTATCCCGAAGTACCCATCCATATTTTGGAGGAATTTTCAGAACCACCAGGACCCGAAGCATCAAGTTTATCAAGATCCAGTGGAGCAACCACACTAAAGAAGAAGCTACCTGGGAGCGAGAAGATCACATCAAGACGGAGTTTCTCGATCTTTTTAAATCCTAGTTTTCTTCTTTCTTGTTTCTAAAATATCGGGTCAAGATTTTGTTAAGGAGGGAAGGTTTGTAACATCCCAAAAATATTGAACAATGATTATCAAAAATCCAATCACCAAAATTAGGGTTAACAAAAAACTTTTGTTAATCAAATCAATATGAATGCATGTGTTTATGTGATGATTGTATGAATGCATGAATGGACTTGTGTGATTGATCTAAATAGGAAGGAATTGTTTAAATATGAATACAACATCATCTAAAACATTTCCAAGCAGAAACAAATCAAGCGAAAATAAAAAACAAACAAAATAAGCAAATGGTCATTTTTGCCAATCTTGCTCACTAGGCCACTTTGAGTGTTTCTAGTCCAAGATTTCAAATAGAAACATTTCCATTTATTTTCACCCCTTGCTATACCAAGTAAAAGTGAACCCAATCCCACCTTTCAAACTTATAGAAACTTTTGGCAACTTGATTCAAATGACAATTCAAAATTGAATCTATAACATATGTGAAGATCACCCATTTTCAAAAACCAACCAAACCAATTCACCTTGAATTTTCCAACTAACCAGAGACTCCCTAGTATGTAACTAGTACACCCACAAAGTTTGAATCAAAAATTCAAATTTGAATCTCTTTCGGCCATTTCATCAAACACCTTGCAGACACAAAACAAACAAACATCAAACACTATTGTCAGTAGTGATTTGTGCCTAACTTGTTCCCTATCTAGCTCACACTACACCCTCAGTAGATCATCCAACTAAATTAACCCCTCTAGCTCACTGTAAAACCGACCACACCATCAATGGAAAGCATGCCGAGAGCACCCTTGCCACCACAATGTCGCCAGCCAGCTAGGAGCAGCTCTAGCCTCGCCAACCTTGTCTAGCAGGCACTCCACCGTCCACCGCCACCAACTGCCCAAGCCTCGAGCCTTGCCAGCCACTGGACCACTCAGCTCGAGCGTGCCCAGCCTCTCTGCGAGCATGACGAGAGCACGCCAGAGCGCCACCCGCGACACACGCCCACAGACCGCGTGCTGCCTTCGCCGCCCATCAGCGTGATCACCACCGCCCAGGGAACCACCCAGGCATGCCCATTCACCGTCGCGCTGACCGTAGATGATGTGTGCCATCAAAATTCCTGTCGGACCAGCCCAGAGCACCACGATGTTCTGACGTATCGCACCGCCCCACGCCGCGTAACCATGCTATTGAGCTTCACCAAGGAGCACATCACCGCCCCCTATCGTTGCCCATGCTTTTAGCTCGCTGCCCCGACAACCACAACGAGCTCAGCTGCACCCTTCGGTCCCCTTCTGGCACTATATATAGAGGCCACCCCCGCTCGATTTCTTCACACCATCTCAATCCCCTCTCTCTCAGAAGCACCCCACATCACTCCCGAAGCAAGGAGAGTAGCACATCGCCGGAATTTGGCCGGAGTCTGTCGCGGAGGAGGAAGAAAGGAGCCATTGATTGGAGCCACCCAGGAGGAGTCACCGGTACCAGGAGGTTCGCCGTTGTCAACTTCGTTGTTCGCCCCTATCACCGACCCTCGCCTAAGCCCCGGTGAGCCCCCGTAGACCTCCACTGGCCGCGCTAGGGTTCTGTCTCGCCGGCGTTGCCCGACGGAGACGATAGGTCACAGCAGTTGGATTAGAGTTTGATCGTGCGGTCTAGATCACCCTGTACCGCTTCGCACCCCCTGTCTCGCTGACTGGAGGGGTCATCCACTTAAACTCACCCGCGCATGCGCTGTGCACCGTGGGCCGGCCCAGTTAACATCCCGCGCAACCCAGTTAGTTTGAATTTATATTTTCCAATTTAGGTTCAAACCTAGTTCTGTACCTAGATTCAAAAATCAACCTAGGTCGATTTACTGAACCAAATTGCATGAAACTAATTTTGTTAGAAAGGTACTGGAGTTCTTAATCCAAGCCCGTTGGATTCAAACCATTTGGAATTGTAGATCCCCTATAGTAAAAATAACAAGGCAAAAGCTTTTCTGCATTCAAACATTTTTCAAAATTCAATCATGAAAGCTTTTGAGTTAATTCCAACTCTCAAAAAATCATATTTAACAAGACCTTTCATAATATATAAAAATATATAGGTTTACTTGCATAAATAATGGACAAGTAATAAAAGAATGCCTCATAGGCCATTCTAGTCACTTTAATTAATTAAAATAAAAAGGTTAAACCTTATTAATTTGTGACACCACTTTAAATCACATTCCCAAGTATTGAAATATGTGGTGATGACATGTGTCAACATGATCCCATGTTTTAGTTGGAGAATATTAAATCTTAAGAAGTTTTTTAATGGGTAGAAATTACTTTTCCAAAATTAAATAAATAAGACAAGTACTCTGATGATTGTAATGTTTGTGATGATGCTAGATCATCTAGTGAAAACCTTGGTGTGATAAGTAAAAGTAGTTAAGTATTTTTCGGTTATTGTGTACCTCGTATTTATTTATAGACGCTAGTACCGACCAAGGATACGAGGAGGAAGGAGAATACTACGAGGAAGAAGCCGAGGAGAACTTCAACTGCTCTGCACAAGGCAAGCTATTACCTGAGCAAGCTAACACTTGCAACTATGAAAACCATATGATCTATGCAATGCATTAGGCATGCCTTGGTTATACCCGTTGAGGACACATAATCCTAGTTTTACTTGCAAGATTAGTATTTTATTTCTTTATCAAAGCTTTCTGTTAGAGTTTACCTAGTGATTTGTAGAGCTTGGAAAGATTATTTAAAGGTAACATAAAGAGCATAAAACTTGGCCTAAGTTAGATAATGTTGATGTCATCCCGAGGCATGAGATTGAACTTGGATAAGACACACTTGTTTACCACCCCTCATTAGTGTTCACCCCCACTTGTAGATGCTAGTGCTAAGCATAAAACTTGATCAACTTTAGATGGGAATACTTGGTGAAAATGGTTATGAAAACCTTAGAATGATGAGTCATTCTACTGAAATGTTTTGACATGTGTTCTTGAACACCAGATGATTTTTGATGATGAAGATGTTAAGGCATGAGCCTTAGCCCTTTATAAAACTGATGGTTGTCTGGATGCGATACCATTCCAATTTTTACCGTACAACCACAATACCCAAAATTTGGGTAGGGCTTGTCTGGAAATTTATATACCTTAGTATGGGTTCCCTTGCGGCCAAGGTTTGAGCTGAGGCTACCTTATGAACATTATCCACCTATGCAGTTCCCAAGATGACAGTTGGTCATGGTTGGGAGGCCAAACTCACAGGAGAGGTGCCTATACTAGGGCGTGTAATTGAAAAGTTAGGATTGATTATCCGCATACTGAGTATGGTGAATTCAGGATTGTTCCTGACAGATGTATCTAATATTGTGGTGAAAGTGTACCACCTCTGCAGAGTGTCAAACTATTTGAATAGCCGCGTCCATAGTTATGGATAGTTTGAGTGGCCATCCTTTTCCGTCATCGGTTGTTTTCAAAATGACTTATGAAATGATTTGTGACTTGACTGGACCACAACATGGTTGTGATATGAAATTAAAGTTCCCACTTAGGTGTTGTAAAACTTTAAACTAGCTTTCTTTGCTTCTAAACTCAGTAGAGATAAATCTGGCTTTTTGCAAAACAACCTAGAGCCTAGTACTTCCTATTCAAAACCAATTCACTTGTTAGTATTAGTTTGCGAGTACTTAAAGAGTACTCATGGCTTTGTCCCTTGCTATAATCGTGGCCAGACTATCAAGAGGACTATCAGGAGGATGGACCGCATGAAGGTTACGACAACTAGGATCATCTCACATCGTCAGCATTGCCTGTGATCATGAAGATGGAGCTTCACCCACGCTACTGTTATCATTACGTTATTCCGCTGCTTGAATTGTATTAAGGCTAGATCATGAGAACCTTTATTTGTGTAAGACCTTATGTATGGTTTGTAATGGATGATGTACTGTGATATCCAATCTGTTATGTCTCACAAAAATGGTAATCCTTGGATTGCGATGTATGGCATAACAGGCATCTGGGATTAAAAATCCGGGTGTTGACATAGTGTGTGCACTATCACCACCACCAATATGGATGCCACTAAACCACAAGAAGTCCCTATTCCTTCTACCATAATGCCTAAACCAAATGAGCCTACTACTAGTTATGCTAAGTTTGATTTTGATCTTGATGGTTGCAATATTTCTGAAGTGATTATGTTCCTACAAAAGCTTGCTAGAAGTAGTGATGCTAGTGATATGAATGTGGCTTTCACTAAACACATTACAGATGCTCTTATTAAAATTAAGGAAGAGAAGTTGAAACACAAAGCCTCTATTCCTAGGAATGTAGAAGATAGTTGGGAACCCATTATTAATATGCAAGTGAATGACTTTGATCTCAAAGCTTCATGTGACCTTGGTTCTAGTGTCTCTATTATGCCTAGAAACATTTATGAAATGCTTGATTTGACACCTTTGGAAGATTGTTATTTGGATGTCCCACTTAATGATAATGCTAAAAAGAAACTCATGGGGAGTGTTAATGATGTTCTTATTATGGTTAACAATGCCTATGTCCCTGATGATTTCTAAGTTTTGGATGTTGAATACAATGTTTCTTGTCCTATTACTTCGGGAAGACCTTTTCTTAGAATTGTTGGTGCCATCATTGATATGAAAGAAGGCACCATTAAATATCAATTTCCATTTAAGAAAGGTATTGAACACTTCCCTATGAGGAGAGAACAGTTGCTTTTTGCTCCTATTTTTAAAGCAAGGTTTGATGTTAATGCTTCTTCATTTGAAAATACTTGATTCTTGCTTCTTGTGCCTAACTTAAAGGCGTTAAATAAAAGTACTTATTGGGAGAAAACAGAAAAGTTTTATTGAGTCTTGGAACTTATTACTTTAGTAATGACCTCTCCTTATCCTTTTTATTTGCTTTTTGTGCCAAGAATAACCTCTAATGATAGGGAAGTAAGATTTGGGGAGTTGTTGTCCCGAAACAGATTTTTGTGCTCCACCGTAAAAATTCGTGAGGAATCTATGTAAATCGTATTGAGCTGATATTTTCTGAATAAATCCCCCATTATGTTAGATAACTTTAGTTATTTCAACACGTTTTGATTTTACCAACACAAGGTCTTCGAAAAAAATCGAAATCTACCCGCTGGCCGGTTTTGACAGATTTCTGCCATTATTTGCATTTGCTTCTTATTGATTCCTTTTTGGGTTTTTTTGGGAAATTGAGATTTTTGAGAGAATTACTATAGTAGATTGTGTTTTTAGTGAAAGTTTTACTGTTCTAAAGCTAAACCCAAAGGTCTATTATTTTTTGAATACACTAATGTTGCTAATGAAGATTGTGTGAAGTTTTGTATGAATGAAAATTTTCAGGTGTAGAGAAAGAATGATGTAATGAGATGAAGAATGGACAAAAGCTCAAGCTTGGGGATGCCACCTTGTGTCAACCCAAGAAATATTCAAGAGTTATAAGCGTCAAAACTTGGGGATGCCCAAGGCATCTCCTTCTTCATCAATAAAAAGCTAAGGTCTTTCTAGACACTTCGTTTTTATTGTTTCATGCACTATTGTGTTGTTCTTAGAGCATCTTAGTTTTCTTTTAGTTTAATTAGTTTGCTTGAATAAAGTAGTTTGGACCCACGTTTTTGTTGTGTTGTTTCAAATAAGTTGATTGGTGTTGGAAAGGAGTACAAAGTTCTTGCTTGAATAGTACAAGAGGAGCTTGCTTTGACCGTGACTTAGACTTTATCATGCCATGCTAGATATTTTTTTGACCTTATGCTTAGTGATTATTGCTGTAGCATGACTTGTTCCAAACAATTGGGATTTCTTAGTGTGCCTTGAAGGAATCATGCGTTGTTTTAGCATACAAAAGCATAGTATTGTGGTATTCTCCTTTGATGCTTTGTTTGGGTTCACTTGGCACATGCTCACACCATGTTATGACTATGAAGTCACCATAGCCTCTATGATCATTTAGTCCTTGACTTGTAGTACCACTTTATGCTTTGATTAGTAATGTTTTGTCGCTCTGCATAATTATGGCCATTATTGCTCTCTTAGTTGGTCGCTCCCAGTCTTTTGCTAGCCTCCACTTGTATGAGTAAGTTCTACTCATGCATCCAACTCCCAAGAAACCAAGTTTTTCCAAAGTGTCCACTATAAATTCCTATGCATGGTGTGTTACACCGTTCCAAGTATATTCTTGTTTTCATCTATCTTCCAATTAAAAAGTATTTTGTTATGTGAAAACTTAGTGATTAAAGCTCTCACAAACTTGATGGCACACTTTATTTTTTTTGCCCCTAATAAACTTGAACCATTGTGTCATCTATGTTGTATATGCTTGCACTTATACGCTGGAATTAGCAGAACCGTACTGTCACGAGAAACGCTTTCAACATTGCACTTGTACTTTGTACACAGTTGATATCATGCTCTTTTGTCTATGTATGTCGTCGGTGTGAAATAAAAGGGGAGCTTGTAAGTCCATGGAGTTACGTATGTGTGTTAGAGAAATGCCTAGGCCGCTAGCCTAAGCCATGCCTAATCATGGTGGAAACTTGCAGCATCACCATAATGACATATATGAAGCTTTCTTCTTATAAAAAAAGAGAGACATATTGAAAAGAGGAAAGAGAGAAAAAAGCACCATTTTCCCATGGTAAATAATAAGATTGCTGAGATGCTCATTGTCTGCTTGCCTTGTCATTTTGATTATGGGATAGCTCATGTATCATGTGCAAGGGGTACCCCGTTGACGGTTCTCTATGATACATATGTACTTACTATGACAAGAACTTACAGGTGACTAAAGTTGATAGCATGAGGAGTGACCCTCGTATTCAAGGGACATGAGATTGCCAAATTATAATTTATCAAGCATATACTCCATAGTTTGTTCACTTTAACCTTAATCACTTCAAGATGCTTATGATAGGGGCAATGAGAGCTGAAAGCTAACAAGTACCATAATTTTTGGAAGATTTTTTTTTGAAACTCGAAATCCCTGCTTCCCTTTTGTGAAGGGCCTTTCTTACACCATTATATTGAGTCTCCACCTCCTATCCTTAGGCACCAGTTAAGAGAGCATATTTGCCATTCTTAGTTCTATGTGCATTGTCCCAAAACTTATTGATTGATGCATATTGTTTATATTACTTGTTCTTGTGCTATTTGTATCTAGTCACTCTTATGAACTTTGAAGGTGTCCTATGCATCTATTTGCTAGTCCATGAGGGACAAGCTGAATGCCACTATGCTATGTTTTCTGTATGTGAAACAAACAAACATTTTTTAATGCATGTTATTCATGATCTTTGTTTGTAACCTTTCATTTGCATGCATAGTTACTTTGTCTTACTGTTAGAACTCCATCTTTCATGCTCATGTTTAGAGTTCTTTGATCCCATCTTTCAATGCTTTCAAATGGTTTGATCTTGATTTTGATGGTGCATGTCACCTCAAAAATTATTCCGTTTATCACTTACCTACTCAAGGACGAGTAGGAGTTAAGCTTAGGGATGCTTGATACGTCGGAAATGTATCTATAATTTTTTATGTTCCATGCTTTTTTAGTATTACTTTGCTTTGCTTTATCTACACTTTGAGGTGTGTTTATATGTTTTCTGGTACTAACCTATTAACAAGATGCCATAGTGCCAGTTGCCTGTTTTATTCTGTTTTTGGTTCCAGAAAGGCAGAAAAACAATATTCTCGGAATTGGAAGGGACAAAGACAAAGTCAATATTTTACCGTGGGGAACACGGAGGCAGAATACGAGATGGAGGGGAGCCACCAGGGGGCCACACCCCCTGGCCGTGTGGCTAGGCCTAGCCCGCGCCTGGGGGGTGCGGCCGCCCTGGCTGCCCCTGCCTCGCCTCTTTGCCTATAAATTCCTCCCGATACAGAAACCCTAAGTACCCGATCAATATTCCATGAAACCGTCTGTAGCCGCCACCACCATCGTCCCTAGATCAGGGGGATCTAAAGCTCTTCCCGGCACCCTGCCGGAGGGGAGATCATCCCGGAGGCCTTCTTCTTCATCATGTTAACCTCCGATATGAAGTGTGAGTAGTTCCACCTTGGACTACGAGTGCATGTAGTAGCTAGATGGTTGTATCTCCTCCTTTGTGCTACCATGTTTAGATCTTGTGAGATCCATTCATGATCAAGATCATCTATTTGTAATCATGCATGTTGTGTTTGCGGGGATCTGATGGATATTGAGATTACTATGTCAGATTGATTAATGGTTTTGTCTTATTGATTATATCATGTCTGTGTTGTTTGTGATCTTGCATGCTCTCTGTTTCTAGTAGCTATCTTGGACAAGTAGATGCTAGTGACTCCAAGAGGGGGTATTTATGCTAGATAGTGGGTTCATGCCTCTATTTAATCTAAGGGAAGTGACAGAAATCTCTAAGGTTGTAGATGTGATGTTGGCACTAGGGACAAAACAACAGTCCCTTGTTCATGGAACAAGTGGATTGTTTACCTTACACACTTTGCTTAAAGCAGTTATTCGTTGCTTGGAACTTAATACTGGAGGGGGTTCGGATGATAACCTGAAGGTGGATTACTAGTCATAGATGAAGTTGGATGGCGGTCTATGTATCTTGTTGTATTGCCCAATCGAATCTCATAGGATCTTGAATGTCTAGTATTGCATTGTTATGCCTTACTCAGTCCTGACAATTGCCCTGCTGTAATTTGTTTACCCAGCATGCCATGTTTGTTTATCTTAAGGAGAACACCTCTAGTGAACTATGGACCCCGGTCCAATCTTTACCATTGATACATCATACACTGTCAGTGTTTACTTTCTGCAAACCACTATTACCTTCCACACCATACAGTTAATCCTTTGTTTTTAGCAAACCGGTGAGATTGACAACCTCACTGTTCGTTGGGGAAAAGTCTTGAGTTTGTGTTGTGCATGTTTCCAAGATGCTAGCAACACCTTTGAGTCGTTTCCTTCCTCCTACTGGTTCGATAACCTTGGTTTCTACTTAGGGAGAACTTGTTGTTGTGCTCATCATACCTGCCGCTTGGTATCTCCCAATGAAGTGTTCACGCACTCATCAGTGGGTCAGACTCAAATATGTTGGATATTTGCTTCTTTATGCTCTCTTTCCCTTCAAATCCATATCTCCTATGTGAGCATCTTTGAAATTATCATGCCCATCTTAAAGGCTATAAAGAAAGAGCTTTTGGGAGACAACCCGTTTTAATTTGCTTTTGGTTTTAGTTTTGTTGAGTCTTGAAAGTTATTAACTCAGTAATAACCACTCCTTATCCTTTTTGTTTTGGTTTTTGTGTCAAGATCAACTACTTTTGAGAACTAGAGGAGTTGTGAAAAGTGGCTGTCCTAGGACAGATTTTTGTGTTGTATTGAAAAAATTGGTGAGGGAGCTCAGTACTTCGGATGGAGCTATAATTTGTTGTGCTTGTTATCCAAGTTGCTATCCAACTTTCATTAGTTTTGTACTTTTTTATTTGAGCAACAGAAGTTTTTCGAAAAAATCAATCTTTACTTGTTGGTCTGTTTTGATAGATTTCTGCCATCATTTGCATTTGCCTCTTATATTGATTCCCTTTCAGATTCTTTTTGGGCTTTTGGAAATGAGTTGATACAATAGCTTTTGTTTTTGTGTATTTCAGTTGAAATGTGTACCTAGAGGTTTATTGTTTTTGCATACACTAATGTTGCCAATGTGGTTTGTGTAAGACCTTGTATGAAAGGAATTTTCAGGAGATGGAGAGAATGAAATGGATCGTATGGGCACCTAGAGGGGGGTGAATAGGTGTTAACCAATTTTTAATACCTTTTCAATTTTAGGCTTGACACAAAGTAAATTCTATAGATATGCAACTACGAGAATTTCCCTATATGTAACCCTAACTACTAAGCACGTAAAAGAGGAGCGAGGAAACCGTAGTGGAGCACGCGGAGACACAGGGATTTGTTTTACCACAGTTCCTTCCTTGTTAAGGGAAGTACATCTGTGTTGGAGGGGTGGGCGGTTCTAAGACCACCACGCCACAATAGGCCTCACCCTATTCTCCGATGGATCTCGCCACGAGAGGTCTAATCCACCTTCTCCACTATTGGATCCCTTCGAGGCAGGAACCGGTGCCTTTTACAACACTATCGGGGCACACAACCGAATTGGGGGCTCCCGAGATGACAACAAGCTGCCACAAGAACAAGGTTTATCAATATAAAAAAAACAAGGATCTAGGTATTTGCAAGAAATACTAGATCGGAGGTTCCCCAAATGAATGGAGAGGAGATGAAGCGCTTGATTGCTGATGATGAAGATCGAGTTCTCCTCCTTCGATTCCCCAAGGGATGGGGCCTTTGGGTGGATCTAGGTGGAGCTCTCTTGGATGAAGCTTTCAGATCTGATCTGGTCTTTTTCGAATGAATCAAGAGTTCTGGCAGGAGGGGGAAGGCTGGCTTAAATACCCCCTCCCCAGATCTGGCCGTTGCACAACTTTGGGGGCTGGCTTTGGGACTACCAACTTGTTGAGGGGACAGATGATCTTTAGCAGATTGTGGTGTTGGTGCAGGAATTTCTCCAACAGTAGGAGCTTGTTGATCTTGTGTAGATGAGGGCTCCACATGTGTGGAGCATTGTCCTTCCCGATCCGCCACAAGGGGTTCCTCAATGGGGCGGAAAAATCCCACGCCCATTCTTCTTATGGCATCTTGGGGTATTTCAACATCTGCATCATAAACATCAACTTGCCCTACAAAGGAGCCATTATTTTCATCGAACTCCACACTACAAGATTCTACAACAATCCCAGTGAGCTTGTTGTAGACTCTATAAGTGTGGGATTCGGCACCGTAACCAACAAAAATACCTTCTAAAGCCTTGGACTCAAATTTTGACAAACGAACACCTTTAATAAGAAAGAAACACTTACACACGAATACCCTGAAGTATGAGATGTTGGGCTTGTTACCGGTAAGTATTTCATATGGAGTCTTGTCCAAAATCTTTCGAAGATAGAGCCGATTTGATGAGTGACAAGCAGTGGATGTGACTTCAGCCCAAAAATTATAAGGAGACTTGAATTCAGCCAACATAGATCTTGCCATATCCATCAAGGTCCGGTTCTTCCTCTCGGCTACACCATTTTGTTGAGGGGTGTACGCAGCGGAATATTGATGTCTAATCCCCTCTTCGCTAAGAAACTCATTCAAAGTGTAGTTCTTGAATTCGGAGCCGTTGTCACTTCTAATTGCCAAGATAGGAACATTGTGTTGCCGTTGAACTTCATTGGCAAAGTCAATGACGGTTTGTTGAGTCTCACTTTTCAGCTTGAAGAAATAGACCCATGTATATCTTGAGTAATCATCGTCAATGACCAAGCAATATTTCTTCCCACCAAGACTTACATGAGAAGGAGGACCAAATAAATCCACATGAAGTAATTCCAAGATCCTCTTTGATGACACAATAGTCTTCCTCTTGTGGGGAGAGTCATGCATTTTTCCTTCTACACAAGCCCTGCAAACACGATCTTTGGCAAAAGAGACATTGTCTTTTAGTCCAAGGATGTGGCCACCCTTCTGGAGACTTTGCAAAGTTCTCATGTTGACATGGGCTAAACGGCGATGCCATAGCCAGCCCACGTCGGCCTTTCCGAATAGACACATCGGACCCGAAGTGGTTTTCCCCGAGAAGTCCACCACATAGAGGTCATTTTTGACGTATCCAACGAAAGTGACCTTTAGAGACTTGCTCCACAAGAGTAGCACCAAATCATCATCGATAAAAACAGCAAAACCCATTTTGCCAAGGGCACGAACAGAAAGAAGGTTGTAACCGAGGGTCTCAACAAGCATGACGTCCATGAGAGAGATATCGTGGGCAACCACAACCTTGCCAAGACCCAATACCTGAGATTTAGACTTATCACCATAGGAGACTGTGATATTATCATGATTTGGACGCATCTCCGTGATGATCTCCTTGCTTTCGGTCATATGACTAGTGCAGCCACTATCCAGCACCCATTTCGACCCACCAGAAGCATAGCCCTGCAAGAAAATTACTTCTTGGTTTTAGGTACCCATTTTTCAATGGGTCCTTTCATGTTAGTAACAAGGGTCTTTGGGACCCAAATAGACCAAGCAATATATTCATCAAAGGGACCGAAATAATAAGAATAAATATCGCCATAGTCATCACAAAAGAGTTCATAATTCAGATTGTGAGCCCCTGCAAAACCAATATTATTAGTCTTGTCTTTTGTGACATTCTTCTCAGCGGTGCTTATCTTTGATTGCACATTCTTGGTCTTGTTCTTCTTGGTTTTCTTCTTCTTGGACTTGGTGACATACCCAAGTCCCTCTTTACCATGATTTGACCTTTGCTTGCCAAGGACTTCATCAAGCACACCTTTGTCCTTGGTAGTGATGTCCTTGATCACTTCTTTTTCCACACTAGCATTTTCTTTGTTACTATATGTTGAGTTGGACGAGCTAGGAGTATCATATTTGGCCAATCGACTTTGAAGCTGATCATGTGACTCACTGAGAATAGAGAACTTGTTTTTCAACGCCTTGTGAGCATTGTCAAGTTTCTCCAATTCCTCGGAGAGTCTATCATGAGCAGCCCCAAAGTCAATCCTTTCCTTCTTTAACTTCTTTGCTTTGGTGACAGCATTGTCACGTTCCTTAACAAGTTTAGTCACAATTTCATCATGTGAATCTTCAATAGACTCAAGCCTCTCTTCAAGAGAGACCCGAGCCTCTTCCTCCTCTTCAAGAGCATTTTTTAAGGATGCAATTTCCATTGCATCCTCCCTTTCAATTCTGCCCTTTTCCTCAAGGAGAGCTTCGTTTTGGGCCAGCTGATCCATAAGAGCTTCAAAACGAACTTTGTGCTCACCTTTCAAGTTAGTGTAGAAATAATCCAAAGCAATAATCTCTTCTTTAACCTTAAGACTAGTAGGATCATCCATGTCAATCATAGCCTTAGGAAAAGAAGAGTTAGAAGAAGTTACCTCGGAGCTTCTTGCCATGAGGCAAGTAGCATTCTTGTTGATGATGTTTTCGTTCGGAGAATCAAAGAGAGATGTTGATGTAGATGTGGTGGCTATAGCAGCCACCTCTTGAGAGCTATCGTCCTCGTCCTCATCTTCACTCCCCGATGAATATTCTTCTTGAGCCACTAGAACAATCTTTGGTTGCTTCTTGAAAGGAGCATTCTTTTTTACAAACGGTTTCTTATGTGGAGCTTTTGATTTGTCCTTGAAAATGAGTCTTCCTCCATTATCCTCCCTACTTTGATATGAACACTCAGCTACGAAGTGCAGCCGGTCACCACAATTGAAGCATGTTCTCAGCTTGGGATCATTTTCTTTTCTTCCATAGGTTCCACTCTTGCGATCTAGTTCAGCTTTAGCCTTGGCTATATCTTTCCAAAAGTTTCTTGCATAAAGAGCCAAGTATTGTCCGTGGATCCTTTTTATATCCTCGGGATAGTCCAGACCTTCTACCGCATATTCATCATGATCAATCACATTAGTCTTCAAGGCCATGTTGACCCCCTTTTGCATCCCCATAGCTCGAGCACGAGCATCTTCGGCATTCTTGGGAGCCACTTTGAAAGCGGCCATTTCTTGCATTACCTCATTGGATGACATGATGTGATAGTTATGCCTACCTTGGAGAATTTTCAAATCTGTGGGCTCAAATGGCATAAGAGCACTAACATACTTGCGCTTGATCCAAGCATCATCAACATGAGATGCACCGTGGTTTCTGAAGGTTATGGCTATTGCCTTGGGCCTCCTATACATGTCCTCGTGGTCTTCTCCATCCAGCATATAGAATCCTTCAGCTTCATTGCTCAAGGCATCATATCTATTCATTCTCATACTTTCATTTCCGATGAAGAGCTCGGTGAGGGCATCCCAAGCTTCTTTAGTTGTGCTAAGATGCTGAATGTGTGGCATGTCTTTGTCACCCACACCAAGCTGTATCATGTGTAGAGCTGTAGCGTTGAGTTGGCTATCAACCACTTCTCTTCTTGTGAGATTGTTGGGGTTTCCAACATGAAGACCATTTTCGATGATCTTCCACAACTCTATGGAGGAACTGCACACATGAGATTTCATCAAAATTGCCATTGAGAGAAAGTAGATGCAGAAAGTTTGGGTGGATCACCCCTATTATGTTTATGTGGGTGAGGGATAGGTGGATCAAGGGAATACACATGAGAAACCTCATTGTATCCATCCTTACCGCTATCCTTTTTCGAGGAGGAGCTCTTGCTAGTATCATCACCAACCACTTCGTTATCTTTGGAAACAGTTTTACCCGTTTCCTTGGATTGCGGAGTGGTATCCTCAGAGTTAGATGGAGGTGATGCTGCGGATGTGGAGAGACGCATTATCAATTGACGCATCTCTTCCATCTTAGCCTCCATTGAACTCACCAAGGTTGTTTCCAACGTCTTGAGATCGTTCATGGTGACTACCTCCGGAGCATCACTCCCATCTACCTTGGAACCCATACTTCTCTTAGGTGGTTAAGCCCGAAATAAGAGCCGAGGCTCTGATACCAATTGAAATGGATCGTATGGGCACCTAGAGGGGGGGTGAATAGGTGCTAACCAATTTTTAATACTTTTTCAATTTTAGGCTTGACACAAAGTAAATTCTCTAGATATGCAACTACGAGAATTTCCCTATATGTAACCCTAACTACTAAGCACGTAAAAGAGGAGCGAGGAAACCGTAGTGGAGCACGCAGAGACACAGGGATTTGTTTTACCGCAGTTCCTTCCTTGTTAAGGGAAGTACATCTGCGTTGGAGGGGTGGGCGGTTCTAAGACCACCACGCCACAATAGGCCTCACCCTATTCTCCGATGGATCTCGCCACGAGAGGCCTGGTCCACCTTCTCCACTATTGGATCCCTTCGAGGCGGGAACCGGTGACTTCTACAACACTATCGGGGCACACACCCACAACCGAATTGGGGGCTCCCGAGATGAAAACAAGCTGCCACAAGAACAAGGTTTATCAATATAAACAAAAACAAGGATCTAGGTATTTGCAAGAAATACTAGATCGGAGGTTCCCCAAATGAATGGAGAGGAGATGAAGTGCTTGATTGCTGATGATGAAGATCGAGTTCTCCTCCTTCGATTCCCCAAGGGATGGGGCCTTTGGGTGGATCTAGGTGGAGCTCTCTTGGATGAAGCTTTCAGATCTGATCTGGTCTTTTTCAAATGAATCAAGAGTTCTGGCGGGAGGGGGAAGGCTGGCTTAAATACCCCTCCCCAGATCTGGCCGTTGCACAACTTTGGGGGCGGATTATCCCCCCCCCCCTCCCACTTGGGGCGGATTATCCGCCCCCTGGGAAAACTCCGCTCCAAGGGCGGATTCTCCGGGGGAAACTCCGACCCCTCTCTGGGGCTGGCGCCTGCGGAACTTGGGGGCGGATAATCCGGCCCACCTGAGGGGCGGATTATCTGGCCAGACCGGAAAGTCCGGCCAATACTCCGCCCCCTCTCTGGGGCTTGCGCCTTGGCGATGAGCAGGGTGAAGGGAATATGCCCTGAGAGGCAATAATAAAGTGTTTATTATGTGTATTCCAAATATATGATAGATGTTTATTTTGCATGCTATAATTGTATTAATACGGAAACATTAATACATGTGTGTTTAATAAACAAATAGAAAGTTCCTAGTTATGCCTCTCTCATAAACTAGCTCGTTGATTAACAAGATGATCAAGGTTTCCTGATCATGGACATTGGATGTTGTTAATAATGGGATCACAAAATTAGTGTAATGGTGTGATGAACATTCATCCTAAGTATAGCATTACGATCAAACTCATTGAGTTTATATTGCTATAACAACTTACGAAGTGATCCTAATCCTTAGACCATGAGATCATGTCAATCACTAACACCGGAAGAGTTTCTTGATAACATCAAACGTCACACCATAATAGGGTGATTATAAAGATGGATTCAGAACTAACAAAGTGTTATGTTGAGGCTCATGGATCGAGAGTGGAATTTGTTCATCCCGATGACGGATAGATATACTCTGGGCCCTCTCAGTGATATCACATTGATTAGCTTGCAAGCAAGTGATTTGATCACTAGAATGTTATATCACGGGAACGAGAAAAGAGTGCATGTCGGTAACGAGATCAAACTAGGTATGGAGATACCGATGATCGAATCTCGGACATGTAATATATCGTGAAACAAAGGGATTAAGATACTAGCATAAAAGGTTCCGACGATCACAAGAAAGTCATCGTTGAATGTGTGGGAGTCAGTATGGGTCTCCAGATCCCGCTTCTGATTATTGATCCGAGAGGGGTCTCGATCATGTCCGCATTATTCACGAACCATAGGGTGACACACTTAAGAGACACCGACATCTAATTGGAGCAAAAGTTTCATGCCGAAAGAATGAACAAGCGCAGGAATTTATTTCACTAGATACCGAAACAGGTTTTCGGGTGAAATTGCATAAAGTGGTTATGCATGTGAAATAGAATTCTAGCAAGGGGTTATTTGTGAATGTTTGTCATTAAAGTAATTGACAAAATTCTGAATAAAATAAAATAGTTTTATTTAATGAGAGTTTGCATTAAATTTGGTGGAAATTTAATGACATGTTTGAGTGGGATTTTGAGTGGAGGGAATTTAAAGGAATTTTGTGAGTGGAGTGTCCACCCACATGAAGAGGGGAGGGCAAGGGGCAGCCCCCATGCGCCGGCCACCCCCCCTCCTCCTATAAAAGGCACCCCTCTCCTCACTTCTCACTCACACCTCCTCGTGAAGGATCTCTCTCCCCCTCTAGAATTTATCCCCCATGGTCTCGGACTAGCGAGATACATGTTCCTGGTGGCTATTCGGCAAGAAAGAGTTGTGCTTCCGCTGCATCGCTGGAGCGAGGAGGCGTAGGTTGCTCGGTGCCTCGAACGTGTGTGTGAGCACGGATGCGCTGCTGATTTGCGGCGCTAGGACTTCCTCTCGATCTTGAGATCGGCAAGAGATCGTCTACATCAACCACGAGTTGAACTCATTAAGCTTTGTCGGTCTTCAAGGGTATGTTCTCTACGGATATACATCCGCCCGTTGTTTGTATCTAATAGATAGATCTTGGTACATAGTTCACATCGTAGGAAAATTTTTGTTTTCTATGTTGTGAACCCTACAGTGGTATCAGAGCCGGATCTATGCGTAGATGCTTTACACGGGTAGTACACATATGAGTATGTGGGCGATGATGATCATGTTGTTGCTCCTTTGTTGTAATTTTGGATATTGGTGGCATAGTGGGATGAAGCGGCCCGGACAAACGAGTTGACATGCAACTAGTTTGCATAAGTGGCTAGCGGGTGTCTGTCTCTCCTACTATAGTCAATATCTATTTTGCAAACGAGTTGTCAACAATTTGGTTATCCTCGTTGTGGTTCATGTTCGTAGGTAAATACGGTTCTATCTCGAAAGCCCTAAGCCACGTAAAACTTGCAATGGATAAATTAGAGCCGTCTAGTTTAGATTGTTGCTGGGCTAGTGTTATGATATGGTAGTGTTGTAAGTAGAAGTATGAGATGATACTCTTACAACACACATAACGTGTAAACTCCATAGACCTTGGATTTACACATATAGGTATGATGGTGATCATACCACGATGCACATGATAGAGATCGTCTGCGGGAACCATAACATTTCACTAATAAACATGTGATGTTTGATAGCATCTTATATTGCTTGTTTAGCGCTTTGTTAGCATAATAAGATGATCCCTCATTTAAATATCAAGATAAGAATGTGTTCTTCCTTTAGTACGCACCGATTATGTTTCGTCGCTCCAAGACATCACGTGATGATCAGGTGTTCTTGGATCCACGATCATATTTCGGGTCTAAAACAGTTACACACACGAGGGATGTCGTTTTTGAGTGGGAGTTCATTCGTAATATGGATTAGTTGAACTCAATCTATCATACACTTAGTCTAAACTTTACAAATTCTGTTGTAGATGGCACCACCTACTTTTAATTTCAATGTGTTCATGGAGAAAGAGAAACTAGCAACGAACGGTAGCAACTTTACCGAATGGGCCATGAATTTTAGGATTCTCCTCTCTGCTGCACAAAAGCAATACGTGCTAGAAGCGCCACTAGGCCCCCCACCTTTTGATGATGCCCCTGACGAGGAGAAGAATGTCTATCAGACTCGTCAGGAGGACCACAACTTAGTTCATTGCGGCATATTGTATGGGCTAGAGACGGAACTTCGAAAGCGTTTCGAAAACGGCAATGCATTTGATACAATTGGTGAGTTGAAAATTATTTTCGACACACATGCTGCTGTAGAGAGCTACAACGCTTCGGAAAAGTTCTTTAGCTGCATGATGGAAGAGCATGGCTCCGTTAGTGAGCATGTACTCAAGATGTCGGGTTACGCCGATAAGCTTGTGTCCTTGGGAATAACGATTCCCATTGACTTAGGCATCCATCGTGTTCTGCAGTCTCTGCCACCTAGCTATAAGAGCTTTGTGATGAACTATAATATGCAAGGCATGAAGAAGTCTCTCCCCGAGCTTCTGTCAATGCTTAAAACTGAAGAAGTGGAGATCAAAAAGGAACATCAAGTGTTGATGATCAATAGGGACACTGGTTTCAAGAAATACAAGAAGGGAAAACGGAAGGGTAGTAAGGGTGGCAAGCCTGTTGCCGTGCCTGAAAAGAAACCCCGAGTTGGACCTAAGTCTGATACCGAGTGCTACTATTGTAAGGGGACTGGCCACTGGAAGCGCAACTGCCCCAAGTATTTGGCAGACAAGAAGGCCGGCAAGGCAAACAAAGCTATATATGATATACATGTTATTGATGTGTACATGACTAGTCCTCGCAGTATCACCTGGGTATTTGATATCGGTTCAGTTGCTAATATGTGTAACTCGAATCAGGGGCTGTGGAACAAGCGACCGCTAGCAAGGGGTGAGGTCAAGATGCCTGTTGGCAATGGATCAAGCGTTGATGTGATCGCCGTCGGAACGCTGCCTCTCCACTTGCCGTCGGGATTAGTTATAAACTTGAATAATTGTTATCTGGTGCCTGCACTAAGCATGAACATTGTATCTGGATCGTGTTTGATGCGAAGTGGTTATTCATTTAAATCCGAGAACAATGGTTGTTCCATTTATATGAGTGAAATCTTTTATGGTCATGCACCGATGATGAATCGTTTATTTCATTAGATCTCGATGATAATGTTACACATATTCATAATGTTGATGCTAAAAGGATTAAACTTAATGATGATATATCTGCATATATGTGGCACTGCCGTCTAGGTCATATTGGCGTTAAACGCATGAAGAAGCTCCATTCGGATGGACTTTTGGAATCACTTGATTTTGAATCATTTGATACATGTGAGCCATTCCTTATGGGCAAGATGACTAGAACGCCGTTTTCCGGTTCAATGGAACGGGCGACAGATTTATTGGAAATCATACATTCTGATGTATGTGGTCCAATGAGTGTGTCGGCGCGAGGTGGATATCGTTATTTTGTTACTTTCACGGATGATTTGAGTAGATACGGTTATATCTACTTGATGAAACACAAGTCTGAAACCTTTGAAAAGTTCAAGGAATTTCAGAATGAAGTGGAAAATCATCGTAATAGAAAGATCAAATTTCTACGGTCCGATCGTGGAGGTGAGTATCTAAGTTACGAGTTTAGCACTCACATGAAAGAGTGTGGAATTGTTTCACAACTCACGCCTACCGGAACACCACAGCGAAATGGTGTGTCGGAACATTGTAATCGTACTTTATTAGATATGGTTTGATCTATGATGTCTCTGACGGACTTGCCGTTTTCATTTTGGGGTTATGCACTAGAAACTGCTGCATTCACTTTAAATCGGGCACCATCTAAATCCGTTAAAAATACACCGTATGAATTGTGGTTTGGAAACAAACCTAAGCTGTCTTTTCTTAAAGTTTGGCGATGTGATGTTTATGTGAAGAAACTTCAACCGGATAAACTCGAACCCAAAGCGGAAAAATGCGTCTTCATAGGATACCCTAAGGAAACTATTGGGTATTCCTTCTATCATAGATCCGAGGGCAAGGTTTTTGTTGCCAAGAATGGATCCTTTCTAGAGAAAGAGTTTCTCGCGAAAGGTGTGAGTAGTCGGAAGGTAGAACTCGAAGAGGTTATTGAACCTTTTCTTCAAAGTATGGCGAGTAGCGCAACGCCGGAAGTTGTTCCGTAGTTGGCTCCACCTATTGAAGAGGGAACTAATGATAATGATCATGAAACTCTTAAAGAGAGTACTACCGAACCTCGCAGGTCAAGCAGGACGAGTGCAGCTCCCGAGCTGTACGGAAATCCTGTCATGAATTTCATGGTTGATGAAAATGATGACCCTGCGACGTATGAAGAAGCGATGATGAGCCCGGATTCCAACAAATGGTTAGAAGCCATGAAATCCGAGATGGAATCCATGTATGAAAATCAAGTTTGGAACTTGGTGGAATTACCTCACGACCGAAAGGCCGTGGAGAACAAATGGATTTTCAAAAGGAAAACTGATGCTGATGGTAATGTGACCTTCTATAAAGCTCGACTTGTCGCAAAGGGGTTTCGACAAATTCAAGGAGTTGACTACGATGAGACATTCTCTCCCGTAGCGATGCTAAAGTCAGTTAGGATTATGTTAGCAATTGCTGCATATTTCGATTATGAGATATGGCAGATGGATGTCAAAACCGCGTTTCTCAATGGTAATATTGAAGAAGAGTTGTATATGATACAACCAAAGGGTTTTGTCGATCCTAAGGATGCTAACAAGGTGTGCAAGCTTCAGCGATCCATCTATGGATTGAAGCAAGCATCACGAAGTTGGAATCTCCGCTTTGATGAGGTGATCAAAGAGTTTGGATTTGTCCAAACTTATGGAGAAGCTTGTATTTACAAGAAAGTGAGTGGGAGCAATGTGGTATTTCTGATATTATATGTGGATGACATATTATTGATCGGAAATGATATAGATCTTTTAAACAGTGTTAAAAGTTATCTAAACAACAAATTTTCAATGAAGGACCTAGGTGAAGCGTCATGCTTATTAGGCATAAAGATATATAGAGATAGATCTAGGCGCCTAATAGGGCTATCGCAAAGTACATACCTTGATAAGATTTTAAAGAAGTTTAAAATGGACGGAAGTAAGAAGGGGTTCTTACCTATGTTGCAAGGCAATACATTGAGTAAGACTCAAAGTCCGGCTTCGGCGGAAGAAAGAGAGATAATGGACAAAGTCCCCTATGCTTCAGCCATAGGCTCTATAATGTACGCCATGCTATGTACAAGACCGGATGTGGCACATGCTATTAGTTTGACTAGTAGGTACCAATCGGATCTAGGTTCGGAACACTGGATAGCGGTCAAGAATATCCTTAAGTACTTACGAAGAACTAAGGATATGTTTCTTGTATACGGAGGTGAAGAAGAGCTCGTCGCTAAGTGTTACGTTGACGCTAGCTTTGACACCGATCCGGATGACTCAAAGTCTCAATCCGGATACGTATTTCTCATGAATGGCGGAGCGGTTAGTTCGAGGAGCTCCAAACAACCTGTGGTAGCGGGATCAACAACGGAGGCTGAATATGTTGCTACTTCAGAAGTGGCTCAGGAAGCAGTTTGGATGAAGGAGTTCATATCCGAACTAGGAGTGGTTGCAAACGCGTTGGACCCAATGGTGATCTATTGTGACAACAATGGTGCCATTGCCAATGCCAAAGAACCAAGGTCTCACAAGCATTCCAAGCATATTAAGCGCCAGTTTCACTCCATCCGCGAGCATGTCAAGGATGGAGATATAAAGATTTGTAAAGTACATACGGATCTCAATATAGCAGATCCGTTGACTAAAACTCTCCCTAGAGCAAAACATGATCAACACCAGAACTCAATGGGTGTTAGATTTATCACTATGTAACTAGATTATTGTCTCTAGTGCAACTAGGAGACTGAAGGGAATATGCCCTGAGAGGCAATAATAAAGTGTTTATTATGTGTATTCCAAGTATATGATAGATGTTTATTTTGCATGCTATAATTATATTAATACGGAAACACTAATACATGTGTGTTTAATAAACAAACAAAAAGTTCCTAGTTATGCCTCTCTCATAAACTAGCTCGTTGATTAACAAGATGATCAAGGTTTCCTGATCATGGACATTGGATGTTGTTAATAACAGGATCACAACATTAGTGTAATGGTGTGATGAACATTCATCCGAAGTATAGCATTACGATCAAAGTCATTGAGTTTATATTGCTATAACAACTTACGAAGTGATCCTAATCCTTAGACCATGAGATCATGTCAATCACTAACACCGGAAGAGTTTCTTGATAACATCAAACGTCACACCATAACAGGGTGATTATAAAGATGGATTCAGAACTAACAAAGTGTTATGTTGAGGCTCATGGATCGAGAGTGGAATTTGTTCATCCCGATGACGGATAGATATACTCTGGGCCCTCTCGGTGATATCACATTGATTAGCTTGCAAGCAAGTGATTTGATCACTAGAATGTTATATCACGGGAACGAGAAAAGAGTGCATGTCGGTAACAAGATCAAACTAGGTATGGAGATACCGATGATCGAATCTCGAACATGTAATATATCGTGAAACAAAGGGATTAAGATACTAGCGTAAAAGGTTCCGACGATCACAAGAAAGTCATCGTTGAATGTGTGGGAGTCAGTATGGGTCTCTAGATCCCGCTTCTGATTATTGATCCGAGAGGGATCTTGATCATGTCCGCATTATTCACGAACCGTAGGGTGACACACTTAAGAGACACCGACATCCAATTGGAGCAAAAGTTTCATGCCGAAAGAATGAACAAGCGTAGGAATTTATTTCACTAGATACCGAAACAGGTTTTCGGGTGAAATTGCATAAAGTGGTTATGCATGTGAAATAGAATTCTAGCAAGGGGTTATTTGTGAATGTTTGTCATTAAAGTAATTGACAAAATTCTGAATAAAATAAAAGAGTTTTATTTAATGAGAGTTTGCATTAAATTTGGTGGAAATTTAATGGCATGTTTGAGTGGGATTTTGAGTGGAGGGAATTTAAAGGAATTTTGTGAGTGGAGTGTCCCCCCACATGAAGAGGGGAGGGAAAGGGGCAGCCCCCATGCGCCGGCCACCCCCTTGGGGTTCCCCCCTCCTCCTATAAAAGGCACCCCTCTCCTCACTTCTCACTCACACCTCCTCGTGAAGGATCTCTCCCCCTCTAGAATTTATCCCCCATGGTCTCGGACTAGCGAGATACATGTTCCCGGTGGCTATTCGGCAAGAAAGAGTTGTGCTTCCGCTGCATCGCTGGAGCAAGGAGGCGGAGGTTGCTCGGTGCCTCGAACGTGTGTGCGAGCACGGATGCGCTGCTGATTTGCGGTGCTAGGACTTCCTCTCGATCTTGAGATCGCAAGAGATCGTCTACATCAACCACGAGTTGAACTCGTTAAGCTTTGTCGGTCTTCAAGGGTATGTTCTCTACGGATATATATTCGCCCGTTGTTTGTATCTAATAGATAGATCTTGGTACATAGTTCACATCGTAGGAAATTTTTTGTTTTCTATGCTGCGAACCCTACACAGGGGGGGCGGACTATCCGGCCCCCTAGGGGCGGATTATCCGGCGGGGCCGGAAAATCCGGCCAAAACTCCGCCCCCTCTCTGGGGCTTGCGCCTGCTTGGGAAGAGGGAGGGGCGGATTATCCGCCCCTGGTGGGGGCGGATTATCCGCCCCCCAGAAGCAGAATCCTTTTCCCTTTTTCTCATAGATAGCTGCAACACTTCAACACACATTAAATAATCCTTGATATTGTTATCTAGCACACAAAACACTAGGGATTATAAAATGTTCTTTCAGAGAAGGAATCTGTAGAGTCCATCTTTGAATAGGTAAAAGTGCTGCAAACTGAAGGTTCATGAAAACCTTATATTTTTATATTTTTGATGTTTTTATTACATACGGAAGGTTACGAGACGAAACAGAGGAGGAAACAGAGGATAGGTGGCCACACCCACCATTGGCGCGGGCCCCAGCTGGACGCGCCACCAGGGGGTGTGAGCCCCCTGGAGTCCGTCTCCGCCTCGTTTTCGCACGGTACCTTCCTTATGCAGTGAAACTTCATAATATATAACCCCCGGATCCCCCGAGGTTCGTATATCGTGTTCTCATCGTGTTTTCGTTTCGATCTATTTCTGTCAGGAAATACTCTCAAGTTTAGAGGCGCCATGGTCTCCGCCAACGACAAGGGCAAGAAGCTCGTGGAACATGATCCTCAAAACCCCAAGGAAGAGGAGATCTTGGTTGGGGATGAAGAAGACGTGAAGTAGGACGAGCATCCGGACACCCGCGCTACCGTTGCAAGCATTGGAGTGGTGGCAAACCCTACGAAGCTTAGGAGGACAACACGAATGTCTATAGGAGGGAAAATCCGCGTCATATCCTTGCTCCATGGTCACTTCCATCACGCAAAAGAACCCCGTCCATGCTCTCATACATGAGCAACAATATCAAAATATGCCCCAAGGGAGGTTGCCCTCTATTTGGGATCTGCCTCGTTCTAACCATGCATGGAAGGAACACACTAAGAAGGAAGAGTGGGGAAATAATAACAAGTACTAGGATTCTTGGTCCGACGTGATCATGGACCGCATTGAGCATAATTCGGAGTTGATCCGTACTCTAACCTTCGAGATTGAGGAATTGAGGGAACTGATTGAAGAGCTTATCAGAGAACGTCACCACCACCGAAGGATTAATTCGTCATCAGGTTTGGCATCCCCTTGGCTTGTTCCAAGCTTGGGGGAGTGCTACGGTATCACATCATTATCTTTTACCTTTTACCCTTTTAGTAGAGTTATATCTTGGGTAGATAAGTTATCTTATAGGTTGGTTTGCATTGTGGAAGTATCTCTCCTTTAGTTGGTTATCTATGTATCCCTTGGTGTGAGTGCCTTTATGGAATATTAATGAGAAGTCTCATATTTTACCTTTTCCACTTCTTATTTTAGTTTGCAATCTCTATTATATGATTGATCTTGTTGATCAGTATTGGTATCACTTTGGGAGCATCAAGTAGATCTAAATTGGTTTTGGCAAACCGAGCTCTGGTCAGTAGCAACACTTTTTGAGGTTTGAAAGGAAAAGAGAAAAGCTTACAGGTATTCTGTATCATTTATTTTATTTCTTGATTGGCTCATAAGCTTAGTATTATTTATTTAAGATATTTTGTGTCTTCAAGGAAGATTGCATGTTTGTCTTTATCACTTGTATGTTTGCTTGTTTCCTTCAACTCTTTTGCTTGCTACCCAGCCTTGCTAGCCAAAAACCTGTTTTGAGAGGGCATAATTCTCATGCATCCAACCCCTTAAACCAAAACATGTGCCATGTGTGTCCACCATATCTACATATTAGCATTATTGCTATTCCAAGTAAATTCTCAAGCTTCATCTATCTTTCAAATTAAAAATTATTTTGTTATGTGAAAACTAGTTAGTAAAGCTCTCACGAACTTGATGGCACACCTTATTTTCTTGCCCCTAATAAATTTGAACCATTGTATCATCGAAGTTGTATATGCTTGCACCTATACGTTGGAATTAGCAGAACCGTGCTGTCACGGGGAACGCTTTCAACATTGCACCTGTACATTGTACACAGTTGATATCATGCTCTTTTGTTTGCGAATGTCGTCGGTGTGAAATAAAAGGGGAGCTTGTAATTCCATGGAGTTATGTATGTGTGTTAGAGAAACGCCTGGGCCGCTAGCCTAAGCCATGCCTAATCATGGTGGAAACTTGCAACATAAGCATAGTGAGCAATCTGTGAAGCATCCTCAATAAAAACCTATGCAAATAGCAAATAAAAAGATTGTTGAGATGCTCATTGTCTGCTTGCCTTGTCATTTTGATTATGGGATAGCTCCTGTATCATGTGCAATGGGTACCCCATTGGCGGTTCTTTATGACACACATGTACTTACAATGACAAGAACTTACCGGTAACTAAAGTTGAGTAGCATGAGGAGTGGCCCTCGTACTCAAGGGACATGAGATTGCCAACTTATATTTCGTCAAGCATATACTCCTTCCTTGTTCACTTTAACCTTAATCACCTCAAGATGCTTATGATAGGGGCAATGAGATCTCAAAGCTAGTAAGTACCATAATATTTTGAAAGCTCTTTATGAACTTGAAATCCCTACTTCCCTCTATGAAGGTCCCTTTCTTCTACTTCTAAGTTGAGTCAGTAAACCTATTCCTCTCTATCTCCAACAAGCATTTGAGTTGTTGTGTTTCAAGCAGTCATATGTTGATTTATTCAATCATGTTCCCTATCTTCCTTGTTTGCACAAGACTTTATCTAAATGAGTATTACTTTGAAAGCTATCATTGTGAAAAACCTTTTATATTTGAAAAAAAGTACTATTGTTGTAAACTTCTACAAAAGCTTTATTTGAAAACTGTTTTCCAAACTGTTCTCTGACCAAGAACAAAGTTTGCCAATCCCAATTATGATTTATCTTTATGCATCTTTATTGTGACTCCCATAATTGTTGCAAGCTAAGTTATATAATGGTGAGTTGCTTTCTTCTATGAGTTATGAATTGGTAAGGGTGATGCTTCTTTTCCGTATTCTTTTTATCGACACTTCACTCCATAAACCTGTGGACTTGCTTACTGAGCTCCGTTTTCGCTTGGGGACAAGCAAGGTCTAAGCTTGGGGGAGTTGATACGTCCAATTTGCATCACCATTCTATATCATAATTTGCCTCTATTCAGTGATATATTTCATATTAAGAGGTGTTACTTATGTATTTTCATGCTTCACGCCACTAGTCAACACCTTCTGATCCATGTTGGGATCGACACTCTTATTTATCGAAAGTACTACGATACACCCCCTATACTTGTGGGTCATCAGCCGCCTCCGAGGCAGCAATATACTCATCCTCTGTTGTAGATGCTGACACAGTCTCTTGCTTAGAACTTTTATAGCTCACAACCCCTCTGTTTATAATAAACACGTATCTAGATTGTGAACGAGAATCATCTGAATCAGTGAGATAACTCGCATTCATGTAACCCCTTACACTGAGTTCATCCTTACCCCCATACACTAGGAACACATCCTTAGTCCTTCTCAAGTACTTTAGGATTGTTTTCACCGCTGACCAGTGGATTTATCCAGGGTCAGCTTGGTATCTGCTCACAACACTTAAAGCATAGGAAACATCTGGCCTAGTACAAATCATGGCGTACATGATGGATCTGATCACCGAAGCATACGAAATCTCACTCATCTGACTTCGCTCATCAGTTGTCAAAGGCACTGAGACTTGCTAAGTTTTACGCCATGGGACATCGGTAAGAACCCCTTCTTAGACAATTCCATGTTAGACAATTCCATGTTCCAAGCGACAAATACTTTGTCCTCTTCTCGGTTGTAGAAGTAGTAACCCAAGGTTTCCCTTGAATACCCCACGAAAATACACTTATCCGACTTGGCTGTTGATGAGTGCATATTTGCATCATGTTTTATATTATTATTTTGCATTGTAGTGTTAGGATCTTGGTATTTTATGGCGTTCGCACGCACCTTTTATGTTTATTTTCACCAGGATCAGGACAGATGATAGACACGATGGAAACAATTCTTGGACCAGTTGTATTGAAGCAAAAAGGAGTCAAAAAGCGCAAATCGCTAATTTGGAAAATATCAATAACACCAGAAGAAAACCCGAGGCGATCGTAGCAACCAGTGCGTTTAACGACCAACTATACGGCGGGAAGAATTTCTCCAGCCGTATAGTTCTCGATGCATAGTTGGAGCCGCCACCGCCTCCTCAAATAGTTTTGCCTTGTGCAATTGGATCAGGGAGACGACATACAAAACGACCAGAAATCGTAGAAACCTCACCTCCGGAAGGGATATGGAGGGGGAACTCATCCACCAGTGATCCATCTTCACCCTACGCAGATCTGGGAGGCTAAGGCATCGATCTTCATCATCAACCGCTGCATCACCACCATCTCCATCCATCTCATCTACATCTTATCTAGATATTGTTGTAATTTCCATACTCATTGTGGATTTATACAAGTGTTATTCATCTATGATAGATTCCATTGTCTTTGCCATGATGTTGATTGCCTCCATGTTTGAGTAGATCATTAGTTCATGGGGAGATGGATAAACCATAGCATGATATTGAAATAAAATAAAGTTTAATATGATATTCATCGTTGTGACCATGTGTTAGATTGTCTTCATCTTGATGTTGAGATAAGTCGACCTCTCAATATTTGCCTCTTGTAAGGACTTGATGGAGGGAACTACTTGTTGGTAGATGGAGGTGTGCTAGCACTTACAATGACTATAAAGCTGTTGACACTCCTTACATATCGACTTGGGAACCGAGGAAACTCATGGAATATTGCCCATGCCATGGGATACATCCTATGAGATAAAGTCCCTTAATAGCACAATAATTCAATTGATGTTGATTGCTTGTCTGCTGTGGTTATGAGGATAATGTGAGCAGTGATTTCTGCCTATTAGTCCAATTACAGAGTTCCTCCCACAAATACATAGTTGAGATTGTTCACGATAATAATCTGTACCTTAAACCCTTTATAATGCTAGAGGTGTATCCGCTATTCCCTGTGACATGGTTATACTCCACTACGCAGCATTGTCATACCTAGTCCAGCCCAAGGAAGGCCCACGACAATATACACGGCCTGTGGAGATGTCGGTGGCCCAAGCCCATGACATCTTCGGATCCTTGGAGAGCAAGACTAGAACGATAGAATTTTGAAGGGGAAAAACCCTAATCTGTAACCGACTCGACCTACGCCCGGGACTTGCCTATCTATATAAAGGCTAGGAGGGCACGACGAGGAGGGCTCTTCAACTCACCTCATACGCACCTCATGCCATATTGCATCTGCGCACCCCTGTAACCTTCGGTTTCGCCATAATCAAGAGCAGACAAGTAGGAGTAGGGTTTTCCCTCCGAGGGCCTAAACCTGGGTAAACCTCATGTCCCCGCGTTGCTTGTCTGTTAACTGTTCCACGATCTCTAGTATCCCCATCTTCTCTAAAACCCAAGTCCATAACAATGGGCATTGACGAAATCAACCCTCGTCAATTGGCGTCGTCTGTGGGAACTAGGGATGCTGATTGTGCGATCATGACGGTTCCATCCGGAGCGATCTACAACTCATCGGCAACGGAGAGCCATCTCCTCTTTGGCACCTTTGACTTCACCGCCCACTCGCCAGCCACCATGAGGGATTTTGAGCCCGTAGGCGACGGGCTCGAGATCTGTTCGGGAGCTTCTGCTTCCAGGTGGGGCAGACTGGCACCCTCTGCCTCCCAGAGCGAGTGCCGCCACCATCCATCAGGCCCGCTTCATGGGTCCCACCCATCGTCATGTTACGCACGTTGACGCTAATAGATGAGTCATACGACAGCAGCTGCTGCAACTCAGATCTGTGCGGCCCTCCCTCAGATGAAGGATCCTACAGTTTCGGATCCGAAAGCTACGGCAGCAGCGATCCAGCCCGCGGATGCTACCAATGCGTCGTGGTCATCCAAAGAAAAGTAGAACCACCACCAGGTTCGAGTGCGGCAAATCCACTGCCCAAACCAACCCTCGACCCGCAAGCCGGGAACAGAGGAAACAGAGGAAACAAAGGAAACCCATCCCTCTAGCCCAACGAAGGCGACGCTAACGCCTACCAGAAGATCAACCTCAACGAGGGCGGATGGCGCCAGGCACGCGAAGACGTGGCAGGCAACATGATCCTACCTGTGAATGCTTCACGGGATATGCTGATGGCATACCACCTCCTCCTCATCGGCGAGCATAACCGGTAGGTAAAACTGCAGGAGGAGCTCGACAAATGCAAGTAGGCAGCTTCGGAGTCTAGCGCGCGGCGAGCTGTGCTCTCCGCCGGTGGTGGCTCCAGTTCACGTGACAACCATGCCAACAAGCATCGCTTTCGCACAGAGCACATGGACCCCGCCACGCGACACGAGGTCACCAGGACCCTCAACACGTCCTTCATGGTGATGGATGCCAACGGCAACGTCACGCCGAAAATGCCACAGGCCGCGATCATGGCAGCCACCACCTATCTCGCATCCCATCCGCCTCTGGCAGATGACCCAAAGAGTTCCATACACAAATCCGCGCTAGCAGGACTCGGACTTGTCGGAGCTGCGCTCCACAACGAAGCTCCTGCGGAGCCGACGAAGAAAGCTACGGTCAGGTTCAACCGCAGTCCTACTCCCTCATCCGAAGAAGATGAGCACGACCTGCCCCGACATCGTAGGAGCCCGCGGCACCGCAGCAGCGACTATGACGCTCGAAATGACCTCACCCAACGCAAGATAGACAAGGCACGCGCCAAGCGCGCGTGCTCGACCGAATCTGATGAAGAAGACGATGAAGAACTATGTGGAGCCAGATGCTTCAGTAGATCCGTTCGGCAAACGCGGATGCCAAAAAATTTCAAGATCTCTTCAGAAACTCCGAAGTTCAACGGGACGCAGGACCCGAAGGCCTGGCTTAGCGACCGCCTCTCATCCGTCAAGATGCACGGTGGCAACAGGAACACTGCCCTACAATGCCTTCAGCTGCAGCTAACAGGGGCAGCTTGAATCTGGCTTAGCAGCCTCTCCTCAACTTCCATCCGAAGCTAGGAAGAGCCGGCGTATATTTCCATCCGAAACTTCAAGGGCACCAGCAAGAGGCCAGCCTCGATCAAGGAACTGCGGGCCTGCACCCAACGAACGAGCCAGTCCATTTGCTCGTACATACTACGCTGGTCCAACATCAAGAACTCTGCCGTGTACATCTCCGAGGAAAGGACGATCGATGCCTTCAAGGACGATGTCAAGCTCCCATACTTCAAGGAAGAACTGGGGTGCATCCAGCCCAAGACGCTCGACCACCTCATGGACATCGCCAACAAGTGTGCTTCCACAGTCGGTCACATGTTCGGTACTCGATGAAGACCTTCCTCTCCCTTGTTCCAGCAGGCATCAGAGGTTGTAGATCTCTCCTCATGATTCCAGCAGCACGACGACGTGGTGGTGGAAGTAGAGGGAAACTCACGCAGGGCTTCGCCTAAGCCAGAGCGGGTATGGTGGAGTAAAGAGGGCCTCGACGATCTAGGGTTTGGAGGGCCGAGGGTTTAGAGGTGGTGGGCGGTGGCTAGGGTTAGCTAGGCGGCAGTTTAGAGGGGCTTCTAGGCGGTGGCGACTTGAGAGGGCTAGGGGCCGACGGCGAGGGTTTCAAGTGGGGAGCAAGGGGGCGCCCCCTCCCCTCTATTTATGAGCGTGAGAGGCGGTTTGAGGGGAGGGGAGTCCTCCCCCAACTCCTCCTTGTGGCCGGCAGCAAGCGGAGGGAGGAATCCTTCCCTAGGTGGGATTCCTTTCCTCCCTCCACTAGGCAATCATGTTGGGATTTGACTTTTTCAAATTGGCATTTGACTTTCAAACTAGAGTTTGATTTCTCTCTTCCCATTGCCCAGCCAAGCGACCTAGGATATGAAGCAACCATTCCACTTTGGTACGACACATCCATGTACCCTTCCCACTCTGGATTGGTGGACCTTCTAGACCCTTCTAGAACATTCCGATGAAAACACTGAAACCATTCCCGAACTCCGGAATTGGACTTTCCTTATATAATATTATTCTCTGGATCTCCTCGTGATGTCCTGGATCCAATCCGAGACTCCGAACAACATACAGTCTCTTACTCACATTCCATATCTACTAAACAACATCGAATCCTTAAGTGTGCCTCCCTATGGTTCATGAATTATGCAGACATGATCGAGACTCTTCTATGATCAATAAGCAATAGAGGAATCTAGAAATTCATATGGTTCACACATAATTCTATGATTACTTCGTGATCTAATGAACCATTTACATACGCTACCAATTTCCCTTTGTGTCATGATACTTTACTTATCCAAGGTTTGATCGTTGGTATCTCTGCATACCTAGTTCAACCTTGTTACCGATAAGTACTCTTTACTCGTTCCTGTGATATGTGATGCCTTGTGATCCAGTCACATACTTGCAAGCCAATTGGATGACATTCCACTAAGAGGTCCCAGAGTATATCTATCCGTCATATGGATGGAAAAATCCCACTCTTGATCCATGTGCCTCAACACATACTTTTCGAACACTCAATGCCACCTTTATTACCACCCAGTTACGAAGTGGTGTTTGATGTCATCAAAGCATCCATCCGGTGATGGTGATTAACATGATATCATGGTCAAAGGATTTAGGTTACTATGTATCTAAAAGCTTATAGCAAACGAACTATTGAAATGACTTGATATTATGCTACTCTTAACTATAGGAGTATGTCCATCACACCATTATCCTAATGATATGATGTTGTTATTAATAACATCCAATGTTCATGATTAGAAAACCATAATCATCTATTAATCAACAAGCTAGTATTTCAAAGAGACTTTACTAGGGACTCTTACATGTTTACAAATCACACAAGTATTAATGTTTTCGGTTAATACAAGTATAGCATGAATGTAAAAATTTATCATAAACACAAAGATATAATAATAACTACTTTTATTATTGCTTCTTGGACATATCTCCAACACATTGATCATCTCCCACCTAATATTCCATGCACCCGAGTGCGATTGATCCAATCAATCTTTCACAAAACTGATGAAAGTACAAAGGAAGTCGCCTAGAGGGGGTGAATAGGCGTTTAAAAATATTACGGCTTAGGCTCAAGTAAATGCGGAATAAAACTAGCGTTAAATTTATTGAGCACAAAACCTAGCCACTAAGTTCACCTAAGTGCACCAACAACCTATGATAAGCAATACAAGCAACAAGGTGATAGCAAGATATAAATACTTCAAGCACGATGGCTATCACAATGTAAAGTGCATAAGTAAAGGGCTCGATTGAGAGATAATCGATGGATGCGGAGACGAAGATTTGTTTCTCGAAGTTCACTTCCAAAGAAGCTACATCTCCGTTGGAGAGGTGCGATGGCGCAATGCTCTCCGAACGCCACAAATGGCTCACCTCGAGGTGTGGTGGATCGATGCTCACCCAACGCCACACAAGGCCTCACCCCGGATGCGGAAGCACGTAACTCACCGACGCCACAAAAGGCTCACCCTATTCTCCCAAGTGCGCACCACAAAAGGCGGGCACTTGCTCCACTATGGGATGCTTGAGGGCGGTCACCGAACCCGTACAAGATTGGGGCTAACTCCACAACTCAATTGGAGGCTCCCAACAACAAAGCCACAAAAGGCTACAATGCCACAAAAGGCCAACAAAGCCACAAAAGGCTACAATGCCACAAAAGGCCAACAATGCCACAAAAGTCCAACAATGCCACAAAAGGTCAACAAGACCACAAAAGGTCAACAATCCAACCACACAACCATCTAGGGTTCCAAGGAACCCAAGAGAAACAAACCCACAAGCTTGAACTCGCCGAATCTCCGAGGAGAACTCAAACCTATGCACCAAATGCAAGGGCAAGTCCTTCTCTCCCAAATTCCAACAAAGCTACAAAAGCTATTGGGGGAATAAGGGAGGAGGAACACAAGAGTAGAACACAAGAGGAGAACACACAACTCTCCAAGATCTAGATCCCAATGATTCCTTCACAAAGAAGGGATTTAGCTTGGGGGGTTGTAGATCTAGATCTCCTCTCTCAAATCCCTCAAAAAGATGCAAGAAACATAGGAAGGGAAAGGGGAGAGGGAAAGCTTCTTCAAGGTCAGCAATGGAGGAGAGAGAGAAAGCCAAGAACCAAGAAAAGAGCTGTTACCCACGAAGGGGAAGAGGAGCCCCTTTTAAAGGGCTCCCAGATCTGCCTGTTATGGGCATTCGCGACTCCTGGCCGGAACTTCCGGTGGGAGGCCGGAAGTTCCGGTGGCACACAGCCAACGGTCAAAAACTGCGGAGCGAGAAACTAAAAAAGCGAGTCCTAGTCGGAACTTCCGCCGGTCCATCGGAACTTCCGGTGGGAGCGAAACTTCCGGTGGAAGTTCCGACAAATAGACATATCCAAAACAGAAGGTTACTGAACGTGAGTGGAACAAGAGCCGAAAATTCAACCGGAACTTTCGGCGGCAACTAGGCCTGAGCGGAACTTCCGGTCCCTGGCCGGAACTTCCGGTGGGAGCGGAACTTCCGGTGGAAATTCTTACTGAAGTTCCGTCAAATAGCACATCCAAACAGAAGGTTACTGAATGTGAGCGGAAGAAGACCCGGAACTTCCACCAGAACTTTCAGCGGCAAAAATTCCCTAGAGGAACTTTCGATGGCAAGCCGGAACTTCCGGTCAGGGAAATTCCAGAAACCAGAAAACCAAAAACGCAATAATTGTTGCATCCGAACTCCAAACGGGATGAAACCAATTTTGTTGGAAAGATAACGACGAAATATTTGGTATCACCTTGGGAGAAAATACCATCACTATATATGTGAAGTATCCCCTAATGTGTGGAGCCGGAAAACTCGCAAGATCAAAACCGCAATAATATATGCAAGTGAAATCCTTATATGATGAACTAGAGCTTGTTATGATGATGACCACAAGCTCTAGATCCTCTCATGGACAAGAACCAAATAACAACCAAGAAAGATGATGCCATGAATGCAAAGGTTTGAGATCTCTCCGAACGATGCAAACGAGACACCCGCTTGAGAGCCCCTCATGATAGAACGACTATCTATCCTAAACCCGGTCTCCCAACTAACAACACGAGACCGTCAAAAGAGAAGCCCTATCAAGAACATACCTTTGCCTTGATCATCCCACTTGAACTTGATGTAGACCGTCTTGTTCTTCTATAGTGGGAACACCTTTCTTGTTTGCTCTTTCTTGATGAAGATGAAGACTTGCAAATTGCTCCCCCATACTCCATGGGGAAACCTCTTCTTTGAACTTGTCTTCATCACCCCATGATCATGAGGATGGCCAGCTTCAAGCATGGGATCTTCTAGAGATGGCGCATATTGATCTCGCCCTTCTTCATCCCTTCTTGAGGTTGATCCATCTTGATGCAACTCTTTGCACATGTCTTGATCAACCTTCAAGCTCCTTCTTTCTTCATGATTCCAATGGGCACAAAGCCCTTGGACATTTCTTCATCTTACAACCTTGAGACCAACACATGTCCCAAGCGATGCCAATGGACAAACCTACAAGTGAAACTCAATTTACACATTAGTACATAGAGATTGTCATTAATTACCAAAACCACACATGGGGCATACATGCCCTTTCAACTGATCTATCTCATAGATCTGCCGCCGAAACCCTAAGTAGATCCGATCTACCACCTCACGCATATCACATATGCATAGATCAAGAGCCTAGAACTAGAAGCTTTTGCTCTGATACCATTGTTGGGTCGTGGGCCGATAAACAAAACTTTTATCTAACACGATGCTCCCAAGATCCAGCTCAGGTAATAGGCCATGAGATTTACCACTAGACGCGCAGATGCAGATCGATGTAGTGCGCCAGTTGATGCTGTGCCGATCGATCACACGAACATCTCCACTGGATACCCACAAACTTCTTCACCATATCCCTTTGTCTCCAGCGCCTCACGTGCAACGCCTCTACCGGTATCCACACATACAAAAAGGAGAATGGGCAGGGGACTGCTAGATCCTGTCTAACACGATTTGGGAGTGGAGAAAATGACGGCTAGGTCAGAGACTATCTGTTG
This sequence comes from Avena atlantica, assembly GCA_910589765.1. Taxonomy (NCBI): domain Eukaryota; kingdom Viridiplantae; phylum Streptophyta; class Magnoliopsida; order Poales; family Poaceae; genus Avena; species Avena atlantica. Next base: position 136,119,988 of record OU342739.1, read on the forward strand.
TCGCTCCACTTATATACACATCTAGTTGGGCTCAACTCTTGAGGCCCATCTAGGTTGTAACCCAACTACGACATGAATCTCATCCACATGGGCTCCTTACCCTTAAGTGTGTGATCCTGTAGGTTCATGTACAAATGGACACGACAGGAGCTACACCTTCAAGTATCTCGTCATGGCTTTGAGTCTCACTCACTCCCATGAACACTTGGTCTCAAGTCGATAGATGGTAGCGGCCTCTAGCAAGACGTGCCATCTTCCAAATGTCGTAAAGTCCGGAAGACAAACCTTCAATGTCACTTTCGTACAAGTCCCTTTGCCACATGATATACGTCGTCAATATATGGGCGAGTGTTGTCATCCCTTTAATAGCTTAACCCTATTCTCGTTTCGTGATATGCAATTCACTAGACTAACTCTTAGTCCGACTCCTTAGTTAACACTTAACTGAGTAGCGCATGGCCATGCTTCCGAATCATTGTCATACAAGAGGGCCCAGAGAATATCTCTCCACTACGGAGGGGCAAATCCTATCTTAGTAATCTATGTCACGCAGCTTGATTCACGACCAACCCGAAATCTACCTTTATAACTGCCCATTTACGGAGAAACGTTTGATAGAACCTAAGTTGGCGATCCACAACTCGGATCATGCGATCACCTTAGGTCAAAGTATTCCATTGTATGAGACTGCAAATGACAACATGCTCGTTGCATCTCAACCGCGGGTCAGTCTGTCACATCCCAAAATTATTCTAATTTTGGAATGTGAAATAAATAAATAAGTTTGATTGATTGTTTAATTATGTTGAAAATTATCAAAGAGAAGAAACTTTTTGAGTAGAAAATCCTCTCAACCTTGAATTCAAAATCTTATATTCTTTTGTTATGACCTAAGTAGCCATATAGGCAAAAGGGCATGGATTCATTATGGATTGTAGAATTGGTGTACAAGATTTCAAAATGAAAATCATGAAGCATTTGTAAGCATTTCATTACATCCATGTAAAGTTCTCACGAACTAAATCCAAATCCTGATATCTAAATCCTATAGTTGATTCGCCCAAATGTTCCTAAGGGTAATTAAATTGACTTATTAAAGCCCACTGTTGCTAAGGCATAAATTATTGATAATTATAGCCTAAAGAGATCCAATTAATACTAGAAACAAAATTGAGCTCATTTGGAGCTAGTATGAAAAAGTTATGGAATAAATACAAACAAATAAAGATATAAATAAAATGGAATATACAAGGATTTATAAATCTACTACTTCTAAACTAGTAAAAATATTACAAATTTGATCCTATAATGATCTATTCGATTTTATAAAAATTTAGAAACAAGAATCATATCATTTGGAGTTCGTATGCAAAAGATATGAGGAAAACAAGTAAATAGAAAAAGAAATTTTTTTTTTCTAACGGGTCGGCTCACCTGGACCGACCGGACCGACCGTACCAGAGTACCTCACCGGATCGATCGCAGGCTCGCTTTAAAATCCGTGCAAAATCTGTTTTAACAAACCTATCTCTACTCAAACTGCTATAACTTTTTATTTACAACTCCGAATCGACTTCCGTTTGTTTCTACTTGTTCCCTACTCCAATACATATCTCTACAACGTCCTAAATATCCATATAAACTCGTGGAGCCACAGCTGTACAAGTTTCCCTTCTCGAAATCCCGAATCTACACATGCCTGAATCTTATTTCGCTTTTTAACCAATCTAGACTTCGTCGTTTGCCTTCGGACAAAAAATGAAAGTTGTAGGAATCGTCAAAATATTTCAATCCCGACAAACCTCACCTATTTTTATCCACCATAGCCGGAGAATTTCGTATCGCAATATTTCAGATCTTACGGTGTAAATCCAAGATGTACTCGCGCTCGTTTGTTCAAATCCAAATTCCTTTGGTGAGAAGGTAGGAATAATGATTCCCCACAACTTTCGTGTTCTAAGTTTTTCAATTTGACCTACGGATTTGTCTCTCTAACACATATCTATTTCTTATCTATTCTGAGCCAAAATCGGGTCAATCTCTTCTTCTAGCCACCGGATCCTATCTAGACGGTCGAGATCCAACCAAACCGGTGCGTGCCATGTCGTCATCCTGGTCAGCTTCTTCATCAACTCCACGTCAACGTTAGGTCAACATCTAGTCCCAGTCAACATGCAAAGTCAACTTGTCCAGTCAGCGGAATATTCCGTTCGAATTTAAAATTGCATATTATAGGTCTAACTTGTAAAATTTATTAGAAATTCATACCACGTCCAAAAATTGCGTATAATATATCAAATTGAAGATAATTTTACGTAGAATCATCTTATCAGAATAGATCCAACTTTAAATGTAAGTGGTTACTGCAGTAATTTAATTAGTTTTAATGGTATTTTAGGTTAATAAACTCATAGGAAATTATCTGTAACTCCGAAAAATATGAACAATATATCAAATTGAAGCTACTGTAATGTAGATTAATAATATCTCGTTGGATCCAGCATTTGCATATTATTTAACCCGTAGCAATTTAGTTAGTTTTAATGGATTTATAAATCATTAAATTCATAGTAAATTAATTGCTTGTCACAAAAATATAAATGATATACCGATGGAAAGCTGGTTCCATGTAGATCATCATTATGCAATTAGTTTAGCATTTTATTGTAAGGTTTTGCCGTGAAGATTTAAATGGTTTAATGGCCTATTTAGAGTAATAAATTCATAAGAAAATAAATACTATTCAGAAAATTACAAATAATATGTCCCTGAAATCACAATTCCGTGGAGATTACAAATATAATTTTAGTTTGATTTTTAGACAATAGAAACTATATGAATCATTTAAAACTCATTAAAAACTATTTAAATCATACAAAAAGATCTATAACTCCGATTAGGGTGAATCCAACGCCTACTGGTTCGTATTAATGTCCTCTATCCAGTAAACCCAAGAAACAAATTTAATTCGACAGTTAGAATAGGCGTTACAACAGAACTATTAAAAACCCTATATTGGCAAGTAATTATTAATAACAAGTACTCCATTGCATTAATTGGCCTCTTGCATGCATCATATACTTAAATATTGTTTAGAGAACTAAAGTTACAACCATTGTGACTTATTAAATTGTCATGCATGCATTTGTTGCATTTGTTTGATCTCTATGTGCTATTGTTTATGTTGTATGCAATTGTTTGATCGATAGATTGCGAGGAGTGCAACGTGTGTGATTGCAACTACTATGGTTGCAAGTATTGTGGTTATGACGAGTGAAACCATTATATCTATGAGGATTGTGAGGATTATCTAATCGACTACATCTACAACAAAGGCAAGTGGTGCTATCTTGGTCATAAATGTCCTACTATTTTCCTATGCATTGTAGATGTTTTTGTAGAATTGCATATGTAGGAATTTATGTGTATATGATATTCTATGTCCCATATTATTCCCTAGTATTCCTTGTTTATGAGCCATCGTATTGGTAGATTGCTTAGCTATGCTATTTAGACGAGGAAGGGGATCACATCATGAAAAGTTATATGTTTTGAAAGGCTTATGTTTTGCTAAATGACAAACCAACATGTTTTAATGAACCACCTGGGCGAAATGGCATTGATTGGGTCATCGAGTGTGGTTTATGGTGGGGAATGCCACCCAGGACACTGAGAAATGATTGGTTTATTTGTTTGGAAGCTTTCATGTGCAACCATGTGCCAATAATGAAATGGGCGGTTGGTTGAACTCAGTAGGTTGTGGTAACTCGAACCCGTGTATCCAGAGATGTAGATAGTGTAGGTTGGACCGGTGCGCGTCGGGATTGAGGAGCTACTTCCCGAACGGTTCCTTCTTGGACTTCTCCCTATCATCACCCAATATGAGAGTGGTGGTACGAGCTGGGCTGGCCAAGTCACATGGGTAAAGTGTACTAACCCCTGTAGGGTGTATAAACTAAGTACTTAGCCGTGCCCCCGGTTATGGACAATTTGAGCGACCTGATACTGATACTATGATATTTCTCACTCATCCTTATTTCTTAATTACTTAAAACTTGTTGGGTGAACATAATTGGGTAGGATCACCTGGGAGTGAACCAGAGTGTCCTATTTATCGTATTGGAAAACTACTTTGTTACAAATGTTAGGATAAAATTGTTGCTTTATGCAAATGAGCCTGAACTCCACTTGGCCAAATAAGCATGTAGTTGATAGATCTGTTGTTAACCACTTTAGCCTACTTGCCATACATTCAATGTATTGACCATTCGTGGCTGCAACGTTTCATGTTGCAGGTTATATCGTATCTGAGTGATCGTTTATAGGTCGCGAGACTCCACTCAACAATTGTTCGCCTATGGCACATTTGGAGGATGGAGATCTACCTTGTATTCGTTTTCCGCTGTGTACTTGAATAAATAATGTAAATTCTGGATCATATTCATTGTATTTATGATGCACAGTTATATTTGGTATCATTTTGTATTGTGTTTGCCAGTGAACCGATCTAGGGATTGGCACTATACACATGAACTCAGCCTTATCAGGCGAGGGTGTTACAAGATGGTATCAGAGCTGTGTGTTGACTGTAGGATCGTGACCTTAGAAATGGATTAGCAATAGAAGACCTCTATTAGGAGAACTATCATATTTTATACTTATTAGAGTTTTTATATTCCTTGTCTATCTTTTCTATAACATCTTCTTGTTCAAAATTTGTAGTTGTCCATTCTTATGATACCTATATGAGAGTTGGCCTACAAGTAAAGAACAAATAACATGACATAAATGAACATCTCACCAAGTTTGGTTAGGCCTAGACCACCATATTTTATCTCTTTAGGAGATCATCGCTATCGTGTTAGCATATTGTTTTTACCAACTTATGTGGTATGACAATATAGGTTGCTTGCTTATTTGTACTGAACCATATCGTGTGATGCCTTGTTTAGGATCTGTTGTTTTGAAACTCTAAAGTTGCTGGAGTTTTCGTGTGGTTTTAAAATTATTTTAATGGTGTGAATTGATTGAAATTCGTGGGATTACTGCTACAGTTTTCTGCCTGACCTGTTGTACCGCGCGATTTTTCATATTTTATTGGTAACTCAGAAAAATCTAAAAAAATAGGATCTGGAGCGTAATTACCTATAATACATGCACAAAAATTGGCTAAAATTCCTGACGCGTTTATGTCGTTCAGAAAAATTCGTGAAACCTGTTGTACCGTTTTGACAGATTTTGTTTGTTGCTTATATGTTGCTCTATTTTACTCTAGTATTGTTTCCAATGCTTTCAAACTATTTTGTGGTTATATACTACTAAATTTAGACCTCTGTATTATTGTTATGCAAGTGCTTGCTTGTGTGTTGATTTCTTATGATTGTTTTCTTGTTTGTGACATTGATTGCTTCATATAGTTATGAGTAGGATTACTTCCTTAGTAGCTTCTTCTCCCTACAATCAATTCTTCTCTATCTCAAACCCATGGAACTATAATGATGTGTTGAATACATGGAGAAGGATTAAGTGGAAAGTTTTACAACATAATGCATCGACAAAGGAGAATAGTTCATCTAATGCAACAGAAGGATGTGGAAGTATGAAGTGTTGCACATGATGTTATGTAGTAGATTACCCAACCTGAAACTTGAAGTATCAATAGCTTAGTTTTAGTAGTAGCTTTGTTGATTGGATACATGGGAGTATACATAGAGCATTAGCACGTGCCCATGGAAACATTCTTTAAGGCAAGTGAGAATGCCCGAGTGATAGAAAAACGTGATTCATCTATCCTCATACATGGTAATGATTTGGGTACAGGATGGATTGATCACCATTCCTACTACTCTTATTATTCGCTCTTGTACTATTGGCTTTGCGAATCTTGAGTGCCCTTTTCAACCTTAGCAGAGAGTCGACGTTGAGCCTAAACCCTAGAATGGTATATTGTTACACCCTTCTAAAAGCATCCATTGCTAAGCATAGGAATGTACGGTAAGGATGAATCCCAACCGTGAATTATGGGCACCGTGAAGTAAATGTTCCCTATTTTCCCACCATGAGAGTTTTGCTAGTTTAAGAAGGGCTTTCTCAGAAACTATCAATCATGGAATTAAAATGTGCTAGAGACATTGTGCCAATAAATGTCTAAAGGAGAATCAATTTGAAGCCAAGTGAATCCTTGAGAAGTGACCTAGTCAGATTTCTTTTAAGGGCGGTAGCAACCTAATGGATCCCGAACCTTTCTTTCTTTCTATCCTTCCCAAATCTCGGGACAAGATTTCTTTTAAGGGTGGTAGTCTGTCACATCCCAAAATAATTCTAATTTTGGAATGTGAAATAAATAAATAAGTTTGATTGATTGTTTAATTATGTTGAAAATTCTCAAAGAGAAGAAACTTTTTGAGTAGAAAATCCTCTCAGCCTTGAATTCAAAATCTTATATTCTTTTGTTATGACCTAAGTAGCCATATAGGCAAAAGGGCATGGATTGATTATGGATTGTAGAATTGGTGTGCAAGATTTCAAAATGAAAATCATGAAGCATTTGTAAGCATTTCATTACATCCATGCAAAGTTCTCACGAACTAAATCCAAATCCTAATATCTAAATCCTATAGTTGATTCGCCCAAATGTTCTTAAGGGTAATTAAATTGACTTATTAAAACCCACTGTTGCTAAGGCATAAATTATTGATAATTATAGCCTAAAGAGATCCAATTAATACTACAAAATTTTAGAAACAAAATTGAGCTCATTTGGAGCTAGTATGAAAAAGTTATGGAATAAATACAAACAAATAAATATATAAATAAAATGGAATATACAAGGATTTATAAATCCACTACTTCTAAACTAGTAAAAAGATCCTATAATGATCTATTCTATTTTATAAAATTAGAAACAAGAATCATGTCATTTGGAGTTCGTATGCAAAAGATATGAGGGAAATAAGTAAATAGAAAAAGAAAAAAAAGATTTTTTTCTCTAACGGGTCGGCCCACCTGGACCGAACGGACCGACCGAACCAGAGTATCTGACCGGATCGATCGCAGACTCGCTTTAAAATCCGTGCAAAATCTGTTTTAACAAACCTATCTCTACTCAAACTGCTATAACTTTTTTATCTACAACTCCGAATCGACTTCCGTTTGTTTCTACTTGTTCTCTACTCCAATACCTATCTCTACAACGTCCTAAATATCCATATAAACTCGTGGAGCCACAGTTGTACGAGTTTCCCTTATCAAAATCCCGAATCTACACATGTCCGAATCTTATTTCGCTTTTTAACCAATCTAGACTTCGTCGTTTGCCTTCGGTCAAAAAATGAAAGTTGTAGGAATCGTCGAAATCTTTCAATCCCGACAAAACTCATCTCTTTTCATCCACCACAGCCGGAAAATTTTGTATCGCAATATTTCAGATCTTACGGTGTAAATCCAAGATGTACTCGCGCTCGTTTCTTCAAATCCAAATTCCCCACAACTTTCGTGTTCTAAGTTTTTCAATTTGACCTACGGATTTGTCTCTCTAACACAGATTTGTTTTTTGTCTATTCTGAGCCAAATTCGGGTCAATCTCTTCTTCTAGCCACCGGATCCTATCTAGACGGTCGAGATCCAATCAAACCGGTGCGTGCCATGTCATCATCCCGGTCAGCTTCTTCATCAACTCCACGTCAACGTCAGGTCAACATCTAGTCCCAGTCAGCATGCAAAGTCAACTTGTCCAGTCAGCGGAATATTCCCTGGAATATTCCGTTCGAATTTAAAATTGCATATTATAGGTCTAACTTGTAAAATTTATTAGAAATTCATACCATGTCCAAAAATTGCGTATAATATATCAAATTGAAGATAATTTTATGTAGAATCATCTTATTAGAATAGATCCAACTTTTACTATACGTGGTTACTGCAGTAATTTAATTAGTTTTAATGGTATTTTAGGTTAATAAATTCATAGGAAATTATCTGTAACTCCGAAAAATATGAACAATATATCAAATTGAAGCTACTGTAATGTAGATTAATAATATCTAGTTGGATACAGCCTTTGCAGATTATTTAACCCGTAGCAATTTAGTTAGTTTTAATGGATTTATAAATCATTAAATTCATAGTAAATTAATTGCTTGTCACAAAAATATAAATGATATACCGATGGAAAGCTGATTCCATGTAGATCATCATTATGCAATTAGTTCAGCATTTTACTGTAAGGTTTTGACGTGAAGATTTAAATGGTTTAATGGCCTATTTAGAGTAATAAATTCATAAGAAAATAAATACTATTCAGAAAATTACAAATAATATGTCCCTGAAATCACAATTCCGTGGAGATTACAGATATATTTTTAGTTTGATTTTTAGACAATATAAACTATATGAATCATTTAAAACCCATTAAACACTATTTAAATCATACAAAAAGATCTATAACTCCGATTAGGGTGAATCCAACGCCTACTGGTTCGTATTAATGTCCTCTATCCAGTAAACCCAAGAAACAAATTTAATTCGACAGTTAGAATAGGCGTTACAATAGAACTATTAAAAACCCTATATTGGCAAGTAATTATTAATAACAAGTACTCTATTGGATTGATTGGCCTCTTGCATGCATCATATACTTCAATATTGTTTAGAGAACTAAAGTTACAACCATTGTTACTTATTAAATTGTCATGCATGCATTTGTTGCATTTGTTTGATCTCTATGTGCTATTGTTTATGTTGTATGCAATTGTTTGATCGATAGATTGCGAGGAGTGCAACGTGTGTGATTGCAACTACTATGATTGCAAGTATTGTGTTTATGACGAGTGAAACCATTATATCTATGAGGATTGTGAGGATTATCTAATCGACTACATCTACAACAAAGGCAAGTGGTGCTATCTTGGTCATAAATGTCCTACTGTTTTCCTATGCATTGTAGATGTTTTTGTAGAATTGCATATGTAGGAATTGATGTGTATATGCTATTCTATGTCCCATATTATTCCCTAGTATTCCTTGTTTATGAGCCATCGTATTGGTAGATTGCTTAGCTATGCTATTTAGACGAGGAAGGGAATCACATCATGAAAAGTTATATGTTTTGAAAGGCTTATGTTTTGCTAAATGACAAACCAACATGTTTTAATGAACCACCTGGGCGAAATAGCATTGATTGGGTCATCGAGTGTGGTTTATAGTGGGGAATGCCGCCCAGGACACTGAGAAATGATTGGTTTCTTTGTTTGGAAGCTTTCGTGTGCAACCATGTGCCAATAATGAAATGGGCGGTTGGCTGAACTCAGTAGGTTGTGGTAACTCGAACCCGCGTATCCAGAGATGTAGATAGTGTAGGTTGGACCGGTGCGCGTCGGGATTGGGGAGCTACTTCCCGAATGGTTCCTTCTTGGACTTCTCCCTATCATCACCCAATATGAGAGTGGTGGTACGAGCTGGGCTGGCCAAGTCACATGGGTAAAGTGTACTAACCCCTGTAGGGTGTATAAACTAAGTACTTAGACGTGTCCCCGGTTATGGACAATTTGAGCGACCTGATACTGATGCTATGATATTTCTCACTCATCCTTATTTCTTAATTACTTAAAACTTGTTGGGTGAACATAATTGGGTAGGAGCACCTGGGAGTGAACCAGAGTGTCCTATTTATCGTATTGGAAAACTACTTTGTTACAAATGTTAGGATAAAATTGTTGCTTTATGCAAATGAGCCTGAACTCCACTTGGCCAAATAAGCATGTAGTTGATAGATCTGTTGTTAACCACTTTAGCCTACTTGCCATACATTCAATGTATTGACCATTCGTGGCTGCAACGTTTCATGTTGCAGGTTATATCGTATCTGAGTGATCGTTCATAGGTCGCGAGACTCCACTCAACAATTGTTCGCCTGTGGCACATTTGGAGGATGGAGATCTACCTTGTATTCGTTTTCCGCTGTGTACTTGAATAAATAATGTAAATTCTGGATCATATTCGTTGTATTTATGATGCACAGTTATATTTGGTATCATTTTGTACTGTGTGTGCCAGTGAACCGATCCAGGGATTGGCACTATACACATGAACTCAGCCTTATCAGGCGAGGGTGTTACACAGTCTGACTTACTAAACTCTTTAGTCAAGTCCGTGCAAGTTGGAATAGCATCACCATTCCCATGACAAGTGGAACCGTGTCATCAAGCCAACTTCACATTACTCTAAGTTGTGTGTCCAGCACAACCTCAACGACTAAGGACATCTTGAAATAACAACATGAATATATAGTTCCACAACCGAATCACGTATTCGATGATATATATCAGATGTTCACACAAGGGAAAACTTAATAACCATATGAATACTTTAGGGAATATTATCATACATGATTGCCTCTAGGGCATATTCCCAACAGCGTGTGTGTTTTCCTGCTGACAAAGAAAGTGTGCAAGAATTTTACGTTGGCCATGGCAAAATATTGGTGGAGTAGCTCTCTGGATAGGAAGTCGACGCACTGGATTTCTTGGAGAAAGCTGGCTACACCAAAAATAAAGGGTGGAATTGGGTTCCGTGACTTACATCTCTTCAATCTTGCACTGCTAGGGAAGCAAGGATGGCGTTTCATGACAAACTCGAACTCTCTCTATGCAAGGGTTTTGAAAGATCGTTACTTCCTAAGTATTATTTTTTGCAAGCCTAGACAGGAGGATCTGCAAGATGGTTTAATCAAGCGAGTGGCGAGTGGAAATTTCATATCTACATGGGAGGATAAGTGGATACCGGATTCTCATACCATGACACCTTTATTCAAGCCTCATTTTGGACCTGATGATACCAAGCTTGAGAAGGTTAGTGATCTTATTGATACTTCGAATTGGACATGGTGGAGGGACCTGGTCCGTTTAGTGTTCGCGCTACCTGATGCTGAGGCGATACTTAATATTCCCTTGCGAAATGGTGGTGGTGATGACTTTTATGCTTGGAATCATGAAGTATTAGGCGTCTATTTTGTTAAATCCGTGTACCAGGCTCTAATGAAGAGCGATCTGCTCGAGACGAAGGGATGGTTACAGAAACCTCAACTACAGAACAAAAGATGTGGACAGCCTTATGAAAGATAAAAGTGGTGCCAAAAGTGAGGGTCTTCTGGTGGCGGGTTTTACGTGGGATCTTGCCATATGAGTGCACTCTCAAACGACGAAACGTTAAGGAGATTAGTACTTGTTCAATCTTCCATGCGATGGATGAAGATCTGATGCATGTTATGATCACTTGTTCTTACGCGAGACGCTTCTGAGATGAGGCGAGGACATGGCTTGATGTTGATCTTCCCCGACTCCACCCAGACACTTGGGCAAAGGATATACTATGCGACCAGCAATTCTCGGATTCGGAAAAAGAAAAAAATATTACGGTGATGTGGTCTATCTGGCTTTCTCGCAACCGATGGAAGCATGACCAAGATCTTTTGGATCCGGAGCACTCGGTAAAGGCAACACAGGAGGTTTTGACTCTGTTGGAGATTCCACGGCAGCAGATTGGTCATGGTTGGCGCCCTCTCTCAATGTATCAGTCAATACAGATGGGGCTATTAATTTCCCGGATGGACAAGGAGGTGCAGGAGGCGTTGCAAGGTCTTCTTGTCGGCTCCTAGGTGCATGGTGTAAGCCTCTCACGGGGGTCACCAACCTTCTCACTGCGAAGAGTTTGGGGGTGCGGGATGGTGTTCTCTTCGCAAAGATTCGAGGATTCACGCATGTGATTATGGGGACGGATTGCCTAGAGGTGGTGAATCTCTAGAACACTCGCCATAACTCTCTCTCGATTGTGGCTCCTCTGATAGTTGAAATTGGAGAGCTAGCTTTTTTTTCTTAGTTTTGATATTCAACATGTAATATGTACTGCCAACTATCCGGCGCATCCGTGTGCAAAGCATGCGAGCACACTGGATGTGACTGGTTGGACGAGACCCCTAGCTTCATGTTTAGGCTGATTGTCCAGCACATGCCTATGTTTGAATAAAGCTCTCTAAATTCCCTAAAAAAGTGATTTTGGTAAGAGGAAGAGGTACAGACTTGCCAACATTATGGACGCAAGGCAAAAGAAAACTTGTTAATTGAAAATTCACTTCGGGCTCAAAGGGTAGATACACCCATTGTGTAAATACATATTTGAAAATATCATTTTTTTTTAAAAAAAATCAATCTCACGTGTAGGTCGGAGATTTTATGTTCGCACATAAAGTTTCAACACAAATGAACACCTTTTATGACTTGCATAAAAATGAAAATATTCGATGTTTCAATATGAGTCATTTCACGTGATATTTATTTACTTTTTTACTCAAGTCATAAAATTGTTTTACTGGATAAAACATTTTGTGTGATGATCCCCAAAATTATCTTCTTCATAAACTTATAGATGATGTATATTTTGTTGATGATTAAAATCCACAACATAATTCTGTCATTTCCCAAAAGGAACATACAGTGTCCAGATGTATACATGCAATTTTTTTTTCAAATTGTTTTAACATTCCGAAATACTTCCTAAAGAAACATTTCTAAATACGTTATGTGTTTCTTTATGGGTGTATTCCGAAATACCTATGAGCCAAGTACCTATCGTTTGGTGATACATGGACTAAAATCGATAAAAAAGACAACAGAAAATACATCTAATTGGACCCCACACATTTAATTGTCTACTTCTACTTTTACTTTCTAATTCTCCCTCACGTACGTACTTCTGGGCATAGCACATCTGCTATTATCGTGCTGCAACATGGCCCACGGGTATCACCCATGTGCATGTGCTTCATTTCTATAGAAGCATGACGCGATGGTTCTAGAGTGCGAAAGCAGCTAGCCAGCAGCGATGTAGGAGAACTGTTCAACGCGAATCCCGCTGCGGTCAGCCTTCCGATTTATCACTCCAATGGTTAGGATCGACGCTCTAAGTAGGATTCAAAATTCACACATTATATAGTAAATATAAATAATTTAGTATATATTTATAGTAAATCAGCAACAGTTATTATGAATTGAAGAGAGTAGCACATTTGTTAGAGAACACTATTTGGCATCCCGTGGATATCTCCCCGATTCCTCGCCTACAACCGCCGCCACATATCTACTTTTGTTTCAAAATCTCACTTTTACTGCTATGTAAAAAATGCATTTGCTCCTATGTAGCAAAAAAGTTTCATCCACAAAACACAAAAGAAAAACAATGACCCGGACGAGACATTGTCGGACACCCAATAGCAAATAAAATATGATATCGTAGCGAAGTAGACTTTGCTAAAGACCTCAAAGCAAACCAATTATGCTATTATAGCAAAATCAACTTCGCCTGAGATTCTCGTCAGAGATCTCATAGCAAATTTCCATACCATCGTAGCAAAATCATAGAACGGTTTGTAGCAAAAAAAAATATGCTACTGTAGCATCGTAGCCAATAAAAACTGTGGCGGGATCCTCCTGTAAGTATTAAGATGCAAAACCGCATGTAATTATAGCAAACAAATCTAATGATGCAAATTTACATAACGTATGGAAAGATAAGAATAGTTGTAGCAATCGCCGTTTGTAGCAATTGTCGCCGCTTGTAGCAATGGAGTAGCCCAGCCAGAGGCGAGCCCCTGTCATCCTCGACACTGGCATGTAGGCTCTGGTGGAGGCGGGTCTCGCGGAGTTGATAGAGGAGATGCGGTGTCGTAGGGGCAGGGGATCAGGGTAGTGATGGATGTTGGGGAAGCCGACGGCGGTCAGGGATGTGGGATCCATTGGAGGTGGGTTTGGGAGTCATATAGGAGATGTTGCATCACGGGAGGCAGGGAACAGGGTGGTCGAGACACGATGCTAGAGAAGCCGGGGGTCGAAAAGTTTGGCAATTTTATATGGAATGGCCATGCTATGAACGGTTTTGAACAATGTGCCAATCTTTTCACTAGGTTCTTGCAAATGTGTTATAAAATTGTAATGGTACTTGGTAAAAATATAATCAAGCAATATGTTTAGACACTGATTGGGCCTTCGTCAAAAAAACAAAGGAAAAGCAAAATGCATAGGCGTACCTTGTCTCGTAGAGACATAAATTAAGAGGTCTATTCCATCACCCATCATGTTGTTTAATGGTGATTTGCTAGTAATCTAATACACGGATGACACTCTTGTAATTACGCAAGCTTGTCCTCACCAACTTCTCTGCCTTAAAGGCATGCCTGAAACCTTCGCCCATTCTATGGGTCTTAGGATAAATTACAATGTCCCGCCTACTCTCCATCAAACTTTCAAACGCCAAAGTGACTCTCCTAGCGGGTCTTTTGGATGCAAGCTAGAATCTTTTCCCTTCACCTATCTTGGTCTCGCGTGTCGCCTTAGCAGACCATGCATTCAGGACCTTGGTCCACTATATTTTAGAATCAACCATCATCTCCTTCCTTTCTCTTGATGAAAGAATCATGGTGACTAAGGCGATTTATAGCTCTCTACCCACTTTCTACCTCTGCACTCTTAAACTTGTGGATGGAGCCATCGGTGCTGTGGATAAAGGTTACAGAATTGGAGTGTGGGGTAAACTGGAAAATTCCGGCAGACCCAAATCCTTGGCGGCATGGGACTTAGTTTGCAAGCCGAAATCCAAAGGTGGTCTAGGAATCACTAAACTCGTGGACCACAATGAGACCCTTCTTATCAAGTTCTCGCATGATTTTTTCAATAAGGAGAACATCACATGCATCCATCAAATATGGAAAAGGTACAATAACTATAACCCACAAGCCACCAATATCTCTAATTCTTTTTGGTGGAGAGACATAGTTAAACTATGCTCGAAATTCAAAAGAATTGCTTCTTGCTCAATTGCTTCAGGAAACACCACCCTCTTTTGGAGAGACAATTGGTCTACAAACCTAATCATGACTAAGTTTCCCATGCTTCACTCTTTTTCTTGCTCGGTTGTCTCTTTTGGAGGGGCTGTAATTTTTTCTTTAATAAAATTTTATTATCATGGCTCAAAAACTCTTTGTTTTAGATCTACGCGAACTCAATCTTTTGCTATAGTTATCGTAAATAAATATTTAGAATTAGAGAAAGAAATCATGGGCATGGATTTATCTATAATTTTACCTCGGTAGTATTACAAATAAATAAATTGCTAAAATAGCAATTTCTAGGCACAACCAATATCTAAATAATAGTGCTACTACAGGAAAAAAACAGTTTTAAAATGATGTATTATATGAATAACGGATATCTAAAGTGGATAATTTATACAGCTATCAAAACAAAATAATATATTGTATATGAAACATGAAACAATTTTTATGCGTTAGAAATACAAATGGAGCACCATAGTCACGCTGAAGAAACAAGGTGCAGGTTATGAATTTTAGCAACAAATAGCGACCGCAATTGTATGTGTCTTCCAACTGCAACCGAACTACTGTAAGCGCAGAGGTTGTCGTTTAGAAGGTGAATGGTTTTGGACCTGCTTTATAAATCCATCCCTACAACTTATTATTGATCAGAAAACCAAAATTAAGTGAAATTGGTAAGTAAGTTACACTGGATTTTTCTTAGGGAAGAATATAAAACATATGACATGCAAATTTAGCATACCGAAAGGGTCCAGAAATATCAATGTCTGTGTGGGCTTGCCTGAGCAGCGTTGGCAAACAACTTTGGGCAATGTTTCCAAGTAATAACAATGCTACTGCAGTCTGCAAATGGCCCTCGCATCAATCGAGGAGTAGTATGACCCTCACATCTCTAGAGGAAAAAATGACCCTCGCCGTCCTGAAGACCTCGATTGATAATGTTTTTGCCAAACGTTGGTCGAAGCGTGAGGCGCCGTAGACCACGCTGAGGCAAGGCCACGACCTGACGGAGGAGTGAGGTTGGAATCCATTGCGATATTTCGGCGAACAGCTGAGCTGCCGCGCACATGTACTCATTCCAGCGATCGACATACCCAGCCTCACAGATCGCGATGCCGGGAGAAAGCCTGGGAGTGAGCTCATCAGCCAAAACAGAGCTTATTCCGGTCCGTCCGTACGACGCATTCATACTGATGACAGGCAGAAATAATTTTCTTGATACTATGTATTCAAACTGAGCTTATTTTAGGGCCTAAAAATTGACGAAGCACCGGCGCTTTCTATGGGACGGAAATGTCGCCTTTTCCGCTGAAACGATAATCCACTTGATCTAGATGTCCATGGTGTCCAGGGGCAGATCAAGTCTAATACAGTGTAATATCATGGAACATCGAGCTTCATTCTTGATATTATTGGCAAGCATAATTTGAAGTTTGGACCAAAATCCCGAGAGTAAAATGTGGTTATAATTTAAAGCCTTGGGAAATCCGCCTCCAAGCAAATTAATCACCAAGTTTTGTAACAAAGCCTGCTGAGGTGAGAAACACGGTGGTTCCTATATGCTTATTCTTGCAATACGTGCCCAAGTAATTTCTTACAAAAACAAAACAAAACACAAGTACACAAACACACACTTGCAGCTGATGCTGTAATCAGATTCCGATATTTCTACAATAACTACGTTCTACCAGTCTCTTATATACAAAGTTAAAATACACAGGATCAGCGAAGAACGGTTTACTATCACAGATTAACAAGAAAGCTCCAACCGATGAGGATTTCATGCTTCTTTGTACTTGGTAAGGTCGAAGGTGAGGGTTCTAGAGCAACTGCAGAAAGATTTGAAGAGTTTGAAGGGGTCAGAGCCTGCATACAAAATATGAGGAGGGAAAGGTAGCAGAAGTGCCTTTTACCTTCGTTCTGAGTCCCTGTAAACACCAACCAGTGCTTCAGCTTTGTCGTAGAAACTGTCCTTCAGCGATATGACAATACTTTGAAACCCACATCCTCCATCGCCATCTTGTTCTCCGCCAGCACGATCACATGACTTTGATCGGATAAACCCAGCAACCTTGGCAACATTTAAATTATCCAGAGCTGCATCGACTTCATCCAATATGAAGAATGGTGAAGGCCTGAAACTGCACAGTTGCCACACAATATTAAGAAATTTGGTTTGCACAAAAGGCAAACTAACTGATGTCTTAATAGATGTCCAAGAAAAACCCGCATGCCGCACGTCCCACAACAAATAGGTAGTGCTCACAAAGAGCACTTCACCCTACCAAACTGTAGTTGAAAGCCAATAAACTTTAGATATCATGATAATCACACCTACTCAAAAATCATGGGGCATGAAAACATTAAGATATACTACCTCCGTCCCAAAGCTTAAGGCTTATATTTTTCTCCAAAAGTCAAACTACGTAAAGTTTGACCAGGTTTTTAGAGAAAAATATTAATATTTACAATACGAAATCCATACCCTTTGATACATCATGAAACATATTTTCATATAGTATCTATATAATATCATAATTCTTGATAGTTTTTTCTAAAAGTTTGGTCAAACTTTCCGTAGCTTGACTTTTCAAAAAAAAACTCCCTCCGTCCTGAAATAAGTGACTTTAGTTTGTCTAGATTCACATGTATCTACATACTAAAATATGTCTAGATACATCCAAATTTAAACTAACCCAAGTCAACTATTTTGGGACGGAGGGAGTATAAGCCTTAAGCTTTGGGACAGTGGTAGTATAGTAGAAGCAAAAACTGACACCTGAAGAGAGCATGTGACCACTAAGCGTGATGTTTGTACATAGTTGAGTCATTCCCAACTATCGATGTTACTAGCTCATGAACCAGACAGTTTTTTTCAATTATGGTTAACATGATAAAGGATATATAGTGCCAGGTTTACCAGAAACATTTTACCTGTGAATGGCAAAGAGCAATGCCAGAGCTGCAACAGTCTTCTCTCCACCGGATAACTGTTCCATATCTCTAAAGCGTTTTGTAGGTGGCATAGCTGTGTACTTGATACCATGTAGAAATGGCTCATCTTCGTTTTCTAGATTTAAATACGCTGTTCCTCCGAGTGGGTGGGTGTGACTTTTTGTTAACTGCTTATAGATTTTGTCTATGCCTTTAGATATGTGATCAAAGGCTTCCATGAACAGTTCATACCTTGGCAATAAGAACAACGAGTCAGAGGCAGAGATATATCCTGGGTGGTCTATATGTGAACATAAAAATCCAAAAGATGCATGAAACTTTATTTGATTCAGAATGCAGCGCTTGCTTTCCAAATAATGTTATTATCATGTTTTCAACAGCAAGCTTGAGTAAGATCTCGTAAATCTTCCAAAATGCAATTATAAGTTTTTGGTCCAAAAATGCAAACCCATAAATAAAATGATTTCTTCTTACAACAGAGGTCAGGCAAAAATATATCCTGGGCGGTCTTCCAAAATGGAATGCTTCCCAAACAGACAGAATATTAACATAAGAGATTAATTATAAGTTTTTGGTCCAAAAATGCAAACCCGTAAATAGAATGATTTCTTCTTAGAACAGAGGTCATGTAATTCGATTACATATAACTTTGGCTGTACTGGAGGTTATATTGTGAGCTCAATACCATTCTGTGATATGTTTTTGGTGTAATATTACCAAAAATGAGTAACTGCACAATTTAGTCCCATAACAATATATGTGAAGACTAGGCACCAACTGAACAACATAAATGTTCGCATTCACCTAGCTTGCCACCATAATTATATCAACAAATCTATAGATTGCAAATTAGAATAGCGAGTACAAGTGCTAAGAAGTGAAATTCTGAAGAATTTTGCTAGACCTACATGCCAATCATCCAAGGAAACTTAAATTTAAGTCGCCAACTTCTACAGGTGATCAGAATGCATGTTTGTATTCCAAAAAGGGAACAAGTAAAGGTGCCATATAGTATAGAGAAAAATAGGTGGCAATACCTTCTTTGCTTGACAGCGTTATATTTGTCAGCTACCTCTCGCTCTTCTTTTCTAGCTGCTTCAAACTTTTCAGAGACCTCCTTTTCCTTCGTTTGAAGTACTTCATATTGGTCCAGTGCTTTCAAGTTTGGAGCAGTGCGCTCAATCTCAGCTATTATTGTACCAATTTTTTTATTGAACTCTGCCTCAAGTTTGTCACGTTCAGACAGACGCATATCTTGCAGGTATATTTCATTAAGCTGGCTGTAATCAAGGACAAGTTCTTGTGAGGATGATCCGGTATCCATTGGATCATTTACTGTAGGAAGCTTCAACTGCTCCAGTTCGCACTTCTCATGAATCTCCCGCTGGCGTGATCTAAGTTGCACTAGTTGCCCCTCCTAAAAGAACAAGTAGTGTTTCATTACAGTAGCAGACTTAAGCAAGTATAAACACTATCAATCAACAAAAGCTATATCATATACACACAAACACGATGAAGCAACCAGTCTTTTAACAGACTTCAGCCATAAAAATATGAATCTATACCTAATAATAAAAGAAGGAACGTTTCTGTCAACCAGCCTTTTTTTGGACGATTTTGCCCTCCCACGAAAATGCTTATTACCCACCACTGCCATCGTTAAGTTCCAAAAACACGCGACCCTATCTCTATTCCCCTCCTCGCCTCCCTCTCCTGTGTGCCCACACGCGTGCGACCAGCTCCCCTTCGATAACAAACCTGCGTCGCCGGCTTCCCGCCGCCGGCAAGGCATCTCGCCATCGGGCGTACCCCCTCCCCTGCCCTCAGCCGGCAGCTCCCCTTTATTTGCCGCCGCAAACCAGCCCCCTGTATGGAGCCCATGGCGGCCTGCGGGAGGGCAGAGGAGAGCCTGGGTCTTGGCGGGTGAGGAGGGCAGACCAGAACGCAGCAGTGCGCCTCATGTGCCCTCCCCCATGCTCCAGCGCCACCTTGACTTGCTCGAAGGGAAGGCGCGAGGATCTCTGGTGCGAGGAACTGACTGTAGAGGGAAAATCCCAGATCTCTATTTCTTTGATGGCCACCGAAGGGTGGCGGCCCAGCAGGGATCCCTGTGCTGCAGGCTGCAGCCGATATTGGATCCGACAGAGTGGCGGTTCATGGAAGTGTTTTTGTCATGGTTTTTAGATGCAAAATCACAAAATTTTGGAGTGCTCCGCTCGATTCATGGTTATTTAACTACATATATTTTTAGGTTCTTAATTTATTTCCTCCTTTGCTGCGGCATCGTGTAGCATGATCCGCTCCAGCAACAATAGAGCGCTACCTGGGTTTAGAGGCCGGGTCTGCCTGTTTGCTTGTTCCTATCATCCACTGGAAATTAATTTCTCCTTCCATATTCTGACCAGTGAGGGATGTCATGAAACAATCACCCCAAAATAAATATTGTCTATGCTGTCTAAATTCAGTAGGAGTAACTTCGGGTCGTGTCACCGAAGTTGAGTTTGCAGCTGTGTGTGCCATCCTGGGGTGGCAGCTCTGCTCGGGCTATGATGTGCTGCAGATGCGGCATTACATAGAGTGCAAAGATACATACGACCGTGAACACTATGTATCTTACAAAAAGATTTGTTAAATATTGCAGTACAGAGATTCGAAAAATTATTGTGAGATTATTGCATGGGTTGTGAGATTATTGCATGGGTTCTATGTTTTGACACTTACTAAATGCAATCTCGGCAATGATGGGGATGGATACGGGAAGCCTCTGATCTGCTATGAGGGTAAGTCTTTCTATGTAAAAACTTCTGTATTCGTGTGTGACAATACATCAGTATTAGAGTCAGAGGGCAAGGTGAGTACTGCCATACCTTGCAGTTCCATGAAGTGCAATCTGATGCAGAATCAACTACCCGAGTGAATGTACATCTCAACATGAGCCATGTTAAGTCATTCTAAAATATCACATAATTGATCAATTCTACTGTTCAAGTGACTAAGAATTCTGGCTGGCGTTTGTGCACATTCGTATATGCCAGCTGAATAAGGTCATTGCCATTACTGTATAACTGCCATTTTTATTATCTCTGCTATGAGTGCAATTTTTGAGATTTTGATTTGTTGTTGTGAAACCACAACCTGGTACGTCATGTACAAAGTAGAAATAACAAGGTACATCCGTACCAAATACTTCTGGGCGAAATGAATTAGTGAGGAGGTGTTTCAGCTGTTTTGATAAAACCTCTGATATTTTTTCATTTTTTTTTCTAAACTAATTGACAGCTAATCATGCGGGTCAGTTAGGCACTGCTTTCTTTGGCTGCTCCCCGTCAACGACTGGGAGAGTTGGGCGCTGCACCGAGTTGGGCGGGATGCAGCGGGCATCGAGCGCTGCTTCACAGACCGGGATGGAGAAGTCAATTGATAGGAGGGTAGGCAGGTAATTTAATTGCACATTAAACCCAATGTGGGCATGATTTGATAGTCCAGAAAATCTAGAGCTACTTAGTTAGAAAAACTGTCTTAACATTTCACATCTGCAACTTAATGTAGGTTGTTTTATTATGTTAGGTTCCTGCATCAAATTTACATGTTAGCAATAGCGAGTGATGGGCTGTCAAGTGATTAACCTATTTACGCAATGCTGCACCTTATTCAATCTTCTGCAAATTTTAGTGCATGCCTAAAAATGTATATTCAACAAAAATCTACCCGGTGCAACGCACAGGCATATGAGCTAGTATTGTCCAATGGTAATTGCTGAGCGGTTGTACTGTAGAGAAAACTACCTTTAACTTCAGTTGACGATCCAGCTTTGCCAATGCAGCAGCAGCAATATCATTCTGCTTTTTTAGTTCATCAATAGCTATCTCACATTCATCTGACTTCAACTTCCATTCTGTATTAAGGAAGAGTTTCACGAATGAGTACAAAGGTGAACAGAAAATGAACAAGATGTATTGAAAACTTTGGACAAGCTGATGTTTGTTATGGGGAGCTCAGTTTAGCACTCATAAGACTGCTATGTTCAGACGAGCTCAGTTCAAAATTCACAAGAGCTCAGTATAAATTCATAAGACTACTATATTCATAAAAATGCTACAACATGTATGCTGGATTTTCATGGGAGGAGCTCAGTTTAAATTTTAAAAAAACAATCAGTAACAACCAACAGAGCCTTATAAGTGAATCTTTGCACACAAAGCACTGATGAACTAGTATCCCCCTAGGGAAAGGAAAACAACCAATAGATATTCCGGTATGGATACTAGAAAGAATGCATAATGCCTTAACTTCTGGTAGAGTTGGTAAATCAAGCTAAGGAACAATTAGGCCTGATAATATTGAACAAGGGTAGTGATACAAATTGGCTGGGTTCAGCCCACCTAACAAGTTATCTTGCCTCATTGCTTGCATTAAGTAGCAATGAATAATTTAAATGAAATGGGTCGTGGATCCCTAAACAAGAGTTGCCTACTTGGCTACCCTAAGTTACAAAGGACAACAGGAAAAGAGTCAACATGCTTCGAACATGTACCTTCAGCCTCAGCTTTCAGCTCTTCCATCTGATTTGAAATATGTTCAGTGGCAGCCTTAGCACCAGATTCTCTCTCCTGTAAGCCCTTCAGCTCCTTCTCTAGGGAATCAATTGTATCCTGTAACTTTGCAATCGGTGCATGCATATCTCTCTTTTGTTCATATTGCAGCCTGCAGAACAAAATGTTCTTTATGCTCCAAACACACTATTAGGTATGCACGCGAAAGTAAAATGTAGACTTAGCCAGAGTTGGTTCACGAGGTGCCAATAAATGAACGATTACTTACTGGTATTTCAATTTTGACAATTGATTACTCAGACTTAGCTTCCTCTCCTGTAGTGCTTGAGCGTCTTTCAGTTGCTTTTCTTCATACTCACGGATGTTCTTCACACCCACTGACGTGCTAAAATCTTTGTAAATCTTGTCCACGATCTCATTTATTTTTTTCTCCCGCTTTCTTAATTCCCGTTCGTTTTTAGCAAGACGGCTCTCCAACTAAGAAAATTATATTAGTCAATTGATACATAACTAACACATGACCTGACAGATGAACACATCAACATACCTCGTCCTTTCCTGGCTCCAGACGATCGATTTCTTTCTCAATATTACGCTTCTCAGATGCCAATTTGTTTAGCTTCTCCTTGAGGTTTTTCTGCACACAAGAAATATGTTAGAAACAACAAGGAAATAGCAGTTTTCTAGGAGGGTTTAAGGTAGGGTTAGGGTATTAGTCTCAAAGCCAAAACCATGTATCAACCTGTTCGACATTCGAGTAATGTAACTTTTTCTCGAGTCCAGTTATTTTCTCAGATACAGCAAGCTCCTTTCTCTGTAACTCTCTGGGGGAACCAAGTTCTGCCATTTCAGACTCCAGCTGATTTTTCTTCTTCTTCAAAGCTGCAGCACAAATTTCATGACTATCCAGTAAGGAAAATTGCAAAATGATTTGCACGTCTACTGGTAATATTGTAAAAAGGATCATACGGACATTCTATTCTGCTGTCCTCCCATTTATTTGATCTAGCTTCCATTCCACCACTTACTCCACCAGTCATCGTGCCGGATTTGGTCAGAAGAATCCCATCGACGGTAACAACTAAATACATAGATGTGAGAGCAAAGTAAGCACAAAAACACCAAACAAGGTGACATTTCAGAACATGCAGAAGTATAAGTACGTGCACTTACCCTTGTACCTTTCACCGCTCCAACTTAGAGTTTTAGCTTCATCAAGTTTATCACAGACAAGTGTATTCCCAACAGCATACAGAACTGCTTTCTCCAAAGCTCGATCGAATGTATAATGTTAAGACACAAATGATAAGCAAAAACAAAAGGAATTGGCACAAATAATTTTTCCACATTTGACAATGCAAATTCATTGAAGTGTATCTCATGGACAACTGACAATCAAAACAGAAGACTGTTTGTACGAACTAACTCTATCTAGGAAAACCACAAGTGAGCAGGCAAGTGTGCACAAAAAAAATAAAAAATAATACTGTGGGTCCAAAATAATACTGTCGACAGCTCTTCTCATTCCATGGAAAAATACATCACAAATTGGTACAACAAGTAAAACTGCAAAAGCAATATTATTCATTAAGTCGATAAAATCAACAAGTAGATGAACATTTGATTTGATCACTTGAAAGAATAAATGAAAGAAAAAAAGGGAACAAGCAGCAAACATCAGTAAGATATAGAAAAAAAGGATATTGTATCACATCAAAGATCAACTGTGCAGATCCCCCAAGGGTACGCAACCTCTCGATTATTGGCTTCACACGGACTGATTGTAAGGGAATAAATGTTTGAGGAGGAAGACGTTGTTCCTTCAAATACTGTAGCACATGTATATAAGTGACTGCGCAATCTGGGAGATGATACGAAAACTAAAGAGCCAACTTAAATCACAAAATTATATAATTTAACAATGAAAAATTTGGTTGTTGGGCTATTGCTATTTTATTGGTATCCTTGTTTTGCCAGAAACACTGTCCTAAAATGTAGCTAGCCATTTTATTTTATTTTTGCGAATGAATTGGTTGCCGCAACTGTATGAAAATACTAGTGGGCAAGGTAACTAAGAAAGTGCGGCACATGCCACACGTCACAACGGTGGATACGGAACTACAGTAGTCATATGTCTTGAATGAGAGTATATCATGTGCTTTCATCCTTAGGGTGCTACACATCATGCTCCCACTCCTTAGAAAGTGGTGCGAACTGTCAGTTCAAATGTGTCAGGTGCAATCCAAACAGCAACTGTACGTCCATGTGACCCTCATGTCCATTTAAAAAGTTACAAACCTTCCAAGTTTCTTTTAAATGCTTCGCGTGAAAGCTTCCACCAATATATAGGTTTGCACTAAATTTGTTCAGTATAAACATATACTAAATTTGTTCAGTATAAACATATCTATTTCGTAACCATGCAGAAAGCAAGTGGCATGCTGGTCGTTTGATTTCATTTAAAAGGTGCTCTCTGTTTCTACAAAAATGTACTTTGAATTATTCTTATAAAGATATTGATTCACTAATACAGTTATCATATATATAAACAAAGTATAGAAGAATAAGCTAACTAAAAAACATGAAAATAGCACCTTAATGCATTCCTTTCCTGTACTTTCATCTTCCACAACTACTGCATCCATGAATTTTCCCATGGCAACAGTGACAGCAAGGTTGTATTTCTTTTGGGAGGGGCGACAAAGTTCAGTCATGCGACCATGGACTCCAGGAAATAGCCGCTTAAGACTCTTAGCAGTTTCTGAAAATTTAGCATCACGCTCACTTTCATTCTTATCAGCTTTGAGTTCTCGTAATTGCGTATCTATCTCATCAAGCCTCTGCTTCAGTGTTTGATACTTAGATCTGCATAATGTTTGATAAAATAACATTACCGTGGAGCAAAATTTGGTATGCTGAATAATTCCATCAAGCACCATATCAAGATAAAAGGACTTTGGTGTAGACTAACCCTGAAGACTGGCGCTCCTTCGAAATTTTGTTATGATCCTCACGTAAATGTGTGAGCTCTTCTTCATGCTTGGGGATTGATTGAAGAATCTTATTGAGCTTTGTCTGCAATTCACTCTCCTGTGATGATATCTCATCAACACGGCTACGCAGCTGCTGCATATTCTCCTCTAAATTCTTTTTGGCTTCAATATCAGCATTTAGCTCTTTGTCTAATACTTCCTTCTCATCTCTCAGCTTTGCTGTCCTCATTCCTGCATCTTCCTTACTGTAACAGAAGTTAAGGTCCGGTGGAGCCTTCATATGGATGCAATCACAATTATTATCAAAAGAACGGGAAGACATTGATTAAAAAATTAAATTTATGCATTTTTGTCACAGTTATCCATAATAATTTAACTAAAAAACCTACTTAAAAAGGCTAACAGATTTTTCTGAGGTTAAAAAAGGTTCATTCTAACATTATAAAACAAAACCATATAGTATGTGTCCATTGCATCTGCATCTACCTGCAGAGCAGTTGTTAAATACTCTCTTTGTTCACAAATACACGCTGTTTTAGCATCCGAAGTTTCTTCCCAGATACATATCATTTTACGATTTTGAGACTTCTTTAAAATTGTGACGCCGCTGATTCAACTCTTAAATATATCTTATTCCTAGAAACATAAACAAGAGAGCGAATGATGTCCCTCTCCTTAAAGAGGGAATGATGCCCCTCTCCTTAAACAGTGCATGTGGAGATCAGAAATTCAGACTCACATTCTATGATATTCCTGAACTTGGTGATCAGCTAATTGCAGTTTCACTCCTTTATCTTGGCCTTGCTCATTCAACTCCTCAATAGCACTTGTAACATCAGCCAAAGCACTCTGCAGCCTTTTCATCTCTTCCAAATGTTTCTTGTTATCATCCTTCTTTTTTTCGATCTCTTTGTTGCAGCTTTTGATTTTTGATTTGAGCCGGGATATTTGTTCTTTCAATTTAAGAAGCTCAGGTTGCTGAAGAAGAAATATAGTAATTAGGATGTAATTAACATGTCCAATTCATAAGTTCAACAACATTGGCGCTTCACTCTAGATGTCTAGAAGACAAGCCATGTTTCAGCTACCCGCAAAAGAACATGTTTCAGCTATTAAGGGTTCTGAATCCTGAATTGCAACCTACGGATTGAATAAAATAATTAAAACCAAATAGAACGAAGAAATGACCAGCTAAAAGAGAGAATTATCGGTACTATGTAAAAACGACAATTATCCACCAATGCAGAAACATTATAGGGATATTGGGTATGAGGAAAAATAGGGGGGAGCGCTAGTGTACGTGCATGTGCATAAACTCGTGAATAGCATAGAACCTCTTTCTTGGCCATATTCTTCTCCCACAAGAGTAAAAAAGAATAGGTACTTACCTTCTTGTCAATATCAAGCTTTTTCTTGGCCATATTCTTCTCGCACAAGGTAATTTTCTTGAGAAATGCACTTTGCTCCTTCTTTTTTGCAGTAAGTTCATTTTCAGAGGATTGATTCTCTTCCCGCGCTTGCTGAAGAGAACCTCTTTCCTCCTCAAGTTCAGCTTCTATTTTCTCCATGTCTTTTTCAATGGTGTAGAGTTGCCATAAGAGATGCTCTGTTTTTAACAGTTTCTGAAAACAATAAAGGACAATAGGGTGTGTATAATGCAAATATATTAGATAAGAGTATGCAACCCAAACTTCAGGTTTTTTGTAACAAAAGAAATATGTGCGAAAAATATACCAGATCCTGCTGTAAGCGTAGATGCTTCTCTGCCTCTTCCTTCTGCGCTTTCTTCTGCTTCCTCTCCATGACGATGGTCCTTTTCTCTTGATAGACAAGTGCAGATTTCTCTTCAGCAGTGGTTTTTTGCTTCTCCAAGTCCTCGTACTCCCTCTTGAGTTCGTCGGAGGCCGCAATCTGCTCCAGAAGTGCGGTGAGCTCCTTGGGATTTTTTGAGGCAATGGATTCCACGTCACCCTGCAGTGTGAATGCTCGTGTCAGAACACCAGAACTGTTGCTAATCGAGTAGGAAAGAATTAGTGAGGACCTGGAAAACGAGGAAGTTGCGGGCCTTGACGAGGATGCCGAGGGATCTGAGCTTGGCGTTGTAGTCGTCCCACGTGACGACTCGGCCGTCGATGCGGTACTCGCTGCCGCCGGCGCCGGTGATGGCGCGGGTGAACTGGAGCTCGGCGCCGGTGCCGGGGAGGTTGTAGACGAGGCGGACGGAGGCCCTGCGGCCCCTTTCCTCCTTGTCGCGGTCGTCGAGGGCGTAGATGAGGTCCTTGAGCTGGGCGCCACGGAGGTGTGCGGACCGGACGCCGAGCACAAAACTGATGGCGTCCATGAGGTTGGACTTGCCGGCGCCGTTGGGGCCGATGATGGCCGTGAAATCGTAGAAGGGCCCGATTGTCTGCGTCCCCTTGTACGACTTGAAATTCTCCACCTCCAGCCGATGGATACGCCCGCCGACAGCCCTGTTGCCGTGCCCACCGGGTGTCGCCGCCGCGGCCGCCATGTCCTTCCCTCCTCCTAGCTCCCCTTACCCTACCGAACTGAACTAGGGTTTTCGTCGGAGAAGGGGCATTCGAAATTCACTGGGAGGAAGACGGGCGCCGCTCGCTGCCATCCAGGGCCGTTTTCTGCTCGCATTTAGGCCCAGCGCTTCGGTGGGGTGGGGAATTGGGCCACGCAAACTTCAACGGCAACATCCTCTCTCAGGAAAAACACCCAAAATTGACTAAAAAAAAAAGGAAAAACACTCAAAAGACGCCGGTAAAAAGACAATCAAAATCCCCATAAAACACACCACGTGAGCCTGTAGGTGGACATGCTCAACATGCTCACGACTGCCCACCCGCGGCGTATAAGGGCATGGCCAACGCGGTGTTCTAGCCTACTGCTCTACCAGAGACTGTTAGAGCCAGCTAGGCTTGGATGCCAGCGTGTTAAGGAAAAATGGGTCTGCAGGTGAGGCGCTGCCTGCAGAAGAGACGGGATCCTCATGTAAAAAGAAGAGAAAAGAAAGCAGAGTAGGGAAAAGCATGAGGGAAAAGGACTAGCATTGGGCAAGATATCTGATTAGCTCACGTCACAAGCAGCTGGTGCGTTGGGCATAGATGAAACAGACTAGTGGCTTCCCGGTCTTGCGTTGACGTGGCTGTACTGAAACCACCGCTTGCCACTGCCTCCATAGCTGGTGCTCTAAAGAAATGGGCTTCCGCTACTTGTCTATTGGAAAATGATACTTTTTTTTCGGAATCCTCCATGATTTTATCCTCTGGGGCATTGGTCAAGAGCGTGCGTCAGGTTGTGGTGGGGCCTTACCCACGCCGTCTCCTCTCGCCAGCTCCGTCCAGTTTCGTCCAGAAAAGAAAAAGCTCCGCCCGGGCAACCTCCGCGCCGAGCCGCCGCCGACCTTCGCCTTCTCTGTTGCTCCCCTGCACCGCTTGTTGGCCCTCATCTCCGGCGGCCATGGCCTCCTTCTCCTCCACGCAACGGCGGATCCGGGGGAGAGGGAAGGGGGGAGGGGGAGTGGGGCGGACATTGAGGAGGTCAATGCGGGTGGGTGGCGGCATGGAGGTACTCATTGAGCGCGAAGATGTGCTCCTGGAGGCAGCAGCGGAGGTCCTCGAAGGTGAGAGGTGGAGGGAGCATTCGGGGATGGGCAGACCGCGAGGCGAAGATGCTACCGACGGGTGGCGTTGTCGCTGAGAAGACAGGCGAAGATGCTATCGAAGGTAGGTGGTGTTGCTACCGAACTCCGACGGTGTTGGTATCGAGGATGTTACTACCAAAATTCGACGGTGTTGGTACCGACCATGCCTGGCAATGCTACAAGCCCAGTAGTCGTTTGCTACCACTGTTCTATATTTTTGCTATAACAGTTTTATAGTTCTGCTACAATGTCTCCCGCAAAATAGTTTTGCTATATTAGGGTAATATTTTTGCTACAATAGTCCAATTTTTGCTACGAGGTGTCCGGCAATGTCTCCTGGCAGAAGTCTCCGGTGAGGTCATCTTTTTGCTACATTATCACATTTTTTTGCTACCACCTTTTTTTGGTTTTGCTACATAGTATAAAGTTTTTGCTACGAGGTCTTCGGCAATTTTTTTTCCGGTGAGAGTCTCCGGCGATGTCTCTGGCAAAGTCGATTTTGCTACATTAGGACATTTTTTTGCTACACGATCGCCGGCGAGGTTTCCGGTGAACTCTTCGTCGAGGTTTAGTTTGTCTGTTCTTTTTTTGGCCCGAACTGTTTTCTACTACATGTGTTGGAGGTATGCCCAAGAGAAAATAATAAAGTGGTTATTATTATATCTTTTTGTTTATGAAAATGTTTACATCCTATGCTATAATTGTATTAACCGTAAACATTAATACTTGTGTGCTTTGTAAATATAAAAGAGTCCCTAGTAAGCCTCTTGTTGAAACTAGCTTGTTGATTAATAGATGATCATGGTTTTCTGATCATAGACATTGTATATTATTAATAACAAGATCATATCATTAGGAGAATGATGTGATGGACACACACACATAGTAAGCATAGCATAAGATCAAGTCATTAAGTTTGTTTTGCTACAAGCTTTCAGATACATATTAACATAATCCTTCGATCATGAGATCATGTTAATCACCGTCACCGTGAGTACTTTGATGACATCAAACACCACTTCCATAACTGGGTGGTTATAAAGGTGGAATTAGGTATTTGAAAGTATTTGTTGAAGGGCATGGATCAAGAGTGGGATTTGTCCATCCATATGACAGATAGATATACTCTGGGCCCTCTCGGTGGAATGTCGTCCAATTGGCTTGCAAGCATGTGACTAGGTCACAAGGAATGTCATATCATGGAACGAGTAAAGAGTACTTATAGATAACGAGGCTGAACTAGGTATGGAGATACCAACGATCGAACCACGGATAAGTAAAGTATCGCGCGACAAAGGGAATCGGTATCGTATGTGAATGGTTCATTCGATCACGAAGTTATCGTTGAATATGTAGGAGCCATTATGGATATCCATATACCGCTATTGGTTATTGATCGGAGAGGTGTCTCGATCATGTCTGCATAGTTCATGAATCATAGGATGACACACTTAAGAAATCGATGTTGTTTAAGTAGATATGGAATATGAGTTGGAGACCAAATGTTGTTCGAAGTCTTATATTGGATCCAGGACATATGCATGCTTCCAACTCCCAAGAAACCAAGTTATTCCAAGTGTCCACTATAAATTCCTATGCATGGTGTGTTACACTATTCCAAGTATATTCTTGTTTTCAGCTATCTTTCAATTAAAAACTATTTTGTTATGTGAAAACTTAGTGATTAATGCCCTCACAAATTTGATGGCACGCTTTATATTCTTTGCCCCTAATAAACTTGAACCACTGTGTCATCTATGTTGTATATGCTTGCACTTATACGTTGGAATTAGCAGAACCGTCCTGTCACGGGGAACATTTTCAACATTTCACTTGTACTTTGTACTCTGTTGATATCATGCTATTTTGTCTATGGATGTCGCCGGTGTGAAATAAATAGGGAGCTTGTAAGTCCATATAGTTATGTATTTTGTGTTAGAGAAATGCCTGGACCGCTAGCCTAAGCCATGCCTAATCATGGTGGAAACTTGCAGCATCACCATAGTGAGCTATCTATGAAGCATACTCAATAAAAATCTATGTATATAGTAAATAAAAAGATCGCTGAGATGCTCATTGTCTGCTTGCCTTGTCATTTTGGTTATGGGAAAGCTCCTGTACCATGTGCAAGGGGTACCCCGTTGGCGGTTCTCTATGATATGCAAATAGTTACAATGACAAGAACTTACATGTGACTGAAGTTGATTAGCATGAGGTGTGACCCTCGTATTTAAGGGACTTGAGATTGCCAACTTATTCTTCGTCAAACATATACTTCATATTTGTTCACTTTAACCTTAACCACTTCAAGATGCTTATGATAGGGACAATGAGGGCTGAAAGCTAACAAGTACCATAATTTTTGGAAGCTCTTTTTGAAACTTGAAATCCCTGCTTCCTTTACAAAAAGGCTTTTCTTCCACCATTACTTGAGTCTCCGCCTTCTACCTTTAGGCACCATTAAGAGAGCATAGTTGTCATTCTGTGTGCATTGTTTCTGTAACATCCCAGGATTAGCACCTAGAATTAAAGAGGACACAGGGTTGTGCATTGCATTCATGCATAAGAAAATCCGGAGAATTTTCGCGCAAAACTAAAGGAACTATAGAGGGATCGAGATCTCTCTTGTTCTAATGGAAACATTAGGACAGGTGTGATGGATTTCGACATGACCTCTATTGTGCTTTTGTGTTTTAGGGGAAGCCAATTTGAATTTGAATATTTAATTGATGAATCTGAATTCTAAAAGAATTTGAAATGGAATAATAACTGGAAACTAAATTGTATTAGAAAATAAGAGGTGAAACCTTATTTATAAACAAGGTATAATCCTTTATTCAAATAGAAAAGATAGTTGAAATAAATAAAATGAAATGAGTAAATGAGTAATGTATTATGATATTACAATAATGAAATAATAAACAAGAATTGATAAAGAATAATCTTATTTACATTACACATTATTATATTATCTTTACAATTATGAACCAAAGGGATAATAAGATAGTGAAATAGAGAGGAATCATTTTATTACAATAATACAAACATTACAATATTTTTATTAAGTTCCAAACAAATGAAGAATTACAATAATGAATAAAAGAATAAAAGTACACTACTATAAAACAAATAAATATAAAAAATGAATTACATAAATAAATAACTAAAAAGATTCTTATTACAAGCAGATATAAATATTACATTGTTTTTGGAAATGCATTATAAAAGAAAAAGGAAACTAGTATATTTTATTGAATAAAATAAACAATACAATATTCTTTACAAAAGAAGAATGAATAAATAAAAATAATTCCTTTATTACAATGCTTTATATTTCACAAAAGAAAAAGTGGATTACAAAAGAATAAAGAAAAACTTAAAACTAAATTCATCTTCATTTTCTTCATCTTCTAAATCCTCTCTTTATATTCCTGATCCTGTTCCCTCCAAGCACAAACAACAAACAAAAGAAATGCAAAACAGGGGGTTATGGGGTTATGGTACTCTCAGGTTTAGCAATGTAATGCATTGCTTTGCCTCATCATTGAGTAGTATTAAATAAGAGGGGCCAATGTGAAATCTGTTCTTATCTAGATTTTTGCCTCAGGCTTATGCATCATAGGCAGGGGCAAGTTTCACCAAATTAGTAAAAGATAAAAGTCAAAACAGTAATACCAACAAAAGATCTATCTTCACTTGATCTTATCCACAAGACACAGCAAACAAGCTAGAAGCTTAGTCACTGCATGCTGGTGTGCTGTCAAACACAGGAGCACATCAGGGGAAGATAAAAAGGAACCAGTCTTGGCAACTCACTGTTGCTTGCTACTTCTTACACCTAGTTCATTTCTTAGCACTAGAACTCCCAAGCTTTACACATAAACAACCACAGCCTAGCATCAGACCATCACTGATCTGTCCAGCTTCATCAACTAGAACAATAAATCCTTCCACCAAACCATCACACCTTAGCTCTGGTTGCTCCCAGGAGCCATCCTAGAGCTACGACAAGGAGAAATCAAGACCAGGCCACAATAGTAGGAGCTGGAGAGTGGAATGAGGAGGAAGGGGAGGACAGTTGTACTAGGATAAGAATAATATCCAACAGATTGGACATGAACCAATTAAGATCCATCACAAGGGCAAGATAATAGTACTAGATGGAGCAGTTACACATTAGCGGATCAAGAAGCTCAAGTTCCAGTCAAGCAAGCCAAAGAAGAGCAGCAGGTAGATCCAGTAGGAGCATACCCAGCTCATGCAATCATATACTTTTGTTTTTTCTGCACCAATAGAATTAATGGGAGTAAGGGGTACTACAAATCAATATCTATTCAACTCCCTGCAACTATAGCTTGTCTAGGGGGATTAGGAGGATAGTTTTCCTCTTAGAACTGCATAGAAAATTCTATGTAGATTCATCCTAGAGGTTTCTTACCACATCATAATATATGTTCCTACCCAAATCATGGTCTCAGCCTTTGCATCATAGGCTAGAACATATTGCACACAATGATCATCAAGAGCTAGTGATCTTTGACCATGTAGATTCATCAACATAGCAGTAATCCTACTCACTATGGATATGTTACTGTGCATCCTTCAATTGGGTTCCACATTATTAATCTCACAGCAGAGGAAGCCACTAAAATTAATAAATCACCACATCCTCAAAGAGATAGCTTTTCAGAGCATATACAATCAAATAGGATTGACATATCAATCATCTTCTTAATCAGGTAGCCCAGGAATCATTATAAGGTCATCTTAAACTAGCACATGTTTCTAAACCTCAGCTCTGCATCATTGGTTTAGATAAGATGACAAGCTCAATATATGTGTTTATCATAGTGTTATTTGGCATTGGATCTGACTTAGAGAAAACAAATTCCGCTTTATACTCAACACTCACGATAGATGAATCAGATCCAATAAGTACATGAACCAATGATCAACCACAACAGCTCATGCATAGATTGCCCTGCTGCTGTGCACACTCAACTGAGGCACCACAACAGCAAATTCCAAGCACCAAAGATCACTAAAAGATTACTCTAGCCACATCAGCAAATACCATGTATGTATACCATCTATAATCAAACAAGCTAAATCCTTGCATCATCTTCCTTAAAGAATAGTTAGGAATTAAATAAATCTCTACTGTCATGTTGCCAATCTTATCCAATAAGCAACAACAGAGAAAATCATCTCAAACAGATTTACATCATATTCCCAAGAATCAGTATCTCTACTTAATAATCATTTTATCGAATCAAAGATTCAGTAACCACCTAGTTCAGAACATCCCAAACTTCATTTCACAGATTTAATATAGGGGCCACAAAAGCTTTACTCATCCGAAGTAAGGAACCATAACTAGCAACAGATCAGTAGAAAACAATGATAACCAAATCATGGATCCTATCCATCAACACAAGGGTTGGTCGCAAAGAATTGGAGCTCACCGTGGGTGCCGAGCACCTGGAGAATTGGCTTGACGAAGCCATGGAGCAACTCTTGCCCAACACCATCACTGAATCAGGGAAAGCACCGGGTGTCGGGGTTACGCTGACAGCGCTCTTCCACAGGCATCAGGAGAAGGGGAACACCGGGGTTGCGCCTGTGCACCTTCCCGCCGGTGTCGGGGTCGAGGAAGAGGAAGTCCTGGTCTTCCTCGAGTAGCAGCCAGGGGCATCGAGGGCCAACGAAGTCGCGTCGGCGACCTAGCCGAACCCCACGGCTAGGGTTTCGCAGGGGCGCATAGGAGGAAAGTAGAGCGGCAACAAAGAGACAGAGATTAAAGAAGGAGAGCAGGATGGGTCCTCGTCGGCAGGTGGCAGTGCTGGAGTTGGCCGGCGACCGGCCGAAGGGGCACTAGCGTTGGCGGCGGCATCGCAAGCGAGCAGAGGATGAGAGGAAAGGTCTGTGCGTATGCGGGTACGATGTGTGTGTGTCTGTGTGTGAGATGAGGAAGAGAGGGGGTGTTGGGCTGAGGTTGGCCCAACTATTTGGGTTGGATTGGACCAGGTCGGTCTATGGGCCAAGTTGGTTCATGAACTTAGCCTAGTAAAAAAATAAAAAAATTACAAACAAACCCCTAAGCTTATTTCAGTCCTAGACAAAAATAAAGAAAAATTCTAAAATTATTTATAATATGTCCAAATGCTCACAACAAATAATATTTATCTCAGAAAGATATAACATTACTTGTTTAAGTTAAATAAAATGCAAATAAATATTAACACCATTACATCATAAGCGAAATCTTATAAAATAAGGAAAAATACTAAAAATAAATAAAAATCATTTTTGTGTATAAAAATAAATCCACTATTTTATAAAAATACTAACTCAGCTCTTTTATAAATAAAATTTGAAGTAAATATTTAAATACATTTAATTCTTTATGGAATTTTATAAACATAAAAATAATACTTAAAAATAAATAAAAATTATTTTTAAGGTCGTGAATAAATATATTACAATAGAAAAATATTAAATATATTATTAGAAAAGTTTTTAATATTTTAAAGTAATAAATCTTATCTATTACCTGTTTTGAAAATTCTTTAAAAACATTTCTTAAATAAGAAATAATTATATTTCTCTAGAGATATTAAAACCTCAAAATCTAATTACTAAAGTTCTAAACCATAACTAAGATTTATAATAAAACTTAAGCATAAATCATTAACTTTATAATACTCTTTTAAACCCTAAATAAAAATTCGAAACCACAATCTTTAAAATAATTTTATTCATCATTCACTAATATTAAGAAGGGAGGATCTTAACATCTAAATAATAGTTAATATGACTTTAAATCTAACACATTAACAACAACATCCAAATTCCGCTTTCATTAAAAAGTTGCATGTTATTTTCATAATAGCAAAACAAGTTTAATCTAAGCATTCACTTAAATGTAAAATTAATAATTCCACACCTTAGTCATACTTATCATAAATCCAAAACTTGAGACTAATCAAAACAAATTACACCTTAAGTTTATTTATTCTTTTTAAAGTTAACTTTAGTCTCAAAGCTTATAAACATCATGTATAATAAACTACTTATGTTTTTATAGTTAACTTTGGTCTATTTAAATTAAAACATGAAGCAGCTCAAGTCCAAACTAATCCATCAAACACCAAAAGACATTGATCACATTCTATTAATAATAAAGATTGTTTAAACCTTAAAAAGGAAATATTTTCTTCAAATGTTATTCTTTTTGCCACTTCCAAACAATAATCTCATAATAAGTTCTTCAACTCTTAACAACCCAATTCCCAAGGATGTTTATCAATAGTCACCAAATTAAAATTAACCATAAACACATTATTTTATACTTTACTTGTATATGTTGAATTGTTAACCTTGAGTTCCTTATAAAGGTCATTACTTATAAAGTAAAATTTGAAGATAAACTAACTCTTAAAAAGAATCACCTAAATTCACTTCATCCAAGGCATCGGGGATTCACTTTGGGAATTTTACAAAATGCATAGCATTACTTATGCATAATTGCATATTGCTTCTTTAAATATTAGTCCTTGCTGTACCAATGATGCTGATTTCAGATATTGGATCTTATATTGTCTCGAAAACCATGAGTGCATAATGTTGCAATCACAAAAGGCAAGTTCACACTTGCTCATGTCCTTTGTTTATTTCCTGTAAAGTATTTTGCAAATCCACTGTTGTCATCACCTGCATTTGAAAAAGTTCATAAAACACTATTTTCATAATAATATGATTATAGGTTATTTACCATGAGGTAATAACCTACTATGAAAGTTCCGGTGGTAAAGGAACATATTACCTAGGACTTAACAACCAATGTCGCTAGTGATTCTTGCGTCGTATATCACGCGTTAACCATGAGATTTGGAATGGGACAGAGAAGTCAGCTGTATCTTCTTCCTCTCGCATGTAGCCCGATGTGCAGGTCGTGGCTGTTATCACTCGTAGCATGCATATTAATTGGTAATTCGTAGAGGATATGCAGCATATGGGTGGAAACCCTCAACGTCCCATGATAGTTCTGGCATCTAACGATCTGTACAAACATTGCCGTAATTCAATGGGTGGGCATGGTGTACACCAAGGAGGCATGCGGGGTCGCGAAGGGGGCAGTGATTGTCTTGGATATTATACTGGGCCCCATACTAAGGAAGTATGGACAAGGTCATGTCTTGGTTGTGCAACAAGGCTAAGATCTCTCATGGGTAAAGTAACGCACCTCTACAGAGTGTAAGAACTGTAACTTGTTACTCCCTATTCCGGGAAGGAGCTGCGAATGTTGTGGGAAAGGAACTCCATGAAAGTTCTGGTAAACCCGTGAAGGTTGACGGACATAGCTTTTCAGAATAAAAGCAACCTTTGAAGAAATGTTTACGAAAACTTGCATTGCTTACGAAAACTGATGAGAAAGCCGTCTATCAGTCACGCAAAGATGATTATGGTGTGATTAAGATCATCATGTTGTTTGCTATGGAATCGGACCTTCAAAATTGTTTTCAAGACTATCCCGGGCCCTTTGAGATTCTCGAGGAGCTGAAAACCATGTTTCAGACTCAAGCCCGTTCTGAGAGATATGAGATCTCTGAGAAGTTCTTTAACTGCAAGATGGAGGAAGGGAGTTCCGTTAGTGAGCACGCCATTAAGATGTCGGGCTACACTCAACGCCTTGAGCAACTGGACTGCAAGATTCCAGAGGAGCTCAAGATTGACAGGGTTCTGCAATCACTCCCTCCCAGCTACAAAAGTTTTGTAGTGACTCATAATCAGATTGGGTTCCACTGATACGATCACCGAGCTCTTCGCAAAGCTGAAGGCTGCGGAGGTGGACATCAAAAAGGATAATCATGTGTTGATGGTCAACAAGCCCCCCACCTTCAAGAAAGGTAAGGGTGCAAAGAAGCCCTTCAAGAAAGGCGGCGGCAAGCGCGTTGCCCCTGCTGAGAAGAAGCTCAAGTTTGGTCCTAAGCCGGACACTGAGTGCTTCTATTGCAAGGACAAGGGTCACTGGAAGCGCAACTGTCCGAAGTACTTAGCGGACAAGAAGGCTGGCACCATCAAAGGTATATTTGATATACATGTTATTGATGTTTTCCTTACTAGCCCTCGTTGTAGTGCCTGGGTATTTGATACTGGTTTAGTTGCTAATATTTGTAACTCGAAACAGGAGTTACGGAATAGACGGCGGCTTGCGAGGGATGAGGTGACGATGCGCGTTGGCAACGGATCAAGAGTTGATGTGATGGCCGTCGGCACGCTCTCCTTAGTTTTACCTTCGGGATTAGTTTTAAACCTTAATAAGTGTTATTATGTGCCTGCGTTGAGCATGAACATTATTTCTGGATCTTGTTTATTGCAAGACGGTTATTCATTTAAATCGGATAATAATGGTTGTTCTATTTATATGAGTAACATCTTTTATGGTCATGCACCTATTGTGAATGGTTTATTTCTTCTAAATCTCGAAAGGGATGAAACACACATCCATAACATTGAGGCTAAGAGATGCAAAGTAGATAGTGATAATACTACTTATTTGTGGCACTGTCGTCTAGGTCATATTGGTGTAAAACGCATGAAGAAACTCCATTCTGATGGACTTTTGGAGTCTCTTGATTTTGAATCATTTGACACATGCGAACCATGCCTCATGGGCAAGATGATCAAAACCCCGTTCTCCGGTATGATGGAGCGAGCAACGGACTTGTTGGAAATCATACATATCGATGTATGCGGACCGATGAGTGTTTCGACGCGCGGTGGATATCGCTATTTTCTCACTTTTACCGATGACTTAAGTAGATATGGGTATATCTATTTAATGAAACATAAATCTGAAACATTTGAAAAGTTCAAAGAATTTCAGAATTAAGTGGAGAACCATCGTAACAGAAAGATTAAGTTTCTCCGATCCGATCGTGGAGGTGAATATTTGAGTTATGATTTTCTCACGCATCTTAAAGCAAGCGGAATCGTTTCGCAACTCACGCCACCCGGAACACCACAACGCAATGGTGTGTCTGAACGCCGGAACCGAACCCTATTAGGTATGGTCCGATCAATGATGTCTCTTACTGATTTGCCGTTATCATTTCGGGGTTATGCATTAGAAACCGCTGCATTCACTTTAAATAGGGATCCATCTAAATCCGTTGAGACGACACCGTATGAACTGTGGTTTGGTGCTAAACCTAAGTTGTTGTTTCTTAAAGTTTGGGAATGCGAAGCTTACGTCAAGAAGTTGATGCCAGACAAGCTCGAACCCAAAGCGGAGAAATGCGTCTTCATAGGATACCCTAAGGAAACTATTGGGTATACCTTCTATCACAGAACCGAAGGCAAAGTGTTTGTCGCAAAGAACGGTTCCTTTCTTGAGAAGGAGTTTCTCTCGAAAGAAGTGAGTGGGAGGGAAGTAGAGCTAGACGAGGTTATTGAACCTTCACTTGAATTAGAGAGTAGCGCAGCACCTGAAATTGTTCCAGTGCCGCCTGCACCAACGATAGAGAAAGCTAATGACAAGGATCATGAAGCTTCGGACGATGCTGCTACTGAACGTCGCAGGTCGACAAGGTCGCGTGCCCCTCCTGAGTGGTACGGCAACCCTGTTTTGACTGTCTTGTTAGTAGAAGACAGTGAACCTACGAACTATGAGGAAGCGATGATGAGCCCAGACTCTGAGAAATGGCTAGAAGCCATGAAATCCGAATTGGGATCCATGAGCGAAAACCAAGTATGGACTTTGGTGGACCCTCCTAGCGACCGAAAGGCCGTTGAGTGCAAATGGATCTTCAAGAAGAAAACGGACGCGGATGGTAATGTTACCGTCTATAAAGCACGGCTTGTCGCGAAAGGTTTTCGACAAGTTCAAGGTGTTGACTACGATGAGACTTTCTCTCCCATGGCGATGTTTAAGTCCATTCGGATTTTATTAGCAATTGCTGTGTTTCATGATTATGAAATATGGCAGATGGATGTCAAGACTGCGTTCCTCAATGGCAACATTGATGAAGAGTTGTATATGATGCAACCCGAAGGTTTTGTCGATCCTAAGGATGCTGATAAAGTATGCAAACTTCAGCGTTCTATTTATGGACTGAAGCAAGCATCTCGGAGTTGGAACCTTCGTTTTGATCAAGTGATCAAGATCTTTGGATTTGTTCCAAATTGCTACGAAGCTTGCATCTACAAGAAAGTGAGTGGGAGTTCGGTGACATTTCTGGTACTATATGTGGATGACATATTGATTATTGGAAATGACATTAACATGCTTAACGATGTGAAGAGTTATTTGAACAAGTGTTTTTCAATGAAAGACCTAGGTGAAGCTGCTTATATATTGGGCATCAAAATCTATAGAGATATACAAAGACGCCTGATAGCTTTAAGCCAGAGTACATACCTAGACAAAGTTCTGAAAAGGTTCAGAATGGATAAGGCAAAGAAAGGTTCAGTGCCTATGTTGTCAGGTAAGATATTGAGAAAGGCTCAGTGTCCAGCTGCAGTAAATGATAGGGAAGCTATGAGCAAAGTGCCTTATGCCTCGGCCATAGGTTCTATCATGTATGCCATGCTGTGTACTAGACCGGATGTGTCCAATGCTCTTAGTTTGACGAGCAGATATCAAAGTGATCCAGGAGTGGAACACTGGACAGCCGTGAAGAACATCCTAAAGTACCTAAATAGGACTAAAGAAATGTTCTTAGTCTATGGGGGTGATGAACAGCTCGTCGTAAAAGGTTACGTCGACGCTAGTTTTGACACCGACAAGGATGATTCTAAATCTCAGACAGGATACATGTATATTTTGAATGGAGGAGCTGTGAGCTGGAGAAGCTGCAAGCAAAGCGTGATCGCGGGATCTATAGTAGAAGCGGAATACATGGCTGCTGCAGAAGCGTCAAGTGAAGGAGTTTGGATCAGGAACTTCATCACTGAGCTTGGCGTGGTTCCAAGTGCATTGAACCCACTGGAGATATTGTGTGATAACACTGGCGCCATAGCACTCGCTAAGGAACCAAGATATCATCCAAAGACCAAGCATATCAACCGTAAGTTTCATATAATCCGAGATTATATAGCAGATGGAGATCTGAAGATTAGCAAAGTACATACAGATCTCAATGTCGCAGATCCATTGACTAAACCTCTTCCACGTGTAAAACATGATCAACACCTCAGTGCCATGGGTGTGAGATTGTTGCCAAATGTAACTTGATTATTGACTCTACTGCAAGTGGGAGACTGTTGGAATTATGCCCTAGAGGCAATAATAAAGATGTTATTATTATAATTCTTGTTCATGATAATGTTTATATTCCATGCTAGAATTGTATTAAGCGGAAACTTTAATACTTGTGTGGTTTGTGAACAACACCGTGTCCCTAGTACGCCTCTATGGACTAGCTCATTGATTAATGATGGTTAAGGTTTCCTAACCATGGACATGAGTTGTCGATTAATAATGAGATCATATCATTGGGAGAATGATATGATGGACAGACCCAAACTAAGCGAAGCAATTAGATCGTGTCATCGTGTTCATCTTTGCGAAGCTTTTCTTATGTCAAATATTGTATTCCTTAGACCATGAGATAATACAACTCCCTGGTATCGGAAGATAGC
The DNA here is from genome assembly GCA_910589765.1 of Avena atlantica. Lineage (NCBI taxonomy): Eukaryota > Viridiplantae > Streptophyta > Magnoliopsida > Poales > Poaceae > Avena > Avena atlantica. The sequence goes on from OU342739.1 coordinate 136,161,667, forward strand.
TTTGAGGTCATCAAACGTCATCCTATGAGAGGGTGATCATAAAGGTGTCTCTCAGGTGATCGGAAAGTACCTGTTGGGTTGTATGTGTCGAGATGGGATTTGTCCCTCCCAAGTCGGAGAGATATACTTCGGGCCCACTCGGTAATCGATATCAACACCGCTTGCAAGCATGTGGTTAAGGAGTTAATCACAAAGTGATATCGGATTACGGAACGAGTAAAGTACTTGCTGTGAACGAGATTGAACTAGGTATGACGGTACCGACGATCAAATCTCGGGCAAGTAAAATATCGCGAGATGAAGGGAATATATATATGGGACTGATTGAATCCTGGCATCTTGGTTCATCCGATATGATCATCGATGAATGTGTGGGAGTCAATATGGTTTTCCAGACCCTGCTGTTGATTATTGATAGAAGATCATGTCTGCATATTCTCGAACCCGAAGGATCACACACTTAACGTGTCTCGATGCTAGGATAGATTGGATAATTGGTTTATGAGTTTTTGTTCGGAGTCTCGGATGGGATCTGCGACATCACGAGAGGTTCCGGAATGGTCCGGAGAATAAGATTCATATAAGGCAGTGCAGTTTTTGGAGTTCGAAATTGTTCCGGGTTAATCGGTATTGTACCGGAAGCTTCTAGAACCTTCCAGAAGGGGACCAACGTGGCCCCACCTTCCGGGAGGGGGCATGGGCCTATGAGGGAGTGCCCTGGACGCATTGGGCCAGGGGCACAAGGCCCCATAGGGCCCAACCGGCCAGCAAGGGTAAAACCCTAATTGGACCTTCTAGAAGGGGGGTTTCCTTGCCCCCCACTCCTCCCTCCTTGGCCGCCGGCCTAGGGCTTGGGGGAGGAGTTAGGGCAGGCGCCCACCCCTCTATATATAGAGGGCTGGGGCACACCACCCCCCCACACCTCCTCCTCAACCCTAGCCGCCCTGCTGCCCTCCTCTCTCTCTCCCTCCCGACTGCGTGTAGGCGAAGCCCTGCTGCAGAAACTCTCCACCACATACACCGCGCCGTCGCGTTGTAGATCCAATCCGTCTCTCCACCATACTTGCTGGACCAAGGAAGGAGGAGACGTCGAGGTGCTGCATGTGTGCATCTCTCGGAGGCATCGCCACTTGCGGTGCTAGATCGGATCGGATCGCGAGGAGGAGAAGCGAGTACGACTACATCACCCACATTCCGACGAACGTTCCGCTGTGCGAATCTTCAAGGGTATGAAGATCTAATCCAATCTCTCTCGTTGTTTGCATCTCCTAGATTAGATCTTGGCTTCCCTCTATTCGCATCCGTACAAAATTTTGATTTACTATACCGCGAAACCCTTCAGATCTCTCATGGGTAAAGTAACGCACCTCTGCAGAGTGTAAGAACTGTAACTTGTTACTCCCTATTTCGGGAAGGAGCTGCGAATGTTGTGGGAAAGGAACTCCGTGAAAGTTCTGGTAAACCCGTGAAGGTTGACGGACATAGCTTTTCAGAATAAAAGCAACCTTTGAAGAAATGTTTACGAAAACTTGCATTGCCTACGGCCTACTCTAGCATCCCAAAAATATTAAACTTAAATCATCATACTCTAATCATCAAAATTAGGATCAACAAAAACTTTTCTAATTAAAATTATGAAGGCATGCATATGTGTATGCATTTAATTTGAAATTCTTTTGAACCACCTTGTTTGTATGTTTCCTTGCTTGTAAAATGTTTCTTAGGTGAAATAAACATCATCTAAACATTTCCCAAACTTTTCATAAAGACAAGTAAATCAAAACAAATATATTAAGGGAATGGTCATTTTGACCAATTTAACTCCCATGCCTACTTTGGCTGTCTCAAACTTTCAGAACCTAATGGAAACCTTTCTGGATCTTTGCACCCCTTGAATGTACTCATAACAAAGTATCAAGGCCCACTTTGTGATCATTCAGAAACTTTCAAATGCATAGTTTAAATGACAATTCAAAATTGAATCTTTATCATATGGGAAGATCCCACTTTTTCAAAAACCACTCAAACAAGCTCAACTTTCAAAACCCAAGCATCTGCAGACTCACTAGCACCAATCTAGCAAACCCACCAAAAATCTTTTCAAAATTCAAAACTTGATTTCATGTGGCCATTTCATCAAACAGGTTGTAGACACAAATCATACAAAATCTAAACACTATTTGGAGCAGTGATTTGAGCCTAACTTGTCCCCTCTTGGCTCACAACCATCTCAGTAGATCATCTAGCTAACTAAACCAAGCACTAGCACCACTGTGAGCTTGCTATTGTCATCAATGGTGAACAGCCGAGCACACCCTTGTCACCCCAGTGTGGACAACAGGCTAGAGGAAGAACTAGCCGTGCCAACCTTGTCTGGGAGGTAGCCTGTGGCATCCCGCAAAACCACTACTGGAAAATCGCGTTATTTTTGTGCATTGCATCGTCATCATCATGCATTGTTTGTCTGAAACTATTTTCGAAAACGCCTAGTTTTGTTTTCTAAATAACCCCCGTCTTTATTTCAAATTAAAACATCGGTCTGTTCAGATCTTTTATTTGTCTAATAAGTATTTACAAAAATGTTTTACAAATAAAATAAATAATCAAATGTTTTGTCCGGGGTGGCAGTCCGATCAGTCAGGCCAGAGGCCCAACCTGACCAGACTACCTACCACCCGGCCCATCTAAAGAAACCCTGAATCCTTTTCTACCTATACCTAGTCTACCCAGCCCCTTCCACCTCACCCCGACCAACCACAGCTCGCCACCTCACCGTTCCCTCCACCTCACCCTCAGCTCAGCCACCTCACCAATCCCCAGCCACCTCCACTCTCCCTGGGCCCCACCCCAACCCCACAAACTCACACCACACACGCCACACACCGCACACAACCGCCAGCCCTCCCCCACTCTCCTCTCCCCTATGGCCCCACGTGCCAGTGCCCCACCTGCGCCACCCCGGCCCCACCTCCTGCACCGGTCCCACCCCGCATCCCCCTCTCCCTCTCTCCTCCTGCCCTCCCCTGGCCCCACCTGCCAGTGTCCCTGACGCACACTCCCGAGCCGCCCTCCCCCGCTTCTTCCTCCTCTGCTAGCAAGCACGCTCCCTCCCCTCTGCCTCTCCGGCGAGCGCGCCGCCCACATCCTCCCCGGGCGCCTCCTCTCCCGCTGCCCTGCGACGTCGCCGTCGGCCCCTCGCTCCTCTTGGTCGCTCTCCCCGCTCGCCCGTCCCCCTCCGCAAGCTCGGCCGCGCCGCCGCCCCCGCCCGGCGTCGGTGGCCCCCTCACCCTCTTCGCGTCCTCGCTTCTCCTCCGTCCTGCCGGCCCCGAGCACATCGCCGTCCGCTCTCTCGCCGCGCCGGCCCGGCCCCGGGCCTCCTCTGCGTCGCCGCCCTTCACCGCCAACCCCGCGTCTCCCAGCGCCGCTGCCCTCGCCGCCCCGAGCTCCACCCCGCCGGCCCGTCGCCCGCATCTCGCCCGGCGCCCCCTTCTCCGCCTCCTCTCCGGTTCGGCCGAGCCCTGCTCCGGCGCCCCCACGCCGCCGCTCGGACCCGACGCCGCCCCGGCTCCTTGGCCCCGACCTCGCCGTCCTGCACCCTCCCCCTCACCAGCGACCTCGCCCTCCACCCGCAGGCGCCGCTGGCCTCTGCTCCGCCTCCCCGCCGGGGCCGCCCCTTCTCCCGACCGCCTCTCGGGCCGCCGCCCTCGCCAAGCCCGCCCGTGGCCCTGTCTCCCCTGCCGCGGCCGCGGCCGCGCCCGTCGCCGTCGACCGCGCCAGCACGTCGCCGGGTCCCCCTGCCTCGGTTCAGCCGCCCGGGCTCGTCTCCTCCTGGGATTTCCCCTGTCGGCGGCCTCCGTACGCTCCCCCAAGTCGCGGTGTGTCGCTACAGCGGTAACCCTGTGGAGATCAGCGCACGTGGAGATGTTGTTGTGTGGGCGATACACTTGGCGATGGTACCGAGCAGATTCGATGAACCCCGGGTGCCCATCCGAGTTCGCCATCGACCACAAAGTCGGAATCCGAAGCTCCCCTTCGTGGAAACCAAGATCTCCTTCACGGAAACCCTGATGCTTTCGACACGGATGCCATGATCTTCGTCACGGAGCCCCGAGAACTACTTCCCGGACCCGAAGACCATCGGTCAAGTTCACCACCGACAAAGACGGATGATAAGACTCCAACCGAGGATCGGATGTGATGGTGGCGGATACGACCAGTACTTCCTCGAGGATGCGAAGTCGAAGACCCGAAGCCACCAAGATCTTCGTTAGGGAACGACAAGAACTTCTATCGGAGTCCAAACCCCGAAGACCGAACCCCGGTGTGACAAGTACCCCTTCCCGGACGCCAAGATCACCGACACGGATACGCCAAGTTCTCGCCCCGAATGCCAAGACCGACTCGATGGCGCGGACCCGACAAGATCTCCGCAACGACAAGTTCTCCATCTTGAATCTGAACCTCGATCCCTGTTGAACCCTGAGTCCGGCCCCGAACCCCCGGAGCCCAAGTTCGCCGAACCCTAACGTGTGACCCTTTATCCGAGACCCTATTTTTATAATATTACATTATCATCTTGTTGCATATTATTTGTTCATCTCGCATGCATATCATGTGGGTTGGGGGCATTATGCCGATTCACCTCATAATTAAATATGGGACCCATATGCGGGCAAATCTAGTCTTATATTGGCCTCATTTAAATTTGTGCATCGAACCGGTGATATAATTTGCCTTGATAAGACAACATTTAAATTGCAGGGTAGCTAAACAACATGAACCGTTTAATTAATTGTCGGGACCCTGGTTCCGCTTAATATGGCCTAATTGCATCGCATGCTTGCCATGTCATACATCATACATGCATCATGCCGATCTTTTGCCGTAGTATTAAATAGTGCATCTGGTGTTTGTGCTAGTGTTTTGCTTCTTCGCGGATTAGGCCGATGAGTTGATGCGAGTGTCAACCCGATCTTCGGATGAACCTTCGGCAATGTTTTCAGGCGAGCATCTCCCCCTTTCTACCTATCTTACTTTTATAGTATTTATTCCCTCCTGTTGATCTATTGCTATCCGTGTTGCGATGCTCTACCTTTCGTACCCATGATATCCCTTGCAACCTTATGTTGCCTTGGACACCTCCTATTACCTGTTGTTTGGTAGATAGTTGGTCCTGCGCGTCGTAGTCGCTTGCTCAAGTGCTGTTGCGTGTCGTCCAGTACCACAGTTGTTGGAGTGTTGCCGCATGTTTAATGTTGGAGATGATCATGGCTTTAATTATCGTTTAATTTAATTATTGTTTAACAACTAAAATTGAAGTAGGTAAGCAGAGGCACAGGTGGGCAATAGATGTTATTTGGTTGTTAACCGTCCACTTGTGTCCCGTAGGACCCCGAGTACTTGATACCTGTTCCTTGAATATTCGCGCTATCCACATCCGGGAGGATTATGGGACCCCCCCTGAGCCAGAGCTTGATTCATTCTTATTTCTTGGGGCCACAAACTAGTTTGAGGTTTTATTTACTATCCTGTACTTATGCCATGCTACTGCTTTATTTACGTTTGTGCGAGGTACTGCACACTGTACTATTTAGGAAAGCGGATTGTTTTCGCGGTATCGACAAGCCCAGTTTTGGGTTCCCAGTCGTTTACAGCCACATGCGCAAACCTTGAGTCCGTCTCGGAGTCAGCTAACTTCGTTGCGGGTATACTTAATGGGGTGGCCCCCTAAAATATTTCTGAATCTGGTGATTGCTTTGTCGTGAAGGCCTCGTTGGGTTTTGATTTGGTTTTTCCGAGGTTGATCGAGTGTGTGTTGCTATTTGTGCACCCCTGCAGGGTAAAACTTTCTGAAAGCCGTGTCCGCGGTTATGGACGACTTGGAGCACAGTATCTCGATCATAGACAACTATAACTAAAGTAGTGCTATAAATTTGACTTTATAATGACTAGTAATCAGCTTCACTATAATGGAATGGCTAAATAAAATTGCCAACAATTGCTTGTTTGGGTTGCCGCTTGCTACAATTGTACCTGACTAGTAAGTATTGCAACTATAACGGAATGGCTAAATAAAAGTACCAACAACTGCTGGGTTTTGGGATATCTCATGCTAATTGTACCTGACTAGTAAGTGTTGCAACTACAACGGACTGGTTAACTAAAATTGCCCACTTCTTATCTTATCAGGAGGACTATCTATACCTGACTAGTAATTGCTGCAACGATAACTGAATAAGTAAAACTGCCAACTGTGTGAGTCCCTCGGTTGACTTCCTCGTTTGGTCTCGAGGGGGAATACCAGGATGGGTATGTTTGGTGGTAGCATCAGGTTGGTTCCGAATAGGTCTTTCTCATCCCTCTCTGATAGCCGCCAGTTATATCGAGTCTCTATAGGTTGTTTAGTGCATGCTGCCGCTGCCGCTTCAGTCCACCATACCTATGCAGGCGAGGACCGCCGAATTCTAGCCTCGCCGTCTACTGGCCTCAGTACTGACCGCTCTCTCTGTTTCCTTTGCCCTTTGCCGGCACCCCTTTTGTTTAAGCAGGTTCTGAGATCGACGTCGTTAGCAGGGTTACCCTTCCAGCTTGGCCTGGGCAGGGTTATGGACGCCATTGGTTATTCTTCAGGGCTCTTAGTCCCATTTGCATCTTGTCCGTAGTCGGACGCTCTATCATTTTCAAGGTGATTTGGATCTTTGTATATTATCTCTGTATTCTTGACTCATCGAGTCGCTGTTGTATATATGTCTGTTCTGTGGGTCCCATCAAGGACTGTTGTGTAATGTTATTACTTCGTTTTCCACCCGCACGAAAGTGCCTGGTGGGCACCTTTGAATCGTTTCTATGCGGGTTTGGCGGGTTTCGCTAAAACTTGCATAGGGCCGATTCTGAGGGTGTTACATAGCCCATGCTTCACCGCCCCCTCTCGACCAGCCCAGCCTCGCGGACAGCAGCCAGAACCGCCAGGAATGCCGCGCCCGTGCCGCTGTCGACCGTGCTGACCCACGCCGCAGAGCACGCGTCGTTCCCATTCAACCAGACCACCTCGAGCCCTCGCCGCCCGCCAACATGCTCCTCACCGTCCCAGGAGACCGCCAGACATGCCCATTTCACCGCCCGTGCCCCGTAGCCACCGCTCGCCGTCGAAGACGCCGCCTCTGCCGCGCAGAGCGTCGCATGTTCCAGACCAAGCCGCACCGCCCCACGCCTCGAAACCATGTCGTTGAGCATCGCCAGGGAACACCGCACCGCCCCTACCTTCGCCCATGCGAATAGCCGCCTGTAACAACGCCCCCGACGAGCTCACCGTGCGCCCCGTCGGTCCCCTCGCTCGACTATAAATAGAGGCCACCCCACTCGATTTATTCACACCATCTCACTCCCCTCTCCTCACTGATTGTGCCACACCGTGCCCAGAGCAAAGCGAGCACCACCTCGCCGGAATTTCACCGGAGCCCGCCGCCTCTGGAGAAGAAGGGCGCCATTGATTTCGTCCACCCTAGGAGCTGCCGCGACCACCCCTGAGTTTGCCGTCGTCGACTTCATCATTCGCCCGCCTCGCCGACCCTCGCCTGCACCCCGGTGAGCCCCCAGCACCCCTCACTGGCCGCGCTAGGTTTCTTTCTCGACGGCGTTGCTCAACGTCGACGATGACTCTCAGCCATTGGATTAGAACTAGATCGAACGATCCACATCGCCCCGTACCGCTTCGCCCCTCCCTGTCTCACTGACGAGTAGGGACACCCACTTAAGCAGCCCGCGGGAGCACTGCGCTTAGCAGGCCGGCCCGTTAACTTTTCCCGCGCAGCCCAGTTATTTGAATTAAACCTTTTTCATTTTGTTTCAAACTCACTTCTGTACCCAACTTCAAAAATCAACCCAGATCGATTCAGTGCACCAAATTGAATGAAACCAATTTTGTTAGAAAGGTCTGTGAATGCTGAATCCAAGCCCGTTGGATTCAAGTCATTTGGATCTATAGATCACCCATGGTAAAAATAACAAGGCAGAAGCTTTTCTGCATTCAAACATTTTTCAAATTTAAACCATAATAGCTTTTTAGTTAATTCCAACTCTCAAAATCACATTTAACCATACCTTTCAGAATATATAAAAATATCTAGGTTTACCTTCAGAAATAATGTTCAAGTAATAAAAGAATGCTACATAGGCATTTCTAGCCACTTTAAATAATTAAAATAAAAGGGTAAAACCTTATTAAATTGTGACACCACTTTAAATCACATTCCCATGGACTAAAAGATGTGGTGATGACATGTGTCAACATGATCCCATGTTTGGTTTGGAGAATATTAAATCTTAAGTAGTTTTTCAATGAGTAGAAATTACTTTTCTAAAAATAAAAAGAATTAAACCAAGCTTTAATCTTGTAATGTTAGTGATGATGTTGGATCATCTATAGGACCCTTGTGTGTGATGATTGCAAGTAGTTAAGTATTGTTTGGTGATTGTGTACCTCGTATTTATTCATAGACGATAGTACCGACCAAGGATACGAGGAGGAAGGAGGATTCTACGAAGAAGAAGTCGAGGAGAACTTCAACCACTGCTCTGCACAAGGCAAGCCTAATACTACTAGTGAATGTGCAAGCTATTAACCTTGCAAGATACCTTACTGATGCCACAAACCACTACTTATTACTCTGCCCACTATATGCCTTAAGCATATATGATCCAACCCACTTGACCAACCAATCCTAGTTTTTACTTACAAGCTTTATACTTTATTTATTTATCAAAGCTATTCCTTAGAGTTTACTCAAGTGAATTATAGATACTAGAAAGTTATCTGAAGGTTGCATAAAGAGCATAAAATTTGGCCTAAGCTAGATAATCTTGATGTCATCTTGAGGCATGAGATTGAACTTAGTTAGAACTCCACTAGTTTACCACCCCTCATTATTGCTTAACCCCACTTGTAGATGCTAGTGCTAAGCATAAAAGTTGATCAACTTTAGATGGTAATACTTGGTGGAAAAATGGTTATGAAAACCTTGGAATGATGGATCATTCTATTGAAATGTTTTGGACATGTGTTTCCGAACACCGGATGATTTTGGTGATGAAAATGTTGAGGCATGAGCCTTAGCCCTTTATAAAACTGATGGTTGTCTGGATGCGATACCATTCCAATTTTATCGTACAACCACAATACCCGAAGATTGGGTAGGGCTTGACTGGAAACTTATATACCTTAGTATTAGTTCCCTCACGGCCAAGGTCTGAGCTGAGGCTACCTTGTGAAGACTGTCCACCTGTGCAGTACCCAAGATGACATTTGGTCATGGTTGGGAGGCCAAACTCACAGGAGAGGTACTTATACTAGGGCGTGTAATCGAAAGGTTAGGATTGATTATCCGCATACTGAGTATGGTGAATTCAGGATTTGTTCCCGACGGATGTATCGAATGTTGTGGTGAAAGTTTACAATCTCTGCAGAGTGTCAAACTATTCGAATAGCCGCGTCCGCGGTTATGGACAGTTGGAGTGGCCATACTGTTCCCCCGTCAGACTTTTCAAAATGACTTGTGACATGATTTGAAACTTTGACTTGACCACAACAGAGTTGTTATATGGAATACAAGTTCCCACTTAGGAGTTATAAATTTGTGACAAGCATTCGTTGCTTCTAAACTTAGTAGAGATAAATCTGGCTTTTGCAAAACAATCCTAGAGCCTAGTGTCCTATTATCCAAAAAACCCTTTACCTGTTAGTATTAGTTTGCCAGTACTTAAAGAGTACTCATGGCTTTGTCCCTGGCTATTCCCATGGCCAGACTATGAAGAGGAGTACCTGGAGGATGGACCCCAGGAAGGTTACGACAACTAGGATCATCTCCCATCGTCAGCATTGCCTGTGACCCCGAAGATGGAGCTTCGCCTACGCTACCGTTATTATTACGTATTCCGCTGCTTGAAGTTGTATTAAGAACTTGATCATGAGATCCCTATTTATGTAAGAACTTATGTACCGTTTGTAATGGATGATGTAATGTGGTATCCAATTCTGTTATGTCTCGCAAAAATGGTAATCCTGGGATTGCGATGTATGGCATAACAGGCATCTGGGATTAAAAACCCGGGTGTTGACAAGTTGGTATCAGAGGCATCCTGAACATAGGAGACCCTAGTTAGACTGGACGTTTGAATCAAAAACTTAGTTTCAAAACCAAAGGAAGCAAATATTTATAAAAACTTATTCTCATTCTTACCTCTTGTACACTTTCATAAAAATTCACGCTAGCAAATATTTACAAAAATATTCTCATTCTTACCTCTTGGACTCTTTCGTAAAAATTCACGCTACTCCAAAATTATTTCAAAGCTTACATCAAATTTTGCACCCTAGATCACTTTTAGTAAAACTCACAACTACGCTAGTGCCCAAACGTAGTGAGTAGTATTCGGTCCCACTGTATCGTAGTTTCCAGAATGGTTCTTAAAACCATCTGTTTTTCTTGTTTTGTGGTGTGTGTTTGTATCGTGTGTTATGAATGAATGAATGAATGAAAGGCAAGTTGCTAGAAAATCTGAGTCAAACTTTAAAAACTTTTCAAAGACCCTGAACCTTAGAAATTTCTCTCTTTTCTCATGATCTATCGCAATCTTCAGATGCCACGGGGAGGAAGTAGTTCATCCCCGGACCCGATGTTGCAGATCCTGCAAATGTTGACTCCTGACCATGAAGCTGAAAGAGCGGAACGTCAAGCCAACCTAGCCACCCTTCAGCAGATAGCCCAGCTAGCCCACAACAACCAAGGCCACGGAAATCAGGATAACCATGGATCTAAGCTTAAGAATTTCCAGAATACCAACCCACCTGTTTTCACTAAATCCGAAGAGCCCCTAGAGGCCGATGATTGGCTGCAAACCATGGAAAATAACCTAGAAGTAGCCGGAGTGGAAGCCAACGAGAAAGTCCTGTTCGCCACCCACTATCTAGCCGGAGATGCCAGAGCATGGTGGAACAGTGTTCGCGCAATGACCGGAGGCCAGATGATGACCTGGGAGGAATTCAAGGTCAGGTTTAGCAGAACCCATGTGCCACCGGGTTTGATCAAGAGAATGAGAGACGAGTTCAGAGAGCTAAAGCAAGGAAGGATGACTGTAGTGGAATACCGTGACAAATTTTTGTCCTTAGCTAGGTATGCCCCGGATGAAATAGACACTGAAGCCAAGAAGAAAGAAAGATTCCTGAATGGTCTGCATGATGAGATGCAAACAGTGTTAGTCAATATCCCCTTTGCGGATATTGAATCCCTTGTCAACTCAACTATCCAGATGGAAGGAAAGATCAACCAAGCCAATGAGAACCGCAAGCGTCGCATGATGCATCAACCAGGAACCCATCAGACCCCAAAGTATCGCCCCAACCCATCTCTAGGATTTTCCCCAAGAACCAACAGACCCCCGATGAACCGTCCGACCTATCCCAACCGTGGAAACCCTAGGCCCGGAGGAAATCACAACAACCCCGGCAACTCTAGCAATTTTAATCGTGCCCCACCCAAGTTCAACAACAACAATGTTACCGCCAACACCAACACTGCCCCGAGGACTGGAAGCAATGTTGTGCTTGTAGCAGCCAAGGACAAGTCGCTAGTGACGTGTTATGACTGTGGAAATAAAGGCCACTATTCCAACGAGTGCCCCAACAAGAAGAATGTCGCAGCACCCAATATCAATGTCCCAGCTCAGCAGCAACGTCGTGTTCAGCCAGGAAGAAGATTTGCCCCAGGGAATTCGCTCAACCGCAATGGCCGTCTTTTTCTCATGCATGCTGAAGAAGCTCAGGAAGCGCCAGACGTCGTGCTGGGTATGTTTTATGTTAATTCAGTACTTGCACGAGTGTTGTTTGACTCTGGTGCATCGCATTCATTTGTCACCGAAGAATTTGCCTGCACTAGTAAAATTCAACCAACCAAACTGAAGCATGTTATGATTGTTCAAATTCCCGGATCAACCACCAAGGCTAGGCAAATTTGCAAAGCCGTCCCTATCCGAATCCATGGCATAGATTTTTATGCAAATCTGATAATACTTGGAACTAAAGGTTTGGAAGTAGTACTAGGAATGGATTGGATGTCCAAACATAAAGGATTGATTGACTGTGCTAAGAAAGCCATAACCATGACCAGTACAGCCGGAATATCAGTCGAGCATATATCTGAAACCTTACCTCGTCAATTCAAATGCAACAAGAGTATAACCCAACCTACCATTGACCAAGTCCGGATAGTCTGTGAATACCCCGATGTATTTCCAGATGTTTTGCCCGGTATGCCCCCGGATCGGGATATCGAGTTTATCATTGAACTAATCCCCGGAACCGGACCCATAGCCCAGAGACCCTATAGTATGAACCCATCGAAGTTAGAAGAACTGAATAAGCAACTGGATTCCATGTTGGAAATTGGATTAATTCAACCAAGTGCTTCACCTTGGAGATCACCTGTCTTGTTTGTGTTCAAGAAGGATGGAGGCAACCGTTTGTGTACGGATTATCGGAAATTGAATGATGTCACCATCAAGAACAAGTACCCCTTACCCAAGATAGAAGATTTGTTTGATTAGTTGACCGGTGCCAAAGTGTTTTCTAAGATTGATCTTAGGACTGGCTATCATCAACTCAAAATTCGTGCAGAGGATATTCCAAAGACTGCCTTTACCACCAGATATGGATTGTATGAGTATACGGTCATGTCTTTCGGATTAAGCAATGCCCCCGCTTATTTCATGAATCTCATGAATAAGATTTTTATGGACTTCCTGGATAAGTTTGTCGTTGTTTTCATCGATGACATTCTAATTTATTCCAAATCAGAAGAAGAACATGAGCTACACCTAAGGACCATTCTTGGAACCCTTAGAGAGCATCAGCTGTATGCAAAGTTTAGCAAATGTGAATTCTGGTTACATGAGGTAGGATTCCTCGGTCACATTGTATCAGCCGGAGGAATTGCCGTTGACCCTGCCAAAGTGAAAGATGTAGAAGATTGGCAAGCCCCAACCACTCAAACCCAAGTTCGTGCATTTCTCGGATTGGCGGGGTATTACCGCAAATTCGTAGAAGGATTCTCGAGTATCACCAGACCCATGACCCAATTGCTGAAGACGGACAAGAAGTTTGAATGGACCGACAAGTGTGAAGCGAGTTTTCAAGAACTCAAGAGGAGATTGATTTCAGCCCCCATCTTGATCATGTCGGATATCACGAAGCCCTTCGATGTGTATTGTGATGCATCCAAGATTGGTCTCGGATGTGTGCTAATGCAAGAAGGCAAAGTTATATATTATCTATCTCGACAATTGAAGCAACATGAGCAAAACTACCCAACCCATGACCTCGAACTCGCAGCCGTAGTTCTAGCCCTGAAGACATGGAGACATTACTTGATGGGAAACCATTGTGAGATTTATTCGGATCACAAGAGCCTAAAGTATATATTCACTCAGAAGGAGCTGAATATGAGGCAGAGAAGATGGATTGAGCTAATCAAGGATTACGATCTGGACATTCACTATCACCCTGGTAAAGCCAATGTGGTAGCCGATGCCCTTAGCAGATTGCCGTGCCGCTTGAACTCCATGATTTTGAAGGAGCAACCAAGTTTGCACAAAGAGATGGAAGATTTTCGAATGGAATTAGTAAGTGAAGGATTTATGGCTAGCATAGAACTCTAGCCCACTTTGATCAGTCAGATTAAAGAGGCGCAGAAGGGAAATGCCAGTATTGACGGAATCAAGCGTCGTATCGGTACAGTCAAAGTACCCGGATTCACCGAGGACGAAGAAGGAGTGTTGTGGTACAAAGGACGCCTTTGTGTACCAGAGGATTCCGAGTTGAAAGGAGTTATTTTGAAGGAGTCTCATGATACTCTTTATTCTATCCATCCCAGAGGAACTAAGATGTATCAAGATTTAAAGGAGCAATTTTGGTGGCATAAGATGAAGAGAGAAATCGGAAGCTATATCGCCAAGTGTGATATATGTTAGCGAGTCAAGGCAGGACATCAAATACCCGCTAGATTGTTGCAACCATTGCAGATTCCGGAATGGAAATGGGATTCTGTAGGAATGGACTTTATCACTGGACTACCTACTTCTAGTAGGGGAAATGACTCTATCTGGGTCATAGTGGACAGATTGTCCAAAGTCGCCCATTTCTTGCCCGTCAAGACCACATATCAGAGTTCGAAACTAGCGGAGTTATACATCGCTAGAATCGTCAGTTTGCACGGAGTCCCCAAGAACATAGTATCGGATTGAGGAACTCAGTTTACCTCGAGATTCTGGAAGAAAGTTCAAGAAGGTTTAGGAACCCGCCTAGATTTCAGTACCGCGTATCACCCTCAGACCGATGGACAAACAGAGCGAGTAAATCAAATACTCGAAGATATGCTGAGAGCATGAGTGTTAGAATATGGATCCAAGTGGGAAGATTGTCTGCCGTTTGCAGAATTTTCATACAACAACAGTTATCAAGCCAATTTGCAAATGGCCCCATTTGAATTCATGTACAGAAGGAAGTGTCGCACCCCTTTGAACTGGTCGGAAGTAGGAGAGTGTCAGATCTTCGGACCCGACATCCTACGAGAAGCAGAAGAGAAGGTTCATAAGATTCGTGAGCACCTCAAGACCGCCCAATCCCGACAGAAGAGTTACACTGACAAGAGACGTCGAGACCTAGCCTTCAACATAGGAGATTTTGTTTATCTGAAAGTGCCGCCATTGAAGGGAATGCAACATTTCCAACTCAAAGGAAGTTAGCCCCCAGGTATATCGGACCTTTAAAAATTGTGAACCGTCGAGGAGAAGTGTCGTATCAATTGGAACTACCCGAAGAGATGTCAGCCATCCACAACGTGTTCCATATCTCGTTACTTCGCAAGTGTCTCGAAGTCCCCGAGAAGACCGAAGTGTTCAAGAATATCGATCATCAGACCATAGAGATCAACAATGACCTGACATATCCCGAAGTACCCATCCGCATTTTAGAAGAAGCTTTTCGAACTACCCGAACCCGAAGCATCAAGTTTCTCAAGATTAAGTGGAGCAACCACACAGAAGAGGAAGCTACCTGGGAACGCGAAGATCACATCAAGACGGAGTTTCCGGATCTCTTCAAAACCTAGGTAATCTTTTCGTCCTTTTTCAATCTCGGGACGAGATTTTGTTTAAGGGGGGAAGGTTTGTAACATCCCAAAAATATTAAACTTAAATCATCATACTCTAATCATCAAAATTAGGATCAACAAAAACTTTTCTAATTAAAATTATGAAGGCATGCATATGTGTATGCATTTAATTTGAAATTCTTTTGAACCACCTTGTTTGTATGTTTCCTTGCTTGTAATATGTTTCTTAGGTGAAATAAACATCATCTAAACATTTCCCAAACTTTTCATAAAGACAAGTAAATCAAAACAAATATATTAAGGGAATGGTCATTTTGACCAATTTAACTCCCATGCCTACTTTGGCTATCTCAAACTTTCAGAACCTAATGGAAACCTTTCTGGATCTTTGCACCCCTTGAATGTACTCATAACAAAGTATCAAGGCCCACTTTGTGATCATCCAGAAACTTTCAAATGCATAGTTTAATGACAATTCAAAATTCAATCTTTATCATATGGGAAGATCCCACTTTTTCAAAAACCACTCAAACAAGCTCAACTTTCAAAACCCAAGCATCTGCAGAGTCACTAGCACCAATCTAGCAAACCCACCAAAAATCTTTTCAAAATTTAAAACTTGATTTCATGCGGCCATTTTATCAAACAGGTTGTAGACACAAATCATACAAAATCTAAACACTATTTGGAGCAGTGATTTGAGCCTAACTTGTCCCCTCTTTGGCTAACAACCATCTCAGTAGATCATCTAGCTAACTAAACCAAGCACTAGCACCACTATGAGCTTGCCATTGTCATCAATGGTGAACAGCCGAGCACACCCTTGTCACCCCAGTGTGGACATCAGGCTAGAGGAAGAACTAGTCGTGCCAACCTTGTCTGGGAGGTAGCCCATGCTTCACCGCCCCTCTCGACCAGCCCAGCCTCGTGGACAGCAGCCAGAACCGCCAGGAACTCCGCGCCCGTGCCGCTGTCAACCGTGCTGACCTACGTCGCAGAGCACGCGCCGTTCCCATTCAACCAGACCACCTCGAGCCCTCGCCGCCCGCCAACATGCTCCTCACCGTCCCAGGAGACCTCCAGACATGCCCATTTCACCGCTCGTGCCCCGTAGCCACCGCTCGCCGTCGAAGACGCCGCCTCTGCCGCGCAGAGTGTCGCATGTTCCAGACCAAGCTGCACCACCCCACGCCTCGAAACCATGTCATTGAGCATCGCCAGGGAACACCGCACCGCCCCCTACCTTCTCCCATGCGAATAGCCGCCTGTAACAACGCCCCCGACGAGCTCACCGTGCGCCCCGTCGGTCCCCTCGCTCGACTATAAATAGAGGCCACCCCCGCTCGATTTATTCACACCATCTCACTCCCCTCTCCTCACTGATCGTGCCACACTGTGCCCAGAGCAAAGCGAGCACCACCTCGCCGGAATTTCACCGGAGCCCGCCGCCTCTGGAGAAGAAGGGCGCCATCGATTTCGTCCACCCTAGGAGCTGCCGCGACCACGCCTGAGTTCGCCGTCGTCGACTTCGTCGTTCGCCCGCCTCGCCGACCCTCGCCTGCACCCCGGTGAGCCCCCAGCACCCCTCACTAGCCGCGCTAGGTTTCTTTCTCGACGGCGTTGCTCAACGTCGACGATGACTCTCAGCCGTTGGATTAGAACTAGATCGAACGATCCACATCGCCCTGTGCCGATTTGCCCCTCCCTGTCTCACTGACGAGTGGGGACACCCACTTAAGCAGCCTGCGGGAGCACTGCGCTTAGCAGGCCGGCCCGTTAACTTTTCCCGCGCAGCCCAGTTATTTGAATTAAACCTTTTTCATTTTGTTTCAAACTCACTTCTATACCCAACTTCAAAAATCAACCCAGATCGATTCAGTGCACCAAATTGAATGAAACCAATTTCGTTAGAAAGGTCTGTGAATGCTGAATCCAAGCCCGTTGGATTCAAGTCATTTGGATCTATAGATCACCCATGTTAAAAATATCAAGGCAGAAGCTTTTCTGCATTCAAACATTTTTCAAATTTAAACCATAATAGCTTTTGAGTTAATTCCAACTCTCAAAAATCACATTTAACCATACCTTTCAGAATATATAAAAATATCTAGGTTTACCTTCAGAAATAATGTTCAAGTAATAAAAGAATGCTACATAGGCATTTCGAGCCACTTTAAATAATTAAAATAAAAGGGTAAAACCTTATTAAATTGTGACACCACTTTAAATCACATTCCCATGGACTAAAATATGTGGTGATGACATGTGTCAACATGATCCCATGTTTGGTTTGGAGAATATTAAATCTTAAGTAGTTTTTCAATGAGTAGAAATTACTTTTTTAAAAATAAAAAGAATTAAACCAAGCTTTAATCTTGTAATGTTAGTGATGATGTTGGATCATCTATAGGACCCTTGTGTGTGATGATTGCAAGTAGTTAAGTATTGTTTGGTGATTGTGTACCTCGTATTTATTCATAGACGATAGTACCAACCAAGGATACGAGGAGGAAGGAGGATTCTACGAAGAAGAAGCCGAGGAGAACTTCAACCACTGCTCTGCACAAGGCAAGCCGAATACTACTAGTGAATGTGCAAGCTATTAACCTTGCAAGATACCCTACTGATGCCACAAACCACTACTTATTACTCTGCCCACTATATGACTTAAGCATATATGATCCAACCCACTTGACCAACCAATCCTAGTTTTTACTTACAAGCTTTATACTTTATTTCTTTATCAAAGATATTCCTTAGAGTTTACTCAAGTGAATTATAGATACTAGAAATTTATCTGAAGGTTGCATAAAGAGCATAAAATTTGGCCTAAGCTAGATAATCTTGATGTCATCTTAAGGCATGAGATTGAACTTAGTTAGAACTCCACTAGTTTACCACCCCTCATTATTGATTACCCCCACTTGTAGATGCTAGTGCTAAGCATAAAACTTGATCAACTTTAGATGGGAATACTTGGTGGAAAAATGGTTATGAAAACCTTGGAATGATGGATCATTCTATTGAAATGTTTTGGACATGTGTTTCCGAACACCGGATGATTTTGGTGATGAAAATGTTGAGGCATGAGCCTTAGCCCTTTATAAAAATGATGGTTGTCTGGATGCGATACCATTCCAATTTTATCGTACAACCACAATACTCGAAGATTGGGTAGGGCTTGACTGGAAACTTATATACCTTAGTATTAGTTCCCTTACGGCCAAGGTCTGAGCTGAGGCTACCTTGTGAAGATTGTCCACCTGTGCAGTACCCAAGATGACAGTTGGTCATGGTTGGGAGGCCAAACTCACAGGAGAGGTACTTATACTAGGGCGTGTAATCGAAATGTTAGGATTGATTATCCGCATACTGAGTATGGTGAATTCAGGATTTGTTCCCGACAGATGTATCGAATGTTGTGGTGAAAGTGTACAATCTCTGCAGAGTGTCAAACAGCCACGTCCGTGGTTATGGACAGTTGGAGTGGCCATACTGTTCCCCCGTCAGACTTTTCAAAATGACTTGTGACATGATTTGAAACTTTGACTTGACCACAACAGAGTTGTGATACGGAATACAAGTTCCCACTTAGGAGTTATAAATTTGTGACAAGCATTCGTTGCTTCTAAACTTAGTAGAGATAAATCTGGCTTTTGCAAAACAACCCTAGAGCCTAGTGTCCTATTATCTAAAACCCCCTTTACCTGTTAGTATTAGTTTGCCAGTACTTAAAGAGTACTCATCCCATCGTCAGCATTGCCTGTGACCCCGAAGATGGAGCTTCGCCTATGCTACCGTTATTATTACGTATTCCACTGCTTGAAGTTGTATTAAGAACTGGATCATGAGATCCCTATTTATGTAAGAACTTATGTACCGTTTGTAATGGATGATGTACTGTGGTATCAAATTCTGTTATGTCTCGCAAAAATGGTAATCCTGGGATTGCGATGTATGGCATAACAGGCATCTGGGATTAAAAACCCGGGTGTTGACACCTACGGTCCGTGGCTATAGATATAGTGCATCAAACACTCCTTTTTAGTGAACTTGCTGAGTATGCTCGTACTCAACGTATCTCCTTAACCCTTGCTAGATTCTGAAGTCATTAAGACAACGTCTACATCCACATATGAATCATCTTTAGAAGCTAAAGTTCTTCAATCAAGTCAAGAAAGTCAACATATACATCAACTCAAGTAAAGACGAAGTTACTGATTAGATAGGAATGCAATCTCTAGCCATAGAACCTATTTCTATAGTATATTGCAATAGCAGCAATGCCAGACCAATAGTTCAGATACTAGTCTTATTAGTATGATAGATTTTGAGTTGTTTATTTCTGATTCTTCTTTATAAGAAGTTTCTTTCTCTCTCTTTAACCTAAAGTGTTCTCTAGATCTTGTGTAAAGAGTTGAGTTGTAACCTATAGTCATGTCTTGGACCTGCTGTGTTGGGATGTAATACTAGTGAACGGTGTTTCATTGGTGTTATGTCAACGACTATAGTGTACTACATCATGCAGTGGTATGCTGGGTCACCGCAGTTGGTATTAGAGAATATGCTTTGAACTTAGGATTAAAACCCTTTTAGGAAGATCTGTAGGTTGGATAGTGACTATAGAAGCCATCTTATCTAAACAACATATTCTTATGAATTGTGATGAGTATCCACTTGAGGATAATTTTGTCACGAGATGTATAAATCATTTTTCTTAGAAATAGTTGTCCATCTGTTCTCAGTACAGTGTTATTTAGTGTCTTCCGAAGGAGACATAAACCACCAAGATACGGTAGGAAAGCCAATTGTTCACAGTAGATTAGGATCAAGTTTAAGATATCAATTAGAGTAGTTTAAATGGTATAGCCTAACCATAGAATTCAAGAAGAGTATTAAAATATTATTATTAATTGATAACCAGAGATAATATGATGAATATCATTAGGATAAATGTTGTTGTAATGAGTAGTAATAATTTGGGAATTACTTGAGGATTCTACGTGATGAAGTAAAATTATGTTAAAAATTAATAATGGTGTAATGAGAAACAAAGTCATGATGGTTAGATTATCTCTTAAATCATGATGTATAGGTAGGACATAACAAGATCATGGTGAGATTAGCTCCAAAACCATTATGTAGGTGTAAATATGACTAGTAATTAGTTAATCATTCTAAAGTAGCAGTAAGAAAATAGCATGATAGAAGTCATAGGTGCTAGAAAATTCCAATAATCTCTAGTCTAAGAAACCTATTAGTCGTTTGGAGAGATCATGTGAGGTTAGTTTACTAAATGAGTAAAGTATGGTTATAGTTAATCGTTTCAAAAATGAGACAAAAATTTAGTCAAAACCAAATTGAAACCACTTTGCTTAAAAATTATCCTGTTGTAATTGAGCAATTTGGGTAAATTTATGATGCAAAGAATAGTTTGACCCTGTGTGCTAAGTATCATGATGCAAAAAAATATGAGGAGGTGTCATATACTACACAACTAAGCCTGAATTCTAGAGATACTATACTCAACTTACTATATTCCGGGCTTAGAATATTGTGTGTTATATGTACCACATTCAGATTTATTTGTTTTTCTTGGATCTTCTTGATTGACTAGACCTGTACATGAAGTTTGACTTGATGTGCAAATGCATGTTGCAACATCCAGTTACTACTTGATGTTATAGACCTAGATAGGAATGGGAATTCGTGTAAGGGAGTGACGATTTTCAAATACCAAGATGAAGACTTACATGAAGAATGAAGCAAAGTATAAGGAGTATCAACGCAATTTGAAGGATGGATCAAGTTCAGATAATTACTAAACAACAATAAGAAGGAATATTAGTGTAGAAGATGTGTGGGGCAACAAGAAGTAATAAACTTAAAGTTCATTCAAAATAGGTAATGTTACTAAGAAGTTAATAAAGTAGTTTTACCAAGTTCATGGAAGTATCATGAATATAAGTGCAAAGAAGAAGTTTTGGAACCAAAATGGTATTCAGGCTCTGACAATTCAGAGAGAATGTCAATAGTATGTCGGGAACCGTAGGGAAATTCATACACCCTAGGATGGTTCGCAGCTGGTATTTGGTTAACTTAGTTAACCAGATCTTCTTAAAAATTGCATAAAGAGCATAAAACTTGGCCTAAGTTAAGAAAGACACGAAGGAGTATAAACATTAAAGCAACTGTCTTTCGAGACTCTTCGCGAAGTCAGACCGATCAAAGCAAAAATTTCCAAATAGTAAGTAAGACTAATATTTTTGAAAGATTCGCTTCGGAGATCCACAATTGTGTGGATACACCGTACAATCTTTCATAAGACCCTAACTAGGTCAATTATAAGTTGAACAAAGACCAACATTCTAATTATGAAGCCAAGGGTTACTATAAGGCAATTTAGAGACTATTAGTAAACCCTAAGGGGGAGAGTAAACAATAAATGGAAATGTTGTTATCTGAATCCCTGAGTAGAGGTTGGAGGAGAAGTACTAATCTATGACAACATTAAGTCTTATTTTCATAAGGTAAAAGCTTGAAGGTGAAAGAATAGATTAATACTAATAGATTAATTTTAGAGAAAACAACTCTTAAGTGATCCTTAAGAGGGAATAGAGCACATTCAATTGGAAATGTGTTGAGGAACAAGAAATTCCGATGAGTGTGGACTAAATGTGTTCAAACCAATCCTCGGAAGGACTATCATTATAAACTATACAATTACAAACCAAAAATTTAGTCTTTTGACCACAACTGTTGTCTAATAAAATTAAAAATCCTATTTTAGTGAGACTTCCTAGACCTTATATAGAATGGTAAGAAAGTTCGATAATCAGGTAAAGGAGTTGGATTAGGATACTTAACTAGGAAAATGAACTAAAGAAAAGACCCAAATTTAAGGAGTTCATAATGTGGACATATCCCTAAGGGATAATAGTAAAAAGAACAATGGAGTATTGGAGACAACAAGTTGGAGATCGCCAAGTATGATGGGAATTCAAGGAACAGATCTGGATAGGGGATACTATAATTATTCCCATTTGAGGTTAGCATGAAGTTGAGAAATACAGTAACCAACACAAGACAATTCCTCATTCCAAAACGAAAAAGAGTATGAACTTCAAGGACAAAGTTTATTTTAAGGGGGAGAGTCTGTAAAATCCCAGGATAGCACCTAGAAATAAAGAGGACACAGGGTTGTGCATTGCATTCATGCATAAGAAAATCCGGGGAATTTCCGAGCAAAACTAAAGGAACTATAGAGGGATCGAGATCTCTCTTGCTCTGATGGAAACATTAGGACATGTGCGATGGATTTTGACATGACCTCTATTATGCTTTTGTGTTTTAGGGGAAGCCGATTTGAATTTGAATATTTAATTGATGAATCTGAATTCTAAAAGAATTTGAAATGGAATAATAACTAGAAACTAAATTGTAATAGAAAATAAGAGGTGAAACCTTATTTATAAACAAGGTATAATCCTTTATTCAAATAGAAAAGATAGTTGAAATAAATAAAATGAAATGAGTAAATGAGTAATGTATTATGATATTACAATAATGAAATAATAAACAAGAATTGATAAAGAATAATCTTATTTACATTACACATTATTATATTATCTTTACAATTATGAACCAAAGGGATAATAAGATAGTGAAATAGAGAGGAATCATTTTATTACAATAATACAAACATTACAATATTTTTATTAAGTTCCAAACAAATGAAGAATTACAATAATGAATAAAAGAATAAAAGTACACTACTATAAAACAAATAAATATAAAAAATGAATTACATAAATAAATAACTAAAAAGATTCTTATTACAAGCAGATATAAATATTACATTGTTTTTGGAAATGCATTATAAAAGAAAAAGGAAACTAGTATATTTTATTGAATAAAATAAACAATACAATATTCTTTACAAAAGAAGAATGAATAAATAAAAATAATTCCTTTATTACAATGCTTTATATTTCACAAAAGAAAAAGTGGATTACAAAAGAATAAAGAAAAACTTAAAACTAAATTCATCTTCATTTTCTTCATCTTCTAAATCCTCTCTTTATATTCCTGATCCTGTTCCCTCCAAGCACAAACAACAAACAAAAGAAATGCAAAACAGGGGGTTATGGGGTTATGGTACTCTCAGGTTTAGCAATGTAATGCATTGCTTTGCCTCATCATTGAGTAGTATTAAATAAGAGGGGCCAATGTGAAATCTGTTCTTATCTAGATTTTTGCCTCAGGCTTATGCATCATAGGCAGGGGCAAGTTTCACCAAATTAGTAAAAGATAAAAGTCAAAACAGTAATACCAACAAAAGATCTATCTTCACTTGATCTTATCCACAAGACACAGCAAACAAGCTAGAAGCTTAGTCACTGCATGCTGGTGTGCTGTCAAACACAGGAGCACATTAGGGGAAGATAAAAAGGAACCAGTCTTGGCAACTCACTGTTGCTTGCTACTTCTTACACCTAGTTCATTTCTTAGCACTAGAACTCCCAAGCTTTACACATAAACAACCACAGCCTAGCATCAGATCATCACTGATCTGTCCAGCTTCATCAACTAGAACAATAAATCCTTCCACCAAACCATCACACCTTAGCTCTGGTTGCTCCCAGGAGCCATCCTAGAGCTAGGATAAGGAGAAATCAAGACCAGGCCACAGCAGTAGGAGCTGGACAGTGGAATGAGGAGGAAGGGGAGGACAGTTGTACTAGGATAAGAATAATATCCAGGAGATTGGACATGAACCAATTAAGATCCATCACAAGGGAAAGACAATAGTACTAGATGGAGCAGTTACACATTGCAGCAGGTAGATCCAGTAGGAGCATACCCAGCTCATGTCATCATATACTTTTGTTTTTTCTGCACCAATAGAATTAATGGGAGTAAGGGATACTACAAATCAATCTCTATTCAACTCCCTGCAACTAGAGCTTGTCTAGGGGGATTAGGAGGATAGTTTTCCTCTCAGAACTGCATAGAAAATTCTATGTAGATTCATCCTAGAGGTTTCTTACCACATCATAGTATCTGTTCCTACCCAAATGATGGCCTCAACCTTTGCATCATAGGCTAGAACATATTGCACACAATGATCATCAAGAGCTAGTGATCTTTGACCATGTAGATTCATCAACATAGCAGTAATCCTACTCACTATGGATATGTTACTGTGCACCCTTCAATTGGGTTCCACAGTATTAACCTCACAGCAGAGGAAGCCACTAAAATTAATAAATCACGACATCCTCAAAGAGATAGCTTTTCAGAGCATATACAATCAAAAAGGATTGACATATCAATCATCTTCTTAATCAGGTAGCCCAGGAATCATTATAAGGTCATCTTAAACTAGCACATGTTTCTAAACCTCAGCTTTGCATCATTAGTTTAGATAAGATGACAAGCTCAATATATGTGTTTATCATAGTGTTATTTGGCATTGGATCTGACTTAGAGAAAACAAATTCCGCTTTATACTCAACACTCACGATAGATGAATCAGATCCAATAAGTACATGAACCAATGATCAACCACAACAGCTCATGCATAGATTGCCCTGCTGCTGTGCACACTCAACTGAGGCACCACAACAGCAAATTCCAAGCACCAAAGATCACTAAAAGATTACTCTAGCCACATCAACAAATACCATGTCTGTATACCATCTATAATCAAACAAGCTAAATCCTTGCATCATCTTCCTTAAAGAATAGTTAGGAATTAAATAAATCTCTACTGTCATGTTGCCAATCTTATCCAATAAGCAACAATACAGAAAATCAGCTCAAAAAGATTTACATCATATTCCCAAGAATCAGTATCTCTACTTAATAATCATTTTATCGAATCAAAGATTCAGTAACCACCTAGTTCAGAACATCCCAAACTTCATTTCACAGATTTAATAGAGGGGCCACGAAAGCTTTACTCATCCAAAGTAAGGAACCATAACTAGCAACAGACCAGTAGAAAACAATGATAACCAAATCATTGATCCTAGCCATCAACACAAGGGTTGGTCACAAAGAATTGGAGCTCACCGTGGGTGCCGAGCACCGGGAGCATTGGCTTGACGAAGCCATGGAGCAACTCTTGCCCAACACCATCACTGAATCAGAGAAAGCACCGGGTGCCGGGGTTACGCTGACATCGCTCTTCCACAGGCATCAGGAGAAGGGGAACACCGGGGTTGCGCCTGCACACCTTCCCGCCGGTGTCGGGGTCGAGGAAGAGGAAGTCCTGGTCTTCCTCGAGTAGTGGCCAGGGGCATCGAGGGCCAACGAAGTCGCGCCGGTGACCTAGCCGAACCCCACGGCTAGGGTTTCGTGGGGGCGCATACGGGGAAAGCAGAGCGGCAACAGGGAGACAGAGATTAAAGGAGGAGAGCGAGATGGGTCCTCGTCGGCAGGTGGCCGTGTCGGAGTTGGCCGGCGACCGGCCAAAGCGGCACTAGCGCTGGCGGCGGCGGCATCGCAAGCGAGCACAGGATGAGAGGAAAGGTTCGTGCGTATGCGGGTACAATGTGTGTGTGTCTGTGTGTGTGAGATGAGGAAGAGAGGGGGTGTTGGGCTGAGGTGGCCCAACTATTTGGGTCGGATTGGACCAGGTCGGTCTGTGGGACAAGTTGGTTCATGAACTTAGCCTAGTAGAAAAATAAAATAAAATAATAAACAAGTAAAATAAAAATTACGAACGAACCCCTAAGCTTATTTCAGTCCTAGACAAAAATAAAGAAAATTCTAAAATTATTTATAATATGTCCAAATGCTCACAAAAAATAATATTTATCTTAGAAAGATATAGCATTACTTGTTTAAGTTAAATAAAATGCAAATAAATATTAACACCATTACATCCTAAGCGAAATCTTATAAAATAAGGATAAATACTAAAAATAAATAAAAACCATTTTTGTGTATAAAAATAAATCCACTATTTTATAAAAAATACTAACTTAGCTCTTTTATAAATAAAATTTGAAGTAAATATTTAAATACATTTAATCCTTTATGGAATTTTATAAACATAAAAATAATACTTAAAAATAAATAAAAATCATTTTAAGGTCTTGAATAAATATATTACAATAAAAAATATTATTATAAAAGTTTTTAATATTTTAAAGTAATAAATCCTTGTCTATTACCTCTTTTGAAAATTCTTTAAAAACATTTCTTAAATAAGAAATAATTATATTCCTCTAGAGATATTAAAACCTTAAAATCTAATTACTAAAGTTCTAAACCATAACTAAGATTTATAATAAAACTTAAGCATAAATCATTAACTTTATAATACTCTTTTAAACCCTAAATAAAAAATTCAAAATCACAATCTTTAAAATAATTTTATACATCATTCACTAATATTAAGAAGGGAGGATCTTAACATCTAATAGTTAATATGACTTTAAATCTAACACATTAACAACATCATCCAAATTATGCTTTCATTAAATAGTTGCATGTTATTTTCATAATAGCAAAACAAGTTTAATCTAAGCATTCACTTAAATGTAAAATTAATAATTCCACACCTTAGTCATACTTATCATAAATCCAAAACTTGAGACTAATCAAAATAAATTACACCTTAAGTTTATTTATTATTTTTAAAGTTAACTTTAGTCTCAAAGCTTATAAACATCATGTATAATAAACTACTTATGTTTTTATAGTTAACTTTGGTCTATTTCAATTAAAACATGAAGCATCTCAAGTCCAAACTAATCCATCAAACACCAAAAGACATTGATCACGTTCTATTAACAATAAAGATTGTTTAAACCTTAAAAAGGAAATCTTTTCTTCAAATGTTATTCTTTTTGCCACTTCCAAACAATAATCTCATAATAAGTTCTTCAACTCTTAACAACCCAATTCCCAAGGATGTTTATCAAATAGTCACCAAATTAAAATTAACCATAAACACATTATTTTATACTTTACTTGTATATGTTGAATTGTTAACCTTGAGTTCCTTATAAAGGTCATTACTTATAAAGTAAAATTTGAAGATAAACCAAATCTTAAAAAGAATCACCTAAATTCACTTCACCCAAGGCATTGGGGATTCACTTTGGGAATTTTACAAAATGCATAGCATTACTTATGCATAATTGCATATTGCTTCTTCAAACATTAGTCCTTACCGGACCAATGATGCCGATTTCAGATATTGGATCTTATATTGTCTCGAAGACCATGAGTGCATAATCTTGCAATCACAAAAGGCAAGTTCACACTTGCTCATGTCCTTTGTTTATTTTCTATAAAGTATTTTACAAATCCAATGTTGTCATCACCTGCATTTGAAAAAGGTCAGAAAGCACTATTTTCAGAATAATATGATTATAGGTTATTTATCATGAGGTAATAACCTACTATGGAAGTTTCGGTGGTAAAGGAACATATTACCTAGGACTTAACAACCAATGTCGCCAGTGATTCTTGCGCCGTATATCACGCGTTAACCATGAGATTTGGAATGGGACAGAGAAGTCAGCTGTATCTTCTTCCTCTCGCATGTAGCCGGATGTGCAGGTCGTGGCTGTTATCACTCGTAGCGTGCATATTAATTGGTAATTCGTAGAGGATATGCAGCATATGGGTGGAAACCCTCAACGTCCCATGATAATTCTGGCATCTAACGGTTTGTACAAACCATTGCCGTAATTCAATGGGTGGGTATGGTGTACACCAAGGAGGCATGCGGGGTCGCGAAGGGGGCAGTGATTGTCTTGGATCTTAGACTGGTCCCCATACTAAGGAAGTATGGACAAGGTCATGTCTTGGTTGTGCAACAAGGCTAAGATCTCTCATGGATAAAGTAACGCACCTCTGTAGAGTGTAAGAACTGCAACTTGTTACTCCCTATTCCGGGAAGGAGCTGCGAATGCTGCGGGAAAGGAACTCCATGAAAGTTCTGGTAAACCCGTGAAGGCTGATGGACATAGCATTTCAGAATAAAAGCAACCTTTGAATAAATGTTTACGAAAACTTGCATTGCCTACGACCTACGGTCCGTGGCTATAGATATAGTGCATCAAACACTCCTTTATAGTGAACTTGCTGAGTATGCTCGTACTCAACGTATCTTCTTAACCCTTGCTAGATTCTGAAGCCATTAAGACGACGTCTACATCCACATATGCTCCAGGAATCGTCTTTAGAAGCTAAAGTTCTTCAATCAAGTCAAGAAAGTCAACATATACATCAACTCAAGTAAAGACGAAGTTACTGATTAGATAGGAATGCAATCTCTAGCCATAGAACCTATTTCTATAGTGTATTGCAATAGCAGCAATGCCAGACCAATAGTTCAGATACTAGTCTTATTAGTATGATAGTTTTTGAGTTGTTTATTTCTGATTCTTCTTTATAAGAAGTTTCTTTCTCTCTCTTTAACCTAAAGTGTTCTCTAAATCTTCTGTAAAGAGTTGAGTTGTAACCTATAGTCATGTCTTGGACCTGTTGTGTTTCTGTTGTACCACTCTGAGCGTTGTAATACTAGTAAAGGGTGTTTCATTGGTGTTATGTCAATGACTATAGTGTACTACATCATGCAGTGGTATGCCGGGTCACCGCAGTTCCAAAGCTTATTGATTCATGCGTATTGTGATATAACTTGTTCTTGTGCTATTTGTTTCTAGTCACCCTTGTGAACTTTGAAGGTGTCATATGCATCTATATTGCTACTCTATGAGGGACAAGCTTATTGCCACTATGCTATGTTTTCTGTATGTGTGATACGTCCAAAACGTATCTACTTTCTCGAACACTTTGCTATTTTTTTACTCTATACTTGTGTGATTTGGATACAACTAACACGGACTGACGCTGTTTTCAGGAGAATTACCTTGGTCTCTTGTTTTTGTGCCGAAAATCAACTATCACGAAAAATCCCAGAAAATATGCCAAAAACTATTTTTCACTAGAAGATCCATGAAGCTAGAAGGGAAGACAGAGAGGGGGCCTGGGGGGCCCAAACCCACCCCAGGCGCGGGCCACCTAACCCCGCGCCTGGAGGGGGTGAGGCCACCCCAGGCAGCTCCTCGGCCTCCCTCTGGGCCTATAAGTTGCCTTTCGACCTAAAAACCGAGGGGGGGGTCGATAGTTTTCCAGAAAAAGTTCCGCTCCGCCGCTGCTACCAGAAACCAAGATTTGGATCCAGAAACTCCGTTCTGGCACCCTGTCTGGACGGGGAGTTTGGAGAGGATCATCGCCATCATCATCACCAATGCATCTCCATCAACCACCAATGTTTCCCGCATCCATGTGTGAGTAATCCCCCGCTATAGGCTTGGGGATGGTAGGGACTGGATGAGTTCTATCATGTAATCGAATAAGATCTGTTAGGGCATATTGCCTAGTATCTCTATTAGTGCTATTTGACTTTGTTGCAACTTGTTGTGCTTAATGCTTGTCACTAGGGCCCGAGTGCCATGATCTCAGATGTGAACTTATTACTGAATCATTATGATAGTATTGTTTTTGATCTTATCTGCAAGTTGTGTACACATATCATTGTCCGGATCCAAAGGACCCAAAGTGACAATAATTGGGACAACCGGAGGGGATGGCTGTGGTATGAGGATCACATGTGTTCATGGAGTGTTAATGCTTTGCTCCGGTGCTCTATTAAAAGGAGCACCTTAATTACCAGTAGTTCCCTAGAGGCCCCGCTGCCATGGGCTAGCTGGACAGAAGATGTTGTGCAAGTTCTCATTGCGAGCACGCATGACTATATTTGGAGCACATGCCTAGGATTGTTTAGTACTTGGGTGCTTGTTATTATGTATCTGCAATGCCCTAGATCTTGAAGTTACATGTTTAGACTCGTCCATGCAACGCACGTCCATCCATCCCTATGCCTACCGCACTCAAATCCTACTGTTACCGTTACTGTTACTGTTGCTGTTGCTTTGTTGTTGCTACTACCAAACTGTTGCTACTAATAAAATTCTGTGAGCAAGAACTATTTCCAGGTGTAGCTGAACTGACAACTTAGTTGTTAAGGCTTGCAAGTATTCTTTGGATCCCCTTGTGTCGAATCAATAAATTGGGTAATACTACCCGCGAAGACTGTTGCGATCCCCTATACTTATGGGTCATCAAGACTATTTTTGTCACATCCCAAGATTTTCCAAATCTTGTAATGTGAAAATAAATTAATAAAATAAAACTTTGTTTGATTTTCAGAGCCAGAAGAAACTTTTTGAATTCAATTGGAACTTCAAACCCATTTGAATTAAATATAAAGAGATTTAAAAAGATAAACTTTTATTAAAGGAAAATAAAAATATTTAAAATACTATTTTGGATCTTTTAAAATGAAAGGATTTGGTTTCAATTGAAATAAAAAGAGAATATTTTATAAAGCCAAATTAAACATTGGACAAGCTTTGGAAAATAAAACATTTTATTTTAAACAAAATAATAAAGGATTATTAAAATAAAATAATAAAGATTTAATATCCAACTTTATTTGATAAAAAGGGTTTTACCATTTTAATTAAAAACATCAAAACTTATTAAATTATATTAAATAGGTTTTCCAAGTATTTTATATTCTCTAATAAAACCTACTAAAGTGTTTGGGCTTGTTTTAAGATTTCAAAATAAATATCTCAAATAAAATAAATCCTATTTGAAATAATAATGAAAGTCTATTATATTAATTAATAATGGACCCTAAAATAAAATGTTATTTTATTTTAAAACAAATATCCAAGTAATCTATATTTCCCAAATAAAACCCACTGATTGGTTTTGAAAATATTTAGGTTTCAAATAAAGATTTGATTAATAAAATCAAACTCTATTTTATTTAAATAACTAAGGCCATTTCATCCAATTATTAAAAGACCCTAAAATAAAAGGTTATTTTGTTTTGAACAAGATCTCCAAATAAGTTTTATTTTCAAATAAAACCTACTGAATTGATTTTTAAAATATTTGGATTTCAAATGAAGATTTTATTAACTAAACCAAACCCTATTTTATTAGTAAACCATGGTCCATTTTATTTAATTAATAAATAGAACCTAAAAAGACTTAAAATATTATTTTACCTTGGAAGTTGGTTTATACTATTAAACAGAACCAAGTTCAAATAATTGAAGTGTGGTGTTTGTTTGAATTTATATGGTTGATTGGATTGTTTGTTTGAAATACAAATCAGGAAATAGAAATAGAAAAAGAATTAGACAGAAAAAAATAGAACAGCCCAACAAATCTGGCCCAACAGGCCCAGTAACCAGCCCAACTCCCCTCCTCCCCGAAGAAAACGGTTCACCCCCAGTAACTGACCCGCAGAGAGGCTGACAAGTGGACCCAGTTCTTTCTTCTTTTCCCACTGACGCAACGGCCCCACTCCACTGTTCTTCGTCCTCACCCTCTGTGACCCGTTCTTTCCCCCGTTCTGCCGTTGAATTCCCCAGCGTAATTCACCTTAATGCGACGAATTAAACCAGCAGTGATCATGCACGTTTAATCGTCTCCCTCTCCTCTACGTTTCCCCTCTTCCTTCTCCCCCGAGCATGCCTCCAGACCATTCCAATTTCTCCTCGACTCCCTCTGCCTCCAACGGCCGTTCTCACCGAATCTGGCCAACACACTCCACCTCTGGCCTCCTCGAGCACGCAACGGTGATCAGCAACCCCCAGCATACTCTTCTGCAGTCACAGTGCACCCGCGGGCACCCCTAAGCCTCACCAACAACAAACTCCAGTACCGCCGCCGTCTGCCTCAACTCCGACGACACCCACAGGTTAATTCCGACCACCCCGTGCCCTCTGGATCACGCACACATCTTTGCCATGGTCCTACGCATCTAACCCAACTCTCCGTTTGTCTTCTCGTGGACCACAGCGTCGTCCTCGACCTCGACCGCGCGCATCCGTCGCCAGACCGAACTCCGGCGAGGAATTCCTCTTGACCTCGTGCGCCCCTTCACCAGCCAGTGCCTCCTTGAGATCCCCCAAGCGTCTGCGAACACGGTGAACATCCTCTCCCTCCTTCTCGCTTCCTGTAACGCCGGCAACACCACTGACCAGCCGCCGCCGCCGCGCGTCAGAGCCCAGCGCCGCCAGCTTATGGTCGGGGCACTGAGAGCCGTCCGATTTTGATCCGTTGGATAGGATAGAAAGTAGAGCGAAGGGGTATGCATCGATCTGAGCCGCGCGTTGATAGTTAGATCCAACGGCCAGCGTCGCCCGATCCGGCCGAACCGGTATCGCCCAGTAAGATAACGACGCGTGTCAGTAGTTGAGTTAAAACAGGTTTTTGAAATCAGATTGATATGCAATTTTCAAACCATTGTAACTTTCAAACCACACGTCCAAATTTGACAAATTTTATATCAATGAAATCAGGAGAACAAGCCCTAGCCAACCATGACCTTAGTTTGACAAATAGTATCTGTTAGCTTGTTTGAATTTGCAGAAACATTTGTGTACTTGTTTAGATTAGAAAAATTGTTTAAAAATGATTTTTGGATTAAAACCTTTGCAAAATGGTTTGTTGTGATCTTACTGACCCTAGGAACCAACCCTTGGTGTTAGAAATGATTTTTGTAAAATTTAGGTTAGATTACTTGACTAAGTCATTTTCTAGCCAAATAAAAGGAATAGTTTTTATTATAAAAATGTTTATGGAAAAGAAACTTTGAGAAGATGGTTTGGACCAAACCTACTGACCCAAAAACACCAAGTTTTTGCAATAGCAACTCATTTGGTGAACCCTATAGGCTAATGCCTTAGTAAAAATATTTCTACACCACATAAAATAACACTTTGTTTTGAAAATGGTTTTAAAGTGAAACCTTTTGCAAATGACTTGGCCACTTTAGGAAATGACCATTAGATTTACCCAAATGACTATGACCCACTAGGAACCACTTTTTCAAACAAAACAAAGCTTGGCATGCTTGCATGCATTTCTTTGATTTTGTTATTTATGTGTGTTGTTTTGCTTGATTGGTAGATTGAGTTTATGCCTTGCTTGATTGATTTGTAGTGACTTGAAGAGTGTGATTGTTGCAAAGATCAAGAAGTGAACCTATACTCTACCAAAAAGGCAAGTGATGCTTCATACTTTTTGTCCTATTACTTTCACTATGCATTAGTGATTTTGTTAAGTAAAACTTGCATGGATTTTGCTAAGTATAGATCTTGCTATAGGAAAACATAGTAATGAATCCTTAGTAGGATTTTCCTAAGTTAAAGATTCCTACTACTATCAAGCTTAGCCTAGCTAATAGAAAACATGGGTGGAAAATATATTCACACTATGGAAAAATATTCTAAGTCTGAGGACTTATGTTTTTGTTTAATAAAACAACTAAGTTAATGAATCCCCTGGGTGGAATGGGCTTGCTTGGTGGAGAATGGTTGAGTGGTTCACAATGCCATGGGCTTGGATTGTGTATCTCACTTGTGGAATGCCACCCAGGAAACAAAGGGATTTGAGATGTCAAATGTTGAGAAGCTTCAAGTGCAACCACTTGGCAATATGGGCTCTGCCAGGATCATATAGGTTGCAAGAACTTAGCCATATGGACAGTGGGTGGTAGTGTTTGATAGGTTGGAACGCGTCCATTTTGGTCTAAGGGAAGGCTTCTGAAAGATCTTGTCTTGGGAAACCAAGTCTTGTGGGGAAAGTGCACCACCTCTGCAGAGTGTAAAATCTAAGTACTTAGCCATGTCCCTGGTAAAGGACAATTTGAGCATCAAGACATGGAAGCAATCAAGAATCTCATCATTCAAATTTCTAAGTTAAAATCTTGTGGTTTGAACAAGGGTTGTTTGAATTCTTCAATCATTGATGGAGAGATGGCTTGGTACAAGGATCTTGAAATCTTTGATTGAGGAAAATGATTTTGTCAAGCAAAAACTTAGTATTTTCAAAATGATAAGAAAAATCTATTTTGAGCAATGCAAGCCTCAACTCCACTTAGCCAAATGCATATAGATGATAGACTCCACTATACTACCATAGTATCACTTGCCAATACAATTCAAATGTATTGACCCTTTGTGGCTGTAACTTGTATGTTGTAGGTTTGATTGATTTTAGTGAAGATTGTTTGATTAGGATTACAAAGTCTACAACCAACATCTGCCTGTGGCACTTTGAAGATGAAGGACCACTTGACCATAGTTATTCCGCTACAATGTAATGAAATAGCCTAATGAGCTATGTTTGATGTAATAAACTTATGTTATTCCTGGTTATAAAGTTATATTATGACCTTTGTTTCTTGATATTACATCTTAACTGTGGATGCTAGCTATTGATCCAGGGACTAGCATTGTAAACACAGGAGGCTCTATCTTATTAAAGATTGCGACCCCCTACAGATGGTATCAGAGCATTGTGTTGCCTGTAGGATTTGTAAACCTAGGATTGGACAAAAACCCTTAGAAAAATAGGAGTTGTACTTGTTCCAAAAAAAAAAAAAACTTATTTACAAAAACACTTGTAAACTCTTTCCTCAACCATTTTGGTTTCAACTCTACCTCTCTTCTATTTCAAACTTGATGGAAAAACCTACCCATGGCCAAAGACTACATCATATGCAAAGGACTTCCTCAACATCTTCAACTCTAATGACTTCAACATCTTCAGCATATTCACCAAGGACTACCAACATGGATATCACTAAGGACTACAAGTGAGACAAGGAAATCTTACTTAAGATTTAGAGACTGAGGGAATGCAAAATAAGAAGAAACCAACAACAACTTTGAAGTATTGTGACCAAGAGCTTTTCTCAAAAGAAACCATGATCCCATACAAGAAGAATCAAGAAGGAAGGAAAGATCACAAGTAAACCATATAGATGGACCACCATAATTTAGTTAAGTCAAACACACCAACTTATGTGGTGTAACAAAAATATTTTGTTGCCTAAGTATGTGCTTGAACCTTGTTTGTGTGAAATGTTTGTTTGAGATTGCATGTACATTGCTTGTGTGAATTGTGATGTGTGTGATTGGAAATATTTCCATAGAAATATTTTGCCTATTCTAATCCCTACCCAACCCAAACAGATGACTATCTCAAAAGACTCCAAGGTTGATGACACCAACACCAACCAAGAAGACAACATGAGAGAACTTATAGCAACCCAAAACCAGTTGAGCCAAGAAACAACTCAACTTTTAGCCAACAACAATGGACTAGACCCAGCCATACAAAGGATATTGAAACTTCAATCCCAATTGTTGCAAGGAATGGTTACTCAAATGATCAACATGAGATAAAACTTTCTCCCAAGAGCCAATGACAACAAGGATGACAAGGATGTTAATCTAGAAGGAACCCAAGCTAGCAATATTTTTAGAGACAAGGACCATGCATCCAAGGAGCATGAGGATCAATGCCTCAAGAAGAGAGAAAGATCTCCCACTCATGTAGAACATGAACTAGAAGAACCCCTAGCTTTGGAGAGACTCAAGAAGAAGAAGAAATTCCCCATCACTAGCAAGAAGGATATTACACAAGTGCAATGTTTCAAATGCAAAGAGATGGGACACTATGCCAATGAGTGCCCAGAAAAGGAGAAGAGCCAAGAAGACAAACAAAGGCTAGTGAAACCTAAGATAAGGAAGGATATTAGCCAAGTGATGTGCAAACACTGCAAGGAGCTAGGACATTATGCAAGCAACTGTCTAGAAAAGATGAAGAACAAGTTGAACAAGCCTATGGAGAAACTCAACCTTGGTCCATGAGACAAGCATAGGAATAAAACAAAAGTTTAACTTAGGGAAATTTCCAGGACCCAAAAAGGCCAATATGTAAATTTTGTTTGAAAAATTTAAAGGGTGGTAGAACCCTAGTTGTTTTGAACTTGCTTGTACCCCAGCCTTCCCAAATCTCGGGACGAGATTTATTTTAAGGGTGGTAGCCTGTCACATCCCAAGATTTTCCAAATCTTGTAATGTGAAAATAAATTAATAAAATAAAACTTTGTTTGATTTTCAGAGCCAGAAGAAACTTTTTGAATTCAATTGGAACTTCAAACCCATTTGAATTAAATATAAAGAGATTTAAAAAGATAAACTTTTATTAAAGGAAAATAAAAATATTTAAAATACTATTTTAGATCTTTTAAAATGAAAGGATTTGGTTTCAATTGAAATAAAAAGAGAATATTTTATAAAGCCAAATTAAACATTGGACAAGCTTTGGAAAATAAAACATTTTATTTTAAACAAAATAATAAAGGATTATTAAAATAAAATAATAAAGATTTAATATCCAACTTTATTTGATAAAAAGGGTTTTACCATTTTAATTAAAAACATCAAAACTTATTAAATTATATTAAATAGGTTTTCCAAGTATTTTATATTCTCTAATAAAACCTACTAAAGTGTTTGAGCTTGTTTTAAGATTTCAAAATAAATATCTCAAATAAAATAAATCCTATTTGAAATAATAATGAAAGTCTATTATATTAATTAATAATGGACCCTAAAATAAAATGTTATTTTATTTTAAAACAAATATCCAAGTAATCTATATTTCCCAAATAAAACCCAC
The DNA here is from genome assembly GCA_910589765.1 of Avena atlantica. NCBI lineage: Eukaryota > Viridiplantae > Streptophyta > Magnoliopsida > Poales > Poaceae > Avena > Avena atlantica. The sequence goes on from OU342739.1 coordinate 136,198,413, forward strand.
TGATTGGTTTTGAAAATATTTAGGTTTCAAATAAAGATTTGATTAATAAAATCAAACTCTATTTTATTTAAATAACTAAGGCCATTTCATCCAATTATTAAAAGACCCTAAAATAAAAGGTTATTTTGTTTTGAACAAGATCTCCAAATAAGTTTTATTTTCAAATAAAACCTACTGAATTGATTTTTAAAATATTTGGATTTCAAATGAAGATTTTATTAACTAAACCAAACCCTATTTTATTAGTAAACCATGGTCCATTTTATTTAATTAATAAATAGAACCTAAAAGACTTAAAATATTATTTTACCTTGGAAGTTGGTTTATACTATTAAACAGAACCAAGTTCAAATAATTGAAGTGTGGTGTTTGTTTGAATTTATATGGTTGATTGGATTGTTTGTTTGAAATACAAATCAGGAAATAGAAATAGAAAAAGAATTAGACAGAAAAAATAGAACAGCCCAACAAATCTGGCCCAACAGGCCCAGTAACCAGCCCAACTCCCCTCCTCCCCGAAGAAAACGGTTCACCCCCAGTAACTGACCCGCAGAGAGGCTGACAAGTGGACCCAGTTCTTTCTTCTTTTCCCACTGACGCAACGGCCCCACTCCACTGTTCTTCGTCCTCACCCTCTGTGACCCGTTCTTTCCCCCGTTCTGCCGTTGAATTCCCCAGCGTAATTCACCTTAATGCGACGAATTAAACCAGCAGTGATCACGCACGTTTAATCGTCTCCCTCTCCTCTACGTTTCCCCTCTTCCTTCTCCCCCGAGCATGCCTCCAGACCATTCCAATTTCTCCTCGACTCCCTCTGCCTCCGACGGCCGTTCTCACCGAATCTGGCCAACACACTCCACCTCTGGCCTCCTCGAGCACGCAGCGGTGATCAGCAACCCCCAGCGTACTCTTCTGCAGTCACAGTGCACCCGCGGGCACCCCTAAGCCTCACCAACAACAAACTCCAGTACCGCCGCCGTCTGCCTCAACTCCGACGACACCCACAGGTTAATTCCGACCACCCCGTGCCCTCTGGATCACGCACACATCTTTGCCATGGTCCTACGCATCTAACCCAACTCTCCGTTTGTCTTCTCGTGGACCACAGCGTCGTCCTCGACCTCGACCGCGCGCATCCGTCGCCAGACCGAACTCCGGCGAGGAATTCCTCTTGACCTCGTGCGCCCCTTCACCAGCCAGTGCCTCCTTGAGATCCCCCAAGCGTCTGCGAACACGGTGAACATCCTCTCCCTCCTTCTCGCTTCCTGTAACGCCGGCAACACCACTGACCAGCCGCCGCCGCCGCGCGTCAGAGCCCAGCGCCGCCAGCTTATGGTCGGGGCACTGAGAGCCGTCCGATTTTGATCCGTTGGATAGGATAGAAAGTAGAGCGAAGGGGTATGCATCGATCTGAGCCGCGCGTTGATAGTTAGATCCAACGGCCAGCGTCGCCCGATCCGGCCGAACCGGTATCGCCCAGTAAGATAACGACGCGTGTCAGTAGTTGAGTTAAAACAGGTTTTTGAAATCAGATTGATATGCAATTTTCAAACCATTGTAACTTTCAAACCACACGTCCAAATTTGACAAATTTTATATCAATGAAACCAGGAGAACAAGCCCTAGCCAACCATGACCTTAGTTTGACAAATAGTATCTGTTAGCTTGTTTGAATTTGCAGAAACATTTGTGTACTTGTTTAGATTAGAAAAATTGTTTAAAAATGATTTTTGGATTAAAACCTTTGCAAAATGGTTTGTTGTGATCTTACTGACCCTAGGAACCAACCCTTGGTGTTAGAAATGATTTTTGTAAAATTTAGGTTAGATTACTTGACTAAGTCATTTTCTAGCCAAATAAAAGGAATAGTTTTTATTATAAAAATGTTTATGGAAAAGAAACTTTGAGAAGATGGTTTGGACCAAACCTACTGACCCAAAAACACCAAGTTTTTGCAATAGCAACTCATTTGGTGAACCCTATAGGCTAATGCCTTAGTAAAAATATTTCTACACCACATAAAATAACACTTTGTTTTGAAAATGGTTTTAAAGTGAAACCTTTTGCAAATGACTTGGCCACTTTAGGAAATGACCATTAGATTTACCCAAATGACTATGACCCACTAGGAACCACTTTTTCAAACAAAACAAAGCTTGGCATGCTTGCATGCATTTCTTTGATTTTGTTATTTATGTGTGTTGTTTTGCTTGATTGGTAGATTGAGTTTATGCCTTGCTTGATTGATTTGTAGTGACTTGAAGAGTGTGATTGTTGCAAAGATCAAGAAGTGAACCTATACTCTACCAAAAAGGCAAGTGATGCTTCATACTTTTTGTCCTATTACTTTCACTATGCATTAGTGATTTTGTTAAGTAAAACTTGCATGGATTTTGCTAAGTATAGATCTTGCTATAGGAAAACATAGTAATGAATCCTTAGTAGGATTTTCCTAAGTTAAAGATTCCTACTACTATCAAGCTTAGCCTAGCTAATAGAAAACATGGGTGGAAAATATATTCACACTATGGAAAAATATTCTAAGTCTGAGGACTTATGTTTTTGTTTAATAAAACAACTAAGTTAATGAATCCCCTGGGTGGAATGGGCTTGCTTGGTGGAGAATGGTTGAGTGGTTCACAATGCCATGGGCTTGGATTGTGTATCTCACTTGTGGAATGCCACCCAGGAAACAAAGGGATTTGAGATGTCAAATGTTGAGAAGCTTCAAGTGCAACCACTTGGCAATATGGGCTCTGCCAGGATCATATAGGTTGCAAGAACTTAGCCATATGGACAGTGGGTGGTAGTGTTTGATAGGTTGGAACGCGTCCATTTTGGTCTAAGGGAAGGCTTCTGAAAGATCTTGTCTTGGGAAACCAAGTCTTGTGGGGAAAGTGCACCACCTCTGCAGAGTGTAAAATCTAAGTACTTAGCCATGTCCCTGGTAAAGGACAATTTGAGCATCAAGACATGGAAGCAATCAAGAATCTCATCATTCAAATTTCTAAGTTAAAATCTTGTGGTTTGAACAAGGGTTGTTTGAATTCTTCAATCATTGATGGAGAGATGGCTTGGTACAAGGATCTTGAAATCTTTGATTGAGGAAAATGATTTTGTCAAGCAAAAACTTAGTATTTTCAAAATGATAAGAAAAATCTATTTTGAGCAATGCAAGCCTCAACTCCACTTAGCCAAATGCATATAGATGATAGACTCCACTATACTACCATAGTATCACTTGCCAATACAATTCAAATGTATTGACCCTTTGTGGCTGTAACTTGTATGTTGCAGGTTTGATTGATTTTAGTGAAGATTGTTTGATTAGGATTACAAAGTCTACAACCAACATCTGCCTGTGGCACTTTGAAGATGAAGGACCACTTGACCATAGTTATTCCGCTACAATGTAATGAAATAGCCTAATGAGCTATGTTTGATGTAATAAACTTATGTTATTCCTGGTTATAAAGTTATATTATGACCTTTGTTTCTTGATATTACATCTTAACTGTGGATGCTAGCTATTGATCCAGGGACTAGCATTGTAAACACAGGAGGCTCTATCTTATTAAAGATTGCGACCCCCTACAGATGGTATCAGAGCATTGTGTTGCCTGTAGGATTTGTAAACCTAGGATTGGACAAAAACCCTTAGAAAAATAGGAGTTGTACTTGTTCCAAAAAAAAACTTATTTACAAAAACACTTGTAAACTCTTTCCTCAACCATTTTGGTTTCAACTCTACTTCTCTTCTATTTCAAACTTGATGGAAAAACCTACCCATGGCCAAAGACTACATCATATGCAAAGGACTTCCTCAACATCTTCAACTCTAATGACTTCAACATCTTCAGCATATTCACCAAGGACTACCAACATGGATATCACTAAGGACTACAAGTGAGACAAGGAAATCTTACTTAAGATTTAGAGACTGAGGGAATGCAAAATAAGAAGAAACCAACAACAACTTTGAAGTATTGTGACCAAGAGCTTTTCTCAAAAGAAACCATGATCCCATACAAGAAGAATCAAGAAGGAAGGAAAGATCACAAGTAAACCATATAGATGGACCACCATAATTTAGTTAAGTCAAACACACCAACTTATGTGGTGTAACAAAAATATTTTGTTGCCTAAGTATGTGCTTGAACCTTGTTTGTGTGAAATGTTTGTTTGAGATTGCATGTACATTGCTTGTGTGAATTGTGATGTGTGTGATTGGAAATATTTCCATAGAAATATTTTGCCTATTCTAATCCCTACCCAACCCAAACAGATGACTATCTCAAAAGACTCCAAGGTTGATGACACCAACACCAACCAAGAAGACAACATGAGAGAACTTATAGCAACCCAAAACCAGTTGAGCCAAGAAACAACTCAACTTTTAGCCAACAACAATGGACTAGACCCAGCCATACAAAGGATATTGAAACTTCAATCCCAATTGTTGCAAGGAATGGTTACTCAAATGATCAACATGAGATAAAACTTTCTCCCAAGAGCCAATGACAACAAGGATGACAAGGATGTTAATCTAGAAGGAACCCAAGCTAGCAATATTTTTAGAGACAAGGACCATGCATCCAAGGAGCATGAGGATCAATGCCTCAAGAAGAGAGAAAGATCTCCCACTCATGTAGAACATGAACTAGAAGAACCCCTAGCTTTGGAGAGACTCAAGAAGAAGAAGAAATTCCCCAGCACTAGCAAGAAGGATATTACACAAGTGCAATGTTTCAAATGCAAAGAGATGGGACACTATGCCAATGAGTGCCCAGAAAAGGAGAAGAGCCAAGAAGACAAACAAAGGCTAGTGAAACCTAAGATAAGGAAGGATATTAGCCAAGTGATGTGCAAACACTGCAAGGAGCTAGGACATTATGCAAGCAACTGTCTAGAAAAGATGAAGAACAAGTTGAACAAGCCTATGGAGAAACTCAACCTTGGTCCATGAGACAAGCATAGGAATAAAACAAAAGTTTAACTTAGGGAAATTTCCAGGACCCAAAAAGGCCAATATGTAAATTTTGTTTGAAAAATTTAAAGGGTGGTAGAACCCTAGTTGTTTTGAACTTGCTTGTACCCCAGCCTTCCCAAATCTCGGGACGAGATTTATTTTAAGGGTGGTAGCCTGTCACATCCCAAGATTTTCCAAATCTTGTAATGTGAAAATAAATTAATAAAATAAAACTTTGTTTGATTTTCAGAGCCAGAAGAAACTTTTTGAATTCAATTGGAACTTCAAACCCATTTGAATTAAATATAAAGAGATTTAAAAAGATAAACTTTTATTAAAGGAAAATAAAAATATTTAAAATACTATTTTGGATCTTTTAAAATGAAAGGATTTGGTTTCAATTGAAATAAAAAGAGAATATTTTATAAAGCCAAATTAAACATTGGACAAGCTTTGGAAAATAAAACATTTTATTTTAAACAAAATAATAAAGGATTATTAAAATAAAATAATAAAGATTTAATATCCAACTTTATTTGATAAAAAGGGTTTTACCATTTTAATTAAAAACATCAAAACTTATTAAATTATATTAAATAGGTTTTCCAAGTATTTTATATTCTCTAATAAAACCTACTAAAGTGTTTGGGCTTGTTTTAAGATTTCAAAATAAATATCTCAAATAAAATAAATCCTATTTGAAATAATAATGAAAGTCTATTATATTAATTAATAATGGACCCTAAAATAAAATGTTATTTTATTTTAAAACAAATCTCCAAGTAATCTATATTTCCCAAATAAAACCCACTGATTGGTTTTGAAAATATTTAGGTTTCAAATAAAGATTTGATTAATAAAATCAAACTCTATTTTATTTAAATAACTAAGGCCATTTCATCCAATTATTAAAAGACCCTAAAATAAAAGGTTATTTTGTTTTGAACAAGATCTCCAAATAAGTTTTATTTTCAAATAAAACCTACTGAATTGATTTTTAAAATATTTGGATTTCAAATGAAGATTTTATTAACTAAACCAAACCCTATTTTATTAGTAAACCATGGTCCATTTTATTTAATTAATAAATAGAACCTAAAAAGACTTAAAATATTATTTTACCTTGGAAGTTGGTTTATACTATTAAACAGAACCAAGTTCAAATAATTGAAGTGTGGTGTTTGTTTGAATTTATATGGTTGATTGGATTGTTTGTTTGAAATACAAATCAGGAAATAGAAATAGAAAAAGAATTAGACAGAAAAAATAGAACAGCCCAACAAATCTGGCCCAACAGGCCCAATAACCAGCCCAACTCCCCTCCTCCCCGAAGAAAACGGTTCACCCCCAGTAACTGACCCGCAGAGAGGCTGACAAGTGGACCCAGTTCTTTCTTCTTTTCCCACTGACGCAACGGCCCCACTCCACTGTTCTTCGTCCTCACCCTCTGTGACCCGTTCTTTCCCCCGTTCTGCCGTTGAATTCCCCAGCGTAATTCACCTTAATGCGACGAATTAAACCAGCAGTGATCACGCACGTTTAATCGTCTCCCTCTCCTCTACGTTTCCCCTCTTCCTTCTCCCCCGAGCATGCCTCCAGACCATTCCAATTTCTCCTCGACTCCCTCTGCCTCCGACGGCCGTTCTCACCGAATCTGGCCAACACACTCCACCTCTGGCCTCCTCGAGCACGCAGCGGTGATCAGCAACCCCCAGCGTACTCTTCTGCAGTCACAGTGCACCCGCGGGCACCCCTAAGCCTCGCCAACAACAAACTCCAGTACCGCCGCCGTCTGCCTCAACTCCGACGACACCCACAGGTTAATTCCGACCACCCCTTGCCCTCTGGATCACGCACACATCTTTGCCATGGTCCTACGCATCTAACCCAACTCTCCGTTTGTCTTCTCGTGGACCACAGCGTCGTCCTCGACCTCGACCGCGCGCATCCGTCGCCAGACCGAACTCCGGCGAGGAATTCCTCTTGACCTCGTGCGCCCCTTCACCAGCCAGTGCCTCCTTGAGATCCCCCAAGCGTCTGCGAACACGGTGAACATCCTCTCCCTCCTTCTCGCTTCCTGTAACGCCGGCGACACCACTGACCAGCCGCCGCCGCCGCGCGTCAGAGCCCAGCGCCGCCAGCTTATGGTCGGGGCACTGAGAGCCGTCCGATTTTGATCCGTTGGATAGGATAGAAAGTAGAGCGAAGGGGTATGCATCGATCTGAGCCGCGCGTTGATAGTTAGATCCAACGGCCAGCGTCGCCCGATCCGGCCGAACCGGTATCGCCCAGTAAGATAACGACGCGTGTCAGTAGTTGAGTTAAAACAGGTTTTTGAAATCAGATTGATATGCAATTTTCAAACCATTGTAACTTTCAAACCACACGTCCAAATTTGACAAATTTTATATCAATGAAATCAGGAGAACAAGCCCTAGCCAACCATGACCTTAGTTTGACAAATAGTATCTGTTAGCTTGTTTGAATTTGCAGAAACATTTGTGTACTTGTTTAGATTAGAAAAATTGTTTAAAAATGATTTTTGGATTAAAACCTTTGCAAAATGGTTTGTTGTGATCTTACTGACCCTAGGAACCAACCCTTGGTGTTAGAAATGATTTTTGTAAAATTTAGGTTAGATTACTTGACTAAGTCATTTTCTAGCCAAATAAAAGGAATAGTTTTTATTATAAAAATGTTTATGGAAAAGAAACTTTGAGAAGATGGTTTGGACCAAACCTACTGACCCAAAAACACCAAGTTTTTGCAATAGCAACTCATTTGGTGAACCCTATAGGCTAATGCCTTAGTAAAAATATTTCTACACCACATAAAATAACACTTTGTTTTGAAAATGGTTTTAAAGTGAAACCTTTTGCAAATGACTTGGCCACTTTAGGAAATGACCATTAGATTTACCCAAATGACTATGACCCACTAGGAACCACTTTTTCAAACAAAACAAAGCTTGGCATGCTTGCATGCATTTCTTTGATTTTGTTATTTATGTGTGTTGTTTTGCTTGATTGGTAGATTGAGTTTATGCCTTGCTTGATTGATTTGTAGTGACTTGAAGAGTGTGATTGTTGCAAAGATCAAGAAGTGAACCTATACTCTACCAAAAAGGCAAGTGATGCTAAATACTTTTTGTCCTATTACTTTCACTATGCATTAGTGATTTTGTTAAGTAAAACTTGCATGGATTTTGCTAAGTATAGATCTTGCTATAGGAAAACATAGTAATGAATCCTTAGTAGGATTTTCCTAAGTTAAAGATTCCTACTACTATCAAGCTTAGCCTAGCTAATAGAAAACATGGGTGGAAAATATATTCACACTATGGAAAAATATTCTAAGTCTGAGGACTTATGTTTTTGTTTAATAAAACAACTAAGTTAATGAATCCCCTGGGTGGAATGGGCTTGCTTGGTGGAGAATGGTTGAGTGGTTCACAATGCCATGGGCTTGGATTGTGTATCTCACTTGTGGAATGCCACCCAGGAAACAAAGGGATTTGAGATGTCAAATGTTGAGAAGCTTCAAGTGCAACCACTTGGCAATATGGGCTCTGCCATGATCATATAGGTTGCAAGAACTTAGCCATATGGACAGTGGGTGGTAGTGTTTGATAGGTTGGAACGCGTCCATTTTGGTCTAAGGGAAGGCTTCTGAAAGATCTTGTCTTGGGAAACCAAGTCTTGTGGGGAAAGTGCACCACCTCTGCAGAGTGTAAAATCTAAGTACTTAGCCATGTCCCTGGTAAAGGACAATTTGAGCATCAAGACATGGAAGCAATCAAGAATCTCATCATTCAAATTTCTAAGTTAAAATCTTGTGGTTTGAACAAGGGTTGTTTGAATTCTTCAATCATTGATGGAGAGATGGCTTGGTACAAGGATCTTGAAATCTTTGATTGAGGAAAATGATTTTGTCAAGCAAAAACTTAGTATTTTCAAAATGATAAGAAAAATCTATTTTGAGCAATGCAAGCCTCAACTCCACTTAGCCAAATGCATATAGATGATAGACTCCACTATACTACCATAGTATCACTTGCCAATACAATTCAAATGTATTGACCCTTTGTGGCTGTAACTTGTATGTTGCAGGTTTGATTGATTTTAGTGAAGATTGTTTGATTAGGATTACAAAGTCTACAACCAACATCTGCCTGTGGCACTTTGAAGATGAAGGACCACTTGACCATAGTTATTCCGCTGCAATGTAATGAAATAGCCTAATGAGCTATGTTTGATGTAATAAACTTATGTTATTCCTGGTTATAAAGTTATATTATGACCTTTGTTTCTTGATATTACATCTTAACTGTGGATGCTAGCTATTGATCCAGGGACTAGCATTGTAAACACATGAGGCTCTATCTTATTAAAGATTGGGACCCCCTACAATTTTCTGGCGCCGTTGCCGGACCATAGCTTTATTTGTAAGTTCACTTGGATCTATTATTGTTCACTGCTACTCCTTTCATCATGGGGAAGTCTCGTGATGGAAAGTTCCCTATTTTACCATCCACTACAAGATCCTAAACACCTCTGCTGCTCTTGATTCACCGTCTATTATAAGTAAGCTTGTCACACCACCACCACATACTCATGCTACACACACTGCTACTACTGCTGAGTCTGAAACTGCTTTTGATGCTCATGATGTTACTTCTACTATGCTTGATGCGAGTGGTTCATTAGGTACTTTTCTAGATTCTACTATGGCTAGTCTAGGAAATACCGAAACTCCTAGTGAAGACACTGTTACACCTGTTAGCTCACCTGAGGCTAGTGAGAGTTATGCCATTAATGATGGTTACATTGAGTTCACCGATGATTTTGTTGAAGAGTGTCGAAACACACATGGTACTAGTGCTGTTAAGAGTCTCCTTGCTAGACGTACTATTATGCCTAAGATGTCCTCTGATCCTAAGTTTGCCACTTCTCCCATAGATATTAAAGATGAAGATTATGATTTCTCTCTTGATTTATCTTATTTAGATATTGTTGAGAAAGAACCTTTTTGTGGGACTGAAAATGAGAGTGTTGTGGCTCATATGAATGAGCTTTCTACTATCAGTGCTTTATTCTCTGATGATTTCAAGATGCGCAAGTACTTTGTTGCTAAGATCTTCCCTTTTTTTCACTAAAAAGGAGAAGCTAGGGCTTGGTTTAATAGATTACCTCCTGGTTCCATTGATAGCCCTGATTTCTTGATTGCTTCTTTCTTCCAGAAATATTTTCCTCCCAGTGCTAGACATGCTGCTTTACAGAGACTTTTTGATTTTAAACAGGGAGAAGAAGAGAAATTGCCCGAGTCATGGAAAAGATTTTGTGCCTTAACTCATTCACATCCTGGATGTCCATTGCCTAAGAATGAGCTTCTTGATATTTATTATAATGGACTAACTGATGATTCTAGGACCTACCTAGATAGCTTTGCTGATTGTGTTTTTAGTAAAAGGACTCCTACAGATGCTGAAGAATTAATGACTAAGATAAGCAAGAATTATGATGATTGGACTTCAACTGAGATGAATGCATCTGAGCCTATTACCCCTGAACCAGTTATGCCTGAACCAGTTCCAACACCAAATAAGAGGGGAGTTATTGCATTAAATGATGAAGTGTTGAAGGATGCTAATAAGTGTCTAAAGGAGAAAGGTATTAGAGTTAAAGATGTGAAGAATCTACCTCCTATAGAAGATTTATGCAAGAAAATTCCCCACTCATCTACTATTGAGGTACACTCTCTCCAACACTTTTATGAAGGTGATATTCCTTATGGCAAGCCTCCTGATCAATGTTTAGAGGAACTTGACACATTTATTGTTAAGAAAGGGTATTTTAATAAACAAGTTCAGAATCATTTATTGGAAAATCTAGAGCTATTCATGAGTTGAAAGATATTGTGCAAAGAACTTATAATGATACTAAAATGCTTTGTAAACACTTTCAAATGGTTCAAACTCAACTTGATCAACTTGCTAAGGTGCAAAAGGATATGCTAGTTAATGCTTCAGGAGATAAACATGCTTATGGAATTAGAACTAGGAGTGGTATAGCTACTCAATATCCTTTATATCTTGAAGGACACCCTAAAAGAATAGAGCAGGATTCCCAACAAGGTGAAGATAGTGGTAGTCCTCGTAAGAGGAAGAAAAAGAAACATAAGAAAATTGAGGAACCACTTGAACCTGCTGTAGATCCTAATAGTATATCTGTCTTTGATGCTGAAACTGAGAGTGGTAATGATAAAAATGAGTCTCCTGATAAGGAAGAAGGTGAGGAAGAACCTGAGAAGCACACTAAGAACACTAGGTACGCTAAGGAAGATTTTATTGCTAATAAACATGGTAAAGAGAGAGAACCTTGGGTGCAGAAACCTATGCCTTTTCCAGGTAAGAAACACAAGTCAAAGGAGGAAGAACACTACAACAAGTTTTGTGAGTGGATGAAACCTTTATTATTGCAAATTCCTTTGACTGATGCTATTAAGTTGCCTCCTTATTCAAAGTATATGAAGGATATTGTCTCTAATAAAAGGAATATTCCTAATGAGGAGATTTCTACTCTACTTGCTAATTATTCCTTCAATGGTAAGGTTCCAAATAAACTTGGTGATCCAGGTATACCAACTATTCCTTGCTCTATTATGAAGGGTTTCGCAGCATAGTAAATAAAATTTTCTACGGATGCGAACAAGAAAGCCAAGATCTAATCTAGGAGATGCAATCAACGAGAGACATAGATTAGATCTTCATACCCTTGAAGAAATCGCACAGCGGAAACGTTCAACAGAACGTGGTTGATGTAGTCGTACTCGAAGTCTCCTCCTCGTGATCCGATCCGATCCTACGCCGCAAGTGGCGGCGCCTCCGAGAGATGCACACATACGGTGCCGCGACGTCTCCTCCTTCCTTGGTCCAGCAAGTGTGGTGGAGAGATAGATTGATCTGCAGCACGACGGCGTGGTGCTTATGGTGGAGAATTTCTGCAGCAGGGCTTCGCCTACGCGCAGTCGGGAGAGAGAGAGGTGGAGGGGCAGCAGGGCGGCTAGGGTTGAAGGAGCGGGAGGGGGAGGGTGCGCCCCTGCCCTCCTTATATAGGGGGATGGCCGGACCCTTGGCCCCTCCTCCAAGCCCTAGGGCGGCGGCCCCAAGGGTGGAGTGGGGGGCAAGCCTACCCTTCCTTCTAGAAGGGTTCCCCTAGGGTTTCCCCTAGGGCTGGCCGGCTGGGCCTTTGGGGCCTTGTGCCCCTGGCCCAAAGCAGCCAGGGCACTCCCCCTTAGGCCCACGCAGGCCTCTGACAAGTGGGCCCACGTTGGTCCCACTCCGGAACCTTCTAGAACCTTCCGGTACAATACCGATAAACTCCGAAACGATTCCGAAATCCAAAAAATGCTTTCCTTTATATGAATATTATTCTTCGGACCATTCCGGAACCTCTCGTGATGTCCTGGAACTCATCCGAGACTCCAAACAAAAACTCATAAACCAATTATCCATTCTATCCTAGCGTCGATGTACGTTAAGTATGTGACCCTACGGGTTCGAGAATATGCAGACATGATCTTCTATCAATAATCAACAGCGGGATCTGGAAACCCATATTGACTCCCACATATTCATCGATGATCATATCGGATGAACCACGATGCCAGGATTCAATTAATCCCATATATGTATTCCCTTCGTCACGCGATATTTTACTTGCCCGAGATTCGATCGTCGGTATCGGCATACCTAGTTCAATCTCGTTCACAGTAAGTACTTTACTCATTCTGTAATCCGATATCACTTTGTGATTAAATCATTAACCACGTGCTTGCAAGCAGTGTTGATATCGATTACCGAGTGGGCCCGAAGTATATCTCTCCGACTCAGGAGGGACAAATTCCATCTCAATACATACAACCCAACAAGTACTTTCCGATCACCCAAGAGACACCTTTATGATCACCCTCACATAGGATGATGTTTGATGACCTCAAAACTTTCTTCTGATACCAGGGAGTTGTATTATCTCATGGTCTAAGGAATACAATACTTGACATAAGAAAAAGCTTCACAAAGATGAACACGATGACACGATCTAATTGCTCTGCTTAATTTGGGTCTGTCCATCATATCATTCTCCTAATGACATGATCTCATTATTAACCGACAACTCATGTCTATGGTTAGGAAACCTTAACCATCATTAATCAATGAGCTAGTCCATAGAGGCGTACTAGGGACACGGTGTTGTTCATAAACCACACAAGTATCAAAGTTTCCGCTTAATACAATTCTAGCATGGAATATAAACTTTATCATGAACAAGAATTATAATAATAACATCTTTATTATTGCCTCTAGGGCATAATTCCAACATATTAAGAATAATTATGTTAGAGCTGCTTTATGTGATTTGGGAGCTGGAGTTAGTGTTATGCCTTTTTCTCTCTATAAGAGACTCTAGCTAGAAAAGTTGATACCAATTGATATATCTTTGCAAATGGCTGGTAAGTCAACTACTATTCCTGTTGGTATATGTGAGGATGTTCCTGTTCAATTTGCTCATAATTGCATGGTTCTAACTGATTTTGTTGTGCTTGAAATGCCTAAAGATGACAATATGTCTATTATTCTTGGGAGACCTTTTCTTAATACTACATGTGCTGTCATCAATTGCAATCAAGGAAAAGTAACATTCAATATTAATGACAAAGAACATACTATATATTTCCCCAAGAAGGTTGTTAAGAGCTATTGCCTGAATTCCATTGAAAATATTGAGGGCATCAAGGTTGGAGAAATATATTGTCCCATTCCACAAGAAAATTTTGAAACTATTATGATTGGGACAATTGCTATCAAGTATGAGGTAACATAATCACCTTGTGGAATGCAAAGTTTTGTTTCATATAAGATTGTTTTGGTAACAAGACTTGACCAACCTTGTTAACAAAAGGATTTTAATGAACAAAATAATGTTTCCACTATGGTTATACTTGCTTTCTTTTTTTCCTTTCTCCTTCCTAGTCTTTGATTTAGCTTTAGTTTTGTTAGTTGTTTGCTTGTTTGAGTTTCTTAGAGCTCCTGTAGTTTGGATTTTGGTTTGCTTTTGCTTCTTCTGAAAAAACTGTTTCTACGAGAAAATCAATTTTTATACCCTAAAAATTGGCCAAAAATAAAGTTTCCCGAAAAATCCCAGAAAATTCAAAATAAAACTTTCCTTGAAAAAAGGGGAAGAGTGGCACCTGAGCTGACCTAGGGGGCCAGCCCAGGCCACCAGACCCCTGGTAGGCGCGGCCTACCAGGTGGCGGCGCCTGGGGGAGGTCTGGCCCACCTGGGCCCCTCCAGGCTGCCTACTTAAAGCCACCTTCTCTCTCTCCCGAAAAACACCTGAAAACTAGCTCAAGCTCGAGTTCTTGATGTTCTTGCTCGCGATTTTCGATCTCCTTGTTTAGCCCATATCAAGTGCTGATTTTTGGAGGGATTGCTCCTTGGTATGTGCCTCCTCCACTTGTCCAAATAAATTAGTGATTGGTAGATTGTATCTTGAGTATTTTGCTGCTATAGGTGACAGGTTGTTTGAGCTTGCATGCTTGTTCTTTGCTTAGAAACTTTGTTTTGATGCATGTGTAGTCCTCTAGAAAGTTCCTATAGTAGTTGCTCATCATTTATGAACTTAGAAATCACTTGGTTTGATGGTTGTTTAAAAATTTCAGAATAGGGAAGTCATGGACCACCACACCTTTGGTGACATTTTTGAGAGTGATGCACCTAGAAGGGCAAGGATTCCAAGGTCATATACCAGTACTAGACCCTCATACAATGATGATCTCATCACTCCGCGATTTGGTGACGAGGGAGATGAAGGGGATGCACACCCCTCGACCTTTCCTTATCAAACTTTCTTGCAAGCTGCTGGGATTCTTAATGATTTCATGATTTTGGTGCAGAGAGCTGGACTAACAAGTTACATGCAGGATGAGAGTGCACAATATGCTTTGCTTACTAAAACATTTGTGGAGAGTTTCTCCTTTACTAATAGTATGTACAAGCCTTCTTTGTCTTTCAAAATTTATGGCAGGGCTCATTCTATGACATTGAAGAAATTTTGCAAGGCCCTGGGACTTGGTACAACTGGGTCATCAAAGAATATTCAAGATCTACCTGCTGATTTGCTAGAGCTTTACCGAGGAATAACAAATGATGATGACCGTAGAGCTCAGGGAGGGAAGATAAAGAACATTCAACTTCCAGCCATTAGGTATTTTGCCTACTATCTTGCCACCAGTGTTCTTGGTAGGGAGAACACTAGTAATATTTCCAACTATCAATTGGCCTTCTTAGCTGCTGCAATCAACAATGAGGGTAAGTATAATCTTGGTTCTCTCATTGCTCGTCGTCTAGCGGCCAAGGGACCCATTTATGGGGGAATTATTGCTACTCGTGTTGCTGCTGCCTTGAGCATTGTTGTTGATCCACATGATACATTTTTGGATCCTCAGACGCTTGATCTTGCTGCCATGAAGGCGCACCATTTTGTCACCACTATCTCTACTCTTGAGAACTTGGTTTATAGAATGTTGTTTACTAACGGGGAAGAGAGAGAGAGAGAGAGAGATCCCTCTACCGGAAACCACTTTGTTCAGTATTTCTCAGGGACCTTGGTCACGCTCAAAGGCGGAGATGGACGACAAACTGCTTTCTCTCAACTTCCATGGGCACTATTAGGAGGAATCACCATCATACAACCCCCTGCGTATTACACAGGGGAGGCCTCGAGCTCATACCAGGACGAGGGGCTTCCTCAACATACTACAGAGGTGCATCTACTTGGACACCATGGGATTGAGCCCCACTAAGGCCAAAAGCCTAAGCTTGGGGGGGAGGTACCGATATCACACTCATCTATATATCACGTTCTATGTAATGATAGGATCCACTTACTTCTACATAATAGTGAAACTTGCCAATACAATTCAAATGTATTGACCCTTGTGGCTGCAACTTATTATGTTGCAGGTTTGTTTGATGTTAGTGAAGTGTGTTGAATAGGATTACAAGTCTACAACCAACATGATTGCATGTGGCACTTTGAAGATGAAGGACCCCATGCTATTGTTATATTCTGCTGCATTGTAATGTGATAGACAAATGAGCTATGTAAGATGTAATGAATTATTTTATTCCTGGTTATAAAGTTGTATTATGACCTTTGTTTTTGATATTACATCTTGACTGTGGATGCTAGCTATTGATCAAGGGACTAGCATTGTAAACACAGGGATCTCTACCTTATTAAAGGTTGGGAACCTTACAGATGGTATCAGAGCATTGTGTTGCCTGTAGGATTGTAACCCTAGGATTGGACAAAACCCCTTAGAAAAATAGGAGTTGTATTTGTTCCAAAACTTATTTACAAACAATCTTGTAAACTCTTTCCTCAACCTTTTGGTTTTGATTCTACACCTCTTCCTTTTCAACTTGATGGACAAAGCCTTCACCATGACCAATGACTTCAATTTTAGTTTCACCAAGGATATCATTAAGGACTACAAGTGAGAACCAAGAGACATTAGATTGCCTACCAAAACATTGATATCATGTTAGTGTATGGATCATATTGACCTATGAGGTATGACCATACCAAGTTAATTATTTCAAGAAAACTTGTTGTTCCCTTCAACTCATGAGTTAAGCTCATAAGTTGTTAAGTGGATAGTTGCTTGTTGATTGCTTGATTGTTTGATTGAACTTGGTTGTATTGAGTTGTGTGTTAGAACTTCCTTATGCCTATCTGTCATTACTTATCCCTATCAAACCAACAGATGCCTCCCTGTCGTGCCAACCCCAACCAAAACAACAATAACAACATCACTCCTGAGATGCAGCAGATGATGACAGCTCAGACACAGCTGATGCAGATGATGACCACGTTCATACAGAATCACAACAACAACAATCAGAATAATCCTCCAACACATGATATGCTCACCGGGTTTCTGAAGTTAAGGCCTGCAAGGTTTTCTGGAACAACTGACCCAATGTTAGCCAATGATTGGTTACGTTCGGTGAATAAGGACTTAGTGAATGTTGGCTGCACCGACGAAGAAAAAGTTAGTTTGCAGCATTTCTACTTGAAGGACCAGCAGCAACATGGTGGGACAACTTTCAGATCACCACTCCCCTTGAGGATGTGACTTGGGATATTTTTGAGGATGGTTTCCGTACAGCTCACATCTCATCTGGAGTGATGCACTTGAAGAAAAGGGAATTCCACAATCTGAAACAACGTCTCCTCAGTGTGGCTGAGTATATTGAAGAATTCAACAATCTGGCACGCTATGCACCGGATGAAGTTGATACAGATGCTAAGAGAAA
This sequence comes from Avena atlantica, assembly GCA_910589765.1. Lineage (NCBI taxonomy): Eukaryota > Viridiplantae > Streptophyta > Magnoliopsida > Poales > Poaceae > Avena > Avena atlantica. The sequence goes on from OU342739.1 coordinate 136,215,765, forward strand.
GGAGAAATTTCTTGAAGGACTTAATGATGAGTTGAACCTGCAGCTAGCTGTTGCCTATGTCCGAACTTATCAATCACTCTGTGACAAAGCCACCATTTTGGAAAACAAGATGAATCAAGTTGAGAATAGAAAGAGGAAGCATAAACTCAAGTATCACTCAGGATCATCACAAGAGAAGCGTTCATTCAAAAAGAGCAATGAAGATTCTGAACCACATCAGTATCACCACAACAACAATGGAAGTGATAATAATGGAAATGATACTGACAATGGAGATGACCTTGGCCAGAACCAACATGACACTTTCAGGAAGAAAGACATTAGCCAGTTGCAGTGCTATAATTGTAAGGAACTTGGACACTATGCATCAGACTGTCCTGAGAAGAAAAAGAAAAAGGATGCTAGAAGATCCAATGGAAATGACTCCATTGTGACCCAGAAAGGACGTGTGAACCACATTGACATGGATGGAAACTTTGAAGAGATAGAATAAGTGGATGTCAGAAACTAGTTAACTCAGAAGATTCAAATAAGGATTCCTTGTCTAGATATCAAGTGTTGAACCCATAGTCAAGTGAACCATCAATGTAACCCTATGAGACTTTCTTTTAAGGGTGGTAGTACCCTAGTTGTCTTGAAGCTAACTTGTAACCCTAGCCTTCCCAAATCTCGGGACGAGATTTATTTTAAGGGTGGTAGACTGTCACATCCCAAAATTTTCCAAATTTTGAAATGTGAAAATTAAACAAACAAAATAAAATTTTGTTGAAATTTACGGAGAGAATAAACTTTTTGATTCCAATTGGAAACATCAAAACCTATTTTTATCAAATAAAATCCTTAAGGGATTTACAAAGATAAACAAATAAATAATAAAGTTATAATAGTTAGAATTACCATTTTTGGATCTTTAAATAAAAAGATATGGTTTTTATAAGCAAAGGTAGAAATAATGAATAAGGACTATTTTTAAAAGAGCCAAATTAAATATTGGCCAAGCTTTTAAAATAAAATATTTTGTTTGATTAAAATAGTAAAGGTTTATTTAAATAAAACCATGAGGATTTATTAATATCCAAATTTCATTCAAGTAAAGATATTTTCTTATTTTGAATGATCATTAAAAACTTATTAAAGTATTTTAAATTAGATTTCAAGGTGTTTTAGTTTTTCAAGTAAAACCTACTGAAAAGATTTTTGTAGGAATTTATAAAGTCAAATAGAGTTTTTAAACAAATTTGGATCCTATTTGAAATAAAGACTAAAGCCTATTTATTTGTTTTTAATAAATAATAAACCCTAATAATAATTATTTTATTTTGGACTTTGAAATATGTTGTTAAATAGAATTAAACTATACCTAAAGTTTGGTGGTGGTTTGAATTCAAATGGAGTTGAATTATTTGAATGAAAAATCAAAATAGAAATTCCAAACAGAAAAAGAAAAGCAATCAGTATAAAAAAATAGAAACTAGCCCAACCCATCTGGCCAGCCCAGCAAGCCCAGTAGCGCAGCCCAACTAAACCCCCTCACCGAACCGTTTTCTCATGCGCAACCTCACCCACGAAGTCACTGACGCAGGGACCCCACTCTCTCTTCCTCTCTCTCGCAGACAGCACGGCCCCACGCCGTCAGATTGTTGTCTCCACCACGACCACGCCCCCCCTCGCCGTTTCTGCCATTGATTGCAGCGATCAATTCGCGTTGATGGCCGGGTTTAACTCGACAGTGACCACGCGCCTTTAAACGCCTCGCCCTCCTCTCTCTTCCCCCCCAAGCCACGCTCCCCCTCGGCCACCAGGCTGCACGAATTGCACGCCCAAGCAACCACTGCTCCGACGAGCTCCTCCGTCGATTCCGGCGAACTGCAACCGCCCCTCGCCTCCCACTGCACGCGAGCTTGCTCCCCATCTCCTAGCACATCTCCCAGTGCGAACCGCTTGGCCGCGCCCGCTCCACAACATCGGCAACCTCGACACCAAGCACCACCGTCATCTGCCATTTTCTCCGGCGAGTTTTCCCGGTGAGTACCGACTGCCCCGAGCCCTCCCGATGATGCTCCTGTAATCCCCAGCCCTGTACGCATCTAACCCCGTGTTCCGTTTGCCTTAGCGCGCTCGCAAACTCCATCCCCGTCGACAATCAGACGAACCCGACACCGCTGCAAGCTCCGGCGAGCAATCATCGCTTCTCCGGTGCGCCCCTCGACAAGCCGACCACACCTCGAGCTTCTCTGCACTCCCACGAGCACGGTGAGCTACTCCTTCCTCTCCCTCGCTTCCTAAATTGTCGCCAACGCCACTGGCCGAGCACGCGCCGCTGTCCGCCGCCGCCAGCGCCGCCAGTCTGTGGTCAAACACGCTGTGCCCGTTGGATCTTGATCTTGCAGTTGAGATTAGATTTAATCGAAGGGGTATCATGTGCTCTGTGCCGCACGATCTCATTTAGATCCAACGAACCACAGAGCTCAATCCGCGCAAAACGGTATCAGCCAATAATATTAAGACACGTGGCCAGACTAAGGATTTAAATTAGAAATTTGATCTATTAGATTTGCAAACTTGTAAAATTCATAACTTTAATTCTACATGTCCAAATTTTGCAAATTTTATATCAATGGATTCAGAATAACAATTACTTTGCAACCATGCACTTTGTTTAATGTTTTGCTTCTGGAAAATTCGTTGAAATTGCAGAAACTTGTCTAGGCATAATTTGAATATAAAAATTGTTCTAGATATATTTTTAAGGTGAAATCTTTGCAAAATGGATTGTTTTGAACCTACTTACCATAGGAACCAACTTATGGATTTAAAAATGTATTTTGTGAAGTTAAGGAATAAATATTTGAATTAGCACATTTCTAATCAAATAAAAATATTTTTTATGATTTAGAAATGATTTTTGAGTTAAGCCTTTGGGAAATGATGTGATTCAAACCTTATGACCCTAAACACCAAGTTTTTTGATTTAAGAACATGTTTGATGAACCATATAAATTTATTACTTTGCTAAAAGATATTTTCTACAACATAAAATATCACCTTAACATAATATTTGGTTTATGAGATAAAACCTTTTGCAAATGGATTTACCACTATAGTAAATGACCACTTTGAGCCTTAAAATGTTTAGAGCCTAATAGAAACCACTTTTCTAAATAAAACTATCTTTTGCATGCTTGCATGCATTGCCTTGTTTCTATTATTTCATGTGTGATAAATTGTTTGAATGTTGGTTTGAAAATGTGTTTGCTTGATTGAATTGTAGTGAAATTAGAAGAGTGTGATATTTGCAAGATCAAGAAGTGAACCAATATTCTCTACTAAAAAGGCAAGTGACACTATCATCCATGTCCTACTATTTTCATTACACTTAGTGGATTTTTGTAATATGCATGATAAGGACTACTATATTTTATGCTATGCTAAATCCTAATAGGATACCCTTATATCTTCCTTAGTGAAAACATTGTAGTTGTAGTAAGCTTAGCCCTGCTATATATTTGGGATGGGATACATGATATGATTATATGAAGTGTTGGAAAGATATATGTTTTATATAATAAAACAAGTACTCAATGAACCACCTGGGTGGAAAAGGATACTCAAGATTTGGACAAGGTGGCAACAAAGGGAACCATGTTTATATGGCTATCTTTTTGTGTGTACACTAGAAGAAAACCACCCAGGGACTTAGAAATTGAACATGTTTCTCGTATAGTGGCTTCCGTGTATAGCCACATGCTAAATGGGCTCTGGCTTAGTCAACTACATAGTGGAAGACCCATGCATTGGCATCTTCAGGTTAACTAGAATTGTGTAAGGGAAATAAATCCCTACATTGGTGCCTGGTTGACAAGCTAGCATTGTGTATTGGGAGGACTTCTATGGAAAGACTGTCACATTCTCGATCTGCCAGTACTCCATTTGGTGTGTACTTATCCAGCGGACACTGGTGGCGTCAAGACGAGATTGTTTCATGTGGGTAAAGTGTACAACTTCTGCAGAAGATCAAATTCTAAGTACTTAGCCGTGTCCCCGGTTACGGACAACTCTGAGCAACTAAGGCCTGAAGCTATGGAAGATCTCGACATTCCAATTTCTCAAAGTTAAAACTTGAGGGTGACAACAAGGGATTTGAAGCACTTGGAGTTTTCCAAGGAGTTCAGAAGATTTGACAAAAGATCAAAAACTATTTTGAAAAGATAGGATAAAACTATATTGCTTTCTGCAAATGAGCCTAAACCCCACTTAGCCAAATATGCATGTAATGATAGGATCCACTTACTTCTACATAATAGTGAAACTTGCCAATATAATTCAAATGTATTGACCCTTGTGGCTGCAACTTATTATGTTGCAGGTTTGTTTGATGTTAGTGAAGTGTGTTGAATAGGATTACAAGTCTACAACCAACATGATTGCCTGTGGCACTTTGAAGATGAAGGACCCCATGCTATTCTTATATTCTGCTGCATTGTAATGTGATAGCCAAATGAGCTATGTAAGATGTAATGAATTATTTTATTCCTGGTTATAAAGTTGTATTATGACCTTTGTTTTTGATATTACATCTTGACTGTGGATGCTAGCTATTGATCAAGGGACTAGCATTGTAAACACAGGGATCTCTACCTTATTAAAGGTTGGTAACCTTACAATACTTGTGGGTCATCAATGTGAAACAAACAAACATTTTTCAATGCATGTTATTCATGATCTTTGTTTGTAGCCTTTCATGTTGCATGCATAGTTACTATGTCCTGTTGTTAGAACTCCATCTTTCAATGCTTGCAAATGGTTGGATCTTTATTGTGAGGGTGCATGTCACCTCAAATTATTCTTTTATTACTTACCTACTCGAGGACGAGCAGGAGTTAAGCTTGGGGATGCTTGATACATCGGAAACGTATCTATAATTTTTGATGTTCCATGCTTGTTAGTATCTAGTTTGCTTTGCTTTGTCTAAACTTTGAGGTATTTTTATACACTTTCTAGAACTAACCTATTGACAAGATGCCATAGTGCTAGTTGCCTGTTTTCTTCTGTTTTTGGTTCCAGAAAGGCAGAAAATCAATATTCTTGGAATTGGACGGGACAAAAGCCAAAGTTATTATTTTTCCCGGAGCAACACGGAACCACGAAGCAGAGCCGGAGGGGGGCCACAGGGTGGCCGCACCCCTAGGAGTGGGCAAGCCCTGGAGGCGCCCATAGGGGGTGTGGGCCCACTGGACCCCCACCGACCTTGATTCCTGCGCCTATAAGAAGCCTCCGACCCAAAAATCCTAGGGCATCCAGAAGAAATTCACAAAAACCTCTGTAGTGCCGCCGCCACCGAAGGGGAGATTCGGGGGATATAAAGTCTCTGTTTCGGCACCTTGCCGGGACGAGGAAGTGCCCCCGGAGCCATCTCCATCGATCTCCACCACCATCTCCATCACTGTTGCTGATTCCCATCATGAGGAGGGAGTAGTTCTTCCTCGAGGCTAAGGGCTCTACCGGCAGCTATGTGTTCATCTCTCTCCCTATGCATGATCATATTGTGGTCATGTGCTTTGTAATCAAGTAGATCTACCTTGCTACTCAAGTGCTTCATTAGATCTCTACTCTCCCCATGTGTGTGAAAGTGTCAGCGTGCACGCAATGGTGGCACTTAGGTTTGAGTCTACATAAATACTCTTTGTGCTTTAATAGATCTATGCTTTTCTCCACGTGTGTGAGAGTGATAGCGTGCATACCATGTGTGGAACTTTGGCTAGATTGAATATTTGTTATGAGTTATATTTGGAGTTGAATGTCTCTATGAAATTTTGGTGTTTGTTGGAACCATCTAGCGCTCAAGGTGACAATGTGGGGTTATCTAGATTGGGGAAGGCGGATTTTGAGGAGTGCTGTTATAGCCCTACCGATGATTAGAGTGTCCAACCGGAGAGTAGTTAAGAGTAGTATCATGAAGAGAGGATATTTATATGAGAGAGTGTTCACTAGTGAAAGTATGATCCCTAGGCCTTGTTTCTAAGCATTGAAACACCGTTTGCTACTAGATCTGTTGCATGTTTGCTTGCTTCCTTCAGTTTGCCGATGGCCTTTTCTGGCACCGTTACCACTTTATTTCACTATCTCTTCGCCGAACTAGTGAACCTATACACCTGGCAAGTGTATTGGATGTGTTGGGGACACATGAGACTTTTTGTATCTTGATTGCAGGGTTGCTTGAGAGGGATACCTTTGACCACTTCCTCCTCGAGTTCGATAAACCTCGGGTGATCCACTTAAGGGAAACTTGCTGCTATTCTACAAACCTCTACACTTGGAGGCCCAACAACTGTCTACAAGAATAGAAGTGCATAGACATCAAGCTCTTTTCTGGCGCCGTTGCCGGGGAGGAAAGGTAAAAGGCACTCACACACGTTACCCCACGGCAACAGCAAGCCAGAAAGCTCTTTTCTGGCTCTGTTGCCGGGAAGGTAAGGTAAAAGGTACTCACATCCTCCGGTGTGAGTGCTCGAAGTTATTTCCTTTAGATTCTGCAATTTTGTATTTTTATTTCTTGTTTTCACTAGTTAGGCTTAATGGAAAACAAAATAAAAATTAGAGAGCTTTATAGTATCTATCTTGAGTTAGGACATGAAGTGTTTGAAGAGAAAATTAAAAAACCTATGGAACTTTATTTGCATGCTAATAGCAATGTTATTAGTATGAATTCTTTGGACACCATTGTTGCTAATGCTATGGAAAAGTATAAGCTTGGGGAAGCTAGTTTTTATGAAGATGATCTTTTTAGTTCCCCAGCTTTGGAACATAGTTATTCTATTCATTATGATGATACCAAACCTCCAATATATGATGATTACAATGATGAATATGATATTTTCAGTCCACCTACTATTGAGGAGGAAATTAATTGTGATTACAATATGCCTCCTATATTTGATGATTATGGTGATGAGAATAATAGTGATAGCTATTCTGTTGAATTTGCTCCCACTACAATTAATAAGAATGAATATGCTTATGTGGAAAGTAATAATCATTTTATGCATGTGTCTCATGATAAGAATGTTTTATGTGATAGTTATATTGTTAATTTTATTCATGATGCTACTGAAATTTATTATGATAGAGGGAAACATGGTCTTATGTATCTCAAAAATATTAAGTTTCTCCTCTTTATGTTGAAAATTTTGAAGCTGCATTTGTTTTGCTTTCCTATGCTTGTTGCTTTGTTCTTTCATGACTTGTTTCTTTACAAGATTCCTATGCATAGGAAGTGAGTTAGACTTAAATGTTTTTTGAATTTGGTTCTTGATGCTCTCTTTTACTTCAATTCATATTTCTTATGTGAGCATCTTCTCAAACTATCAAGCCTAACTTAAAGGCGTTAAGGAAAAGTACTTGTTAGGAGATAACCCAAGAGTTTTATTGAGTCTTGGAAGTTATAACTTCAGTAATGACCTCTCCTTATCCTTTTTGTTTGTTTTTTGTACCAAGAATGACCTCTAATGAGAGGGAAGTAAGATTTGGGGAGTTGCTGTCCCGAAACAGATTTCTGTCCTCCACCATAAAAATTCGTGAGGAGTCTCTGTAAGTCGGATTGAGATGAAAATTTACGAATAAGTCCCCCAGTATGTTAGATAACTTTCACTAGTTCAACACTTTTTGTTTTGAGCAACATAAGGTTAAATCGGTTTCTACATGCTGGTCTATTTTGACAGATTTCTACCATTAATTGCATTTGCTTCTTATTGATTCCTTTTTGGGAAATCGAGATTTTTGAAGGAGTTTATACAGTAGCTTGTGTTTTTAGTGAAAAGTTTTGCTGTTCTAAAGCTAAACCAAAGGGTCTATTATCTTTTTAATACACTAATGTTGCTAATGAAGATTGTGTGAAGTTTTGTATGAAGGAAAATTTGCAGGTGTAGAGGAAGAATGATGTAATGAGATGAAGAATGGACAAGAGCTCAAGCTAGGGGATGCCACCCCGGTGTCACCCCAAGAAATATCCAAGAGGTACAAGCATCAAATCTTGGGGATGCCCAAGGCATCCCCTTCTTCATCAATAAAAAGCCCAGGTCTTTCTAGACACTTCATTTTTATTGTTTCATGCACTGTTGTGTTGTTCTTGGAGCGTCTTAGTTTTTGTTTTTGGTTTTAGTTTGATTAGTTTGCTTGAGTAAGTTGGTTGGTTACACCACACTTGTTTTTGGAGATATACACACTCTGTTTCCATTGCCTAGAACACTCTAGTTTTCACTCTTATTGTTTTGTGAGTGTTCACTTTTGCTAGCACTGCGTTCAGCCTTAGTTTTCTTGTGCTTTCCGCTTAGAATTGTTTAGTTCTTCTTTGTGGATTTGTGAGACAAGATCACTGATCTTTATTTATTATTATCTTTGTGAGTTGTTTCAAATAAGTTGTTTGGTGTTGGAAAAGAGTAGAAAGTTTCATGCTTATAGTGGTACAAAAGGGAGCTTGTTTTGACTGTGACTTAGACTTTATCATGTCATGCTAGGTGTTGCTTTGACCTTATGCTTAGTGATTATTGCTGTAGCATGACTTGTTCCAAACAATTAGTATTGCTTAATGTGCCTTGAAAGAATCACGCGCTGTTTTAGCATACAAAAGCATAGTATTGTGGTATTCTCCTTTGATGCTTTGTTTGGGTTGACTTGGCACATGCTCACACCATGTTATGACTATGACAAGTCACCATAGCCTCTATGATCATTTAGTCCTTGACTTGTAGTACCACTCTATGCTTTGATTAGTAATGTTTTGTTGCTCTACATGATTATGGCCATTATTGCTCTCTTAGTTGGTTGCTCCCAGTCTTTTGCTAGCCTCCACTTGTATGAGTAAGCTCTACTCATGCTTCCAACTCCCAAGAAACCAAGTTATTCCAAAGTGTCCACTATAAATTCCTATGCATGGTGTGTTACACCATTCCAAGTATATTATTTGTTTTCAGCTATCTTCCAATTAAAAAATATTTTGTTATGTGAAAACTTAGTGATTAAAGCCCTCACAAACTTGATGGCACACTTTATATTTCTTTGCCCCTAATAAACTTGAACCATTGTGTCATCTATTTTGTATATGCTTGCACTTATACGTTGGAATTAGCAGAACCGTGCTGTCATAGGGAACGTTTTCAACATTGCACTTGTACTTTGTACTCAGTTGATATCATGCTCTTTTGTCTATGGATGTCACCGATGTGAAATAAAGAGGGCACTTGTAAGTCCATGGAGTATGTATTTTGTGTTAGAGAAACGCCTGGGCCGCTAGCCTAAGCCATGCCTAATCATGGTGGAAACTTGCAGCATCACCATAATGAGCTATCTGTGAAGCATCCTTAATAAAAATCTATGCACATAGTAAATAAAAAGATCGCTGAGATGCTCATTGCCTGCTTGCCTTGTCATTTTGGTTATGGGATAACTCCTGTACCATGTGCAAGGGGTACCATGTTGGCGGTTCTTAATGATATGCAAATACTTACAATGACAAGAACTTACAGGTGACTAAAGTTGAGTAGCATGAGGTGTGGCCCTCATATTCAAGGGACTTGAGATTGCCAACTTATACTTCGTCAAGAATATACTGCATAGTTTGTTCACTTTAACCTTAATCACGTCAAGATGCTTATGATAGGGGCAATTAGGGATGAAAGCTAACAAGTACCATAATTTTTAGAAGCTCTTTTTGAAACTCGAAATCCCTGCTTCCTTTACAAAAAGGCTTTTCTTCCACCATTAATTGATTCTCCACCTTCTACCTTTAGGCACCATTAAGAGAGAATAATTGTCATTCTGTGAGCACTGTTCCAAAGCTTATTGATTGATGCATATTGTGCTATTTGTTTCTAGTCGCCCTTATGAACTTTGAAGGTGTCCTATGCATCTATATTGCTACTCTATGAGGGACAAGCTAATTGCCACTATGCTATGTTTTATGTATGTCAAAACAAACAAACGTTTTTCAATGCATGTTATTCATGATCTTTGTTTGTAGCCTTTCATGTTGCATGCATAGTTACTATGTCCTATTGTTAGAACTCCATCTTTCATGCACATGTTTAGAGTTCTTTTATCCCAGTTTTCAATGCTTGCAAATGGTTGGATCTTTATTGTGAGGGTGCATGTCACCTCAAAAATTATTCTTTTGTCACTTACCTACTCGAGGACGAGCATGAGTTAAGCTTGGGGATGCTTGATACGTCAGAAATGTATCTATAATTTTTGATGTTCCATGCTTGTTAGTATCTACTTTGCTTTGATTTGTCTACACTTTGAGGTATTTTTATACACTTTCTGGAACTAACCTATTAACAAGATGCCACAGAGCCAGTTGCATGTTTTCTTCTGTTTTTGGTTCCAGAAAGGCAGAAAATCAACATTCTCGGAATTGTACGGGACAAAAGCCAAAGTCATTATTTTTACCGGAGCAACACGGAACCACGAAGCAGAGCCGGAGGGGGGCCACAGGGTGGCCGCACCCCCTAGGCGCGGGTAAGCCTTGGAGGCACCCACAGGGGATGTGGGCCCCCTGGACCCCTACCGACCTTGATTCCTGCGCCTATAAGAAGCCTCCGACCCAAAAATCCTAGGCCATCCAGAAGAAATCCACAAAAACCTCTGTAGTGCCGCCGCCACAGAAGGGGAGATTCGGGGGATAGAAAGTCTCTATTCCGGCACCCTGCCGGGACAGGGAAGTGCCCCTGGAGCCATCTCCGTTGATCTCCACCATTATTTCCATCTCTCTACCTATGTAGACTCAAACCTAAGTGCCACCATGGCGTGCACGCTGTCACTTTCACACACATGGGGAGAGCAGAGATCTAATGAAGCACTTGAGTAGCAAGGTAGATCTACTTGATTACAAAGCTCATGACCACAATATGATCATGCATAGGGAGAGAGATGAACAACGGTGATGGAGATGGTGGTGGAGATCGATGGAGATGGATCCGGGGGCACTTCCCCGTCCCGGCAGGGTGCCGGAACAGAGACTTTCTATCCCCCGAATCTCCCCTTTGGTGGCGGCAGCGTTGTGGAGGTTTTCGTGGATTTCTGGCAGATTATTTAGGGTTTTTGAGTCGGGGGCTTCTTATAGGCGAATGAGGCAAGATCGATGGAGGGCCAGGGGGCCCACACCCCATGTATGCGCCACCAGGGCTTGCCCACGCCTGGGGGGTGTGGCCACCCTGGTGCCCTACTCCGTCTCTGCTTCGTGGTTCCGTGTTGCTCCGGTAAAATAAAGACTTTGGCTTTTGTCCCGTCCAATTCCGAGAATATTGATTATAAAACAAGCATGGAGCATAAAAAATTATAGATATGTTTATGACGTATCAAGCATCCCAAGCTTAACTCCTACTCGTCCTTGAGTAGGTAAGTGATAAAAAGAATAATTTTTTAGGTGACATGCACCATCACAATCATGATCAAACCATTTTCAAGCATTGAAGCTGGGATCAAAGAACTCTAAACATGAGCATGAAAGATGGAGTTCTAACAGTAAGACAAAGTAACTATGCATGCAACATGAAAGGCTACAAAAAAAGAGCATGAATAACATGCATTAAAAAACGTTTGTTTGTTTCACATACAGAAAACATGGCATAGTGGCATTCAGCTTGTCCCTCATGGAGTAGAAAATAGATGCATATGACACCTTCAAAGTTCATAAGAGTGACTAGATACAAATAGCACAAGAACAAGCAATATCACAATATGCATCAATCAATAAGTTTTGGGACAATGCACATAGAACTAAGAATGGCAACTATGCTCTCTTAATGGTTCCTAAAGGTAGAAGGTGGAGACTCAATAATAGTGGAAGAAAGGCCCTTCATAAGTGTAGAGGTCCCAACCTGATAATGTAGAGATCCCTGTGTTTACAATGCTAGTCCCTGGATCAATAGCTAGCATCCACAATTTAAGATGTAATATCAAGAAACAAAGGTCATAATACAACTTTATAACCAGGAATAAAATATTTCATTACATCTTACATAGCTCATTTGGCTATCTTATTACAATGCAGCAGAAATAACTATATAACATGGGGTCCTTCATCTTCAAAGTGCCACAAGCAATCATGTTGGTTATAGACTTGTAATCCTAATCAACACACTTCACTAACATCAAACAAACCTGCAACATAATAAGTTACACAAGGTCAATACATTTGAATTGTATTGGCAAGTGATACTATGGTAGAATAGTGGTATCTATCATCTATATGCATTTGGCTAAGTGGAGCTTAGGCTTGCTTTTCTCAAAATAGATTTTCCTTATCATTTGAAAATACTACGTTTTTATTTGTCAAAATCACCCAAGGAACCACCAATAGACATTGGTGAACCTTTACCCTTGTTCAACCACAAGTTTTTAACTTAGAAATTGGGACGAGGACATCCTTGATAGCTTCCATGTCTTGATGCTAAAATTGTCCATTTCCGGGGACACGAATGAGTACTTAGATTCTTCGTTCTCGAGAGGTGGTGCACTTTCCCCACAAGACTCGACATGCATCGAGACAAGACCTTTCAGAAACCTTCCCTTAGACCAAAATGGACGCGCTCCAAACCTATCACCCCTACCACCAACTATCCATTTGGCTAAGTTATTGCAACCTATATGATCCAGGCAGAGCCCATAATGCCATGTGGCTGCACTTGAAGCTTCTCAACATTTGACATCTCTCTTTGTTCCTGGGTGGATTTCCACAAGTGATATACACTAGGGTAGGCCATAAATATGGGGACCTATGTAACCACTCAACATAATCCATACAAGTCCCATTCCACCCAGGTGATTCATTCACATAGTTGTTTTATTAAACAAAACACAAGTCTTTGACTTAGAAATATTTCATAGCCTGAATATAATCCACCCTTTGTTTTCTACTAGCTAAGCTAAGCATGATAGTAGTAGGGATCTTAACTTAGGAAAATTCTACTAAGGCATCATCTACTAGGATTTCCCATGGCATAGCATACTTAGTAAAAATTCCATGCAAGTCCTACTCAAAACATCACTAATGCAAATTGAAAATAATAGGACAAAAGTATGAAGCACCACTTGACTTTTTGGTAGAGAATATAAGTTCACTCCTTGATCTTGCAATAGTCACACTCTTCAAATTTCACTACAATTCAATCAATGCACAAATTCAATCTATCATTCAAACAATTCACCACATAAAATAAAGAAAACAAAACAATGCATGCAAGCATGCAAAAGATTGTTTTATTTGGAAAGGTGGTTTTTAATTGTCTATAAACATTTTAAAACACCTATTGGTCATTTATAAAAGTGGCAAGGTCATTTGAAAACAAGTTAGTGAAAATGGACATTTAAATCATTTTTGTTTTGCTAGCAATGATTTTAATCAAAGGAATAATTTCTAATGTTAGCCAAAAAGTTTTTAAACACCAATATTAATGTTTATGGTCAAGGTGTTCTAAAACAAATCTATTTACAAAAGGTTTCACCCAAAATCATTTTTAAATCAAAGCAACATTTTATTTTTCTAGAAATGCCTTTAATCAAAGTAATAATTCTCTAGGGTTTAATCAAATACGTTTTTAAATCCAAAACTTAGTGTTTAGGGTCAGAGAGTTTAAATCAAACCATTTTCAAAAGGTTTTACTCCAAAAAGCATTTTTAAACCCATAATCAATATTTTTATTTAACTAGAAATGCTTTTATTCAAGGATTAATTCCTTAGTGTCACAAAATTTACTTTTAAATCCAAATGTTTTTTTTTATGGTCAGTAGGTTCAAAACAAACCATTTACAAAATATTTTACCCTAAAATCATTTTTAGAATAATTTTTATAACAAAAAATAGGCCTACACATGTTTCTGCAAAAAAAAAATTACAGAAGCAAATCACTAAACAAAGGGCATGGTTGGAAAATATTATTTTTCCTGATTCCAATGATATAAAATTTGCAAATTTTGGACGTGTGGGTTAAAAGTTATGAAATTTACAAATTCAAACATCTAATAGGATAGTTTCTGTTTTTAAAAGATCAGGCATACCACGTGTTTGTTTCTTATTCGCTGGTACCGGTTCGCGTGGATCAAGCGGTGTGGATCGTTGGATCTAAAGTGATCTGTGTGGCTCAGATCAGCAGATAACGGTTTAGTTAAGTGATTTGTCTATGCCGCTGGATCATCATCTAACAGATGCAAACAATCAGGCCAGAAACGGGCGACGCTCCAACAACGGGCGGCGGCGGCGCGCTCGGGCAGGTGCGTTACGATGAATCTAGGGGGTAAGGGGGTGGGGGAGATGCTTACTGAGATCGCAGAGGCGCGGTGGTGCTCAAGGTGGTCGTCGTTGGGCAGGGGGCGTATGGTATCGCTATGTATTGCTCGCCGGAGATGTCACTGTCGTCGGGTCACGCACGACTTCGTCGGAGGCGAGTATCTGGAACGCAAGCAAGCAAAGAAACGCGTCGGGAAGATGCACACGGGTTCAAGGATCGCGGGAACACTCACCAGAGAGCAAGGGGTGCACGAGGTCGTCGGCTATGGCTCACCGGAGTCGAGCTCATCATCGGTGGCGCTCAGACGTTGACGTTGCCGACGCTGTGGGGCTTGCGCAGGCGAACTGGGGCTACGGTCAGGTGCGTGGGACAATGGGGATCATGCTCGTGGAGGTTAGAGGCAGTGGGGAGGTGAGGCTTGGCCAGAATCATGGCCGGAGTGTCGTCGGAGCAGCGATGGTATGGGCTGCGATTCGAGCAGCCTGGTGGCTCTCTGGCAAGATCGTCTGAGGGGAAAGCAAGGGAGGGAGGATGCGCTTAAATGTGCGTGATCGCTAGGAGATTTAATCGCGTCATTCACTCGAATTGATGCGAGAAATTAGCGGCAGAAAATGGCAGAGAGGGGGAGGAAATGGTCGCGGGTGGGGAAGAAGATGAGATGACAGGTGGGGCAGCGTCGTCAGCGAGAGAGAGGGGGTGCGCGTGGGGTCAGGAATCTGTGGGTGAACGGGTGCGGGTTCTGGGGAGAAAAGAACTGCTCGGGGAAGAGAGAGGTGGGCTGCGAGTTGGGCTTAGTTGGGCCAGGTTCTGGGCTAGGGTCTGTTTCCTTTTTTCTGATTCTTTTTCCTTTTTCTTTTCTGATTTTTCTATTTTGAATTCAAATATCATTTAAATTCAGATTTATTTTCAAATATTTTTCTAAACTTTCATTAGGTTTTTCCTTCTGTTTATATAGTGCGGTTTAACAATCCATTTAGAATATTTCTTATATTTTCATAAGGTTTAAATATTTATTTAAATAGGGTTTTAAATATGTTTTCCAACTTCTATTTAAATTCAAAATTTTACCAAACCTTTTTCTTTAGGTTTTATTTATTCATTAGTGTATATAATTCACTTTGAATTATTTTAAATATTCTAATAAGATTTGATATCCATTTAAATTGGGCATTCAAATAAAATATGGTTTTAAACCCATACAAATGTTATTCAAATAATTCTTTTTAAGTTAATTAGATAACTTTTTAATCCACTTTGGAAAATTCCAATTTATCATTTTCCCATGATTTAATTAATCATTTACCTTAGGGATTTTTGTCTTTATTCAAATAGGATTGAATTTGATCAATGCCATATAATTTTATTTAAATATTACTTATCCCTTTATTTTATTTGGATTATCTTGATTCCATTTGCTTATGGATTTAACTCAAGGTTTAAGTTGTCTTCTAAATAATTTCCTTGGGATTTATTATTTAGTTTAGGCAATTTGTCTTTATTTAAATAAAATTGAATATGGTTCAACGCCCATATAGTTTTATTTAAATAATCTTTTTATTTACTTTTATTATTTAATAAACTTTTATTTGTTTATGGACTTGGCCAAGATTTAATTTGGCTTTTAAATATTCCTTATTTATTTATTTCTCCCTTTGTCTTATAAAATCCTTATCTTTTTATTTTTGGTTCCAAAATTGGTGATTCCAATTTGTATAATTTTATTTAATATTTATTTTATCTTTTTAAATCCTTTTAGGATTATTTTGCTCACAATTTGGTATGGATTCTAGATAGGAGCTTTATTAGCCTTGGAAATTAATTCTTTTTATCTTATTAAATTCATAAGTTTTTATCCATGGATCCAAGTTAAATGAAATCAATTTCTATGATCTTATAATATTTTTGTTTATCACTTTTGATCATTTAAAATTGTTTGTTGCTGAAATTTTATATGGATCAAATCCATAGTCTTAGAGAGATCTTGGAGATGATTTTCTTCCATTAGGGATTTAGGGTTTTGGTTTATTTTCCCAAGTTTAAATTTCAAGATACATTCATTGATGAATGCATTTCACTTGATTGAAATTTGTTGGATTCCCTTTTAATTCAAGTTTTGTTCAAGAAGGGTTTTGATGTTTCCATTTAGAAACAAAAAGTTTCTTTTCACCCTAAATTTCAACAATTATTTCTCTTGTTTATTTATTTTTCACATTACAAAATTTGGAAAATTTTGGGATGTGACAATAAGGGAAGCAGGGATTTCAAGTTTCAAAAAGAGCTTCCAAAAATTATGGTACTTGTTACTTTCAGCCCTCATTGCCCCTATCATAAGCATCTTGAAGTGATTAAGGTTAAAGTGAACAAACTATGGAGTATATGCTTGACGAAGTATAAGTTGGCAATATCAAGTCCCTTGAATACAAGGGCCGCTCCTCTTGCTACTCAACTTTAGTCACCTGTAAGTTCTTGTCATAGTAAGTACATGCGTATCATAGAGAACCGCCAATGGGGTACCCCTTGCACATGGTACAAGAGCTATCCCATAACCAAAATGACAAGGCAAGCAGACAATGAGCATCTCAACGATCTTTTTATTTACTATATGCATAGCTTTTTATTGAGGATGCTTCATAGATAGCTCACTATGGTGATGCTGCAAGTTTCCACCATGATTAGGCATGGCTTAAGCTAGCGGCCCAGGCGTTTCTCTAACATAAAATACAAACTCCATGGACTTACAAGCTCCCTCTTTATTTCACACCGGTGACATCCATAGATAAAAGAGCATGATATCAATTGTGTACAAAGTACAAGTGAAATGTTGAAAATGTTCCCCATGAAAACATGGTTCTGCTAATTCCAATGTATAAGTGCAAGCATATACAACATAGATGACACGATGGTTCAAGTTTATTAGGGTCAAGAAATATAAAGTGTGCCATCAAGTTTGTGAGAGCTTTAATCACTAAGTTTTCACATAACAAAATACTCTTTAATTGGAAGATAGATGAAAACATGAATATACTTGGAATGGTGTAACACACCATGCATAGGAATTTATAGTGGACACTTTGGAATAACTTGGTTTCTTGGGAGTTGGATGCATGAGTAGAGCTTACTCATACAAGTGGAGGCTAGCAAAATACTGGGAGCGACCAACTAAGAGAGCAATAATGGCCATAATCATGTAGAGCGACAAAACATTACTAATCAAAGCATAGAGTGGTACTACAAGTCAAGGACTAAATTATCATAGAGGCTATGGTGACTTGTCATAGTCATAACATGGTGTGAGCATGTGCCAAGTCAACCCAAACAAAGCATCAAAGGATAATACCACAATACTATGATTTTGTATGCTAAAACAGCGCATGATTCTTTCAAGGCACATTAAGCAATCCTAATTGTTTGGAACAAGTCATGCTACAACAATAATAACTAAGCATAAGGTCAAAGCAACACCTAGCATGACATGATAAAGTCTAAGCCATAGTCAAAACAAGCTCCCAGTTGTACCACTATAAGCATAAAGCTTTCTACTCTTTTCCAACACCAATCAACTTATTTGAAACAACTCACAAAGAAGATATCAATAAAGATAAGTGAGCATGTCTCACAAATCCAAAAAGAAGAACTAAAAAGTTCTAAGCTGAAAGCACGCGAAAACTAAGGCTAAACACAGTGCTAGCAAAAGTGAACACTCACAGAACAATAAGAATGAAAACTAGAGTGTTCTAGGCAATGAAAACAGAATGTGTCTCTCTCCAGAAGAAGTGTGCTGGGATACAACTAACTTATTCAAGAAAACTAGGCAAACTAAAACCAAAAACGAAAACTAAGACGCTCCAAGAATAACACAACAGTGCATGAAACAATAAAAACGAAGTGTCTAGAAAGACCTGAGCTTTTTATTGATAAAGAAGGGGATGCCTTGGGCATCCCCAAGCTTTGACGCTTGTACCTCTTGGATATTTCTTGGGGTGACATGGTGTGGCATACCCAAGCTTGATCTTTTGTCCATTCTTCATCTCATTACATCATTCTTTCTCTACACCTAAAAATTTTCCTTCGTACAAAACTTCACACAATCTTCATTAGCAACATTAGTGCATTCAAAAGATAATAGACCTTTAGGATTAGCTTTGGAACAGAAAAACTTTCACTAAAAACACAAGCTACTGTAGAAATTACCTCAAAAAGCTCAATTTCCCAAAAATAACCCAAAAAGGAATCAATAAGAAGCAAATGCAAATAATGACAAAAATCTGTCAAAACAGACCAGCAGGTAGAAACCGATTTTTTCAAAGACCTTATGTTGCTCAGATAAAAAAGTGTTTAACTAAGAAAGTTAGCTAACATACTGGGGGATTTATTCATAAATGTTTAGCTCAATCCGACTTACAGAGACTCCTCACTAATTTTTATGGTGGAGGATAGAAATCTGTTTCGGGACAGCAACTCCCCAAATCTTACTTCCCTCTCATTAGAGGTCATTCTTGGCACAAAAAGCAAACAAAAAGGATAAGGATAGGTCATTAATGAATTAATAATTTCCAAGACTCAATAAATCTCTTGGGTTATCTCCCAACAAGTACTTTTCTTTAACGCCTTTAAGTTAGGCTTGATAGTTTGAGAAGATGCTCACATAAGAAATATGAATTGAAGTAAAAGAGAGTATCAAGAAGCAAATTCAAAACACATTTAAGTCTAACCCACGTCCTATGCATTGGAATCTTGTAAGAAAACAAGTCATGAAAGCACAAAGCAACAAGCATAGGAAAGCAAAACAAGTGCAACTTCAAGATTTTCAACATAAAGAGGGGGAACTTAATATTGTTGAGATACATAAGACCATGTTTCCCTCTCTCATAATAACTTTCAGTATCAACATGAATAAAATCAACAATATAACTATCACATAAAACATTCTTATCATGATCCATATGCATAAAATGATTATTACTCTCTACATAAGCATAGTCATCCTTATTAATTGTAGTGGGAGAAAATTCAACAAAATATCTATCAGTATTATTCTCATCACCATAATCATCAAATATATGAGGCATATTGTAATCACAATTAATTTTCTCCTCAATATTAGGTGGACTAAAAATATCATATTCATCATTGTAATCATCATATATTGGAGGTAAAGTATCATCAAAGCAAACTTTCTCCTCTGTGCTTGGGGGACTAAAAATATCATGCTCATCAAAACCAACTTCCCCAAGTGATACGTCGGAAACGTATCTATAATTTTTTATGTTCCATGCTTGTTTAGTATCTACTTTTGTAGAGGTTCCAATCTTTAATAAGATAGAGCCCCCTGTGTTTACAATGCTAGTCCCTGGATCAATAGCTAGCATCCACAGTTAAGATGTAATATCAAGAAACAAAGGTCATAATGTAACTTTATAACCAGACATAACATAATTTTATTACATCTTACATAGCTCATTTGGCTATTACATTACATTGCAGCGGAATATCTATAGTCAAGGTTCCTTCATCTTCAAAAGTGCCACAGGCAGATGTTGGTTGTAGACTTTGTAATCCTAATCAAACAATCTTCACTAAAATCAATCAAACCTGCAACATACAAGTTACAGCCACAAAGGGTCAATACATTTGAATTGTATTGGCAAGTGATACTATGGTAGTATAGTGGAGTCTATCATCTATATGCATTTGGCTAAGTGGAGTTGAGGCTTGCATTGCTCAAAATAGATTTTTCCTTATCATTTTGAAAACACTAAGTTTTTGCTTGACAAAATCATTTTTCTCAATCAAAGATTTGAAGATCCTTTAACCAAGGCATCTCTCAATCAAAGATTGAAGATTTCAAACAACCCTTGTTCAAACCACAAGATTTTAACTTAGAAATTTGAATGATGAGATTCTTAATTGCTTCCATGTCTTGATGCTCAAATTGTCCTTTACCAGGGACATGGCTAAGTACTTAGATTTTACACTCTGCAGAGGTGGTGCACTTTCCCCACAAGACTTAGTTTCCCAAGACAAGATCTTTTAGAAGCCTTCCCTTAGACCAAAATGGACGCGTTCCAACCTATCAAACACTACCACCCTCTGTCCATATGGCTAAGTTCTTGCAACCTATATGATCATGACAGAGCCCATATTGCCAAGTGGTTGCACTTGAAACTTCTCAACATTTGACATCTCAAATCTCTTTGTTCCTGGGTGGCCATCCACAAGTGAGATACACAAGGTAAACCATAAACATGGGCCTTGTGAACCACTCAACCAAAATCCACCAAGCAAGACCCATTCCACCCAGGTGATTCATGAACTTAGTTGTTTTATTAAACAAAAAATAAGTCCTCAGACTTAGAATATTTTTCCATAGTGTGAATATATATTCCACCCATGTTTTCTATTAGCTAGGCTAAGCTTGGTAGTGATAGGAATCTTAACTTAGGAAAATCCTACTAAGGATTCATATACTAGGTTTTCCTATAGCAAGGTTTATACTTAGCAAAATCCATGCAAGTTTTACTTAGCAAAATCACTAATGCATAGTGAAAGTAATGGGACAAAAGTATGAAGCATCACTTGCCTTTTTGGTAGAGTATGGGTTCACTCCTTTGTCCTTGCAACAATCACACTCTTCAAGTCACTACAAATCAATCAAACAAGGCACAAACTCAATCTACCAATCAAGCAAAACAACACATAAAATGACAAAGTCAAAGTAATGCATGCAAGCATGCAAAAGATGGTTCTAATTGCAAAGGTGGTCTCCACTAGGCTTCTAAAACTTTGTAGAGTCAAAAGTGGTCATTTTCCAAAGTGGCAAAGTCATTTGCAAAAGTGTTTTATCCTTAAACCATTTTCAAAACCTTTCATCATTTTATGTGGTGAAAACATTTTTCTCAAAGTCACAACCTTAAGTGGTTTCACCAAATAAGTTGTTGTTTCTCAAAACTTGGTGTTTATGGTCAGTAGGTTTGGTCCAAAACATTTTCTCCAAAGTTTTTTCTCAAAATCATTTTCATAAACAAAACAATAGTTTTATTTAGCTAGAAATGGAATAAACTAATTAATCCATTCTAAACTTTTCCAAATCCATTTTCCAAATCATGGGTTGGTTCCTAGGGTCAGTAAGGCCACAACAAACCATTTTGCAAAACTTTTAATCCAAAAATCATTTTTAAACAATTTTTCTAATTCAATCAAGCAATCAAAAGTTTCTGCAAAAATAAGTAAATTAACAGATACTATTAAACTAAACCAAGGGTATGGTTGGCTACGGCTTGCTCTCCTGAATCCAATGCTACCAAATTTGCAATTTTTGGACGTGTGGTTTAAAAGTTACAGTGGTTTCAAAATGGCACTTAAATCTGATTTCAAAATTTGTTTTAAACAGAACAGGGGACACACGGCGCACCGTGATTGATCGGTACCGGTTCGTGTGGATCGCACAGCTGCAGACCGTTGGATTAAAAGGGATCTGTGCGGCTATGATCAACGCATACCCCTTCGACCTAATCTAATCTCAGCCACTGGATGACAATCCAACGACGCATAGCCGCTTGACCAGCAACTGGCGGCGCTGCGCGGCGGCGACTGGCGGCGCGGCTCTGCTCGCGATGGTTCCGGTGATACAGGGAGCTAGAGGAGGAGTGGGGTGGCTCACCGTGCTCGTAGATGCCTGGGGAAGCTCAACGTGGCAGTATCTCATCGAGGGGCGCACAGGAGCGAGGTGGATTACTCGCCGGAGTTCCTGCTGGCGTCGGTTGCGCGTGGCCGTGGTCGAGGGCGAGGCTGCAGTGCGTGCCGAAGCAAGGTAGAGGGTGCGTTAGACGCGCAAAGTCATTGCGGTGATGCGAGCGTGAAGGAGGAGGCGCGGGGTGGTCGGAAACTACCTGTGAGGCTCGTCGAAGAAGAACCAGACACGGCGGCGCTCGAAGCTTGTCGAAGACGACGTTCTGGGACGCCCGCAGTTGAACGAAAAGCACGGACAGATGCGCCGGGAGGTGGAGAGTAGGTGTGCGTGGTTGATGAGGCAAGGGGTGGTAGGACACAGCCGGAATTGGTCGAGAAAGCTCGTCGGAGACGGAGGTGTTCGGGGAGGAATTGGGGCGGCCTGGGGGCGTGCTACTGCGGGGTGACAGAGGGGAAACGGAGAGGAGGGGCGAGCGCTTTAAGGTGCGTGGTCAAGGTAAGTGATGGTGGCCTTGTTAAGACGAATTAAGGCCGCGGAGTATCTGCAGGTAACAGCGACGAGAGAGGGAGAAGAGGTCGTGCGGTGAGGAGGATGAACAGGGAGGTGGGGTCGGCTGGTCAGTGGGAAAAGAAGTGTGAGGGAGGTCCACCAGTCAGCTGCTTAGCGGGTGCGATACTGAGTGATAAAAACGTTTCGTGGGGGGGGGGAGAAAGACTGGGCTGGTTGCTGGGCTTGTGGGCTTGGCTGGCTGGGCTGGCTGTTGTTTCATTTTTTTTGTTCAGAATCTTTTTCCTTTTCTAATTCTTTTTCTGTTTTTGAATTTCAAACAATCAAACAACATTCAAACATTCAAACAATCACCATACTTGCAATTAAGTTTTTGGTTCTGTTTATCAACATAAACCAAATCCCAAAAAAATAAAAAAATATTTTTATTCATTTTAGGATCCATTCATTAATTAAATAAAATGGATCAATAGTTATTTAATAAAATAGGGTTTGATTTAATTAATAAAATCTCCATTTGAAATCCAAATATTTTCAAAACCAAATCAGTAGGTTTTATTTGGAAATAAAGAATATTTGGAAACTTGTTTAAAACAAAATACCCTTTTATTTTAGGGTCCATTAATAATTAAATAAAATGGACTTTAGTTATTATCAAATAGGTTTTGTTTTATTTAGTTATTTATTTTGAAATCTTAAATAACACCAAAACACTTCAGTAGGTTTTAATTAAGAAAATAAAATACTTAGAAAACTTATTTAAAATAAATAAATAAGTTTTAGTGTTTTATTTAAAATGGGAAAAGCCTTTACTTTAATAAAATTGGATATTAAATCCTTATTATTTTATTTAAATAAACCTTTACTATTTTTATCAAAACAAAATGTTTTATTTCAAAAGCTTGGACAAGGTTTAATTTGGCTATATAAAATAATCTTTGTTTATAAATCCACTTTTTCTTTTGAAGCCAAAACCTTTTATTTAAAAGATCCAAAAATAGTAGTATAAATATTTTGAAGTTTATTGTTTATTTAACTTTTTAAATCCCTTTAGGATTTCATTTGATCCAAATAGGTTTTGAAAGTTTCCAATTGGATTCAAAAAGTTTCTTCTGGCCCTGAAAATCAAACCAAGTTTTATTTTATTCATTTATTTTCACATTACAAGATTTGGAAAATCTTGGGATGTGACAACTTTGCTTTGCTTTGTCTTTCTTTGAGGTTTTTTTATATCTTTTCTTGAACTAACTATTAACAAGTTGCCATTGTGCCAGTTGCCCATTTTCTTCTTTTTTGGTTCTAGAAAGGCAGAAAATCAATATTCTCGGAATTGGACGAGACAAAAGCCAAAGTCAATTTCTTTCCGTGGGGAACACGAAGTCCAGAGGAGAGACAAAGGGGAGCCTCGAGGGGGCCACACCCCCTGGCCACGCGGGTGCCCCCCCCCTCGCGCCTGGGGGAGGTGCAGCCACCTCGGCCCCCTCTTCACCTATAAGAAGCCCCCGATGCAGAAACCCTAAGTACCCAATCAATATTCCATGAAACCTTCTGTATCCGCCACCACCGTCGTCCCTAGATCGGAGGGGGGGGGATATGAAGTTCTTCCAGGCACCCTGCCAGAGGGGAGATCATCCTGGAGGCCTTATCTCTGTATGATGCGTGAGTAGTTCCACCTTGGACTATGGGTCCATGTAGTAGCTAGATGGTTGTATCTCCTCCTTGTGCTTTCATGTATAGATCTTGTGAGCTCCGTTCATGACCAAGATCTAATCTATTTGTCTTTATGATTCTATCATGTCTGTGTTGTTTGTGATCTTGCATGCTCTCCGTTGTTAGTGGCTATCTTGGCCAAGTAGTTGCTAGTGACTCCAAGAGGGAGTATTTATGCTCGATAGTGGGTTCATGCCTCTAGTTTCCAAGGGAAGTGCCAGAAATCTCTTCGGTTGTAGATGTGATGTTGCTACTAGGGAGAAAACAACGGTCTCTTGTTCATGGAACATGTGGACTGTTTACCTTACACACTTTGCTTAAAGCAGTTGTCTGTTTCTTGGAACTTAATACTGGAGGGGGTTCAGATGATAACCTGAAGGTGGACTTCTAGTCATAGATGCAATTGGATGGCGGTCTATGTATCTTGTTGTATTGCCCAATCGAATCTCATAGGATCTTTCTGACTAGTATTGCATTGTTATGCCTTGCTCAGTTCCTGTCAATTGCCCTGTTGTAATTTGTTTACCCTTCATGCCATGTTGTTTATCTAAGGAGAGCACCTCTAGTGAACTATGGACCCCATTCCAATCTTTACTATTGATACATCTTCCACTGTTACTTGTTTACTTGCTGCAAACCATTACCTTCCACACCATACGTTTAATCCTTTGTTACAGCAACCGGTGAGATTGACAACCTCACTGTTAGTTGGGGCAAAGTCTTGAGTTTGTGTTGTGCGGGTCTCCGCGTTGCTAGCAACACCTACGTGACATTTCTTTGCTCCTACTGGTTCGATAACCTCGGTTTCTTACTGAGGGAAAACTTGCTGCTGTGCTGCTTCACACCTTCCTCTTGGGGTTCCCAACGAAGCGCTCCTACATCCACTCAGCGCTGCATCAAGATTTTCTGGCGCTGTTGCCGGGGAGGCTAAGGACGTCTTCACAAGGGAAGTCCTTCACTTCCTCTCTTTTTACTTTGTTTTTAGTTTGATTTGTTTATTTTGCTTGGTTTTGTTTGCCTCTTTTCAAAAAACCCCAAAAAAATAGTCTAGTTTGGTTTGCTTTCTTTATTCAAAAAACACAAAAAAATTAGTTCCTGCTCTAGCTGCTGCTGCTGTTTTTGGCTTGCCCACCTTTGCCAAAATGAACTCTGCTGAGAAAACCAAGTTGTGTGACTTCACTAGCACCAACAACAATGATTTCCTTAGCACACCTATTGCTCCACCTTCTCCTTATGCTACCTTTTATGAAATTAAGCCTGCTTTGTTGAATCTTGTGATGAGAGAGCAATTTTCTGGTACTAATTCTGATGATCCTGCTGCCCATCTCAATAGCTTTGTTGAACTTTGTGAGATGCAGAAGTATAAGGATGTAGATGGGGATATTATTAAGGTCAAGATTTTTTCCTTTCTCCTTAAGAGGAAAAGCTAAAAAATGCTTGCTTTCTTTGCCTAAAAATGTAATTGATTCTTGGACTAAGTGCAAAGATGCTTTTATTGGAAAGTACTATCCTCCTTCTAAGATTATATCTATGAGAAGTGACATTATGAAATTTAAACAACTTGATAATGAACATGTTGCTCAAGCATGGGAAAGAATGAAATCTTTGGTTAAAAATTGTCCCACTCATGGACTCACTTCTTGGGTGATTATCCAGACTTTTTATGCAGGTTTGAACTTCTCCTCAAGAAACCTGTTGGATTCATCTGCTGGAGGTACCTTTATGAGCATCACTTTGGATGCTGCAACTAGACTCCTTGATAATATGATGGTTAACTACTCTGAATGGCACACTGAGAGAGCTCCACATGGTAAGAAGGTAAATTCTCTTGAGGAAACTTCCTCTTTGAGTGATAAGATTGATGTCATTATGGCTATGCTTGTTAATGGGAAAGCTCCTTTAGATCCTAATAGTGTTCCCTTAACCTCTTTGGTTGCTCAAGAAGAGCAAGTTGATGTGAACTTCATTAGAAACAACAATTTCAACAACAATGCCTATAGAAATAATTTTGGTGGTAACAACAATTATAGGCCTTATTCTCCTAATAATGGCAATTCCTATGGAAGCTCTTACAACAATGCTAGAAGTGCCCCCTCTGAACTTGAAGTTATGATCAAATACTTTATTAGTAAGCAAACCATTTTCAAATAAGACTATAGAGGAAAAGCTTTTATATTGATGGTTGCAATATTTCTGAAGTGATTATGTTCCTACAAAAGCTTGCTAGAAGTCCTGATGCTAGTGATATGCATGTTGCTTTCACCAAACACATTACATATGCTCTTGTTAAGATTAAGGAAGAGAAGTTAAAACACAAAGATTCTATTCCTAGGAAAGTAGAAGATAGTTGGGAACCCATTATTAATATTCAAGTGAATAACTTTGATCTCAAAGCTTCATGTGATCTTGGTTCTAGTGTCTCTATTATGCCTAGGAAGATTTATGAAATGCTTGATTTGCCACCTTTGGAAGATTGTTATTTGGATGTCCCACTCAATGATAATGCTAAGAAGAAACTCATGGGTAGTATTAATGATGTTATCATTATGGTTAACAATGCTTATGTCCCTGTGGATTTCTATATTTTGGATATTGAATACAATGCTTCTTGTCCTATTACTTTGGGAAGACCTTTTCTTAGAACAGTTGGTGACATCATTGATATGAAAGAAGGCACCATTAAATATCATTTTACATTCAAGAAAGGTATTGAACACTTCCCTATGAGGAGAGAGAAGTTTCTTTTTGCTCCTCCTTTGAAAGCAAGGTTTGATGTTAATGCTTCATCATTTGAAAATACTTGATTCTTCTTGCTTCTTGTGCCTAATTTAAAGGCGTTAAAGAAAAGTACTTGTTGGGAGATAACCCAAGAGTTTCCTTGAGTCTTGGAAGTTATTACTTCAGTAATGAACTCTCCTTATCCTTTTTGTTTGCTTTTCGTGCCAAGAATGACCTCTAATGAGAGGGAAGTAAGATTTGGGGAGTTGCTGTCCTGAAACAGATTTCTGTCCTCCACAAAAAAATTTGTGAGGAGTCTCTGTAACTCTGATTGAGTTCAAAATTTACGAATAAATCCCCCAGTATGTTAGATAACTTTCTTTAGTTAAACACTTTTTGATTTGAGCAACATAAGATGTTCGAAAAAATCGGTTTCTACCAGCTGGTTTGTTTTGATAGATTTCTGCCATTATTTGCATTTTCTTCTTATTGATTCCTTTTTGAGTTCTCTTTTGGGGAATTGAGATTTTTTAAGGAGTTACTACAGTAGCTTGTGTTTTTAGTGAAAATTCTTGCTGTTACAAAGCTTTGCCAGAGGTCTAATATCTTTTGAATACACTAATGTTGCTAATGAAGATTGTGTGAAGTTTTATATGAAGGAAAAATTTCAGGTGTAGAGAGAGAATGATGTAATGAGATGAAGAATGGACAAAAGCTCAAGCTTGGGGATGCCACCATGGTGTCATCCCAAGAAATATCCAAGAGTTACAAGCATCAAAGATTGGGGATGCCTAAGGCAGCCCCTTCTTCATCAATAAAAATCTCAGGTCTGTCTAGACACTTCGTTTTTATTGTTTCTTGCATAGTTTTGTTATTTTTGGAGCGTCTTAGTTTTCATTTGCTTTGCTTAGGTTGTTTAGTTTGCTTGAATAAAGTAGTTTGGAGCCCCGTTCTTGCTGTGTTGTTTCAAATAAGTTGCTTGGTGTTGGAAAGGAGTAGTAAGTTTTTGCTTGTAAGTGCAAGAGGAGCTTGCATTGACTGTGACTTAGACTTTAACATGACATGCTAGGTGTTGTTTTGACTTTATGATTAGTGATTATTGCTGTAGCATGTCTTGTTCCAAACAATTGGGATTGCTTAGCGTGCCTTGAAGAAATTATGCGTTGTTTTAGCATGCAAAAGCATAGTATTGTGGTATTCTCCTTTGATGCTTTATTTGGGTTGACTTGGCACATGCTCACACCATGATATGACTATGAACAAGTCATCATATCCTCTATGATCATTTAGTCCTTGACTTGTAGTACCACTATATGCTTTTATTAGTAAAGCTTTGTTGCTCTGCATGATTATGGCCATTATGCTCTCTTAGTTGGTTGCTCCCAGCCTTTTGCTAGCCTCAACTTGTATGAGTAAGCTCTACTCATGCTTCCAACTCCCAAGAAACCAAGTTTTTCCAAAGTGTCCTCTATAAACTCCTATGCTTGGTGTGTTACACCATTCCAAGTATATTCTTGTTTTCAGCTATCTTCCAATTAAAAACTATTTTGTTATGTGAAAACTTAGTGATTAAAGCCCTCACAAACTTGATGGCACACTTTATATTCTTTGCCCCTAATAAACTTGAACCGTTGTGTCGTCTATGTTGTATATGCTTGCACTTATACGTTGGAATTAGGAGAACCATGATGTCATGGGGAACGTTTTCGACATTGCACTTGTACTTTCCACTCAGTTGATATCATGCTCTTTTGTCTATGGATGTCACCGGTGTGAAATAAAGAGGGAGCTTGTAAGTCCATGGAGTTTGTATTCTATGTTAGAGAAACGCCTGGGCCACTAGCCTAAGCCATGCCTAATCATGGTGGAAACTTGCAGCATCACCATAGTGAGCTATCTATGAAGCATTCTGAATAAAAAGCTATGCACATAGTAAATAAAAAGATCGCTGAGATGCTCATTGTCTGCTTGCCTTGTCATTTTGGTTATGGGATAGCTCCTGTACCATGTGCAAGGGGTACCCTATTGGCGGTTCTCTATGATATGCAAATACACAATGACAAGAACTTGCAAGTGACTGAAGTTGAGTAGCATGAGGTGTGGCCCTCGTATTCAAGGGAGTTGAGATTGCCAACTTATACTTTGTCAAGCATATACTCCATAGTTGTAGGGGTTCGTAGCATGGAAAACAAAAATTTTCTATCGCATACAAACAAACAAGCCAAGATCTATCTACTAGATTGTAGCAACGAGTCGATGGAATAACTTACCCTCGAAGATTCCAAAGCGGTTAACGAGAGCAGATTCTCGTGGGTGATGTAGTCGTACACTTCCGATCTCAAGATCGCGTAGACGATCCTTCTGGCGCCACGTTCTGGCAGCGCTCCCGCAGTCGGTCACACGTTCGGTACTCGACGAAGACCTTCCTCTCCCTTGTTCCAGCAGGCAGCGGAGGTTGTAGCACTCTCCTCGCGATTCCGGCATCACAACGGCGTGGTACCGGAAGTAGAGGGGAGATCCCGCAGGGCTTCGCCTTAAGACGGTGCGAGTATGGTGGAGTATGAGAGAGGCTATTAGTGGTCTAGTAATTAGACACACCAATTAGAAGGCTCTAAACCAATTAGAAGGCTCTAAACCGAAACGGCTCTAAACCGGAGGTAGAAGATAGGAACTTGTGTGTTTAGAGGAGGGGGCCCTGCCCCTCCTTTTATAGGTGGGAGGGCCGGTGGCCAAGGGGAGGGGAGTCCCTCCCCAAGTCGGCTTGGTGGTGCGCCGGCCAAGGGAGGAACCCTCCTCCAATTCGGCCTCCACCAATCCTCCTTCTCCTCTTTCCGAAAACTGGCAGTTTGACTTTTCAAACTAGCCGTTTGACTTTTCAAACTAGGATTTGAATAAACCCTTTATTTCGGACAGCGATGACACTTAGTACATGATGCAATCATACCAACTTTGATATAACACATTAATGTACCCTCCCCCCCGGAGTGCCGGACATTCTGGAACCTTCTAGAACATTCCCGATGAAAACACCAGAATCATTCCGCAACTCCGAAACGGGACTTTCCTTATATGAATCTTATTCTCCGGACCATTCCGGATCACCTCGTGATATCCCGGATCCCATCCGAGACTCCGAACAACATTCGGTCTCTTTCTCATAATACCATAACTACTCAAACAACGTCGAATCCTTAAGTGTGTCTCCCTACGGTTCGTGAATTATGCGGACATGATCGAGACACTTCTCCGAACAATAACCAATAGAGGAATCTGGAAATTCATATGGCTCCCACATATTTCTACGATTACTTTGCGATCGAATGAACCACTTACATACGATACCAATTTCCCTTTGTCTCACGATAGTTTACTTATCCGAGGTTATGATCGTCGGTATCTCTGCATACCTAGTTCAACCTCGTTACCGATAAGTACTCTTTTCTCGTTCCCGTGATATGTGATCCCTTGTGAGCCAGTCACATGCTTGCAAGCTAATTGGATGACATTCCACCGAGAGGGCCCAGAGTATATCTATCCGTCATATGGATGGACAAATCCCACTCTTGATCCATGTGTCTCAACCAATACTTTCCGAACACTCAATGCCACCTTTATAGCCACCCAGTTACGGTGTGGTGTTTGATGTCATCAAAGCATCCATCCGGTAAAGGTGATATGCATGATCTCATGGTCGAAGGAATTAGGTTACTATGTATCAGAAAGCATATAGCAATTGAACTATTGAAATGACTTGATCTTTATGCTACGCTTATCTATAGGAGTATGTCCATCACATCATTCTCCTAATGATATGATCCTGTTGTTAATAACATCTCTATGTTCATGATCAGGAAACCATGATCATATATTAACCAACAAGCTAGTTTAACAAGAGGCTTTACTAGGGACTCTTTTATGTTTACAAATCACACAAGTATTAATGTTTCCTGTTAATACAATTATAGCATGGTATGTAAACATTTATCATAAGTATGAAGATATGATAATAACCTACTTTATTATTGCCTCTTGGGCATATCTCCAACAGTCTCCCACTTGCACTAGAGTCAATAATCTAGTTTCAAACCTTTGTGTATTCAACACCTATGGCTTTCCGGTGTTGTATGTACACGATTGCTAATGGTCAACTGATCTCCGGATCTGACACTTCCAGGTCCGTGTGTAATTGCATGTCTTTGCGTCTCTACGCATCACTCATTCTTTAATGAGATGGTTTTGTATAAATTTGGTCTTTCGGTGTGACCTTTAGCTCTTTGGGGTTAAAACATGTTGATAATATTGTCGCACAATATATCTTCATAGTATTATCCCACTGTGAACTACACCTAGTTTGATAACAAACTACTTGACACAAATGCCCTCTTTTGCTGCTAAAATAGCAGTCATATACTTAGCCTTTTGTTGTAGTATCTGTCACAATGTCTTAACTTTGGAACTCATCCAAATCCATTATGGAACTCACTTTCCATTATATGGTGCCACCCTTAGTTTAGATTGAGATAAACTTAATTTGTACTTTGTGACCAAGCTAGTATCAATGTAGTACTTTTACAATGAACTAACCATCTATTTGTCACTTCTACAAATATTATACTCTTAGTTCTTCCAAAAGATCATAAGAATATCCTTACTATTGTCCAATGATCATCTTACGAATCATTCTGGTATATGCTCACAACATTTAGAGCATAGGACACATCTGGATTTGTACATATCACAGTATGATTGATATAAATACTCTTTGTGATTTCATACATCAAGTATCAATCTATACTTTATTATTTGTTTCACTTTACCAAATGTCAATACACTTGAATATATCATCAACATTGAACTCATTCAATCCTTTCTGTGCGACAAGAACCTCTCTTGTAGTTTCTATGTTGAACTCATTCAATATCTTGTCTATGTACTTCTGGCACAACCATATTAGCGTCTATTGATGCCAAATATTTGGGTTTTGCCTAAGTCTTTCATCGGGATGAAATTCTTAATATGTGTTAATAAAAGATACATTATTTCCAATCAACAATATGTCTTCCACATAATATATTAGAAACATGTCTTAGCGCTCCCACTTAATTTCTTGCAAATGCAAGCATCTTCATCGTCTCTAATGAAATTTTAAACTCCTTTAACAGTTTCATCACAGTGAAGATTCCAACTCCGCGATGCTCACTTTAACCATTGAACTTTGCATATGCTTTTAGCATCCTTTGAATTAACAAAACCCTATGGACCGTGTTATGCACATGTCCTAGGTAACGATTCTATTAGAAGAACTTGTTTTGTTTATTCAACTACCATATAACAAATTATATGTAGTGGTTGCTACATTAATCCGTCTAGACTAAATATCACTATGAAAGATCAAATCTTGTCATAGTCAACCTTTGAACATTGTTGTGAACTCTTTCCCAACATGTTGACTATTTCATAGATGTAAAACATCCATGTCTATTTCTTTATAGATCCAGACACAACTGTAAGGTCTTACACCTTTCTCGAGGGTCCTTCAAGTTCAAAACTTGATTTCTCGTGTATGGAACTATCACGGATTTTATGGCTTAAAGCCATTTTATGGAGTCAGGGCCCATCATCGCTTCTTTGCATGTAGTCGGATCATTATTGTCAAATAATGATTTAACTCTCAAATCTTGGTATTTGATTGTTTATCCGACCTACTTGTTTCAATAGGAACTTAGATCTCCGTGACCACAACCTTTGAAGTACGCGAGCCATGAGCATTGTTTGCTAACTCCGGAACACTTTTCGGCGCTACGCAACTTTGCACATATAGCTAAGGTTCTTTTAACCTTATCAAAGTTCTATTGTCCTCCCACTTAACTTTTCACGAAAAATTCCTTCTCAAAGAAACTTAACGTTCTAAGCAACAAACACTTTTGTCTCCGGTGTTTATGGAGGAATACTTAACAGTTATACAAAGACAGGTTCATCCGACTTTGGTTGCACACATCTTTCTTATGCATAGCATACCAATGTTTAAGAAAGGACAACTTGGGTTTTATCCCAAACCATAACTTTATATGGTGTCAATTCAACGGATTATGATGAAGCTCTTTTTAGTGGAAAAACGGTAATCTCTAAAGCTTTTAATCTCTAAAATATAATGGCAGTTTTATGAATTATACCTTTGATCTTACCATGTCAAACAAGGTTTAATTACATACCTCGAACGCTCCATACTCTTATGGTGTTTCGGGAAAATGCAAATCCACAGAACGATTCCTTAAATCTTAGGTATTATGCTAAACTCTGTAACTCAAATATATTCCTTTATGATCTTTATCATAAACTATTTATATTCTTGTTACTATGATTTTGCACTTCATCTTGAAAGTCTTTGAACTTTTCAAATGTTTCATACTTCATCCTTATTAAGTAAATATTCATATATTCACTCAAATTTTTGGAGAAAGCATATGACGTTGAAATCCATCGCTCTTGACTACACATAATGGATTTCGTACAACAATATGTACAAGTTCCAATAAGCTAGTCATTCGTTCCCTTTTGGCCTATGAACGAAGTTTCAATTATCTCTAGGAAAGTTTTACAAGCGTCATGTGATCAAAAATCAAAAGACTCCAAAATTCCATCCACATGGAGTTTCTTCATGTTTTCCTTCCAATATAATTTAAACGGCGATGCCACTTCCTAAGTGATCTTTCAATCAATTTGTCTTTCGACATTTTTAGCACTAGTTTTATGGATGTGATTTCTCCAACGAGATTTGTGAATCATTCATCTTTTATGAATTACGGAAATTATTTGAACAACCCTTTTGTTCTCATAATACCTGATAAAACAAATCTTGAAGGCAAGCTTTGATGTTTTAACGAGCAACACAATAACCCTTTATTTGTTCTCGATGAACATCATCACATATTCTTTTGCTAGTTACTTAGGCCATTGTAGTTCATGAATTGTGTTGTTTCGTATGACGATTCACACCAACAAATTCAGTATCAAATACTTAAGAACCACATTGTTTAATAAGCAAAGAATATAGCCATAACATGTATATCATCTATATACTTAAACTGAACAATTCTAGTCTTTTCTTTTCTGCCATATATTTATGAGATTCTCTTTCAGTATTTCCTTTTCTGTTTGAAAGAATCTATCAACATCAATAGTGGAGTCATACATATGACACATAATCCAAAGCGTGTATAATTAAACACCAATGTCTTTGGACTTGCACTTTGAAGTAGATCACCATCATCAAATGTTTGGTGTTCTTTCAAATTCCTTTCTTTAGTAATCTCTTGGTGTAGTAAATATTTTACCTACATCAAATATTCACCCTTATCATGGATTTATCCATGATCAAGCTACTTTTAGCTTGTAATGGTGAATCGCAAGTATAATGTTGCTCTCCAAAACCTTTTGGAGGATTAGGACAACTAGTGTCTCCAACCTTTTGCAAATTTTCATCAAAATATGAGAACATGAACTTTGCCATATTATACTCTATCATGTTGCAACCAAAACTTCGTTTCAGATATCACAATATCTTCCACACATCATGGTTTCTGAAACAACTCTTTCAGATCCTAGATAACCTTGATATTAAGACAATCCTTTGAATATCAAGAATCATGGAGATAAACATGATACTTATACACTAACACTTGGAATTGTCACTCTTGTTTTAATACCAATTATTAAACTTCATGGAGTAACCGGAACTTTACTGAAAGTTTGCAATAGGACTTTTAAACTTTAGATTAACACTTCAAAACAATACGATACCAGTTCGTAAAGTAACTAACCAGAATTCTATAGTTCTATCATCTCAATTATAACTAAGCGCAAGGTGGTAAACGGATGCCAATGACTACAACAATTATGCAAATTCACTTTGATTTAGTTTATGATAAATTGATTTCTAATTAATAATTAAATTAATCTAGGTGAACTCCCACTCAAAACAATATCCCTCACATTGTTTTAGTGATCACACGAACCAAATCCACCACATCAAAACCGATCATCACGAGAGTTGATATAGCTTCAATGGCGAACAATCAACATGTTCATCATATCTACTATATGACTCATGCTCTACCTTTCGGTAATCCGTGTTCCTGAGGCCATGTCTGTACATGCTAGGATCGTCAAGATCAAACCTTAGTTTCCGCATGAGCAAATCTGGCTTGCTCACGTTGTATACACTTGTAGAATCTAACACACCCGATCATCACGTGGTGCTTCGAAACAACAAGCTTTAGCAACGGTGCTAACTAAGGGTGAACACTTTATGACTTGAAATTCATGTGCATGAGGGATCATCTTATAATGCTACCGTCGTCTACTAAGCAATACAAGATGCATAAAGTATTAACATCACATGCAATTCATAATATGTGATATGATATGGCCTTTCTTCTTTGTGCTTCCGATCTCCATCTTCCAGTACGAACATGATCTCCATCATCACCGGCATTGCATCAAGGTCAATGATGCTGCTCCATGGTTGTCGTCCACCAGCTTCAACTATTACAACTACTTTGAATAGACACGCGGGTCTTAACAAAATTAAAGACAACCATATGGCTACTGCCGGTTGCCAACTTACAATAAGGAATATTGCATACATCATATATAATCACAATCATGGCCATATCACATCACTGCACACCCCTGCAAAACAAAGTTAGACGCCTCTACTTTCTTTGCATATTTTACGTGGTTTGGGGCTTTCAATAAGTGTCGTTCTAACTTACGAACAAGAACCACACCATTGATACTAGTATTGTTAATCACCCGTTGTAAATTGGATCTTAACTATGCTAGGAGAAACAGGCACCCGCAAAGCCACTTATGCAATACAAGTTGCATGTCAAGCGTGGAGCAAGTCTCATGAACGATGTCATGTAAGGTTAGCCCGGGCCGCTTCATCCCAACATACCGCAAGATGCAAAGTACACAAGAAGCAATCGACAATAAAAGCATCAACGCCCACAATGACCATTGTGTTCTACTCGTGCAACAGATCTACATATAGACACGGCTCTGATACCACTGTAGGGGTTCGTAGCATGGAAAACAAAAATTTTCTATCGCATACAAACAAACAAGCCAAGATCTATCTACTAGATTGTAGCAACGAGTCGATGGAATAACTTACCCTCGAAGATTCCAAAGCGGTTAACGAGAGCAGATTCTCGTGGGTGATGTAGTCGTACACTTCCGATCTCAAGATCGCGTAGACGATCCTTCCGGCGCCACGTTCTGGCAGCGCTCCCGTAGTCGGTCACACGTTCGGTACTCGACGAAGACCTTCCTCTCCCTTGTTCCAGCAGGCAGCGGAGGTTGTAGCACTCTCCTCACGATTCCGGCATCACAACGGCGTGGTACCGGAAGTAGAGGGGAGATCCTGCAGGGCTTCGCCTTAAGACGGTGCGAGTATGGTGGAGTATGAGAGAGGCTATTAGTGGTCTAGTAATTAGACACACCAATTAGAAGGCTTTAAACCAATTAGAAGGCTCTAAACCGAAACGGCTCTAAACCGGAGGTAGAAGATAGGAACTTGTGTGTTTAGAGGAGGGGGCCCTGCCCCTCCTTTTATAGGTGGAAAGGCCGGCGGCCAAGGGGAGGGGAGTCCCTCCCCAAGTCGGCTTGGTGGTGCGCCGGCCAAGGGAGGAACCCTCCTCCAATTCGGCCTCCACCAATCCTCCTTATCCTCTTTCCGAAAACTGGCAGTTTGACTTTTCAAACTAGCCGTTTGACTTTTCAAACTAGGATTTGAATGAACCCTTTATTTCGGACAGCGATGACACTTAGTACATGATGCAATCATACCAACTTTGATATAACACATTCATGTACCCTCCCCCCCCCCGGAGTGCCGGACATTCCGGAACCTTCTAGAACATTCCCGATGAAAACACCGGAATCATTCCGCAACTCCGAAACGGGACTTTCCTTATATGAATCTTATTCTCCGGACCATTCCGGATCTCCTCGTGATATCCCGGATCCCATCCGAGACTCCGAACAACATTCGGTCTCTTTCTCATAATACCATAACTACTCAAACAACGTCGAATCCTTAAGTGTGTCTCCCTACGGTTCGTGAATTATGCGGACATGATCGAGACACTTCTCCGAACAATAACCAATAGAGGAATCTGGAAATTCATATGGCTCCCACATATTTCTACGATTACTTTGCGATCGAATGAACCACTTACATACGATACCAATTTCCCTTTGTCTCACGATAGTTTACTTATCCGAGGTGATGATCGTCGGTATCTCTGCATACCTAGTTCAACCTCGTTACCGATAAGTAATCTTTTCTTGTTCCCGTGATATGTGATACCTTGTGAGCCAGTCACATGCTTGCAAGCTAATTGGATGACATTCCACCGAGAGGGCCCAGAGTATATCTATCCGTCATATGGATGGACAAATCCCACTCTTGATCCATGTGTCTCAACCAATACTTTCCGAACACTCAATGCCACCTTTATAGCCACCCAGTTACGGTGTGGTGTTTGATGTCATCAAAGCATCCATCCGGTAAAGGTGATATGCATGATCTCATGGTCGAAGGAATTAGGTTACTATGTATCAGAAAGCATATAGCAATTGAACTATTGAAATGACTTGATCTTTATGCTACGCTTATCTATAGGAGTATGTCCATCACATCATTCTCCTAATGATATGATCCTGTTGTTAATAACATCTCTATGTTCATGATCAGGAAACCATGATCATATATTAACCAACAAGCTAGTTTAACAAGAGGCTTTACTAGGAACTCTTTTATGTTTACAAATCACACAAGTATTAATGTTTCCTGTTAATACAATTATAGCATGGTATGTAAACATTTATCATAAGTATGAAGATATGATAATAACCTACTTTATTATTGCCTCTTGGGCATATCTCCAACAATAGTTAGTTCACTTTAACCTTAATCACTTCAAGATCCTTATGATAGGGGCAATGAGGGCTGGAAGCTAACAAGTACCATAATTTTTGGAAGCTCTTTTTGAAACTTGAAATCCCTGCTTCCTTTATAAAAGGCCTTTCTTCCACCATTATTGAGTCTCCACCTTCTACCTTTAGGCACCATTAAGAGAGCATGGTTGTCATTCTGTGTGCAATGTCCCAAAGCTTATTGATTGATGCATATTGTGATATTACTTGTTCTTGTGCTATTTGTTTCTAGTCACCCTTGTGAACTTTGAAGGTGTCCTATGCATCTATATTGCTACTCTATGAGGTACAAGATGATTGCCACTATGCTATGTTTTATGTATGTGAAACAAACAAACGTTTTTCAATGCATGTTATTCATGATCTTTGTTTGTAGCCTTTCATGTTGCATGCATAGTTACTATGTCCTATTGTTAGAACTCCATCTTTCATGCACATGTTTAGAGTTCTTTGATCCCAGCTTTCAATGCTTGCAAATGGTTTGATCTTTATTGTGAAGGTGCATGTCACCTCAAAAATTATTCTTTTATCACTTACCAACTCGAGGACGAGCAGGATTTAAGCTTGGGGATGCTTGATACGTCGGAAACAAATCTATAATTTTTGATGTTCCATGCTTGTTTAGTATCTACTTTGCTTTTCTTTGCCTTTCTTTGAGGTGTTTTTATATCTTTTCTAGAACTAACCTATTAACAAGTTGCCACAGTGCCAGTTGCCAGTTGCCTGTTTTCTTCTATTTTTGCTTCCAGAAAGGCACAAAATCAATATTCTCGGAATTGGACGGAACAAAAGCCAAAGTCAATTTCTTTCCGTGGGGAACACGAAGTCTAGAGGAGAGACGGAGGGGAGCCTCCCCCTGTCCGCTCGAGGGGGCCACACCCCCTGGCCGCGCGGGTGGGCCCACCCTGCGCCTAGGGGGGTGCAGCCGCCTCGGGCACCCCCTCGGCCTCCCTCTTCGCCTATAGCCGCCGTCACTGTCGTCCCTAGATCAGGGGGGGGGGATCTGAAGTTCTCACCCGGCACCCTGCCGGAGGGGAGATCATCCCGGAGGTCTTTTCTCCAGTATTATGCGTGAGTAGTTCCACCTTGGACTATGGGTCCATGTAGTAGCTAGATGGTTGTATCTCCTCCTTGTGCTTTCATGTATTGATCTTGTGAGCTCCGTTCATGATCAAGATCTAATCTATTTGTAATCATGCATGTTGTGTTTGCGGTGATCCGATGGATATTGAGATTATTATGTTGGATTGGTTAATTGTTTTGTCTTTATGATTCTATCATGTTTGTGTTGTTTGTGATCTTGCATGCTCTCCGTTGTTAATGGCTATCTTGGCCAAGTAGTTGCTAGTGACTCCAAGAGGGAGTATTTATGCTCGATAGTGGGTTCATGCCTCTAGTTTCCAAGGGAAGTGACAGAAATCTCTTCGGTTGTAGATGTGCTGTTGGTACTAGGGAGAAAACAACGGTCTCTTGTTCATGGAACATGTGGACTGTTTACCTTACACACTTTGCTTAAAGCAGTTGTCTGTTGCTTGCAACTTAATACTGGAGGGGGTTCAGATGATAACCTGAAGGTGGACTTCTAGTCATAGATGCAGTTGGATGGCGGTCTATGTATCTTCTTGTATTGCCCAATCGAATCTCATAGGATCTTTTTGACTAGTATTGCATTGTTATACCTTGCTCAGTTCCTGTCAATTGCCCTGCTGTAATTTGTTTACCCTTCATGCCATGTTGTTTATCTAAGGAGAGCACCTCTAGTGAACTATGGACCCTATTCCAATCTTTATCTTCTAGTTTTACTTGTTTACTTGCTGCAAACCATTACCTTCCACACCATACATTTAATCCTTTGTTACAGCAACCGGTGAGATTGACAACCTCACTGTTAGTTGGGGAAAAGTCTTGAGTTTGTGTTGTGCAGGTCTCCGTGTTGCTAGCAAAACCTATGTGACGTTTCCTTCCTCCTATTGGTTCGATAACCTCGGTTTCTTACTGAGGGAAAACTTGTTGATGTGCTGCTTCACACCTTGATCTTGGGGTTCCCAACGAAGCGCTCCTACATCCACTCAACGCTGCATTACCAAGCTTAGACTTTTCCATAGCATTAGAAATAATGGTATTCAAAGGATTCATACTACTAACATGGCTATTCGCATGCAAATAAAGTTCCATAGGTTTTTTAATTTTTTCTTCGAACACTTAATGTCCTAACTCAAGATAAATGCTATAGATCTTTCTAATTTTGTTGTTGTTTTCCATTAAGCCTAACTAATGAAAACAAGAAACAAAAAGACAAATTGCAGAATCTAAAGGAAATAAATTCGAGCACTCACACACCAGGATGTGAGTACCTTTTACCTTACCTCCCCGGCAACGGCGCCAGAAAATAGCTTGATGTCTACGTACTTCTATCTTGTAGACAGTTGTTGGGCCTCCAAGTGTAGAGGTTTGTAAAACAACAGCAAGTTTCCCTTAAGTGGATTACCCAAGGTTTATCGAACTCAGGGAGGAAGTGGTCAAAGGTATCCCTCTCAAGCAACCCTACAATCAAGATACAAGAAGTCTCTTGTGTCCCCAACACACCCAATACACTTCTCAGGTGTATAGGTGCACTACTTCGGAAAAGAGAGAGTGAAATACAAGTGGTAATGGTGCCAGAAAAGATCTTGACGGTGAGGTAAGGACTAAAGGCAAAAAGATGGAAACAAGCAAATATGCAACAGATCTAGATGCAAACGGTGTTTCAATGCTTAGAAACAAGGCCTAGAGATCATACTTTCACTAGTGAACACTCTCTCATAAATATCCTCTCTTCATGATACTACTCTTAACTACTCTCTGGTTGGACACTCTAATCCACGGTAGGGCTATAACAGCACACCTCAAAGTCCTCCTTCCCCATCTAGATAACCCCACACTATCACCTTGAGCGCTAGATCGTTCCAACAAACACCACAATTTCATAGATACATCCAACTCCAAATATAACTCATAACAAATATATACGTAACCTAGCTTAAGTGCCACACACAGCGCGTACACTGTCACTGTCACACACGTGGGGAAATCATAGATCTATTAAAGCACAATGAGTATTTATGTAGACTCTAGCCTAAGTGCCACCATGGCATGAACGTTGTCACTTTCACACACATGGGGAGTGCAGAGATCTATTGAAGCACTTGAGTAGCAAGGTAGATCTACTAGATTACAAAGCTCATGACCACACCAAGATCATGCATAGAGAGAGAGAGAGAGAGATGAACACATAGCTACCGGTAGAGCCCTTAGCCTCGAGGAAGAACTACTCCCTCCTCATCATGGGAATCAGCAATGGTGATGGAGATGGTGGTGGAGATCGATGGAGATGGCTCCGGGGGCACTTCCCCGTCCCGGCAAGGTGCCGAAACAGAGACTTTCTAGACCCCCCGAATCTCCCCTTCGGTGGCGGCGGCGCTGTGGAGATTTTCGTGGATTTACGCCAGATTATATAGGGTTTCTGAGTCAAGGGCTTCTTATAGGCGAAGGAGGCAAGGTCGATGGAGGGCTAGGGGCCCACACCCCCTATAGGCGCCACCAGGGCTTGCCCATGTGTAACATCCCTAAAATCATGTTTTTAAAGTTTGCATATCATCCATGCATTCATAATCATTTTAGGATCATTTTCAAAGTCATTACAAAAACAGGAGCATTTGAATGCCTATTATTTTATGTAAGCAAAGCATTGATCCAATGCTACT
The DNA here is from genome assembly GCA_910589765.1 of Avena atlantica. Taxonomy (NCBI): domain Eukaryota; kingdom Viridiplantae; phylum Streptophyta; class Magnoliopsida; order Poales; family Poaceae; genus Avena; species Avena atlantica. The sequence continues at coordinate 136,257,419 of OU342739.1, forward strand.
CTCTAATGAGAGATTATTTGTTTTGAACCAAAGATGTTTTTTCTCATGGGTTTGTTTGATGAATTCCAAGCTTGGACAAATATTTCAAAACAAAGAAACAAACTTAAACCATTTCTTTGTCTTTATTAAGAAATGGGTAAAAACATTGGTTATTTTAAAATTCTAAAGTGCCAAATTATTTTAAAGTGTACACCATTGTTCTGCAACCAAATGTGTACAATTTTCACTCTATAAAAATCCAGAACAAATTTGAATTCAAACTCTTTTGAAATTCATTTGATATTGATTCCAGAAAATCAAATCAGAAAAAGTAAAAGACAAAAGAAATGGAAAGGGCTGGCGCAATTTGGCCCAACAACAGAACCAGCCCACCCGGGATTTTCTTTCTCCCTCTGTTTCTCACCGCAGCCGCACGCACCCACCCGCTGACGCCTTGGACCCACCTTGCCCCGTCAGCATCGTCCCCAATCACCGCGCGCCCGACCCGCTCCACCGTTACCTCGCTGCAGTGACGCCGTGATTTAATTCGGCTTAATTTCCATTGATTCCATGCGTGATATTTGCCCTGGCTCCGGCTACAAAACCCCCTCCCCACCCCGCATCTTTCCCCTCACTTCCCTCACTCACTCCGCCACCAGGCTGCTCGCATTCGAGCTCAAACCACCGCGACACCGACGACCTGCGGCAGCAAATTCCGGTGAGCCCTCTCCGCCCCTTGCCTTCTGGTCTTGCTAGCACATTCCCAGCATCCTTGCGCATCGTTTGACACCGCTGCTGTGTGCTGGGATAACCCCGAGCGTCGGCAACATCGATGACTGAGCGAACCCGACGAAGCACTCAAGTCCGGCGGGTTAATCTGGTTAGTCCCGAGCGCGCCTTGCCCTCTCTTTGATACTCGCATGACCGGTGTCGTTCCCTACATCTAACGCACCGCTTGATTCTCTCTGGCATGATCTACAACATCGGCAACATCGACGAACAGCCGTGCCCGACGACAGGCTCCACTCCGACGAGGAATCCCCACCGTGTCCGTGCGCCCCGACCTTGTCTAACCGCACGTTGAGCTTCGTCGTGTCTCTACGACCTCGGTAAGCCCCAGCCCACTCGCCCTGGCCCTCTGGTTCCCCCGGAACATCGCCGGCAGACGCGCAGCCGCCGCGGCAACCATTTGCATCGCCCGTTGCTGGTCGAAGCAACGTGGTCTGTCAGATCTGAAGCCAGCGCTTAGGATTAGATCTGCAGCGAAGGGGTACGTTTTGATCTAGACCGTGCGCAGTTAGTTAGATCCAACGGTGCGGGAGCGTGATCCGGTGCGAAGCGGTATCGTCCAATCAGACGCTGCCGCGTGGCCTGTTATTCGTTTTAAAAATCTGAATTAGATCTATTAGTGATTCACACTTGCAAAATTCATAACTTTTGATCCACACGTTCAAATTTTTAAAATTTTATATCATTGGAATCAGGAGAAAGAATTATATCCATTTATGCAATATGTTTTATTTTTTGCTTCTGTAAAATTGATTATTTTTACAGAGACATTTGTAGGCTTATTTTGAGTATAGAAATTATTTGAAACATGATTTAAAGATCAAATAAAGTTTATTTAGTGTGTTTTGGTCTTGGTTATGATTTAGTACTGTATACTTGTCTTGTTGGGTGTAGAAAATCATCACAAAAGCATTTGCATGCATTCAAATATTTTTGATTGTATATCTTGATATGTGATTTTGGTGCCAATATTTTATGTGTAGATTTTGGTGCTAATAGTGATTGTGGTTGTGAAGATTGTTGCTACTCCCCAAAATACCAAGGCAAGTGGTGCTTCATGTTTATATCCCAATATTTTTACCTATGCATTAGAAATATTTTTGTATAGGACTGGCATGATTATTTTTGCTAAGTATCTATATACTATGCTTGGGAAATCCTAGTAGTTGTAGCAATGTTAGAATTTCCTCTAAGTTAAGATACTTGCTATTGCCATGCTTAGCCTAGCTAGTAGCAACCAAGGGTGGATTATATATTCATGCTATGAGAAATTATTCCTAAGTCTTTGACTTATGTTTTGCTTAATAAAACAACTAAGTGAATGAAACACCTGGGTGGAATGGAAAGAATGGTTTGTGTTGAGTGGTTACACAAGGACCATTTCTATGGTTTACCTTGTGTATCTCACTTGTGGAAAGCTACCCAGGAACAAAGGGATTTGAGATGCCAAATGTTAAGAAGCTTCTAGTGCAGCCACATGGCATTATGGGCTCTGCCTGGATCATATAGGTTGCAATAACTTAGCCATTTGGACAGTTGGTGGTAGTGGGATGATAGGTTGGAACACATCCATTTGTTCTAAGGGAAGGCTTCTGAAAGGTCCTGTCTTGGTGAAAATCAAGTCTTGTGGGGAAAGTGCACAACCTCTGCAGATGGAAGAATATAAGTACTTAGCCATGTCCCTGGTATTGGAAAATTTGAGCATCAAGACATGGAAGCTATCAAGAATCTCCTCATCCCAATTTTCTAAGTTAAAACTTGTGGTTGAACAAGGGTGAAGGTTCACCAATTTTTATTGGTGGTTCCTTGGGAAAGTTTTGTCAAAGAAAAACTTAGTGTTTTCAACTAATAGGTAAAACCTATTTTGGGCAAAGCAAGCCTAAGATACACTTAGCCAAATTCATGTAGTAACTAGATGCTAGTATTTTACTAAGGTATCATTTGCCAATACTATTCCAATGTATTGACCCACTGTGGCTGTAACTTGTGATGTTGCAGGTTATTCTGATGATGATTAGGGGTTATGAGTCTACACTCAACATGCTTGCCTGTGGCACATGAAGATGAAGACTTTATTTATGTTGTTATGATTAAACTCTTGTATTAGGCCTATGGCCATGGAGTTGTAAAAGACTATGTTATCTCTGGAATGACGATGTAATAATGACCTTTGTTTCGGTGTCCTTCATCTTAAACTGTGGATGCTAGCATTTGATCCAGGGACTAGCATTGCAATCACAGGGATCCTTACCATTATAAGGGAGGGATCTTACATATGGTATCATAGCACTGTGTTGACTGTAGGATTATAACCCTAGGATTGGATTAGAAACCACTAAGAAAAAATTTCAACACTTTGAAAATTTTCTACACTTGTCTTTTCTTCTCGTAAACTTTTCTAATCTTCTTTCTCATCTCTATTTGTATATGAACTCCATCAACGAAGCCGTAAGGAAAGGACCACTCATGACCATGACTTTGGAGTGTGATACTGAATTTCCGAAAGCCCTCAAGAACCTTATGGTTACCATGGGGATACATGGTGCAGCTGTGTACAAAGGTTTCCCTGTGATGGATGAAGGAGAGGAGTATTGGTGGGTGCAACTTCACTTGTACAAAAACAAGGAAGACAACCACAAGGAATCAGGATTCTGCATGGTCACCAACTCAGTGATGCACACCACATTCTTTGACTCTGCAAGGGATGCAGCTTGGAAGGCCATCAAAGAGCTTGGTGATAGACTCAAGTGCAGAATGCTTAACACCCAAAATGACCTTAGGGAATAAAAGAAGCATACCCAAGAGTTGGAGGCTACCAACCAACAACTAAGGGAATACATCATAGACTTGATTTGGGAATCTTGTGAACAAGATAGACAGATGGCTACTAAGGATGCTTTGATAGACATTTTGTCTAGTGAGTGAGAGTTGTAACGTACTTCGTTAGTTGGACCACCACACTTATCGTTTTATTTCCAAAAAAAATGTTGTCTAAGTTATGTTGAACCTTGGATACTTGTAATGGATCTATGTATGCCACGACTGGTGTGATTGTTTGCCAAAAATATGCATGTGATGCTTTGCCTTGTGATTTATCTCTATTGAAATTGATTCTAACTTTTCTCTATCTTATAAAATAGATGCCTAATGTTACTATCAGCACGGCTGAAGAGTTCAAGGGAACTCGTTTTGGCACTCGTCTTATTGATCTCACTAGTGTGATGAATCTTCCGCTCCATAGCATCATGATGCTTCCCCTCACCAAGTTTGAGAGGAAGGACCTTTGGGGCTTCAAGGTTACTCAGCCAGGACGTCAGACTGAGCTAGCCACGGAGGCTATCACCTACAAGCTTATGCATGACAACAGGGAGAGAAGCCTAGAGGTAGTCATGCAGGATTTACTTGGGCGTCTGTTAGGGAGGCACTCTCGGGAGCTTAGAGGTACTCACTTTCACGCCTTCGGAAGACGCGACGAGGATGGTGAGGCTATTGAGTTCGAGGATGCTGCTAGAGAGACGGCAAAGCCGATTCGTCTGTATCTTCAGGACCTAGAGGTTCTACTTAGGCACCTAGATACTGATAGGACCAACGTCATGCTTAGCAATGACGAGCTCCAGGTGCAGCTTCGTGAGAAGGACAAGCTCTTCACGGAGCAAGACGAGATAGTCAAGGAAATGGAGACTAAGTTTGAGAGCCAGGATAGGAAGTTCAAGAGCCAAGAGAAAAGAGTCCAAGATAGGAACAAGAGGATTCGAGAGATGAATGCCGAACTAGAGGCCAAGGACTTCGAGCTCGAGCATCAGCATGGTGTGATTGAGAGACTTCGTTCACAGAAGAGGGCTCTCAACTCCAAGGTAGAGGCCTTGACTACCAATGTCGAGGAATACAAGACCGCTATGGAGAATGCAGGTCTTACACTCGTCGATGAGGAGGTCGATGCAGAGGAGTAGTGATGACTACTCATTTATATATCATTTACCATGCTTATGATTATTGAGTCGCAGTGACCATCCAACATGTGGATGGCTTGCTATTGGTGTGTTTGCTTTCTAAACTTGTTATTTTGATGCTTCTTTGGTGATTGTCTATGTGATGTATTGTGCATGTTAAGCATCTATGGGTATCTCATTCTTATCCTTATTAAAAACCACAGATGCCTCCTCGACGTGCCAACCCCAACCCGAACAACAACAATGTCACCCCCGAGATGCAGCAGCTGATGAAAGCACAGGCACAGCTGATGCAGATGATGACCACTTTCATGCAGAATCAGAATAACAATAACAACAATAACAACAACAACAATCAGAACAATCCACCAGGATTTGACATGCTCACCAGATTCCTAAGGCTGAGGCCTGGAAAGTTCTCAGGAACTACTGATCCTATGGTGGCCAATGATTGGCTACGTTCAGTGAACAAGGATTTGGTAACTGTCGGCTGTACCGACGAGGAGTAAGTCAGGTTTGCAGCACACCTGTTGGAAGGACCAACCGCTACTTGGTGGGATAACTTCCAGATCACCACTCCCATTGAGGATGTGACATGGGCTATCTTTGAAGATGGTTTCCGTACAGCTCACATCTCATCCGGAGTGATGAGTTTGAAGAAGAAGGAGTTTCATAACCTGAAGCAGCGCCACCGCAGCGTGGCTGAATATATTGAGGAGTTCAACAATCTGGCGCGTTATGCACCGGATAAAGTGGATACCGATGCCAAGATGAAAGGGAAGTTCCTCGAAGGACTGAACGATGAACTAAACCTGCAGTTATCTGTGGCCTATGTCCCCACCTACCAATCTCTTTGCGACAAGGCTACCATCTTGGAGAACAAGATGAAACAGGTTGAAAGCAGGAAGAGGAAGCACAACTCTGACAAGCATAGCTCGAGATCGTCTCACAAACATTCCCATCATGATGATAGTGGGAGTTCTGGATCCCACAAGCAAGGAAAGTACAACAGCCACCACAACCACAACCGCCATCATGACAACAAGCATCACCGTAGTCATGACAATGACAAGTACAAGAACCACAAGGGTGGATACAAGAGCCACCACAATGGAAGTGGAAGTGGTAGTGGAAGCCAGCCTGTCAAGAAGGATCTTAGTCAGGTTGAATGATTCAAGTGTAAGAAGATGGGGCATTATGCAAATGAATGCCCAGAAAAGAAAGTTGAAGGACCCAACAAGCCCAACCCTTTCTAGAAAGGACATGTGAACCACATCAATGTGGAAGACATCTATGAGGAACCTGATGCTGTGGCTGGTAAGTTCAAACTCAATTCTGTTCCAGCACTTGTTCTTTTTTATACTGGCGCATCACATTCATTCATATCAAGAGAATTTGTTGAAAGAAATTAACTTCCAGTTGAAACTATTGGGTGTCCTATAAAAGTAAGTTCTCCTGGCGGAGAAATGATAGTGAACTCGGGATGTCATGATCTAGTCATAGAGTTTGGGAAGTATAAGTTTCCCGTTAATATGATAATCCTAAATTCCCAAGGATTGGATGTCATTTTGGGAATGGACTGGATGACTAAGCACAAGGGAGTGATAGATTGTGCCAATCATACTGTCACACTCACAACCCCGGATAATAAAAGGATTAGATTCAAGACTAACTTTGAATCAAAGGGGAGTAAGCTAAATTCTCTTAAGGGGGTTAGCATAGACAGTGTGCCAATTGTGAGAGAATATCCGGATGTGTTTCCGGAAGAATTGCCGGGAATGCCACCAAATAGAGATGTGGAATTTCTGATTGACTTGCTGCCAGGATCAGGACCTATAGCAAAGAGACCTTACAAGATGTCAGTTGATGAGCTGAAAGAACTTAAGAAACAACTTGGAGAACAATTGAAAGAAGGATTTATTCAACCAAGTTCTTCATCTTGGGGAGCACCAGTCTTATTTGTGGAAAAGAAAGATAGAAGTCAAAGGTTATGCATAGATTATCGTTCACTCAATGAGGTGACTATCGAGAACAAATAACCTTTGCCCAGAATTAATGATTTGTTTGATCAGCTAGAAGGAGCATGTGTGTTCTCAAAGATTGATCTCCGGTCAGGTTATTTCCAGCTTAAGATAATAGAACAAGACATACCTAAGACAACTTTCACCACTAGGTATGGATTGTATGAGTACACCGTGATGCCACTTGGGTTGACCAATGCACCAGCTTACTTCATGAATATGATGAACAAGGTGTTCATAGAGATCCTTGACAAGTTTTTTGTCGTTTTCATCGATGACATTTTGATATACTCCAAGAGCAAAGAGGAGCATGAAGGACATTTGCATTTGATACTTGAGAAGCTTAGAGAACATAAGCTGTATGCCAAATTAGCAAATGTGAATTCGGGTTGAATGAAGTCGGATTTCTTGGACACGTTGTGTCAGGAGATGGTGTAGCAGTTGATCCCACAAAAGTGTCAGCTGTAACTGAATGAGAATCTCCTAAGTCAGTAAAGGAAGTTTGTAGTTTCCTTGGCTTGGCAGGATACTACAGAAGATTCATTGAGAATTTCTCCAAGGAAGCTAAGCCAGTGACGAAGTTACTAAAGAAAGACAAGAAATTTTCTTGGACTGAAGGATGTGAACTCAGTTTCCAGGAGTTGAAGAAGAGACTAGTGACAGCACCAGTCCTATGTCTGCCAGATTTGGAGAAAGATTTCCAAGTGTATTGTGATGCATCTCATCATGGATTAGGTGCAGTTCTAATGCAAGAAGGGAAGGTTGTGCCTTATGCCTCGAGACAACTCAAAACTCATGAGGTAAATTACCCAACTCATGATTTAGAGTTGGCCTCTGTTGTCCATGCACTCAAAACATGGAGACATTATCTTTTGGGAAAGCGATGTGAAGTGTTCACAGATCACAAAAGTTTGAAGTATATCTTCACTCAGAAAGAAATCAACATGAGACAACGAAGATGGCTAGAACTCATCAAGGACTATGACTTGAGTTTGCAATACCATCCCGGTAAAGCAAATGTTGTAGCAGATGCTCTAAGCCGTAAGGTATTTGTGAATGGCCTTACTAAGGGAGAGTTTATAGATGATCTGTGTGCCCAATTTAGAGACCTTAGATTGGAGATTGTGCCTGAGGGACATCTCATGTCATTGGATGTTCAACCCACATTGTTGGACAAGCTCAAGGAAGCCCAAAAGACGGACAAGTAAATAGAAGAGATTAAGGAAAAAATTGGCAAGGGAAAAGCCAAAGGATTCCATGAAGACAAACAAGGTACTTTATGGTATGGAAAATGTATCTACGTTCTGCAAGATCCGAAACTTTGGAAACTGATTTTACAAGAAGCACACAACTCACCATATACCATCCATCCGGGTAACACCAAAATGTACATGGATATGAAGGAAAGATTTTGGTGGAATAATCTCAAGAAGGACATCGCCGAACATATTTCTTTGTGTGATGTATGTAGTAGAGTGAAAGCGGAACATCAGAAACCAGCAGGATTGCTACAACCACTACCTATTCCTGATTGGAAGTGGGACAAGATTGGCATGGATTTCATCACTGGATTGCCAAGGACCAGGTCAGGATATGATTCTATTTGGGTAGTAGTGGATCGCCTCACTAAATTGGCTCATTTCATACCCGTGAAGACAACCTATACAAGTGCTAAGTTACCCAAGATCTACATGAGTAGGATTGTATGTCTGCATGGAGTACCCAAGAGTATAGTGTCTAATAGTGGAACTCAATTCACTTCTGATTTTTGGAGGCAACTACATGAGTCATTGGGAACGAGATTGGAATTCAGCACTGCTTTTCATCCTCAGACCGATGGACAGACAGAAAGGACCAACCAGATTCTAGAAGATATGTTGAGGGCATGTGCCCTAGACTATGGAGCCAGTTGGGATGAAAGTCTGCCTTACGCAAAATTCTCTTACAATAACAGCTATCAAGCCAGTATTGAGATGGCACTATTTGAGTTTCTCTATGGGAGAAAGTGTACCACCCCATTGCTATGGAATGGTGTGGGAGAAAGAAATTTGTTCGGACCAGAACTGATCAAAGAGGCTGAAGAGAAAGTCAAGCTAGTAAAAGACAGATTGAAGATAGCACATTCCCGACAAAAGAGCTACGTAGATCCTAAGCGTATAGAAGTCACCTATGAAGTGGGTGATAGACCTTATCTTAGAGTGTCACCACTTCGTGGAGTGAAGAGATTTGGAGTCAAAGGAAGATTTGCCCCAAGATATGTTGGACCATTCAAGATTCTGAGTCGTAAAGGAGAAGTAGCTTATGCAATTGAATTGCCAAAATCATTGTCTGCGGTTCACAATGTGTTTCATGTGAGTCAGCTAAAGAAATACCATACATAGATGGAATAGACTTCTTTGAAGGATACTATACCTTTGGAGGAGGTCCAATTGGAAAGTGATATCACTTATGAGGAAAAACCCATCAAGATTCTTGAGACTGCAGAAAGAGTTACTCGGACTAAGACTATCAAATTCTGCAAAGTTCAATGGAACCATCATTCCGAAGAATAAGCAACATGGGAAAGAGAAGATGATCTTCGGAAAGACCACCCTCACCTATTTGCTAGACAATCCGAATCTCGAGGGAGAGATTCACCTTAAGGGGGTTAGATTTGTAACATCCCTAAAATCATGTTTTCAAAGTTTGCATATCATCCATGCATTCATAATCATTTTAGGATCATTTTCAAAGTCATTACAAAAACATGAGCATTTGAATGCCTATTATTTTATGTAAGCAAAGCATTGATCCAATGCTACTCTCTAACGAGAGATTATTTGTTTTGAACCAAAGATGTTTTGCTCATGGGTTTGTTTGATGAATTCGAAGCTTGGACAAATATTTCAAAACAAAGAAACAAACTTAAACCATTTATTTGTCTTTATTAAGCTATGGGTAAAAACATTGGTTATTTTAAAATTATAAAGTGCCAAATTATTTTAAAGTGTAGAACATTGTTCTGACACCAAATGTGTAAAATTTTCACTCTACAAAAATCCAGAACAAATTTTAATTCAAACTCTTTTGAAACTCATTTGAATTTGATTCCAGAAAATCAAATCAGAAAAAGTAAAAGACAAAAGAAATGGAAATGGGCCGGCACCAACAATTTGGCCCAACAACAGAACCAGCCCACCCGGGATTTTCTTTCTCCCTCTGTTTCTCACCGCAGCCGCACGCACCCACCCGCTGATGCCTTGGACCCACCTTGCCCCGTCAGCATCGTCCCCAATCACCGCGCGCCCGGCCCGCTCCGCCGTTACCTCGCCGCAGTGACGCCGCGATTTAATTCGGCTTAATTCCCATTGATTCTGTGCATGATCTTCGCCCTGGCTCTGGCTACAAAACCCCCTCCCCACCCCGCATATTTCCCCTTACTTCCCTCACTCACTCCGCCACCAGGCTGCTCGCATTCGAGCTCAAACCACCACGGCACCGACGACCTCCGGCGGCAAATTCCAGTGAGCCCTCTCCTCCCCTTGCCTTCTGGTCTTACTAGAACATTCCCTGCATCCTTGCGCATCGTTTGACACCGCTGCTATGTGCTAGGACAACCCCGAGCGTCGGCAACGTCGACGACTGAGCGAACCTGACGAAGCACTCAACTCCGGCAGGTTAATCTGGTTAGTCCCGAGCGCGCCTTGCCCTCTCTTTGATACTCGCATGACCGGTGTCGTTCCCCGCATCTAAAGCACCGCTTGCTTCTCTCTGGCATGATCTACAACGTCGGCAACGTCGACGAACAGCCGTGGCCGACGACAGGCTCCACTCTAATGAGGAATCCCCACAGTGTCCGTGCGCCCCGACCTTGTCTAACTGCACGTTGAGCTTCGCCGTGTCTCTGCGACCTCGGTAAGCCCCAGCCCGCTCGCCCTGGCCCTCTGGTTCTGCCGGAACATCGTCGGCAGACGCGTAGCCGCCGCGGCAACCATTTGCGCCGCCCGTTGCTGGTCGAAGCAACGTGGTCCATCAGATCTGAATCCAGCGCTTAGGATTAGATCTCCAGCGAAGGGGTACGTTTTGATCTGGACCGTGCGCAGTTAGTTAGATCCAATGGTGCGCGAGCGTGATCCGGTGCGAAGCGGTATCGTCCAATCAGACGCTGCCGCGTGGCCTGTTATTCATTTTAAAATTCTGAATTAGATCTATTAGTGATTCAAACTTGCAAAATTCATAACTTTTGATCCACACGTTCAAATTTTGCAAATTTTATATCATTGGAACCAGGAGAAAGAATTATATCCATTTATGCAATATGTTTAATGTTTTGCTTCTGTAAAATTGATTATTTTTACAGAGACATTTGTAGGCTTATTTTGAGTATAGAAATTATTTGAAACATGATTTAAAGATCAAATAAAGTTTATTTAGTGTGTTTTGGTCTTGGTTATGATTTAGTACTGTATACTTGTCTTGTTGGGTGTAGAAAATCATCACAAAAGCATTTGCATGCATTCAAATATTTTTGATTGTATATCTTGATATGTGATTTTGGTGCCAATATTTTATGTGTAAATTTTTCTGCTAATAGTGATTGTGGTTGTGAAGATTGTTGCTACTCCCCAAACTACCAAGGCAAGTGGTGCTTCATGTTTATATCCCAATATGTTTACCTATGCATTATAAATATTTTTGTATAGGACTTGCATGATTATTTTTGCTAAGTATCTATATACTATGCTTGGGAAATCCTAGTAGTTGTAGAAATGTTAGAATTTCCTCTAATTTAAGATACTTGCTATTTCCATGCTTAGCCTAGCTAGTAGCAACCAAGGGTGGATTATATATTCATGCTATGAGAAATTATTCCGAAGTCTAAGTGAATGAAACACCTGGGTGGAATGGAAATAATGGTTTGTGTTGAGTGGTTATACAAGGCCCATTTCTATGGTTTACCTTGTGTATCTCACTTGTGGAAAGCCACCCAGGAACAAAGGGATTTGAGATGCCAAATGTTAAGAAGCTTCTAGTGTAGCCACATGGCATTATGAGCTCTGCCTCGATCATATAGGTTGCAATAACTTAGCCATTTGGACAGTTGGTGGTAGTGGGATGATAGGTTGGAACACGTCCTTTTGGTCTAAGGGAAGGCTTCTAAAAGGTCCTGTATTGGTGAAAATCAAGTCTTGTGGGGAAAGTGCACAACCTCTGCAGATGGAAGAATCTAAGTACTTATCCATGTCCCTGGTATTGGACAATTTGAGCATCAAGACATGGAATCTATCAAGAATCTCCTCATCCCAATTTTCTAAGTTAAAACTTGTGGTTGAACAAGGGTGAAGGTTCACCAATTTCTCTTGGTGGTTCCTTGGGAAAGTTTTGTCAAAGAAAAACTTAGTGTTTTCAACTAATAGGTAAAACCTATTTTGGGCAAAGCAAGCCTAAGCTACACTTATCCAAATTCATGTAGTAACTAGATGCTAGTATTTTACTAAGGTATCACTTGACAATACTATTCCAATGTATTGACCCACTGTGGCTGTAACTTGTGATGTTGCAGGTTCTTCTGATGATGATTAGGGGTTATGAGTCTACACTCAACATGTTTGCCTGTAGCACATGAAGATGAAGACTTTATTTATGTTGTTATGATTAAACTCTTGTATTACACCTATGGACATGGAGTTGTAAAAGACTATGTTATCTCTGGAATGACGATGTAATAATGACCTTTGTTTCTGTGTACTTCATATTAAACTGTGGATGCTAGCATTTGATCTAAGGACTAGCATTGCAATCATAGGGATCCTTACCATTATAAGGGAGGGATCTTACACCATGCCTGGGGGGTGCGGCCACCCTGGTGCCCTACTCCGTATCTGCTTTGTGGTTCCGTGTTGCTTCGGGAAAATAATGACTTTGGCTTTTGTCCCGTCCAATTCCGGGAATATTGATTTTCTGCCTTTTCTCGAACCAAAAACAGCAGAAAACAGGAAACTGTCACTATGGCATCTTGTTATTAGGTTAGTTCCAGAAAGTGTATAAAAATACCAAAAAGTGTATGCAAAACATAAGACAAATGATATAAAACAAGCATGGAGCATAAAAAATTATAGTTACGTTTACGACGTATCACCACTCCTGATTGATATGATCCTGTCATGAATGTCATGTTGGTGGACAACACCGAAGATCCTACGACGTATGAGGAAACAATGATTATCCCAGATTCCAACAAATGGCAAGAAGACATGAAATCCGAGATTGGATCCATGTACGAAAACCAAGTGTGGATTTTGGTGGACTTACCAAATGGCCACAAGGTTGTTGAGAACAAATGGATTTTCAAGAAGAAAACACACGCTGATGGTAATGTTACTGTATATAAAGCTCAACTTGTCACGAAAGGGTTCCGAAAAATTCAAGGAGTTGACTATGATGAGACTTTTCACCGGTAGCGAAGCTAATGGCTGTGATGATTTTTTAGCAATCAATGCATATTTCGACTATGAGATTTGGCAGATGGATGTCAAAACGACATTCCTCTGTGGTGACATTGAATAAGAGTTGTATATGGTACAACCCAAAGATTTTGTCGATCCTAAAGATGCTAACAAGGTATGCAAACTTCAGCGGTCCATTTATGGACTGAAGCAAGCATCCCGGAGCTGGAATCAACATTTTGATAAGGTGATCAAAAACTTTGGATTTATACAAACTTATGGAGAAGCTTGTATTTACAAGAAAGTGAGTGGGAGCTCTATAGCATTCCTAGTACTATATGTGGATGACATATTATTGATTGGGAATGATATAGAACTTCTTGAAAGTGTCAAAGGATATTTGAATAATAGTTTTTCAATGAAATATCTTGGCGAAGCAACATACATTTTAGGCATCAAGATTTATTGTGATAGATCAAGACGCTTAATAGCGCTTTCACAAAGTACATACTTGTACAAGGTTGTAAAAAGGTTTAGAATGGAAGAAAGCAAGAAAGGGTTCTTGCCCATGTTGCCAGGTAAGACCTTGAGTAAGACTCAATGTCCAACTACGGTAGAAGATAGATAAAGGATGAGTAAGATACCCTATGCCTTGGACATAGGCTCTATCATGTATGCCATGTTGTGTACTAGACCGGATATAGCACATGTTGTTAGTTTGACCAGTAGATATAAAAGTGATCCAGGAGTGGAACACTGGACAACGGTCAAAAATATCCTAAAGTACCTAAAGAGGACTAAGGATATAGTTTTTTCTTATGGAGGTAACGAACAGCTCATTGTAAACAGTTACACCGATGCTAGTTGAGACACCGATCCGGATGATTCGAAGTCACAGTCTGGATACGTATTTATTTTGAATGGTGCAACAGTAAGCTGGAGGAGCGCAAAGAAAAGTATTGTGGCAAAATCTTCAACTGAATCGGAATATGTAGCTGCTTCGGAGGCTTCACAAGAAGCGATATGGATGAAAGAGTTTATTACCGTGCTTGGTGTGGTTCCTAGTGTGTTGGCCCCGATGGCAATTTATTGTGACAACATGGGTGCCATAGCTAATGCACAGGAGCCAATGTCACACAAGAAGCTGAAGCACATCAAGCTACGTATCCATTCGATTCGCGAGTATGTCCAAGAGGGTGACATAAAGATTTGCAAAGTACACACAGATCTGAATGTGGCAGATCCGTTGACTAAACCTCTCCCTAGAGCAAAGCATGACCAACACCAGAACTCCATGGGTGTTAGGTATATTACCATGTAAACTAGATTATTGACTCTAGTGCAAGTGGGAGACTCTTGGAGATATGACCAAGAGGCAATAATAAAGTGGTTATTATTATATCTTTGTGTTTATGATAAATGTTTACATCCCATGCTATAATTGTATTAACCAGAAACATTAATACTTGTGTGTTTTGTAAACATAAAAGATTCCCTAGTAAGCCTCTTGTTGAAACTAGCTTGTTGATTAATAGATGATCATGGTTTCCTGATCATAGAACTTTGTATGTTATTAGTAACAAGATCATATCATTAGGATAATAATGTGATGGATACACACCCATTGTAAGCATAACATAAGATCAAGTCATTAAGTTCATTTTGCTACAAGCTTTCAGATACATATTAACCTAATCATTTGACCATGAGATCATGTTAATCACCGTCACCAGATGAGTACTTTGATGACATCAAACACCACTTTCATACTGGGTGGTTATAAAGGAGGCATTAGGTATTCTGAAAGTATGTGATGAAGCGCATGGATCAAGAGTGGGATTTGTCCACCCATAATGGATAGATATACTCTAGGCCCTCTCGGTGGAATGTCATCTAATTAGCTTGCAAGCATATGACTAGGTCACAAGGGATGTCATATCACTAAATGAGTAAAGAGTACTTATCGGTAACGAGGTTTAACTAGGTATGGAGATACATACGATCGAACCTCGAATAAGTAAAGTATCGCGCGATAAAGGGAATCAATATCGTATGTGAATGGTTTATTCGATCACGAAGTTATCGTTGAATATGTCGGAGCCATTATGGATTTGCAGATCTCGCTATTGATTATTGACCAGAGAGGTGTCTCGATCATGTCTGCATAGTTCGCGAACCGTAGGGTGGCACACTTAAGGAATCGATGTTGTTTAAGTAGATATAGAATATGAGTTGGAGAACAAATGTTGTTTGGATCTCGGATTGGATCCAGGACATCATGATGAGATCCGGAATAGTCCGGAGAATAAGATTCATATAAGTAAAGTCATTTTTCGGGGTTTGGAAGTGTTTTCGTTGTTTTGACCGGAAGCTTCTAGAATGTTCTAGAGGGACCACTGGTGGGTCCACCACCCCGGGAGGGGCCACTTGGGCAGAGGCAGGCCATGAGGGAGACCTAGGTCCAGCCGTACCAAAAGCCTAAGGGGGCAAATCCGGCAACCAAAGGAAAAGGGATCAAACCCTAGTTTGGAAAGGAAGGGAGACTTGGAGGGCAAGTCCCCACCTATCCCTCCTTGTGCGCCGAGTTGGAGGTGACTCGGCTAGGGCTGGGAACTGTGACACCCCCGGGATTAGGGCTAGACAAATCCCAGACCTCCGTCTGATATAAGCCTAACCTAAATCTCGAAAGCGTACAGAGGGAGAATTGATAACACAACAGTGACCCTACGACACAAAAATTATTACAGCAAGCTCATAACTGAGCGAAGAACCAAAATATTACAAGCAGAGGTAACTGACCACAAACATAAAACAACGGAAGGCGAATTATGCTATTAAGTATATCAAACTTAACAAATGGCCTAAGAGGCCTAAAACATAACGATGACGTCCAATCCATAGATCCTAGACTGCCGGCTGGGAACTCCAAACTACTCATAGATGTCGATGCCGTCAAGAACTCATATTATATGGTAAAACTTACACTGCTGCAAAAGAATCAACGAAGCAAGGGTGAGTACAAGGTGTACTCCGCAAGACTTATGGCTGGTGGAGTTATTTTGCATAAGGCCATCTTTGTTTTGTAAAACAAGAGGGAGAAGAATCTCGACTAAACATAATATTTTAAAAGGGGATAAGAGAGAGATATCTCTAACTTTGATCATCTCTTGATATCCACCGAATCATCATCAGCTGAACCTATCTAGGATCACCCCCTCAATCCCTAAGGAAGCATCCTTAAGCACACATTACTTAACTTGCCAAGTTTTACGATTAGGTTCAAGTTCTCTATGATCTTTGAATCTGGTCTCCAAGTTCGTCCATAACCGTGGACACGGCTTTTCGAAAAGATTTAACCCTGCAGGGGTGTACAACTTTACCCACATGTACCAACCGATTCTTAATGCCAGCTAACATTAGCCCTCTTCCTGGGAAGGCCGGCAGAGAGTGGTTGACCATGACCTTTACCTTGCTTTCGCCGAGACCATGAGTCACGCACTAGGGAGATGCCGCCGTAATGGGTCGAGTCCCGAAGCCGGTCCCTAATAATGTGTGCGGGGTTCAAGATTACGGATGCCGGGCATCTCTTGTTCCCGGCCACGCTTACCTACCTGTTATGAATGCACCTCCTTCACCTCCATTCAAGAACATCCAAGATGCGTATGTCGAATGGAAAGCCCAAACTATGTGACTCATGGAATCTACTCGGCAAGTTAGTTGGTCGAGGGGGTTTCCATGCCCCCGTGTGGCTGTACGCTCGTCTTGGACCATAGGCAAGAACATCGGGTCCTAAGGGTGGCAAGTATGGGACTGCAAAAAACACAACCCACCGTGGCCTCCCATACAAGCCTTAGCATGTTTATTATCCATCTCTGATCATAACACATCATCCTGTCATACTAGGTTCAATCGCAGCTCTGATTCATCAACCAGATGGATCAGTGGTAACATCTAAGCATGGCTAATCACAACAGATGTAATAGCTCTAGCAAAGCTTCACAAGCCAAACCCTAGTTATGCTAGGAGCAGTGGATCAAGGAATATGGGCTTCAAAGGAAACATGCATCAGATAGGATTACTCTATCTATCGATAAAAGACTTTAGAATCGTATGCACATGGCAAGAATGTAAATGCTTTGAAAGCTTAGGATTCATATGTATGTGTGGGGCTTCGCTTGCCTTTGCCAGTTGATATCCGGAAAGCAGAGCTTCGGACATATGGTACTTGACTTGATTACATTTGGTCAAGTATTGATCTTCAAGCTTCGACGGTGTTGATCTCAATCTTCAGTCTTGAACTTGATCTCGATTCCGATATCGTATTCTACCGGAGAAAAACCAAACACCGGAAAGAAAGGGGAAACAATCAACACATGGCATCGATGCAATGCTCAAACAAGGATGATGATATGACAAGTTGAATTGTATTGAAATTAAAACCCTGAACATGCATGGTCATTTTAATCGGGGTCCGAGGGGTCCAAACCCGAATTCGGAGAAACCCCAAATGCATACGGGAGGGTTCATTTTGTTCGCTAATTAAACTTTCAATGTAAATTGTTGAACAATGCATTATTATAGTGTAATTATATAGGTCTCATTTTTCTGAACATTTTGATATATTATTTGTAATTTTCCGATTTAAAATGGATTATTTATGAATTTCTTCATTTTTAATTCATTTTAAATCATTTTTAGAATATTAGAAAATAATTTGCATTTTGGAATTACTTATATATTTTTATTAATTCGAAAACATTTCTGAAAAGGTTTATTTGACTTACAATAGGGGCCCACATGTCATATATTTACTCATTTCAGAAATCATTTATGGAAATAATTAAATATCTGACGATCGGGACCCACCTGTCATACATTACCATTTATAAAAACAAATACAGAAAAATAAAAAGGGAAATGACATCAGCCTGACGTCATGATGACGTCAGCGATGCCATTGCTCGTAGATCGAGCTCCGGCTTGGGGCTAGGGGCGATGCAGGGCTGCGGGGTTTGGTATGTTGGAGAGAGGGGAGCGAGGCGAGTCGAGTAGAGGTGGCACCGCCCTCAAATGGTCGTCGGAATAGCCTTCCCGACGAGCATCTGCGGCGGACCTCGGTGGCGCACGGTGTGGGGGCAGTAGAGAGCGAGAGGGAGGGAACAGAGGGGTCTGCGAGGTCTGGTAGCTCACTGTAGGGGTTCGTAGCATGGAAAACAAAAAATTTCTACCGCATGAACACACAATCAAGATCTAATCTATGATCAAGCCAAGATCTATCTACTAGATTGTAGCAATGAGTCAATAGAGTACTAACCCTCGAAGATCCAAAGCGGTTAACGAGAGCAGATTCTCGTGGATGATGTATTCGTACACTCCCGATCTCAAGATCGCGCAGACGATCCTTCCGGCGCTGCGTTCCGGCAGCGTTTCCGCAGTCGGTCACACGTTCGGTACTCGACGAAGACCTTCCTCTCCCTTGTTCCAGCAGGCAGCGGAGGTTGTAGCACTCTCCTCGCGATTCCGGCAGCACGACGGCGTGGTACCGGAAGTAGAGGGGAGATCTCGCAGGGCTTCGCCTTAAGCCGGAGCGAGTATGGTGGACTATGAGAGAGCCTTGGTGATCTAGGGTTTAGACACACCAATTAAAAGGGGCTAAACCAGCGGCTAGGGAAATTATAAGCTCTAACTCGGCGGCTTGGGAGAAATCCCTAGGCTGTGGCTAGGGTTTAGGTTTAGAGGGAGGCAACTTGTGTGTCTAGGAGGGGAGCCCTGCCCCTCCTCTTATAGGTGGAGGGAGGCGCGCCTGGTAACGGGAGTCCCTCCCCAACTCGGACCCAAGGTGGGCCGGCGGTGGGAGGAGGAACTCCTCCCCCAAGTCGGTTTCAAACCTCCTTCTCCTCTTTCCCAAAACTAGCCGTTTGACTTTCAAACTAGCCGTTTGACTTTTTCAAACTAGGATTTGAATAAACCCTCTATTTTGGTACAGCGATGACACCTAGTACATGATGCAATCACATCAACTTGATATAACACATTCATGTACCCTTTCCCCTCCGGAGTGCCGGACATTCCGGAACCTTCTAGAACATTCCCGATGAAAACACCGGAACCATTCTCCAACTCCGAAACAGGACTTTACTTATATGAATCTTATTCTCCGGACCATTCTGGATCTCCTCGTGATATCCCGGATTCCATCCGAGACTCCGAACAACATTCGGTCTCTTACTCATCATTCCATAACTACTCAAACAACGTCGAATCCATAAGTGTGTCTCCCTACGGTTCGTGAATTATGCGGACATGATCGAGACACTTCTCCGAACAATAACCAATAGAGGAATCTGGAAATTCATATGGCTCCCACATATTTATACGATTACTTTGAGATCGAATGAACCACTTACATACGATGCCAATTTCCTTTTGTCTCACGATATTTTACTTATCCGAGGTTTTGATCGTCGGTATCTCTGCATACCTAGTTCAACCTCGTTACCGAGAAGTACTCTTTTCTCGTTCCTGTGATATGTGATCCCTTGTGAGCCAGTCACATGCTTGCAAGCTAATTGGATGACATTTCACCGAGAGGGCCCAGAGTATATCTATCCGTCATATGGATGGACAAATCCCACTCTTGATCCATGTGTCTCAACCAATACTTTCCGAACACTCAATGCCACCTTTATAGCCACCCAGTTACGGTGTGGTGTTTGATGTCATCAAAGCATCCATCCGGTAAAGGTGATATGCATGATGTCATGGTCGAAGGAATTAGGTTACTATGTATCAGAAAGCATATAGCATATAGCAATTCTCCTAATGATATGACCCTGTTGTTAATAAACATCTCTATGTTCATGATCAGGAAACCATGATCATATATTAACCAACAAGCTAGTTTAACAAGAGACTTTACTAGGGACTCTTTTATGTTTACAAATCACACAAGTATTAATGTTTCCGGTTAATACAATTATAGCATGGCATGTAAACATTTATCATAAGTATGAAGATATGATAATAACCACTTTATTATTGCCTCTTGGGCATATCTCCAACAGTCTCCCACTTGCACTAGAGTCAATAATCTAGTTTCAAACCTTTGTGTATTCAACACCTATGGCTTTCCGGTGTTGTAAGTACACGTTTGCTAGTGGTCAACTGATCTCCGGATCTGACACTTCCAGGTCCGTGTGTAATTGCATGTATTTGCGTCTCTACGCATCACTCATTCTCTAATGAGATGGCTTTGTATAAATTTGGTCCTTTGTTGAGACCTTTAGTTCTTTGGGGTTAAAACATGTTGATAATATTGTCGTACAATATATCTTCATAGTATTATCCCGCTATGAACTACACCTAGTTTGATAACAAACTACTTGACCCAAATTCCCTCATTAGCTGCTATAATAGCAGTCATATACTTAACCTTTTGTTGTAGTATCTGTCACAATGTCTTAACTTTGGAACTCATCCAAATCCATTATGGAACTTACTTTCCATTATATTGTGCCACCCTTAGTTTAGATTGAGATAAACTTAATTTGTACTTTGTGACAAAACTAGTATCAATGTAGTACTTTTACAATGAACTAACCATCTATTTGTCACTCCTACAAACAATATATTCTTAGTTCTTCCAAAAGATCATAAGAATATCCTTACTATTGTCCAATGATCATCTTATGAATCATTCTATATGCTCACAACATTTAGAGCATAGGACATATCTGGATTTGTACATATCACAGTATGATTGATATAAATACTCTTTGTGATCAAGTATCAATCTATACTTGAATCTTGTTTCACTTACCAAATGTCAATACATTTGAATATATCATGAATATTGAACTCATTCAATCCTTTCTGTGCGACAAGAAACTTTCTTGTAGTTTCTATATTGAACTCATTCAATATCTCGTCTATGTACTTCTGGCACAACCATATTAGCGTCTATTCATGCCAAATATTTGGGTTTTGCCTAAGCCTTTCATCGAGATGAAATTATTATCTTGTGTTAATAAAAGATACATTATTTCCAATCAACAATATGTCTTCCACATAATGTATTAGAAACATGTCTTAGCGCTCCCACTTAATTTCTTGCAAATGCAAGCATCTTCATTATCTCCGACGAATTTAAACTCCTTTAACAGTTTCATCATAGTGAAGATTCCAACTCCGTAATGCTTACTTCAACCATTGAAGTTTGCATATGCATTTAGCATCCTTTGAACTAACAAAAACCCTTTGGACCGTGTCATGCACACATCCTAGGTAACCCTTCTATTAAAAGAATTTTTTTTATCCAACACATAACAAAATTATATGTCGTGGTTGCTACATTAATCCGTCTAGACTAAATATCGATATGAAAGATCAAATCTTGTCATAGTCAACCCTTGAACATTGTTGTGAACTCTTTCCCAACATGTCGACCATATTCATGTCTATTTCTTTATAGATCCAAACACAACTGTAAGGTCTTACACCTTTCTCGAGGGTCCTTCAAGTTCAAAACATGATTTCTCGTGTATGGAACTATCACGGATTTTATGGCTTCAAGCCA
Organism: Avena atlantica; assembly: GCA_910589765.1. Taxonomy (NCBI): domain Eukaryota; kingdom Viridiplantae; phylum Streptophyta; class Magnoliopsida; order Poales; family Poaceae; genus Avena; species Avena atlantica. The sequence goes on from OU342739.1 coordinate 136,279,158, forward strand.
TTTGACGGAGTCAGGGCTCATCATCGCTTCTTTGCATGTAGTCGAATCATTATTGTCAAATAATGATTTAACTCTCAAATCTTGGTATTCGATTGTTCATCCGACCTACTTGTTTCAATAGGAACTTGGATCTCCATGACCACAATCTTTGAGGTACGTGAGCCATGAGCATTGTTGCTACCTCTGGAACACTTTTCGGCGCTGCGCAACTCTGCACATATAGCTAAGGTTCTTTTAACCTTATCAAAGTTCTTTTGTCCTCCCACTTAACTTTTCACGAAAAATTCCTTCTCTAAGAAACTTGACGTTCTAAGCGACAAACATTTTTGTCTCCGATGTTATGGAGGAACAATTATTCGAAATAACATACAAAGACAGGTTCATCCGACTTTGTTTGCAAACATCTTTCTTATGCATAGCATACCAATGTTTAAGAAAGGACAACTTGGGTTTTATCCCAAACCATAACTTTATATGGTGTCATTTCAACGGATTATGATGGAGCTCTTTTCAGTGGAAAAATGGTAGTCTCTAAAGCTTTTAATCTTTAAAATATAATGGCAGTTTTATGAATTATACCTTTGATCTTACCATGTCAAACAAGGTTTAATTACATATCTCGAATGCTCCATACTCTTATGGTGTTTCGGGACATGCAAATCCACGGAACGATTCCTTAAATCTTAGGTATTATGATAAACTTGTAACTCAAATATCTTCCTTTATGATTTTATCATAAACTATTTATATTCTTGTTACAATGATCTTACACTTCATCTTGAAAGTCTTTGAACTTTTCAAATGTTTCATACTTCATCCTTATTAAGTAAATATTCATATATTCACTCAAATTTTCGGAGAAAGCATATGAAGTTGAAATCCATCGCTCTTGACTACACATAATGGACTTCGTACAACAATATGTACAATTTCCAATAGGCTAGCCATTCGTTCCCTTTTGGCCTATGAACAAAGTTTTAATTATCTCTAGGAAAGTTTCACAAGCGTCATGTGATCAAAATCAAAAGACTCCAAAATTCCATCCACATGGAGTTTCTTCATGTTTTCGTTCAAATATAATTTAAACGGCGATGTCACTTCCTAAGTGATCTATCAATCAATTTGTCTTTCGACATTTTTAGCACTAGTTTTATGGATGTGATTTCTCCAACGAGATTTGTGAATCATCCATCTTTTATGGATTACGGCAATTATTTGAACAACCCTTTTGTTCTCATAATACCTGATAAAACAAATCTTTGAAGGCAAGCTTTGATGTTTAACGAGCAACACAATAACCCTTTATTTGTTCTCGATGAACATCATCATATATTCTTTTGCTAGTTACTTAGGCCACTGTAGTTCATGAATTCTGTTGTTTCGTATGACGATTCACACCAACAAATTCAGTATCAAATACTTAAGAACCGCTTTGTTTAATAAGCAAAGAATATAGCCATAACATGTATATCATCTATATACTTAAGCTGAACAATTCTAGTCTTTTCTTTTCTGCCATATACTTATGAGATTCTCTTTCAGTATTTCCTTTTCTGTTTGAAAGAATCTATCAACATCAATAGTGGAGCCATACACATGACACATAGTCCAAAGCGTGTATAGTTAAATACCAATGTCTTTGGACTTGCACTTTGAAGTAGATCACCATTATCAAATGTTTGGTGTTCTTTCAAATTCCTTTCTTTAGTAATCTCTTGGTGTAGTAAACATTTTACCTACATCAAATATTCACCCTTATCATGGAATCGTCCATGATCAAGCTACTTTTAGATTATAACGATGAATTACGAGTATAATGTTGCTATCCAAAACCTTTTGGAGGATTAGGACAACAAGTGTCTCCAACCCTTTGCAAATTCTCATCAAAATATGAGAACATGAACTTTGCCATATTATACTCTATCATGGTGTAACCAAAACTTTGTTTCAGATATCACAATATCTTCCACACATCATGGTTTCTGAAACAACTCTTTCAGATCCTAGATAACCTTGATATTAAGATAATCCTTTGAATATCAAGAATCATGGAGACAAACATGATACTCATACACTAACACTTGGAATTGTCAATCTTGATTTAATACCAATTATTAAACTTCATGGAGTGACCGGAACTTACTGAAAGTTTGCAATATGACTTTTAAACTTTAGATTAACACTTCAAAACAATACGATACCAGTTCGTAAAGCAACTAACCAGAATTCTATAGTTCTATCATCTCAATTAAAACTAAGCGCAAGGTGGTAAACGGATGCCAATGACTACAAAAATTATGCAAATTCACTTTGATTTAATTTATGATAAATAGTGTTCAACTTTTAATCATATTGCCGTCGAACTCCCACTCAAAACAATATCCCTCACATTGTTTTAGTGATCACACGAACCAAATCCACCACATCAAAACCGATCATCACGAGAGTTGATGTAGCTTCAATGGCGAACAATCATCATGTTCATCATATCTACTATATGACTCATGCTTTACCTTTCGGTGATCCGTGTTTCGAGACCATGTCTGTACATGCTAGGCTCGTCAAGATTAAACCTTAGCTTCCGCATGAGCAAATCTGGCTTGCCCACGTTGTATACACTTGCGGAATCTAACACACCCGATCATCACGTGGTGCATCGAAACAAGAAGCTTTAGCAACGGTGCTAACTAAGGGTGAACACTTTATGACTTGAAATTCATGTGCATGAGGGATCATCTTATAATTCTACCGTCGTCTACTAAGCAATACAAGATGCATAAAGGATTAACATCACATGCAATTCATAATATGTGATATGATATGTCCTTTCTTCTTTGTGCTTCCGATCTCCATCTTCTAGCACGAACATGATCTCCATCATCACCGACATTGCATCAAGGTCAATGATGCTTCTCCATGGTTGTCGTCCACCGGCTTCAACTATTACAACTACTTTGAATAGACACGCATGTCTTAACAGTAATTAAAGACAACCATATGGCTCCTGCCGGTTGCCGACTTACAATAAGGAACATTGCATACATCATATGTAATCACAATCATGGCCATATCACATCACTGCACACCCCTGCAAAACAAAGTTAGACACCTCTACTTTCTTTGCATATTTTACGTGGTTTGGGGCTTTCAATAAGTGTCGTTCTAACTTATGAACAAGAACCACAACATTGATACTAGTATTGTTAATCACCCGTTGTAAATTGGATCTTAACTATGATAGGAGAAACAGGCACCCGCAAAGCCACTTATGCAATACAAGTTGCATGTCAAGCGTGGAGCAAGTCTCATGAACGATGTCATGTAAGGTTAGGCCGGGCCGCTTCATCCCAACATACCGCAAGATGCAAAGTACACAAGAATCAATCGACAATAAAAGCATCAACGCCCACAATGACCATTGTGTTCTACTCGTGCAACAGATCTACATATAGACACGGCTCTGATACCACTGTAGAGGTTCGTAGCATGGAAAACAAAAATTTTCTACCGCATGAACACACAATCAAGATCTAATCTATGATCAAGCCAAGATCTATCTACTAGATTGTAGCAACGAGTCACTAGAGTACTAACCCTCGAAGATCCAAAGCGGTTAACGAGAGCAGATTCTCGTGGATGATGTAGTCGTACACTCCCGATCTCAAGATCGTGCAGACGATCCTTCCGGCGCTGCGTTTCGGCAGCGCTTCCGCAGTCGGTCACACGTTCAGTACTCGACGAAGACCTTCCTCTCCCTTGTTCCAGCAGGCAGCGGAGGTTGTAGCACTCTCCTCGCGATTCCGGCAGCACGGCGGCGTGGTACTGGAAGTAGAGGGGAGATCTCGCAGCGCTTCGCCTTAAGCCGGAGCGAGTATGGTGGACTATGAGAGAGCCTTGGTGATCTAGGGTTTAGACACACCAATTAGAAGGGGCTAAACCAGCGGCTAGGGCAATTAGAAGCTCTAACTCGACGGCTTGGGAGAAATCCCTAGGCTGTGGCTAGGGTTTAGGTTTAGAGGGAGGCAACTTGTGTGTCTAGGAGGGGAGCCCTGCCCCTCCTCTTATAGGTGGAGGGAGGCGCGCCTGGGGAGGGGAGTCCCTCCCCAACTCGGACCCAAGGTGGGCCGGCGGTGGGAGGAGGAACTCCTCCCCCAAGTCGGTTTCAAACCTCCTTCTCCTCTTTCCCAAAACTAGACGTTTGACTTTCAAACTAGCCGTTTGACTTTTTCAAACTAGGATTTGAATAAACCCTCTATTTTGGTACAGCGATGACACCTAGTACATGATGCAATCACATCAACTTGATATAACACATTCATGTACCCTTTCCCCTCCGGAGTGCCGGACATTTCGGAACCTTCTAGAACATTCCCGATGAAAACACCGGAACCATTCTCCAACTCCGAAACAGGACTTTCCTTATATGAATCTTATTCTCCGGACCATTCCGGATCTCCTCGTGATATCCCGGATTCCATCCGAGACTCCGAACAACATTCGGTCTCTTACTCATCATTCCATAACTACTCAAACAACGTCGAATCCTTAAGTGTGTCTCCCTACGGTTCGTGAATTATGCGGACATGATCGAGACACTTCTCCGAACAATAACCAATAGAGGAATCTGGAAATTCATATGGCTCCCACATATTTATATGATTACTTTGCGATCGAATGAACCACTTACATACGATACCAATTTCCTTTTGTCTCACGATATTTTACTTATCCGAGGTTTTGATCGTCGGTATCTCTGCATACCTAGTTCAACCTCGTTACCGATAAGTACTCTTTTCTCGTTCCCGTGATATGTGATCCCTTGTGAGCCAGTCACATGCTTGCAAGCTAATTGGATGACATTTCACCGAGAGGGCCCAGAGTATATCTATCCGTCATATGGATGGACAAATCCCACTCTTGATCCATGTGTCTCAACCAATACTTTCCGAACACTCAATGCCACCTTTATAGCCACCCAGTTATGGTGTGGTGTTTGATGTCATCAAAGCATCCATCCGGTAAAGGTGATATGCATGATCTCATGGTCGAAGGAATTAGGTTACTATGTATCAGAAAGCATATAGCAATTGAACTATTAAAATGACTTGATCTTTATGCTACGCTTATCTATAGGAGTATGTCCATCATATCATTCTCCTAATGATATGACCCTGTTGTTAATAAACATCTCTATGTTCATGATCAGGAAACCATGATCATATATTAACCAACAAGCTAGTTTAACAAGAGGCTTTACTAGGGACTCTTTTATGTTTACAAATCACACAAGTATTAATGTTTCCGGTTAATACAATTATAGCATGGTATGTAAACATTTATCATAAGTATGAAGATATGATAATAACCACTTTATTATTGCCTCTTGGGCATATCTCCAACACTCACCCTGAGCACGGTGGTGGTGACGGCGAGGTCGGGGATGGTCGGAAACGACGACATGGTCGCCGGTGAGCTGCGGCATAGGTGGGGAAGAAGTTGATGGCAACATCGATTGCGGGCGTGTAGGCTTGATTCCGTTGGCGCAGTAGAAGAGGACGACGAAGCGGATCCGCTGGTGGCCTTAGCTAGCCAAGGGGTGGTCGGAAGTGGTAGGGGCGATGGCGACCTCCGGCTAGGGTTTCGGTCTCCCAGAGAGAAGAGGAAGAGAGAGCCAGAGAGAGGGAGGGAGAATACCAGGATGAGGACGAGGGCATCGGCGCGAGCCTTATCCAACTCCAGAGCAGTGGCAGGAATCTTGGTGCGCAGCTACGACGGCGAACGTCGGCGGGCACGCCAGCGAGCAGCTTGGCGTCGCGAGGAATACGACGGGAATAGAGGTGAAGGGGTACGCGGGCCGGCTGGGCTGCAGATGGGCTGGCTTGGGCCGCTGCAAAGCAAGGGCGACAGGTTGCTGCAGTGGTGCTGTGCGACAGTTAGAGGGAGAGGGAGAGATGGGCTGCGGCCCAGAGAGAGAGGGAGACATTTTTTTCTGCTAAAACATTTTCTATTTCTGTTTTGTGTTTTCTAGTTGTATTTTCAATTTCTTTTCTGATTTTGAATAGGTTCAAAATACAAGAGACTTTTATGGAACATCTAAAACACTAAGAGGCCCTTATACTATGTGGGCTCCAAACACTTTGAGGTTTTCAAGATTCAAAAATCATTTGAATTGATTTCAAAGGAGGAGGAAAACTAGGGTTTATGTTTTTATGATTATTTTCTCGCATGCATTTTTAAGATGATGATGCTCATGAATGCACAAACAAACCTAATTATTATTTAATAAAACTAGGGTTGTTACAATTCTATCCCCCTTAAAAGAATCTCGACCCGAGATTCCTAGATAGGAAGTTCGAAGGAACAGGGTTACACTAGACTTCAACGATCTTCTCGAAGAGGTTGATCCATGCCACCATGACGGGTGGACAAAGCGCTTCGTAATCTACGGGGTGGCTGCTCACACTAAGGAAGAGAGGGAATGACACGGAACCACAAACTGAGTATCTCATGGTCAACTCATGGATAGATGTTTCATGAACATCTCTAAAGCCAACAAACATAAAACACGTCAAGGTAATGGAGGAAACAAAAGGAGATGGTTTCAAGGTGATAGATAACTGGTCTTCATAAGGATTGAGACCAGGGGAATTACAGAAGAGGTTAAATTTCTGAGGGAAGGAGACTTCCAACAGATGGAATATGACCACAGACTTCGAGAAGTAAACCTCTACCTAAAAATAAGTAGAGCTTTACAGGTGTAAGAGATAGATACCAACAAAACCAAGCTGTTGAACTACTTTTGACACGAAAGGTCATTCTTTCGTTCAGCAGAAGGCCAAGACAGAAAGGTGTTTTGGTGGAGAGGACTCGTAAGAGTCACAAGGAACATGTAACAAGAGGAACTATTGATTACCAAAATCATGGTCACTCTTCGAACATGTTTAAGAAAGCGAGAAGGAAACTCTTTATTCATCCAAGGCTATCAAAGTCTTTGCCAGCGATTTTGATATTACTTTTCACCACCAAGATGAATAGTTTAGAAGATTCCTGATGACACGAGAAGAAAGAAACTTCATTTTCAGACTCCAAGTACTTGGCATAACAAGACACTTTCCATCATAAAAGGGTCTGAAGGATCGACCGAGAGACATTTAGCAACACTTCTTTAAATGTTCTCCTTGATGTTTGAAACACCAATGTAAGGCTACTGATAAGACTTTTACCAGTCATCAAGTAAAGGTAGGACTTTGGATCCGATGGAAACCATAAGATCAACTCCTATAATAAAATATAGAGGAGGCCTCATGAAGAGTGGTTGTTATTGCTTATTCCAGGAAGTATGACAATAGGTATTCCGACTGATTATGCCAACCATTACATCAATCTTGCCAGATTTACAACCGACCTACGTCATAACCTTGAGGAACACCAATCATTATTGCTGCGTGAGATTCAGCTTTGATTAAGTGGAGAGATACTTCAGACTCAACATGTCTGATTAGAAAGGGTACAACATTTACCACAGAGGTAAAGTCACTAGATTCTCAAGACATGGACTTCAATGTCAAGCTCCAAAAGATGAGCTAGATTGCAGAACCCATGCGATAGCAGGTTATCAAAAGATAATTGCATCTACATGAATTGTTTGCAACGGAACACAATTGAATCCTATTTAGGAAACATTTAGGAGGATATCGAAGTTTTGTTAGACTTCCTATCTTCCTGAACAAATCAATCAGTGGCTTGGTGTTCTTGGAGGATCTTCTCGAGATGTGAAGGTATTAACCTACCATATCAAGAATACCTCACACATGCTTGACTAACTTGGAATGATTACCGAGGAGACAAAGATAACGCTACTCGAATCCACGACGAATTTCAACATTTGCACGTGAACTAGAGGAGGTTACTTCTAACATCCAGACCACATAATTCGAGATAACACGAAGATGGTTCTCAAAGGTTTCCAACATTAATGCCAAATGCTCCATACAGATCTCGTATATCGTGGAGAAGATAAGGATGTCATTGATGGGCTCAACAACAAACTTATCAAGACACTCCATTAAAAGAGACTCATATGTTCCTTGGACAAAGAAAGAATATTGGTCAGACCAAAGAACATGAAGATGCACTCAAGTGAAACATCACGAGAGGGAACATCATCAAGATAGTCCTTGGAACTGAGCTTGATTTGACGATTTCCCAACTCAAATCAAAGGAGGGAAGATAACATATCCACAAAGGACATAATATCTTACTTCACATGAACAAAACTAGACATCCCTTTAAGAAGGAACTGAGTTGGATAGAACTTTTGTCTTACAACTCTCCAAGTTGTTGTTTAATCTCAACCAACTAGTTCAGGGGTATCTAGTACAAATCCTTGGAGAAATGAGCGGTTTTTAAAGAAACAACTTACTCAAGAACTTTGACAACATGGTCATGTGGCAACATGGCAATACTTCTAGTAGACATCTAGAATATCACGGACCACCAATATGTCACTTAGTTCAAGAGGAAACTTGCTTTATAAGGCAAGAAGACGTAGTCTCAAAGCTTCGGCACAAGCCTAACTCTTTGACCGAAAAGGGTGCACGAGAATAGAGGACTTGGTAGCACAATCATTCTTTGCTTAGTGATTAGATAACTAGTCATGCTAGGAATGACACAAATGTCCTTGGAGTTCAAAGCTATAAAGATTGCTAAGAATCTCGAATGGCCACATTATTACACACATGCAACATTCCTGAGCATGAACAGCTCAGGGGAAGGGTGGGTAAAAATGTGTAAGGGTATCACTTCATTAAGAGAGTCATGTGACTCAGCACGACCTCTTAGTATAAAAGAGTGTGATACTCTGAGGTAGAACAGATAGAAGCTAATCAATGCCTCTTGATCTACGGAATACCATACTTTGACCTGGTCCGAGATATGACGAGGTACTGGAGTTTGTTTCTCCCGACATCCCGAAATGGTTTGTCATGATGGACCACAAGAGTATCTTACATCGGAAGACACCGATGCACATTTACTACTTGGCTACCAACGGGCAGACAAAGGTCGAAAGCAACAAGGGGGGAGGGGAGAACATGCGCAGGTTAGAATCCTGAGATGTGGATGCACAAGTCAACAATCTTCCGAGGACCAATGCATAGAAAAGGACGGTGTGGCAGAGTCACGAGTATAGAAGCGAGACTCACGAGGAGTACTCTTGTCGTGATCTATTTGGCTCCATTAAATAACATCTGCCGAAGCATGTGGTAGGGAATTCCTTTATCGTCACTGTTCAATAGCGAAAATATCCACGAGCTTGAAGGTTATACTAGAAGGTACTAGACATTCTGAGGTAATGTGTAAACATTAACCATAGGGGTCAATGAGATGGATCTTGGGTTAAAAGTCAGCTTCATGTACAAGATTCACAACACCGGAATCTAGCACAATCGGGGATCTTAGGTTCAAGTCCAATGGTTAAAACCCAAAGAAAGGAGTAACTACTACTTGAGTGACAAAGCGTACACTACAAGATGGTAATCACGAGGTAGCTTCCAAAAGAAGATACAACTTCTGAAGTACCCGAACAAATAGAAAGGAGGCACACGAGGCAAAAGGAAACTTCGAGGCCTAGAGCAGATTACTATGGGACCATAAACAGGATGTTATGGACCCATAAAATAGGGAGATTATGATAGAAAGAAATCTCTCATATGAACAAGAGCAAAGGGTAACAAGAAACACACACTCACCAGACTCTAGAGAACTCGACACTAGGTCAAATGGGTGAGAACCGGATGCCTGAGATGGCACCTAAGTTTTGAAAGACTGGACGAGATAGCAACACTTTTCCAAATCAACACAAGGTAAGATGACCCAGAGTTAGAGTGAAACCGGATAAGGAGAAAAAGAAGAATACCAGAGTTTTCAAACATAATTTTCATTTTTGAAAATAGTTTTCACAAACACTAGACTCAACATCGACCAACAGAAAGGTTTCCTATAGTCGGTACTGCTCTGATACCAAAACCTGTGACACCCCTGGGATTAGGGCTAGACAAATCCCAGACCTCCGTCTGATATAAGCCTAACCTAAATATCGAAAGCGTACAGAGGGAGAATTGATAACACAACAGTGACCCTACGACACCAAAATTATTACAGCAAGCTCATAACTGAGCGAAGAACCAAAATATTACAAGCAGAGGTCACTAACCACAAACATCAAACAACGGAAGGCGAAGTATAGCAAACTTAACAAATGGCCTAAGAGGCCTGAAACATAACGATGGCGTCCAATCCATAGATCCCAGACTGCCGGCTGGGAATTCCAAACTACTCGTCGATGTCGATGCCGTGAAGAACTCGTCTTATATGGTAACACTTACACTGCTGCAAAATAATCAATGAAGCAAGGGTGAGTACAGGGTGTACTCCGCAAGACTTATGGCTGGTGGATTTATTTTGCATAAGGCCATCTTTGTTTTGTAAAACAAGAGGGAGAAGAATCTCGACTAAACATAATATTTTAAAAGGGGATAAGAGAGCGATATCTCTAACTTTGATCATCTCTTGATATCCACCGAATCATCATCAGCTGAACCTATCTAGGATCACCCCCTCAATCCCTAAGGAAGCATCCTTAAGCACACATTACTTAACTTGCCAAGTTTTACGATTAGGTTCAAGTTCTCTATGATCTTTGAATCTGGTCTCCAAATTCGTCCATAACCATCGACACGACTTTTCGAAAAGATTTAACCCTGCAGGGGTGTACAACTTTACCCACACGTTCCAACTGATTCTTAATGCCAGCTAACATTAGCCCTCTTCCTGGGAAGGCCGACAGAGAGTGGTTGACCACGACCTTTACCTTGCTTTCGCCGAGACCATGAGTCACGCACTAGGGATATGCCGCCTTAACAGGTCGAGTCCCGAATCCGGTCCCTAATGATGTGTGCGGGGTTCAAGATTACGGATGCCGGGCATCTCTTGTTCCCGGCCACGCTTACCTACCTGTTATGAATGCACCTCCTTCACCTCCATTCAAGAACATCCAAGATGCGTATGTCGAATGGAAAGCCCAAACTATGTGACTCATGGAATCTACTCGGCAAGTTAGTTGGTAGAGGGGGTTTCCATGCCCCCGTGTGGCTGTACGCTCGTCTTGGACCATAGGCAAGAACATCGGGTCCTAAGGGTGGCAAGTATGGGACTGCAAAAACCACAACCCACCGTGGCCTCCCATACAAGCCTTAGCATGTTTATTATCCATCTCTGATCATACCACATCATCCTGTCATACTAGGTTCAATCGCAGCTCTGATTCATCAACCAGATGGATCAGTGGTAACATCTAAGCATGGCTAATCACAACAGATAGCTCTAGCAAAGCTTCACAATCCAAACCCTAGTTATGCTAGGAGCAGTGGATCAAGGAATATAGGCTTCAAAGGAAACATGCATCAGATAGGATTACTCTATCTATCGATAAAAGACTTTAGAATCGTATGCACATGGCAAGAATGTAAATGCTTTGAAAGCTTAGGATTCATATGTATGTGTGGGGCTTCGCTTGCCTATGCCAGTTGATATCCGGAAAGCAGATCTTCGGACATATGGTACTTGACTTGATTACATTTGGTCAAGTATTGATCTTCAAGCTTCGACGGTGTTGATCTCAATCTTCAGTCTTGAACTTGATCTCGATTCCGATATCGTATTCTACCGGAGAAAAACCAAACACCGGAAAGAAAGGGGAAACAATCAACACATGGAATCGATGCAATGCTCAAACAAGGATGATGATATGACAAGTTGAATTGTATTGAAATTAAAACCCTGAACATGCCTGGTCATTTTAATCGGGGCCCGAGGGTCCAAACCCTAATTCGGAGAAACCCCGAATGCATATGGGAGGGTTCATTTTGATCTCTAATTAAACTTGCAATGTAAATTTTTGAACAATGCATGATTATAGTGTAATTAGATAGGTCTCGTTTTTCTGAACATTTTGATATATTATTTGTATTTTTCTGATATAAAATGAATTAGTTATGAATTTATTCATTTTTATTTCATTTTAAATCATTTTTAGAATAGTAGAAAATAATTTGCGTTTTGGAATTAATTATATATTTTTATTAATTAGAAAACATTTCTGAAAAGGTTTATTTGACTTACAACAGGGGCCCACATGTCATATATTTACTCATTTCAGAAATCATTTATGGAAATAATTAAATAACTGACGATCGGGACCCACCTGTCATACATTACCATTTACAAAAACAAATACAGGAAAAGAAAAAGGGAAATAACATTAGCCTGACGTTATGATGACGTCAGCGATTCCATTGCTCCCAGATCGAGCTCCAGCATGGGGCTAGGGGCGATGCAGGGCTGCGGGGTTGGGTCTGTTGGAGAGAGGGGAGCGAGGCGAGTCGAGTAGAGGTGGCGCCGCCCTCAAATGGTCGCCAGAATAGCCTTCCCGACGAGTATCTGCAGCAGACCTCGGTGGCGCACGGTGCGGGGGCAATAGAGAGCGAGAGGGAGGGAACATAGGGGTCTGCGAGGTCTGGTAGCTCACCCTGAGCACGGTGGTGGTGACGGCGAGGCCGGGGACGGTCAGAAACGACGACATGGTCGCCGGTGAGCTGCGGCAGAGGTGGGGAAGAAGTTTATGGCAACGTTGATTGCGGGCGTGTAGGCTCGATTCCGTTGGTGCAGTGGAAGAGGACGACAAGGCGGATCCGATGGTGGCCTCAGCTAGCCAAGGGGTGGTCGGAAGTGGCAGGGGCAATGGCGACCTCCGGCTAGGGTTTCGGGCTCCCAGAGAGAAGAGGAAGAGAGAGCTAGAGAGAGGGAGGGAGAAGACCAGGATGAGTACGAGGGCATCGGCGCGAGCCTTATCCAACTCCAGAGTAGCGGCGGGAATCTTGGCGCGCAGCTACGGTGGCGAACGGCGGCGGGCACGCCAGTGAGCAGCTTGGCGTCGCGAGGAAGACGACGTGAATAGAGGCGAAGGGGTACGCGGGCCGTCTGGGCTGCAGATGGGCTGGCTTGGGCCGCTGCAAAGCAAGGGCGACAGGCTACTGCGGTGGTGTTGTGCGACAGTTAGAGGGAGAGGGAGAGATGGGCTGCGGCCCAGAGAGAGAGGGAGACATTTTTTCTGCTAAAACATTTTCTATTTTTGTATTGTGTTTTCTAGTTGTATTTTCAATTTCTTTTCTGATTTTGAATAGGTTTAGAATAGAAGATACTTCTATGAAACATCTAAAACACTAAGGGGACCTTATACTATTTGGGCTCCAAATACTTTGAGGTTTTCAAGATTCAAAAATCATTTGAATTGATTTCAAAGGAGGAGGAAAACTAGGGTTTATGTTTTTATGATTATTTTCTCGCATGCATTTTTAAGATGATGATGCTCATGAATGCACAAACAAACCTAATTATTATTTAATAAAACTAGGGTTGTTACAGGAACCCTTGGCCGCCGCCCCTATCGGGGTGGGGGAGCCCCCTTGCGCCCTCACCCTCAACCCTAGCTGCCGGCTTCCTCCCTCCTCCACCATACTGCTCTGGCTTAGGCGAAGCCCTGCATAATTCTTCTCCTCCACCACCACCACCACCACGTCGTCGTGCTGCTGGGATTCCAAGGAGATCTTCTACCTATGCTGCCCGCTGGAACGGGGAGAGGAATGTCTTCATCGACTCCGTACGTGTGACCGAGTGCGGAAGCGCTGCCGGAATGCGGCGATGGAAGGATCGTCTACACGATCTTGAGATCGGCAAGTGATCGACTACATCAACCACGAGATCTAATCGCGTTAACGTTTTAAATCTACGAGGGTTAGTTCTCTACAATCTCGTTACACCGATCTCGTAGATTAGATCTTGGCTTTTTCATAGATTGGATCTTGGTTTTGTGTGTTCTTGCGATAGAATTTTTTGTTTTCCATGCAATGAAACCCTACAACATGTAGCAAAAGCGGACTTATCTGTAGCAAAAGTGGGATCAATATAGAAAAAGAGGGATGAAATGTGGGAGGGGGAGATCTGGACCGTTGATCCGAGTCAATCGTACGATTGGGGACCAGGGGGATGGAAAGTTTCCATCCCCCGGGGGACAGGTAGCACCCTTCTTGTCTATTTAAATCTGCTAGCTTAAATAACATCCATTTTCCCACCAGCTTCATGTACATACCCTGCAAGAGCTGCCTGTAGCTAGCTCGATCACATAGGTAGACAGTACACAGGAAAGATCGGCTAGTTTCATTACAAAAGTTCACTGAAAAATCATCCAGATTCATCACACTAGTACACAAGATCATTCTTTTTCAGATGTGATGACACATGAATTTATTACACACGAAAACCACTAGGCCAAAATAATCAGTACATGGATCAATCTAGTACAGAGGAAATTCCCTACTGATTAGATACATTCTATTGCCTAGAATGATGCCTTGAATAATTGACAAAAATGTTTAATAAAGAAGAACACATTTTAACAAAAATTCAGATGGATATCCTAAGATCGATGCACATGTATGAAAGAGTTTTACAAACAAATATCTACCTGAATTCTAGGTACAATGATAGGTTATCAAGAATAGTCAATGTTTGTGAGAACACCTGTTTGCCATGATGTACATTTACTGGAAAAAAATAGCATGAATGGAGATAGATAACTACGACATGTAATTCTGATAGACACTATTGTGTCCGGTAGCCAACTAATCACACACATAGTACTGTCATGTATGAACAAGCAAAGGCTAGTCCATTAGACTGTATTAGTGTTGCAACTCCATGTACTTGAGATAAAAGCTAATAGAATAGTACCTGAAGATAGCGTGGCAAAATTCAATCATCTAAATTATGGACCCCCTGCAATGTTCTTGCTTCAGAAGAACCTACAACAACTACAAGTTAATATATACCATATGATACATATTAATGCAACACCGATAAGATAAAATAGATGCTTACCACTAGGACTAATCCAATCTCTAAAGCACATCAATGCTTCGACTGTTTCAGGTGCTAGACTACTTCTATGATCATTAATAACTCTCCCACATGTGCTAAACGCAGATTTGAAGGCAACCGATGAAGCTGGAACAACCAACACATCACGTGCAATTCTGTCAAGCGTTGGGTATCTTGCAGAGTTGACATCCCACCACTTTAGGATGTCAAAGTCTGTGGTAAGAGGATGAAAGCCCTCCTATAGATACAGTTGTAGCTCATTGCGACTTCTAGCTTTCTTAAGCTTGACATGTTCAGCCAATCTGAAAGCACATTATCCGGCAAAACAACTCCCTCTTCATTCCTTTCTTGTGATGATAAATCAACATCATCTCCCAATTTAGCAGCATATTCTGTAAATAGGGCATCCATAGTTGTCCTAACTTCTTGGATATGCTTAGGTGCATCACCTCCAAAATATGTCTTTAATCGAAAATCCACATATTCCATCTTAAATCCTGGATCGAGTATCACCGGTATGCAGTTTGTCAAGTATGACTCCATAAAGTACTTGTGAAATTTATTCTTTGTTTCTTTCACCATGATTCTGATTATAGGATTGTTGCTCTTTGCTTGTTTACCCAGGATAAGTTTCACATCCCAAATTTTGAAGAAATATCGATTTGATGTGGGGTAGTTTGATCCTGATATGACATTGGTGGCATGGAAGAATACCTTAAGAAGCTGACAAATGTTTTCAACCATTTTCCACTCCTCGACTAAAGGAAAAAGTGTATAATTTGGTTCTTGTTGCTGTAAGGTCTCAAATACTTTTCTAAATGGCAACATGGACTCGAGCATAAGGAATGTCTCGTTCCACCTTGAAGACATGTCGGGTGTAGGTTGGTGTTTGCATGTTATTCCATCTTGTGTAACCATCTTGGCAAATTAGTCTTTTCTGCCTTGGGAACTCCTAATGTATTTTACGCTCTCTCTAGTATTGTCCACAATAGACTTCATTTCTTTCACTTTCAGTCCATCTTGCACTATCAGGTTTAGCACATGAGATGCACACCTGTTGTGTAAAAGTTTCCCTTCATGATGGATAATGCCTCGATCGACAAGATTTTTTCTAAGATGACTAATCATTTTTTTGTTCACTTCTACATTATCCATTGTGAAGCTAAATATTCTGTTATCAATGTTCCAATCACTAAGGGTCTTTAGTACCACATCAAACATATTCCAAGAATCATGGGGTGTTTCAACTACACAAAACCTTATGATTCTATGCCTAATTCTCCAATTACCGTAAGTCTAATGATATGTAATGCATAGATAACCAAGCTTCTGGTTAGATGTCGACATATCCTCGGTTAAGGATACTCTATGGTCGTAATTCATGAAGAAACTTTGATAGTTACTTCTATATGATTAGCAAGCATCCATGCAATCATTTTTGTAGCATCCATGCAATTCATGAAGAAACTTTGATAGTGACCAGCTCATAGTCAGTCTCTCTAATATAGTATAACAAGAACATATCCTGAACTTACTTTTGCATTAATGATTTTTGCATCCTTTCTTACTCTTGAGCTTTCACTACCATGAGATAGTATCTTTTGGGGACCTTGCTACTTGTCAAGCTTCATGCACTAGCCAACACAACCAAAAATCCGAACTGATGGAAAGGGCTAGTGCAATCCACTTATACACTTTAACACCCCCTCTCACGTGTGACAGGGAGAAGTCAGCACGTGCAACCGGAAGAGAGCGACGACGCGCGAAACTCACGTATGACTCAAGAGGCCTATACGTGGACATAGAGGGGTCAACAACAATTTTAGGATAAATTGTGAAAGCCAGGACTCGAACTCGAGACCTTAGGCTCTGATACCATGTCAAGCTTCATGCACTAGCCAACACAACCAAAAGTCCGAACTGATGAAAAGGGCTAGTGTAATCCACTTATACACTTCAACACCCCCTCACGTGTGACGGACGAAGAGAAGTCAGCACGTGCAACCGGAAGAGAGCGACGGCGCGTGAAACTCACGTATGACTCAAGAGGCCTATACGTGGACACAGAGGGGTCAACAACAATTTTAGGATAAATTGCGAAAGAGAGGACTCGAACTCGAGACCTTAGGCTCTGATACCATGTCAAGCTTCATGCACTAGGCAACGCAACCAAAAGTCCGAACTGATGGAAAGGGCTAGTGCAATCCACTTATACACTTCAACACTACTATCCCACTGATTCGTATGGGTCTTGTTGGTAATTTTCCACTCAACACGTGCATCGTCGGACCGCTGCGTCTCTCAACAGGTCTTGCGGACTCCTGCGGATAACATACATGTAAAAAATATAACTAGACAGTTACTTCAGTCCCAGAAAAGTGCACACTTACAAAACAGTTTGTATATATTACTATATAGTATTGGTAGTAATGTATGTAATACTGCACAAGAATACAAATCTCGTACTGAAAGTACACCTATCCCCATATTGAGTACTACCCAATTTGTAGTAAAATAAAAAGGAACCGTGATTAGAATGATTTTGTTTTAAATAAAACTTCAGAACCTTATTTCTGCTTGTTCATAATTCAACTTGTTTAAGTCCGATCCTAACTTAACACACTAGTGTTCTCCTAGATGTACAAGTCTAGAACTTAAATTAGATTTTGTGCTTTACCAGATCACTAAGGTAAAGTAAAAGGTACTCCTTTGATCTTTAGATTATGCGTAAGTCTCTCCCTCACTAAACCAACAAATATTACAATTGGTCCTTGATCCTCACCGAAGCAGATTCCATCACACCCTAATAAGAAGTTAATTTAACCATATATTATAGTTGTTGTAAAAATAGTTGTTGGTCCTTGGTCCTTCATTACAAACATAACAATGACCAAATTAGATTTATATATACTTGTGCTTTCGAATTTTAGTTACTGTAAAAATAGTTTGCGACCACATCCTGAAAGAAATCCAAAATGAATATGATAAAATGACAATAAAATTGTCGAATTGCAAAGCAGACTATAATTAATCATTTCAGCACATAAACCGCTCAGCCTGAAAGCCACTGTTACTACAGGTACATATATCATTATTCGTAAAAGGATGAAAGTTCTAATATAAAACTATTTTATTATAATGATAGCAGAGATAGAAAGATAAAAAGTAAATTATTGATGAGAAGTAGTCGAGCACTCATTCAGAGCATCTCAACTTGCATTCCCAAGATAGGTCAGTTGAAAGTAGGATGTATAAACTACATCCTTTTGAGCCATGATTTTGTACTGAATCTCGAAACAAAATGGAGTAGCAAATAAGAAGGTGATCTGGTTGTTGTGCTCTTGTCATCGCTTCAGAGAAATACAATCATTCTTAGCATACAAAAGCGAACCTATGCACATTAATAGAGCCTGGATTGGATTATATCATTTTTTGTGCTACAAAAGCTTCACCTTTTGGACAGAACTACAAACTATAGCTAGATGCAGAGGTAATAGGATTCTTTGGTAGTGCCAGGTCCCTCTTTAAAACTATTCTGTACTTCTTCATAAATCATAATACTTGGATGCGGTCTGAATTTGATGGCAAAAGGTGTTCTAAAATACAGGTTAGAAGTTATACTATATCATCTAGAGGTTAGAAGTTTTTGCAATCCATAACATTACATGGATTTCTGAAGATTGGTAACCGCTGTTCATGGCGTACTATGCCCACAAGGCTAATCACAAGCAAGGTGACTGGAGGGATGAGGGATGAAGAGGTAGCACATTCCCCCAATCCACATGAAGCAATATAGGATTAAAACCAATTAAGGCAGGAGGGGAGAGGATTTACCTTCTTCTTCTTCTTCTTGGAGGATGAGGAAGGCCCTGGCCTAAGCACCGAGACAACACGGGCATGCATCTCTACAGGGACAACACCTTCTTGCAGCTCCTTCTCCTGCTCCTGCTCCAGGCCTCCTTGCTCCATGGTCCAATGCATGGACGCGAAGTTGCACGCTCCCATTGACTGGAACTTGCAGGTAGCCAGTGGTTGCACATCTATTGTGTTGTATGCAAAGTTGCACGCTCCCATTGACTGGAACTTGCAGGTAGCCAGCGGTTGCACATCTATTGTGTTGTACATCCATTAGTTCAATATATCATCTAGAAGTATAGGATGCTAACAAAATGACTATGTATATAAGGATGTATATATATTTTTGGCAACGCTAAATTATTACTCCCTCCATTTCAAAATATAAGATGTTTTAGATTTGTGAAGAAGATGAATCTAGCTTTGTTTTAGTATGTAGGTTCACTCAACTTTGAAATGAACCTACACACTAAAAGTAGTCTAGATTCATTTTCTTCACAAACCTAAAACATCTTATATTTTGAAACAGAGAGAGTATTATTTTAATTCTGAGAGACATGATATTTCTCTTGTTTGCTTATGGACCTCAAGATGATCGATGCTAGCTTGTTGTCTGGATTGTATTTCTAGACCCGTGACACATTTATTATTAATGGTCCATTTCTAGATAGTTTGTTTCATGTACACATGCTAAACAAAACATAAGCGGAACATCTTCAGCCTGGACAAAAATATATGCGATGGTGGTATTATTTTCTATTTGTGAGATTCTTTTGATCAGTGTATTTTGGATTTGCTTGGTTGGATGGTCCTTTTCATGGGGTGGTGAATGACTTCAACCCAGAGTTAGTGAATCTAGGATTAATTTTGAGAGACAGTGATATTTCTCTCTCTCCTTTGCTTATGGACTTCAAGAAGGTCGATGCTAGCTTGCTGACTAGATTATCTTTCTAAACCCGTGACAAATATTTTATGAATGGTATTATCTAGAATTCTGCTATTATTGATATATTAATCACTGAATATATTAGTATCGATAGAACTTGATCGATAAATAATAGATTATATATTAGGACCTCCCGCCGGAGGTGTTTTCGGTCCATAGAGACGGCGGTGGGAGCATCCTCATCTACTTCACCACGCGCAAGGATCGGGATCAAGTCTTGCGCGCATAGTTCATCGTGTCGCATTGCTTCAAGATGATGGTGAATCTGTGGTCGTGCCGGATGAACACCATGGCCGGCGGATTAGGGGTGCACGTGACATGGTTATACCCTACTGGTACACGACATTAGTATACCTGGTCCAGCCCAAGAAAGTCCCACAAGAATATACGTGGCCCATGAAGATTTTCGGGTGGCCCAAGCCCATGATGTCTTTGGATCCATGAAGAGCAAGACTAGAATAAATAGAATATTCAAAGGGAAAACCCTAAACCTGTAATCGACCCGATCTATGCCCGGGACCTACCTACCTCTATATAAAGGCTAGAAGGGCACGACGAGGAGACTCTCTCTCCTCATACCACCGCATATACACCTTCATGCCAGATTGCATCTGCGCACCCCTGTAACTTTCGGTTCCGCCGTAATCAAGAGCAAACAAGCAGGAGTAGGGTTTTCCCTCCGGGGGCCTGAACCTGGATAAATCTCGTGTCCCCTAGTTGCTTGTCTGTTAACCGTTCCGCGATCTCCAGCACCCCCACTTCTACAAAACCCAAGCTCATAACAACGGGCATTGACAAGATCGATCCTCGTCAATTGGCGCCATCCGTGGGAACTGGGGGTGCTGATTGTGCGATCGTGACGGTCCCGACCAAAGAGATCTACAACTCCTCGGCGACAGAGAGTCATCTCCTCTTCGGCACTTTCGACTTCACCGCCCACTCGCCAGCCACCATGAAGGACTTCGAGCCCGTAGGCGACGGGCTCGAGATCCTATTCGGGAGCTTCTGCTTCCAGGTGGGACAGACCGGCACTCTCCGCCTCCCAGAGCGGGTGCCACTGCCATCGATCAGGCCCGCCTCATGGGCTCTGCATCTCGTGCTACGCACGTCAACATCGATAGATGAGTCATACGACAACAGCATCTGCAACTCAGATCTGTGCGATCCGCCATCGGATGAAGGAACCTACGGTTTCGGATCTGAAAGCTGCGGTAGCAGCGATCCGACCTACGGATGCTACCAATGCGCCATGGTCATCCAAAGCGACGTGGAGCAACAACCACCAGGTTCAGGTGCCCACGTAACGCCAGCCAACCCGCATGGTAGAAACGGTGAAAATAGGAGAAACCAATCCCCCTGCCCAACGAGGACGACTCTGAGGCCAATCGGGTAATCCACCTCAGCAAGGAAGGGTGGAACCAAGCACGCGAAGCCGTGGCGGGCAACAAGATCTTGCCTGTGGGTGCCTCATGGGACCTACTGATGGCATACCACCTGCTCCTCATCGAAGAGCACAAAAAGCAGGTGCAGATGCAAGAGGTAATCGACAAACGCAAGCAAGCGGCCTCGGAGTCCAGTGCGCGGAGAGCTGCGCTCTCCGCCATGGGCGGCTCCAGCTCGCACGGCAACAACGCCAACAAGCATCGTTCTCGCGTAGAGAATATGGACCCCGCTGCACGTCGCGAGGTGACCCGGACCCTCAACACGTCCTTCATGGAGATGGACACCAACGGCAACGTCATTCCGAAGACGCCGCAAGCTGTGATCATGGCAGCCACCACATACCTTGCGTCCCATACATCTCCGGTGGGGGACCCGAAGAGGGACATGCACAATTCCGCATTAGCCGGACTCGGACTCGTTGGAGCTGCGCTCCACGGGGAAGCTCCTGCGGAGCTGAAAAAGAAGGCTGCGGTTAGATTCAACCGCAGCCCCACACCCTCATCCGACGAGGAGGAACATGACCTTCCTCGACGGCACAAGATATCACGACGTAGCAGCCGCGACTACGACGCTCGAAGCGAAATCACTCAACGCAAGATCGACAAGGCACGCGCCAAGCGTGTGTGCTCATCCGAATCCGAAGAGGATGATGATGAAGGAGAACTCCGCGGGGCTCGATGCTTCAGCAGATCTGTTCGGCGGACGCGGATGCTGAGGAACTTCAAGCTTCCTTCAGACACTCCGAAGTTTGACGGCACGCAGGACCCTAAGACGTGGCTCAGCGACCACTTGTCGTCCGTCAAGCTGCACGGCGGCAACAAAAACACCGCCCTACAATGCCTTCAGCTGCAGCTGACAGGCGCAACCCGGATTTGGCTCAGTAGCCTATCCTCAGGATCCATCCGAAGCTGGGAGGAACTGGCGTACAGTTTCATCCGAAACTTCAAGGGCACCAGCAAGAGGCCAGCCTCGATCAAAGAGCTGCGGGCCTGCACCCAACGAACGGGCGAATCCATTCGCTCATATATACTATGCTGGTCCAACATCAAGAACTCCGCGGCACACATCTCTGAAGAGGGAACAATCGAAGCCTTCAAGGATGGCGTTAAACACCAAGAATTCATGGAAGAACTTGGGCCCGTCAAGCCCAAGACACTCGACCACCTCATGGACATCGCTAACAGGTGGGAAGATGGCGAGGACTCCGTCTACAGAGCACATTCGGAGGAGGAAGATGACTACGACCGCCGACGCGAATGCCGTAGAAAGCGAAGATCGCGCGTCTACGACGATCGCGACGGACCCGACATGGTCGCGGCTGGCTGTGCCGACCACAGCAACGAAAGCAACCGCAGCAGCGGCGGATACCGCAGAAATAACTTCCGCGATAGAGGACGCCCAACGCAAACGTGGCAACGCCGCGGCCGCAACGACGATCCCTCGGCATACGACAAATTGTCAGGCCCATGCACCATCCACTTCTACATCGACAAGCAGGATGCCAAAAAGAAGGCCAACCACATGCTCAAATACTATCGCGAGTTCCAGAAACTCAGCGAGATCATGTCCCGGATGAGACAGCAAGCCCCGAACCCTGGGTACGGGCACACATGCGCACCAGGTTACATCGCCCACGGAGCTCCTCCGCCACCACCCATGGGACCTTCGAATCACCCGATCGCACCCGCGCAGAACAACGGCGGAAACGGGTATCCCGCGCCAAAAGGGTCATTGATGATCCAAAAGGGGCTCCAAACAAACATGGTGCAAAAGAAAATCACCCACCAAGTCATCTTGGCTATGACCGCTCCACCCGCCATCCCTGAGTACCTCAGCGGTTCGGCGTCCTGCATAACATTTAGCCGTTCGGATCACCCCTGCCAGATCCCTTGCTTAGGTCATGCTGCCCTGGTGCTCGAGGCGCAGATCAGAGGGTTCGAGATGAGCCACGTCTTCATGGACGGCAGCAGCGACATCAATCTAATGTTCGCTAGCACCTTAGCAGCAATGTAGATCCCGCTGTGTAGTCTGGAACAATTCGACACAATGTTCCACAACATCATACCAGGAAAGGGCATATTCCTCCTGGGAAAGATATGGCTCGACGTCATCTTCGGCAAGCCCGACAACTTTCGATGTGAGCGACTCGAGTTCAAAGTGGTGGACTGGCCATCACAGTACCACACTATCCTCGGGCGCGTGGCATTCACAAGGTTCATGGCAGTACCGCACTATGCATACCTGCTACTCAAAATGCCAGGACCTAGAGGCGTCATCACGGTCCACGGGAGCTTCACCTGGTCGGATCACTATGATAGGGACTTCAACAGAATCTCCCAGTCATTCGGCATGCAGGAGGAGCTCATAAGGCTCCGAGAGGTGACAGACAATGGGGCACCCCCAGTCTCAAGGCAGAACGCACCTGACATGTCGTTCGACTCAATAGTCAACATGAAGAAGGTGCAGGTCCACCCGATGGACGCCTCCAAGACGACGCTGATCGCCAACGATCTCAGTCCTGCATAGGAAAGCGTGCTCGTCGAATTCCTCCGTGAGCGCTGGGAAATCTTTGCCTGGTGTCCCGTGGACATGCCAGGAGTTCCCAGGGAATTCGCCGAGCATGCACTCAATGTGTTCCCAGATGACAAACCCGTCAAACAGTCCATCCGATGATTGTCCGAACCACGGGCAGAAGCCATCGGAGTCAAAGTCAACAGACTGCTCGACGCTGATTTAATCAGGGAGATCAAGGAAAGCGAATGGCTGGCCAACACCGTGATGGTCCCTAAAAAGGACACGGACATCCTGTGGATGTGCGTGGACTTCACATCACTGAACAAGCACTGCCCGAAGGATCATTTCCCTCTCCCTCAGATCAATCAGATCATCGGTTCGACTGCAGGATGTGAGAAACTCTCCTTCCTCGACTCCTACTCAGGCTACAATCAGATTCGATCAAAGGTCGAAGATCAGGAGAAAACGGCGTTCATCACGTCGTTCGGAGTATTCTGCTACAATACAATGCCCTTCTGGCTGAAGAACGCAGGTGCCACGTATCAGCGGTGCATGCAGGCATGCCTGAAGAGCCAAATCGGCCGCAACATACAAGTCTATGTCGACGACATAGTAATCAAAACAAGGGAGGACAAAACACTGATCGATGATCTCCGCGAGACGTTCGACAACCTTGATCACTACAAGATCAAGCTGAACCCAGAAAAGTGCACCTTCAGCGTCCCATCTGGCTAGCTGCTTGGCTACTTCATCTCCCAACGAGGGATTGAGGAGAACCCAAAGAAAATCCGGGCCATAATGGCCATGGAGAAGCCGAAGAACCTCAAAGGTGTCCAACAGCTAGCTGGACGCATTGCGACATTGAGCAGACTCATCAGTCGCATGGGTGAAAAGGCCCTGCCTTTCTACCAGCTGCTATGCAAAGCAGACAAATTCGAGTGGACTCCTAAAGCAGACGACACATTCGAAGATCTGAAGCGACTGCTCTCCACCTCGCTCGTCCTGGTCACACCAAAGGAGCGCGAGCCTCTACTGCTATACATAGCAGCCACACATCAGGCGGTAAGCACCGTGCTCGTGGTTGAATGACCCGAAGATAGCAAGACTCATGGGGTCGAACGCCCTATCTACTACCTCAACGAGGTATTGACGCCAACAAAGCAGAGGTACCCTCACTACCAGAAACTCGCCTACGACATGTTCATGACGACTCGTCGACTGAGTCACTATTTCCAGGAGCATCAGGTGATGGTTGTCAACGAAGCACCTCTGAACAGCATCCTGAACAACCCAGAGGCCACAGGTCGTGTGGCCCTGTGGGGCATCGAGCTTTCCCCTCTAGACATAGTCTACGAGAAACGCCACGCGATCAAATCACAGGCCTACCGGACTTCCTCGTCCACTGGATGGAGCTGCTGCTGCCGGACACCCCGGACATGACACAGTCATGGACGATGCACTTCGATGGCTCCAGGCGCGAGGCTGGAGCA
This sequence comes from Avena atlantica, assembly GCA_910589765.1. Classification (NCBI taxonomy): domain Eukaryota; kingdom Viridiplantae; phylum Streptophyta; class Magnoliopsida; order Poales; family Poaceae; genus Avena; species Avena atlantica. The sequence goes on from OU342739.1 coordinate 136,304,400, forward strand.
GGAGCTGGGGTCATACTGACATCCCCGCAAGGCGACAAGATGAAGTACGTCCTCCGGATGAAATTTTGAGCTTCCAACAACGAAGCCGAATACGAGGCCCTCATCCACGGCATGAGGATGGCCAAGATCTGTGGCGCAACGCGCCTGGTCATCTACAGTGACTTGAACCTTGTCGTCCAGCAAATGATGAACGAGTACGATGCACACGCCGCCAACATGATCGCGTATCGCGCGCTCTACAACTCACTCGAAGGAGATTTCGACGGCTGCAAGATCCGACACGTTGGAAGAGAAAGCAACGAAGAAGCCGACAAACTCACCAACATCGGCTCCACATGTGCACGGGTGCCACCAGGTGTGTTCCTCGAGTAGATTTGTGTGCCATCCATCAAAAGGAAATTCCCCAAGGGATCACCCGAAGAAGCAGAGCACTCAGGGGCTGCGCTACCCGAAGGACAGGAAGGAACCGAAAAGCTCGAACAAAGGTCGCAGTGGTCAACCTGATGCAGGTCATGGCAGTCGAAGAAACATGGACGCAGCCATACCTGCGGTACCTAATAAACAGGGAACTGCCTGATGACCCGACAGATGTCCGACGCATATCTCGCCGGTCCAAGGCCTTCACCATCATCAATGGCGAGCTGTATAAGCGCGGCATTTCGGGTGTACTCCAAAGGTGCGTCACCATCGGTGACGGAAAAACCATCCTCCAAGACATCCACGAGGGCATCTACGGCCATCACGCAGGCAACTGCACCCTCGTTGCCAAAGCTCTACAAGCTAGGTTCTACTGGCCAACGGCCATGAACGACGCCAAGGACATCGTCCGAAGGTGCAATGGGTGCCAGAGGTTTGCAGACAAACCACACACACCAGGATCAGAGCTCAGGCCCATACCCTTGGCCCGGCCGTTCGCCCAATGGGGCCTTGACATGATAGGCAAACTTCCCAAGTCCTGAAAAGGAGGCCACGTCTACCTCCTGGTCGCAGTCGACAAGTTCACCAAGTGGATCGAGGCCATGCCCGTTACCAACCAAAAGGTAAAACAACCGTGAAGTTCTTCGAATCCATAGTCTACAGGTTCCGCGTGCCGCATAGCATCATCACCGACAACGGGTCGAACTTCATATCCAAAGAATTCCAGGACTTCGGCGAAGGCCTCGGGATCAACATATCATACGCCTCTGTGGTGCACCCGCAAACCAACGGGCAGGTCGAAAAGGCCAACGGCCTCGTCGGCGGCGGCATCAAGAAGCGCCTACTGAGCCCACTCGAGCGGCTTGCAGGAGCATGGGCTGAAGAGCTACCCTCCATCCTCTGGAGCTTGTGCACAACACCAAAAAGCTCAACTGGCTAAACGCCTTTCTTCATGGTGCACGGAGCCGAGGCCGTGTTGCCTGCAGAAGTACGCAATAAGGCCCCACGGGTCGTCGCGTACAGCGAAGCCGAATCGACGGCCGCACTCGAAGACGCCATCAACACACTCGACGAGGCACGCGACATCGCCGTGGCTCGATCGGTGGTCTACCAGCAGAGCCTCCGCAAGTATCACAACCGTCGACTGCGTCCAAGGTCCTTCGTCGAAGGAGACCTCGTCTTACGACTCAAGCAAGAGCGGCCGAAAAATCTTGTGTCACCCTGGGAAGGACCATACGTCGTCATCGAAGTCATCCCAGGTGGCGCCTACCGCCTCAAGCACGTGGAGTCTAGAGTCGCATACTCCAACCCATGGAACGTCGCACAACTGCGACGCTTCTACCCCTAGCTACCCCCTTTTACTTTCAATAAGGCTACTCAGCCGAACAATGTACCTCATCGTTATGATATGAATAAAGCTAAGTTTCTCGCCCAAAATTTATCTTTTACTCGCATTTCTTTATGCTACAACACACTCGGGGGATCCCCATTACCTCACGACTTCGTCGACTAGGGATAACACATGTACACCTGAGTAGCTGATCACGTCAGGCTAACGAAAAGGGCATGCATACAAACAAGCACCACGTGCTAAATACAATCAACCTTTACAGCAAACGGCACAACATGCCCAGTCAAAATATATACAAATTTTACATCTATCTTTTTACAATTTCTACCTATTCCGAAGAATCACCTGCGCACGGTGCTCAAAGAGATCTACAACTTCCTGGGCATACTCTCACAGCCACATAGTGCGGGCGCATGTCCCATAGGCCACCATCTGGTCGAGGGGGCATCCCAGCCGCCACAAACGCAAGATTAACGTCAGGGCGATGCAGCCGCACAAGGGAAAGAGCGGCCTTCACCCCCGCAACTAACTGGTGCCGCACCAGCTCCCTGACATGACACACATCTCGAAACTTTGCCAGCAAGTCCGAGAGAGTCGATGGCGCTTCATCAAGGGGAAAAATGACGTGCAGAATTGACGCCAATGAAGTCTTCACCTGCCGCAGCACCCGTGACACTTGGTGGGCATGATCCTGCACAATCGCAAGGACTGTGGCACGGTCGCGATCCATCCAGAAAAAGCCACCAGCCTCCATATCTTGCTGGGTCAGGCAATTGATCCGAACTGCAACGCGCTCCTTCTCCTCCCTCGGAACAAGGTTAGCACCTGCAACAAATACAAAGTAAGATGGCCCGCCAACAGGCGCATCCAAAAATGAGCAGCAGCTCAAAGAAACTTACACTGCAGCTGCTCGGCCAACTGCCGCAGCTCCCCCATCAAATATTCCTCTCTCGCGGCACCTCGCTCCGCCTTTGACTTCCAAACGTCCGCATGGACTCGAATGCCAAGCAACTCCTTCTCAAGACTGCAGACGTGGTTGCGAAGAAAAACAACCTGCGACACATCATCCAAGGATGGTCGTGGCTGCGGAGAAGAAGAAGTATCGAGGGGGTCCTCACCCGAAGGTCCCTAAGGAAAACGTGTTGGAATTATTCCCTAGAGGCAATAATAAAGATGTTATTATTATAATTCATGTTCATGATAAAGTTTATATTCCATGCTAGAATTGTATTAAGCGGAAACATTAATACTTGTGTGGTTTGTGAACAACACCGTGTCCCTGGTACGCCTCTAAGGACTAGCTCATTGACCAATGATGGTTAAGGTTTCCTAACCATAGACATGAGTTGTCAATTGATAATGAGATCATTTCATTGGAGAATGATATGATGGACAGACCCAAACTAAGCAAAGCAATTAGATCGTGTCATCGTGTTCGTCTTTGCGAAGCTTTTCTTATGTCAAATATTGTATTCCTTAGACCATGAGATAATACAACTCCCTGGTATCGGAAGAAAGCTTTGAGGTCATCAAACGTCATCCTATGAGAGGGTGATCATAAAGGTGTCTCTCAGGTGATCGGAAAGTATCTGTTGGGTTGTATGTATCGAGATGGAATTTGTCCCTCCCAAGTCGGAGAGATATACTTCGGGCCCACTCGGTAATCGATATCAACACCGCTTGCAAGCATGTGGTTAAGGAGTTAATCACAAAGTGATATCGGATTACGGAACGAGTAAAGTACTTGCTGTGAACGAGATTGAACTAGGTATGACGGTATCGACGATCGAATCTCGGGCAAGTAAAATATCGCGAGACGAAGGGAATATATATATGGGATTGATTGAATCCTGGCATCGTGGTTCATCCGATATGATCATCGATGAATGTGTGGGAGTCAATATGGGTGCCCAGACCCCGCTGTTGATTATTGATAGAAGATCATGTCTGCATATTCTCGAACCCGCAGGGTCACACACTTAACGTGTCTTGACGCTAGGATAGATTGGATAATTGGTTTATGAATTTTTGTTTGGAGTCTCGGATGGGATCCGGGACATCAGGAGAGGTTCCGGAATGGTCCGGAGAATAAGATTCATATAAGGCAGTGCAGTTTTTGGAGTTCGGAATTGTTCCGGGTTAATCGGTATTGTACCGGAAGCTTCTAGAACCTTCCGGAAGGGGACCAACGTGGCCCCACCTTCCGGGAGGGGGCATGGGCCTATGAGGGAGTGTCCTAGCCGCATTGGGCCAGGGGCACAAGGCCCCATAGGGCCCAGCCGATCCTAGAGAGTTTAAATCCTTTAAACTAGAGATAGGGTTTCTAGAAGAGGGGAGAGTCCATGCCCCCCACTCCTTATCCTTTGGGCTTGGGGGAAGGGCTAGGGCTGCGCCCCCCCTCTATATAAAGAGGGGTGGGGGAGCACCAACCCCCCACACCTTCCCCTCCAACCCTAGCCGCCCTGCTGCCCTTCCTCTCTCCCTCCCGACTGCTTATAGGCGAAGCCCTGCTGCAGAAATTCTCCACCATATACACCACGCCGTCGTGTTGTAGATCCAATCTATCTCTCCACCATACTTGCTGGTCCGAGGAAGGAGGAGACGTCGAGGTGCTGCACGTGTGCATCTCACGGAGGCACCGCCACTTGTGGTGCTAGATCGGATCGGATCGCGAGGAGGAGAAGCGAGTACGACTACATCACCCACGTTCCGACGAACGTTCCGCTGTGCGAATCTTCAAGGGTATGAAGATCTAATCCAATCTCTCTCGTTGTTTGCATCTCCTAGATTAGATCTTGGCTTTCCCTCTGTTCGCTCCGTAGAAAATTTTGATTTACTATGCCGCGAACCCCTTCAGTGGTATCAGAGCTAGATCTATGCGTAGATGTGTTTCACGAGTAGAACGCAACATGGTTGTTGCGGGCGTTGATGTTTTCTGTTGCAAGCCTCTTGTTTGTGTTCTTCTTATGACGCGGGATAGTGAGATTGAAGCGGTCCAGGCCAACCTTACGCGACGTTGTTCGCGAGACCGGCTCCGCACTTGACGTGTGGCTTGTTCCACACATGCGGCTGGTGGATGTCAGTTTCTCTCACTATAGTTGTCATGGGATTAACACCGGAGTTTGGCAACCATAATATCACCGTTGTGGCTTTCCGTAGGTAAGAATCGTTCTTAGCATCTACTCCCATAAGCCACGTAAAACATGCAACAACAAAGTAGAGGCGTCTAACTTGTTTTTGTAGGGAGTGTTTCCTGTGATATGGTATGGCCCAAGATGTGATGTGTATATTGTATGCGATGATCATGTTTTGTAATGTTTCACGACTTGCATGTCGATGAGTACACAACCGGCAGGAGCCATATGGTTGTCTTTATAATTGTGTATGACCTACGAGTCAACTTCTTATACGCCATGTAATAGCTTTACTTTATCGCTAAGTAGTTAGCAATAGTTGTAGTTGCTATTCGTGGTGGAGGCAATCATGGTGGAGTGATGGAGATCATGCCGGAACGCACAAGATGGAGATCATTGCGCGAAGATTGTCTATACCATGTCACATAAAGTTATATGCATGTGATGTTTATCCCTTCATGTATCTTATTATGCTTAGATCGCGACGGTAGCATTATAAGATGATTCCTCACTTAAAGATCAAGATAAAAACTGTGTTCTCCCCAAGTATGCACCGTTGCGAAAGTTCGTCGTTTCCAAGCATCACGTGATGATCGGGTGCTATAGACTCTACGCTCACATACAACGGGTGCAAGCCAGTTTTGCACACGCGGAAATACTTGGGTCTAACTTGACGAGCCTAGCATGTACAGACATGGCCTCGGAACACAAGAACCGAAAGGTTAAGCATGAGTCATATGAATGATATGATCGACATTTTGTTGTCCACCATTTAAACCACATCTCTTCTCGTGATGATCGGATTAGGTGTGGTGAATTTGGATCGTGTTCACTAAACAACTTGAGGGATGTTGAATTTAGTGGGAGTTCATCTAGTAATTTGATTAAGTTGAACTATTTATCATGAACATAGTCTAAATTGTACTTGCAAATACTGTAGATCACATGGCCAAATCCAACTTCAACTTCAACGTTTTTGCTGAGAAGGAAAAGCTTAGAAACAATGGGTCTAACGTCACCAATTGGTTCCGCAATCTAAGAATCATTCTGTCTGGCGGACAAAAGGACTATGTCCTTGGGAAAGCGTTAGGTGACCCCCCTGCTGCAACTGCGCCGGCTGATGAGAAAGCTGTCTATCAGTCGCGCAAAGATGATTATGGTGTGATTAAGAGCACCATGTTGTTTGTTATGGAACCGGAACTTCAAAATCGTTTTGAAACCTATCCCGGGCCCTTTGAGATTCTGGAGGAGCTGAAAACCATGTTTCAGACTCAAGCCCGTTCTGAGAGATATGAGATCTCTGAGAAGTTCTTTAACTGCAAGATGGAGGAAGGGAGTTCCGTTAGTGAGCACGTCATAAAGATGTCGGGCTACAGTCAACGCCTTGAGCAACTGGAATGCACGATTCCAGAGGAGCTCAAGATTGACAGGGTTCTGCAATCACTCCCTCCCAGCTACAAAAGTTTTGTAGTGACTCATAATCAGATTGGCTCCACTGATACGATCACCGAGCTCTTCGCAAAGCTGAAGGCTGCGGAGGTGGACATCAAAAAGGATAATCATGTGTTGATGGTCAACAAGCCCTCCTTTAAGAAAGGTAAGGGAGCAAAGAAGCCCTTCAAGAAGGGCGGCGGCAAGCGCAATGCTCCTGCTGAGAAGAAGCTCAAGTCTGGTCCTAAGCCGGACACTGAGTGCTTCTATTGCAAGGACAAGGGTCACTGGAAGCGCAACTGTCCGAAGTACTTAGCGGACAAGAAGGCTGGCACCATCAAAGGTATATTTGATATACATGTTATTGATGTTTTCCTTACTAGCCCTCGTTGTAGTGCCTGGGTATTTGATACCGGTTCAGTTGCTAATATTTGTAACTCGAAACAGGAGCTACGGAATAGATGGCGGCTTGCGAGGGATGAGGTGACGATGCGCGTTGGCAACGGATCAAGAGTTGATGTGATGCCGTCGGCACGCTCTCCTTAGTTTTACCTTCGGGATTAGTTTTAAACCTTAATAAGTGTTATTATGTGCCTGCGTTGAGCATGAACATTATTTCTGGATCGTGTTTATTGCAAGACGGTTATTCATTTAAATCGGAGAATAATGGTTGTTCTATTTATATGAGTAACATCTTTTATGGTCATGCACCTCTTATGAATTGTTTATTTCTTCTAAATCTCAAAAGGGATGAAACACACATCCATAACATTGAGGCTAAGAGATGCAAAGTAGATAGTGATAATACTACTTATTTGTGGCACTGTCGTCTAGGTCATATTGGTGTAAAGCGCATGAAGAAACTCCATTCTGATGGACTTTTGGAGTCTCTTGATTTTGAATCATTTGACACATGCGAACCATGCCTCATGGGCAAGATGATCAAAACCCCGTTCTCCGGAATGATGGAGCGAGCAACGGACTTGTTGGAAATCATACATACCGATGTATGCGGACTGATGAGTATTTCGACGCGCGGTGGATATCGCTATTTCCTCACTTTTACCGATGACTTAAGTAGATATGGGTATATCTATTTAATGAAACATAAATCTGAAACATTTGAAAAGTTCAAGGAATTTCAAAATGAAGTGGAGAACCATCGTAACAGAAAGATTAAGTTTCTACGATCCGATCGTGGAGGTGAATATTTGAGTTATGATTTTCTCACGCATCTTAAAGCAAGTGGAATCGTTTCACAACTCACGCCACCCGGAACACCACAGCGCAATGGTGTGTCTGAATGCCGGAATCGAACCCTATTAGATATGGTCCGATCAATGATGTCTCTTACTGATTTGCCGTTATCATTTTGGGGTTATGCATTAGAAACCGCTGCATTCACTTTAAATAGGGCTCCATCTAAATCCGTTGAGACGGCACCGTATGAACTGTGGTTTGGTGCTAAACCTAAGTTGTCGTTTCTTAAAGTTTGGGGATGCGAAGCTTACATCAAGAAGTTGATGCCGGACAAGCTCGAACCCAAAGCGGAGAAATGTGTCTTCATAGGATACCCTAAGGAAACTATTGGGTATACCTTCTATCACAGAACCGAAGGCAAAGTGTTTGTCGCAAAGAACGGTTCCTTTCTTGAGAAGGAGTTTCTCTCGAAAGAAGTGAGTGGGAGGAAAGTAGAGCTTGATGAGGTTATTGAACCTTCTCTTGAATTGGAGAGTAGCGCAGCACCTAAAATTGTTCCAGTGCCGCCTGCACCAACAATAGAGGAAGCTAATGACAAGGATCATGAAGCTTCGGACGATGCTGCTACTGAACGTCGCAGGTCGACAAGGTCGCGTGCCCCTCCTGAGTGGTACAGCAACCCTGTCTTGACTGTCTTGTTAGTATAAGACAGTGAACCTACGAACTATGAGGAAGCGATGATGAGCCCAGACTCTGAGAAATGGCTAGAAGCCATGAAATCTGAATTGGGATCCATGAGCGAAAACCAAGTATGGACTTTGGTGGACCCTCCTAGCGACCGAAAGGCCGTTGGGTGCAAATGGATCTTCAAGAAGAAAACGGACGCGGATGGTAATGTTACTGTCTATAAAGCACGGCTTGTCGCGAAAGGTTTTCGACAAGTTCAAGGTGTTGACTACGATGAGACTTTCTCTCCTGTAGCGATGTTTAAGTCCATTCGGATTTTATTAGCAATTGCTGCGTTTCATGATTATGAAATATGGCAGATGGATGTCAAGACTGCTTTCCTCAATGGCAACATTGATGAAGAGTTGTATATGATGCAACCCGAAGGTTTTGTCGATCCTAAGGATGCTGATAAAGTATGCAAACTTCAGCGTTCCATTTATGGACTGAAGCAAGCATCTCGGAGTTGGAACCTTCGTTTTGATCAAGTGATCAAGAGCTTTGGATTTGTTCCAAATTGCTACGAAGCTTGTATCTACAAGAAAGTGAGTGGGAGCTCGGTGACGTTTCTGGTACTATATGTGGATGACATATTAATTATCGGAAATGACATCAACATGCTTAATGATGTGAAGAGTTATTTGAACAAGTGTTTTTCAATGAAAGACCTAGGTGAAGCTGCTTATATATTGGGCATCAAGATCTATAGAGATAGACAAAGACGCCTGATATCTTTAAGCCAGAGTACATACCTAGACAAAGTTCTGAAAAGGTTCAGAATGGATAAGGCAAAGAAAGGTTCAGTGCCTATGTTGTCAGGTAAGATATTGAGCAAGGCTCAGTGTCCAGCTACGGTAAATGATAGGGAAGCTATGAGCAAAGTGCCTTATGCCTCGGCCATAGGTTCTATCATGTATGCCATGCTGTGTACTAGACCGGATGTGTCCAATGCTCTTAGTTTGACGAGCAGATATCAAAATGATCCAGGAGTGGAACACTGGACAACCGTGAAGAACATCCTAATGTACCTAAATAGGACTAAAGAAATGTTCTTAGTCTATGGGGGTGATGAACAGCTTGTCGTAAAAGGTTACGTCGACGCTAGTTTTGACACCGACAAGGATGATTCCAAATCTCAGACAGGATACATTTATATTTTGAATGGAGGAGCTGTGAGCTGGAGAAGCTGCAAGCAAAGCGTGATCGCGGAATCTACAGTGGAAGCGGAATACATGGCTGCTGCAAAAGCGTCAAGTGAAGGAGTTTGGATCAGAAACTTCATCACTGAGCTTGGCGTGGTTCCAAGTGCATTGGACCCACTGGAGATATTGTGTGACAACACTGGCGCCATAGCACTCGCTAAGGAACCAAGATATCATCCAAAGACTAAGCATATCAACCGCAAGTTTCATATAATCCGAGATTATATTGCAGATGGAGATCTGAAGATTAGCAAAGTACATACAGATCTGAATGTCGCAGATCCATTGACTAAACCTCTTCCACGTGTAAAACATGATCAACACCTCAGTGCCATGGGTGTGAGATTGTTACCAGATGTAAACTAGATTATTGACTCTAGTGCAAGTGGGAGACTGTTGGAATTATGCCCTAGAGGCAATAATAAAGATGTTATTATTATAATTCATGTTCATGATAAAGTTTATATTCCATGCTAGAATTGTATTAAGCGGAAACATTAATACTTGTGTGGTTTGTGAACAACACCGTGTCCCTGGTACGCCTCTAAGGACTAGCTCATTGACCAATGATGGTTAAGGTTTCCTAACCATAGACATGAGTTGTCAATTGATAATGAGATCATTTCATTGGAGAATGATATGATGGACAGACCCAAACTAAGCAAAGCAATTAGATCGTGTCATCGTGTTCGTCTTTGCGAAGCTTTTCTTATGTCAAATATTGTATTCCTTAGACCATGAGATAATACAACTCCCTGGTATAGGAAGAAAGCTTTGAGGTCATCAAACGTCATCCTATGAGAGGGTGATCATAAAGGTGTCTCTCAGGTGATCGGAAAGTATCTGTTGGGTTGTATGTATCGAGATGGAATTTGTCCCTCCCAAGTCGGAGAGATATACTTCGGGCCCACTCGGTAATCGATATCAACACCGCTTGCAAGCATGTGGTTAAGGAGTTAATCACAAAGTGATATCGGATTACGGAACGAGTAAAGTACTTGCTGTGAACGAGATTGAACTAGGTATGACGGTATCGACGATCGAATCTCGGGCAAGTAAAATATCGCGAGACGAAGGGAATATATATATGGGATTGATTGAATCCTGGCATCGTGGTTCATCCGATATGATCATCGATGAATGTGTGGGAGTCAATATGGGTGCCCAGACCCCGCTGTTGATTATTGATAGAAGATCATGTCTGCATATTCTCGAACCCGCAGGGTCACACACTTAACGTGTCTTGACGCTAGGATAGATTGGATAATTGGTTTATGAATTTTTGTTTGGAGTCTCGGATGGGATCCGGGACATCAGGAGAGGTTCCGGAATGGTCCGGAGAATAAGATTCATATAAGGCAGTGCAGTTTTTGGAGTTCGGAATTGTTCCGGGTTAATCGGTATTGTACCGGAAGCTTCTAGAACCTTCCGGAAGGGGACCAACGTGGACCCACCTTCCGGGAGGGGGCATGGGCCTATGAGGGAGTGTCCTAGCCGCATTGGGCCAGGGGCACAAGGCCCCATAGGGCCCAGCCGATCCTAGAGAGTTTAAATCCTTTAAACTAGAGATAGGGTTTCTAGAAGAGGGGAGAGTCCATGCCCCCCACTCCTTATCCTTTGGGCTTGGGGGAAGGGCTAGGGCTGCGCCCCCCTCTATATAAAGAGGGGTGGGGGCGCACCAACCCCCCACACCTTCCCCTCCAACCCTAGCCGCCCTGCTGCCCTTCCTCTCTCCCTCCCGACTGCTTATAGGCGAAGCCCTGCTGCAGAAATTCTCCACCATATACACCACGCCGTCGTGTTGTAGATCCAATCTATCTCTCCACCATACTTGCTGGTCCGAGGAAGGAGGAGACGTCGAGGTGCTGCACGTGTGCATCTCACGGAGGCACCGCCACTTGTGGTGCTAGATCGGATCGGATCGCGAGGAGGAGAAGCGAGTACGACTACATCACCCACGTTCCGACGAACGTTCCGCTGTGCGAATCTTCAAGGGTATGAAGATCTAATCCAATCTCTCTCGTTGTTTGCATCTCCTAGATTAGATCTTGGCTTTCCCTCTGTTCGCTCCGTAGAAAATTTTGATTTACTATGCCGCGAACCCCTTCAAAACAAAAAGGATATATAAAAACAACAGACTGGGCAACAGCTCAAAGGCTCATTATATACAACAAAAGCCACTGCGTGGCACAACAATTGTTCATCAAGCGAATTACAGCAAAGGTAGAAGGTAACTATCCTAGAACTACAAATACAAAGCCTAAGCAGCTGCATCCTGAGTGGCCTCGGAGCCAGAGCGCCTGCCCTTGACCTCCTCGTGCTGCTTCGCGGCATACTCCGCCAGAAGGTCAATAAGTTTCGGCCAATAGTGCTTACAGCGGGCAGCGAAGAGAGCGAAGGCTAACTTGGAACCGTTGGGGACCGTTGGCATCTGGGAGGTGACCTGATGAAGATCCAGCTCCGCTCCAGACACCATGGACATGGCCAGCCCCATGGATGCGCCGATGCCCTTCTGCTTGCGCTTGTAGGCTGCAGGCGCATCCACTGACAACGCATCTGCCAACAAGTTGACATCCTCAAGGGAAGCGCCCTTGGGAACGAGCTCCTTGTAGAAGCGCCCGAGGACCTCCTTGGCTTTGGCAAGAGAGCCAACCACAGTACTGCAGCGGTCTTCGACCGCCGCAGTAGCATCATCCAAAGCACTATCGTGCTCCAGGGCACTGCGGTTGAACTCAATGCCTGCGGCATCTAGAGAAATGGAAAAAGCATAGAGACAAGGCAGCCAAAATAGAACATACAGGCGAAATCACTCACCCGAAATAGCTTTGGCAGCAGCCATCTGCTTCTCGGCAACCTCCTTCTCGCGCGAAGCCGCGGCGGTAGCGAGCTGCTGCTCGCGGTCCGTAGCTCCTGCTGCAGGCGCTCCTTGGCCGCAGCTGCGTCAGCTAGCTCCCGCTCGAGGCGCTCCTTCGCCCCAACGACATCTTTGGACTTTTTCTCCGCTCGCCCAAGGATCTTTTTGAGAGCATCAAGCTCGCGGTGGGCAGTGTTATTATCATCTGCGAAAAGCCAAAGAATGTACATGAGCTCAACAAGCTAGCAAGCACACGAAAAAATAGAAGATTAGTTATGGATGCACCTTGAAGCTGCCGCATGCTAGCCTCCAACGCCAGGTGCTGCTTCACCAGCTGGTTCGCACCTTGCACAAAAGGCTGCAAGAAGAAACAACTTGTCAAGCCAAGGGCTCAAGGGCTGCGCCCAAGGAACAAGCAAATGATCAAGCATATGAAAAACGCTTAGGGGCTGCCCCAAGACACGCAAATAAGAAGCAACGATCAACATATCATACAAAAATACGGATCAGGGGCTCCCCCCACAGCAAGAGAGAACACACTTACATGCTCAGACGGCGACTCCGAATGTCCGACTATAGTCTTCCGGGAGACGATCACCCAAGCCTCCTGCGGAGAGGGGTTCGGAGCAGTGCCCCCAGAGGTGACCACCGTCTGAGAGGGAGCAGGCGTCATCTTCGAATCCCCCATCATCTCCTAAGTGGCATCGCTAAAAGAGCCCTCAGAGGAGTGGCAGCAAAGGAAAACACCAGTCAAAGACAAGAAAACAACAAGAAAAGGTAGCAAAAAGCATCCGAAGGAACTTACGAGTCCATATTGCTCAAGTTAAAAACAGGCAAGGCCCTCTTGCCCTTCTTCTCTTCCTTCTTCCTCTTTGCCGGCGGCTGCGGTGCTACAGCCCGCATAGGCACGACCGGGATGGGGGAGGAAGAGGCACCATCACCTCCACTGCTACGGACAAGGCATGGTGGGTCCCTAGGAGTTGGCGGAGTCGAGGCATCCAAAGATTCGCTTGAGCTCTGTGCCCGCTTTCGGGTCCGCCCCTCGCTTGCCTCGGGGGCTTCCTCAGTCGGTGACTGCACTGGAGGAAGCTCGGACACGGAGTCCACGATTTCATTGTCCGGCGCATCCGGAAACCATTAGGGTAGCGGCGGCACCATGCCAGGTACCTTGAACTCCTGCACAATGAAGACAAACTTTCAGAAAATATAATTGCAAAGGAAACACACTCGAAAATAGCGCTACGTGCATGTCCTAGATCTACACCTGCGGAACCGGTTGAGAGGCACTGAACGGAGGGGTCCGCGACTTTCCCGGAAGGTCCTCGTCGGCCTTGTACTTTAGCAGTGGCCGGAGGACCCTGTCAAGGTACCCCTTAGAGAGCTCCTCAGTCGCAAGTCTCGTTGGGTCATGGCGGCTAGAATAAAGGAACATCGGGTGCGCCCTAGCCTGGAGTGGCTGCACCCGACGCTTAAGAAAGGATCTCTTCGGCTGGATTTTCTTGGTGGAGTCGAAAGGGGCAAGGCCAAAGTTTTGCCCGTCCACTGTGGAGTCGCGGATATAAAACCACTTCCTCCGCCAGTTCTGGACGGACTAGAACATAGAGAAAGATAAGAAAAGAGAAGTAGATCGAAGAGAAATGACGCAGCCGCCAATCGGATAAACTCCGTCGGAGCCGGATTGCCTCTTCACGGAATAGAGCTTCCGGAAAAGGCCAAAGTGCGGCTCTATGCCAAGCCAGCACTCGCAAAACGCAACAAAGCAAGCGATGTGAAGAAGAGAATTGGGGGAAAGATGGTGGAGTTGAATGCCATAGAAGAACAACAGTCCACGGAGAAAGTCGTGGACTGGGAAAGAAAGGCCACGAATAATGAATGCGATGAACATCACCCGAAACCCTGCAGGAGGACGGGGAAATACCACGTCGCCCTCACGCATCTCCGTACGCCGCCACCCACCATCGGTGAAACGAGTGGCGGTGGTGCCCTTCTTGCCGCCAGCGGCGGCACTGGTGGAGATCTTCTTCGATTTCACCATTGCAGCACAACGATGGCGGCGGTGCGAGCGCAGGAAGGAGGGGAAAGATCGGAGAACTTCCAGCGCACAGCGAGACACGCTCAAGAAAATGGAGGAAGTAGAAAGCAAGTGGCTACGGTGAAAACAAACAAAAGTTTTCCCCACAGTTATAAGGACGAAGACGATGTATAGGGACCGTTCATCGGGAAGCCCTAGCTCCAGCATCAAATCCAACCATCCACGTGTCAGCACAACAGCGAACCGTCGCTCACACGCCATCCACTATGCACGGAAACCAAGGAGACGCCGTAATTCTCACCATGTCCCGCGTGACCAGTCAACTCCAAGTCATAAAGTGGGACCCACGTTCGTCCAGTCACGTCACCTCTGGCGCTGCAGACGATTGAGGTCACCGATCGTCATCACTGACGTCATCAAAGCCATACTGGCAAGGGTTATAAATCTTTGGCTAAACAGCTAAAGTACTCACTTGAATCTACGATTCGAGCAACTACTCGGGGGCTACTCCTATCAGGAGCGCTGGCCGCGCACCCGAAGCATGAATAAGGTACTACGCCAATAATCTACTCTTCGAGTCCTACGTCGAGTCTACGACTCCACTACGGACTCGGGGGCTACTCCCATAGGAAGGATTGATTCAAGCATCCGAAAAAATTGTGTCCTACAGACCTGAAGCAAACAATGGATGAATTAAAGTCTCTACTCGAGTCTACGACTCGAACAGACACTCAGGGGCTACTCCCATAGGGAGCGCTGGTCGCGCACCCTATGAATTCTTCGACTTCGATCCCTTGGATCAGAATGCAAAATATTTTTGGCAACTTTGCCCCAACCAACTCTAAGTGAGTAACTCTCTCCTTGGCCACCCGAAACAACTCCACGGTGATAAAATTTCGG
This sequence comes from Avena atlantica, assembly GCA_910589765.1. Lineage (NCBI taxonomy): Eukaryota > Viridiplantae > Streptophyta > Magnoliopsida > Poales > Poaceae > Avena > Avena atlantica. The sequence continues at coordinate 136,319,647 of OU342739.1, forward strand.
ATGTTGTGTCTATGACGCAAAGATAAGACCTAGAGATACCGTCTGATGGCCTGGTAACACACCCAACTGCGATGTGCTAGTAAAAATCCGTGCCAACAGGCATGATGAAAATCCCGACGGATGCGTGGGGTACATCATTTGAAAACTACTGGGATTCGACTCCTGTAAGACCTCCATGGCCTGAGTTGAATTACGCCAACATTTGTTCCGGGTTCGAGTCGAGGGACTCGAATCTGAAGAAGATCGTGTTGTTTTCTCCTAAGACAGTTAACTGAACCTGATCCGTCGGGAGAGTCAGGCACATGCATCAACAATCCCTACACACTAAAATCATTCTATGATGAGCAGAAACAACTGCACCCGAAATATTGAAGAGTCCTCAGCCGAATCTGTGATTCGACTGAACACTCGGGGGCTACTGACATGGTTATACCCTACAGGTACACGACATTAGCATACCTGGTCCAGCCCAAGGAAGGCCCACAAGAATATACGTGGCCCATGAAGATTTTCGGGTGGCCCAAGCCCATGATGTCTTTGGATCCTTGGAGAGCAAGACTAGAACAGATAGAATATTCAAAGGGACAAACCCTAAACCTATAACCGACTCGATCTAAGCTCGGGACCTGCCTACCTCTATATAAAGGCTAGGAGGGCACGACGAGGAGGATCTCTCTCATACCACCGCATACGCGCCTCCACACCATATTGCATCTGCGCACCCTTGTAACTTTTGGTTCCGCTGTAATCAAGAGCAGACAAGCAGGAGTAAGGTTTTCCCTCTGGGGGCCTGAACCTGGGTAAATCTCGTGTCCCCTAGTTGCTTGTCTGTTCACCGTTCCGCGATCTCCAGCACCCCCATCTTCTCCAAAACCCAATGTAACATCCCAGGATTAGCACCTAGAATTATAGAGGACACATGTGTGTGCATTGCATTCATGCATCAGAAAATCCGGGGAATTTTCGTGCAAAACGAAAGAAGCTATAGAGGGATCGGGATCTCTCTTGTACTGATGGAAACTTCGGAGCAAGTGCGATAGATTTCGACATGACCTTTATAGAATTCCTTGTTTAGGGGAAAGTTGCTCAAGCATGTATTTGAATTTCAAATATGAAATTCAAATGAATTTATAAAATTCAGAAATGGAAATTAGAAACACTTAATAACTTGAATTGAAGTGATTACAAAATAAAATGATATAAAAAGATTTCTTTATTAATATATATATAGTATTACATCGATCTTTTACAACAAATGAATAAAAGTAAAGTATCAGGAATTAAATAAGCAGAAAAAGAAATTACATTACTGAAATAAATAAAAGATATTTTTATTACAACAAAATAAATATGACATTGTCTTTACAAAAGAATTGTAAAAGAAAAAGGAAATAAGTAAACTTTATTAAATAAGATACAAATCCTTACAAGTTTCAACTAACAAAGATAAAAATGAACTTTATTACATTAATAAAAGAATACAATATTATTTACAATATTTAAGAATCAAATCAAGTTGTAAAAGAATTAAAAAGAAAACCTAAACTATTTTCCGAATTGGTCCTATGTCTTCTGTTCTTCAACTCTCCTTATTCTTCACCCTGCAAAACAAAACAAAACAAAACAACAAGACAAGGAAGAAACAGAATGGGGACTTGGTTAAAGTAGTGCTCTCAGTTTGACAGTGTAATGCACTGTTCAGCACATCACTGAGCTAATCTTATAAAAAAGGGGCAAGTTTCACCAACTCATAGTATTTGTCCTTAATCAGATAAATTGCCTCAGTACAACCTCATTGGCAGTAATTTGTGGGGCAAGTTTCACCAAGATAAGCAAAAGAAAAATATCCATGATGGATAAGAACAAACCAGCTGAACTGATCCTCACTGAATAAATATCTTAGTACAATGGAACTTAAACCAGAGAGACCACCTCACAGCTGCTTAGTCATTGCATGTTTGTGTGTTGTCAACACACGACAGCCACAAGGGAAGATAAGAACACATCCGTAGTAGCAGAGTACCACATTTTTGGTCACTTACCACACATCTCCTTCCACCCCAGTTCAGTTCTTAGCACTAGAACTCACTAGTAGCACTAGATAGCACAACACCCATTCTTTTATCTCCTTTCTGTTTATCACACCTCAAGAACAGATTGTTCTCATAGCACCACAAGAGCCGCCTAGATTCCCACCACACCACTTGTACCATGGTTGCTTCGAGAAGCCCTCCAATGGCAAGGACAAGGTGGAGAAGGCCAGGCTATAGCTGCTGTAGTTGGTGGAGTAGTAAAAGGAAAGGGGAGAAGGATATCAAGATACAACAACAACTGATCAAGGTCCAACAATAGAACAAGCTTCAGGAAGCCAAGGTAGAGTAGTAGAAACTTTGGAATAGAAGTAGTGTATTCATATCTGTTTATATCAGCACCAGAGACTAAGGAAAGGAATTTTTAGAGAAAGATTTTCTCAGTTTGCAAAGAAATGCTTTGCAAAATCATCATAGAAATCTTGAGGTCAACACAGTAATTTCTTCCATACAATGGTCTCAGCCTTAGCATCATATACAGGGATGCTTTCCAAATATTTCCATCATCTAATCATAGAAAGGATGGTCCCATATAGTACAGCCAAACAGATAGCAGCAGATCATGCCATCTGAAGGATTGTTGTGCACCTTCCAAAAGGAGGCACCACAGCAAAAAGCTCCAGGTAGCAGAAGCCACCAGAACAAGCTAGCAGAAATAACTCAGTTTTTCAAGCCATTCAAAGCTATTCTAAATCATTTCTCTAGTTAAAATTACTAGAGATCATTTAAAATTTTACTTTTGACATCATGGACAGATAAAATTCATCTAGACTTGTTCTTGAAATAAGAATCTAGTTAATCTAGGGAAACATCCTATACACATTTACTTGATGAAAGCTGGGTGTGCACATTGCAATTGCACACAATATAGTTCTATGTAGAGGATCTACTCATACAACAATTTTAGCTACAGCTACAACTAGAACTTAATCAGGAAACCCAAGACTTAGCCAACACATTTAATTACATCAGAAAAATCATTAAGAACATCCAATAACTTGAAAAGTAAATAAAATATATCAAATAATAGGTGTAGGAACTACTTATATCATGCATATGTGTGAATCAGATAGTGAATTGTCATTCAAACCAAGAATAAAAGCTACTAGGAAAAACTACCTGAAGCATTAAATCATTCAATCATAGAAGGAACAGATCAGATACTAAAAGGAATATTGCATGTAGATAGAGGGATTATTTGCCAATACAAACCATTTAAATGGTCATGAGATCATCAGGAAACCACTGACCACTACTTGTATTTATCAACATGGTTAAGAAGTTAATTTAGAACTCCAACCCAAGAACAAAACTAATAGGATCATCTAGAACTAAAGCAACTGGTACCATAACCTAGACAAGTGCATCTTGGCTATCCTGTGAATACCAAATTTACACATCACCACAACAATACTTTAGGATTTATACGTCTGACTATCTGAGATAGATTAATTATCTTAATCATAGGAGTAACACATGTCCAGTAACACTATTTGATCACAAATGATTTCTAGAACCAACAGATATGCTGCCAGACTCTAAGTTAATCAGTAGTACAGACCAATTCCAAGATTTCCAGAACCTAAACCTGCATTTTACACCTAAACGACTTCATCGGCTCGAAGACCGGTCACATGAGAATTACCTGACTAGAGGCATGGTTGATGGAGTAGAAAAGAAGGAAGACGCCGGGGTTGCATACCAGAATGCCGTCCCTCCGGCATTAAAGATTGGAGTAGACCATAGTAGCTGCTGCAGTACCACACCGGTGTGAGAAGTGCGGGAGCAACAAATTGGGATCGAGGAGGGAGATGTTCTAGTCTTCCTCGAGCAGCAGCTGGGACATGGGGGTCAGAGTAGCCGTGTCGGTGACCTTGCCGAATCCTCATGGCTAGGGTTCCATAGGAACCAGAGGGGAGTTGACCGAGGGCAAAGGAGAGTGAATCGGCGGCTGAAGTCGACGGAGAATGGCCAGAAAAGATTATGCAGAAGAATAGCAATACCAGCGGGAGCTGGAACTGGCCGGATCAATACCCACGACGGCATCAGGCCTGAACAAAAAGGCATTAGGGACAAATTCGATAGGGCCTCAAAACCAAATCAAAATAGAGGGCCAGATCGGCCAGTCGGCGGTGGAGCTCCAGCGGTAGGCGACGGCAGCCGCAACATCCTGGTTCTGCCGGAATCGGGCCGACAGCGGTGGAGAGTGGAGCCAAAGGAGGAACGGGGAGGTGTGTTTGCGGTCAGGTGTGTGCGTGCGTGGAGTGAGAGAGGAGAGGGGAAGGGTCGGGGTGAAGTGCCCCGAGCCTGGCCTAGCTGGGCCGGGCCGTCCAAAGTGGCCAGCCAAACAGACTATAGGTGGAACCTTTGGGCCTAGTTTTATATATAAAAAAAATCAATTAAAGAATAAAATAAAATCTACCTAAATGCCCTTTTGACACTAAAAAAATATAAAATAATCCCAAAAATACATATGATATATCAAAATGACCACAAAAATAATATCTACCTAATAAAAATATAATTTAGTTATTTAAAATAAATATAAATTAAAATAATTATTAACACCATTAAATCTTAAATGAAATTTTATAAAATAAAACAAAAAGCCCTAAAAATAAATAAAAATCATTTTTGTGTATCAATATAACTCTACTATTTTATGAAAATACTAACTTAGAGTTTTACAAATAAAACATAAAGCAAATATTTAAAGACACTTAATTATTTGATGAATTCTATAAAAATAAATATAATACTTAAAAATAAATAAAATTCATTTTTAAGGTCTTGAATAAATATATTACACTATAAAAATATTAAATATATTATTAGAAAAGTCTTTAATATTTTAATAATAAATCCTTACCTAATACCTATTTTGTGAATTCTTTAAAAACAATTCTTAAGTAAGAAATAATCAAAATTCTTATAAAACCTTGAGCAATTAGTGTCTTAGTACTAATTCCAAACCCATAACTTGAATTCATAATCAAACTTAAGTATAACTTTTAACTTTAAAATATTCTTTTAAAAATCTTATTAAGAATACTTTTACATAAATGTTGGGTATCACCCATTTATATTCATCTAATCATTCACTTAAATAGAAAGTGAATAATTCCACACCTTAGTTATACCTATCATAAATCTAAAACTTGGGAATAATTAACATATATTACATATTAAGTTTACTTAACCTTTTAAAGTTAACTTTAATCTCAAACGCTTATAAACATCTTGTCTAATAAACTACTTATGTTTTTATAGTTAACTTTGGTCTATTTAACTTAAGACATAAAGCATCTCAAGTCCAAACTAATAAATCAAACACCAAAAGACATTGATCATGTTCTATTAACAATGATGATTGTTTAAACCTTAGAAAGGAAATCTTTTCTTCAAATGTTATTCTTTTTGCCACTTCAAGCAACAACTCTAGGATAGTTCTTTCAAACCTTAATAATCCAATACATAGACTTCCATTCTAATCACCAAATAGCCACTAATCTAAATCTTAAATTACTATTGCACTCTACTTTCATATCTTGAAAATCAAAACTTCAAATCTCTATAGATGCACTTCAGGTGAATTAAAAATTTGAAGATAAACCAACTCTTAAAGGAATCACCTAAGTTCACTTCACTTACAGTATTAGGGATTCACTTTGGGAATTTTACAAAATGCATATCATTACTTATGCATAACAGCATCTTGCTTCTTTAAACATTAGTCCTTATCGGACCAATGATGCTAATTTCAGATATTGGATCTTATATTGTCTCGAAGACCATGAGTGTATAATCTTGCAATCACAAAAGGCAAGTTCACACTTGCTCATGTACTTTGATTATTTTCTGTAAAGTATTTTACAAATACAGTCTTGTCATCACCTGCATTTCAAAAAGGTCCGAAAACACTATTTTCCTAATAATATGATTATAGGTTATTTACCATGAGGTAATAACCTACTATGAAAGTTCTAGTGGTAAAGGAACATATTATCTAGGACTTAACAACCAATGTCGACAGTGATTCTTGCGCCGTATATCACGCGTTAAACATGAGATTTGGAATGGGACAGAGAAGTCAGTTGTATCTTCTTCCTCTCGCATGAAGCCGGATGTGCAGGTCATGGCTGTTATCACTCGTAGCGTGCATATTAATTGGTAATTCGTAGAGGATATGCAGCATATGGGTGTGAACCCTCATCGTCCCACGATAGTTTCTGTCAACTAACGGTTTGTACAAACCATTGCCGTAATTCAATATGTGGGCATGGTGTACACCAAGGAGGCATGCGGGGTCGCGAAGGGGGCAGTGATTGGCTTGGATCTTAGACTAGGACCCATACCAAGGAAGTATGGACAAGGTCATGACTTGGTTGTGCAACAAGGCTAAGGTCTCTCATGGGTAAAGTAATGCACCTCTGCAGAGTGTAAGAACTATAACTTGTTACTCCCTGTTCCGGGAAGGCGCTACGAACACGGCGGGAAAGGAACTCCATGAAAGTTCTATTAAACCCGTGAAGGCTGACGGACATAGCTTTTCAGAATAAAAGCAACCTTTGAAGAAATGTTTACGAAAACCTGCATTGCCGACGACCTATGGTCTGTGGCTGTAGATATAGTGCATCAAACACTCCTTTTCTAGTGAACTTGCTGAGTACGCTCATACTCAAAGTATCTTCTTAACCCTTGCTAGGTTCTAAAGCCAATACAGACGATGTCTACATCAAGTTATGCTCCAGGAATCATCATCAAAAGTTAAAGATCTTCAATGAAGTCAAGAAAGTCAACATATACATCAACTCAAGTGAAGACGAAGTTACTGATTAGATAGGAATTTAATCTCTAGCCATAGAACCTATTTCTGTAGTATATTGCAATAGCAGCAATGCCAGACCAATAGTTCAGATACTAGTCTTATTAGTATGATAGTTGCTGAGTTGTTTATTTCTGATTCTTCTTTGTTAGAAGTTTCTTTCTCTCTCTTTAACCTAGAGTGTTCTCTGGATCTTATATAAAGAGTTGAGTTGTAACCTATAGTCATGTCTTGGACCTGCTGTGTTTCTGTTGTACCACTCTGAGGGATGTAATACTAGTGAACGGTGTTTCATTGGTGTTATGTCTACGACTATAGTGTACTACATCATGCAGTAGTATGCTGGGTCACCGCACCCAAGCTCATAACAATGGGCATTGACGAGATCGATCCTCGTCAAGTGCAACTTTTGAAGCTCGCTGTGATATCATGTCTGAATTTTGCCTTATTCATAAAGATGTCTATGAGTCTTTGAGTCTTTGGGGACTTTCTAAAGGAGGAGAAGAAATATCTCTTACCAATAATGCAACTTTATTACCCATTGGAATAGCTGAAGGTGTGTTCACAAAAATCTCAGGAAAAATGGTGTCTACTGATTATCTTGTTATTGAATGTGTAGGAAAAGGGCAGATTACACTTGGAAGATCCCTGCTAAAACACCTTGGAGCAATAATAGATGTGGGAAAAGGCATTATGAATTTTGCTCCTCTTGTAAGAAATCATATATTCCCTAGAGACAAGAAGAAAGGTAGGAGCAAGAGAGTTCATGTTAATGCTTCTTCATTTGAAAATATTTGAGTCTTGCTTCTTGTGCCTAACTTAAAGGCGTTAGAGAAAAGTACTTGTTGGGAGATAACCCAAGAGTTTTATTGAGTCTTGGAAGTTATTACTTCACTAATGACCTCTCATTATCCTTTTTGTTTGCTTTTTGTGCCAAGAATGACCTCTAGTGAGAGAGAAGTAAGATTTGGGGAGTTGTCATATCTGTCAGAGAGTCAAGGCGGGACATCAGAGACCCGCAGGACTTTTGCAACCATTGCAGATTCTAGAATGGAAATGGGATTCAGTTAGAATGATTTTATCACCGGTTTGCCTACATCTAGTAGGGGAAATGACTCTATATGGGTCATAGTGGATAGACTGTCCAAAGTAGCCCATTCTTACCTGTCAAGACCACTTACCAGAGCTTGAAGCTAGCAGAGTTGTATAGTGCTAGAATAGTCAGTTTGCATGGAGTCCCCTAGAACATTGTATTGAATCGAGGAACCCAGTTTACCTCAAGATTTTGGAAGAAAGTCTAAGAAGGATTAGGAACCAGACTGGATTTCAGCATAGCTTATCATCCTCAGACTGATGGACAAATGGAGCGAGTAAACTGAATACTCGAAGATATGCTGAGAGCTTGTGTGTTGGAATATGGATCTAAATGGTAAGACTGTCTGCCTATCGCAGAATTTTCATACAACAACAGTTACCAAGGCAGTTTGCAAATGGCCCCATTTGAGTTCATGTATGGAAGAAAGTGTTGTACCCCTCAGAATTGGTCAGAAGTGAGAGAGAGTCAGATTTTCGGACCCGACATCCTACGAGAAGCCGAAGAGAAAGTTCACAAGATCTGTGAGCACCTCAAGACCGCCCAGTCCAGATAGAAGAGTTATGCCGAAAAGAGACGTCGAGACCTAGCCTTCAATATCGGAGATTTCGTGTATCTGAAAGTATCACCCTTGAAAGGAAATGCAACGTTTCCAACTCAAAGGAAAGCTTGCCCCCTGGATATATCAGACCCTTCAAGATTTTGAATCGCCAAGGAGAAGTATCATGTCAACTAGAACTGCCGGAGGAGATTTGAGCCGTGCATAATGTGTTTCATATCTCATTACTTCGCAAATGCCTAGAAGTCCCGGAGAAGACCAAATTTTCAAGAATATTGATCACAGAACCATAGAGATCAACGAGGACCTAACATATCCTGAATTACCCATTCATATTTGGAAGAAGCCTTCAGAACCACCAGGACCCAGAGTATCAAGTTTCTCAAGATCCAGTGGAGTAACCATACTGAAGAAGAAGCTACCTGGGAACGAGAAGATTACATTAGGACTGAGTTTCCAGATCTCTTTAGTTCCTAGTTTTCTTTTTTTAATCTCTGGATGAGATTTTTTTTAAGGGGGGAAGGTTTGTAGCATCCCAAAAATATTAAGCAATATTATCAAGTTCCAATCACCCAAGTTTAGGGCTAACAAAACTTTTGTTATTAAAATCAATATCAATGCATGTGTGTGTGATGAATGCATGAATGCTTGCAATGACTTGTTTGATTGCTATGAATGGCAAGGATTGGTTTAAAGATGAAAACAACATCATCTAAATCATTTCCAAGCAGAATCAAATCAAGAGAAATTGAAATATAAATACTATGAGCAAATGGTCATTTTGACCAAAGTTAACCACTAGACCACTTTGAGTGTTTCTAGTCCAAGATTTCTAACAGAAACAAATCCAATTCTTTTCACCCCTTTGCTAGACCAAGTACAAGTGAACCCAAGCCCACTTTACAAACCAATAGAAATAGATTGCAAATCTATTCAAATGAAAATTCAAAATTGAATCAAGTGTAGGTACTAAGATTACCATTTCTCAAAACCCAACTAAAACCACTTAACCTGAATCAACCAGTGCTGCACAGAGACCATGTAGACCAATACTAACATCCACCAAAAAGGAAATTTCAAATTTCAAACATTTTTCTCTTACGGCCATTTCATCGAACACCTTTTGAGCACAAATTAAATAAAGCAACAAACACTATAGTGATCAGTGTTCTTGCCAAACTGGTGTCCCATTTTGCAACCAAAGTACTCCAGTATGTCACCTACCACTCCCTGCAATCCTAGCCCACTGTGCACGGCCAGTTCATCAATGGCATGCATGCACGACCACCCCCTTGTCCACCTCAACATCGACAGCACGACACAAGCATCGCCAGCCTCGCCTACCATGTCTAGCACGTTGCCCGTGATCCACTGCCCCTTTAGACCAGCCCCAACTCAAGGATAGAGAGAGGAGAAGCCGGGAACATCGTGCCTGAGCCATTGTCGACCATGCTGACGCGCACCTACAGTTCACGCCCGTTCCCGCTCAACCCGACCACCTCGATCTCTCTCCGCCCGCCTAGAGGATCACCAGTTTCCCATGAGCACTACGGACATCCCCGTTTGAGCTCCCATGCCCCGTAGTCGCCGGTCGCCACGAAGTTCGCCGCCAGCATCATCAGTGTGCACCGAAGCTGCCGACCACTACAGGCCTCCATTTACTGAGCCATGATGTCCGTGATGACCACCAGGAGACCGCCCACCGTCCTATCCTCTGAACCATCCCACTAGCTCGTTGTGACACCAGCCCCGACGACCTCTGCCCATGTCGTGATGCACCCCTCGCCCCGCTATAAAAAGGGAGCTCCCCCGCACCAACTCTTCACACCATCGCACTCCACACATCCTCAGCAATGCCTCCGAGCAACCCCAGAGCAAGACGCTGCCCGTAACTCCCCAATTCCACCAGAGACCGCCGCGGCAGGAGGAGAAGGGCGCCGTCGATTTAGGCCACCACAGGAGCCGCCACCGGTACTAGGAGAACCACCAGAGCTGCCTTGTTCTTTTGACCCCGTGGCCGACCCTCGCCGAAGCTCCGGTAAGCCTCCCCCGACCCTCACTGACCTTGCTAGGGTTTCTCCCCGTCATGTCCTGTTCCGGTGAGGAAGATGGATGTGAGCCATTGATCTGGGATCTAATCCTACGGTCAAAATCCTCCGATACCCTTTCGGCATCCCTATCTCACTGACGGGTGGGGCCATCCTTTAAGTCAGCCCGCGCGTTGCGCTATGCGCAGTGGGCTGGCCCATTTAGCTCTCCCGCGCAACCCAGTAATTCAAATCTAGATTTTCCAATTTAGTTCAAACTCTAGTTCTATCAGTAGATTCAAAAATCAATTCAGAGAGTTTTACTAAAGAAAATTGCGTGAAACCAATTTTGCTAGAAAGGTAATGAAAGTTTTAATCCAAGCCCGTTGGATTCAAACCATTTGGAATTATAGATCACCTATAGTAAAAATAACAAGGAAGAGACTTTTCTGTATTCAAACATTTTTCAAAAATCAACCATAAATGCTTTTGAGTTGATTCCAACTCTCAAAAATCACATTTGACAAGATCTTTCCGAATATGTAAAAAGATCTAGGTTTACTTGCAGTAATTATGGACAAGTATTAAAAGAATGCCCCATAGTCATTTCTAGTCACTTTAATTAATTAAAATAATAATGTTAAACCTTATTAAATTGTGACACCACTCTAAATCACATTCCCAAGTATTTAAATATGTGGTTATGACATGTGTAAAGATGATCCCATATTTTAATTGGAGAATATTAAATCTTAAGTAGTTTTCAATGAGTAGAAATTACTTTTCTAAAATAAAATAAATAAGACCAAGTCTTCATTTCATGTGATGATTGTGATGATGTTAGATCATCTAGTGTGAACCTCTATGTGCCAAATAGAAGAAGTTAAGTATTGCTTGGTGATTGTGTACCTCAGATTTATTTATAGACGCTAGTACTGACCAAGGATACGAAGAGGGAGGAGACTACTACGAAGAAGAAGGAGAGGAGAACTTCAATCACTGCACTACTCAAGGCAAGCTACTAACTATGCAAGCTAAGCTAAAACCATGCAAGCCACCCTTTCAAGCTAGATAACTTATGCAATGCATTAGGCATTCTTTGATTATACAACCTTGATCATACCAAATCCCAGTTTTACTTGCAAGCTTTATTATTTTATTTCTTTATCAAAATTCTTTATTTACTTTTACTTAGTGACTTGTGAATTTTGGAAAGATATTATAGGTAGCATAAAGAGCATAAAACTTGGCCTAAGTTAGATAGAACTAGATGTCATACTAAGGCATGGGATCTAGATTTGGATAGTCACGCTTTATTAGCACCCTTCATTAGTGATTAACCCCAACTTTAGTGGCTAGTGCTAAGCATAAAAATTGATCACTTTAGATGGGAATACTTGGTGAAAATGATTATGAAAACCTTAGAATGATGAGTAATTCTAATGAAATGTTTTGACATGGTTTATGAACACCAGATGATTTTGATGATGAAAATGTTGAGGCATGAGCCTTAGCCCTTTTATAAAACTGATGGTTGGGTTCAGATGCGATACCATTCCAACTTTACCGTACAACCACAATACCCGAATTTGGGTAGGGCTTGATTGGAAGTTTATATATCTTAGTATGGGTTCCCTTGCGGAAGAGGTTTGAGCTGAGGCTACCTCGAGATGATTGTCCACCTGTGCAGTTCCCAAGATGACAGATGGTCATGGTTGGGAGTCCAAACTCATAGGGGAGGTGCCTATACTAGGGTGTGTAATTGATAGGTTAGGATTGATTATCCGCATACTGAGTATGGTGATTCAGGATTGTTCCTGATGGATGTATTGAATGTTGTGGTGAAAGTGTACCACCTCTGCAGAGTGTCAGACTATTCGAATAGCCGTGTCCGCGGTTATGGACAGTTGGAGTGGCCATACGGTTCCATCGTCAGATGTTTTCAAAATGACTTGTGAAATGAATCATGACTTTTACTTGACCACAACAGGGCTGTGACATGAAAACTAAGTTCCCACTTAGGTGTTGTAGAACTTTAAACTAATTTTCTTTACTTCAAAACTCAGTTAGAGATAAACCTGGTTTTTTGCAAAACAACCTAGAGCTTAGGATTCCTACTCAAACTACCTTTCTTGTTAGTATTAGTTTGCGAGTACTTAAAGAGTACTCATGGCTTTGTCCCTGGCTATTCCTATGGCCAGACTATGAGGAGGACTACCAGGATGATGGAAAGCAGGAAGTCTATGACGACTAGGATCAATCTCCCATTGTCAGCATTGCCTGTGACACTGAAGATGGAGCTTCGACCATGCTACTATTATTATTATTCTATTGCGTTGATTGTATTAAGACTAGATCATGAGATCCTTTATTTGTAAGATCTTTATTATGGTTTGTAATGGATGATGAACTATGGTACCAATCTGTTATGTATCGCAAAATGGTAATCCTGGGATTGCGATGTATGGCATAACAGGCATCTGGGATTAAAAAATCCGAGTGTTGACAGTATGACTATAGATGGAACACGTGCCTATGATTGTTTAGTACTTGGATGATCTATCTTATTTATCTGCAATTACCCTAGATCTTGAAGTTACATGAATAGTCTCGTCCATGAAACGCCCGTCCATCCATCCTTATGCCTACCGCACTCATATCCTACTGTTTGCTACTACTGTTACTATTGCTCTTGTTTTACTGCTGCTGTTACTTTGCTATTGCTACTACAAAACTGTTGCTACTGATAAACTGCCATGAGCAAGACTATTTCTAGGTGAAACTGAATTGACAACTCAGTTGTTAAGGCTTATAAGTATTCTTTGGCTCCCCTTGTGTCAAATCAATAAACTGGGTAATACTACCCTCGAAGACTGTTGTGATCCCCTATACTTGTGGGTCATCAATGCGCTACTTGGAGTACCAATCCCACCAAAGCCAAGGACCAATCACTCGTGGAGGCGTCATCATCGTGCTTGCCAATGCATTGGGCATCGACCTAGGTGAGTTACAGCCGGTGCTAGGTGAGCGACATGTTGGTTTCTCTACTTTGAGGGCTTGTGGAGTGCTCACTAGGAGAGGTGGTGTTTATTATCTGCATATTGCTAGAGTTGGGCGTATCTACCCCACGACTTTGCCTAATGGTCTTTTCTCTATCAAGGAAGGATGTGTGATTTATGACTTGCAGGTTGAGCAACATCAACCCGAGGAGGAGATTCAGGAGGAGCAAGAAGTCCACCATCAAGAGGAGCAGCCACCAAACCGGTTTGCTACATATCAAGATTTCCAAGAACTTAGAGGAACTGTGGAGGGAATGCACAATCTCGCCCTGAACCTCCGAGAAACAACAAGTAACCTCTCAACTCAATTTGCGGACTAGAGTTACAACTTTTTTCCCCGACCACGGTGATTTGAAGGGCTTGCAAAAGCCTAAGCTTGGGGAGGTTTTCTATCTATTTTATATTTTGATTTTTATTTGCTTTATCTTATTTTCAAGGTTATGCTTTTATTTGAGTTTATAAGCACTCGTGTTGGTTTCCCCAACACTTTCTCTTAGTTATTTTATTTTGTTTGAGATTTTCAAGTCGAACTTTGCCGCCAATTTTATATTCTTTAACCCCCCTTCTCAAAACCACAAAAATATTTCTCTGTTTATCTTTATTTTCCCTCTCACTTTTTCTTTTTGCCTTGAAGTTCTCGATGATTCGCAGGAGAGTGATTGACTTCAAGTTTCCAAGAAACAAATAAAGAAGGAAGATAGAAGTGGAACCAAACATGAGATGTATGCCTTATGACTCCCCACTTTTGAAGTTTGAGAAACCCATGCTAGTTAGTAGTAATATTGAGATGTTATATCGGTGGAGTGAGTCACTATATTGTAGTAAAATTTTGTTTGCATGGGTATTTAATTGGGTACATTTTGTTCCAGCTTTTATAGTTAACCAATCTTGCCTAAAAATTTGCTAAAAAATTGAAATAATAAAAAGTCTCACAAATTGAAGACTTGGGTGTTGTAGTGTTTATTCTTGAAAGTTTATTCCTAGAGACACTCAACACCACAGAAAATAATGATTGACTTGATAGATCTCTTTGAAAAGATTTTTTCAATTGAATTAATGTTTAGTGGTTTTTGTGAGCATGCCAAAGTTTGATTTGTAAATCATAAGAATGATATAGCTTTATGCGTGTCAAACTTAATGGGATGCCAACAACTCCGCTAGCCTACGAACGATCTTCATGGAGGAAACTCCTAGATTTCGGCTATGAGTTGATTAAACATATGTAGCAGCAATGCTATAATGGGTAAGATTCTTGGCACTCCCGGGTAGCTGTAACATGATGGAATCACTCCTCTGGCTGATATGAGTAATCATTATGCAAAAGGAACAAAAACCTTAGTGATGCCACGAGTGTCGGTCTCAGCCCCATAAACAATTGATTTTTTTGGCATGCTCTCAATTACTTAAGAACTGAAATTCTTGAAGCACAATGAATAGAAAAGTAGTGCTGGAGAAGTCTTGATTTATTGATATGGGAGAATTGATATACTTTAGTATATATGGTTTTCATGACAACCTCTCACACTCTTAATTTTACATGATTATATTTTATTGTTCAAAGGCAAGCCTATGAGTTAATTACATGACATGTAATAAAGTTTACTATTTAGAATCATCCATGCTTATAATAATTTTGCTGCGCTATAAGGATTCATGAAACCCGTATGATATGCTTGCCATTACTCTATCTATGCTGAAGTTTTTCCAGATTAATAAAGTGGAGGAAACATGAGACTATCAATCATGAGTAAGATCATCATCTCATTATTTTAGTTTAAATGCTGAGTTTCCTTTTGATTTTGGTGTTCTTGCTCAAGATGATCAAGTTTAAGCTTGGGGAGGTTGATGTCTGTGAAATATAGCCATCTACGTCCGCATTTAAACTAGGTATTATTCATATATTTGATGAAATATCTCTCTAAAACCTGCCACCAATGCCTAATGATCAAAGGGGTATGCAATCCTTTCTTGCTATTTTTGGCTGCACAGATAATGAAGTATTATGATGGGAATCACTACATAAATGCCAAAGATATGAAATTTCCAACACGTCAAAGAAACCAGGAGCCGTGAGGAGATCACTGCAAGCTTAACGACCAACTATACGGCCTGCCGCCATATAGTTTGCACCGACCTCATTAGGTCAAACAGAACAACTTTCGTGAAGGGACACCTATATAAAGAGTCTTCAGGTGACGAGAAACAAGCCCCCGACTCCACAATCTCGCTTATTTCACCATGAACTCTCTCTGCCGCCACGCTGGAGGAATAGATCTAGATCTAAACCTGTAAACCCTTCTCCACCACCATAGCAATCTTACACCACTTGTAGTAGTAGATCTTATCTCCAAATGGAGACATTGTAAGACTATTTGCTATCAACTCTATAATCTTTATTTTATGATTGTCGATTTCATCTCTATGTGTAAGTAATTCTCCTTGAGCTAAGGGATTTGGCCTAGCCATGTAGCTTTTGTGCATGTTATTATCATTGATGGGATCATGTATTAGTTTGTATGACATGATGATTGTAGTACCCTCTCTTGCCTCAATCTAAGGACTTGTCAGGTACCCAAGACCCTGAAGATTGATCCAGGTAAAGGGAGTATGAGTAATGACTGATCTGCAGGATAGGAACCCCAGTGACAGAAAGGGTAGTACGACTATATGTGAGGAACTTAATTGGGATTAACGGTTACATCACTATGCGTACCATTAGTTCACTTTCTTATATGGATGAGGCTAGTAGGTTATTGACATAAGTGGTTGCGGAGGCGATAACATTTATGAATGCACTGCCCACATATAATTATCTTGCTCTAACAATTACATGAGTATTTTATTATTATCTATTATTCCCATCAGATGTTTTGCACAACTATTGGTGAAAAATGAAGACCCTAGACCCTCTCTCTCTCTCCATCGACAACAACAACAAGATCGCAAACTCTTGGTCCGGTAAAACGCAATAGGAATTCTAAAACTCTCGAAGGTCCGCTTAAGTAATCTAACTTTTCTTTCTGCTTTCTGAGGATTCGATAAACCTAGGTCTACTAGGGAAAAAGATCTATACTACATCTGTAATCCGGATCGAAGGTATCAACTGGTCCTGTGTAAAGAACCATCTAGGTGGATGTTAAGCCAAAAGTGTGTGGCCTAGCCCCTACAGCTCCCAGGTTCTCACCCACAGAGTGCGCCAGTTCCTAGGGGTGACGACGTGGGCCTCCTTATCCCTAGAATGATCCTGGGTATCCTCGCCCTAGGTGGGCCTCTGGCTAGGCGATGTAGCAGCCAGCACCACACCCGCTTGTTATTGGCCTGGGCTGCATATTGGTTCACCAATAGGAGGCGGAGGCGAGGGTGAGGGTGCTTCCCCCTGTCCCTCTTCTCTCGCCACCATAGACAGGGCACGTAGGTGTCCCCTGGTCCCCTCCGCTCCACATCCAATAGCAGCGGCTCAGCGGCCCTGTGCTCCATCCTAGCTGTCTCCACCATCAACACCCATGTGCTAGGTAAAGCCGCAGCAGCCCTCTCTCTGCGAAGCGCGCACATGTGTTGCCTTTTGTCCTGCTGTCGCTTTTGGCTTCGCGACAAGGCCTGCGTCGCGCTGGCCTCGGCGAGGACGGTTCCTGCTTGGGTGGAAAGCGAGGAAGCTTCACGCCCCTAGGCCCCTACGATTTGGCATGGAGCACCGTCCCTGCTCCCGACCAGTAGTCTCACACCGGCGTCAACAGCGCCAGGCGCAGCCGCTTTGCGACCGGCCCACCTATGCTTTCAACATCGTGACGAAGAATCTCCGGCCCCACGTGCTGGCACAGGAGCAGCCGAACGTTGGTTATGGCGAGCCCCCAGCTTGGTTGCCATACCCATCGCTAGCGCGCGCATCCGTCTCCGGAGCCCTCACCCGCACCTCCAGGGAGACGGTCAGGGACATCGCATTCGTATGAATACCACCTCGAGGTGGGGTCCCCTGGCGCCGGACCGCTTCCACTGCCGCCATCAGGGCCCGGTTGTCGCTGCTGGTAGTCTATGAACACTGTGACGTGCACGACGAGGGGATGGATCAGGGTGGCAACCTGCGGAGGAGTCACCGCACTTGCCGGCCCAGCCATAATCTCCGCTGAAGGTGCCGCCGTAGGCTCGGCGATGTGGAAGTCCACTTCCTTCGGGATTAAGGAGGGCTCGAGGAACCAGGAAGAGAGACGGAACAAGTCCATGTTCGCGCGCATCCTGGTGAGCGGGTCGAGCCGTTCGATCCAGGAGTTCGGCGCGCGGAGGGTCTCCATCGGCGCGACGCTCGACGTATTCGCCGGGATCCCTTAAACCTCTAGATCACGTGATGAGAAGGATCGATCTCGTCAATGCCCATTGTTATGAGCTTGGGTTTTGGAGAAGATATGGGTGCTGGAGATCGCGGAACGTTTAACAAACAAGCAACTAGGGGACACGAGATTTACCCAGGTTCAGGCCCCCGGAGGGAAAACCCTACTCCTGCTTGTCTGCTCTTGATTATGGCGGAACCGAAAGTTACAGGGGTGCGTAGATGCAATCTGGCGTGGAGGTCTGTATGCAGTGGTATGAGAGAGAGTCTCCCCGTTGTGCCCTCCTAGCCTTTATATAGAGGTAGGCAGGTCCCGGGTATAGATCGAGTCAGTTAAAGGTTTAGGGTTTGTCCCTTTGAATATTCTATCTGTTCTAGTCTTGCTCTCCAAGGATCCGAAGACATCATGGGCTTGGGCCACCCGAAAATATTCATGGGCCACGCATATTCTTGTGGTACTTCCTTGGGCTGGACCAGGTATGCTAATGTCGTGTACCCATACGGTATAACCATGTCAGTAGCCCCCGAGTGTTCAGTCGAATCGCAGATTCGGCTGAGGACTCTTCAATCTTTCGGGTGCAGCTGTTTCTGTTCATCATAGAATGATTTTAGTGTGTAGGAATTGTTGATGCGTGTGCTTAACTCTCCCGACGGATCAGGGTCAGTTAACTGTCTTAGGATAAAACAACACGATCTTCTTCAGATTCGAGTCCCTCGACTCAAACCCGGAACAAATGCTAGCGTAATTCGACTCAGGCCATGGAGGTCTTACAAGAATAGAATCCCAGTAGTTTTCAAATGATGTACCCCACGCGCCCTTCGGGATTTTCATCGTGCCTGTTGGCACAGTTTTTTACTAGCAGAGCGCAGTCGGGTGTGTTACCAGGCCATCAGACGGTATCTATAGGTCTTATCTTTGCGTCGTAGACACAACATCCGAAATTTTATCACCACGGAGGTGTTTCGGGTGGCCAAGGAGAGCGTTACTCACTTAGCATTGGTTGGGGCAAAGTTGCCGAAAAGATTTTGCATTCGGATCCGAGGGATCAAAGTCGACGAATTCATAGACTCGAAGTAGCCCTCGAGTGTCTGTTCGAGTCATAGACTCGAGCAGAGACTTTAATTCAGCCATTGCTTGCTTCAGGTCCGTAGGACACAATTTTTTCGGATGCTTGAATCAATCCTCCCTATGGGAGTAGCCCCCGAGTCCGTAGTGGAGTCGAAGACTCGAAGAGTAGATTATTGGCATAGTACCTTATTCATGCTTCGGGTGCGCGGCCAGCGCTCCTGATAGGAGTAGCCCCTGAATAGTTGCTCGAATCATAGATTCGAGTGAGTACTTTAGCTGTTTAGCCGAAGATTTATAACCGTTGCCAGTATGGCTTTGATGACGTCAGTGCTGACGATCGGTGACCTCAATAGTCTGCAGCGCCAGAGGTGACATGACTAGACGAACGTGGGTCGCACTTTCTGACTTGGAGTTGACTGGTCACGTGTGACGTGGCGATAATTATGGCGTCTCCTCGGTTTCCGTGCGTAGTGGACGGGGTGTGAGCGACGGTTCGCTGCTGTGCTGACATGTGGATGGTTGGATTTGATGCTGGCGCTAGGGCTTCCCGATGAACGGTCCATGTTCATCGTCTTCGTCCTTATAACTGTGGGGATTTTTTTGTTTGTTTTCACCGTAGCCACTTGCTTTCTACTTCCTCCATTTTCTTGAGCGTTTCTCGCTGCACACTGGAAGTTCTCCGATCTTTCCCCTCCTCCTTCCTGCGCTCGCACCACCGCCGTCGTCGCGCTGTAATGGTGAAATCGAAGAAGACCTCCACCAGTGACGCCGCTGGCGGCAAGAAGGACACGCCGCCACTTGTGTCACTAATGGTGGGTGGCAGCGTACGGAGACGTGTGAGGGCGACTTGCGCAAGCTTCGTGAGCGGGGCTTAATACCGTAGGATAAGGAGGCCGTCAAAATCCCCGGCGACGAGGTATTTCCCCGTCCTCCTGCAGGGTTTCGGGTGATGTTCATCGCCTTCATTATTCGCGGCCTTTCTTTCCCAGTCCAAGACTTTCTTCGTGGACTGTTGTTCTTCTACGGCATTCAACTCCACCATCTTTCCCCCAATTCTCTTCTTCACATCGCTTGCTTTGTTGAGTTTTGCGAGTGCTGGATCGGCATTGAGCCGCACTTTGGCCTCTTCTGGAAGCTCTATTCCGTGAAGAGGCAATCCGGCTCCGACGGAGTTTATCCGATTGGCGGTTACGTCATTTCTCTTCGATCTACTGCTCTTTTCTTCTCTTTCTCTATGTACGAGTCCGTCCATAACTGGCGGAGGAAGTGTTTTTATATCCGCGACTCCACAGTGGACGGGCAAAACTTTGTCCTTGCCCCTTTCGACTCCACCCAGAAAATCCAGCCGAAGAGATCCTAGAAGAACCATATCCTGGAGGGTGAGGTGGAGGAGATAGAGGAGCACTATCCTCGGGTGGAGGACCTCTAGGTGATTCCGAAGAAGGAGGTGAATGGTGCGGACATCATACACACCTTCCTTAAGCGTCGGGTGCAGCCACTCTAGGCTAGGACGCACCTGATGTTCCTTTATTCTGGCCGCCACGACCCAACGGGAGTTGCGGCTGAGGAGCTCTCCAAGGGGGACCTTGACAGGGTCCTTCGGCCACTGCTGAAGTACAAGGCCGACGAGGACCTTCCGGGAAAGTCACGGACCCCTCCGGCGCGCCGGACAATGAAATTGTGGACTCCGTGTCCGAGCTTCCTCCGGCGCAGTCACCGACTAAGGATGCCCCCGAGGCGAGCGAGGGGCGGACCCGAAAGCGGGGACGGAGCTCGAGAAAATCTTCGGATGCCTCGACTCCGCCAACTCCTAGGGACCCACCGTGCCTTGTCGGTCGCAGTGGAGGTGATGTTGCCTCTTCCTCCCCCATCCCGGTCGTGCATGTTCGGGCTGTAGTGCCGCAGCCGTCAACAAAGAGGAAGAATGAAGAGAAGAAGGAAGAGAACAAGGGCAAGAGGGCTTGCCTGTTTTTAACTTGAGCGATATGGACTCCTAAGTTCCTTCAGATGCTTTTTGATACCTTTTCTTGTTGTTTTCTTGTCTTTGACTGGTGTTTTCCTTTGCTGCCACTCCTCTGAGGGCTCTTTTAGAGATGCCACTCAGGATATGGTGGGGGAGTCGAAGATGATGCCTCCTCCGTCTCAGACGGTGCCACCTCTAGGGTCGCTACTCCGACCCCCTCTCTGCAGGAGGCTCGGTGATCGTCTCCCAGAAGACTATAGCTGGACCTTCAGAGTCGTCGTCTGAGCATGTAAGTGTGTTCTCTCTTGATGTGGGGGAGCCCTCGATCCGTATTTTCGTATGATCTGTTGATCGTTGCTTCTTCTTTGCGTGTCTCGGGGGAGCCCCCGAGCGTTTTTCATATGCTTGATCTTTTTCTTGTTTCTTGGGCGCAGCCCTCGAGCCCTTGGCTTGACAAGTTGTTTCTTCTTGCAGCCTTTTGTGCAAGGTGCGAACCAGCTAGTGAAGCAGCACCTCGCTTTGGAGGCTAGCATGCGGCAGCTTCAAGGTGCATCCATAACTAATCTTCTATTTTTTGTCTGCTTGCTAGCTTGTTGAGCTCATGTATGTTCTTTGGCTTTTCGCAGATGATAATAACACAGCCCTCCGTGAGCTTGATGCTCTCAAAAAGAGCCTTGGGCAAGCGGAGAAAAAGGCCGAAGATGCCGTTGGGGCGAAGGAGCGCCTCGAGCGGGAGCTAGCTGACGCAGCTGCGACCAAGGAGCGCCTGCAGCAGGAAGCTACGGACCGCGAGCAGCAGCTCGCTACCGCCGCAGCTTCACGCGAGAAGGAGGTTGCCGAGAAGCTGATGGCTACTGCCAAAGCTATTTCGGGTGAGTGATTTCGCCTGTATGTTATATTTTGGCTGCCTTGTCTCTGTGCTTTTCTTTGATTCTTACTGTGCTTTTTTCCATTTCTCTAGATGCCGCATGCATTGATTTCAACCGTAGTGCCCTGGAGCATGGTAGTGCTTTGGATGATGCTACTGCCGCGGTCGAAGACCGCTGCAGTACTATGGTTGGCTCTCTTGACAAAGCCAAGGAGGTCCTAAGGCGCTTCTACAAGGATCTCGGTCCCAAGGGCGCTGCCCTTGAGGATGTCGACTTGTTGGCGGATGCGTTGTCAATGGATGCGCCTGCAGCCTATAAGCGCAAACAGAAGGGCATCAGTGCATCCATGGGGCTAGCCATGGCCATGGCATCTGGAGCGGAGCTGGATCTTCATCAGGCCACCTCCTAGATGCCAACGTCCCCCGACGGTTCCGAGGTAGCCTTCGCTCTCTTTGCTGCCCGCTGTAAGCGCTATGGGACGAAACTTATTGAACTTCTGGCGGAGTATGCCGCGAAGCAGCAGGAGGAGGTCAAGGGCAGGCGCTCTGGCTCCGAGGCCACTCAGGATGCAGCTTCTTAGGCTTTGTATTTGTAGTTCTAGGATAGTTACCTTCTACCTTTGCTGTAATTCGCTTGATGAACAATTCCTGTGCCACGCAATGGCTTTTGTTGTATATAATGAGCCTTTGAGTTGTTGCCCAGTCTTGTGTTTTTATATATCCTTTCTGTTTTCCTTAGGGACCTTCGGGTGATGACCCCCTCGATACTTCTTCTGCTCCACAGCCGCGACCATACTTGGATGATGTGTCGCAGCTTGTTTGTCTTCGCGACCGCGTCCGCAGCCTTGAGAAGGAGTTGCTTGGCATCCGAGGCCATGCGAACGTTTGGAAGTCGAAGGCGGAGCGAGGTGACGCGAGAGAGGAATATCTGATAGGGGAGTTGCGGCAGTTGGTCGAGCAGCTGTAGTGTAAGTTTCTTCGAGCTGCTGCTCATTTTCGGATGCGCCTGTTGGCGGACCATCTTACTTTGTAGTTGTTGAAGGTGCTAACCTTGTTCCAAGGGAGGAGAAGGAGCGCATTGCAGTTCAGATCAATTGCCTAACGCAACAAGATATGGAGGCTGGTGGCTTTTTCTAGATGGATCGCGACAGTGCCACGGTCCTTGCGACTGTGCATGATAGTGCCCACCAAGTGTCACGGGTGCTGCGGCAGGTGAAGACTTCATTGGCGTCGATTCTGCACGTCATGTTTCCCCTTGATGAAGCAACATCGACTCTTTGGGACTTGCTGGAGAAGTTTTGAGATGTGCATCATGTCAGGGAGCTGGTGCGGCACCAGTTAGTTGCCGAGGTGAAGGCCGCTCTTTCCCTTGTGCGGCTGCATCGCCCTGACGTTAATCTTGCGGTTGTGGCGGCTGGGCCGCCCCCTCGACCAGATGGTGGCCTATGGGACATGCGCCCGCACTATGCGGTTGTGAGGCAGTATGCCGAGGAAGTTGTAGATCTATTTGAGCACTGTGTGCAGGTGATTCTCCAGAATAGGTTGGACCTGTAAAAATATAGATGTAAAATTTGTATATATTTTGACTGGGTATGTTGTGACCTTTGTTGTAAAGGTTGATTGTATTTAGCATGTGGTGCTTGTTTGTATGCATGCCCTTTTCGTTAGCCTGACGTGATCAGCTACTCAGGTGTACATGCGTTAACCCCAGTCGATGAAGTCGTGAGGTGAGGGGGAGCCCCGAGTGTGTTGTAGCGTAAATAAATGC
This sequence comes from Avena atlantica, assembly GCA_910589765.1. Classification (NCBI taxonomy): domain Eukaryota; kingdom Viridiplantae; phylum Streptophyta; class Magnoliopsida; order Poales; family Poaceae; genus Avena; species Avena atlantica. The sequence goes on from OU342739.1 coordinate 136,343,289, forward strand.
GAGTAAAAGATAAATTTTCGGGCGAGACACTTAGCTTTATTCATATCGTAACGAGGAGGTACATTGTTCGGCTGAGTAGCCTTATTGAAAGGAAAAGGGGATAGCTAGGGGTAGAAGCGTCGCACTTGTGCGACGTTCCATGGGTTGGAGTATGCGACTCCAGACTCCACGTGCTTGAGGCGGTAGGCGCCACCTGGGATGACTTCGGTGACGACGTATGGTCCTTCCCAGGGTGACTCGGGCTTTTTCGTCTGCTCTTGCTTGAGTCGTAAGACGAGGTCTCCTTCGACGAAGGACCTTGGACGCAGCCGACAGCTATGATAGTTGTGGAGGCTCTGCTGGTAGACCGCCGATCGAGCCACGGCGATGTCGCGTGCCTCATCGAGTGTGTCGACGGCGTCTTCGAGTGTGCCGTCGATTCGGCTTTGCTGTACATGACGACCCGTGGGGCCTTATGGCGTACTTCTGCAGGAAACACGGCTTCGGCTCCGTGCACCATGAAGAAAGGCGTGTAGCCAGTTGGGCTGTTCGGCGTTGTGCGCAAGCTCCATTGGACAGAGGGTAGCTCTTCATCCCATGCCCCCGCAAGCCGCTCAAGTGGGATCAGTAGGCGCTTCTTGATGCCGCCGCCGACGAGGCTGTTGGCCTTTTCAACCTGCCCGTTGGTTTGCGGGTGTGCCACAAAGGCGTATGATATGTTGATCCCAAAGCCTTAGCAGAAGTCCTGGAATTATTTGGAGATGAAGTTCGACCCGTTGTCGGTGATAATGTTGTGCGGCACACCGAACCTGTAGACTATGGATTGGAAGAACTTCACGGTCGTTTTACCCTTTTGGTTGGTAACGGGCATGGCCTCGATCCACTTAGTGAACTTGTCGACTGCGACCAGGAGGTAGGCGTGGCCTCCTTTCGAGGACTTGGGTAGTTTTCCTATCATGTTGAGGTCCCATTGGGCGAAGGGCCAGGCCAAGGGTATGAGCCTGAGCTCTGATCCTGGTGCGTGCGGTTTGTTTGCGAACCTCTAGCACCCATTACACCTTCGGACTATGTCCTTGGTGTCGTTCATGGCCGTTGGACAGTAGAACCCAGCTCGTAGAGCTTTGGCGACGAGGACGCGACTGCCTGCGTGATGGCCGTAGATGCCCTCGTGGATGTCTTGGAGGATGGTTTTTTTGTCACTGATGGTGACGCACCTTTGGAGTACACCCGAAATGTTGCGCTTATACAGCTTGCCATTGATGCTGGTGAAGGCCTTGGACCGGCGAGATATGTGTCAGGCATATGTGGGTCATCAGGGACTTCCCTGTTTATTAGGTACCGCAGGTACGACTGCGTCCATGTTTCTTCGACTGCCATGACCTGCATCAGGTTGACCACTGTGACCTCTGTGTCGAGATTTTCGGGTCCTTCCTGTCCTTCGGGTAGCGAAGCCCCCGAGTGCTCTGCTTCTTCGGGTGATCCCTTGGGGAATTTCCTTTTGATGGATGGCACACAGATCTGTTCGAGGAACACACTTGGTGGCACCCATGCACAGGTGGAGCCGATGTTGGCGAGTCTGTCAGGTTCTTCGTTTCTTTCTCTTCCAACGTGCCGGAGGTCGTAGCCATCAAAGTCTCCTTCGAGTGAGTTGTAGAGCGCACGGTACGCGATCATGTTGGCGGCGTGTGCATGGTACTCGTTCATCGTTTGCTGGACGACGAGGTTCGAGTCACCGTAGATGACCAGGCGCGTTGCGCCATAGATCTTGGCCATCCTCATGCCATGGATGAGGGCCTCGTATTCGGCTTCGTTGTTGAAAGCTCGAAATTTCATTCGGAGGATGTACTTCATATTGTCGCCTTGCGGGGATGTCAGTATGACCCCAGCTCCTGCTCCAGCCTCGCGCTTGGAGCCATCGAAGTGCATCATCCATGACTATGTCATGTCCGGGCTGTCCGGCAGCTGCAGCTCCATCCAGTGGACGAGGAAGTCCGGTAGGACCCGTGATTTCATCGTGTGGCGTTTCTCGTAGACTATGTCTAGAGGGGACAGCTCGATGCCACACAGGGCCACACGATCTGTGGCCTCTGGGTTGTTCAGGATGTTGTTCAAAGGTGCTTCGTTGACAACCATCACCCGATTCTCCTGGAAATAGTGACTCAGCCGACGAGCCGTCATGAACATGCCGTAGGGGAGTTTCTGGTAGTGAGGGTACCTCTGCTTTGTTGGTGTCAATACCTCGCTGAGGTAGTAGATAGGGCATTGGACCCCATGAGTCTTGCTATCTTCGGGTCATTCGACCACGAGCACGGTGCTTACCACTTGATGTGTGGCTGCTATGTATAGCAGTGGAGGCTCGCGCTCCTTTGGCGTGACCAGGACGGGCGAGGTGGAGAGCAGTCACTTCAGATCTTCGAATGCATCGTCTGCTTCACGCGTCCACTCGAATTTGTCTGCTTTGCGTAGCAGCTGGTAGAAAGGCAGGGCCTTTTCACCCATGCAGCTGATGAATCTGCTCAACGCCGCGATGCGTCCAGCTAGCTGTTGGACACCTTTGAGGTTCTTCGGTTTCTCCATGGCCATTATGGCCTGGATTTTCTTCGGGTTCGCCTCAATCCCTCGCTGGGAGATGAAGTAGCCAAGCAGCTGGCCAGATGGGACGCCGAAGGCGCACTTTTCTGGGTTTAGCTTGATCTTGTAGTGATCAAGGTTGTCGAACGTCTCGCGAAGATCGTCGATCATTGTCTTGGCCTCCCTTGTTTTGATTACTATGTCGTCGACATAGACTTGTATGTTGCAGCCGATCTGGCTCTTCAGGCATGCCTGCATGCACCGCTAGTACGTGGCACCTGTGTTCTTCAGCCCGAATTGCATTGTATTGTAGCAGAATACTCCGAACGGTGTGATGAACGCCGTTTTCTCCTGATCTTCGACCTTCAATCGAATCTGATTGTAGCCTGAGTAGGAGTCGAGGAAGGAGAGTTTCTCACATCCTGCAGTTAAATCAATGATCTGATCGATCCGAGGGAGAGGGAAATGATCCTTCTGGAAGTGCTTGTTTAGTGATGTGAAGTCCACGCACATCCGCAGGATGTCCGTGTCCTTTTTAGGGACCATCACGGTGTTGGCCAGCCATTCGCTTTCCTTGATCTCCATGATGAAATCAGCGTCGAGCAGTCTGTTGACTTCGACTCCGATAGCTTCTGCCCATGGTTCAGACAATCATCGGATGGACTGTTTGACGGGTTTGGCATCTGGGAACACATTGAGTGCGTGCTCGGCGAATTCCCTAGGAACTCCTGGCATGTCCACAGGACACCAGGCAGAGATTTCCCAGCACTCATGAAGGAATTCAATGAGCGCGCTTTCCTATGTGGGGCTGAGATCGTTGGCGCTTAGCGTCGTCTTGGAGGCATCCGTCGGGTGGACCTGCACCTTCTTCGCATTGACTGTTGAGTCGAACGACATGTCAGGTGTGTTCTGCCTTGAGACTGGGAGTGCCCTGTTGTTTGTCACCTATCAGAGCCTTATGAGCTCCTCCTGCATGCCGAATGACTGGGAGATTCTGTTGAAGTCCCTGTCGCAGTGATCCGACCGGGTGAAGCTCCCGTGGACCGTGATGACGCCTGTAGGTCCTGGCATTTTGAGTAGCAGGTACGCATAGTGCAGTACTGCTAGGAACCTTGCAAATGCCACGCGCCCGAGGATAGCGTGGTACTGTGATGGCCAGTCCACCACTTCGAACTCGAGTCGCTCACACCGAAAGTTGTCGGGCTTGCCGAAGATGACGTCGAGCCATATCTTTCCCAGGGGAATATGCCCTTTCCTGGTACTGTCGTGGGAATGACCACGGCAGATGCTGTAATCGGCAGCGCGTAGTAGAACATAGGGAAAGGGCGGCCAGCCATCTGCGGTGCGAGATGAGGGTGGAGACACAGGGTTTTACCCAGGTGAAAGAACATGTGTGCCCCCATGTGTGGTTTTGGTAATTAATGACAATGTTTTATGGACTTATGTTTGCATTGAGTTTTACTTGTAGGATTTGTCCATAGACAATGCTTGAACCATATGGTGGATTCAAGGTTGGAATAAGAATAAAGTGAAGAAGATCAAGTGTTGATCAAGGTTTCTTAAGATGATCTCAAGTGTATCGTTCCATCCTTATGGTGATCATGGATATGTGAAGATATGCCTAAAAGAGAGGCTCTTCCATAGTGGAGTGTGGGGGAGCATCTTCACCAAGCTAGTGCAATCAAGAAATGTGCTCCATCCTGAGGTGTGGAATATACAAGGCAAAGGTTTGTTATTGATAGGGTTTCTTTCTCACTGGTCTTGCGGTGTTAGTTGGAGAGACCGGTTTATAGGATAGATAACCGTACTATCAAGAGGGGCTCTCAAGTGAGTAACTTGATCATATCCCTCGGTGAGAGCTCAAACCTTTGCATACTTGACATCATATTTCTTGTTTCTTATTTGGTTCTTATCCATGAGAGGATTTAGATATTGTGTCAATCTCTATGACAAGCTTAAGTCCATCGAAAACGGATTTCTTATGCATTCTCTATTGTGTTTTCGATATTGGAGGTTTTACCGGGTTGTCTTTTATAGATAGGTTAAACCTTTCATCATTTGGTTCTATTCTCCATTGCTGGACTATGATGGTTCCCTGCATGATCTTGTAGAGATTGTTACTATCTTCGAAACGAGCCCAAGATCATCAAAATCGGAGTCCGGATGAAAAAGTTATGATGGTTTCAGTTTTGCTGTTCCTGCCAGTTTTCAGGGGGGCGGATTATCCGGCCATGGGGGCGGATTATCCGGCCCAATTTTTGGAAAACGGCTAAGGACTTTGAGGCGTGGCTCCCAGTAATGGTGGCGGATTTTCTGGTCCTTCGGGGGCGGATTATCCGCCCCAAAAATCCGCCCCTATACTGAGGGTCGCGCCGCGAAGTCCTTAGCCATTTTTTGGTCCGGGGGAGGGGCGGATTATCCGGCCTGGAAGGTCCCAAACGGTCATATTTCGTTGGGGAGGGGTATAAATAGACCCCTTCTTCCTCCTTAGGCCTGTGACTTGCATTCTCTCTCTCCTCCATTGTTTTGACCTTCAAGAGCTTGCAAATACTCTCAATCCCTCCCATATTTCTTGAATCTTTTTGGGGGATTTGAAAGGGGAGATCTAGATCTACAACTCCACCAATCCATCTCTCCTCTATGTGAGGGGAACATATTGGGATCTAGATCTTGGGGTTTCTTTTGTGGATTTCCAAGTGTGTTCTTCCTCTCTTATTCTCCCACTAGCTTTTGTAGCTTTTTTGGAATTTGGGAGAGAAGGACTTGAGCACTTCTTGTGTTCTTGCCATTGCATTTGGTGCATCGGTTTGAGTTCTCCTCGGAGGATTTGGTGAGTGAAAGTTGAGAAGCTTTTTACTCTTGGGTTCTTGGAACCCTAGACGGTTTGTTGGTGTTGCAGGTTGTGGCCTTGGTGGCGTTTGTTGGGAGCCTCCGATTAAGTTGTGGAGAAGTGCCCCAACCTTGTGAGAGGTTCCGGTTGCCACCGACAAGTGCACCGATAGTGGAAGTGTGGATCGATCCCGTTGGGGTGAGATTCACCGGAGAATAAGGGAGGCCTTTTGTGGCGTAGGTGGTTTGATACCACCCCCTCTCCAACGAGACGTACTCTCTTTATGGGAGGAACTCGGTAATAAATCATCGTCTCCGCGTGCCTCGGTTATCTCTATACCGAGCTATTTACTTATGCACTTTACTTTGTGATAGCCTTCGTGATTGAATTATTATATCTAGCTATCTCATAGTTGCTTGTTTTTCTTAGCATAAGTTGTTGGTGCACATAGGTGAACCGTAGTTTATATAGGTTTTGTGCTTGACAAAGTAAACGCTAGTTTTATTCCGCCTTTGTTAAGCCCATCTCGTAAAAGTTTTAAACCGCCTATTCACCCCCCCTCTAGGCGGCATCTGTATCCTTTTCAATTGGTATCAGAGCCCGGTCTCTCTTTTTAGGCTTCACCGCCTTGAGAGTAAAGATGTCGGCTAGGGGATTAGTGCACAATGACATGTTCTTATTCGATGGCACAAATTATGATATATGGAAAACTCGTATGCTTATTCATTTTCGGGACATCGACCCAAATTTGGAGCGTATTGTAGATATAGGTTTTTCTCCTCCTATGGATTTCAAAAATCTATCTTGTGAGGATGAGAAAAACTTATATCTCGATGCTCAAGCTTCTATTGTGCTTGTTAATGCTTTGAGCTATGTAGTTACCTCTTCAATCATTCCTTTTTGGAGCGCTCATGAGTTATGGACAAAACTTCAAGATAAATATGTTGTGTCCAATATTGTTGAGGATGATTGTGTTGCTTCCAGTTCCGGTCAAGATGAGTTCTCATCTTCTACCACTTCACCAACATGTGATTTTTCACAAGGTAATGATATGGTGAGTGGTGATAGAAATTGCAATTTGGATAGTGTGCTTACTATTTATAATTCATCATCTCTATCTAGTTGCAATGATCTATCTTTGGACTTTAACACTTCTAGCACTACAAACTTCTTACATGCTTGTGTTAATAGTCCTTGCATATCATGTAGAAATGACTTGAATAAATCTCATGATGATATGATTGTGTTTTCTTGTTGCCATGATAAAAATGCTTCTATTTCCTCTAGTGCTTGTGTTGCTAACCATGTAGAGGAAACCGAAGATTCTATGGGCCAAGACAAGGTTTTGAATGAAGCCACAAATGCAATCTCGTCTTCACCTTCTTCCGGTACCCACCTATGCCTTGTGGCTAGGGATTCAAAGGTAACTCCTACTTTGGAACCCATTACCTCTTGTGATGAGGAGGATGTGGATAATGTGAAAGAAGAGCTTGATATTGATGATTTATATGAAAAGGGTGAGATTGTTTATCGTGCCGTTGTTAAGAACAATATTGCATGCTCTAACTTTGTTGAAATCTTGGACTTTGCTATTAAGAGCAAGGAACATATTGATAAGTTAGAAGCACAAATTGAGGAGCAAGAAAACATAATTGATGAAAAGTTTGCGCTTGAGCGTGAGTATGCTAATGAAATTGCTCAACTAAAGGACTCCCTTGAAGAAGAACAAACCACCAAAGAATCTCTTGAGGAGACTTTTACTCTAGAATTATCTAGAGTAAAGGAATACCATGATAGAGAACTTGCGGTGGCAAACTCCTACAAGATTAAAAATGATGAACTTGACGTTGCTTATGCTAAACTTGTTGAGGATTTTAAGCACCTCGAAAATGGCTCTCGGGTCGTTAAGAGGGAGCTCATCAAACTCACCGAGTCACATGAGCAACTTAAAGCTTCATACTCAAAAGAGCTTGCCAAGTTGCCCTCACCTCTTGCTAATAGTGATGATGCTTGTGCTACTAACTCTATTTCTTGTGAAGCATCTATTTTGAAGGAGAATGTTGAGCTAAAGGATCAACTTGCGTTGCTAACTAGCAACAATTGGAAATTAGAAGAAAGTCATGTTAAGCTCTCGAGCTCGCATGAGGATCTTCTAGTCTCCCATGGTAGGCTAAAGTTAGATCATGAGGCCATCGTGTCAAAGGTAACATCTAGTGGACCTCATGTGGACATTAGCACTGTATTTACTCCAAATGTTATATTGCCATGTGCTAGTCCTTGTAATTCATCCTCTCACAACCATGCTATATCTCGTGATGAATTATATTTTGTGCCTTGTTGCTCTAACAATGTAGCATCTACTTCCTCTAGTACTTTTGTTGAAACTAACCATGTAGAGGAAATCAAAGAGCTCAAGGATCAAGTCACTTCTTTGAAGAATGACTTGAAAAAGGGTCATCAAGGGAAGGCCGCACTCGACAAAATCTTGAGTGTGCAAAAATCCCCCAATGACAAGAGTGGGCTTGGATTCAACTCCAATGTCAAGAACAAGTCCACTATCAAGTTGAAGCATAAGGGAAACAAGAAAAATGGCCAAGTTCAAGTCAAGAATCCGGCCAACATTGTTTGCTTCAAGTGCAAGGAAGAAGGGCACCATGTTAGATCTTGCCCATTGAAGAAAAAGCCTCTTAGTGTGAAGCAACAAGGGAAGCGGAATCAAACCCCACCTCAAGTCATTGACGGGCCTCTTCCTAAGAGGACTACTCGAGCTCTTCCTCGAGTTGTGGCTTCACCTAAGAAGAAATATGGCAAGATAAGAACTTGCTACATATGTCGTGAGAAGGGGCACATTTCTTCCTCATGCACTATTGGTATCTCCTCATCCAATCCTATCATTATTGATGATGCTTATTCTCTTTGTAAGGATGAGGTTGGCAATGTGTTTGCCAAATTTGTTGGTGCCCAATGTGGTGTCAAGAAAAGAACCATTTGGGTGGCCAAGCCTATTGTTACTAACTTCTTAGGACCCAACTTGGTTGGGGACCATCTAGCTAAAACTTGATCAATAGGTGTTGGTTGGAGGGCATTGGAGACTTGGTTACATTATGAAGAATTGAGGGATCTTCATCTAGTGTAATTGTCAAGTCAAGTCATGTGGATTATATTGCCTCTACTTTATATCCAATGTTCCTCCTTGCGGTAACATATGCTTAACTCATTACATTGAAAGTTACTCGCCCCCTTGTGCATGTGTTGGTTTTGTATCTTCCATGCTCTTGTACATGTTGTGATTTCCACTTAATTATCTTGAGGAATCAAGCATATTTTTTTGTATGATTAGGTGGCACACCATGTATGTGTGTTTCTTATGATTGAGCCTTTCTTGGTTATATTTGGTATCTTATTTGGCTCTTGTGAGAGATTAATGGACTATCCCATTTTGGGGGAGTGTTATGCTCGGGCATTCCACAATCCTAAAAATGTGTGTACATGAGAAATTTAAGTTCTATAATGTCCATTAATTATATCTATTTGGATCCGTTGCCTCGTGTTGGTTTTATGGTAGTATCACATTATTGGGGAGTCATATGCTTAGTGCATATTACAATCCAAAAAAATGTGAATATTCGAGGTTGTGTCACTTAGAATTGATATGGATAATTATCTAGCGCCTATGTGACACATTATCTCATACAAGTTCCAATTTGCTTGAATGCATTTATTGATCATATTTTGGATCTTGTATATGAGAGTGTTTCTTGGTATGTGTTTCCTCATATTTAGATCTCTATATCTTCATGGAAACCATTTGCTTCAAGTTAATCTAATCACTAGTGATTGTGTGACTATTGGAAGCTACCAAGAATCTTGTTTGAAGTATCATGCTTAATTCTTATATTTTGTTATATGCTTCTTGTTGTGACTATGATCTTGGATATCCATGCAAGCTACCTTGGGAAAATTATTCCCAATATTTCTTGTCCTTGGACAATGAGTACTCAATTTATGGTAGAATTTATTGATCATATTCACTTTGGCCTTTGTTTAATTTTATCCTATCTTTGGCCAAGAAAATGTTTTGTGTTGTCTCCCAAGCCTTCCTTGCTTCTTTTGGATCTTCTTATTTTATTGATGTCCTCTTGTGTTTTACTTATTGTAGGTAGTAGTGATGATCCCATTTGTGTGCATTTTTCATTCAAAAGAAAATTCTATATAATGTACTACTTATGGGTGAGCTATCCTATATTATCTAGAACAATCTTTTTATGCTTCCTTGTTTGATCCATGTCGAGTTTTATGTGCTTGTAAGTTGGATCTATTCGTTTTGGTATTTTGTGCCATCATGAAAATTTTGGAGAGTTTGGTTTACTTGTTGGAACCTTACTCTTTTTGGGAGTTGGTTTTGTCCTTTTATGTGATTTATTGTATATCTTCCTTGTGTGTGCTTGTTTCATTATGGGCATATGTCTTTGTGATGTTTCCATTTGCGGTGCGAGATGAGGGTGGAGACACAGGGTTTTACCCAGGTGAAAGAACATGTGTGCCCCCATGTGTGGTTTTGGTAATTAATGACAATGTTTTATGGACTTATGTTTGCATTGAGTTTTACTTGTAGGATTTGTCCATAGACAATGCTTGAACCATATGGTGGATTCAAGGTTGGAATAAGAATAAAGTGAAGAAGATCAAGTGTTGATCAAGGTTTCTTAAGATGATCTCAAGTGTATCGTTCCATCCTTATGGTGATCATGGATATGTGAAGATATGCCTAAAAGAGAGGCTCTTCCATAGTGGAGTGTGGGGGAGCATCTTCACCAAGCTAGTGCAATCAAGAAATGTGCTCCATCCTGAGGTGTGGAATATACAAGGCAAAGGTTTGTTATTGATAGGGTTTCTTTCTCACTGGTCTTGCGGTGTTAGTTGGAGAGACCGGTTTATAGGATAGATAACCGTACTATCAAGAGGGGCTCTCAAGTGAGTAACTTGATCATATCCCTCGGTGAGAGCTCAAACCTTTGCATACTTGACATCATATTTCTTGTTTCTTATTTGGTTCTTATCCATGAGAGGATTTAGATATTGTGTCAATCTCTATGACAAGCTTAAGTCCATCGAAAACGGATTTCTTATGCATTCTCTATTGTGTTTTCGATATTGGAGGTTTTACCGGGTTGTCTTTTATAGATAGGTTAAACCTTTCATCATTTGGTTCTATTCTCCATTGCTGGACTATGATGGTTCCCTGCATGATCTTGTAGAGATTGTTACTATCTTCGAAACGAGCCCAAGATCATCAAAATCGGAGTCCGGATGAAAAAGTTATGATGGTTTCAGTTTTGCTGTTCCTGCCAGTTTTCAGGGGGGCGGATTATCCGGCCATGGGGGCGGATTATCCGGCCCAATTTTTGGAAAACGGCTAAGGACTTTGAGGCGTGGCTCCCAGTAATGGGGGCGGATTTTCTGGTCCTTCGGGGGCGGATTATCCGCCCCAAAAATCCGCCCCTATACTGAGGGTCGCGCCGCGAAGTCCTTAGCCATTTTTTGGTCCGGGGGAGGGGCGGATTATCCGGCCTGGAAGGTCCCAAACGGTCATATTTCGTTGGGGAGGGGTATAAATAGACCCCTTCTTCCTCCTTAGGCCTGTGACTTGCATTCTCTCTCTCCTCCATTGTTTTGACCTTCAAGAGCTTGCAAATACTCTCAATCCCTCCCATATTTCTTGAATCTTTTTGGGGGATTTGAAAGGGGAGATCTAGATCTACAACTCCACCAATCCATCTCTCCTCTATGTGAGGGGAACATATTGGGATCTAGATCTTGGGGTTTCTTTTGTGGATTTCCAAGTGTGTTCTTCCTCTCTTATTCTCCCACTAGCTTTTGTAGCTTTTTTGGAATTTGGGAGAGAAGGACTTGAGCACTTCTTGTGTTCTTGCCATTGCATTTGGTGCATCGGTTTGAGTTCTCCTCGGAGGATTTGGTGAGTGAAAGTTGAGAAGCTTTTTACTCTTGGGTTCTTGGAACCCTAGACGGTTTGTTGGTGTTGCAGGTTGTGGCCTTGGTGGCGTTTGTTGGGAGCCTCCGATTAAGTTGTGGAGAAGTGCCCCAACCTTGTGAGAGGTTCCGGTTGCCACCGACAAGTGCACCGATAGTGGAAGTGTGGATCGATCCCGTTGGGGTGAGATTCACCGGAGAATAAGGGAGGCCTTTTGTGGCGTAGGTGGTTTGATACCACCCCCTCTCCAACGAGACGTACTCTCTTTATGGGAGGAACTCGGTAATAAATCATCGTCTCCGCGTGCCTCGGTTATCTCTATACCGAGCTATTTACTTATGCACTTTACTTTGTGATAGCCTTCGTGATTGAATTATTATATCTAGCTATCTCATAGTTGCTTGTTTTTCTTAGCATAAGTTGTTGGTGCACATAGGTGAACCGTAGTTTATATAGGTTTTGTGCTTGACAAAGTAAACGCTAGTTTTATTCCGCCTTTGTTAAGCCCATCTCGTAAAAGTTTTAAACCGCCTATTCACCCCCCCTCTAGGCGGCATCTGTATCCTTTTCACCAGGTTCGGCCCCCCGGAGGGTAAAGACCTACTCCTGCTAGATTGTATTATGATGGAAGTACAATGGGGCGAGCTCGACGGCTAGGTGGCGAGTCGCTTGGGTGGATGATGGAACGTATCGTTTACACGCCCTGTAGGGAGGTTTATATAGACTCACCCCCCCCTAGGGTTTACATATCTCAACCGAATCAGTTAAGGTTTCGGCAATCGTTTGACCTAATCCGACTGGGCCTATCTACTCTCCTAGCCCTTCAGCTTCCAGTCGCTTGGATCCACGCCAGGTCTTGATCCAGTCGCCGTCCTGCAGACCCACTCGCCAGGTCCTGGGCCAGTCGGAAACGTCCTACTAGGTATACCCCGGTAGGCATATCCCCATCAGTAGTCCCCGAGGATGTCGTCGATTGGTCGCAGGTGTTCGTTGGCAGTCGGAGTATACGGGTCCAATGCGGACGCCCAGTCGAATCGGTGGCGGGCTCCTAAATAAAGGAAAAACCAATTATTCTGGTCGCAATGACAGCAGTCAATCGGGTCGCAGCTCGGCGAACGGGTCAGCGAAATATTTAGTCATTGTTGTAGTGATTGGGTCGGCGAGTCGAATGGATGAAGTTGGACCGTCAGACGCAGTCAAAACTAGCCGTTGGGGTAATCCAACGGTAACTTTTGCGTAATCACCGCATAGTAACAGCTCCTGGATTTGGCGGGTAACAACTGCTATATAAAGGAAATGGTAGGCGATCGGGGAACCACTGCTTCGTCATTTCCTCCGATTTCTCCCATCTCCATTTTCCTCCGCATCGCGATCCAAAATCGATCCAAAATCCTCCGACCTCAATGAACCTTTCCGCCAATGGCCCCCTCCACCGAACCATGGGGCAGGTCCAAGTGCACCAGAGCGCTACTGGTATCCTTCGAGGGGGACGGGATCCTGCGCACCGGCAGATGGCGCATCCCTGCGGCCGGAGAGGTGACTCCGGACCCGCGCGAGGGAGAATTTATTTGCTTCACCAGCCACCTGGAACGGGGGCTAGGGTTCCCCACATCTCTCTTCTTCCGGTGCTTCTGCGCCTTCTACGGGATCCAGCCGTCGGACCTGGGCCCGCACAGCATCGAGCAGCTCGCCATTTTCGTGGCGTTCTGCAAGTCATATCTGGGCTGCAGGCCCTACTTCCCCCTATGGCAAGATCTGTTCCACGGGAGGATCAGTCGCGAAGAATCAGGCGGCCCAATGTTTGCTGCGGGTGGCCTGACGTTTCAGCTGAAGTCGAAGGCCTCCTTCTTCGACCTGATGCGGCCTGCCAAGGCGGCGAGCGAGTGGAAGAAGTCCTGGTTTTACGTCACTGAGGCAACTCCAGACGGTGAGGTAGCGATCCCAAGGTACTCCGCCGACCGGCCTGAACCACGCCGACTCCAGGTCGGCAAGCTCCCAGTGGACCAGAGGATGGTCGTGGACGAGATGCTTCAAACCATCCGCGGCCTGAAGAAGAAGGGCCTTCAAACCATCAACCTGTACAACTGTTGGATCAGGCGGTGACTCGTTCCCCTGGCCCTCTGCGAGCATTACATGTACGATTACATAGGCAGGGAGGACTCGACGAAATCCTGCCTCGCCGAGTGGAAACTCGAAGACTACGTCCTGGCGTTGAAGAAGATCACCCAGGCAGCATACCTGGACACGAAGGCTGGGGTCGCCCCCTACACCGCGAAGCATCCAGCCCCAATGGTAAGTCGCTGTCTACCATTCGCAGTCACAGTTGATGCTGTCGCGGTTATATTGATATTTTCTCGTGCCTACTGCAGTTATTTCAAGTGGTGGAAGGGTGGCTCCCACCCGCGGATGACGAAAACTCGAGCTCGTCCATCCAGGACGGGGGCGAGTCGCCTCCTGCCAAGGGCGGCGTTGGGAGCGACACGAGTGATGATGATGATGATGACGAGCCCAGGGTAGAGGCCGCCCCGATTGTTCGCAAAACTCGCGGGCAACATCAGCGCGAGCTCGAGGCGAGCAGAAGCCTCGAACGTCATGACGACAACGACGACGAGCTTCTCGAGCACACCTTGCGTCGTGAGGCTACACCAGCGAAAAAGAAGAAGAAGAAGAAGAAGAAGAAGAAGAAGAAGAAGAAGAAGGAAGTGAAGGCTCCATCAAAGAGGAAGACGAAGCCGGCAAAACAGGCATCTCCGCCTCGTTCGGCGAGTAGTTCTGACGCCACCAGCTTGGCCAAGGATGAAGCGCCGCAGACGACGGCAGCACTGGATGCCGCAGCCGCCCTGAGTGAGGTTCCTCTGGCCTCGCTTCCCCCCCCCCCCATTCGCCCCAGTCTCTAGGTTGGGGGCTGCTCCAGCCGCGGCAGCTTCGCCTCCCAGGAGAGCTCCTGCCGAAGTCGTTTCGGAGGCTCCTGTCGCGGCCTCATCGTCAAAGAGGCCTTCCGTGTCTTGGGAGCATGATGTTTTGGAGATGGGTCTTAGTCGGAAACTGGGCCCCGAACTGGAGAAACCGGCCAGCATCCGCACGGGGCTGCGGTTCATACTAGGCGCCAAGTGAGTTTTGTTCACCTGCCTTGCCTTTCGTTGTACTCGGACCATTTTGCTCATGTAATTAATTCGCAGGACTGGAGTTAAAAAGATAGGCCACCCGTCCATGGCCAAGGTGCCGCCAGTCGTCGCCGAGGAGGACCCCTCACGGAAGAGGAAAGCTGACGAGGTCGCTACCCCCGCAGACAGTGCCAAGAAGGCCAAGAGCGACGATGTCGTCACGGTGTCTGACGACACGACGGTTGCTCCGAGTGGTCCTGTGACGTAGGCAGCCTTGAAGACCAAGGAAGATGCTTCCTCGCCTAGGATGGCCGATCCGGCTTCTCTTGGTGCTGGCGCATCCACCACGACCTTCCCCCGCTTCATGGCCAGAGCGGCTACGACTAGTGGTATAACGCCATCGAGCCGCGTACCTGGGGTCGCCAAAACGGAGGTCGAGCAGCGTCGCGGACACACTCCGGCTCTTCTCGCGTCTGTGTACGCACTACAACTCCATGGCATGCTTGGCGCAGCCATCCAGGTATATCCAGTCCCCGAGGATCGGGCCACTGAATTTCAGTGGTCAGATTCTTTTGGTGTTTTGTTTTTATTTCTAGCACCCAGTCCCCGAGTGTCCAGTCGCTGGAGTTCAGCGGGTGGGCACTTAGGATTTTTGATATCCAGTCCCCGAGTGTCCAGTCGCTGAATTTCAGCGGGTGGGCACTTTAGGATTTTTTATCTCCAGTCCCCGAGTGTCCAGTCACTGAATTGCAGCGGGTGGGCACTTAGGATTTTGTTGTTGTTAACTGTTTGATTTGCGCATAGGGCTTGCAGCATGAATCAGCCGACCGGCTTGCTGCGAAGTGTCGCGTGGAGAAGGAACTTGTTGCTGTCCAAGAGGCGAACAAGGGTCTCCAGGCGATCTCTACCAAGGCAGAAGAGGTTCGCCAGGGCCTTGTCCCGGCGAGTGAACTGTCGGCGGCTCATTCTGCCTTGAGTACGGCAGAGCAGCGGATCGCTGATCTTGAGCGCGAGCTTAAGGAAGCGAAGGCGGAGGCGAGTTCAGCGGATGGGCGAGCCAAAGCTGCTGTTACGGCTGCCGCTGAGGTCCGGAAGGTCTCTGACGCCCTCGTTGCTGGGCTACAAGATGACTTCTCCTCTCTTCAAAGCTTCATCACGGGTCTCTGCCGTCCTTTGATTGGTAAGTTTGCCTGCCTCTGCCTGTAGTAGCTGCATTGTGTGATCTTTGTTGTACTCACGGCCACCCTCTGTCCACAGGTCGGATTATCGATAGCTCGGAAGAAGCGCAGTCGTATGACGTGCGGTAGTGTGTGGCCACTCTGGTCGACTCGGCCACGTTGTCCGCGGTTTGCATTCGGGCGTATCTTCAGGAGATGTCGCCTACGGAAGTGATTCCCAGCGACCTCGTCGAAATGTGGCGGTATCTGGAGAAGGCGCAATCAGTCGTCGAGTTCATGATGCTGTCAGCATTCCGGCGCGGGGCGGCAACGACGCTTAGCCTTGGGCTCTCCCACTTCCCGGAGGATTTCGATCTGGACGACGTGACGAGTGGCTACCCCTCATCGACGGGCTCGGGGGAGATTGCCGAGGTGCTGAAGCTGACGGACCGTGCCGCGGTATACTCCGATCGCGTCTGGGCGATGGGCGACCTTCTCCCTTATCAGGAGACGACTGTCGCGCCCAACGATCCCGAGCCACCGCACCGAGACTTCAAGTTCGAGCAGCCCTTCCGTGCGGCGATGGCGGGTGAGTTGATGTCGTACCCGTCGAACCCGTACACTCCCTTCATTCGCAACCGCAATGGTGGCGGTGAGTCGACGTCGAAGCCTGCGGAATAGAAACACTGTGCCCTGGGGCGTTAGTAGTAATTTGGCCATTGGGATCAACTTGTATTTTGTAACAACTTTGTTATGCTATAATGGAATTTCGCGTTATGTTGTGAGTTGTCTTGCGATTTTGATTGATAATTGGACGAGTCCCCGAGCGTGTCCGCCCTTTTTATGGGGTTTACCTCGTTTGTTATGTGTTTGTGGTTTTGAACGTTGTGCCAGTTGTTTTGTTACTGAGGTCGACTCGCCCGAGCTTGGAAAGCCAGTCGCAGGGCGACTCCCATGAGTGATCTTTACTTCACCGTTTTCCCTTGCGCGAACGAGGTCGGGTAGCCGAGTCCCCGAGCGTGCTACTTGGTGGTTCTAGTCGCGGCTGTAGGGTGGGTGAGGACTGGGCGCGTTAGAGTGAGCGCATCACTCCTGCCTGGCCCGTCGGGTCAGTCGCACGGCGATTCCTGGGCACGCTCTCTTACTTGGCGTTTTCCCTAGCCGCTCGTTCTTAACTGGTCGTCAGTCCCCGAGCATGGTACTTGGCCGTTCGAGTCGCTGTGTCGAGGATGCGGAGGATCATGGTCGCTGTGAGGAGCGAAGGCAGTTGTCTTGGCTCGTTAAGCCAGTCGAGCTAGGCGACTCCAATGGGTCTCCGGGTAGGCGTTGTTCGTGGTCGTTACGAGTCCTGGGGTAACCCAGTGCCCTCGAACGCACTACTTGGCCGTGCCGGTCACTGTACCAGAGGTTGACTTCTGCAGTTAGCTTGACATTGTTATTAAGAGTGCGAGTGGCACAAGACACGGAGAGTAGACGCAATTTTGCGGTAACCGATATATTTTATTTCATAGCTAGTGGAGGGTACATGTATGGAGTTCTAGGAGTAGAACTTCCGTAGGAGGTTTACATTCCACGATCGCTTGACGTCTAGTTTCCCGTCTCCGTGGACGTCGGTGAGGTAGTAGGCGTCGTTGCCGAGTACTAGCCCGATGGCGAATGGTCCCTCCCATGGGGGGGAGAGCTTGTGCATGCCCTTCTTGTCCTGGATGAGGCGTGCACCAGGTCGCCTTCCTGGAAAGTGCAAGTCCTCACCCGCCGGCTGTGGTAGCGGCGGAGTCCTTGCTGGTAGATGGCAGTGCGGGAGCGAGCTAGGTCGCGTGCTTCGTCGAGTTGATCGACTCCATCCTGGTGTGCGAGTTCGTTCGCAGCCTCCGTTTAGTGGACGACCCTTGGCGAGTCGTGCTCTAGGTCGGTGGGCATGACTGCCTCGGCGCCATACACCATGAAGAAGGGGGTGAACCCTGTCGACCTGTTGACCGAGGTGCGGATGCCCCAGATGACGGAGGGTAACTCCTCGACCCAGCACTCGGCCGTGGCTTCAGGCCGTGGAGGATGCTCTGGTTGGCCCGTTCCGCCTGGCCGTTGGACTCCGGGTGGGCGACTGAGGCAAGGTCGAGTCGGATGTGATGTTCCTCGCAGAACTCGTCCATGGCTCCTTTGGCGGAGTTGGTACCGTTGTCCGTGATAATGCTGTTTGGGAACCCGTAGCGATATATGAGCTCGCGTAGGAACTTGGTGGCCGTCTTCCCGTCGCATTTCCGGACTGGCTTGGCCTCCACCCACTTTGTGAATTTGTCGACCGCGACCAGGAGGTGAGTGAAGACGGAGGGGGCCTTCTTGAAAGGGCCTACCATGTCCATAGCCCACACGGCGAACGGCCAGGTGATGGGGATTGTCTTGAGCGCCGAGCTCGGCACGTGGGTCTGGTTGGCGTACTTCTGGCACACGGCGCACCGCTGGACAATGTCGACGGCGTCGGCGTGTGCGGTGGGCCAGTAGAAGCCGTGTCGCATAGCCTTTGCAACCAGAGAGCGGGCGCCGACATGGTGGCCGCAGTCGCTGGAGTGGATGTCGTGGAGGATCTTGTGTCCTTCAGCAGGTTGGACGCAGCGTTGGAACACGCCGATCACGCCGCGCTTGTGGAGATCACCGTCGATGATGACTAAGGATTTGCAGCGGCGTGCTACCATCCAGGCGTCTGTCTCGTCTGCTGGCAAGGTGCCTCCCTCCAGGTAGGCGATGTATGGCTTGGTCCAGTCGTCTGGCTCGGCGATGAGTGCGACCAGGGCTGCCTTTGGTTGCAGCAGGACTCCGATGTCGATCTCCCTTGGGGGAGAGACGGATGGCTTGGTGATTGTGTCGAGGAAGAAGCCGGCGGGTGGTGCAAGTCGAGATGAGCCGATACGAGAGAGTGCGTCGGCCTCCTTGTTCTTCCGCCTGTCGATCCACTCGACGGAATAGCCTGCGAAGTGTCCGCCCAGCTTGTCCACTGCTTGGCGGTATGCCGCCAAGGTGGGGGAAACGGCGCCGCAGGTGCCAGCGACTTGCCCAGCAACGAGGTCGGAGTCCCCGTAGCAGCGTAGGCGGTTGACATTCATCTCCTTGGCGGCTCACATACCGTGGAGTAGTGCCTCGTACTCGGCCATGTTGTTGGTGCAGGGGGTGAAATCGAGGCAGAGGATGTAGCGTAGCTTGTCGCCCTTCGGGGAAGTCAGCACGATCCCTGCTCCTGCGCCGTCTGCGTTCTTGGAGCCGTCGAAGTGCAGACTCCAATAGTGGAGGTACGACAACTTTTCCGGCTGCTTGGCCTCTTCCCAGTCGGCGATGAAGTCCGCGAGAGCCTGCGACTTGATCGCTTTGCGCGGCTCATACTTGATGTTGTGGATGCCGATTTCGACGGCCCACTTGGCGACTCGCTCGGTCGCCTCACGGTTGCAGATTATGTCCTGCAACGATGCTGAGGAGACGACCGTGATCGGGTGCTCCTGGAATTAGTGCGGCAATCGCCGTTGTGCTCTGAAGACCGCATATACCAGTTTTTTGGTATTGCGGGTATCGCTGGCACGACTCGGTGAGGATCCCGCTGATGCAGTACACCGGTCGCTGCACTGGGCGCTCCTTTCCTTCCTCTGGTCGCTCGACGACCATCACGGCATTGACGACGCGCTCGGAAGCCGCGACGTAGACCACCATGGGTTCCTTGTCGACGGGGGCGACGAGTAGCGGTGCTGCGAGTAGCACCTTCTTGAGGTCGCGGAGCGCGTCGTCTGCCTCCTTATCCCACTGGAAGGTGGGGTTCTTGCGCATCGGGCGGTATAGGGGCATCGCCTTCTCGCCCAATCAGGGGATGAAGCGACTGAGAGCCGCGACTTGCCCGGCCAGCTTCTGGACGTCGTGCAGGCACTCGGGGTTGCCGAGTCGAGCGATCGTGTCGATCTTGGTGGGGTTCGCCTCGATCCCGCGTTTGGAGACGACGTATCCCAGTAGTTGCCCTGCTGGTACACCGAAGTTGTATTTACCTGGGTTTAGCTTTATCTTATATTTCCGCAGGTTGGCGAATGTTTCCGCCAGGTCGGCGAGTAGGTCGCTCTGGCGAGCGGACTTCACTACCACATCGTCGATGTAGACGTGGATATTGCGGCCAATTTGGCTCGCAAGGCACTCCTGCATGCACCGCTGGTAGGTTGCCCCGGCGTTCTTGAGGCCGAAGGTCATGGCGGTGTAGCAGAAGGCTCCGAATGGCGTGATGAACGCCGTCTTTTCTTCGTCCTCGACAGCCATTTTGATCTGGTTGTACCTAGAGTAGGCGTCGAGGAAACACAGCGACTCCGAGCCTGCGGTGGAATCGATTATTTGGTCGATCCGTGGGAGGACGAATTGCTCCTTCGGGCAGTCGCTGTTTAAATTTGTGTAATCAATACACATCCTCCAGGTCCCGTTTTTCTTCTCGACCAGGACTGGGTTTGCCAGCCACTTGGAGTATTTTATTGGCCGGATGAAGCCTGCAGCGAGTAGACGCTGCACCTCCTCGGCGATGGCTTGGCGGCGCTCTTCATTGAAGGGCCACAGCGACTGCTTGACGGGTTGCACTGTGGGGTCGGCGTTGAGTTTGTGCTCAGCGAGTTCCCTAGGGACACTAGGCATGTCAGAGGGCTTCCATGCAAAGATGTCCCTGTTCTCACGGAGGAACTCGATGAACGCGCCTTCCTATGCTGGGCTCATGCCCGTCCCGATCGTCACTGTCTGGCTGGAGTTGCCTGGGACCAGCTCGACGGTGCGGGTGTGCGTCGTTGCCTCGAAGGCTGAGGTGTTGCCGTCCTCCGAGTTGGGCTTCTCGAGTATGGTGGGGTCTTCGTTGTTGACCCTGCTCGCGTACTTGGCGAGCTCGTCGCCGTGGTTGGCCTCTGCCGTGATGGCGGTGTCGGCGAGTTTGGCTCCTTTGGCCTCGCACTCAGCGGCCATGTCGGGGTCGCCGTGGATGGTGATGACGCCGCGCGGCCTGGGGAGCTTCATCGCGTTGTACGCGTAGTGGGGCGCTGCCATGAACTTAGCGAACGCCTGGCGCCCCAAGACGCAGTGGTAGGGGCTGTCGAAGGGCACCAGCTCGAAGACGATCCGCTCGGTGCGGAAAGTTTGCCGGTGTGCCGAAGGTGACTGGGGACGATGCCATGGAATGTGGTGTAGGTCGTCTCGACCATCGACTGCGGGAGCCGCAGTCGCCTGAAGTTGTCCAGGTACAGGATGTTGATGGAGCTGCCGCCGTCCATCAATGTCTTGGGGAGCCAATAGTCTCCCACCTTGGGCTTGACTACCAGGGCGACTCGGCCTGGGTACTCGATGTGCGGCGAGTGGTCCTGGCGGCTCCAAGTGATTGGTTGCTCCGACCAGTTGAGGGACTGGGGAACGTCCACCTGGGCCACCGTGTTGACGACGACGACGCGAGCGATGACCTTCTTCTCGCGCTTCGTGTTGAAGCTTGTGAAGGTGTGGAGCGAGCCGGCCACGCTACCGAATTTTCCGCCGTTTGGCGGGTTGTTGTCGGGGTCCTCCCGCGCTCGCCGTGCCTTCTCGATCTCCTTGAGAGAGTGGCAGTCGGCGATCGTGTGCGTGGCAGTTTCCCTTCCCTGCTGTGAAACGCACAAGGTTGGTTAAGGAGGGCCGCGGGGTCGAACCTTGGTTTCGCCTTGTAGTTGCCGGCGTTGCCCTCCGTCGCGGCGGAAGCTCTTGGGCTCGCGCTGCGCGTGCCCAGCGTTGGCGACGAAGTCGACTCGCCTATCACTGCGACGCTTGCCGGTGAGGCGAGTGTTGCTGTAGCGTAGGTCGGACCGTCGTCCATTGTCGTTGCCGTTCGTGCGGCGTTGACCTCCTGACTCGTCGTCGGTTTCCTGGTTTGGGTCTTCCTCCGCGTATCTTTTGGCGATCTCAAGGAGGTCCGGTATGTTGTCGAGTGTGCGGTATGCTCGTTTGAGCTTGGCGACCAAGGGCTCGTAGCGGCACGAGGTATTGAAGCAGTGGAACGCGGTGTCTAGGTGGATGCCGACCGCGTTGTACCATAGTTCTTGCCATGGTTGGACCCAGCTGCGGGTCGACTCGCGGGGTCCCTGGACGCATCGTTCCAGGTCCTTGATGGTGGTGGCGCGGGTGTAGGAACCCTCGAAGTGCCTGACGAAGGCGTCGCGCATCTCTTCCCAGGAGTCGATGCTGTCCGCGGGGAGAGTGTTGATCCACTGCATGCACGTCCCCTCCATCATCAGGGGGAGGTAGCGGGCGGCTAGCAGGTCGGTGTGGCTAGCGATCCCCATCGCCATGAGGTAGGTGTCCAGCCACACGGAGGGGTCGTATGAAGGGTCGTACTTCTCTATTTCCTTCGGCGCTTTGAAGTTCTCCGGGTATCTTTCGCCTCGGATCATTGGTCCGAAGCATCGGGGCCCGAGTTGACTTAGCGATCCCATCTGCTCGCCGTCGCGGCGGTTGGTTAGGGTATGTCGCAGATCGTCGGGCTGGCGTGTGCGCCAGCTCTGGTTGTTGATGATGTGGGTGCGGGCGTCGACGGGCTGACCGTTGGCGGCGACGAAGTTAGTCGCTGGCCTGGGGTCGTTGGTGGAGAGTGCCGCGTTCGCGGGTCGGTGTTGGAGCTGCAGCGGTTCGGGTGGCGGGCAGTTGAAGATGTTTGCCGCCAATGGGTGGCCGCTCTGCTGCCTGATGAACGCGAGTACATCCGACCCTGTGAGTCAACGCCTGCATTTTGTTGCTCGACCACCTTTGCGAGCAAGGCCTTGACGTACTGGATCTGTCGGGCGCCGTCGCCGGTGGCCGTGATGTTGTCGGCCGCTGCTCGGCCCGCCATGAGGTTGTCCATCGGGATGGAGAACAGTGGTAGGCCGTTCGCGTCTCGCTCCCGTGAGGAGACCACGATCCGCGGCTGGTCCCTGGGGGTGCGCGGATGGGTGGAGGTGGGGCGCCGATCGCCGTCGACCCTGGTGGGGGCCGGGCGCTTCCTCCTGGTGGCGCGTTCTCGCAGATCGCGCGCTCGACCGCGTGGGCCGGGTCGTTCTCGTCGTCGAAGTTCAGGGCGCGCCCCTGTACGGTGGGGTTCAAGCGCGACCTGATTCGTTGCTGGTGGTAGCGCGACAACTCTTGCGCCGTCACCTGCTCGAGGCGAAATATTTCGCGCTCGGCTTGCTCCTTGTGGACTGCTTCCGCCAGCTTCAGGCGGAGTTCCTCGACCTCCGTTGCCGTTGCGTTGGGAGGGATCAGGGTGGAGAAAGGATCCTCCGGTGGGTCAGCGCCAGTCGCCATGTAGGTCGCGGCATGGCGACCGGTCCCGTCGCGGAGATCGGCGGAGTTTTCCGACCCGGAGTCGAAGTCGAAGATCCCAAGGATGGAGGGATCCTCGAAGTCTCCGACATTGGAGACCTGGGTGATGGAGCCCGCGGGCGAAGCCGCGATGATTGATCCAGCGAGTGACGCCGGGGTCGCCGAGTCGGCGTCGTCGTTGAGGGCCGCGTCTTTCGCGGCCGCGGTGGTTTCAGCCACATCACTGTGGGCTGAGTCGTACTCGGAGGCGAGGCGGTGGATCGTGCGGACCTGACTCTCGGAGAGCCGATCGCGTGGTGGTGACTCGCGGATGCGAGCCGAGTCCTTAGAGACGATGACGTCGGTGAGGCCGACGAAGAGACTAATCGTGCCAACTGGCAAGATCATGCTGTGCGTGACGGGTCGTGCCACCGGGACGTAGCTGCTCGGCAAGATTTGGAGCATCTCGCCGATCTCTATCATGCGGCCGGTGGCGATCGACACGTTGATGGGCAGATTGGATCTCGTTGCAGAACACCGGCCAGACCGGCCAGGCCCCACGGTGGGCGCCACTGTCGTGGGAATGACTACGGCAGATGCTGCAATCCGCAGCGAGTAGTAGAACATAGGGCAAGGGCGGCCAACCATATGCGGTGCGAGATGAGGGCGGAGACACAGGGTTTTACCCAGGTTCGGCCCCCCGGAGGGTAAAGACCTACTCCTGCTAGATTGTATTATGATGGAAGTACAATGGGGCGAGCTCGACGGCTAGGCGGCGAGTCGCTTGGGTGGATGATGGAACGTATCGTTTACACGCCCTGTAGTGAGGTTTATATAGACTCACCCCCCTAGGGTTTACATATCTCAACCGAATCAGTTAAGGTTTTGGCAATCGTTTAACCTAATCCGACTGGGCCTATATACTCTCCTGGGCCTTCAGCTTCTAGTCGCTTGGATCCACGCCAGGTCTTGATCCAGTCGCCGTCCTGCAGGCCCACTCGCCAGGTCCTGGGCCAGTCGGAAACGTCCTGCTGGGTATACCCCGGTAGGCATATTCCCATCAGGTACGATGCCGTGGACCGTGTGTCGGATTGTTCTAGACTGCACAGCAGGATCCGCATTGCTGCTAAGGTGCTAGCAAACATTAGATTGATGCCGTTGTCGCCTTCCATGAAGACGCGGATCATCTCGAACCCTCTGATCTGCGCCTCGAGCACCATGGCAGCATGACCTAGGCGAGGGATCTAGCGGGGGTGATCCGAACGGCTGAATGTTATGCAGGACTTCGAACTGCTGAGGTACTCAGGGATGGTGGGTGGAGCGGTCACAGCCAACCTGACTTGGCAGGTGATTTTCTTTTGCACCCTGTTTGTTGGACGCCCCTTTTGGATCATCAATGAACCTTTTGGCGTGGGGTACCCGTTTCCGCTGTTGTTCTGTACGGGTGCGATCGGGTGATTCGAAGTTCCCACGGGTGGTGGCGGAGGAGCTCCGTGGGAGATGTCACCTGGTGCGGGTGCGTGCCCGTACCCAGGGTTCAGGGCTTGCTATCTCATCTGGGACATGCTCTCGCTGAGTTTCTGGAACTCGCGATAGTCTTTGAGCATGTGGTGCCTTCTTTTTGCCATCCTTCTTGTCGATGTAGAAGTGGATGGTGCATGGGCCCGACAATTTTTCGTATGCTAAGGGCTCGTCGTTGCGGCCGCGGCATTGCCACGTTTGTGTTGGGCGTCCTCCATCACGGAAGTTGTTTCCGTGGTATCTGCCGCTCCTGCGTTTCCTTTCATTGCGGTGGTCGGCGTATCCATCCGCGACCATGTCGGGTCCGTCGCGATCGTCGTAGACGCGCGATCTTCGCTTGCTACGGCGCTCGCTTCGGCGGCCATAGTCATCTTCCTCCTCCAAATGTGCTCTGTGGACGGAGTCCTCGCCAGCTGCCCACCTGTTGGCGATGTCCATGAGGTGGTCGAGTGTCTTGGGCTTGACACGCCCAAGTTCTTCCATGAAGTCCTGGGGTTTGACGCCATCCTTGAGGGCGTCGATTATTCTCTCTTCACAGATGTGTGCCGCGGAGTTCTTGATGTTGGACCAGCGTAGTATATACGAGCGAATGGATTCGCCCGTTCGTTGGGTGCAGGCCCGCAGCCCTTCGATCGAGGCTAGCCTCTTGCTGGTTCCCTTGAAGTTTCGGATGAAACTGTACGCTAGTTCCTCCCAGCTTCGGATGGATCCCGAGGATAGGCTACTGAGCCAAATCCGGGTTGCGCCTGTCAGCTGCAGCTGAAGGCATTGTAGGGCGGTGTTTTTGTTGTCGTCGTGCAGCTTGACGGATGACAAGTGGTCGCTGAGCCACGCCTTAGGGTCTTGCGTGCCATCAAACTTTGGAGTGTCCGAAGGAAGCTTGAAGTTCCTCGGCATCCGCGTCCGCCTAACAAATCTGCTAAAGCATCGAGCCCCGCAGAGTTCTCCTTCATCGTCATCCTCTTCAGATTCGGATGAGCACACGCGCTTGGCGCGTGCCTTGTCGATCTTGCGTTGAGTGAGTTCGCTTCGAGCGTCGTAGTCACGGCTGCGTTATTGTGAGCTCTTGTGCCGTCGAGGAAGGTCGTGTTCCTCCTCGTCGGATGAGGGTGTGAGGCTGCGGTTGAATCTGACCGCAACCTTCTTTTTCGGCTCCGTAGGAGCTTCCCCGTGGAGCGCAGATCCAACGAGTCCGAGTCCGGCTAATGCGGAATTGTGCATGGCCCTCTTCGGGTCCCCCACCAGAGGTGGATGGGATGCAAGGTATGTGGTGGCTGCCATGATCACAGCTTGCGGCGTCTTCGGGATGACGTTTCCGTTGGCGTCCATCTCCATAAAGGACGTGTTGAGGGTTTGGGTCACCTCGCGACGTGCAGCGGGGTCCATGTTCTCTATGTGAGAACGATGCTTGTTGGCGTTGTTGCCGTGTGAGATGGAGCCGCCCATGGCGGAGAGTGCAGCTCGCCACACGCTGGACTCCAAGGCTACTTGCTTGCATTTGTCGAGTACCTCTTGCATCTTCACCTGCTTTTTGTGCTCTTCGATGAGGAGCAGGTGGTATGCCATCAGTAGGTCCCGTGAGGCACCCACAGGCAAGATCTTGTTGCCCGCCATGGCTTCGCGTGCTTGGTTCCATCCTTCCTTGCTGAGGTGGATTCCCCGATTGGCCTCAGAGTCGTCCTCGTTGGGCGGGGGGATTGGTTTCTCCTGTTTTCGCTGTTTCAACCCTGCGGGTTGGGTGGTAGTACGGGGGCACGCAAACCTGGTGGTTGTTGCTCCACGTCGCTTTGGATGACCACGACGCATTGCTAGCATCCGTAGTTCGGATCGCTGCTGCCGCAGCTTTCGGATCCGGAACCGTAGGTTCCTTCATCCGATGGAGGATCACACAGATCTGAGTTGCAGTTGCTGCTGTCGTATGACTCATCTGCTGCGTAGCACGGGATGCGGAGCCCATGAGGCGGTCATGATCAATGGCAGTGGCACCCGCTCTGGTAGGCGGAGAGTGCCGGTCTGTCCCACCTGGAAGCAGAAGCTCCCGAACAGGATCTCGAGCCCGTCGCCTACGGGCTCGAAGTCCTTCATGGTGGATGGCGAGTGGGCGGTGAAGTCGAAAGCGCCGAAGAGGAGATGGCTCTTGTCGCCGAGGAGTTGTAGATCACTTTGGTCGGGACCGTCACGATCGCACAATCAGCGCCCCCAGTTCCCATAGACGGCGCCAATTGACGAGGATTGATCTCGTCAATGCCCATTGTTATGAGCTTGGGTTTTGGAGAAGATGGGGGTGCTGGAGATCGCGGAACGGTTAACAGACAAGAAACTAGGGGAAACGAGATTTACCCAGGTTCAGGCCCCCAAAGAGAAAACCCTGCTCATGCTTGTCTGCTCTTGATTACGGCAGAACCGAAAGTTACAGGGGTGCGCAAATGCAATCTGGCGTGGAGGTTTGTATGCGGTGGTATGAGAGAGAGAGCCTCCTCGTTGTGCCCTCCTAGCCTTTATATAGAGGTAGGCAGGTCCCGGGCATAGATCGAGTCGGTTACAGGTTTAGGGTTTGTCCCTTTGAATATTCTATCTGTTCTAGTCTTGCTCTCCAAGGATCCAAAGACATCATGGGCTTGGGCCACCCGAAAATCTTCATGGGCCACGTATATTCTTGTGGGCCTTCCTTGGGCTGGACCAGGTATGCTAATGTCGTGTACCCGTAGGGTATAACCATGTCAGCACTATTTATAGAAACTTTTACTGTAGGAAACCACTTTGAAGGCTCAGAATTTTTTGGAACATAACCATGGTGCTCTCTAAGTGTGTGATAGCAACTGTTCAAAGCAGCAGTACTGGACTCAAGAGTGTTCAACCTAGCATAAATGTATATAAAAGAAGAATCAGACTTGCCAGCCATATTATAAATCATAATCAACTTCTTCATAGCATCTAAAGCTTCATCCTCAGTACAACAAAAAATATCTTTCTCAACTACAGCATCCAAAGCATATCTATAACAAAGAGCAATACCGTTGTAGAAACTATTAATAACCAAGCTAAGACTCATCTTAGGCCTAGTTAACTTTTGTAAAGCAGAGATTCTAGACCAAGATTTTTTGAAACTCTCTTCACTTCCTTGCTTGAAAGTAAAGATCCTTTCCATAGGTGAAATAGGGATTGGACCAAAACCAGACATGGTAGCAACTAGAGAAGGAACTAATTTTTTTGTGTTTTTGATAAGAGAAAGCAAACCAAACCAAACTAAACTATTTTTTTGAGTTTTTGATAAAAAGAGGTGAACAAAACTAAGAAAAAGAAACTAAGCAAAACAAAAACAAAGTAAAGAGAAAGGTTGAGAAGGAATCCCCTTGTGAAGACGTCCTGACTCCCCGGCAACGGCGCCAGAAAAAGGCTTGATGAGTGCGTGAACACTTCGTTGGGAGACCCCAAGAGGAAGGTATGATGAGTATAGCAGCAAGTTTTCCCTCAGTAAGAAACCGAGGTTATTGAACTTGTAGGAGGAAGGAAACGACTCAAAGGTGTTTCTAGCAACTTGGAGACCTGCACAACACAAACTCAAGACTTTGCCCAACGAACAGTGAGGTTGTTAATCTCACCGGTTTGCTGTAACAAAGGATTAACTGTATGGTATGGAAGGTAATGGTGGTTTGCAGCAAGTAAGCAGTAACAGTGGAAGATGTATCAATGGTAAAGATGGGACCAGGGTCCATAGTTCACTAGAGGTTTTCTCCTTAGATAAAAAACATGGCATGCTGGGTAAACAAATTACATCAGGGCAATTTACAGGACTAAGAAAGGCATAACTATGCAATACTAGACATTCATGATGCTATGAGATTCGATTGGGAAATACAACAAGATACATAGACCGCCATCCAACTACATCTATGACTAGAATTCCACCTTTGGGTTATCATCTGAACCCCCTCCAGTATTAAGTTGCAAGCAACAGACAACTGCTTTAAGCAAAGTGTGTAAGGTAAATAATCCACTTGTTCCATGAACAAGAGACCGTTGTTTTCTCCCTAGTGGCAACAACACATCTACAACTTTAGAGATTTCTGTCACTTCCCTTAGATTAAATAGAGGCATGAACCCACTATCGAGTATAAATACCCCATCTTGGAGTCACTAGCAACTACCTGGACAAGATAGCTACTAACAATGGAGAGCATGCAAGATCACAAACAACACAGACATGATAGAATAAATAAGACAAAACCATTAATCAATCTGACATAATAATCTCAATATCCATCGGATCCCCGCAAACACAACATGCATGATTACAAATAGATGAGATCTTGATCATGAATGGAGCTCACAAGATCTAAACATGAAAGCACAAAGGAGGAGATACAACCATCTAGCTACTACATGGACCCGTAGTCCATGGTGGAACTACTCACACTTCATACGGGAGGCTAGAATGATGAAGAAGAAGGCCTCCGGGATGATCTCCCCTCCAGCAGGGTGCCGGGAAGAGCTGTAGATCCCACCGATCTAGGGACGATAGTGGAGGCGGCTACATACGGTTTCGTGGAATATTGATCGGATACTTAGGGTTTAGGCATCGAGGGCTTCTTATAGGCGAAGAGGGAGGCCGAGGGGGTGCCCGAGGCGGCTGCACCCCCTAGGCACGGGCCAGGCCTAGCCGCATGGCCAGGGGGTGTGGCCCCCTCGAGGCCCTCCTCCGTCTCGTTTTCGGGCTCCGTGTTTCCCACGGTAAAATATTGACTTTGGCTTTTGTCCCGTCCAATTCCGAGAATATTGATTTTCTGCCTTTCTGAAACCAAAAACAGAAGAAAACATTCAACTGATATTGTGGCATCTTGTTAATAGGTTAGTACCAGAAAACATATAAAAACTCCTCAAAATGTAGACAAAGCAAAGCAAAGTAGATACTAAACAAGCATGGAACATCAAAAATTATGGATATGTTTCCGACATATCAATCTGCAACCTTATGAGGAAGCTGGGGCTGATCGCTGAGGATGAGGTACCTTCCGACGCTCTGGAGGCCTTCCACTGGATGTTTGAGACTCCCCTCACGGTGAGATGATAGAGGCGGTGGGAGAGCTCCACATATGCACCCTTTCGGCGAGCCGAGGGTGTTTGCTGCCCCCACCATGGGTGTTACCGGGTGGCCACCTAGTGGCGGCATGACCGTTAGGTCACTCTCGGGTGTTACATCGTTCCGATGTCATACGATCCAATGATATTGGTGTATAACGTGTGTTGTCTCAATGACCGTGTGCGTCGTACATGTATTCGGAGTGCTGTCGCTACGACAAATGCGTCCACTATGAGTTTGCAGGAGACTAAGCTTGAGATTGTATCATCTTCGATAGTTATGGAAACTCTAGGCATGGATTTTGATGCTTACTTCTGCTTGTCGGCTTCCAGTACTCGAGGTGGTATTATTTTGGCTTGGAAAAGTAGGATAGTGCAGCTTGATAGCGCACATGTGGATGTGAACGGCATGACCGCCAGGGTTATGACCGCTGGTGGCATGCCATGGTGGCTCACACGCGTCTACAGATTGTAGGACGAGGCTGCCAAGGTTGCCTTCCGCTCTGAACTCCGAGAGATCAGGTGGGTGCGCCCAGAACCATGGGTGCAGTGCGGAGACTTCAACATGATCTATCGGGATGAGGAAAAGAACAATGACAACCTCCACCACCGCATGATGGGACGCTTCATAGGCGATTCCTGAATGACTGCCTCCTGAAGGAGATCTACCTCCATCACTAGAGATACACCTGGTCCAACGAGCGGGAGACTCCTACACTGGTGCGCCTAGACAGGGTGTTCTGATTATCGGACTGTGAGGAGTTGTACGGCAGCTTCTCCTTGCGCTTCTTCTCGATGGTGATCTTTGACCACTGCCCTCTGCTCCTGGACTGCGCCCCAATGGCAGTCAGGCAGGGACGGTTCCAGTTCGAGCAGTTCTGGCTGAAGTTGGACGGTTTTTATGGAGTGGTGGAATCTGCTTAGACGACCATATATGGCGACCCTGGCCCCTTTCAGAGGCTTGTGGATAAGATCAAACGCACTGCAAGGCAGCTGATGAGCTGGGCCGACAAGAAGGTGGGATTGGTTAAATTGCAGCTTATGACAGCGCGGGTCATTGTCTATCACCTGGACGTTGCCATGGAGAACAGACAGCTTTCACCGGATGAGTGCGCCCTTCACGCAATGTTGAAGCACACCTATTTGGGGTTCGCCTCCCTAGAGCGCATGATGGCACGCCAGCTGGCCAATATTAGGTGGTTGGAGGAGGGGTACGCCAACCCGACATTCTTGTTGGAGATATGCCCTAGAGGCAATAATAAATGTAGTTATTATTATATCTTTGTGTTTATGATAAATGTTTACATTCATGCTATAATAGTATTAACAAGGAAACATTAATACTTGTGTGATTTGTAAACTTAAATTGAAGTCCCTAGTAAAGCCTCTATATAATACTAGCTTGTTGGTTAATGAATGATTGTGGTTTCCCTATCATGAACATTGAGCTGTTATTAATAACAAGATCATATCGTTAGGAGAATGATATGGTGGACATACTCCTATCGATAAGCGTAGCATAAAGATCAAGTCATTTTAATAGTTCAATTGCTATATGCTTTCTGATACATATTAACCTAATTCCTTCGACCATGAGATCATGCATATCACCTTCACCGGAAGGATGCTTTGATGACATCAAACACCACACCGTAACTGGGTGGCTATAAAGGTGGCATTGAGTGTTCGGAAAGTATTGGTTGAGACACATGGATCAAGAGTGGGATTTGTCCATCCATATGACGGATAGATATACTCTGGGCCCTCTTGGTGGAATGTCATCCAATTAGCTTGCAAGCATGTGACTGGCTCACAAGGGATCACATATCACGGGAACGAGAAAAGAGTACTTATCAGTAACGAGGTTGAACTAGGTATGCAGAGATACCGACGATCATAACCTCGGATAAGTAAACTATCGTGAGACAAAGGGAAATTGGTATCGTATGTAAGTGGTTCATTCGATCGCAAAGTAATCGTAGAAATATGTGGGAGCCATATGAATTTCCAGATTCCTCTATTGGTTATTGATCGGAGAAGTGTCTCGATCATGTCCGCATAATTCACGAACCGTAGGGAGACACACTTAAGGATTCGACGTTGTTTGAGTAGTTATGGAATGATGAGGAAGAGACCGAATGTTGTTCGGAGTCTCGGATGGGATCCGGGATATCACGAGTAGATCCGGAATGGTTCGGAGAATAAGATTCATATAAGGAAAGTCCTGTTACGGGGTTGGAGAATGGTTCCGGTGTTTTCATCGGGAATGTTCTAGGAGGTTCCGGAATGTCCGGAACTCCGGAGGGGAAGGGTACATGAATGTGTCATACCAAGTTGGAATGATTGCATCATGTACTAGGTGTCATCGCTGAACAAAATAAAGGGTTTAATCAAATCCTAGTTTGAAAAGTCAAACGCCAATTTGAAAAGTCAAACGGCTATTTTGGAAGGTGGAGGGGAAGTAGGAAACCTACTTGGGGAGGAGTTCCTCCCCTCCACCGCCGGCCCACTTGGGAAACCGAGTTGGGGAGGTACTCCCCTCCCCTAGCGCGCCCCCTCCACCTATATAAGGAGGGGCAGAGCTGCCCCTCCTAGCACACAAGATCTCCACCCAAAACCCTAGCTCCTAGCCGCCGCACCCTCCATAGCCGTCGCCGGCCTAGGGCAACTCCCGCCGCCTAGGTCAAACCCTAGCCGCCGGCCTTGCCCCTCCTTGGTGTGTCTAAACCCTAGAACACCGAGGGCTCTCTCATAGTCCACCACACTCGCTCCGGCTTAAGGCGAAGCCCTGCGAGATCTCCCCTCTACTTCCGGTACCACGCCGTTGTGCTGCCGGAATCACGAGGAGAGTGCTACAACCTCCGCTGCCTGCTGGAACAACGGAGAGGAAGGTCTTCGTCGAGTACCGAACGTGTGACCGACTGCGAGAGCGCTGCCGGAACGCAGCGCCGGAAGGATCGTCTACGCGATCTTGAGATCGGGAAGAGTACGACTACATCACCCACGAGAATCCGCTCTCGTTAAACACTTTGGAATCTTCGAGGGTGAGTTATTCCATCGACTCATTGCTACAATATAGTAGATGGATCTTGGCTTGTTTGTTTGTATGCGATAGAAATTTTTTGTTTTCCATGCTACGAAACCCTACAGTGGTATCAGAGCCGTGTCTATATGTAGATCTGTTGCACGAGTAGAACACAATGGTCATTGTGGGCGTTGATGCTTTTATTATCGATTGCTTCTTGTGTACTTTGCATCTTGCGGGATGTTGGGATGAAGCGGCCCGGGCTAACCTTACATGACATCGTTCATGAGACTTGCTCCACGCTTGACATGCAACTTGTATTGCATAAGTGGCTTTGCGGGTGCTTGTTTCTCCCAGCATAGTTAAGATTCAATTTACAACGGGTGATTGACAATACTAGTATCAATGTTGTGGTTCTTGTTCATAAGTTAGAACGACACTTATTGAAAGCCCCAAACCACGTAAAACATGCAAAGAAAGTAGAGGCGTCTAACTTTGTTTTGCAGGGGTGTGCAGTGATGTGATATGGCCATGATTGTGATTATATTTGATGTATGCAATGTTCCTTATTGTAAGTTGGCAACCGGCAGGAGCCATATGGTTGTCTTTAAATTCTGTTAAGACCCGCGTGTCTATTCAAAGTAGTTGTAATAGTTGAAGCCGGTGGACGACAACCATGGAGCAGCGTCATTGACCTTGATGCAATGCCGGTGATGATGGAGATCATGTTCGTGCTTGAAGATGGAGATCGGAAGCACAAAGAAGAAGGTCCATATCATATCACATATTATGAATTGCATGTGATGTTAATCCCTTATGCATCTTGTATTGCTTAGTTAACGACGGTAGCATTATAAGATGATCCCTCATGCACATGAATTTCAAGTTCTAAAGTGTTCATCCTCAGTAAGCACCGTTGCTAAAGCTTGTTGTTTCGAAGCACCACGTGATGATCGGGTGTGTCCTTTAACTGCAAGATGGAAGAGGGCAGCTCCGTTAGTGAGCATGTGCTTAAGATGTCTGGGCACGCAAAAAAACTTCAAAGCTTGGGTATAGTGATTCCTAATGCTTTGGGTATTTATCGTGTCCTCCAATCACTACCACCAAGTTACAAGAAATTTGTGATGAACTACAATATGCAAAACATGAACAAGCAGTTGCCAGAACTCTTCGCCATGCTGAAATGTGCAGAAGTGGAGATCAAGAAAGAGCACCAAGTGTTGATGGTCAATAAGACCACCAAATTCAAGAAAGGCAAGTCTAAGAAAAAGGGACACTTCAAGAAGGGTGGTAAGAAAGTTACCGCACCGACGAAGAAGACCAAGGCTGGACCTAAGCCTGATACTGAGTGCTTTTACTGCAAGGGAGAAGGTCACTAGAAGCGGAATTGCCCAAAGTACTTGGCGGATTTGAAGAACGGCAACATCAAGAAGAAAGGTATTTCCGATATACATGTTATTGATGTGTATCTCACTAGTACTCGTAGTAGTGCCTGGGTATTTGATACTGGTTCGGTTGCTCATATTTGTAACTCGAAACAGGTGCTGCAGAATAAACGGAAGCTAGCGAAGAACGAGGTGACAATGCGCGTGGGAAACGGATCAAAGGTTGATGTGATCGTGGTCGGCACGCTACCTCTTCATCTACCATCGGGATTAGTTTTATACTTAAATAATTGTTATTTGGTGCCTGCGTTAAGCATGAACATTATATCAGGATCTTGTTTATTGCGAGACGGTTACTTGTTTAAGTCCGAGAATAATGGTTGTTCGATTTATATGAGTAATATGTTTTATGCACATGCACCTTTGATAGATGGTCTATTCTTATTGAATCTCGATAGTGGAAATACACATATTAATAACATTGAGGCTAAACGTTTGAAATCAAGAGATAACTCGACCTATATGTGGCACTATCGTCTTGGTCACATTGGAGTGAAGCGTATGAAGAAACTCCATTCCGATGGACTTCTTGAATCACTTGATTTCGAATCACTTGAAAGATGCGAAGCATGTCTGATGGGTAAAATGACTAAGACTCCATTTTCTAGTATGATGGAGCGAGCTACGGACTTATTGTAAATCATACATACCGATGTGTGTGGTCCAATGAGTGTAGCATCGCGCGGTGGTTATCGTTATGTTCTTACCTTCACGGATGACTTGAGTAGATATGGGTATATCTATTTCATGAAACATAAGTCCAAAACTTTCGAGAAGTTTAAGGAATTTCAAAGTGAGGTAGAGAATCAACGTAACAAGAAGATTAAATTTCTATGTTCTGATCATGGAGGTGAATATCTAAGTTATGAGTTTGGCGAGCATTTGAAGAAATGCGGAATACTTTCACAATTGACACCGCCGGGAACACCACAGCGTAATGGTGTGTCCGAACGTCGTAATCGAACTCTCTTAGATATGGTTCGTTCTGTGATGTCACTTACAGATTTACCGCTATCATTTTGGGGTTATGCATTAGAAACAGCCGCATTCACTTTAAATAGGGCACCATCTAAATCCGTCGAAACGACACCGTATGAATTATGGTTTGGGAAGAAACCTAAATTGTCGTTCCTTAAAGTTTGGGGTTGCGAAGCCTATGTAAAGAAGTTACAACCGGACAAGCTTGAACCCAAAGCGGAAAAATGCGTCTTCATAGGATACCCAAAGGAAACTATTGGGTATACCTTCTATCATAGATCCGAAGGCAAAATCTTCGTTGCCAAGAATGGATCCTTTCTAGAGAAGGAATTTCTCTCGAAAGAAGTGACTGGAAGGAAAGTAGAACTCGACGAGGTTGTCGAACCTTCTCTCGAACTTGCGAGTAGCGCAACACCGGAAGAAGTTCCTGTGGTGCCTACACCAATAAGAGAGGAAGCTAATGATGATGATCATGAAACTTCGGTTGTAGTTGCTACAGAGCCTCGCAGGTCAACGAGAACTCGTACCACTCCTGATTGGTATGATCCTGTTATGAGTGTCATGTTGGTGGACAACACCGATGACCCTGCGACATATGAGGAAGCGATGATGAGCCTAGATTCCAATAAATGGCAAGAAGCCATGAAATCCGAGATTGGATCCATGTACTAAAACCAAGTATGGACTTTTGTGGACTTACCGGATGGTCGGAAGGCTGTCGAGAACAAATGGATTTTCAAGAAGAAAATAGATGCTGATGGTAATGTTACTGTCTATAAAGCTCGACTTGTCGCAAAAGGGTTTCGACAAATTCAAGGAGTTGACTACGATGAGACTTTCTCACCAGTAGCGAAGCTAAAGTCTGTGAGGATTATGTTAGCAATCGCTGCATATTATGATTATGAGATATGGCAGATGGATGTCAAAACAGCGTTCCTCAATGGATACATTGATGAAGAGTTGTATATGATGCAACCCAAAGGTTTTGTCGATCCTAAAGATGCTAACAAGGTATGCAAACTTCAACGGTCCATCTATGGATTGAAGCAAGCATCCCGAAGTTGGAATCAACGTTTTGATAAGGTAATCAAAAGTTTTGGTTTTATACAAACTTAAGGAGAAGCTTGTATTTACAAGAAAGTGAGTGGGAGCTCTATAGCATTCTTAATACTATATGTAGATGACATATTGTTGATTGGGAATGATGTAGACCTTCTTAATAGTGTCAAGGAATATTTGAATAATAGTTTTTCAATGAAGGATCTTGGCAAAGCAGCTTACATATTAGGCATAAAGATTTATAGAGATAGACCGAGACGCCTAATATCATTGTCACAAAGTACATATTTGGACAAAGTTCTAAAGAGGTTTGGAATGGAAGATAGCAAGAAAGGGTTCTTTCCCATGTTGCCCAATACGACCTTGAGTAAAACTCAAAGTCCGACAACGGCAGAAGATAGAGAAAGGATGAGTAAGACTCCCTATGCCTCAGCCATAGGATCTCTAATGTATGCCATGCTATGTACTAGACCCGACATTGCATATGCTGTTAGTTTAACTAGCAGATATCAAAGTGATCCAGGAGTGGATCATTGGACAGCGGTCAAAAACATCCTTAAGTACTTGAGAAGAACTAAGGATATGGTTCTTTCTTATGGAGGTGATGAACATCTCGTTGTTAATGGTTACACCGATGCTAGTTGGAACACCGATCCGAATGATTCTAAATCACAATCTGGATACGTATTTACTTTGAATGGTGCAGCAGTTAGCTGGAGGAGTGCAAAGCAAAGCGTTGTGGCGAGATCTTAAACTGAATCGGAATACATGGATGCTTCGGAGGCTTCACAAGAAGCGATATGGATGAAAGAGTTCATTACAGAGCTCAGTGTGGTTCCAAGTGCGCTGGACCCAATGTCTATCTAATGTGATAACATGGGCGCCATAGCCAATGCGCAAGAACCAAGGTCACACAAGAAGCTGAAGCACATCAAGCTATGTTTTCACGCTATTCGAGAACATGTCCAAGATGGTGACATAAAGATTTGCAAAGTACACACAGATCTGAATGTGGCGGATCCGTTGACTAAACCTCTCCCGATGGCAAAACATGACCAACACCAAACTTCCATGGGTGTTCGGTATATTACCATGTAATCTAGATTAGTTGACTCTAGTGCAAGTGGGAGACTGTTGGAGATATGCCCTAGAGGCAATAATAAATGTAGTTATTATTATATCTTTGTGTTTATGATAAATGTTTACATTCATGCTATAACAGTATTAACAAGGAAACATTAATACTTGTGTGATTTGTAAACTAAATTAGAGTCCCTAGTAAAGCCTCTTAATAATACTAGCTTGTTGGTTAATAAATGATTGTGGTTTCCCTATCATGAACATTGAGATGTTATTAACAACAAGATCATATCGTTAGGAGAATGGTATGATGGACATACTCCTATAGATAAGCGTAGCATAAAGATCAAGTCATTTTAATAGTTCAATTGCTATATGCTTTCTGATACATAGTAACCTAATTCCTTCGACCATGAGATCATGCATATCACCTTCACCGGAAGGATGCTTTGATGACATCAAACACAACACCGTAACTGGGTGGCTATAAAGGTGGCATTGAGTGTTCGGAAAGTATTGGTTGAGACACATGGATCAAGAGTGGGATTTGTCCATCCATATGACGGATAGATATACTCTGGGCCCTCTCGGTGGAATGTCATCCAATTAGCTTGCAAGCATGTGACTGGCTCACAAGGGATCACATATCACGGGAACGAGAAAATAGTACTTATCAGTAACGAGGTTGAACTAGGTATGCAGAGATACCGACGATCATAACCTCGGATAAGTAAACTATCGTGAGACAAAGGGAAATTGGTATCGTATGTAAGTGGTTCATTCGATCGCAAAGTAATCGTAGAAATATGTGGGAGCCATATGAATTTCCAGATTCCTCTATTGGTTATTGATCGGAGAAGTGTCTCGATCATGTCCGCGTAATTCACGAACCGTAGGGAGACACACTTAAGGATTCGACGTTGTTTGAGTAGTTATGGAATGATGAGAAAGAGACCGAATGTTGTTCGGAGTCTCGGATGGGATCAGGGATATCACGAGGATATCCAGAATGGTTCGGAGAATAAGATTCATATAAGGAAAGTCCTGTTTCGGGGTTGGAGGATGGTTCCGGTGTTTTCATCGGGAATGTTCTAGGAGGTTCCGGAATGTCCAGCACTCCGGAGGGGAAGGATACATGAATGTGTCATACCAAGTTGGAATGATTGCATCATGTACTAGGTGTCATCGCTGAACAAAATAAAGGGTTTAATCAAATCCTAGTTTGAAAAGTCAAACGCCAATTTGAAAAGTCAAACGGCTATTTTGGAAGGTGGAGGGGAAGTAGGAAACCTACTTGGGGAGGAGTTCCTCCCCTCCACCGCCGGCCCACTTGGGAAACCGAGTTGGGGAGGGACTCCCCTCCCCTAGCGCGCCCCCTCCACCTATATAAGGAGGGGCAGGGCTGCCCCTCCTAGCAGACAAGATCTCCACCCAAAACCCTAGCTCCTAGACGCCGTCGCCCTCCATAGCCGCCGCCTAGGTCAAACCCTAGCCGCCGGCCTTGCCCCCTCCTTGGTGTGTCTAAACCCTAGAACACCGAGGGATCTCTCATAGTCCACCATACTCGCTCCGGCTTAAGGCGAAGCCCTGCGAGATCTCCCCTCTACTTCCGGTACCAGGCCGTTGTGCTGCCGGAATCACGAGGAGAGTGCTACAACCTCCGCTGCCTGCTGGGACAAGGGAGAGGAAGGTCTTCGTCGAGTACCGATCGTGTGACCGACTGCGAGAGCGCTGCCGGAACGCAGCGCCGGAAGGATCGTCTATGCGATCTTGAGATCGGAAAGAGTACGACTACATCACCCACGAGAATCCGCTCTCGTTAAACACTTTGGAATCTTCGAGGGTGAGTTATTCCATCGACTCGTTGCTACAATCTAGTAGATAGATCTTGGCTTGTTTGTTTGTATGCGATAGAAAATTTTTGTTTTCCATGCTACGAAACCCTATAATTCTTCCACCAACACGCCTCCTACCAACGTTACAAAAATGTTATTCGCAGCCTACGGGTTGATGGCGTGATCGTGGTGGACCACGCAGCCATGGCTGAGGCCTCGTACAACCACTTCCAGGGCCTCCTCGACATCGATGTGGTGCGGTTGTACTCGCTCGACCTCAACTTCCTCGGACACCACCATGAGGAACTGGCTGACCTTGACGCCCCATTCTCTGAGGAGGAGGAGGTATGGGACGCGATCAAGCAGTTACCTCACGGCAAGGCACCATGACCAGATGGGTTCACAACAAAGTTCCTTCAGCACTGCTGGGGGGTGGTCAAGGTGATTTCATGGTAGCTTTCACCAAGCTTTATGCGACGAACGGGCGCGGTTTCCAGGGCCTCAACCAGGCTCTGGTTATACTGCTGCCCAAGGGTAGTGATGCAGCTGCCCTAGGTGACTATAGGCCGATCAGCCTTATACACATCTTCGCCAAGCTTAGCACAAAAGTGTTGGCTTCGAGGCTTGCCCCCAGGCTGGGGGCCATGGTTGATCTGAACCAATACGCCTTCATCAAGAAGCATTGCATACATGATAACTTCATGATGGTTCAACAGACAACGCGCATGCTTCATAGGCTGAAGGAGCCCCGAGTCATGCTCAAGCTAGATATAGCTAAAGCATTTGACTAAGTTTCCTGGGCGCTGTTGTTCGAGGTGCTGGGGAAGGCTGGATTTGGCCGCCGATTTCGCGAATTGGTGGCCATCCTACTTTCAACGGCGAGCTCTCAGGTGATGCTCAATAGCGAGCCAGGGCCCCCGATTTGGCACCAACGGGGCCTGAGACAGGGGGACCCCTTGTCGCCGATGTTGTTCGTGTTGTTCATCAACACGCTCAACAAGGTGCTGGCCAGAGCCCTGTAGTTCGGTATTCTAATGCGGGTCGCCCCCCGCGAGCTGGTGATGACCGTCTCCCTTTACGCGGACGACATGCTGATCTTCTGCCATACGAATGAGACAGAGCTG
Organism: Avena atlantica; assembly: GCA_910589765.1. Taxonomy (NCBI): domain Eukaryota; kingdom Viridiplantae; phylum Streptophyta; class Magnoliopsida; order Poales; family Poaceae; genus Avena; species Avena atlantica. Next base: position 136,383,364 of record OU342739.1, read on the forward strand.
CGCACCATGCGCGCTCTCCTGGCGCTCTTCGGAGAAGACTCGGGACTTCGCACCAACTACGATAAGTGCTCGATTTCCCTCATTGCATGCTCCAACAAGGTGCATGCTCCAACAAGGAGGCCCTGCAGGCTGCAGTGGCTATGGGTTGCCGGCTGGCGACATTCCCGGTCAACTACCTAGGGATCCCCTTTCACTACGACGGGTATCCATGTCGGCTCTCCAACCCCTGGTGGACAGTATTGTGAACAGGCTGCCAACCTGGAAGCCGCCTACACCAGATCATCATGTAGGGGCTCATGGCGACCCCCCTACACCAGATCATCGTGTTGGGGCTCAACAAGAAGACGCTCAAACAGATCCAGAAGATAGCAAGGGGCTTCCTTTGGGCCGGGAGGTCCGAGGAAAATGGTCGTCACTGCTAGGTCAACTGGGAGAGGGTGTGATGACCAAAACACCTTGGAGGCCTAGGGGTCCCTGACCTTGCCCGCATCGCGATCAGTCTTCACACCCGCTGGATTTGGAGAATGAAGACGGACCCACTATGGCCTTGGCGTGTCCTGGATGTGCGCTTCTATGAGAGAGATGTAGGTGTTTAACGCCTCCACCACGATGAGGGTCGGCGACAGGGACACGACGCTTTTCTGGCTTGACCGTTGGCTCAGCGGGCAAACCGTCCAAGAGATGGCGCCATCGCTTTTCACTCTTATCCCCAAATGCTCTAGGAACTGCAGGATGGTGAGAGAGGCGCTTCTGGAGAACAAATGGATCACTGACATTTAGGGTGTGTCGAGTCCGCTTGCCCTATGGTAATACTTGCAACTTTGGATACGTGTACGGGATGTCGTGTTGTCTGCCAAGCCAGAAACCCTTCTCTAGCATTGGACTTCGGATGCCCAGTACTCCGCCAAATCCTGCTACGAGTTCCTCTTCCAGGGATCTATCGCATCGAGGTCTTGGCAACTAAACTGGCGCACCTGGGCTCCACCCAGGTCAAGTTTTTCATCTGGTTGGACTGCCAGGACCGCTGCTGGACGACTGAGCGGCTTGCGAGACAAGGACTAGCTCACCCTCCGCGCTGCCCCGTGTGTGACCAGTCGGATGAGACGATGACTCACCTCTTGGTGGTTGCCCCTTCTCCAAGGCAATATGGCATGAGGTTCTATTTTGGATTCGATCCACATCCACATCACCGGATGGAGAACGAGACTTCGTGGACTGGTGGTTGAAGGCTTCGTCATCCACCCCTCACGCTTTGCGCAGAGGGACGTCTTCACTGATCATGCTGGTGGATTTGGAAGCAGCATAATGCGGTCATCTTCGGCAACGCGTCACCAAGCATGGGTACCCTTCTCGGCACGATTCGACCCGAGGCTCGAGCTTGGGCTGTGGCCGGCGTGACTGATCTTTGTGCCCTGTTGCCGCCAGCCTAGTAGACCTAGGGGGTTGAGTTGTATGGGGGTGCCGGCTCTCTTGAGCCTGCATATATGTTGTACAAAACTCTTTTTCTATCAATGAATCGAAACGTGAAAAAGTGTTGTTTTAACAATTACATTGAACAATATATTGCCAAACCCATCAACCAAGATTTTCTAGCTACCTGAGACATGATCTGTAGGATAAGCATTATATTCTCTGTGCTATTCTTCTTAGTAACAAGTAGGTTTGGGTTACCTGGTACATGAGCAAATTATGGAATCGCGAATTTTGATGATTAATATTGCCGCATGTGCAGGTGAGAAAGAAGTCGTGTGTGCCCTGGATTATCTGGACAGCGGAAATAACTAGCATCATGGGATCCCCACAGACGTTAAATACCTACAGTATTCCATTTTAGAAGACTCCCAACCAGAACTTGTGCCTGTTTGGCAACTCCTTCAGGTACTTGTCCACTGAATACTTCATGCACAACAAGATCAGCGACAAGGTCGACGTGTGTGCCTTCGGACATTGTCCTTACCAAGCTTGTCTCCACGAGGAAGCTGGTGGGCTCATTTGCTGTGTTATTTTCATTTTTGCTGCAGATAAGAAAAAACACTTTATGACTGGTTTGCCAAAAATTGAATGACCTGGTTTTGGAATCATGATGTTGTATAGAGAGTTTCTTCACTATTTTTCGATAGATTTACCTTATACATGCACTAACTTTATTTACTATGCTATTTATATTTTTTATTTTGCAAAAAATGAAAAATACTTAATGTTGGTACCTAGAGCTTAACTATTCTAGCTTAATGTTGTTAGGATAGACATAACTGTCATTTTATTCCAGTCCTATATGTTTTTTTTACTTGGAGAAAATAATTTCAATTTTTGTAGCTCTCCATATTTAATATGTCAATATATGCTCTCAATGAACAATCTGTGATATGTATTCTCATGAAACTAATTTGTTGAGTTCCATAAAAATAATAAATGTGTCAAAGGTTGCTGGCCGGTTTCATGAAGTTTGCAGGGCAACATAATGTCGGAGTGGCAGTGATTCTCACTTATGAAATACAAATAAAGAAACAATAATTGTCTATTTGCATATCGTTCTCATTCCTTAGATGATCTGACCTGGATACAATCGGGAATATGTAGTTTGTTAGTTTGGGTCAATCTGATCGATTAACCATATTTCAACAATTTTCTATAGAGAAACAAGATGCAAATAGGGAATCTCCGCACTCCCCTAAGAAGGCTGGAAAGCTGAAGACAATGGCATGACTCATCATGGTGGCACAACCCCTCACCCCACTACCTCTACCTTTCTCTCTCGCTACAGTTCCTCCCCAGATCCAGATCGGCCGCCCGATCCCGAGCCCTTCCGGCGGCCATGCCGGCCGGAGGTGGCGGAGGAGAGGTGCCGGCGTAGAATAGGGTAGTTATAGGGTGTTTTGCGGCGTTTCTGCCGCGGTTTGGGCGTCTTGCCCGGAGTTTTCTTCGGACCTTTCGACCTAGGTTCGAAGGTGGCGGCGGTGGCTCCCTCGACCAAGTGTTCCGGTGGTCGGAATCAATGGTGTGTTGTGGATCTACCCTCGGCGACCCCCAATAAAGGTCTAGGACCCGGTGTTTCAGCGTCGAAGGCGAAGCCTTGGTCTTTCCTCGGCCGGCCGTGGCGGCGAGGGGGGAAGGGCCGGTGATGGATGGCTCGTGTGCTTCTCCTTTTCCCGGCCGGCCGTGGAGGCGAGGGGGTCATGGAGCTGCGCGACCGTCTTCGTTCTTCTTCTCTGGACGGCAGGGCAGGTACGTGCTGCGATGGGTTCCCTTCCTCGGCTTTCTTTGGTGGCCATGGTGGTTGCCTTGGAAACGGGGTCTCGGTGCCTGTTGAAGCGGCTTCTTTCCGGAGCTTCTCTCCGGTGTTCACTGGCGGCCGTGTGTCCACCACTGTGCCGGACTCTATGGCAGTAGGGCTGCCGCTCCGCTGCTGCTCTCCTCTGTGTGTTTGGAGCTCCCTGCTCTCCGCCCCAAGTGGTGTGTCCCCGGCGGCGCGGTTGCAGGCCGGCGACGGAGGAGGTCGTCGTTCTGGAAGATGAAGATTAGGGACCTGATCGCTTTTCTGTATTTTCTTTAGGTTTCTTTGTGCAATTATCTTGGCCCTCTATGTAATTCCTTCATATTTTAGGGCCTTTTTGTAAACTTCCAGAGACTTCTATGCACTAATATATCGGGTGCTTTGCGCCCGTCACTTGTTCAAAAAAAAAATGGTGGCACAACCATGTTAAAAGCCCACAACAATTACGGTTGTCGAAGGTGCGATGATGATTGTTGCAGTTCCTCAAGTTCATGGGCTATGAGAGTGATTGATAATTTGCCAAAGTTAGAGAAAACACCACACACGGCGGCGAGTGACATGTTGTTGGATAGTGTGCGGGGATAGTGTTGTCGTTGAAATGTTGTTTAGAATGGTGCATTTTTTTCTATATCCTCCACATTATATAGTTTTGCTTGTGTGCTTTACTTTCTTCTTGAAAATTTTGACACTAGAAGTACTCCTAGTACAAACTAAACCTGCCAATTTTGACACTAGAAGCAGTGTCACGCGGAAGCTGAGGAGCCGCCGTCGGCGCGTGAAGCCGACGCCCTAAACCCGGAGCGGATCGGCAGGCCCCGGGAGGTTCGGGAGGGTGGACTCATCACTGGGATAGATAGATAGCACGCGCCTGAATGTGTACGATCGACGTCGTGTACCCGAGGGGGGATGGGGTTGGGGATGGTGATGGGGATGTATACTCTACTAGACAGACAGACGCCGCACATGGACCAGACGCGTAGTCCCTCCACCTGGCTCAACCTCGCCCCGTCTTTGCCGCTCCTACGACCGCTCCCACCCACCCACGCCTTGACCTGATTGACCAGGTTCGGCTCGATCGATCGATCGCCATCTCCATTCTCCCCTCCTCCTCCTCCTCCTCGTCCTGCCGGCTCCGCGCCCAGACCCACACAGCCCCTCTCTCTATCTCGCGCCTCGCATCGGCTCCACGTATATAAACCTCGCCTCACTGCCGGCCGTTCCGACCTCCCTGTTGTTATTTTCCTCCTCCCGTCGCAGATCGCGCGCCGCTTCGCCCTGGTGCTGGTGCGACGACGATGGGCCGCGTGAAGCTGCCGATCAAGCGGATCGAGAACAACACCAACCGGCACGTCACCTTCTCCAAGCGCCGGAACGGCCTCATCAAGAAGGCCTACGAGCTATCCGTCCTCTGCGACATCGACATCGCCCTCCTCATGTTCTCCCCCTCAAAACGCCTATGCCCCTTCTCCGGACGCCACGGGTTCGTTCCCCCCCTTCAATTTCAATGATTCGCTCCGTTCGTGTCTCTGATTTCTTGGCTGCATGCGTTCGTCCGTCAGGGTGGAGGACGTGCTTCTCCGGTACCTCAACATGTCGGACCACGACAGGGGCGAGTGAGTGCCACACTGACAATTTCGATGATCATCGTTGCCGCCGTAACAATGCATGTGTGACTGATTTTGTTTTGTTTTCTTGATTTGCCACCACCGCGCGCAGACCAATCCAGAACCGGGAGGTGAGAAAGACCAGCAGGCTGCTGCTGCCGCCTCACTCGTCAAGTAATTTCGTCATTCTATTTTTTTCACCATCACTCGTGTAACAAATCCAATGCAGTACCTCATCAGCATGCTCCAGAGGCTCAAGCGCGAGAGCGACATGGCCACGCAGCTAGCAAAGTACCTACTAGTATTCATCATTGTTCCAATTTCATCTCTTTTTCTTCTTTGACATGCTAATCGGGTTCTTGTTTTTCCGTGTCAGCCCGGGGGCACTGAACGAGAAGATAGAGGTGAGGAAAGTTCAGACCTCCTCAATTGCAATTGCAACCTCCATATATACATGTGCATCTCGCCGGCCCAATTAACCTGAATTTCTTGTGCGAGTTGCAGGAGATTCAGCAAGAGATATACGCGTCGCAACAACAGCTGCAAATCTCCGAGGAACGACTCAGGTACACGGTAATTTCCTTTCGTGGATATATACATATTACGATCGTACGCCTCAATCTCGTGACACTTAATTCGTGCTTCATTTCTGCGCAGGCTGTTCGAGCCTGATCCGGCGGCGTTCGGCTCCACGAGCGAGATCGACGGCTGCGAGAAGTTCCTAATGGACATGCTCACCCGCGTCGTCGAGAGGAAGGTACGCAGACGATCCTCTCTGAATCAATCAAATTCCCTTCTCGATCTCGTCATCCACGAATTAATAACAGTTGGATTTCTCCGACGTACGACCCCGGGTCGCAGAACTACCTGCTGAGCAATCACATGGCCCCGTTCGACCCGACGGCGCCCGGGATGCAGGTAAATTATATTGATGCCACGGAGATTTTGCAATCACTGAAGAAATCGCATTGTGAAGATACTACGTAGGAGATCTTGCGCTGAAATGCGTAGGATCTCACGTTAGTATCATCAATCAAATCAATGTGTTGATACGGAGAGGATATGCTGTATTGATTTCTCACGATACGAATCGGATGGCGATGCGATGCAGGGGGCGAACGGCGCGCCCATGTACGTGCACCCGGCGCAGGCGGAAGGCATGGGCTCGTTCGCCGGTGACGCCGCGCTGTGGGCCACGGAGGGCGGGCCCAACGCCGGCCACCATATCTTCGGCGCCACCGACCCCATGATCTATCTCAGGTACCATACGTACTACATTCGCACACACGGCTACCTGACACGTCGTCACTACTAGTGGTACGGTGTGAGACGGAAACGATCATTCTGTTTCGCTCTGGCAGGGACCAGGACGTGTACGACGCCAACTCGCAGGTGGCCGGGCTGCACGGTGGCGGCGGCGGCGGCGACCCGTGCGGCGCGAGCGACGTCGCGGGCAGCAGCAGCCAGGCGGACGCGTGGCGGCAGGCCTACACCTGCACGGAGCTGCTGTCCACGCTCATCCCCAACACGCCCTTCCCTCTCATGCAGCACTGCCTGGGGCCTGACGACCAGTACATGCCGGCGCTGCAGTCCGAGATGGTGCCGGCGCCGGCGCCGCAGGACCAGGTGGAGGCGTCGGCCAGCTGCTCCTACAACATGCCCACCAGCGACGAGACTGGCACGCCCGTCATGGCGTACGACAGCGGCGCCGTGCCACCGCCCAACATCGCCTGAGACCTGAGCTGAGTAGTGAATCACATGAACTAACCATGACGATCGAGGTCATCGACTAAACTTATACCTATAGCGGATTAGTGGTAGCACACCGGAACCAAAAGGCAATAATATGCTCTCCATTTTTTTTCTTTGTTATTACTGTATACTACTAGCTAATGGAGGTGCATGAGTAGTGCTTGCAAGAAAGCCACACGGGGAGTGCATATGATCTCAAAATGAACTACTCTGAACTGAGCTTGCTTGAGGAAAAACAGCTTACTTGAGGACCCCTATCCTGTGTCGCTCCCGCTAGCGACAGAAAGGGGAGGGGGGGGGGGGGGGGGGGGGGGGGGGGGGGTACCCTAGCCTCCAGCAAACCCACCCCTCCCCCTCGTTGTCGCCGAGGCGCGTTGACGGGCTTTCTCTCTCGGCGCTCGGAGGTGGATAGCTCGGGCTGGCCGCTCGAGTGGAGGCGACACGCTGGCGTAGGTCGCGGTGACGGGCATCGGCGGCGGAGGTCGTGGGTGCGACGCGACGACATGGAGGGCTTCGCGGTGGTGGCTGCTGGTGGCAGCGGCCAGATGTGGCTCAGCCCAGATCTGGCTGTCAACGGTCGACGTGCTCCTCTTCCGGTCTGCAGGGGGACTCTGAACGATGCGGGGGACCATAGTCAGTGTGGTTGCGCACCCTCGGTGACTACTGCTGCCTTGGCAGGCGGTGAGGACGACGCGAGCTCGGGTCAAGCCTCGGCGACGCAGTCAGGTGTCTTGAGCTTTGGTCTGCTTGTCGCCAGGTGCTTGGGGGCCTTGGGGGTTAGTGGTGTTGCATCGGTGTCTTAGCGACGAGTGCGAACAACACAGAAGCTTGATGGTTGGAGGAGAAGGGTCTCCCTGGTCTGTCCCTGCCTAGACCATGTGCGGCCTCAGATCTTGCTCCCCCCTATTTCGCCAGCTCGTAGCCGCGCGGTGCCCGTCTGAGGAGCTCTCCCATGTTCATATGCGGGGCCTCCCCTGATCCCTTGCTGGATTTGGCAGGCGGGCTGGGCCTTGGTAGGCTACGTGCGTCCAGAGGTCATGGCTCCAGCCAGATCCGATTCGATCTAAGCTAGACAAGGCTGGGATGGCCATGGAGGACTAATCTTATTAGGGAGTGACTAGATCTCAGGCGCCTGAGAATTAGTTATGTCTAAGTCGCTGATGTCATCCTAATATTTGTGCTAATTCTCAGTTGCAACCTACTTGCAACTCATAAGATTTGTACTAGTTCTCAGTTACAACCTAGTTGCAACTCATTAAATTCTCAGTTACACCCAAGTTGCAACTCATGTGTAGCACGAATCACGAGGTAAATCAAACGGTAAAAGAGGCGACTGAGACTTAAGAAGTTCTCAGGCGCCTGAGAACTAGCAAATCCGATCTTATTAGGTACCAAGCGTTGTCATCAACTTTTAGTCCCACCTCGCTAGCAGGAGGGGGCTACAACCAGCTTTATAAGGGAGAGTTCCTCTCCTCCCTTTAGTCCGAGCTTTTGGGATTGAGTGGGCTTTCCACTTATAGTGGATTATATGCGCATAAACGCCTAAACTCAACACGAGTGTGTGGAGCAAGGCTTGTGACGCTGACAATTGGTATCAGAGCCAGCATCGCCATGCCCACCTCGCTAGCGGGAGGGGGCTATGATGTCTACACATGCTTCTATTCTTGTAGACAGTGTTGGGCCTCCAAGTGCAGAAGTTTGAAGAACAACGGCAAGTTTCACTTAAGTGGATTACCCAAGGTTTATCAAACTCACGAAGGAAGTGGTCAAAGGTATCCCTCTCAAGCAACCCTGCAATCAAGATACAAGAAGTCTCTTGTGTCCCCAACACACCCAATACGTTTTTCAGGTATATAGGTGCACTAGTTCAGCGAAGAGATGGTGAAATACAAGTAATATGGATGATTATAAGTGGTAATTGTAATTTGAAATAAAGATGGCAGCAAGCAAACATGTAACAGGACTGGTTGTAAACGGTGTTTCAATGTTTAGAAACAATTCCTAGGGATCATACTTTCACTAGTGGACACTCTCATATAAATATCTTCTCTTCATTATGCTACTCCGAACTAATCTCCGGTTAGACAACTCCAATCCAAGGTAGGGCTACAAAAGTGTTGCCTACCAAAACCCACCGGCGAGCAGCGACGGGCAACACGAAGAGCCGGGAGGCTCCCAGAACTGCTGGTGGGCCCTGGTCCCTCGGGCAACGGCCAGCAAAACTCCGGCACACGTCCTGGCTTGGTTCGAGGGCGTGCCACCTGACCTATACCTGGTCAGGAAGGTGAAGGATTGCTTCGATTGGTTTCCTGCATGGTAAACAGGTATACGTAAAATTCGAGCCATGACCGGCTCCCAGGTTTCCCTGTAAATCGGCTCTTAGAACCGATCAACCCATGGTTCTGCATTAGATCTATGATAACATGGGGTTTTGCTTCATCAATACAAATCAAATTGATCTACGACAGTTTAACGTTTTCACTACATGACTGGAACATCCTACACGTAATTGAGCCTGGTGGATACGAAAGATGATGGAAAACTAACCCTAGAGAAGGCCTAAAAACCGACGTAAAGTCAATTCCCGGAACAACTCCTCTTGGATTAGCAAACCATATCTTACATATTACTGGATCGTTCAACCCGTTTGCAAGGCCTGATCATGTAGATATCAAACTAAACCTTGGGGAACAAGGCACAACTATAACAAATCAAATTGATTTAAATAAAGATCAAGCAAGATGCCACCCTTGTACCCGGGAAAAGGTGCAAAGGCGGCGAGATAACTAGAGGCAGCATAACTAAACAATCATAACAAAGAGGTACCGATGCTAGCCTACACAAATCTATGATAATAGTATTACTCGCCATCAACAAGGCTTCAGTACGAGTAACACCAGATAACGCATAAGTAGATACTGCCTAGATCGCAAGATGCGATCTAGGCAGCATGGCACTTACCCGAGAAAAAACCCTAGAAACAAGGGGTGGCGATGCGCCGAGATTGTGTTTGTTGTGAACATGATTGTCCTCCTTTTCTCGATAACCTTAGGTACATATTTATATTTATAGTCCGGAGACTTTCTGTCTTTGGAATAACTCTACAACTCTATCTCTTACCTAAATCTAAACGGAATCTATTACAATATAAGATACACGGGCAATTTAGCCCAAATCAACGCACGAGGCCGATGCAACAACACGTTGCATATACGTATCTTCTAAGCCCATCTTGATCACGGCCCAACTCCTCCTTTGGCCAAAATATGACGATAACACATGCCCCCCTGGTTTTGGCAATAATAATTCCAAAACCACTCTATTATTTCCTTCTCCTCTCCCCCCTTTTTTTGTATCGGGTTGCGCGTTGACAGAATGCGTTGCAGAACAGGATCGTCACGCCACCCCCTCATCATGATGCCTTGTCTTCTCCACTTCCCCGCAGCGCATGATTTGACAACTTCGGCAGTGCATTCTGGGAAACCGCTATAGCATTGAACCGCTTCATACTATTCCCCTTATTTAAATTCACCTAAGCAGTTTGCAGTCCCCATCTTCCTCCAGTAGTCACAAAAAACCCTTCTTCCTCCTTCGCCGAAAAAACCCTCTTTCTCCGCCATGGCTTCCTCCGCTTCATCTGGCCTGTCCTCCCAAGCCTCCAACTCAATGAGCGACCGAGAGCCGACGCCAGAACACCCGCCGATAGCGGCGTACAACACTCTCGCCCCACAATGGTGGGACGAGAGGGATTGGGACTTCGCCGCTTGGTCGGAGGACGACGCGTCCTTGACTGACGGCGAGGAGGACCTGCAGTTCCTCGCCGATGGGGAACTGGAGGCGGACAGCACCGATGACGCCATGTCCTGGGACGACGTCGACTCCTCCGACGAGGAGGAGGAAGAGGAGGACACCTCCTCCGAGGAGTACCAGCCGGTGAAGTACTTCCGCGCCGGGTCCAGCGAGGACACCGAAGACGATGACGAGGACGAGGAGGCCCCCGCGGGCATCTGGATCAGCAGCAGCGAAGACGACGCCGGCAACAGTGCTGAGGACAGCGAACAGGACGGCGGCGACGACAGCGACGACAACCTCGGCCTCTAGATTAGGAACCAGTAGTAGTAGTAGTAGTAGTAGTAGTAGTAGTAGTAGTAGTAAGCTCCCTTTTGTAGTCAATCAGCCTTTTGTAAGCAATCAGCTTTTGAATGAATGAAAATCTGTTTCTCGAAGATTGCTTTTTTCGTCCCAATTTTGCCGATAGCCAAAATAGGTCGATTCTCCAGAAGCCGATAACGCTGTATCGGCTTTTACCATAATGCACTCATTCCGTTAACTAAGTCAAAGCTCAAAGAGCCGATGGACATCGTCTTTCCAAAAACGTTGACAAGGTCAAAACTTGGTCGCATATTTAGGCAAACCTAAGCGGCTGCTTTTCAGTTTCAAACGGTAACCTGCAACCTTCTTCAAAAAGGGCGACCTAGATCTTCAATCGCCCACTGACCAGATCGAGCTCACAGCGACAAGAACCCTCGATCCCCAACTACATAGATCCATCTCCGCCGGCGAACTAGATGGCGGAATCGTCCAACACCAACCTAGAGGTCTGCGGTCTGAAGGTACGCCTACTCCTCGCAGTCTGAACACGATGCTAGACTTAATGGCGAACACCTGAATTAATGCCTTATTCCACCATTAAATTTTCTAGGTTTCAGACATTCTGCTGTCGCATCCTTCTCTCCCAAACTCTCTCTGTCTTGGCCCTCGCACAGAATCTAGCCCTGCTCATCTGATTTCTTGCGAAGCAAATAGAATCCCCTTCGTAAGCCAAGACCTAGATCTGAACTCTTGGGCCGACTGTCTACGAGCCTGGCCTAATCCCCCTGAACACTGGGTCTCTTGGTTCAGTAGAGTAGCTAGAGCTTACCAATCCCAATGGGAAACCACAGGAATAGCCGATGCCTTGCATTTATCATTGTCTCCTCTTGAGAAACATGAGAACCTTCTGAAAACCATCGGCTACTTCTGGTCTGACGCTCTAAACTGCTTTATGTTCGGTCATGGCCCTATGTCACCAACCCTGTTAGACGTGGTGATGATCACTGGCCTGGATGTCACATCACCCAGCCCCTCTGCTTTTAAACTGACCAAAGTCCCTTACAAACTGTCTTCTAAAACAGACTGCACAAACTGGGGTGCCTACCTCCAACGCCATATGAAAACAAAGGGCCCTTTCTCAGAGAAAGAACATACAGCCTTTCTCAACTTCTGGCTGGAGCATTTCATATTCTGTGGCCCTTCCCTTGCTCCAACCAAGAACTATCTCTCCCTAGCCCACGAACTGGCCAAAGGTACTCAACTTGGCATCGGCAAACTGTTCCTTGGAGAGGTCTATCGATATCTCCAGTTGATGTCTGTCAAGCTGCTCTCAGGCATAGCAGTCAAAACAGGTGGTCCTTGGTGGTTCATTCAGCTATGGGCTCAGCTTTACTTTCAAAATCACATCCCAAACTTCCCCCTTCTGGCGAGTTGTACCTTTCCAGATGTCAAAGGGAAGCAGATCCGATGCACTAGTTATGGCCAAGCTTTGTATAGGCTGCCAGGCAGCAAACTATCCCCTCAGGAAGCAGCCAAGTGGTTCAGCACTTTCTTTCAAGGCCTGGACAATCCTACCTTCTTCCCTTACATGGAAGAATCTGAACATTTCGAAAATCCACTCTCCTTCAGGCTAGATAACTTTGCCGATGACACCAGCACTCAGCAACTCTTTTCTATTGTGATCCGTCCCTGTTTCCTTCCAGTTGGTATGAGTACATCCAACAGAATCATCAAACCTGGGTATGAATTCTACCAGCCGGTCATAGTGGCCCGACAATTTGGCCTTGGACAAGTATCTCCCCATCTCTTTCTCCATCATCTTACGGAGTGCAGAGCCGACCTGCCTGATCCTCTTACCAGTCAGAGGTGTTACTCCTTCTTTGATGCTCTGACCATCCCTATTCCGAATGACCTCACCTTCGCTTCATCAACTGATGGCTTCGAGGACTGGTGGTCGATGTGGAAAACCCACGCTTTCAGGAAAGCTCTGGGACCGTTGCTGAAACAACTTGATGCCGATTACGACATCCCCGCGGAACAGGTACCACTACTTGTAAATTTTCCTAATGCAGCTCATAAATGACTCTTCTACTAACCCAATTTCTCCCTTTGCAGCAACAAGATGGCCCTGAACCTACACACAGTGATGGCTCCCCCTTTGAGTTCTTTCCGCCAGCTCCTGTGGTTCTCTTCTGCAAAAACTCGCCGCCTTTGAAAAAGGTCATGATGCAGAAACAGCCGATAACACGTCAATCGGCTTCTAAGAAGCAAGGCACTTCAACATCAGCTGCCCCTCGAGTTCCAACTAAGACAAGAACGATGACGAGGAATGTAGCTGCCAGGAAGGCCTTGAGACACCGGAGCCCTTCTCCAGAAAGCTCGCATGTAGGCTGATCCATGTCTTGGTCGATTCTTCTCATTCTTTCATTCTTGCAGACGTGCTCGTGCCTAACAGCCTTCCTTCTTTTGCAGGCTTCCGTCGAAGACACATCCCACGAGGACACACAGCCCAATGAGGGAGAATCGAGCCCAACGGACTCTGAGAGGACCATCACACCGAGCCAGCCAGATGTGCCACCATCGGCTTCCAGAAAAAGGTCGGTTCCTGAACCCGCTGCCCCCCGAGCGCCAGTCGAGGCGGGGCCAGCTGTGGGTCCCAAAAGAGCTCGTAAAGGACCGCAAGCTTCTTCATCGAGCCAAGAGGTTTCGAAAATCATCATCCTTTATGCTCTTACCACTTAATTCCTTTTGTCTGCCGATTCATCATCATTGACATCGGCTAATCACCTTTATGCAGACAACCGATGCTTCTAGTGGGAAGGCAGGGGCCGCGCCGACGCCTTTAGCCAAACCAGACCTGGCAATCCCCGAAAATGCAGATGAAATGGCTACCACTTTGGCAACGCCCCCAGCAACCACACACAAGCCGATCGCCTCGTCGTCTGCTATCCCCTCGGTCTTAGGAGAGGTATGTTAACTTCTGTCGGCTTATTCCTCCCTGTTGGACGCACACTGATGCCTTTTCGGGCTGCCAGGGTTGTGACATTTCAGGCTTGCTGACCTTTGATCCTGACTCCATCGATCCAACTCCCTCTGTCGCCACCGATGAACCACAAGCCAGGGATGTTCTACCTCAATTCCAACGACTTAGAGCCTTACTGTCTTCCCCGATCGAGGAGCTGATCGAGGTTTCTGAAGAGGTGAAGGGCGTTCTTGCCGAAATCAAGGACCAACTCCCAGTAGCATTGCAGGTGAAGCTTTGGCCCGTCGTAACTCTGTCCTTCTACGGGTCAAGGGTGAAGCTAGCTCGTGAAAGGATCAACCTGCGCCGTGCCCAACTCCCGCTGAAGGCGAATATTGCCGACAGATGTCAGCAGCTCAATGAGAAAAAGGTGTCCCTTGATGCCAAAACTGACACCTCTGTCAGTACCGCCGAGCTCGCATCTTTGAAAAAGGAGCTGGAAGATCTTGAAGAAAAGGTCCGGGCTACAAAACAGCTCATTCGTGACAAGGAAGCCTCCATCGCCCGCTCCCAAGATGAAGCAGAGAGCCTCAAAGCTGAACTGAAGACCGATCTGGCAGAAATACGTGCCCTGAACAAGCAGTTAGTGACGGGCAAGGATGAAGATGACGAAGCCGAGATCGCCGAGGTGGACCGTGTCCGTGCTGACGCCCTCCAAGCCTTCGAGGCATTTCTTCAGTAGCTCGTTTGTGTAAACTGGCATCTGCTTGTAACAGTTTTGAACCTCTAAAGTCGATGACTGTGCATCGGCTGTATACTTCTATTGGCCGATTTCATGTATCGGCCCCCATATCTCACTGTCCATCATCCCACGTGCTTGGGAAATAATAATAAAAAATTTTATTGGCCGATTTCGTGTATCGGCTCCCATATCTCACTGTCCATCATCCCACATGCTTGGGAAATATTTCTTGAGATGCTGACCGTTGACAGCCACTGGGAATTTCACGCCATCCAGCTCCTCCAGCATGTACGCGTTCCCTCTTAAAACTTGATCGACCTTGTATGGCCCGTGCCAATTCGGAGACCATTTACCATATGCTGCATCCTTAGTCCCTAATGGCAACACCGCTTCCCATACCAGATCGCCAACGTGGAACTCCTTAGGTCTCACCTTCTTGTTGTATGCACGAGCTACTTTGGCCTTGTTCTCTTTGATTTTCTCAAGCGACCACAGCCTAAGCTCAGTCAAATCTTCAACGCTGTCACTCATAAGGGCCGCATATTCTTCAGTCGTTAGATCATTCTGAAAAGTGATACGTCTCGATCCAGCCGTAATTTCCCAAGGCAATACGGCTTCTTGTCCATAGACCAGATGGTACGGCGAGGTTTTTATCGCTCCATGACATGACATGCGGTAAGCCCATAAAGCCTCTGACAAACCCTCGTGCCAACGCCTAGGGTGCTCATCGATTTTCCTCTTGATCAGCTTGATAAGGCTCTGGTTGGACGCTTCAGCTTGCCCATTTGCTTGAGCATAGTATGGAGATGATCGAATCAGCTTAATCCCTGTGTCCTCACAGAACTTTCTGAACTCGTGAGAAGTGAAGACCGAACCTCCATCGGTCGTGATAGTCTGGGGAATCCCAAACCTATGAATGACGTGTTCTTTCACAAAATCGACAACATCCTTTGAACTTACTGACTTCATAGGGACGGCTTCCACCCACTTGGTAAAATAATCCGTGATGGCCAAAATCCACATGTGGCCTTTGCTTGACGGAGGATTGATCTTGCCGATCATATCCATGCCCCAACCTCGGAATGGCCAAGGCTTGATGATGGGGTTCATTGCTGACGCGGGTACCATCTGAATTTTTCCAAATCTCTGACATGCTTGACACCCTTTGTAGTACTTAAAACAGTCCTCAAGCATGGTAGGCCAGTAAAACCCTGATCGCCTGATCAACCACTTCATCTTGTGAGCCGATTGGTGAGTTCCACAGGCGCCTTCGTGTACCTCGTGTAGGAGCCGATTGGCCTCGGCTGTCCCTAGACATTTGAGCAATAACCCCTCTAGGGTCCTGTAAAACATGTCGTCCCCAATGAGCACATACTTCATGGCCTTGTATCTTATCCGTTTAGGTGCCCCCCGAGCCGAATCCTTCAAGTAATTGAAGATATCGGCTCTCCAGTCGTCTGCGTCCAGGAATTGCACCTGAACATCGGCTCCCTCTGCCACGTCCTTGTAGCCTGAAGCCATTTGTGCAAGATCATTTGCCTCGGTATTCTGCGATCGCGGGATCCAGGTGAAGTTTATGTATCGGAACTGTGCCATCAGCTCACGGCATTGCATCCATAATGGGAAGAGCGACTCGCTCTCACACTTGTATTCCTCCGTGAGTTGAGAAATCACCAGCTTGGAGTCTCCAAAAATTTCCACTGCTTCCGCTCCAGCTTCGATGAGCAACTCCATTCCCTTGCGTATCGCCTCATACTCAGCGACGTTGTTGGTGCGAGGGGCAGATAACCTGATAGAGAAGGAAAATGTTGCCCCCCGGGGTGACACGAGTAGCATGCCGATGCCGCACCCATCGTCACAAACCGATCCGTCTAAGAACATAGCCCACGCTCGTATAGACAGAGCTGCTATAATGGTGTTGATCCTTTCAGCGATAAGGTCGGCCAATGCCTGCCCCTTAACTGCTTTCGCGGGTTGATACCGGATGTCAAACTCCGATAATGCAAACATCCATTTGCCCAGTCGGCCTTTCAACATAGGAGCCGACAGCATGTGCTTTATGCCGTCTAATTTGCAGATGATGACAATCTCTGCTGATAGCAAAATGTGGCGCAGCTTGGTGCAGGTGAAAAACAGGCAGAGGCACAACTTGTCGATCTCAGGGTACCTTGTCTCTGCATCCAGCATCCTTCTGCTGATGTAAAATCCCACTCGCTCCAGCCCATCATAAACTTGCACCACCACTGAGGCGATGGACGTGTCCGCTACTGACAAGTAAATGTAGAATGGCCTGTCCGGCTGGGGTGGAACTAAAACTGGCGGCTTCGTTAAATATTCTTTGATTTCGTCGAAGGCTCGTTGTTGTTCTGTTCCCCAGCGGAACTCCTCGTCAGATTTAATTTTTACCAGTCCCATGAACGGCTCTATCTTTCCTGACAAATTGGAGATGAATCTTCTGACGAAGTTGATCTTGCCGATGAGAGACTGTAGCTCTTTCTTCGTGGTAGGTGGCTTCATTGTTTGCACGGCCTCTTGACTTTTCAGGCCGATCTCAATCCCGCGTTCATGGACCAAGAAACCCAAGAACTGACCGGCCGTTACACCGAAGGCACACTTCTTTGGATTCATCCATAGGCCGAATTTTCTTGTTCGGTCCAGGACGCGTTGTAGATCGCCCAAGTGTCCTTCTACTGAGGCAGACTTGACCACTACGTCATCGATATAAATTTCCACCAGCTTGCCGATCAGATCATGGAAAATGTAGTTCATGGCTCTTTGGTACGTGGCACCGGCATTCTTCAGTCCAAACGTCATGACAACGTATTCAAACAACCCCACCGAGCCTGGTACTCTGAACGCAGTCTTGTGTATGTCTTCTGGAGCCATAAAAATTTGGTTGTAACCGGCATTACCATCCATGAAGCTCAAGATCTTATGGCCAGCCGCTGCGTTGATTAACGTCTCTGCCACCGGCATTGGATACTCATCCTTTGGGGTAGCTCTATTGAGGTCCCGAAAATCTATGGCGACACGCCAACGGCCATCCTTTTTCTCTACAGGTACGATACTAGAAATCCACTCAGCATACCGGCATGGCCTGATTAAATTGGCTGTCAACATTTTCTCGACCTCTTTCTTGACTTCTGCCAAAATTTCGGCCTTCATCTGACGTGCTCGCTGCTGGAACGGCCGAAATCCTTTTTTAAGCGGGAGTCGATGCTCAATGATGCTCCTGTCTAATCCAGGCATCTCTGTATAGTCCCAGGCGAAGCAATCTGGATATTTTTTCAACAGGGCTATCATCGGACCCCGTAGACTCGGATCTAATTTTTTGCTGATAAATGTTGGTCGTGGCTTATCCCCAGGACCAATGTCGATTTCTTCTAGTTCATCAGCAGATGTAAATCCATACCCTAGCTTTTCGTCACCTGCCAAATCGACGCTAAGCACAGGGCAAACAGTAGGTGAGGTTAACAAAAATAATTTGGGCCGATTGCCTGAATCGGCCCCCTTTTTGATTGCATTAGTCAAGGACGGTTTACACCTTATGGTTTTACAATGGCTGGGAATCTCCCTGCTACGACTGCATGATCTGCTCGTCGTAAGATTGCTGCTTTTTGTTTTTTGTGGCCGATCGCAGGGATCGGCCGTACCACGTACCATCGTGGACTTTGCTACTCCGTCAGGCCGGTGGATAAGACCAGCCTCACCCCGTTTTTTGTAGCCTCAATGCGTTCACAGCCGTCTAGACTGATTCCAGAGATCGGCTCTTGGTCTTCTGCTTCCCAGACGTTCATGCCAGCAATGGAGACCTCGACAGAATCGTCTGCATGAATGACCTCCACCTCATCTCCATCCCACTGTATTAGGCACTGGTGCATCGTGGATGGGATGCAGCAGTTAGCATGAATCCAATCTCTCCCTAACAAGACAGCGTAGGTGCTTTTGCTGTCCACGACGAAGAATGACGTAGGGATGGTTTTTCTGCCCACGGTCAGGTCCACGTTCAGTACGCCTTGCGTTTCTGAAGCCTGGCCATTGAAGTCGCTTAAAGTGACGTTGGTTTTGATCAGATCTGCAGTGGAGCGTCCCAAACGCCGTAGCATGGAGTATGGCATTATGTTGACTGCCGCTCCGGTGTCCACTAACATCTTGCTGACAGGTTGCCCATTGATGTAACCTCGTAGGTACAGGGCTTTCAGATGTTTGTAACCCTTCTCACGTGGCTTCTCAAAGATAACTGGCCGTGGGCCGCAGTCGAACTGTGCCACTGGTAGCTCGTTGGTTCTTGGCGCGCAGAACTCTGACGGAAGTATGAATACCATGTTTGTGCCAGCCGATGTCTTTGCATCGGCTTTTACCGGTGTGGGGCGCCACTCTTTCATTTTCTGGTGATCTTCCGTTTCTAAGGTCTGCCTAATCTTAACGGCCAGATCGGGCCGTGCTTTCTTTAGAGCGTGGAGATATTGCGCTTCGGCTTCCTCCAAGTTACGCAGCCGCTGCACTCTACGCTTTTGGGTGTGTCTGAGTCCGTCGGGACACCACCTTGGACGGTGATACCTGTCTTTCTCTTTGTCATCCATTGGCTCCTTGAGACCTTGTGGTCGAGACGACTCCCTGCGTCGGCTCTGAGGTGGGAGAGGCCCTAGGCGCTTAAACACTGACACTGGCTCCGTGTCCTCCTTCTGCTGTCCGCATTCCGGGCAGTTATCGATCGTAGGCAATCGGCTCATTCCCGCATCCCAGCAATACTTGAAGAACGGACAATCCCAATGTTTGTCTGCGCCTTCCTTTTCTTTTGACGGTCCCTTAGCGAGGTGCCCATATCCTTCATCTTCTCCGTCGCGTCGGCGACGTTGGTCATACTGACGCTCATACTTGTTAAGGAGATGCGTGGAATGTGGTTTCTGATATCGCACACTTTTCACCTGTTCCTCAGTTAAGTACCGCCTGTCGTCATAGCTGGGCCGGTAGCGTGGACCAGCCTCCTCTCTTACTCTTCCGCGAGAGCGACCGCCTTCCTCCCTGTACGTGCCATGGTGGTACCCTGGTCCTGCCATGTTGACATCGAACGAGAAACCCAACTGGCGCCTCGTGGAGTGGCTGTGTTCTACCATGTTGACGCCGGGGAACGGGTTGGTGTCTACTTTCATGGCGAATTTCCCCAGGATGAGACGGCCCTGCTCTATCGCCGTTTGGATCTGGCGACGTAGCTCTTTGCAGTCATTGGTGGTGTGGGTGAACGAGTGATGCCACTTGCAGTATGGTCTTCCGTTCATCTCTTGAGCCGTAGGGATTTTGTGGCCTTCGGGTAACTTCAGCTGCTTTTCTTTCAGCAGTAAATCGAATATTTGTTCAGCTTTGCTCACATCGAAGTCGAACCCTTTTGCAGGCCCTTGCTGTTTCACCCATTTGCAGGATACGGGATCTGCCCCCCGAGCCCATTCAGCCACGGCCACCTCCTGGTCTTGCGTGGGGTCTTCTTCTTCTGTATCGACCAGGCCTATCGGACGTTTGAACTTGTCCTGGTACAACTCAGGGTGGCGCTGCTCATACATCGTCAGCTTCTGGGCCATGTGCGCCAACGAGTTGTACTCTACTTGGAAAGCCAGATCTTTGATGGGTGCTGCGAGACCCAACGCTGCCAGCTCGACTGCTTCCTTCTCAGTTAACCGAGCTGAGTAACATCGGTTCTTGACAGTCCTGAAGCGCTGGATGTACTCGGCTACCGTTTCTCCCCGCTTTTGCCGCACCTGTGCCAGGTCTGCAATGCCAGCCTCGGTAGCTTCTGAATGGTACTGAATGTGGAACTGCTCTTCCAGTTGCTTCCAGGTCTGGATCGAATCAGGTGGCAGCGAGGTGTACCACCCAAAAGCTGTCCCTGTCAAAGATTGCGCAAAGAACCTTACGCGCAACTGATCTGATGCTGATATCATGCCTAACTGTGCCAGGTATCGGCTCACGTGCTCGATCGAGCTCGACCCTTCTGACCTGCTAAATCTCGAGAACTCAGGGAGCCGATACTTGGGTGGCAGCGGGATCAGGTCAAACTCGTTGGGGTACGGCTTTGAATAGCCGATTGTCCTTCTCTTCGGCACGAAGCCGAACTGGTCTCTCAAGATGGTACGGATTTGTTCCGTTGTTTGGGCTGCAGGGGCTAGATTCTCATGACTCGTTCCAGTGGCATACTTGGCTAGCCACGCCTGTTTGTCGGCGTCCATCCCAGAGATTCCTGCTCCAGAAACACCTGCTCCCGAAGCCCCTGCTCCAGAAACTCCTGCCCCAGCAATCCCTGCGGTTGCAATCTGGTTCGTGCGCGTCAAGCTGTTGCAGTCTGGCACGTAGGTGCACACATATCCATGTGGGATTTCTTTAGGTGGTTCACACAGGAATTGGCAATCGCCAGGGTCGCCTCCGACCTTGTAGACGACGTACGCCGGTGCCCCTGGTGGCTCCGGAGCTGCAAGTGTGAATGGCAGCGGTGGCCTGGCCTGGAGCGGTCTTTCTCCCTGGTGAGTCCCCAGAGTAGGCCCCGACGGAGAGTACTGATGTTTCATGATCTCCTGAACTACGCGAACTGCGATCCGCTCGAAAGCGTTTACCAAGCTCTCAGAATGGCGGTGAAGAGAATGAGCCACCATGTAGTTGACTTCCTGGCGCAGAGCTCTGGTGCGCTCCTCTGAAGGAACAGACAGATCCACCTCATCAAGAGCACCCTCGGGTGAGAACCCTTTCCACCTGATGCCATGCTTACGAGTCCTCTCAAAAGAGCCGATGAGATCGGCTTCGAAGAGAGCTTTGACGTCATCATACTTCGCCTTGTGCTCCTCAGGCAGCTCATCGTACGTGACCGGTCTGTTGTCCATCGCAGCGTCGGATGTTGATGTAGACGTTGTTAAAAGTCCCACCGGGCGTGCCAGAATGTGTTGCCTACCAAAACCCACCAGCGAGCAGCGACAGGCAACACGAAGAGCCGGGAGGCTCCCAGAACTGCTGGTGGGCCCTGGTCCCTCGGGCAACGGCCCGCAAAACTCCGGCACACGTCCTGGCTTGGTTCGAGGGCGTGCCACCTGACCTATACCTGGTCAGGAAGGTGAAGGATTGCTTCGATTGGTTTCCTGCATGGTAAACAGGTATACGTAAAATTCGAGCCATGACCGGCTCCCAGGTTTCCCTGTAAATCGGCTCTTAGAACCGATCAACCCATGGTTCTGCATTAGATCTATGATAACATGGGGTTTTGCTTCATCAATACAAATCAAATCGATCTACGACAGTTTAACGTTTTCACTACATGACTGGAACATCCTACACGTAATTGTGCCTGGTGGATACGAAAGATGATGGAAAACTAACCCTAGAGAAGGCCTAAAAACCGACGTAAAGTCAATTCCCGGAACAACTCCTCTTGGATTAGCAAACCATATCTTACATATTACTGGATCGTTCAACCCGTTTGCAAGGCCTGATCATGTAGATATCAAACTAAACCTTGGGGAACAAGGCACAACTATAACAAATCAAATCGATTTAAATAAAGATCAAGCAAGATGCCACCCTTGTACCCGGGAAAAGGTGCAAAGGCGGCGAGATAACTAGAGGCAGCATAACTAAACAATCATAACAAAGAGGTACCGATGCTAGCCTACACAAATCTATGATAATAGTATTACTCGCCATCAACAAGGCTTCAGTACGAGTAACACCAGATAACGCATAAGTAGATACTGCCTAGATCGCAAGATGCGATCTAGGCAGCATGGCACTTACCCGAGAAAAAACCCTAGAAACAAGGGGTGGCGATGCGCCGAGATTGTGTTTGTTGTGAACATGATTGTCCTCCTTTTCTCGATAACCTTAGGTACATATTTATATTTATAGTCCGGAGACTTTCTGTCTTTGGAATAACTCTACAACTCTATCTCTTACCTAAATCTAAACGGAATCTATTACAATATAAGATACACGGGCAATTTAGCCCAAATCAACGCACGAGGCCGATGCAACAACACGTTGCATATACGTATCTTCTAAGCCCATCTTGATCACGGCCCAACTCCTCCTTTGGCCAAAATATGGCGATAACAAAAAGCTCTCCTTAAACTTTGCATTCCCCATCTAGGTAACCCGATACTGTCACCTTGAGCGCTAGATGGTTCCAACAAACACCGCAATTTCATAGAGACATCCAACTCAAAATATAACTCATGATAAGTATTTCTATATCTTTAGCCTAAGTGCCACACGGTGTGCACACTGTCAACTTCACACACGTGGGGATAACCAGATATTACAATTAAAGCACTTGAGTAGCAGAGTAGATCTACTTGATTACAAAGCTCATGACCATAGTAAGATCACGCATAGAGAGAGATGAACACATAGCTACCGGTAGAGCCCTTAGCCTCGAGGGAGAACTACTCCCTCCTCCTCATGAGAGTCAGCAATGGAGATGGAGATGGCGGTGGAGTCGATAGAGATGGCTCCGAGGGAAATTCACCGTCCCGGCAGGGTGCCGGAATAGAGACTTGTGTCCCCCGAATCTCCTCTTCGGTGGCGGCGGTGCTGCGGAACTTTTTGTGGAGATCTGATCCGTGTCGGGTTTACGTCTTGGGGAGACGCATATATAGGTGAAAGGGCAAGGTCGGTGGATCCTCGAGGGTCCCACACCATGGGCTGGCGTGGCCTAGGATGGGCCCACGCCACCCTATGGTGTGGCCGCCTCGTGGCTCCCCTTCGTCTCTCCTTTGGGCTCGGTGTTGCGTCTAGAAAAATAGGCACTTCGGCTTTTGTTTTGTCCAAATCCGAGAATATTTACTTGCTAGATTTTCTGAAACCAAAAACAACAGAAAACAGGCAACTGGCACTGTGGCATCTTGTCAATAGGTTAGTTTCAGAAAATGTATAAAAATACCTTAAAATATAGACAAAACATAAAAAATTTGATACAAAACAAGCATGGAGCATAAAAAATTATAGATACATTTATGGCGTATCAAGCATCCCAAGCTTAACTCCTGCTCGTCCTCGAGTAGGTAAGTGATAAAAAGAATAATTTTTTAGGTGACATGCACCATCACAATCATGATCAAACTATTGTAAAGCATTGATAGATGGGATCATAATACTCTAAACATGAGCATGAAAGATGTAGTTCTAACAATAAGACATAGCAACTATGTTGTAACATGAAAAGGTACAAACAAAGATCATGAATAACAATGCATTGAAAGACGTTTGTTTTTTTCACATACAGAAACATAGCATGTGTGGTATTCAACTTGTCCCTCATGGAATAGCAAAACATAAATGCATAGGACACCTTCAAAGTTCATAAGGGTGACTAGATACAAATAATTCAAGAACAAGCAATATCAACATTATGAATCAATCAATAAGTTTTGGTACAATGCACATAAAATTAAGAATGACAACTATGCTCTCTTAATTGGTGCATAAAGATAGAAGGTGGAGACTCAACATAAAAGTAAGAAGAAAATCCCTTCATAAAGGGAAGCAGGGATTTCAAGTTTCATAAAGGGCTTCCAAAAATTATGGTACTTATTAGCTTTCAGCTCTCATTGCCCCTATCATAAGTATCTTGAAGTGATTAAGGTTAAAGTGAAACAAATATGAAATATATGCTTGACAGATCATAAGTTGGGAATCTCATGTCCCTTGAGTATGAGGGTCGTTCCTCATGCTACTCAACTTTAGTCACAAGCAAGTTCTTGTCATTGTAAGTATATGTGTATCATAGAGAACAGCCAACGGGGTATCCCTTGCCCCATGACACATGAGCTATCCCATATCTAAATGACAAGGCAACAGACAGTGATCATCTCAACGATATTTTTATTTACCATGAGTATGGTGCTATTTTTTTCTATATTTTTTTTCTGAAGATGCTTCATGGATTGCTCAATATGGTGATGCTGCAAGTTTCTACCATGATTAGGCATGGCTTAGGCTAGCCGCCCAGGCGTTTCTCTAACACATTTATAATACTCCATGAACTTACAAGCTCCCCTTTGATTTCACACCGCCGACATCCATAAACAAAAGATCATGATATCAACTGGGTAATATGTACAGGTGTTGAAAGCGTTCCCCATGACAGCATGGTTCTGCTAATTCCCAACTTATAAGTGCAAGCATATACAACATAGATGACACAATGGTTCAAGCTTATTAGGTGCAAGAAAGTAAAGTGTGCCATCAAGTTTGTGAGAGCTTTAATCACTAATTTTCTCATAACAAGTTTAATTTGGAGATAGATAAAAATATGAATATATTTGGAATGGTGTAACATACCATGCATAGGAATTTATAGTGGACTCTTTGGAATAACTTGGTTTCTTGGGAGTTGGATGCATGAGTAGAGCTTACTCAGTACAGGGGGAGGCTAGCAAAAGACTGGGAGCCACCAACTAAGAGAGCAATAATGGCCATAATCATACAAAGCGACAAAACATTATCAACTAAAGCATAAAGTGGTATCACAAGTCAAAAAATAAATGATCATAGAGGCTAAGGTGACTGGTTCATAGTCATAACATGGTGTAAGCATGTGCCAAGTCAACCCAAACAAAGCATCAAAGGAGAATACCACAATATTATGCTTTTGTATGCTAAAACAATGCATGATTCTTTCAAGGCACATTAAGCAATCTCAATTGTTTGGAACAAGTCATGCTACAACAATAATCACTAAGCATATGGTCAAAGCAACATATAACATGACATGATAAAGTCTAGGCCACAGTCAAAACAAGCTTCTTTTTGTAGCACTAAAGCATGAAGCTTCCTACCCTTTTCCAACACCAATCGACTTATCTGAAACAACTCACAAGGATAATAATCAATAAATATCAGTGATCTTGTCTCACAAATATTCAAAGAATAAATAAAAAGTTCTAAGAAAAAAGCATAAGAAAACTAAATCTAAACACAGTGCTAGCAAAAGTGAACACTCACAGAACAATAAGAGTGAAAACTAGAGTGTTCTAGGCAATATAAACGGAGTGTTTCTCTCGCCAAAAGAAGTGTGCTGGGATCCAACTAACTTATTGCAGAAAACCAAACAAACGAAAATTAAAAATAAAAAAACATGCTCCAAGAACAACACAATAGTGCATGAAGCAATAAAAATAAAGTGTCTAGAAAAAAGACCTGAGATTTTTATTGATGAAGAAGGGGATACCTTGGGAATCCCCAAGCTTTGACGCTTGTACCTTTTGAACATTTCTTGGGGTGACACGGGTTGGTATCCCCAAGCTTGATATTTTATCCATCCTTCATCTCATTCTATCATTCTTCCCCTACACTTGAAAATTTCCTTCATACAAAACTTCACACAATCTTTATTAGCAACATTAGTGTATTCAAGATAATAAGTCTTTGGGTTAAGTTTCTACTCGAGTAAAACTTTCATTAAAACACCAGATTAGTGTAGCAATTTCCTTTTAAAATCTCAAGTGATCAAAGAGAACTCAAAAAGAAACCGATAAGAGGCAAATGCAAATAATGGCACAAATCTGTTAAAACAGACCAGCAGGTAAAAACTTATTTTTTCGAAGACCTTCTGTTACTCAAATCGAAAAGTGTTGAACTAACTAAACTTATATAACAACCTGGGTCATAATCTCAGAAAATTACAGCTCAATCCGTCGTACAGGGATTTTTCACGAATTTTTACAGTAAAGCACATAAATCTGTCTCGGGACAGCAACTTCCCCAAATCTTACTTCTCTCTCATTAGAGGTTATTCGTGGCACAAAACCACACAAAAAGGATAAGGAGAGGTTATTACAGTAATAAATTCTAAGAATCAACAAAAATGGAAACCTACTAAAATAAAACAGTGGGTTGTCTCCCATAAACGCTTTTCTTTAATGTCTTTTAGCTAGGCTTGATAGTTTTGAGAAGATGCTCACATGAGAAATATGAATTGAAGTAAAAGATAGCATCAAGAAGCAAATTCAAAAAAAAATTAAGTCTAACCCACTTCCTATGAAAAATAATCTTAGAAAGAAACAAGTCATGAAAGCACAAAGCAACAAGCATAGGAAAGAAAAACAAGTGCAACTTCAAAATTTTCAACATAAAGAGGGGTAACTTAATATTGTTGAGATACATAAAACCATGTTTCTATATCTCATAATAACTTTCAGTAGAATCACGAATAAAATTAACAATATAACTATCACATAAAACATTCTTATCATGAGTTACATGCGTAAAATAATTATTACTATCCACATAAGCATAGTCATTCTTATTAATTATAGTGGGAGCAAATTCAATAAAATAGCTATCACTATTATCCTCATCACCATAATCATCAAATATAGGAGGCATATTGTAATCATGATTAATTTTCTCCTCAATAGTAGGTGGACTAAAGATATCATATTCATCATTGTAATCATCATATGTTGGAGGTATAGTATCATCATAGCAAATTTTCTCCTCAATACTAGGTGGACTGAAAATATCATATTCATCATTGTCATCATCATATATTGGAGGTTTAGTATCATCATAGGAAATTTTATCCTCTAAAGCTGGGAAACTAAAAATATCATTTTCATAAAAACTAGTGATGACCCACAAGTATAGAGGATCACAACAGTCTTCGAGGGTAGTATTACCCAATTTATTGATTCGACACAAGGGGAGCCAAAGAATACTTATAAGCCTTAACAACTGAGTTATCAATTCAGCTGCACCTGGAAATAGTCTTTCTCACAACAGTTTCTCAGTAGCAACAATTTCGTAGTAGCAATAGCAAAGTGACAACAACAGTAAAACGAAGGCAGTAGTAACAATAGTAGCAAACGGTAGGATATGAGTGCGGTAGGCATAGGGATGGATGGACGGGCGTTGCATGGACAAGTCTAAACAGGTAACTTCAAGATCTAGGGAAATTGCAGATAAATAAGATAAATCATCCAAGTACTAAAGAATCATAGGCATGTGTCCCATATATAGTCATACGTGCTCGCAATGAGAACTTGCACAACATCTTTTGTCCTGCCAGCCTGTTGCAGCGGGGCCTCAAGGGAATCTACTGGCAATTAAGGTACTCATTTTAATAGAGCACCAGAGCAAAGCATTAACACTCCGTGAACACACGTGATCCTCATATCACAACCATCCCCTCCGGCTGTCCCAATTTTTGTCACTTCGGGGCCTTTGGTTCCGGACAATGATATGTGTACACAACTTGCGGATAAGATCACAAACAATACTATCATCACGAATTAATAATAAGTTCAGATCTGAGATCATGGCACTCGGGCCCTAGTGACAAGCATTAAGCCCAACAAGTTGCAACAAAGTCAAATAGCACCAATAGAGATACTAGGCACCATGCCCCAACAATCTTATTCGATTACATGATAGAACTCATCCAATGCCTACCATCCCCATAGCTTACAACAGGGGATTACTCACTCATGGATGGGGGAAACATGGATGGTTGATGGAGATGCGTTGTTGATGATGCTGGCGATGATCCTCTCCAAATTCCTCGTCCCAGCAGGGTGCCAAAACAGAGTTTCTGGTTCCGAATCGCGGTTTCTAGTGGTGGCGGCGCAACGGAACTCTTTCTGGAAAAACGTCGAACCCCCCTGAGTTTTTAGGTCAAGAGGCAACTTATAGGCGAAGAGGGAGGCCGAGGGGGTGCCTGAGGCGGCCACACCCCCTCCAAGCACGGCCAGGCCTGACCTGCGTGACATGGGGTGTGGGCCCCTTAGGCCTCTACTCCGTCTCGTGTTCTGGCTATGTGAGTCTTTTGGTGAAATAGGATTTTTGGCATATTTTCCAGGATTTTTCCTGATAGTTGATTTTGTACACAAAAACTAGACACCAAGGTAATTCTGCTGAAAAAAGCGTCTGTCCGTGTTAGTTGTATCCAAATCACACAAGTTTAGAGGAGAAACAATAGCAAAAGTGTTCGGAAAAGTAGATACGTTTTGGACCTATCAAATCCCCCAAGCTTAGCTTATTGCTTGTCCTCAAGCAGTTTAGTTGAAAACTAAGTGGGATAAAAGAACTTTCACGAACACATTTGCTTCATATGATGTAAATATTCTCATCACAGGAGTAGATACTTAGACAATTCATAATAAGGAGTCTGCAACTAAGTCTACTCAATAGTCATTGCAAGCTATGAAGAGATTCCAACTCAATAATAATAGGTAGCATGAAACATAAACATAAGCAACATTGCAATGCTCATAAGATGGTATGATAGAGTGGTATCTCGCTTGCCTTTGTTTGAAGAGCACAACATAAATGCCAAGGCACCTCTGAAGTTCAAGTGAAGACTAGAAGTAAAGATATCAGCATCAAAGTCATGACATAATTAACCAAGTTTTGATACAAGCACATTACAATAAGAATGACAACTATGCTCTCAAGAAGGTTCTCATAGAATAAGTGGTGACTCAACAAGGAAGTGAAAAGGTTTTGAGAAGTTTGAAAGGCTTCCAAATGCTGAAAGTATAGTACTCATTAGCTTTGAGCTCTCATTGCCCCTATCATAGGCATTTTTAGATGGTTAATGGTGAAAGTGAGGTCCAATATGAGTTATATGCTTGACAGACCATAAACTGAAAATCTCATGTCCCTTGAATACGATGTCCGCTCCTCATGCTACTCAACTTTAGTTGCCGGCAAGTTCTTGTCATAGTAAATACATGCGTATCATAGAGAACCGCCAACGGGGTACCCCTTGTACATGATACAGGGGCTATCCCATAATCAAAATGACAAGGCAAGCATACAATGAGCATCTGAGCAATCTTTTTATTTGCTATTTGCATAGGTTTTTATTGAGGATGCTTCACATATTGCTCATTATGGTTATGCTGCAAGTTTCCACCATGATTAGGCATGTCTTAGGCTAGCGGCCCAGGCGTTTCTCTAACACATATATATAACTCCAAAAACTCACAAGCTCCCCTTTTATTTCACACTGACGACATTCGTAAACAAAAGAGCATGATATCAACTAGGTACAATGTACATGTGCAATGTTGAAAGCATAGCCCGTGACAACACGTTTCTGCTAACTCCCAGACTATAATTTACAAGCATATAACTTTCATGGATAGTCACAATGGTTCAGGTTTATTAAGTGCAAGGAATAAAGTGTGCCATCAAGTTCATGAGAGCTTTAGTAACTAGTTTTCCCAAAACAGTCTAACATTTTATTTGGAAGAAAACAAGGCATAATAAATATGCGCGGAATAGCAAATGATGCTAGTAGGTAGGTATTGTTGGAATTATGCCCTAGAGGCAATAATAAAGATGTTATTATTATAATTATTGTTCATGATAACGTTTATATTCCATGCTAGAATTGTATTAAGCGGAAACTTTGATACTTGTGTGGTTTATGAACAACACCGTGTCCCTAGTACGCCTCTATGGACTAGCTCATTGATTAATGATGGTTAAGGTTTCCTAACCATAGACATGAGTTGTCAATTAATAATGATATCATTTCATTGGGAGAATGATATGACGGACATACCGAAATCAAGCAGAGCAATTAGATTGTGTCATCGTGTTCATCTTTGCGAAGCTTTTTTCTTATGTCAAACATTGTATTCCTTAGACCATGAGATAATGCAACTCCCTGGTATCGGAAGAAATCTTTGAGGTCATCAAACGTCATCCTATGAGAGGGTGATCATAAAGGTGTCTCTGAGGTGATCGGAGAGTATCTGTTGGGTTGTATGTATCGAGATGGGATTTGTCCCTCCCAAGTCGGACAGATATACTTCGGGCCCACTCGGTAATCGATATCAACACCACTTGCAAGCACGTGGTTAAGGATTTAATCACAAAGTGATATCGGATTACGGAACGAGTAAAGTACTTGCTGTGAACGAGATTGAACTAGGTATGCCGATACCGACGATCAAATCTCGGGCAAGTAAAATATCACGTGATGAAGGGAATATATATATGGGATTAATTGAATCCTGGCATCGTGGTTCATCCAATATGATCATCGATGAGTATGTGGGAGTCAATATGGGTTTCCAGACCCCGCTGTTGATTATTGATAGAAGATCATGTCTGCATATTCTCGAACCCGTAAGGTCACACACTTAACGTGTCTCGACGCTAGGATAGAATGGATAAATGGTTTATGAGTTTTTGTTCGGAGTCTCGGATGGGATCCAGGACATCACGAGAGGTTCCGGAATGGTCCGGAGAATAAGTTTCATATAAGGGAAAGCGGTTTTTGGATTTCGGAATTGTTTCGGATTGTTCGGTATTATACCGGAAGCTTCTAGAACCTTCCGGAGTGGGACCAACGTGGCCCCACTTGTCGGGAGTGGGCGTGGGCCTACGAGGGAGTTCCCTGGCCGCATTGGGCCAGGGGCACAAGGCACCATAGGCCCAGCCAGCCAAAACCCTAGGGAAACCCTAGGGAAACCTTCTAGAAGGAGGGGGAAAACTTGCCCCCCACTCCAACCCTTGGGGCCGCCGCCCTAGGGCTTGGAGGAGGGGCCAAGGGGGCCGGCCAGCCCCCTATATATAGAGGGCAGGGGTGCAGCCCTCCCTCGCCACTCCTTCAATCCTATCCGCCATACTGCTGCCCTCCAGATCTCTCTCTCTCCCGACTACGCGTAGGCGAAACCCTGCCGCAGAAACTCTCCACCTTTGCACCACACCGTCGTGTTGTAGATCCAATCTATATCTCCACCCCACTTGATGGACCGAGGAATGAGGAGACATCGAGGTGCCGTATGTGTGCATCTCTCGGAGGCATCGCCACTTGCGGTGTTGGATTGGATCGGATCTCGAGGAGGAGAAGCTAGTACGACTACATCAACCATGTTCCGTTGAACGTTCCGCTGTGCGAATCTTCAAGGGTATGAAGATATCATCTACCCCCCTCATTGTTTGCATCTCCTAGATTAGATCTTGGCTTTCCCGTTCGCATTCGTAGAATTTTTTTGATTTACTATGCTGCGAAACCCTTCAGTGGTATCAGAGCTAGATCTATGCGTAGATGTGTTTCACGAGTAGAACGCAACATGCTTGTTGCGGGCATTGATGTTTTCTGTTGCAAGCCTCTTGTTTGTGTACTTCTTATGACGTGGCATAGTGAGATCGAAGCGGGCCAGGCCAACTTTACGCGACCTCGTTCGCGAGACCGGCTCCGCACTTGACGTGTGGCTTGTTCCACACATGCGGCTGGTGGATGCCAGTTTCTCTCACTATAGTTGTCATGGGATTTACACTGGATGTTGGCAACCATAATATCACCGCTGTGGCTTTCCGTAGGTAAGAATCGTTCTTAGCTTGTTACTCCCATAATCCACGTAAAAGATGCAACAACAAAGTAGAGGCGTCTAACTTGTTTTTGCAGGGAGTGTTTCTGTGATATGGTATGGCCCAAGATGTGATGTGTATGTTGTATGCAATGATCATGTTTTGTAATGTTTCACGAATTGCATGTCGATGAGTACACAACCGGCAGGATCCATATGGTTGTCTTTATAATTGTGTATGACCTGTATGTCAACTTCTTATACGCCATGTAATAGCTTTACTTTATCGCTAAGTAGTTAGCAATAGTTGTAGTTGCTATTCGTGGTGGAGGCAATCATGGTGGAGTGATGGAGATCATGCTGGCTCGCACAAGATGGAGATCATTGCGCGGAGATTGGCTATACCATGTCACATAAAATTATATGCATGTGATGTTTATCCTTTTATGTATCTTATTATGCTTAGATCGCGAGGTAGCATTATAAGATGATTCCTCACTTAAAGATCAAGATAAAACTGTGTTCTCCCCATGTATGCACCATAGCGAAAGTTCGTCGTGTTCAAGCATCACGTGATGATCGGGTTCTATAAACTCTACGTTCACATAAAATGGGTGCAAGCGAGTTTTGCACACGCGGAAATACTTGGGTTTGACTTGACGAGCCTAGCATGTACATACATGGCCTCGGAACACACGAACCGAAAGGTTAAGCATGAGTCATATGAATGATATGATCGACACTTTGTTGTCCACCATTGAAACCACATCTCTTCTCGTGAAGATCGGATTAGGTGTGGTGAATTTGGATCATGTTCACTAAACAACTTGAGGGATGTTGAATTTAGTGGGTGTTCATCTAGTAATTTGATTAAGTTGAATTAGTTATCATGAACATAGTCTAAATTGTACTTGCAAATATTTTAGATCAAATGGCTAAGTCCAACTTCAACTTCAACGTTTTGCTGAGAAAGAAAAGCTTAAGAATAATGGGTCTAACTTCACCAACTGGTTCCGCAATCTGAGAATCATTCTCTCTGGCGGACAAAAGGACCATGTCCTTGAGAAAGCGCTAGGTGACGCCCCTGCTGTAGATGCGCCGGCTAATGAGAAAGCTATTTATCAGTCGCGCAAAGATGATTATGGTGTGATTAAGAGCACCATATTGTTTGCTATGGAATCGGACCTTCAAAATCGTTTTGAGGGGTTCGCCGGGCCGTTTGAGATTCTTGAGGAACTGAAAACTATGTTTCATACTCAGGCCCGTTCTGAGAGATATGAGATCTCTGAGAAATTCTTTAACTGCAAGATGGAGGAAGGGAGTTCCGTTAGTGAGCACGCCATTAAAATGTCGGGCTACACTCAACGCCTTGAGCAACTGGACTACAAGATTCCAGAGGAGCTCAAGATTGACAGAGTTCTGCAATCACTCCCTCCTAGCTACAAAGGTTTTGTAGTTACTCATAATCAGATTGGTTCCACTGATACGATCACTGAGCTCTTCGCTAAGCTGAAAGCTGCGGAGGTGGACATCAAGAAAGATAATCATGTTTTGATGGTCAACAAGCCCCCCAACTTTAAGAAAGGTAAGGGTGCAAAGAAGCCCTTCAAGAAGGGCAGCGGCAAGCGCGTTGCCCCTGCTGAGAAGAAGCTCAAGTCTGGACGTAAGCCGGACACTGAGTGCTTCTATTGCAAGGACAAGGGTCACTAGAAGCGCAACTGTCTGAAGTACTTAGCAGACAAGAAGGCTAGCACCATCAAAGGTATATTTGATATACATGTTATTGATGTTTTCCTTACTAGCCCTCGTTGTAGTGCCTGGGTATTTGATACTGGTTCAGTTGCTAATATTTGTAACTCGAAACAGGAGCTACGGAATAGACGGCGGCTAGCGAGGGATGAGGTGACGATGCGCGTTGGCAACAGATCAAGAGTTGATGTGATGGCCGTCGACACGCTCTCCTTAGTTTTACCTTCGGGATTAGTTTTAAACCTCAATAAATGTTATTATGTGCCTGCGTTGAGCATGAACATCATATCTGGATCGTGTTTATTGCAAGACGGTTATTCATTTAAATCGGACAATAATGGTTGTTCTATTTATATGAGTAACATCTTTTATGGTCATGCACCTGCTATGAATGGTTTATTTCTTCTGAATCTCGAAAGCAATGAAACACACATCCATAACATTGAGGCTAAGAGATGCAAAGTAGATAGTGATAATTCTACTTATTTGTGGCACTGTCGTCTAGGTCATATTGGTGTAAAACGCATGAAGAAACTCCATTCTGATGGACTTTCGGAGTCTCTAGATTTTGAATCATTTGACACGTGCGAACCATGCCTCATGGGCAAGATGATCAAAACCCCGTTCTCCGGTATAATGGAGCGAGCAATGGTGTTGGAAATCATACATACCGATGTATGCGGACCAATGAGTGTTTCGATGCGCGGTGGTTATCGCTACTTTCTCACTTTTACTGATGACTTAAGTAGATATGGGTATATCTATTTAATGAAACATAAACCTGAAACATTTGAAAAGTTCAAAGAATTTCAGAATGAAGTGGAAAACCATCGTAACAGGAAAATTAAATTTCTACGATCCGATCATGGAGGTGAATATTTGAGTTATGATTTTCTCACGCATCTTAAAGAAAGCGGAATAGTTTCGCAACTCACGCCACCCGGAACACCACAGCGCAATGGTGTGTCTGAACGTCGGAATCGAACTCTATTAGATATGGTGCGATCAATGATGTCTCTTACAGATTTGCCGTTATCATTTTGGGGTTATGCATTAGAAACCGGTGCATTCACTTTAAATAGGGCACCATCTAAGTCCGTTGAGACGACACCGTATGAACTATGGTTTGGTGCTAAACCTAAGTTGTCGTTTCTTAAATTTTGGGGCTGCGAAGGTTATGTCAAGAAGTTGATGCCGGACAAGCTCGAACCCAAAGCGGAGAAATGCGTCTTCATAGGATACTCTAAGGAAACGATTGGGTATACCTTCTACCACAGATCCGAAGGCAAAGTGTTTGTCGCAAAGAACGGATCCTTTCTTGAAAAGGAGTTTCCCTCGAAAGAAGGGAGTGGGAGGAAAGTAGAGCTAGACGAGGTTATTGAACCTTCTCTTGAGTTGGAGAGTAGCGCAGCACCTGAAATTGTTCCAGTGCCGCCTGCACCAACAATAGAGGAAGCTAATGACAAGTATCATGAAACTTCGGACGATGCTACTACTGAACGTCGTAGGTCGACAAGGTCGCGTGCCCCTCCTGAGTGGTACGACAACCCTGTATTAACTGTCTTGTTAGTAGACAACAGTGAACCTGCGAACTATGAGGAAGCAATGATGAGCCTAGACTTTGAGAAATGGCTAGAGGCCATGAAATCCGAATTGGGATCCATGAGCGAAAACCAAGTATGGACTTTGGTGGACCCTCCTAGCGACCGAAAGGCCGTTGAGTGCAAATGGATTTTCAAGAAGAAAACGGACGCGGATGGTAAGGTTACTGTCTATAAAGCACGTCTTGTCGCGTAAGGTTTTTGACAAGTTCAAGGTGTTGACTACGATGAGACTTTCTCTCTCGTAGCGATGTTTAAGTCCATTCGGATTTTATTAGCAATTGCTGCGTTTCATGATTATGAAATATGGCAGATGGATGTCAAGACTGCGTTCCTCAATGGCAACATTGATGAAGAGTTGTATATGATGCAACCCGAAGGTTTTGTCGATCCTAAGGATGCTGATAAGGTGTGCAAACTTCAGCGTTCCATTTATGGACTGAAGCAAGCATCTCGGAGTTGGAACCTTCGTTTTGATCAAGTGATCAAGAGCTTTGGATTTGTTCCAAATTGCTACGAAGCTTGTATCTACAAGAAAGTGAGCGGGAGCTCAGTGACATTTTTGGTACTATATGTGGATGACATATTGATTATCGGAAATGACATTGACATGCTTAACGATGTGAAGAGTTATTTGAACAAATGTTTTTCAATGAAAGACCTAGGTGAAGCTGCTTATATATTGGGCATCAAAATCTATAGAGATAGACAAAGACGCCTGATTGCTTTAAGCCAAAGTACATACCTAGACAAAGTTCTGAAAAGGTTCAGAATGGATAAGGCAAAGAAAGGTTCAGTTCCTATGTTGTCAGGTAAGATATTGAGCAGGGCTCAGTGTCCAGCTACGGTAAACGATAGAGAAGCTATGAGCAAAGTGCCTTATGCCTCGGCCATATGATCTATCATGTATGCCATGCTGTGTACTAGACCGGATGTGTCCAATGCTCTTAGTTTGACGAGCAGATACCAAAGTGATCCAGGAACACTGGACAGCCGTGAAGAACATCCTAAAGTATTTAAATAGTACTAAATAAATGTTCTTAGTCTATGGAGGTGATGAACAGCTCGTCGTAAAAGGTTACGTCGATGCTAGTTTCGACACCGACAAGGATGATTCTAAATCTCAGACATGATACGTTTATATTTTGAGTGGAGGAGCTGTGAGCTGGAGAAGCTGCAAGCAAAGCGTGATCGCAGGATCTACAGTAGAAGCGGAATACATGGCTTCTGCAGAAGCGTCAAGTGAAGGAGTTTGTATCAGGAACTTCATCACTGAGCTTGGTGTGGTTCCAAGTGCCTTGGACCCACTGGAGATATTGTGTGACAACACTGGCGCCATAGCACTGGCTAAGGAACCAAGATATCATCCAAATACCAAGCATATCTACCGCAAGTTTCATATAATTTGAGATTATATAACAGATGGAGATCTGAAGATTAACAAAGTACATACGGATCTGAATGTTGCAGATCCGTTGACTAAACCTCTTCCACGGGCAAAACATGATCAGCACCTTAGTGCCATGGGTGTTAGATTGTTGCCAGATGTAAACTATATTATTGACTCTAGTGCAAGTGGGAGACTGTTGGAATTATGCCCTAGAGGCAATAATAAAGATGTTATAATTATAATTCTTGTTCATGATAAAGTTTATATTCCATGCTAGAATTGTATTAAGCGGAAACTTCTATACTTGTGTGGTTTATGAACAACACCGTGTCCCTAGTACGCCTCTATGGACTAGCTGATTGATTAATGATGGTTAAGGTTTCCTAACCATAGACATGAGTTGTCAATTAATAATGAGATCATGTCATTGGGAGAATGATATGACAGACATACCCAAATCAAGCAGAGCAATTAGATCGTGTCATCGTGTTCATCTTTGCGAAGCTTTTTTCTTATGTCAAATTTTGTATTC
The DNA here is from genome assembly GCA_910589765.1 of Avena atlantica. Lineage (NCBI taxonomy): Eukaryota > Viridiplantae > Streptophyta > Magnoliopsida > Poales > Poaceae > Avena > Avena atlantica. The sequence goes on from OU342739.1 coordinate 136,420,362, forward strand.
CTTAGACCATGAGATAATGCAACTCCCTGGTATCGGAAGAAAGCTTTGAGGTCATCAAACGTCATCCTATGAGAGGGTGATCATAAAGGTGTCTCTCAGGTGATCGGAAAGTATCTGTTGGGTTGTATGTATCGAGATGGGATTTGTCCCTCCCAAGTCGGAGAGGTATACTTCAGGCCCACTCGGTAATCGATATCAACACTGCTTGCAAGCACGTGGTTAAGGAGTTAATCACAAAGTGATATCGGATTACGGAACGAGTAAAGTACTTGCTGTGAACGAGATTGAACTAGGTATGTCGATACCGACGATCGAATCTCGGGCAAGTAAAATATCGCGTGACGAAGGGAATATATATATGGGATTAATTGAATCCTGGCATCGTGGTTCATCCGATATGATCATCGATGAGTATGTGGGAGTCAATATGGGTTTCCAGACCCCGCTGTTGATTATTGATAGAAGATCATGTCTGCATATTCTCGAACCCGTAGGGTCACACACTTAACGTGTCTTGACGCTAGGATAGAATGGATAAATGGTTTATGAGTTTTTGTTCGGAGTCTCGGATGGGATCCAGGACATCACGAGAGGTTCCGGAATGGTCCAAAGAATAAGATTCATATAAGGGAAAGTAGTTTTTGGATTTTGGAATTGTTTCGGATTGTTCGGTATTATAGGGAAACCTTCTAGAAGGAGGGGGAAAACTTGCCCCCACTCCAACCCTTGGGGCCACCGCCACTACAAGGAATCTAGGCTTCTATGACCCTCTATTTTCGTCACTGAATCGTCATGGTAGTTCATCTATGACGATTCTATGACGAAAATGAAATCGTCGAAAGCTGGGCGTCGCAAATGAACTATAACGACGATTTTGGTAAAATCGTCATAACCGTTTGTGACGATATTAGATCGTCATAAAAATTATGACGATCCAATATCGTCATGGCTAAATTGGCCTCGCCAGATCAGATCCTACGTGGCCAATCCGACGTGGCAAGAAATCAGCCCAGTCCATTTTGATGGTCTACATGGGCCAAGCCCAAAAAATTTCAGCCTTTTATTAACTAGACCATGGCCTTTGTAATGCTCGTCTTTTAGTCCTAGGCCTTTTGTAATCCATTTAATCATTGGTCTTTGGCCATTTTCGGTGCTTCTAAGTTTTGGGCTTCGGCCTATTCATAGTACATTTTATTTTACTTTATTCGCCTTTATATTATTTTTTCTGAATGGTACACTGTTCCGAATCAGAATTTATTTAGAGCCCAAATACGATCTATTTCACTGGTACATCGGACAAAAAAAACAAATAATCCACAAAGAAATCAAATTACAATCACAAAGAAATCAAATTACGATCTATGTCTCATATGTTGATAATCAACACAGTTAAGATGCATTTCAAACACCAAGCACATATAAAAATAAGAGAACACACGCTCTGACTAAGCAGGTACAAAACGATCTCTCAGGGAGAGAGCGGCAAGATGATCAGCTGAGGCATTGGCCTTCAGAGCATCAGGCGACTCAATAATTTGTTTGTTCCATCTCAATATTTAACCAAACACCAAGCACAGTTTTGGGCTGATCAGCTTCTAGGCACTGCGGAGAATAGCTCCATAGCTTCTGTCACCTTGGCCTTCAAAGCATCAGGCAGACTCAATAAGATGAAGAACATGCCTGGTCCATCTCAACAAGCATTCCAGTAAAACCTTAGCAGCAAGATCATGATCTAGCCGATCAACAGGTGGGTACAAGCTTTCACCAAGCATCTGCACAAATTATACAAGTTATGTCCTGGCTCTTTAACACAATCATCGGTACTGAATTAAACTCTACTATGAGATGGTATACTGGTAACAACAGATGCTCAAAGCCCAGTTTACAAGTACAATGTATTACTTAACTAAAATAACTATACAATGTATTTATATACTCCTAACATTTAACTACAGCTGGTATTTATGATACAAGGCTCCATTAGAATAGTTGGTTGATTAATTTGTTGACCATGGAAGTGGTTGACATGGACCGTTATCCATATGGTTGTCCATGCAATCATAGCCTACTGTAACTAGAACTTGCGTAATTTAGCAGGATGAATTTGTTCAGTTAGTATGGTAGTACCGACCTAGTATGTCAGTGGCCATGTCCCTGAAGCGGAGCTGGCAACAGCCTTGCTGCACTTGGTGCACCAGGACACGGGAGATAAGATTGTGAGTAGAAGGTGACCACAGCGCCCACGACAAGGCAGATCATCCCGGCCAACCACCCCAGCGAACGAATGGCAGGCTCAGCAGCAGCAGGGCCACTATGGACATCATCAGGTGGTACCTGCAGTGCAGCCATGAACCTGCAGCATACATGGCGACATGCTAGTTATGGACTTATGGTTCCAGGCTTCCAGCTAATTGAGTAAGGAATTAATCAGGATATATAGTAGTATAAGGCTAAATATAGAAGGACAAGGCTAAGTAAACAATTAATCGAGGATCATACTTGACTAATAATGGAGTATATGATGTGGTGATTGGATAATTGAGGAGACTCGTGATTAAGAAAAACGAAGTGCACATGGGGGACTAGGAACGTTTGGCTTCTATGGATAGTCAAGTTGACTAACAATGTCTAACAACGTAGGTGTATAAAACGATGTGCTTTTGGATAGTCAAGTAGAATGACCTTAAGAAATTTCAGATTCATAACCACTATAAACTATGGTAGCCAGATTTATTAAGATATGTTTACAACTTTACATACTTGAGCCACTGTTAACATATAAACATATGAGCAACAGTAAGAAAGAATAATATGTGCTATGTTTACTAAGTACGGTATGAATTAAAGGCAAGTTTTCCGTGACTCCATTTCTTATTCATTCTATTCACAAACAATGTAACACTAGCAACCATGTGACTCCATTAGTTTTATGTTAGTAGCTTTCTTAACAAGTTCTATGAAGAAAACACATAATGCAAGTAAACAGAACATGATTAGATCATGAACTTTTGAAGAGGAGAAAAGGGAGGAACCGAGGGCTTATCTAGACCATGGAGATCATGAAGATGATTAGACATTGAAGACTTGAAGACCTAGCCGACAGATCTGGAGACGTGGGGACATTTAGCTCATGAGTATACAGGAACAATTTTGTGTGTGGTAGTAATGAGCGATATATGATATTCGTACGATAGAACAATTTAAGAATAAGCTGGTGAGGAAGTGAAGGATACTCCTTTTGACCAGCTCCTTGAAATGCAGGATCCACATCCCTCATTGAAACTACCATGGGTTTGGACGGACTAGTCTTGAGTGACTTTTGCATCAAGAGCAAAGAGAAGATGTGATGAAAGCAGAAAAAACCATGAATAAGTTGGTGCAGATTCCATTTGCAGCGACAAAGGCTTTGCAGGTAAGGGCAAGCACACATTTCTTGGAGCAGAATATACATTACATTAGCAAGTGAAAAACATAGATGGGATAAACATAAGATGGACACACAAATATTTGTTTCAGTACACTAGCATCTGATCACTAACAAATATTCTCTACGATTTCTCAGGCACAACTAAGATCAAGAATCTAGACTCCAACATTGACTATGTGAAGTTAAAGCTAACGGAAGATAAGCTGGAAAAAATCAGTGACTCGATACAAGAAGATGTGACCAGACACACCTATAAGAAGTAAGTGCAAAAGATTATAGACATTGATGTGTGCAGACAAAACAACCTTGGCATGCTATGTACTACTGCACTGAAAGGTGTTGCCTATATCTTGTGAATGTCACGTGTTAATTAAATAATGTATTATGAATACAAATGAGGGTGTAGTCTCTAGGAAGCGTGTAAATTTATATCTTCTTGCATATCATAGGACTGAGATTATACTAGCTAGTACTATTAGGGAAGGAGCTAGGATTTCACCATGATGGGGGTGAAGAGGGTAGCGATTGTACATGAGTTATTTTTTCCCTGACATGCACCTAAATGAATGCTTGTTGTTTTGTAGTAGAAACAACGAGCAGATAAAACATCATAATATAAGAAGTGTCATATATTAGCTTAATTTTCAAAATTAGACTTTCTTATGATTTAATAACATCATTGTAGGTGACCTTTATTCCAATTTCTTTTCCAATCTATCAATTATTGCTTGCCTTAAGTAAATAAAGATTCAAAATTAATTTGTAAATTGATTCAACTCTATTCCTCTTCACATTTTGAAAAAAACTCTACTACTCTTCATGTCTACACAATCACATCTTGGCAATCAGAAGTTTCTTAATTAACATGCAAGGCACAAATTAATATGATGTTGAGAGATGATCAAAGACGCACTAAAGCACAATCGAAATTAGAGAAGACGAAGTAAGACACAATCAACATTATAGACAACTAATCTAGCATAGTATTACCAGCTTTCTTGGGGCATGAATAACAGTGATGGAACATGTGTCTGCACTCTGCACAAACAGAAACTCAAGCATATCAAGAAACTCAATACCTTCCCGCTGCTCAATTAAAAATATATGCCAGCAACATTGTCAACACTAGTAATATTTTGTTCTTATTATCGATGTTACCATGAGTCATCAGAATCAAACCACAGCAAATAAAGGAGCTATTATGCTCTTGTAACAGGGACATGCAAATAATGGAGCTAACAGGGAACAACATCTTATTAACAAAATCAAAATAACATTATTACAACCTCTTCTTTTTAACAGATCACACTTTACACATATGACAACTACCCTGTAAATGGAATCCGGAAGAACCAAGTAAGTATGCAAAACAATATCATGCAGCATCGGGACATAATGGGATGATACAACAGCCTACTCCACTATCAGGTCATAATTAGCTATTGGTAATACAACAACCCATATTTATAGGCATGAACTAACAAGAACACATGACATGAACTAGCTCAATAAGGTTTGCAAGCCACAGGGAGATGCACCGAGAATTGCATCTAGCGCAACAAGGTTTGTAGGACATAGGGAGATGCAAAAACACAAGTTACAAAAGTCGCATGATCATATCTGGGTGTTAAGTACTTGCCTTTACAGAAGTTGATGGCCTCGATCTCAGTGATGCGTGGGTTGCTGGCGTCGATCTCGCTGACGAAGCGCGAGTTACAGAGGAGGTGAATACCTCGCTGTCGAAGATGGATGACTCGCTGATGTTCCCCGTCGTCTGTGTGTGCAGGTTCCTCCTGGGCCTGTCTGCCCCCACTGGCCCGTGATGCAGAGGCCACCCTCGATCTGGCGGACCACCTGCCGCCGCTTCCCTTGATTGGGTCCCCATCTGCCGTCGCCGCCCTGATCTGGCACTAGGATGTGCCCCACCTGTCGTCGCCGCCGAGTCCGCACGCGTCCGGACCTGAAAAGCGACAAGAAAAAATGTGAGATCAGCGCGCATCGAAGCCAGAGATGTTGGATGTGTGCTCGTCATGCTCTGGATGCGTGCCCGTGATGCTCACCTGGATCCCGGGTGTTGAGCTACGGGCGGCCGTAACCGTCAGCGTCGACGGCCGGGATTCCCAGATCCGCGGGCATCAAGGTAGGGAGCTCGGACGTCTGCACACAGAGCTTGGTGGCTCTCCCAGCGCCAAGTACCGTCGTCGCTGCGCTGGACACCCCACTTCCAACCATGGAGCACCGCTGCCATCTACTAGGGCACTATGCTGAGGCCTAAGCGGCCAGATCCGCGGGCATCGAGGAGGATACGGCAGCCGCCATAGGGATCTGCGGGCATCGAGGTCAGCTGCCGGTGGCCATCGAGGTGCGGTGAGGAGAGGAGGATAGGGTGGTGGTGTTGTGGATCCATCGGAGGAGAAGAGCGAGGGGAGAGAAAGACCGGAGATGGGCGTGGTGTGGCGGCTGGGGAGAGATAAGGGTTAGGGTTAGAGGATAGAGGGTTGCGGTGGGGACTTTGGTGTGTGCGCCAAATATTTGCCACTATGCGCGCGCTGGATGCCAGGTCATCGATCCACACAACAAGTTTCCATACTTCACCATCCATCCGTTCATTATGTTTACATCCTACGGATGATATTGACCTTCTCTTATATCTTGATCTGTCTAGCAATTATGACGATTTTGTCCATAGAAATTACGACGTTTTTCACGAAATCGTCATAGTTTAATAAGGATTTGGCCCGCCCAAACAACCTACGACCATCTGATGTAGAATCGTCATAAATCTATGACGATTTTATTTACGGTCACTACCAAAACGTCATAGTTTGACACATTCCTTGTAGTGCGCCCTAGGGCTTGGAGGAGGGGCCAAGGGGGCCGGCCAGCCCCCTATATATAGAGGGCAAGGGCGCAGCCCTCCCCCCACTCCTTCAATCCTAGCCTCCATACCGCTGCCCTCCAGAATTCTCTCTCTCCCGGCTGCGCGTAGGCGAAGCCCTGCCGCAGAAACTCTCCACCTTTGCACCACACCGTCGTTTTGTAGATCCAACCTATCTCTCCACCCCACTTTCTGGAACGAGGAATGAGGAGACGTCGAGGTGCCGTACATGTGCATCTCTCGGAGGCATCTCCACTTGCGGTGTTGGATCGGATCGGATCTCGAGAAGGAGAAGCTAGTACGACTACATCAACCATGTTCCGTTGAACGTTCCGCTGTGCGAATATTCAAGGGTATGAAGATCTCATCTACCTCCCCTCGTTGTTTGCATCTCCTAGATTAGATCTTGGCTTTCCCGTTCGCATCCGTAGAAATTTTTGATTTACTATGCTGCGAAACCCTTCAGGTATGGTGGACACTGTTGGCAATAATGGTTTTTGGGGACTTGGATGCACAAGTAGAGCTTATACTCAGTGCAAGTGAAGGCTAGCAATAGAGAGGGAGCGATAAACGAGAGAGTAATAACTGTCATAATCATGCTTGCAACAAAACAAGACTAATTATGGCATGAAAGTGATACAAGAACTCTGAGGCAAAATAAATCATCGAGGCTTACTGCCTATTGTTTAGTCATATGCATGCGTGAGCATGTGCCAAGTCGATTCACATGAAACATTCAGAGGAGGATACCACAATATCATACCAAGTTATGAATAGAACAATGCAAGCAAACATTCATGTGACATGCTACAAACTATTAGCAAGTTGGAGCTAATCATAAGAAAGCAAGAACTACTAAGCATCCATAAATAACATACACCTTACATGAACAGACTAAGCATGCCCAAAATGATGAGTATATGTACAAAAATGAAAACAAATAGAGTTTGTTACCAGCCTCTTACCACACCTCAAGTTGTCTTAATCTTCATTATTGCCCTTCACTTGTGTGGCTTGAATAATAACATGAAACCAAACTCCACTGAGGACTGCTGAACCCTGCAAAGAACCTCACAAAACCAAAGAAGAACAACAAATATTTTTGGTGTTTTCAATCTTTAAAGCAAGCACGCAAAGCAAAAACAAACAAAGCAAAATATTTTTGGATTTTTCTTAAGGCAAACCAAAGCTAAAAAGAAAAGAAACAAACCAAGAGAAACAACAAAAATATTTTTTGTCTTCTTGTGTTTTGGGAAAGCAGAAACAAAAACCAAAAATAAAGCGAAACATGGATATACAAAGAACTGACGAAACATGATATATAGATGAGTGTGATGTCGGTATACCTCCCCCCAAGATTAGGCTTTTGTCCTAAGTGGGGCTCAACCCCATGGTGACCAAGAAGGTGCACCTCCATAATGCGACGAAGAGGCCCCTTCGTCCTGGTACGAGCTCGAGGAAGCCCATGTGTAGTGCACAGAGTGGTCATAAGAGGGCGCATCCCCCTGGTAGTGTCCGTGGAAACCACGAATGCGTAGCTGCTCGTTCATCTCCTCCTTGGTGCATTACCAAGGTCCCTGGCAAATACTGAACAAAGTGGTTTGGGGCAAAGGAATTTATCTCTCTTCCACGTAAGTAAACATCATCCTGTAAACCAAACTATCAAGGGTAGAACCAGCAGTGACAAAGTGATACACTTTCATGGCAGCTAAATCAAGAATATGAGGAGCCAAAATTGTATCATTTGGATCAACAGAAAAGTCTAAGTAAGCAGCAACACGTGCAACAATAATACCCCCATAAATGGGTCCTCTAGCGGTTAAGCGATGAGCAATGATATAACTAAGATTATACCTGGTTTCATTGTTGAGTGCAGTAGCTAGAAAGGCCAAATGTTAGTTGGAAATATTGCTAGTGTTCTCCCTACCAAGAATACTAGTGGCAAGATAATAAGCAAACTATCTGATAGCTGGGAGTTGAATATTTCTTATCTTTCCGCGCTGGGCTCTGCGGTCATACTCATTGGTTATCCCGCGATAGAGCTCCAACAAATCAGCAGGTTGAGCTGGAATCTTCTTCACCGTCCCAGCCGTGCCAATATCCAAGATTTCGCAAAATTTCTTCATTGTCATGGTGAAGGGCCTATTATAGATTTTGAATGACACCTCTGACTTGAAAGGGTTATTGGTAAAAGAGAAACTCTCCACAAAAGTTTTAGTAAGTATAGAATATTTCTCACTCTCATCCTGCATATAACTAGTTAGTCCAACCCTCCAAACCAAGTTTAGGAAATCATTGAGAATCCCTGTAGCCTGCAAAAAGGTAGGACAAGGGAAGGTAGAAGGGTGCGCACCCCCCTCATCTCCCTCGTTGCCAAAACGCGGTGTAATGAGATCCTCGTTGTATGATGGCCTAGCTCGGGAGGATGATCTTGAAGGCCTTGTCCTCCTTGGTTCATCACTCTCAAACACTTCTCCAAAGGTGTGGATGTCCATGACCCTTTTTTTCTAAAAAAATAGACAAACATCAAACCAATTGATTTCCAAGTTGATAAATGACGAGGAACTACTATAGGAACTTGCTAGAGGGATAAACATGCATCAAAATGAAATCTCTAAGCATAGAACAAGCATGCAAGCTCACAAAACCTGACACCTATAGCATAAAAATACTCAAGATACAATCTACCAATCAAAAATCTAATTGGACAAGCGGAGGAGGCACATACCAAGGAACAATCCCTCCAAAAATCAGCAGCAAAGATGGGATGATCAAGGAGATCGAAAATTGGGAGCAAGAACAGCAGGAACTCGAGCTTGCGAAAGTTTTCCGGTGTTTTTCGGGAGAGAGAAAGAAGTGGCTGGAAGGAGGCAACTTGGAGGGCCATAGGTGGGCCCCACCCAGGGCAAGCGCGCCCTAGGGCTGGCCGGGCCACCAGGGGGTGTGTTGGTGTTAGAGATATGCCCTAGAGGCAATAATAAAAGTTGTTATTATTATATCTTTGTGTTTATGATAGATGTTTACATTCATGCTATAATAGTATTAACCGGAAACATTAATACTTGTGTGATTTGTAAACTAAAATTAGAGTCCCTAGTAAAGCCTCTTTGTAATACGAGCTTGTTGGTTAATAGATGATCGTGGTTTCCTGATCATGAACATTGAGATGTTGTTAACAACAAGATCATATCATTAGGAGAATGGTGTGATGGACATACTCCTATAGATAAGCGTAGCATTAAGATCAAGTATTTCAATAGTTCGTTTGCTATAAGCTTTCTGATACATAGTAACCTAATTCCTTCGACCATGAGATCATGCTAATCACCATCACCAGAAGAATGCTTTGATGACATCAAACACCACACCATAACTGGGTGGCTATAAAGGTGGCATTGAGTGTTCAGAAAGTATGTGTTAAGGTACATGGATAAAGAGTGGGATTTGTCCATACATATGACAGATAGATATACTCTGGGACCTCTCGGTGGAATGCATCCAATTAGCTTGCAAGCATGTGACTGGCTCACAAGGGATCACATATCATGGTACGAGAAAAGAGTACTTATCGGTAACGAGGTTGAAATAGGTATGCAGAGATACCGACGATCAAACCTCGGATAAGTAAACTATCACGAGACAAAGGGAAGTTGGTATCGTATGTAAGTGGTTCATTCGATCGCAAAGTAATCGTAGAAATATGTGGGAGCCATATGAATTTCCAGATTCCTCTATTGTTTATTGATCGGAGAAGTGTCTCGGTCATGTCCGCATAATTCACGAACCGTAGGGAGACACACTTAAGGATTCGATGTTGTTTAGTAGATATGGAATGTAAGTAGGGATACCGAATGTTGTTTGGAGTCTCGTATGGTATTCGGAATATCACGAGGAGATACGGAATGGTCCGGAGAATAGGATTCATATAAGGAAAGTCTGATTCCATAGTTCAGGAATGATTTCGATGTTTTCATCGGAGAGGTTCTAGAAGGGTCTAGAATGTTCACCGGACCGGAAGGGGAATGGTCCATGAATGTGGCATGGGTAAGTGGAATGATTGGATCATATCCTAGGTCACTTGGATTGGGCATTTGCAAGAGAGAATTAAAGCTCTAAATTGAAAGTCAGAAGGGAGGTTTGAAAAGTCAAACTGGAACAATATTTTCCTAGTGGAAGAAGGAAAGAGTCCTTCCTTCTATCCAACTTGGGTTTGGGTTTAGATTCAAACTCTCCCCTCCCAAGGCTGCATCCCCTCTCATAAATAGAGGGGGATGGCTGCCCCAAAGACCACAACACCAAGCCCTTCCCACCGTGCGCCGCCAAGATGCCGCCGTCGCCCTAGCCTCCGCCGACACCTCCTCCTCCTCTCCGGCCTTCTAAACCTAGATCACCGGAAAAACCCTAGATCCACCATAACTCGCACCGGCTTAGGCGAAGCTCTGCGGGATCTTACCTCTACTTCCGACACCACGCCGTCGTGCTGCCGGAATCGCGAGGGGAGAACTACAACCTCTGTTGCCTGCTGGAACAAGGGAGAGGAAGGTCTTCATCGAGTATCGAACGTGTACCGACTGCGGAAGCACTGCCGGAACGCAGCGCCGGAAGGATCGTCTACGCGATCTTGAGAACGACAAGTGTACGACTACATCACCCACGAGAATATGCTCTCGTTAACCGCTTTTGAATCTTCGAGGGTGAGTACTCTAATCGACTCGTTGCTATAATCTATTAGATAGATCTTGGCTTGTTTGTGTGCATGCGGTAGATTTTATTTGTTTTCCATGCTACGAACCCCTACAGTGGTATCAGATCCATGTCTATATGTAGATCTGTTGCACGAGTAAAACATAATGGTCATTGTGGGCATTAATGCTTTTGTTGTCGATTGCTCCTTGTGTACTTTGCATCCTGCGGGATGGTGGGATGAAGCGGCCCGGGTTAACCTTACATGACATCGTTCATCAAACTTGCTCCACGCTTGACATGCAACTTGTATTGCATAAGTGGCTTTGCGGGTGCCTATTTCTCCCAACATAGTTAAGATTCAATTTACAACGGGTGATTGACAATACTAGTATCAATGTTGTGGTTCTTGTTCGTAAGTTAGAACGACACTTATTGAAAGCCCCAAACCACGTAAAACATGCAAAGAAAATTAGAGGCGTCTAACTTTGTTTTGTAGGGGTGTGATGTGATGTGATATGGCTATGATTGTGATTATATATGATGTATGCTATGTTACTTATTATAAGTACGCAACTGCCAGGGGCCATATGGTTGTCTTTTTTATTTTCTTAAGACCTGCGTGTCTATTATTCAAAGTAGTTGTAATAGTTGATGCTGGTGGACGACAACCATGAAGCTGTTATCGCCATATTTTGGCCAAAGGAGGAGTTGGGCCGCAATCAAGATGGGCTTAGAAGATACGTATATGCAACGTGTTGTTGAATCGGCCTCGTGCGTTGATTTGGGATAAATTGCCCGTGTATCTTATATTGTAATAGGTTCCGTTTCGATTTAGGTAAGAGATAGAGTTGTAGAGTTATTCCAAAGATAGAAAGTATCCGGACTATAAATATGTACCTAAGGTTATTGAGAAAAGGAGGACAATCACGTTCACAACAAACACAATCTCGGCGCATCGCCACCCCTTATTTCTAGGGTTTTTCTCGGGTAAGTGCCATGCTGCCTAGATCGCATCTTGCGATCTAGGCAGTATCTACTTATGCGTTATCTGGTGTTACTCGTACTGAAGCCTTGTTGATGGCGAGTAACACTATTATCATAGATTTGTTTGAGTTAGCATCAGTACTTTTCGCTATGATTGTTTAGTTATGCTACCTCTAGCTATCTCGCCGCCTTTGCACCTTTTCCCGGGTGTAAGGGTGGCATCTTGCTTGATCTTTATTTAAGTCGATTTGATCTGTTATAGTTGTGCCTTGTTCTCCAAGGTTTAGTTTGATATACACATGATCAGGCCTTGCAAACGGGTTGAACGATCCAGTAGTATGTAAGATATGGTTTACCAATCCGAGAGGAGTTGTTCCGGGAATTGACGTTACGTTGGTTTTTAGGCCTTCTCTAGGATTAGTTTTCTATTATCTTTTGTATCTACCAGGCTCAATTACGTGTAGGATGTTCCAATCATGTAGTGAAAACGTTAAACTGTCGTAGATCGATTTAACTTGTATTGATGAAGCAAAACCCCATGTTATCATAGATCTAATGCAGAACCATGGGATAATCGGCTCTAGGAGCCGATTCACAGGGAAACCTGGGAGCCGGTTACGGCTTGAATTTTACGTATGTCTGTTTGCCATGCAGGAAACCAATCGAAGCAATCTTTTCACCTTCCTGATCAGGTATAGGTCAGGTGGCACGCCCTCGAACCAAGCCAGGACGTGTGCCGGAGTTTTGCGGGCCGTTGCCCGAGGGACCAGGGCCCACCAGCAGTCCTGGGAGCCTCCCGGCTCTCCGTGTTGCCCGTCGCTGCTCACCGGTGGGTTTTGGTAGGCAACACATTCTGGCACGCCCGGTGGGACCTTCAACAACGTCTACATCAACATCCGACGCTGCAATGGAGAACAGACCAGTCACGTACGACGAGCTGCCTGAGGAGCACAAGGCGAAGTATGATGACGTCAAAGCTCTCTTCGAAGCCGATCTCATCGGCTCTTTTGAGAGGACTCGTAAGCATGGCATCAGATGGAAAGGGTTCTCACCCGAGGGTTCTCTTGACGAGGTGGATCTGTCTGTTCCTTCAGAGGAGCGCACCAGAGCTCTGCGACAGGAAGTCAACTACATGGTGGCTCATTCTCTTCACCGCCATTCTGAGAGCCTGGTGAACGCTTTCGAGCGGATTGCAGTTAGCGTAGTTCAGGAGATCATGAAACATCAGTACTCTCCGTCGGGGCCTACGTTGGGGACTCACTAGGGAGAGAGAGCGCTCCAGACCAGGCCACAACTGCCATTCACGCTTGCAGCTCCGGAGCCACCAGGGGCACCGGCGTACGTCGTCTACAAGGTCGGAGGTGACCCTGGCGATTGCCAATTCCTGTGCGAACCACCTAAAGAAATCCCACATGGATATGTGTGCACCTACGTGCCGGACTGCAACAACTTGACGCGCACGAACCAGATTGCAACCGCAGGGATTGCTGGGGCAGGAGTTTCTGGAGCAGGGGCTTCGGGAACAGGTGTTTCTGGAGCAGGAATCTCTGGGATGGACGCCGACAAACAGGCGTGGCTAGCCAAGTATGCTACTGGAACAAGTCATGAGAATCTAGCACCTGCAGCCCAAACAGTGGAGCAAATCCGTACCATCTTGAGAGACCAGTTCGGCTTCGTGCCGAAGAGAAGGACAATCGGCTATTCAAAGCCGTACCCCAACGAGTTTGACCTGATTCCGCTGCCACCCAAGTATCGGCTCCCTGAGTTCTCAAGGTTTAGCGGGTCAGAAGGGTCGAGCTCGATCGAGCACGTGAGCCGATATCTGGCACAGTTAGGCATGATTTCAGCATCGGATCAGTTGCGCGTAAGGTTCTTTGCGCAATCTCTGACAGGACCAGCTTTTGGGTGGTACACCTCGCTGCCACCTGATTTGATCCAGACCTGGAAGCAACTGGAAGAGCAGTTCCACATTCAGTATCATTCAGAGGCTACCGAGGCTGGCATTGCAGACCTGGCACAGGTGCGGCAGAAGCGGGGAGAAACTGTAGCCGAGTACATCCAGCGCTTCAGGAATGTCAAGAATCGATGTTACTCAGCTCGTTTAACTGAAAAAGAAGCAGTCGAGCTGGCAGTGTTGGGTCTCTCAGCACCTATCAAGGATCTGGCTTTCCAAGTAGAGTACAACTCATTGGCGCACATGGCCCAGAAGTTGACGATGTATGAACAGCGCCACCCTGAGTTGTACCAAGACAAGTTTAAACGTCCGATAGGCCTGGTCGATACAGAAGAAGAGGATCCTACGCAAGACCAGGAGGTGGCCGTGGCTGAATGGGCTCGGGGGGCAGATCCTGTATCCTGCAAATGGGTGAAGCAGCAAGGGCCTGCAAAAGGGTTCGACTTCGATGTGAGCAAAGCTGAGCAGATATTCGATTTACTGCTGAAAGAAAAGCAGCTGAAGTTACCCGAAGGCCACAAAATCCCTACGGCTCAAGAGATGAACGGAAGACCATACTGCAAGTGGCATCACTCGTTCACCCACACCACCAATGACTGCAAAGAGCTACTTCGCCAGATCCAAACGGCGATAGAGCAGGGCCGGCTGATCCTGGGGCAATTCGCCATGAAAGTAGACACCAACCCGTTTCCCGGCGTCAACATGGTAGAACACAGCCACTCCACGAGGCGCCAGTTGGATATCTCATTCGATGTCAACATGGCAGGGCCTGTGTACCATCATGGCACGTACAAGGAGGAAGGCGGTCGCTCTCGGGGCAGAGAAAGAGAGGAGGCTGGTCCACGCGACCGGCCCAGCTACGATGACAGGCGGTACCTAACTGAGGAACAGGTAAGGAGCGTGCGATATCAGAAGCCACATTCCACGCATCTCCTTAACAAGTATGAGCGTCAGTATGACCGACGTTGCCGGCGCGATGGAAACGATGAAGGATACGAGCACCTCGCTAGGGGACCGTCAAAAGAAAAGGAAGGCACAGACAAACATTGGGATTGTCCTTTCTTCAAGTATTGCTGGGATGCAGGAATGAGCCGATTGCCTACAATCGATAACTGCCCGGAATGTGGACAGCAGAAGGAGGACACAGGGCCAGTGTCAGTGTTCAAGCGTCTAGGGCCTCTCCCACCTCAGAGCCGATACAGGGAGTCCGCTCGAGCAAAAGATCTCGAGGAGCCAATGGATGACAAAGAAAAAGACAGATATCACCGTCCAAGGTGGTGTCCTGACGGACTCAGACACACCCAAAAGCGTAGAGTGCAGCGGCTGCGTAACTTGGAGGAAGCCGAAGTGCAGTATCTCCACGCTTTAAAGAAAGCACGGCCCGATCTGGCCGTTAAGATTCGGCAAACCTTGGAAACGGAAGATCGCCCGAAAAGGAAAGAGTGGCGCCCCAAACCGGTAAAAGCCGATGCAAAGACATCGGCTGGCACAAACATGGTATTCATACTTCCGTCAGAGTTCTGCGCGCCAAGAACCAACGAGCTACCAGTGGCACAGTTTGACTGCGGCCCACGCCCGGTTATCTTTGAGAAGCCACGTGAGAAGGGCTACAAACATCTGAAAGCCCTGTACCTACGAGGTTACATCAATGGGCAGCCTGTCAGCAAGATGTTGGTGGACACCGGAGCGGCAGTCAATATAATGCCATACTCCATGCTGCGGCGTTTGGGACGTTCCACTGCAGATCTGATCAAAACCAACGTCACATTAAGCGACTTCAACGGCCAAACTTCAGAAACGCAAGGCGTACTGAACGTGGATCTGACCGTGGGCCGAAAAACCATCCCTACGTCATTCTTCGTCATGGACAGCAAAAGCACCTACGCTGTCTTGCTAGGGAGATATTGGATTCATGCTAACTGCTGCATTCCATCCACGATGCACCAGTGCCTAATACAGTGGGATGGAGATGAGGTGGAGGTCATTCATGAAGATGATTCTATCGAGATCTCCATAGCTGGCATGAACATCTGGGAAGCAGAAGACCAAGAGCCGTTCTCTGGAATCAGTCTAGACGGCTATGAGCGCATTGAAGCTACAAAAAACGGGGTGAGGCTGGTCTTATCCACTGGCCTGACAGAGTAGCAAAGTCCACGATCGTACGTGGTACGGCCGATCCCTGCGATCGGCCACAAAAAACAAAAAGCAGCAATCTTACGACAAGCAGATCATCTAGTCGTAGCAGGGAGATTCCCTGCCGTTGTGAAACACAAATAAGGTGTAAACCGTCCTTGACTAATGCAATCAAAAAGGGGGCCGATTCAGGCAATCGGCCCAAATTATTTTTGTCATCCTCACCTACTGTTTGCCCTGTGTTTAGCATCGATTTAACAGGTGACGGAAAGCTAGGGTATGGGTTTACATCCGCTGATGAACTAGAGGAAATCGACATCGGTCCTGGGGATAAGCCACGACCAACATTTATCAGCAAGAAGTTAGATCCGAGTCTGCGGGGTCCGATGATAGCTCTGTTGAAAGAATATCCAGACTGCTTCGCCTGGGACTATACAGAGATGCCTGGATTAGACAGGAGCATCATTGAGCATCGACTCCCGCTTAAAAAAGGATTTCGGCCATTCCAGCAGCGAGCACGGCAGATGAAGGCCGAAATTTTGGCAGAAGTCAAGAAAGAGGTCGAGAAAATGTTGACAGCCAAGTTAATCAGGCCATGCAGGTATGCTGAGTGGATTTCGAGTATCGTACCTGTAGAGAAAAAGGATGTCCACTGGCGTGTTGCCATAGATTTTCGGGATCTCAATAGAGCTACTCCAAAGGATGAGTATCCGATGCCGGTGGCAGAAACGTTAATCAACGCAGCGGCTGGTCATAAGATCTTGAGCTTCATGGATGGCAATGCCGGTTACAACCAAATTTTTATGGCTCCAGAAGACATACACAAGACTGCGTTCAGAGTCCCAGGTTCGGTGGGGTTGTTTGAATATGTAGTCATGACATTTGGACTAAAGAATGCCGGCGCCACATACCAAAGAGCCATGAATTACATCTTCCATGATCTGATTGGCAAGCTGGTGGAAATTTATATCGATGACGTGGTGGTCAAGTCAGCTTCAATACAAGGACATTTGGACGATCTGCGGAGCGTCCTGGACCGAACAAGGAAATTCGGGCTACGGATGAATCCAAAGAAGTGTGCCTTCGGTGTGACGGCCGGTCAGTTCTTGGGTTTCTTGGTCCATGAACGAGGAATTGAGATCGGCCTGAAGAGTCAGGAGGCAGTGCGAACAATGAAGCCACCTACCACGAAGAAAGAACTGCATTCTCTCATCGGCAAGATCAACTTCGTAAGAAGATTCATCTCCAATCTGTCAGGAAGGATAGAGCCGTTCATGGGACTGGTGAAGATTAAATCTGACGAGGAGTTCAGCTGGGGGGCAGAACAACAACGAGCCTTCAACGAGATCAAAGAATATCTGACGAAGCCGCCAGTATTGGTTCCGCCCCAGCCGGATAGGCCATTCTACATTTACTTATCAGTAGCTGACACGTCCATCGCCTCAGTGGTGGTGCAAGTTTATGATGGGCTGGAGCGAGTTGTATTTTACATCAGCAGAAGGATGCTGGATGCAGAGACAAGGTATCCTGAGATCGACAAGTTGTGCCTCTGTCTGTTTTTCACCTGCACCAAGCTGCGCCACATTTTGCTATCAGCGGAGATTGTCATCATATGCAAATCAGATGTCATAAAGCACATGATGTCGGCTCCTATGTTGAAAGGCCGACTGGGCAAATGGATGTTTGCATTATCAGAGTTTGACATCCGGTATCAACCCGCGAAAGCAGTTAAGGGACATGCATTGGCCGACCTTATCGCTGAAAGGAGCAACACTAATATAGCAGCACTATCTATACGAGCGTGGGCTATGTTTTTCTATGGATCGGTTTGTGACGATGGGTGCGGCATCGGCGTGCTACTCGTGTCGCCCCGGGGGGCAACATTTTCCTTCTCCATCAGGTTATCTGCCCCTCGCACCAACAACGTCGCTGAGTATGAGGCAATACGCAAGGGAATGGAGTTACTCATCGAAGCTGGAGCAGAAGCAGTGGAAATTTTTGGAGACTCCAAGTTGGTGATTTCTCAGCTCACGGAGGAATACAATTGTGAGAGCGAGTCGCTCTTCCCATTATGGCTGCAATGCCGTGAGATGATGGCACAGTTCCGGTACATAAACTTCACCTGGATCCCGCGATCGCAGAATACCGAGGCGAATGATCTTGCACAAATGGCTTCAGGCTACAAGGACGTAGCAGAGGGAGCCGATGTTCAGGTACAGTACCTGGACGCAGACGACTGGAGAGCCGATATCTTCAATTACTTGAAGGATTCGGCTCGGGGGGCACCTAAACGGATAAGGTACAAGGCCATGAAGTATGTGCTCATTGGGGACGACATGTTTTACAGGACTCTGGAAGGGTTATTGCTCAAATGTCTGGGGACAGCCGAGGCCAATCGGCTCCTACACGAGGTACACGAAGGCGCCTGTGGAACTCACCAATCGGCTCACAAGATGAAGTGGTTGATCAGGCGATCAGGGTTTTATTGGCCTACCATGCTTGAGGACTGTTTTAAGTACTACAAAGGGTGTCAAGCATGTCAGAGATTTGGAAAAATTCAGATGGTACCCGCGTCAGCGATGAACCCCATCATCAAGCCTTGGCCATTCCGAGGTTGGGGCATGGACATGATTGGCAAGATCAATCCTCCGTCAAGCAAATGCCACATGTGGATTTTGGCCATTACGGATTATTTCACTAAATGGGTGGAAGCCGTCCCTATGAAGTCAGTGAGCTCGAAGGATGTTGTCGATTTTGTGAAAGAACACGTCATTCATAGGTTCGGGATTCCCCAGACTATCACGACCGATGGAGGTTCGGTCTTCACTTCTCATGAGTTCAGAAAGTTCTGTGAGGACACAAGGATTAAGCTGATTCGATCATCTCCATACTATGCTCAAGCAAATGGGCAAGCTGAAGCGTCCAACCAGAGCCTTATCAAGCTGATCAAGAGGAAAATCGATGAGCACCCTAGGCGTTGGCACGAGGTTTTGTCAGAGGCTTTATGGGCTTACCGCATGTCATGTCATGGAGCGATAAAAACCTCGCCATACCATCTAGTCTATGGACAAGAAGCCGTATTGCCCTGGGAAATTACGGCTGGATCGAGACGTGTCACTTTTCAGAACGATCTAACGACTGAAGAATATGCGGCCCTGATGAGTGACAGTGTTGAGGATCTGACTGAACTTAGGCTATGGTCGCTTGAGAAAATCAAAGAAAACAAGGCCAAGGTAGCTCGTGCATATAACAAGAAGGTGAGACCGAAGGAGTTCCACGTTGGCGATCTGGTATGGGAAGCTGTATTGCCATTGGGAACTAAGGATGCAGCATACGGTAAATGGTCTCCAAATTGGCACGGGCCATACAGGGTCGATCAGGTCGTAAGGGGGAACGCGTACATGCTGGAGGAGCTGGATGGCGTGAAATTCCCAGTGGCTGTCAACGGTCAGCATCTCAAGAAATATTTCCCAAGCATGTGGGATGATGGACAGTGAGATATGGGGGCCGATACACGAAATCGGCCAAATAAAAAATTAAATATATATGTTTCCCAAAGCATGTGGGATGATGGACAGTGAGTTATGGGGGCCGATACATGAAATCGGCCAATGAACAAAAAATACAGCCGATGCGCAGCCATCGACTCTAGAGGTTCAAACTGTTACAAGCAGATGCCAGTTTACATGAACGATCTACTCAAGGAATGCCTCGAAGGCGTGGAGGGCGTCAGCACGGACACGATCCACCTCGGCGATCTCGTCTTCGTCATCCTCGTCCTTGCCCGTCACTAGCTGCTTGTTCAGGGCACGTATTTCTGCCAGATCAGTTTTCAGTTGAGCTCTGAGGCCTTCTGCTTCGTCTTGGGATCGGGCGATGGATTCTTCCTTGTCGCGAATGAGCTGTTTAGTCGCCCGGACCTTCTCTTCAAGATCTTCCAGCTCCCTTTTCAAGGATGCGAGCTCGGCGGTGCTGACAGAGGTGTCAGTTTTGGCATCCAGAGACGCCTTTTTCTCGTTGAGCTGCTGACATCTGTCTGCAATATTGGCCTTCAGCGGAAGTTGGGCACGACGCAGGTTGATCCTTTCACGAGCTAGATTCACCCTTGACCCGTAGAAAGGCAGAGTTACAACGGGCCAAAGCTTCACCTGCAATGCTACTGGGAGTTGGTCTTTTATTTCAGCAAGAACGCTCTTCACCTCCTCAGAATCCTCGATCAACTCTTCGATCGGGGAGGACAGCAAGGCTCGAAGATGCTGGAATTGAGGTAGAACAGCCCTGGCTTGTGGTTCATCGGTGGCGACAGAGGCAGTTGGTTCGATGGAGTCAGGGTCGAACGTCAACAAGCCTGAAATATCACAACCCTGGCAGCCCAAAAAAGCGTCAGTATGCGTCCAACAGAGAAGAATTAGCCGAAAGAAGCTAACATACCTCTCCTAAGGTCGAGGGGACAGCAGATGGCGAGACAATCGGCTTATGTGTGGTTGCTGGGGGCTTGCCCAAAGTGGTGGCCGTTTCATCTGCACCTTCGGGGATTGCTGAATCCGGCTTGGCTAAAGGCATCGGCACTGCCCCAGCCTTCCCACTAGAAACGTCAGTCGTCTGCATTGAAGGTGTTTAACCGATGTAAATGATGATGAATCGGCAGATAAGAAGGAATTAAGTGGTAAGAGCATGAAGGGTGATGATTTTTGAAACCTCCTGGCTCGACGAAGAAGCTTGCAGTCCTTTACGAGCTCTCTTGGGACCCACAGCTGGCCCCGCCTCGACTGATGCTCGGGGGGCAGCAGGTTCAGGAACTGGCCTTTTCCTGGGAGCCGATGGTGGCACATCTGGCTGGTTTGGTGTGGCAGTCTTCTCAGAGTCTGTTGGGCTTGATTCTCCTTGATCGGGTCGTGTGTCCTCGTGGGAGGTGTCTTCGACGGAAGCCTGCAAGAGAAGGAAAGCTGTTAGACACGAGCACGTCTGCAAGAATGAAAGAATGAGAAGGATTGACCAAGACATGGATCAGCCTACATGCGAGCTTTCTGGAGAAGGGCTCCGGCGCCTCAGGGTCTTCCTGGCAGCTACATTCCTCATCATCGTTCTTGTCTTAGTTGGAACTCGAGGGGCAGGTGATGTTGAAGTTACTTGCTTCTTAGAAGCCGATTGTGGTGTTATCGGCTGGTTCTGCATCATGACCTTTTTCAAAGGTGGCGAGTTCTTGCAGAAAAGAACCACAGGAGCTGGCGGAAAGAACTCAAAGGGGGAGCCATCACTATCAGTAGGTTCAGGGCCATCTTGTTGCTGCAAAGTGAAAGAGTGGGTTAGTAGAAGAGTCATTTGTGAGCTGCATCAAGAAAATTTACAAGTAGTGGCACCTGTTCCACGGGGATGTCATAGTCAGCATCAAGCTGTTTCAGCAACGGTCCCAGAGCTCTCCTGAAGGCGTGAGTCTTACACATCGACCACCAGTCTTCAAAGCCATCGGTTGATGAGGCGAAGGTGAGGTCGTTGGGAATGGGGATGGTCAGAGCATCAAAGAAGGAGTAACACCTTTGGCTGGTGAGAGGATCGGGTAGGTCGGCTCTGCTCTCCGTAAGATGGTGGAGAAAGAGGTGGGGAGGTACTTGTCCAAGGCCAAATTGCCTAGCCACTATGACTGGCTGGTAGAATTCATACCCAGGCTTGATGATTCTGTTGGATGTACTCATGCCAACTGGCAGGAAACAGGGACGGATCACAATGGAAAAGAGTTGCCGAGTGCTGGTGTCATCGGCAAAGCTGTCTAGCCTGAAGGAGATGGGATTTTCAAAATGTTTCGATTCTTCCATGTAAGGGAAGAAGGTAGGATTATCCAGGCCTTGGAAGAAAATACTGAACCACTTGGAAGCTTCCTGAGGGGATAGTTTACTACCTGGCAGCCTATACAAAGCTTGGCCATAGCTAGTGCATCGGATCTGCTTCCCTTTGACATCTGGGAAGGTACAACTCGCCAAAAGGGGAAAGTTGGGGACATGGTTTTGAAAGTACAGCTGGGCCCATAGCTGGATGAACCACCAAGGACCTCCTGTTTTGACTGCTATGCCAGAAAACAGCTTGACAGACATCAACTGGAGATATCGATAGACCTCTCCAAGGAACAGTTTGCCGATGCCAAGTTGAGTACCTTTGGCAAGCTCGTAGGCTAAAGAGAGATAATTTTTGGTTGGAGCAAGGGAGGGGCCACAGAATATGAAATGTTCTAGCCAGAAGTTGAGAAAGGCTGTGTGTTCTTTCTCTGTGACAGGGCCCTTTGTTTTCATATGGCGTTGGAGGTAGGCACCCCAGTTTGTGCAGTCTGTTTTAGAAGACAGTTTGTAGGGGACTTTGGTCAGTTTAAAAAGCAGAGGGGCTGGGTGATGTGACATCTAGACCAGTGATCATCACCACGTCTAACAGAGTTGGTGACATAGGGCCATGACCGAACATAAAGCAGTTCAGAGCGTCAGACCAGAAGTAGCCGATGGTTTTTAGAAGATTCTCATGTTTCTCAAGAGGAGACAATGACAAATGCAAGGCATCGGCTATTCCCGTGGTTTCCCATTGGGATTGGTAAGCTCTAGCTACCCTGCTGAACCAAGTGACCCAATGTTTAGGAGGATTAGGCCAGGCTCGCAAGCAGTCGGCCCAAGAGTTTAAATCTAGGTCTTGGCTTACGAAGGGGATTCGGTTTGCTTCGCAAGAAATCAGATGGGCAGGACTAGATGTTGTACGAGGGCCAAGGCAGAGAGAATTTGGGAGAGAAGGATGTGGCAGCAGAATGTCTGAAACCTAGAAAATTTAATAATGGAATAAGGCATTAATTCAGGTGTTCGCCATTAATTTTAGCATCGCGTTCAGACTACGGGGAGTAGGCGTACCTTCAGACCGGAGACCTCTGGGTTGGTGTTGGACGATTCCGCCATCTGGTTTGCCGGCGGAGATGGATCTGTGCAATTGGGGATCGAGGGGTCTTCTCGCTGTGAGCTCGATTTGGTCGATGAGCGATTGGAGATCTGGGTCGCCCTTTTTGAAGAGGGTCGCAGGTTACCGTTTGAAACTGGAAAGTGGCCGCTCAGATTTGTCTAAGTATGCGACCGAACTTGAACTTGTCAACGTTTTTGGGAAAGCCGATGTTTTACCATCGGCTCTTTGGGCTGTGACTTGGTTGACTGTATGAGCGCAGCAGGGTAAAAGCCGATGCGTTGCTATCGGCTTCTAGAACATCGACCTATGTGACTATCGGCGAAATTGGGTCAGAAAAGCAATCTTCGAGTTGGAAAAGCAATCTTCGTTCATTCAAAAGACGATTATTTACAGTGGAGCTGATTGCTTAACAAAAGGAGCTGATTGCTTACAAAAGGAAATCTACTACTACTACTACTACTACTAATTCCTAATCTAGAGGCCGAGGTCGTCGCCGCTGTCTTCGCCGTCGTCTTGTTCGCTGTCATCAGCGCTGCTGCCGGCGTCATCTTCGCTGCTGCTGATCCAGATGCCAGCGGGGGCCTCCTCGTCCTCGTCGTCGTCTTCGGTGTCCTCGCTGGACCCGGCGCGGAAGTACTTCACCGGCTGGTACTCCTCGGAGGAGGTGTCCTCCTCCGCTTCCTCCTCCTCGTCGGAGGAGTCGACGCCGTCCTAGGACATGGCGTCGTCGGTGCTGTCCGCCTCCAGTTCCCCATCGGCAAGGAACTGCAGGTCCTCCTCGCCATCGGTCAAGGACTCGTCGTCCTCGGACCAGGTGGCGAAATCCCAATCCCTCTCGTCCCACCATTGTGGGGCGAGAGTGTTGTACGCCGCCGTTGGCGGGTGCTCTGGCATCGGCTCCCGGTCGCTCATTGTATTGGAGGCTTGGGAGGACAGGCCAGATGAAGCAGAGGAGGCCATGGCGGAGGAAGAGGGTTTTTTCGGCGGAGGAAGAAGGGTTTCTTGGATGATGGAGGAAGATGGGGCTGCAAACTGCTCAGATGAATATAAATAAGGTGAATAGTATGAAGTGGTTCAATGCTATAACGGTTTCCCAGAATGTGCTGCCGAAATTGTCAAATCATGCACTGCGGAGAAGTGGAGAAGACAGGGCATCATGATGAGGGGGTGGCGTGACGATTCTGTTCTGCAACGCATTCTGGCAACGCGTAACCCGATACAGAAAAAAAAGAGAAGGAAAAAACAGAGTGGTTTTGGAATTATTATTGCCAAAACCAGGGGGGCATGTGTTATCGCCATATTTTGGCCAAAGGAGGAGTTGGGCCGCAATCAAGATGGGCTTAGAAGATACGTATATGCAACGTGTTGTTGAATCGGCCTCGTGCGTTGATTTGGGCTAAATTGCCCGTGTATCTTATATTGTAATAGGTTCCGTTTCGATTTAGGTAAGAGATAGAGTTGTAGAGTTATTCCAAAGATAGAAAGTCTCCGGACTATAAATATGTACCTAAGGTTATTGAGAAAAGGAGGACAATCACGTTCACAACAAACACAATCTCGGCGCATCGCCACCCCTTGTTTCTAGGGTTTTTCTCGGGTAAGTGCCATGCTGCCTAGATCGCATCTTGTGATCTAGGCAGTATCTACTTATGCGTTATCTGGTGTTACTCGTACTGAAGCCTTGTTGATGGCGAGTAACACTATTATCATAGATTTGTTTGAGTTAGCATCAGTACTTTTCGCTATGATTGTTTAGTTATGCTACCTCTAGCTATCTCGCCGCCTTTGCACCTTTTCCCGGGTGTAAGGGTGGCATCTTGCTTGATCTTTATTTAAGTCGATTTGATCTGTTATAGTTGTGCCTTGTTCTCCAAGGTTTAGTTTGATATCCACATGATCAGGCCTTGCAAACGGGTTGAACGATCCAGTAGTATGTAAGATATGGTTTACCAATCCGAGAGGAGTTGTTCCGGGAATTGACGTTACGTTGGTTTTTAGGCCTTCTCTAGGATTAGTTTTCTATTATCTTTTGTATCTACCAGGCTCAGTTACGTGTAGGATGTTCCAATCATGTAGTGAAAACGTTAAACTGTCGTAGATCGATTTAACTTGTATTGATGAAGCAAAACCCCATGTTATCATAGATCTAATGCAGAACCATGGGATAATCGGCTCTAGGAGCCGATTCACAGGGAAACCTGGGATCCGATTACGGCTTGAATTTTACGTATGTTTGTTTGCCATGCAGGAAACCAATCGAAGCAATCTTTTCACCTTCCTGATCAGGTATAGGTCAGGTGGCACGCCCTCGAACCAAGCCAGGACGTGTACCGGAGTTTTGCGGGCCGTTGCCCGAGGGACCAGGGCCCACCAGCAGTCCTGGGAGTCTCCCGGCTCTCCGTGTTGCCCGTCGCTGCTCGCCGGTGGGTTTTGGTAGGCAACAGAAGCGGCGCCATTGACCTTGACGCCATGCCGGTAATGATGGAGATCATGTTCGTGCTTGAAGATGGAGATAGGAAGCACAAGAAGAAAGGCCATATCATATCACATATTATAAATTGCATGTGATGTTAATCCTTTTATGCATCTTGTATTGCTTAGTTCGCGACGGTAGCAATATAAGATGGTCCCTCTCACAAAATTTCAAGTTATAAATTGTTCATCCTTAGTAAGCACCGTTGATAAAGCTCGTTGTTTTGAAGCACCACATGATGATCGGGTGTGTTAAATTCTGCGAGTGTATACAACGGGAGCAAGCCAGATTTGCTCATGCGGAAGCTAATGTTTGATCTTGACGAGCCTAGCATGTACAGACATGGTCTCGGAACACGGATCACCGAAAGGTAAAGCATGAGTCATATAGTAGATATGATGAACATGTTGATTGTTCTCCATTGAATCTACATCAACTCTCGTGATGATCGGTTTTGATGTGGTGGATTTGGTTCATGTGATCACTAAAACAATGTGAGGGATATTGTTTTGAGTGGGAGTTCACCTAGATTAATTTAACTATTAATTAGAACTCAATTTGTCATAAACTTAGTCTAAACTATTGCAAATATGTTGTAGATCAATGGCAGCCCCTACCATTAATTTTAATGCGTTCCTAGAGAAAGAAAAGTTGAAAAACAATGGAAGCAACTTCGCGGATTGGTTCCGCAACTTGAGGATTGTCCTCAATGCTGGTAATTTGACCTATGTGCTGGATGCACCGCTGGGTGACCCACCTACAGCTGATGCTACCGATGAGGTAAATAATGTTTTCCTCACTCGGAAGAATCAGTACTCCACAATTCAGTGTGCTATCTTGTATGGTTTGGAATCGGAGCTTCAGAAAAGGTTTGAGAACCATGACCCACATGATATTGTCCGTGAACTCAAAATGATATTTGAGGCTCACGCGGCAGTTGAGAGTTATGAGGCTTCTGAAAAGTTATTTAACTGCAAGATGGAAGAGGGCAGCTCCATCAGTGAGCACGTGCTTAAGATGTCTGGACACGCAAGCAAGCTTCAAAGCTTGGGTATAGTGATTCCTAATGCTTTGGGGATTCACTGTGTCCTCCAATCACTACCACCAAGTTACAAGAACTTTGTGATGAACTACAATATGCAAAACATGGACAAGTCGTTGCCCGAACTCTTCTCCATGTTAAAGTCTGCGGAAGTGGAGATCAAGAAAGAGCATCAAGTTTTGTTGGTCAATAAGACCACCAAATTCAAGAAGCAAGGCAAGTCTAAGAAAAAGGGAAACTTCAAGAAGGGCGGTAAGAAAGTTACCGCACCGGCGAAGAAGACCAAGGCTGGTACTAAGGCTGATACTGAGTGCTTTTACTCCAAGGGAGAAGGTCACTGGAAGCGGAATTGCCCTAAGTACTTGGCGGATTTGAAGAACGACAACATCAAGAAGAAAGGTATATCCGATATACATGTTATTGATGTGTATCTCACTAGTACTCGTAGTAGTGCCTGGGTATTTGATATTGGTTCGGTTGCTCACATTTGTAACTCAAAACATGTGCTGTAGAATAAACGGAAACTAGCAAAGAACGAGGTGACGATGCGCGTTGGAAATGGATCAAAGGTTGATGTGATCGCGGTCGGCACGCTACCTCTTCATCTACCATCGGGATTAGTTTTATACTTAAATAATTGTTATTTGGTGCCTGCATTGAGCATGAACATGTAGGTTTTGCAGCATAGAAAACAAAAAAATTCCTACGATGGAAACAACTATGTACCAAGATCTATCTACTAGATACAAACAACGGGCAGATGTATATCCGTAGAGAACATACCCTTGAAGACCGACAAAGGTTAACGAGTTAAACTCGTGGTTGATGTAGACGATCTCTTGCCGATCTCAAGATCGAGAGGAAGTCCTAGGGCCACAAATCAGCAGCGCATCCGTGCTCGCACACACGTCCAAGGCACCGAGCAACCTCCGCCTCCTCGCTCCAGCGATGCAGCGGAAGCACAACTCTTTCTTCCCGAATAGCCACAAGGAACATGTATCTCCCTAGTCCGAGACCATGGGGGATAAATTCTAGAGAGGGAGAGAGATCCTTCACGAGGAGGTGTGAGTGAGAGAGAGAGAGGGAGAGGGGTGCCTTTTATAGGAGGATGGGGGCACCCAAGGGGGTGGCCGCCGGCCATGGGGCTGCCCCTCCCCTCCTTCATTCATGTGGGTGGACAGTCCACTCACAAAAACCTCTTCATTTCCCTCCACTCAAAATCCCACTCAAACTTGCAATTAAATTTCCACCAAATTTAATGCAAACTCTCATTAAATAAAACTCTTTTTATTTATTCAGAATTTTGTCAATTACTTTAATGAAAAACATTCACATATAACGCCTTGCTAGAATTCTATTTCACATGCAAAAACACTTTCTGCAATTTCACCCGAAAACCTGTTTCGGTATCTAGTGAAATAAATTCCTGCGCTTGTTATTCTTTCCGGTATGAAACTTTTGCTCCAATTGGATGTCGGTGTCTCTTAAGTGTGTCACCCTAAGGTTCGTGAATAATGCGGACATGATCGAGACCCATCTCGGATCAATAATCAGAAGCGGGATCTGGAGACCCATACTGACTCCCACACATTCAACGATGACTTTCTTGTGATCGTCGGAACCTTTTACGCTAGTATCTTAATCCCTTTGTTTAGCGATATATTACATGTCTGAGATTCGATCATCGGTACCTCCATACCTAGTTTGATCTCGTTACTGACATGCACTCTTTTCTTGTTCCCGTGATATAACATTCTAGTGATCAAATCACTTGCTTGCAAGCTAACCAATGTGATATCACCGAGAGGGCCCAGAGTATATCTATCCGTCTTTGGGATGAACAAATTCCACTCTCGATCCATGGGCCTCGACATAACACTTTATTAGTTCTGAAACCATCTTTATAATCACCATGTTATGGTGTGACGTTTGATGTTATCAAGAAACTCTTCCGGTGTTAGTGATTGACATGATCTCATGGTCTAAGGATTAGGATCACTTCGTAATTTGTTATAGCAATATAAACTCAATGACTTTGATCGTAATTCTATACTTCGGATGAATGTTCATCACAACATTACACTAATGTTGTGATCCCGTTATTAACAACATCCAATGTCCTTGATCATCTTGTTAATCAACGAGCTAGTTTATGAGAGAGGCATAACTAGGAACTTTCTGTTTGTTTATTAAACACACATGTATTAATGTTTCCGTATTAATACAATTATAGCATGCAAAATAAACATCTATCATATACTTGGAATACACATAATAAACACTTTATTATTGCCTCTCAGGGCATATTCCCTTCAGTCTCCCACTTGCACTAGAGACAATAATCTAGTTACATAGCGATGCATCTAACACCCATGGAGTTCTGGTGTTGATCATGTTTTGATCTAGGGAGAGTTTTAGTCAACGGATCTGCTACATTGAGATCCGTGTGTACTTTACAAATCTTTATATCTCCATCCTTGACATGCTCGTGGATGGAGTGAAACCGGCGCTTAATATGCTTGGAATTCTTGTGAGACCTTGGTTCTTTGGCATTGGCACCATTGTTGTCACAATAGATCACCATTGGGTCCAACGCGCTTGCAACCACACCTAGTTCGGATATGAACTCCTTCATCCAAATCGCTTCCTGAGCCGCTTCCGTAGCAGCAACATATTCGGCCTCCGTTGTTGATCCCGCCAACACAGGTTGTTTGGAACTCCTCCAACTAACCGCTCCGCCATTCATGAGAAATATGTATCCAGATTGAGACTTAGAGTCATCCGGATCGGTGTCAAAGCTTGCGTCGACATAACACTTAGCGAAAAGCTCTTCTTCACCTCCGTACACAAGAAACATATCCTTAGTTCTTCGTAAGTACTTAAGGATATTCTTGACCGCTATCCAGTGTTCTGAACCTCGATCCGATTGGTACCTACTAGTCAAACTAATAGCATGTGCCACATCCGGTCTTGTACATAGCATGGCGTACATTATAAGCATAGGGGACTTTGTCCATTATCTCTCTTTCTTCCGCCGTAGCCGGACTTTGAGTCTTACTCAATGTCTTGCCTGGCAACATAGGTAAGAACCCCTTCTTACTTCCGTCCATTTTAAACTTCTTTAAAATCTTATCAAGGTATGTACTTTGTCATAGCCCTATTAGGCGCCTAGATCTATCTCTATATATCTTTATGCCTAATATGTATGACGCTTCACCTAGGTCCTTCATTGAAAATTTGTTGTTTAGATAACTTTTAACACTGTTTAAAAGATCTATATCATTTCCAATCAATAATATGTCATCCACATATAATATCAGAAATGCCACATTGCTCCCACTCACTTTCTTGTAAATACAAGCTTCTCCATAAGTTTGGACAAATCCAAACTCTTTGTTCACCTCATCAAAGCGGAGATTCCAACTTCGTGATGCTTGCTTCAATCCATAGATGGATAGCTGAAGCTTGCACACCTTGTTAGCATCCTTAGGATCGACAAAACCCTTTCGTTGTATCATATACAACTCTTCTTCAATATTACCATTGAGAAACGCGGTTTTGACATCCATCTGCCATATCTCATAATCGAAATATGCAGCAATTGCTAACATAATCCTAACTGACTTTAGCATCACTACGGGAGAGAATGTCTCATCGTAGTCAACTACTTGAATTTGTCAAAACCCCTTTGCGACAAGTCGATCTTTATAGACGGTCACATTACCAGCAGCATCAGTTTTCCTTTTGAAAATCCATTTGTTCTCCACGACCTTTCGGTTGTGAGGTAATTCCACCAAGTTACAAACTTGATTTTCATACATGGATTCCATCTAGGATTTCATGGCTTCTAACCATTTGTTGGAATCTAGGCTCATCATCGCTTCTTCATACGTCGTAGGGTCATCAATTTCATCAACCATGAAATTCATAACAGGGTTTCCATACAGCTCGGGAGCTGCACACGTCCTGCTAGACCTGCGAGGTTCGGTAGTACTCTATTTCGGAGTTTCATGCTCATTATCATTAGTTCCCTCTTCAACAGGTGAAGCCAACTCCGGAAAAACTTCCGGTGCTGCGCTACTCGACATACTTTGAAGAGAAGGTTCAATAACCTCTTCGAGTTCTACCTTCCGACTACTCACACCTTTCGCGAGAAAATCTTTCTCTAGAAAGGATCCATTCTTGGCAACAAAAACCTTGCCCTCGGATATGTGATAGAAGGAATACCCAATTGTTTCCTTAGGGTATCCTATGAAGACACATTTTTCCGCTTTGGGTTCGAGTTTATCCGGTTGAAGTTTCTTCACATAAACATCGCATCCCCAAACTTTAAGAAATGACAGCTTAGGTTTGTTTCCAAACCACAATTCATATGGTGTCTTTTCAACGGATTTAGATGGTGCCCGATTTAAAGTGAATACAGAAGTTTCTAGTGCATAACCCCAAAATGATAACGACAAGTCCATTAGAGACATCATAGATCGAACCATATCCAATAAAGTACGATTACAACATTCCGACACACCATTTCGCTGTGGTGTTCCGAAATGTGTGAGTTGTGAAAAAATTTCAAACTCTTTCATGTGAGTGCTAAACTCGGAACTTAGATACTCACCTCCACGGTCAGACTGTAGAAATTTGATCTTTCTATTATGGTGATTTTCCACTTCATTCTGAAATTCCTTGAACTTTTCAAAGGTTTCAGACTTGTGTTTCATCAGGAGATATAACCGTATCTACTCAAATCATCCGTGGAAGTAACAAAATAATGATATCCACCTCGCTCCGACACACTCATTGGACCACAGACAACATAATGTATGATTTCCAATAAATCTGTCGCCCGTTCCATTGAACCGGAAAACGACGTTCTAGTCATCTTGCCCATAAGGCATGGCTCACATGTATCAAATGATTCAAAATCAAGTGATTCCAAAAGTCCATCCGAATGGAGCTTCTTCATGCGTTTAACGCCAATATGACCTAGACGGCAGTGCCACATATATGCGGATATATCATCATTAAGTTTAATCCTTTTAGCATCAACATTATGAATATGTGTAACATTATTATCGAGATCTAATAGAAATAAACCTTTCATGATCAGTGCATGAACATAAAAGATTTCATTCATATAAATAGAACAACCATTGTCCTCGGATTTAAATGAATAACCACTTCGCATCAAACACGATCCAGATACAATGTTCATGCTCAGTGCTGGCACCAGATAACAATTATTCAAGTTTATTACTAATCCCGACGACAAGTGGAGATGTAGCGTTCCGACGGCGATCACATCAACGCTTGATCCATTGCAGACATGCATCTTGACCTCACCCCTTGCTAGCCGTCGCTTGTTCCGCAGCCCTTGATTCGAGTTACAAATATTAGCAACTGAACTGGTATCAAATACCCAGGTGCTACTGCGAGTGCTAGTCAAGTACACATCAATAACATGTATATCTGTAACATCCCTAAAATCATGATTTCAAATATTGCATATCATTCATGCATGCATATAGAATTGAGATCAATTTCAAACTCATTTCAGGAAACAGAAGCACATAGTGCTATCATTTTATGTGAGCAAACTTAAATCAAATGGCCTTTCCCATTTGAGAGCTTGAATGTTTTAAACCAAGATTTGTTTGGCTCCCTTGTTGATTGGTTTGAGTGTGGAGTTAGAACAAGTTTTACAAAATAGAAATGGCTTCAAAAACCATTTTCAAACATTTTCAAACATTTGCAAACCAAGTGCAATGTCACTGTTATTTTTCCTTTCCAAAAATGACCAAGCCAACTCAAAGTGACCACATGGTTTTATGCCAATATTTGTGACTATTGCACATTGCAAAAATCCAGAAAAGATTTGAATTCAAATGGAGTTTGAATTCATTAGAAAACCATTCCTGAAAATCAGAAATAGAAAAAGAAAAGAGAAAAGAATTGAAAAAGGGCCGGCGCCAGGAATTTGGCCCAGCAACAGACGCAGCCCAACTAGCCCACCCGGGCCACCTCTCTCTCTCTCTCTCTCTCACGCGCCAACAAACCCGCGGAGTCACAGACACCCAGACCCCACCTTCCTTCTTCTTATTTCGCTGACAAGTGGACCCGTGACCCCGTCATCGTCTTCGTCAATCACGCGCGCCTGCGCTGCTCTCGCCGCCGTTACTCGCCGTAGTCACTGCTGCGTTAAATTCCCTTGATTCCGCGAGTAACTCCATGCCCCGCTCCGGCTATAAGAACCCCTCGCCGCCGCGGTCATTTCCCCCCACTTTCCTTGCTCACTCCGCCACCAGGCTGCGCGCATTCAACCTGGAAACCCCGCAGCACCGACAAACTCCGGCGACTGATTCCGGTGAGCTTCGACCGCCCCCCCTTCTCTGGTTCAAACTATCGTGCCTAGCGTGATAACGTGAATTCCCTGACACCTTTCATTTGCCTTCTCGTGACCCAGGACGTCGTCCCCGTTCGTGCCCGCAACTGACCGAGCCGCCGCTCAACTCCGGCAACCAATTACGATAAGCAGAGCACGCCCCTTGCCCCCTCTTGCATACGAGATTGTTTGCCACTGTATTGCGCATCCTCTGATCCATCTGGTTCGTGCTAGGGCGACGTGAAACCTCGGCAACCACTTCGACAGCAACCGCCCGACGCGGTGCACAACTCCGACGAGCTCCAGCAGCCCCTGTCGTGCGCCCCTTGCCAAGCCACCTCCACGTTGAGCTTCGCCTTGACCTTGCGGTTCTGGTAAGCACACCCTTTCCTCCCCGAGCGACCTAGAACGCCAGCGCCGCCACTGACAGAGCGCACCGCCGCTCGCCGTCGCCGCGCGCCGCCAGAACGTGGTCGCTTGATCGAGAGCCGTTGGATCTAGATCCAACGCGTGCGATAGAACCACTTAGCGAAGCGTTACGTTTTGATCTGAACTGTGTATCGCCACTTAGATCCTACGGTTCGCGTGCGTGATCCGACGCGAACCGGTACGCGCCAGTAAGATTAAGACGCGTGGCTAGGGTTTGTTTAAAAACAGAATTTGAAAACAGATTTGAATCCAAATTTGATTTAGCTATAACTTTTGATCCACCCGTTAGAATTTGACAAATTTTATACCGTTGGAGTCAGGGAGACAAGACCTTTCTGTTTATGCAATGTGTTTAATGTTTAGTATCTGTTAAAATGGTTTTATTTGCAGAATCTCGTTTAGGACTATTTTGAGTATAGAATTTGTTTAGAATTTTGTTTTAGTGTCAAATAAACTTGGTTTAGCAAGTTTTTGACTAGTTTATGATTCAGTACAATGCACTTGCTTGGTTGAGTTTCAAAAATCATCACATAGCATCTTGCATGCATGCATATATATTTTTGCTTGTATATGACTTGTATGTGATTGTGGTTATATTCTTTGTGTAGATTTTGGTGCTAGTGATTGTGATTGTGAAGAGTGCTACTCTCCCAACTACCAAGGCAAGTGGTACTTCATGAATATGTCTATCCCTATATTTTATACAAGCATTAGAAATATTTTGCTAAGTCTTGCATGTTACTATTTTTTGCCAAATGCCATGTTGGGAAATCCTAAGTAGTTGTAGAATTGCTAGGAAATTTCTAAGTTAAGTTACTATGCCATGCTTAGCCTAGCTAGTAGCAAACAAGGGTTGGTAAAATGTACATGCTATGGTGAAAATATTTCTAAGTCTTTGGACTTATGTTTTTCTTAATAAAACAACTAAGTCAATGAATCACCTGGGTGGAAAGGGACTTGATTGGTGGTTTTTGGTTGAGTGGTTACACAAGGCCCATGGATATGGTTTACCTTGTGTATCTCACTTGTGGTATGCCACCCAGGAACAAAGGGATTTTAGAGGCCAAGTGTTGAGAAGCTTATAGTGCAGCCACTTGGCAATATGGGCTCTGCCTGGATCACATAGGTTGCTAGAACTTAGTCACTTGGACAGTTGGTGGTAGTGGGATGATAGGTTGGAACGCGTCCATTTGGCTAAGGGAAGGCTTCTGAAAGGTCATGTCTTGGTGAAACCAAGTCTGGTGGGGAAAATGCACAACCTCTGCAGATGGAAAAATCTAAGTACTTAGCCAAGTCCATGGCAATGGACAACTTGAGCATCAAGACATGGAAGCTATCAAGAATCTCATCACTCCAACTTCTAAGTAAAAACTTGTGGGTGAACAAGGGTGAAGGACCTCAATGTCTATTGATGGTTTCTTGGGAAAAGTTTTGACAAAGAAAAACTTAGTGATTTCAACTAATAGGAAAAACCTATTTTGAGCAAAGCAAGCCGAGCTACACTTAGCCAAAATGCATATAGTAATATAGTCCACTTAAAATTTACTAAGGTATCACTTGCCAATACTATTCCAAAGTATTGACCCACTGTGGCTGTAACTTGTGATGTTGCAGGTTACTCTGATGAGGATTAGGTGTCATGAGTCTACACTCAACATGTTTGCCTGTGGCACATGAAGATGAAGACTTATATTTATTTACTTATTCAAACTCTTGTATTAGGCCTGTGGCCTTGAGTTGTAAAGACTATGTTTATGTCTGGAATGGATGTAATAAATGACCTTTGTATCTGTGTACTTCATCTTAAACTGTGGATGCTAGCAATGATCCAGGGACTAGCATTGCAATCACAGGGATCCTTCTCCTTTACAAAGGAGGGATCTTACAATATCATATATACCTTTGTTTGCCTTGCCGGCCTTCTTGTCTGCCAAATACTTGGGCAGTTGCGCTTCCAGTGGCCAGTCCCCTTACAATAGTAGCACTCGGTATCAGACTTAGGGCCAACTCGGGGTTTCTTTTTAGGCACGGCAACCAGCTTGCCGCCCTTAATTCCCTTCCGTTTTCCCTTCTTGTATTTCTTGAAACCAGTGTTCTTATTGATCATCAACACTTGATGTTCCTTTTTGATCTCCACTTCTGCAGTTTTAAGCATTGACAGAAGCTCGGGGAAAGACTTCTTCATGCCTTGCATATTATAGTTCATCACAAAGCTCTTATAAATAGGTGGTAGAGACTGCAGAACACGATGGATGCCTAAGTCAATGGGAATCGATATTCCCAAGGACACAAGCTTATCGGCGTAATCCGACATCTTGAGTACATGCTCACTAACAGAGTTGTGCTCTTCCATCATGCAGCTAAAGTACTTTTCTGAAGCATTGTAGATCTCTACAGCAGCATGTGTGTCGAAAATCATTTTCAACTCACCCATTGTATCAAATGCATTTCCATTTTCGAAACGCTTTCGAAGTTCTGGCTCTAGCCCATACAATATGCCGCACTGAACTAAGTTGTGGTCCTCCTGACGAGTCTGATAGACATTCTTCTCCTCGTCAGGGCCATCCTCAAAAGGTGGGGGGCCTAGCGGCGCTTCTAGCACATATTGCTTTTGTGCAGCAGAGAGGAGAATCCTCAAATTCATGGCCCATTCGGTACAGTTGCTACCGTTCGTTGCAAGTTTCTCTTTCTCCATGAACACATTGAAATTAAAAGCAGGTGGTGCCATCTACAACAGAATTTGTAAAGTTTAGACTAAGTTTATAATAGATTGAGTTCAACTAATCCACATTACGAATGAACTCCCACTCAAAAACGACATCCCTCGTGTCTTTTTGGTGATTACATGAACCAAATCCACTACACCAAGTCCGATCATCACGTGAGTCGATGTAGCTTCAAAGTCGAGCATCAAATGGGCATCATATCTACTATATGACTCATGCTTAACCTTTCGGTCCGTGTTCTGAGGCCATGTCTGTACATGCTAGGCTCGCCAAGTAAGAACCTTAGTATTCGCGTGTGTAACTGTCTTACACCCGAAATATGGTCGTGGATCCAAGAAAACCCGATCATCACGTGATGTCTTGGAGCGACAAAACATAATCGGTGCATACTAAAGGAAGAACACATTCTTATCTTCATATTTAAATGAGGGATCATCTTATTATGCTAATAAAACGCCAAACAAGCAATATAAGATGCTATCAAACATCACATGTTTATTAGTGGAATGATATGGTTCCTGCATATGATCTCTATCATGTTCATCGTGGTATGATCACTATCATACCTTTTATGTGCAAGGCCAAGGTCTATGGAACTTACACGTTATGTGTGTTGTAAGAGTATCATCTCATACTTCTAATTACAACATCACCATATCATAACACTAGCCCAACAACAATCTAAACTAGACGCCTCTAATTTATCCATTGCAAATTTTACGTGGCTTAGGGTTTTCGAAGATAGAACCGTTCATACATACGAACATGAACCACAACAAGGATAACCAAATTGTTGACAACTCGTTGCAAAATAGATATTGACTATAGTAGGAGAGATAGACACCCGCTAGCCACTTATGCAAACTAGTTGCATGTCAAGCGTGGAACAGGTCTCATGTGCGAGGACATGTAAAGTTTGTCTGGGCCGCTTCATCCCACTATGCCACCAATATCCAAAATTACAACTAAGGAGCAACAACATGATCAGCATCGCCCACATACTCATATGTGTACTACCCGTGTAAAGCATCTACGCATAGATCTGGCTCTGATACCACTGTAAGGTTCGCAGCATAGAAAACAAAAAAATTCCTACGATGGGAACAACTATGTACCAAGATATATCTACTAGACACAAACAACGGGCGGATGTATATCCGTAGAGAACATACCCTTGAAGACCGACAAAGCTTAACTAGTTAAACTCGTGGTTGATGTAGACGATCTCTTGCCGATCTCAAGATCGAGAGGAAGTCCTAGCGCCGCAAATTAGCAGCGTATCCGTGCTCGCACATACGTCCGAGGCACCGAGCAACCTCCGCCTCCTCGCTCCAGCGATGCAGCGGAAGCACAACTCTTTCTTGCCGAATAGCCACCGGGAACATGTATCTCGCTAGTCCGAGACTATGGGGGATAAATTCTAGAGGGGGAGAGAGATCCTTCACGAGGAGGTGTGAGTGAGAGAGAGGGAGAGGGGTGCCTTTTATAGGAGGAGGGGGGCACCCAAGGGGGTGGCCTCCGGCCATGGGGGCTGCCCCCTCCCCTCCTTCATTCATGTGGGTGGACACTCCATTCACAAAACCTCTTCATTTCCCTCCACTCAAAATCCCACTCAAACTTGCAATTAAATTTCCACCAAATTTAATGCAAACTCTCATTAAATAAAACTTTTTTATTTATACAAATTTTAGTCAATTACTTTAATGACAAACATTCACATATAACCCCTTGCTAGAATTCTATTTCACATGCAAAAACACTTTTTGCAATTTCACCTGAAAACCTGTTTCGGTATCTAGTGAAATAAATTCCTGCGCTTGTTATTCTTTCTGGCATGAAACTTTTGCTCCAATTGGATGTAGGTGTCTCTTAAGTGTGTCACCCTACGTTTCATGAATAATGCGGACATGATCGAGACCCCTCTCGGATCAATAATCAGAAGCAGGATCTGGAGACCCATACTGACTCCCACACATTCAACGATGACTTTCTTGTGATTGTCGGAACCTTTTATGCTAGTATCTTAATCCCTTTGTTTCGCGATATATTACATGTCCGAGATTCGATCATCAGTATCTCCATACCTAGTTTGGTCTCGTTACTGACATGCACTCTTTTTGCGTTCCCGTGATATAACATTCTAGTGATCAAATCACTTGCTTGCAAGATAACCAATGTGATATCACCGAGAGGGCCCAGAGTATATCTATCCGTCATTGGGATGAAAAAATTCCACTCTCGACCCATGGGCCTCAACATAACACTTTATTAGTTCTGAACCCAACTTTATAATCACCCTGTTACGGTGTGACGTTTGATGTTATCAAGAAACTCTTCTGGTGTTAGTGATTGACATGATCTCATGGTCTAAGAATTAGGATTACTTCGTAATTTGTTATAGCAATATAAACTCAATGACTTTTATCGTAATACTATACTTCAGATTTATGTTCATCACACCATTACACTAATGTTGTGATCCCGTTATTAACAACATCCAATGTCCATGATTAGGAAACCTTGATCATCTTGTTAATCAACGAGCTAGTTTATGAGAGAGGCATAATTAGGAACTTTCTGTTTGTTTATTAAAGTGTATTAATGTTTCCGTATTAATACAATTATAGCATGCAAAATAAACATCTATCATATACTTGGAATACACATAATAAACACTTTATTATTGCCTCCTAGGGCATATTCCCTTCAGAACATTATATCCGGATCATGTTTATTGCGAGACAGTTACTTGTTTAAGTCCGAGAATAATGGTTGTTCAATTTATATGAGTAATATGTTTTATGCACATTCACCTTCGATAGATGGTCTATTCTTATTGAATCTCGATTGTAGTAATACACATATTAATAACATTGAAGATAAACGTTTGAAATTGAGCGATAACTTGACTATATGTGTCACTGTCATCTTGGTCACATTAGAGTGAAGCGTATGAAGAAACTCCATTCTGATGGACTTCTTGAATCACTTGATTTTGAATCACTTGAAATATGCGAAGCATGTCTACTGGGTAAAATGACTAAGACTCTATTTTCTAGTATGATGGAGCGAGCTACGGACTTATTGGAAATCATACATACCGATGTGCGTGGTCCAATGAGTGTAGCATCATGCGGTGGTTATCGTTATGTTCTTACTTTCACGGATGACTTGAGTAGATATGGGTATATCTATTCCAAGAAACATAAGTCCGAAACTTTTGAGAAGTTTAAGTAATTTCAAAGTGAAGTAGAGAATCAACGTAACAAGAAGATTAAGTTTCTACGATCTGATCGTGGAGGTGAATATCTTAGTTACGAGTTTGGCGAGCATTTGAAGAAATGTGGAATACTTTCACAATGGACACTGCAGGGAACACCACAACGTAATGGTGTGTCCGAACATCGTAATTGAACTCTTTTAGATATGGTTCGTTCTATGATGTCACTTACAGATTTGTCGCTATCATTTTGGGGTTATGCATTACAAACAACCGCATTCACTTTAAATAGGGAACCATCTAAATCCGTTGAAACGACACTGTATGAATTATGGTTTGGGAAGAAACCTAAATTGTCGTTTCTTAAAGTTTGGGGTTGCGAAGCTTATGTAAAGAAGTTACAGCCAGACAAGCTTGAACCCAAAGCAGAAAAATGCGTCTTCATAGGATACCCGAAGGAAACTATTGGGTATACCTTCTATCATAGATCCGAGGGAAAAATCTTCGTTTCCAAGAATGGATCCTTTCTAGAGAAGGAGTTTCTCTTGAAAGAAGTGACTGGAAGGAAAGTAGAACTCGACGAGGTTGTTGAACCTTCTCTCGAAATTGCGAGTAGCGCAACACCGGAAGTAGTTACTATGGAGCCTACACCAATAAGAGAGGAAGCTAATGATGTTGATCATGAAACTTCGGTTGAAGTAACTACGGAACCTCGTAGGTCAACGAGAACTCATACCACTCCTGATTGGTATGATCCCATTATGAATGTCATGTTCGTTGACAACAGCGATGACCCTGTGACATATGAGGAAGCGATGATGAGCCCATATTCCAATAAATGGCAAGAAGCCATGAAATCCGAGATTGGATCCATGTACGAAAACCAAGTATGGACTTTGGTGGACTTACCTGATGGCCGGAAGGCTGTCGAGAACAAATGGATTTTCAAGAAGAAAACAGATGCTGATGGCAATGTTACTGTCTATAAAGCTCAAGTTGTCACAAAAGGGTTTCGACAAATTCAAGGAGTTGACTACGATGAGACTTTCACACCAGTAGCAAAGCTAAAGTCTGTGAGGATTTTGTTAGCAATCGCTGCATATTATGATTATGAGATATGGCAGAGGGATGTCAAAACGGTGTTCCTCAATGGAGACATTGATGAAGAGTTCTATATGGTACAACCCAAAGGTTTTGTCGATCCTAATGGTGCTAACAAGGTATGCAAACTTCAATGGTCCATTTATGGATTAAAGCAAGCATCCCGAAGTTGGAATCAATGTTTTGATAAGGTAATCAAAAGCTTTGGTTTTATACAAACTTATGGAGAAGCTTGTATTTACAAGAAAGTGAGTGGGAGCTCTGTAGCATTCTTAATACTATATGTAGATGACATATTGTTGATTGGGAATGATGTAGACCTTCTTAATAGTTTTTCAATGAAAGATCTTGGCGAAGCAACTTACATATTAGGCATAAATATTTATAGAGATAGATCAAGACGCGTAATATCATTGTCACAAAGTACATATTTGGACAAAGTTCTAAAGAGGTTTGGAATGGAAGAAAGCAAGAAAGGGTTCTTGCCCATGTTGCCCAATACGACCTTGAGTAAAACTCAAAGTCCTGCAATGGCAGAAGATGGAGAAAGGATGAGTAAGACTCCCTATGCCTCAGCCATAGGATCTCTTATGTATGCCATAATATGTACTAGACCCGACATTGCATATGCTGTTAGTTTGACTAGCAGATATCAAAGTGATCCAGGAGTGGATCATTGGACAGCGGTCAAAAACATCCTTAAGTACTTGAGAAGAACTAAGGATATGGTTCTTTCTTATGGAGGTGATGAATAGCTCGTTGTTAATGGTTACACCGATGCTAGTTGGAACACCGATCTAGATGATTCTAAATCTCAATCTGGATACGTATTTACTTTGAATGGTGTAGCAGTTAGCTGGAGGAGTTTAAAGCAAAGCGTTGTGGCGAGATCTTCAACTGAATCGGAATACATATCTGCTTCAGAGGTTTCACAAGAGGCGATATGGATGAAGGAGTTCATTACAGAGCTCGGTGTGGTTCCAAGTGCGCTGGACCCAATGTCTATCTATTGTGATAACATGGGCGCCATAGCCAATGTGCAAGAACCAAGGTCACACAAGAAGCTGAAGCACATCAAGCTACATTCGAGAGCATGTCCAAGATGGTGACATAAAGATTTGCAAACTACACATAGATCTGAATGTGGCGGATCCATTGACTAAACCTCTCCCGAGGGCAAAACATGACCAGCACCAAACCGCCATGGGTGTTCCGTATATTACCATGTAATCTAGATTAGTTGACTCTAGTGCAAGTGGGAGACTGTTGGAGATATGCCCTAGAGGCAACAATAAAAGTGGTTATTATTATATCTTTGTATTTATGATAAATGTCTACATTCATGCTATAATAGTATTAACCGGAAACATTAATACTTGTGTGATTTGTAAACTAAAATTAGAGTCCCTAGTAAAGCCTCTTTGTAATACTAGCTTGTTGGTTAATAGATGATCGTGGTTTCCCGATCATGAACATTGAGATGTTGTTAACAACAAGATCATATCATTAGGAGAATGGTGTGATGGACATACTCGTATAGATAAGCGTAGCATTAAGATCAACTCATTTCAATAGTTTGTTTGCTATAAGCTTTATGATACATAGTAACCTACTTCCTTCGAACATGAGATCATGCTAATCACCATCATCGGAAGAATGCTTTGATGACATCAAACACCACACCGTAACTGGGTGGCTATAAAGGTGGCATTGAGTGTTCGGAAAGTATGTGTTGAGGTACATGGATCAAGAGTGGGATTTGTCCATCCATATGACGGATAGATATACTCTGGGCCCTCTCGGTGGAATGTCATCCAATTAGCTTGCAATCATGTGACTGGATCACAAGGGATCACATATCACGGGAACGAGAAAAGAGTACTTATCGGTAACGAGGTTGAAATAGGTATGCAGAGATACCGACGATCAAACCTCGGATAAGTAAACTATCGCGAGACAAAGGGAAATTGGTATCGTATGTAAGTGGTTCATTCGATCGCAAATTAATCATAGAAATATGTGGGAGCCATATGAATTTCCAGATTCCTCTATTGGTTATTGATCGGAGAAGTGTCTCGGTCATGTCCGCATAATTCACGAACCATAGGGAGACACACTTAAGGATTCGATGTTGTTTAGTAGATATGGAATGTAAGTAGGGATACCGAATGTTGTTCGGAGTCTGGGATGGGATCCAGGATATCACGAGGAGATCCAGAATGGTCCAGAGAATAAGATTCATATAAGGAAAGTCTGATTCCAGAGTTCGGGAATGATTTCGATGTTTTCATCGGAGAGGTTCTATAAGGGTCTAGAATGTTCACCGGACCGGAAGGGGAATGGTCCATGAATGTGTCATGGGTAAGTGGAATGATTGGATCATATCCTAGGTCACTTGGTTTGGGCATTTGCAAGAGAGAATTAAAACTCTAAATTGAAAGTGAAAAGGGAGGTTTGAAAAGCCAAACTTGAACAATAGTTTCCTAGTGGAAGAAGGAAAGAGTCCTTCCTTCTATCCAACTTGGGTTTGGGTTTGGAATCAAACTCTCCCCTCCCAAGGCTGCACCCCCTCTCATAAATAGAGGGGGAGGGCTGCCCCAAAGACCACAACACCAAGCCCTCCCCACCGTGTATCGCTGCCGCCAAGCAGCCGCCGCCGGCCCGTCGCCCTAGACGCCACCGACACCCCCTCCTCCTCTCCGGCCTTCTAAACCTAGATCGTCGGAAAAACCCTAGTTCCACCATAACTGGCACCGGCTTAGGCGAAGCCCTGCGGGATCTTCCCTCTACTTCTGACACCATGACGTCGTCCTGCCGGAATCGCGAGGGGAGAACTACAACCTCCGCTGCATGCTGGAACAAGAGAGAGGAAGGTCTTCATCGAGTACCGAACGTGTGACCGACTGCTGAAGCACTGCCGGAATGCAGCGCTGGAAGGATCGTCTACGCGATCTTGAGATCGGCAAGTGTACGACTACATCACCCACGAGAATCTGCTCTCGTTAACCGCTTTGGAATCTTCGAGGGTGAGTACTCTAATCGACTCATTGCTACAATCTAGTAGATAGATCTTGGCTTGTTTGTGTGCATGCGGTAGATTTTTTTTTCCATGCTACGAACCCCTATAGTTGGCCTGGTGGGTCCCCCTGGCCTATGATGGATGACGTGGAGCCTGTTGGGAACCCCAAGAGTAGGGTGTGAAGCAGCACAACAACAAGTTTTCCCTCAGTAAGAAACCGAGGTTATCGAACCAGTAGGAGGAAGGAAATGTCTCAAAGGTGTTGCAAGCAACGTGGAGACATGCACAACACAAACTCAAGACTTTGCCCCAACAAATCAGTGAGGTTGTCAAGCTCTGTAGAGGTCTCAACCTAATAAGGTAGATTCCTCCTGTGTTTTACAATGCTAGTCCCTGGATCAATAGCTAGCATCCACAGTTAAGATGTAATATCAAGAAACAAAGGTCATAACATAACTTTACAACCAGGAATAACATCAGTTTATTACATCAAACATAGCTCATTTGGCTATTACATTACATTGCATTACATTACAGCGGAATATCTATAATCATGGGGTCCTTCATCTTCAAAGTGCCACAGGCAGATGTTGGTTGTAGACTTTGTAATCCTAATCAAACAATCTTCACTAAAATCAATCAAACCTGCAACATACAAGTTACAGCCACAAGGGTCAATACATTTGAATTGTATTGGCAAGTTTCACTACTTTGTATATTATGAGTGGAT
The DNA here is from genome assembly GCA_910589765.1 of Avena atlantica. NCBI lineage: Eukaryota > Viridiplantae > Streptophyta > Magnoliopsida > Poales > Poaceae > Avena > Avena atlantica. The sequence continues at coordinate 136,464,470 of OU342739.1, forward strand.
CTTATCAATACATGCATATTTGGCTAAGTAGAGTTTAAGGCTTATTTGCATAAAGCAATATTTATCCTATCTTTTCAAAATGGTTTTGGTCCTTTATCAAAAAAAAATCCCTTTTCCAAGTTCCTTGAACTCCTGGGTAGAAACACAAGTATTCAAGTCCTTGTCAAAAATCCCTTGAGCTACTTGGTAACCCCAAGTGCAACAAGTTTTATGAAATCTCATGAGTTCCTTGGTAACCCCAAGTACATCATGCTCTTGAGCACCTTGGTAACCCCAAGTGCAACAAGCTTAACAGAATCTCTTTGAATTCCTTGGTACCCCCAAGTGCATCAAGTTTTTATATTAGAAGTTGGAATGTCGAGATCTCCCATGGTTCAAACTTTAGTTGCTCAGTATTGTCCATAACCAGGGACACGGCTAAGTACTTAGATTTTATTAACTTCTGCAGAAGGAGTACACTTTACCCACATGTCACAATCCCATCCTTTTGCCACCAGTGGCCTACTGGATTAGTGCTCACCAAGATGGAGTACTGGCAGATTGAGAATGTGACGAAGTCTTTCCAAAGGGTCCTCCCATACACCATTGCTAGCTTGCCTTCAGCACCCATGAAGCATTCCAGATCCCCATGTCCGGTTAACTGAAGACAGTGCATGGGTCTTCCCAATGTAGTTGACCAAGCCAGAGCCATATTAGCATGTGGTTGCACACGAAAGCCACAATTGGAGAAACATGTTCAATCTCTAAGTTTCCTAGGTGGTTTTCTTTTGGAGCACAACACAAAGTGTTTCCCATAGACATGGTCCCTTTTGTTGCCACCTTCTCCAAAACTTAAAGTATCCACCACCTAGGTGGTTCATTGAGTCCTTGTTTTATTATGTAAAACACAAGTCCTTTTCTCAACCTTTGTAAAATCTCAACATGTATCTCTTTTCAAAACATAGCATGGCTAAGCATGTACAACTTCAATATTCTCACTAAGGAGTGTATAGGGAATCCTATTAGGATTTAGCATAAGTACAGAAATATCTTTTCATGCATGTTTTCAAAATCCACTAAGTATAATGAAAATAGTAGGACTTTTGTATGATAGTGTAACTTGCCTTTTTGGAAGAGAATGGTGGTTCACTCCTTGATATTGCTAGTCTCACACTTTGCTAAATTCACTACAAGTCAATCAAGCAAAACACAAAATCAACTAACATTCCAAGCCAAGGTTAAACAAACAATTTCACACTCACAAAGCAATGGTTTCTAAGTCATGCAAAGGAGGGTTCTATTGCAAGGTTGGTCTCTACTAAGTTTATAAACTTTGTAAGGTCCAAATTGGTCACTTACCAAAATGGCAAAGTCATTATTTAGAGGGTTTTGCTCAAAATCTATTTTAAAATCCATTCAACATTTTATGTGGTGGAAAATAGTTTTATTAAATCTAAACCTTTAAGTTTTCACCAAAAGTTTCTAACTCTCAAGTTTTGTTGTTTTGGGTCAGTAGCTTTGAATCAAAATATTTTCTCAAAGTTTTATTCCAAAATCCTTTTTCATAATAACCATTATTTTTACCTAGCTAAAAATAGACTAATTCAATTAATCCAATCTAAATTTTTCCAATTTCATTTTCAAAATCATGGGTTGGTTCCTAGGGTCAGTAAGGTCACAACATACCAATTTGCAAAATATTTAACCCTAAAATCAATTTTAAACAATTTTTATACTCTAAACAAGCTCACAAAAGAATCTGCAAAATCAAGCAAACAAACAGATACTATTTTCTAAACTAAGGCCAGGGTTGGTTAGGTCTTGCTCTCCTGAATCCAACGACATAAAATTTGTAATTTTTTGACGTGTGGTTTGAAAGTTACAGAGGTTTGAAGTTTGCAAATAATTCTGATTCAATTCTGTTTTTAGTTTTTAATACTGGCCACGCGTCGCCGTTTCATTGGTCGATACCGGTTCGACAGGATCGACAACGTGAACCGCAGGATCTAACTGGAAATGTGCGGCGCAGATCGTTCGATACCCTTTCGCTCCCTTTCTTTCCTAGACGCTGGATTACGATCTAACGGTTCCTATCAACTAGCCAGGATCTGGCGGTGCAAGGCCAACGGCGAGTGGCGGAGCGGCCACTTGGCAGCGGCACTGGCGAGGCAGGAAGCGAAAAAGGGGAAATGAAAGCTCACCGTGGTCGCGAGGATGAGTTGATGCTGGTCGTGTGGTCGTCGTGGCAAGGGGCGCACGGGGACGGGCGGAATTTCTCACCGGAGTTGGTTCTGGCGGCGGGTGGCTCTGGTCGAGGTCGAGGTCATCGTTGGAGATCACCCTAAGGTAAAACGAAGGCGCAGTCAGATGCGTAAGATCAAGACAATGCTGTGTGCGTGGACGAGAAGTGAAGGGGCGGTCTGGTTCATCTGGAAAACATCGTCGGAGAAGAAGCAGACGGCGGCGCTGTCGGAGCTCATCAAAGCCGACGCTCCGGGGCGCCCGCGGTTGAACGGAGGGCACGGACAGAAGCGCCAGGGGATGGGGAGCGTGCGTGCTTGGTCGATGAAGCAAGGGAAGGCAGTGTGTGGCCGGAATTGAGAGCTAAGCTCGTCGGAGACGGCGGCAGTGCAGAAGAGATTGGCGACAGCCTAGGGGCAGAGAGGGAGTGGCGACAGAGAGGAAAGGAGGAGGAGGCGTTGGCGCTTAATAGCTGTGGCATCCCGCAAAACCACTACTAGAAAATCGCGTTGAATTTGTGCATTGCATCGTCATCGTCATGCGTTGTTTGCATAAAAACTATTGTCGCAAACCCCGTTTTATTTTCCAAACGCCTCATCTTTATTCAAACGCAAAAACCCGGGTCTCCGGAGTTAATTTGTTTGTTGCTATCGGGTTGCAACGGCCCAATTAGAATAAATAAAAATTTAAAATATTTTAATAGGGGCAGTCGAACGAGCCGATTGACCCGAACGACCGCCCCAGAAAATTAATCGGTCCAACCTGCCGCCCTTCTAATCCTTTTCCCACCTAAATCCTACCCACACCCAACCCTCCACATCACTCCACCCAATCAGACTTCGCCACCTCAGCGCCCCCTTCCCTCTACCCAATCCCCACCTGCCACGTGGCCAAACCCTCTCCCTCTCTCACCTCCCACCAACCCCGGGCCCACCCCGCAGTGAACACACACACGATACACGCACACGCACACGAACCCACCCAGGAAACCACCGGTCCCTCCACCAACCCCCACTCACGCGCACAGCCCCTGGGCCCACCGCGGGGGCCACCCCCACCGACGCCTCCTCCCCACCTTCTTCCCCGCACGCGCGCCTGCAGCCGGCTTCCCCGCGCGCCGCTCGCTGCGCCGCCCCGCTCCAGCCGGCGTGCTCCCCGCCTGCGGCCCTCCAGCGCCGCTGGGCCCCGCACCGCTCCTCCGCCGCTCTGCCGTGCTCCCGCCGCCGCGCCAGGCCCCGCGTTCCGCCGCCGCCACCGGAGCCACCGCGGCCCCCCTCTCCTCCGAGCTCGTCGCCGACCCCGCGACGCCTCCCCTCCGCTCGTCGCCGCGCGAGCTCGCCACCATCGTCCTCCTCCGCCGCGCTCGTGCTCGCGTCTGCGGCCGCGCCTGCGCCTTCCTCCGGCGCCGTCCCGCGCCCCCTCGCCGCCTCTAGGTCGCCGGCCCTCCATCCGCCGGCGCTGCCCTCCGACCCCGACCCCGCAGCTCGCGCCGCCCGCCGCAGAGCCGGTCCGCTCGCCTCGCCAACCACCGGACCCGCGCCACCCCGCATCCGGCCCAAGCTCCGCCGCGAAACCGCCTCCGAGGCCGCGTCCCCGACCGTGGCCGCCCTGTGGGCCTCCGTCGCCCCGCTGTGGCCTCCTCCTCTAGCTCGCCACCGGCTCCGCAGGTCCTCGCCGGTGCCCTGCTACCGTGACCCTTTCGGGGCCCTCCGCAAGCCCAAGCTCGTCCTCATCGGTCCAAACCGCCTCCGAGCCCTCCAGCCTGTCGATCCCCGCCTCGTCTGGGTCCACCAAGGCGGCGCCAAGTGAGGATAGCGTTGTGAGCAAAGGCAAACAAGGTGCATCCCCGTCATGTAAATCAAGTCCGCCAACGATCCTCGAAGTGGAAACCTCAAGATCATCGGTAAGGACACCAAGATCGCCTTTCCGAGTTCCGACGCCACCGAAGGGAGCCCCAAGGTCACCTCCTCGGAATTTGACGCCTCGAACCTGCGGGCCCGAAGACCACGGACATGACAAGGTTTACCTCACTGAACCCCGAGAATTTCCCCCTGGACGCCAAGTTCTCCCTCCCGAACCCAAAGACCGAACCCCGGTACCGGACAAGTTCTTCAACCAAGGGCGCCAAGGACTTCTTCACGGATTTCGGTTCCCCGACACCGATACGACAAGATCATCGACAGAGAACCCGAAGAACACATGCGCGACAAGTACTCCCTCGAGGACGACAAGTATTACACCCCGGACACCGAGCCCGCTGAGAACCCCGATGCGACAAGTGCTTCGTCCCGAACGCCAAGACCGACAACGTGACCCGAAGACCCCGGATGCACCAAGACCTACCCCGATACCCGAGAACGGAACCGTCGAACCCTGGACCCTGAGGCCGACCCTGGACCATGTCGAACCCCGAACCCCGGAACCCAAGATCGCCGAGACCCCTAATGTGTGACCCTTTTTCCTCGAACCCTATTTTATAACATAACAACTTGTTGCATGTTAAATTGTCATTCTCGCATGCATATCATTGGTTTGGGGGCCTTTCGCCGATTCACCTAATAATTAAATATGGGGCCATATGCGGGAAAATCTAGTCTCATATCGGCCTCATTTAAACATGTGTAGCGAACCGGTTCCATCTGTTGTCTTGCTAACCAACATTTAATATGTGGGGTAGAAAAATAACATGAACCACCTAATTAATTGTCGGAACCCCGGTTCCGCTTAATATGACCTAATTGCATCGCACCTTTGCCATGTCATCCATCATACATGCATCATGCCGATCTTCTGCCGTTTTATTAAATAGTACATCCGGTGTTTATTCTAGTGTTTTGCTTCTTCGCGGATAAGGCCGTTGAGTTGATGTGAGCTTCGCCCCGATCTTCGGTTGAACCTTCGACGATGTTTTCAGGCGAGCATCTCCCCCCTTTCTACCTATCTTACTTTTATAGTATTTATTTCCCTCCTGTTGATCTATTGCTATCTGTGTTGCGATGCTTTAGTTTCCGTACCTGTGGTATACCGTGCAGCCCTATATTGCCTTGGACACCTCCTATTACCTGTTGTTTGGTAGATAGTTGGACCTGCGCATCGTAGTCGCTTGCTCAAGTGCTGTCGCGTGTTGTCAAATGCCACAGTTGTTGATGTATTGCCGCATGTTGATGATGGAGATGATTCTAGTTTTACTTACCGTTCATTTTAAATTCCTGTTTAACAACTAAAATTGAATAAGCAGAGGCATCGGTGGGTGATAGATAATATTTGGTTTCCGAACGCCCACTTGTGTCCCGTAAGACCCCGAGTACTTGATACCTGTTCCTTGATTTATCGCGCTATCCACATCCGGGAGGTATATGGGACCCCCCTGAGCCAGAGCTTGATTCAGTCTTATTTCTTGGGGCCACAAACTAGTTTGAGGTTTTATTAATATCCTGTACTTATGCCATGTTTTACTGCTTTATTTACGATTGTGCGAGGTACTGCACACTGTACTGTTTTGGATAGTGGCACGATTCCGCGGTGTCGACAAGCCCCGTTTGGGGTTCCCAGTCGTTCACAGCCGTCCCCACAGACCTTGAGGCCGTCTCGGAGCTTGCTTACTCCGTTGCGGGATCTACTTAAGGGGTGGCCCCCTGAAATATTTCTGAATCTTGTGATTGCTTTGTCGTGAAGGCCTCGTTGGGTTTTGATTTGGTTTTCCGAGGTTGATCGAGTGTGTGTTGCTATTGGTGCACCCCGGCCGGGTAAAACTTTCTGAAAGCCGTGTCCGCGGATATGGACGACTTGGAGCACAGTTTCTTGATCATAGACAAGCATAACTAAAGTTTACTGCTATAAATTTGACTTATAATGACTAGTAATCAGCTTCACTATAATGGAATGGCTAATTAATACTGCCCACAATTGCTTGTTTGGTTGTCGCTTGCGACAAATGAATCTGACTAGTAAGTATTGCAACTACAACGGAATGGCTGAATAAAAGTACCAACAACTGCTGGGTTTTGGGTTATCTCATGCTAATTGCATCTGACTAGTAAATGTTGCCACTATAACGGAATGATTAATTAAAAGTGACCACTGCTTATTTTATCAGGATGATTATCTAAATTTGACTAGTAATTGCTGCAACGATAACTGAATAAATAAAACTGCCAACTGTGTGAGTTCCTCGGGTGACTTCCTCGTTTGGTCTCGAGGGGGAAACACCAGGATGGGATTGTTTGGTGTTAGCTTCAGGTTGGATCCGGTTAGGTCATTCTTATCCCTCTCTGAAATCCGCTAGTTGTATCGAGTCTCTATAGGTTGTTTAGTGCATGCTGCCGCTGCCGCTTCAGTCCACCATACCTATGTAGGCGAGGACCGCCGAATTCTAGCCTCGCCGTGTACTGGCCTCAGTACTGACGCTCCTCTTTTTCCTTTGCCCTTTGTCGGCACCCCTTTTGTTTAAGCAGGTTTTGAGTTCGACGCCGTTAGCAGGGTTACCCTTCCGGCTTGGCCTGGGCAGGGTTATGGACGCCATTGGTTATTCTTCAGGGCTCTTAGCCCCATTTGCATCTTGTCCGTAGCTGGACGCTCTATCGTTTTCAAGGTGATTTGGATCTTTGTATATTATATCTGTATTCTTGACTCTTTGAGTCGCTGTTATATACCTGTTCTATGGGTCCCATCGAGGACTGTTGTGTAATGTTATTACTTCGTTTTCCACCCGCACGAAAGTGCCTGGTGGGCACCTTTGAATCGTTTCTATGCGGGTTTGGCGAATTTTGCTAAACTTGCATAGGTCCGATTCTGAGGGTGTTACACAATTTTTGATAAAGTCTCATGTGTGCAGTTCCTCCATTGAGTTGTGGAAAATCATAGAAAATGGTCTTCATGTTGGAAACCCCAACAATCTCACAAGAAGAGAAATTGTTGATAGCCAACTCAACGCTACAGCTCTACACATGATACAGCTTGGTGTGGGTGACAAAGACATTCCACAGATTCAGCATCTTAGCACATCTAAAGAAGCTTGGGATGCCCTCACCGAGCTCTTCATCGGAAATGAAAGTATGAGAAGGAATAGATATGATGCTTTGAGCAACGAAGCTGAAGGATTCTATATGCTGGATGGAGATACCACGAGGACATGTATAGAAGGCTCAAGGCAATAGCTACAACCTTCAGAAACCACGGTGCAGCTCATGTTGATGATGCTTGGATCAAGCGCAAGTATGTCAGTGTTCTTATGCCATTTGATCCCACAGATTTGAAAAGTCTCCAAGGTAGGCATAACTATCACCTCATGTCATCCAATGAGGTAATGCAAGAAATGGCCGCTTTCAAAGTGGCTGCCAAGAATGCCGAAGATGCTCGTGCTCGAGCTATGGGGATGCAAAAGGGGGTCAACATGGCCTTGAAGACTAGTGTGATTGATCATGATGAATATGCGGTAGAAGGTCTGGACTGTCCTGAGGATATAAAAAGGATTCATGGAAAATACTTGGCTCTTTATGCTAGAAACTTCTGGAAAGATCCAGCCAAGGCTAAAGCTGAATTGGAACGCAAGAGTGGAGCATATGGAAGAAAAGAAAATGGTCCCAAGCTGAGAACATGTTTCAACTGTGGTGACCGGCTGCACTTCGTAGCTGAGTTTCCATATCAAAGTAGGGAAGATAATGGAGGAAGACTCATTTTCAAGGACAAGTCAAAGGCTCCACGCAAGAAACAGTTTGTAAAGAAGAATGCTCCTTTCAAGAAGCAACCAAAGATTGTTCTAGTGGCTCAAGAAGAATATTCATCGGGAAGTGAAGATGAGGATGAGGACGATAGCTCTCAAGAGGTGGCTGCTATAGCCACCACATCTACATCAACTTCCCTCTTCGACTCTCCGAACGAAAACATCATCAACAAGAATGCTACTTGTCTCATGGCAAGAAGCTCTGAGGTAACTTCTTCTAACTCTTCTTTTCCTAAGGCTATGATTGACATGGATGATCCCACTAGTATTAAGGTTAAAGAAGAGATTATTGCTTTGGATTATTTCTATACTAACTTTCAAGGTGAGCACAAATTTCGTTTTGAAGCTCTTATGGATCAGCTGGCCCAAAACGAAGCTCTCCTTGAAGAAAATGGCAGAATTGAAAGGGAGGATGCAATGGAAATTGCATCCTTAAAAAATGCTCTTGAAGAAGAGGAAGAGGCTCGGGTCTCTCTTGAAGAGAGGCTTGAGTCTATTGAAGAGTCACATGATGAAATTGTGACTAAACTTGTTAAGGAACGTGACAATGCTGTCATCAAAGCAAAGAAGTTAAAGAAGGAAAAGATTGACTTTGGGGCTGCTCATGATAGACTCTCCGAGGAGTTGGAGACACTTGAAAATGCTCACAAGGCATTGAAAAACGAGTTCTCTATTCTCAATGAGTCACATGATCAGCTTCAAAGTCGATTGGCTAAATACGATACTCCTAGCTCGTCCAACTCAACATATAGTAACAAGGAAAATGCTAGTGTGGAAAAAGAAGTGATCAAGGACATCACTACCAAGGACAAAGGTGTGCTTGATGAAGTCCTTGGCAAGCAAAGGTCAAACCATGGTAAAGAGGGACTTGGGTATGTCACCAAGTCCAAGAAAAAGAAAACCAAGAAGAACAAGTCCAAGAATGTGCAATCAAAAACAAGCACCGCTAAGAAGAATGTCACAAAAGACAAGACTAACAATATTGGTTTTGCAGGGTCTCACAATCCAAATTATGAACTCTTTTGTGATGTGTATGGTGATGTTTATGCTTATTATGTCGGTCCCTTTGATGAATATATTGCCTGGTCTATTTGGGTCCCAAAGACCCTTGTTACTAACATGAAAGGACCCATTGAAAAATGGTAACTAAAACCAAGAAGTAATTTTCTTGCAGGGCTATGCTTCCGGTGGGTCGAAATGGGTGCTGGATAGTGGCTGCACTAGTGATATGACCGGAAGCAAAGGGATCATCACGGAGATGCGTCCAAATCATGATAATATCACAGTCTCCTATGGTGATAAGTCTAAATCTCAGGTATTGGGTCTTGGAAAGGTTGTGGTTTCCCACGATATCTCTCTCGTGGACGTCATGCTTGTTGAGACCCTCGGTTACAACCTTCTTTCTGTTCATGGCCTTGGCAAGATGGGGTCCTGTTTTTATCGATGATGATTTGGTGGTACTCTTGTGGAGCAAGTCTCTAAAGGTCGCTTTCGTTGGATACGTCGAAAATGACCTGTATGTGGTGGACTTCTCGGGGAAAACCACTTCGGGTCCGATGTGTCTATTCGGAAAGGCCGACGTGGGCTGGCTATGGCATCGCCGTTTAGCCCATGTCAACATGAGAACTTTGCAAAGTCTCTAGAAGGGTGGCCACATCCTTGGACTAAAAGACAATGTCTCTTTTGCCAAAGATCGTGTTTGCAGGGCTTGTGTAGAAGGAAAAATGCATGACTCTCCCCACAAGAGGAAGACTATTGTGTCATCAAAGAGGATCTTGGAATTACTTCATGTGGATTTATTTGGTCCTCCTTCTCATGCAAGTATTGGTGGGAAGAAATATTGCTTGGTCATTGTCAATGATTACTCAAGATACACATGGGTCTATTTCTTCAAGCTGAAAAGTGAGACTCAACAAACTGTCATTGACTTTGCCAATGAAGTTCAACGTCAACACAATGTTCCTATCTTGGCACAAGAAGTGACAATGGCTCCGAATTCAAGAACTACACTTTGAATGAGTTTCTAAGCGAAGAGGGGATTAGACATCAATATTCCGCTGCGTACACCCCTCAACAAAATGGTGTAGCCGAGAGGAAGAACCGGACTTTGATGGACATGGCAAGATCAATGTTGGCTGAATTCAAGTCTCCTTATAATTTTTGGGCTGGAGCCATATCCACTGCTTGTCACTCATCGAACCGGCTTTACCTCCGAAAGATTTTAGACAAGACTCCATATGAAATACTTACCGGTAACAAGCCCAACATCTCATACTTCAGGGTATTCGGGTGTAAGTGTTTCTTTCTTATTAAAGGTGTCCGTTTGTCAAAATTTGAGTCCAAGGCTTTAGAAGGTATTTTTGTTGGTTACGGTGCCGAATCCCACACTTATAGAGTCTACAACAAGCTCACTGGGATTTTTGTAGAATCTTGTAGTGTGGAGTTCGATGAAAATAACGGCTCTTTTGTAGGGCAAGTTGATGTTTGTGATGCAGATGTTGAAATACCCCAAGATGCCATAAGAAGAATGGGCGTGGGATTTTTCGGCCCCATTGAGGAACCCCTTGTGACATCCCAAAAATACTAAACTTGGATCATCAAACTCTAATCATCAAAATTAGGGTTAACAAAAAACTTTTGTAAATAAAATTATGGAAGCATGCATATGAGTATGCAATGAATTTGAAATTATTTTGAACCACCTTGTTTATGTGTTTCCTTGCTTGTAAAATGTTTCTTAGATGAATTAAACATCATCTAAAACATTTCCCACACTTTTCCTAAAGACAAATAAATCAAAACAAATAAAATAAGGGAATGGTCATTTTGACCAATTTAACTCCCATGCCTACTTTGACTGTCTCAAACTTTCAGAACCTAACAGAAACTTTTCTGGATATTTGCACCCCTTGATTGTACTCATAAAAAAGTATCAAGGCCCACTTTGTGATCATCCAGACACTTTCAAATGCATAGTTTAAATGACAATTCAAAATTGAATCTTTATCATATGGGAAGATCCCACTTTTTCAAAAACCACTCAAACAAGCTCAACTTTCAAAACCCAAGCATCTACAGACTCACCAGCACCAATCAAGCACACACACCAAAAATCTTTTCAAAATTCAAAACTTGATTTCATGCGGCCATTTCATCAAACACATTGCAGACACAAATCAAACAAAATCAAAACACTATAGTGTGCAGTGTTTTGAGCCTAACTTGTTCCCTCTCTGGGCACCACTAGCCTTAGTAGATCATCTAACAACCTTAACTAATCACTAGCACCACTGTAAGCTTGGCAATTCCATCAATGGTGAGCAAGCCGAATGCACCATTGTCACCCCCATGTCGACAGCAATCTAGGAGGAGAAACAAGCCTAGCCAGCATGTCTGGGAGGCAGCACACCGTCCACCGCCACTCCCTGTCCAACGCTCGAACCCTGCCAGCCACTAGACCACACGCACGGACCGCGCCCAGACCACCAGCAACCATGCCGAGCGTGCGCCAGAGCGCCACCCTCGACCGAAGCCCACAGACCGCGAGCCGCCCTCACCGTGTGCACACACGATCACCACACACCCAGGAGACCGCCAAACATCCTCGTTCGCCGCCCAATGCCACACAACCACCGCTCGCCGTCGAAGACGCCGCCTCTACCGCGCAGAGCGTCGCATGTTCCAGACCAAACCGCACCGCCCCACACCTCGAAACCATGTCGTTGAACATCGCCAGGGAACACCTCACCGTCCCCTACCTTTGCCCATGCCAATAGCCGCCTGTACCATCGCCCCCGACGAGCTCACCATGCGCCTCGTCGGTCCCCTCGCTCGACTATAAATAAAGGCCACCCCCAGTCGATTTCCTCACACCATTCTACTCCCCTCTCCTCACTGATCGTGCCACACCGTTCCCGGAGAAAGGCGAGCACCACCTCGTCGGAATTTTACCGGAGCCCGCCGCCTCTGGAGAAGAAGGGAGCTAGCAATTTCGTCCACCCCAGGAGCTGCCGCGACCACCCCTGAGTTTGCCGTTGTCGACTTCGTCGTTCGCCCGCCTCGCCGACCCTCGCCAGCACCCCAGTGAGCCCCTAGCAACCCCCACTGGCCGCGCTAGGTTTCTTTCTCGCCGGCGTTGCCCAACGTCGACGATGACTCCCAGCCGTTGGATTAGAATCAGATCGAACGACCCACATCGTCCCATACTGCTTCGCACCCCCATGTCTCACTGACGAGTGGGGATACCCACTTAAGCAGCCCGCGGAAGCGCTACGCTTAGCAGGCCGGCCCGTTAACTTTTCCCGCGCAGCCCAGTTATTTGAATTAAACCTTTTCTATTTTATTTCAAACACACTTCTGTACCCAGCTTCAAAAATCAAACCAGATCGATTCAGTGCACCAAATTGAATGAAACTAATTATTATAGAAAGGTCTTGAAATGTTAAAGCCAAGCCCGTTGGATTTAAGTCATTTGGATCTATAGATCATCCATGGTAAAAATAACAAGGCAGAAGCTTTTCTGCATTCAAACATTTTTCAAATTTAAACCATAATAGCTTTTGAGTTGATTCCAACTCTCAAAAATCACATTTAACCATACCTTTCAGAATATATAAAAATATATAGGTTTACTTGCAGAAATAATGTTCAAGCAATAAAAGAATGCCCCATAGGCATTTCTAGTCACTTTATTTAATTAAAATAAAAGGGTAAAACCTTATTAAATTGTGACACCACTTTAAATCACATTCCCATGGACTAAAATATGTGGTGATGACATGTGTCAACATGATCCCATGTTTGGTTTGGAGAATATTAAATCTTAAGTAGTTTTTCAATGAGTAGAAATTACTTTTCTAAAAATAAAAGGAATTAAACCAAGCATTAATCTTGTAATGTAAGAGATGATGTTAGATCATCTATAGGACCCTTGTGTGTGATGATTGCAAGTAGTTAAGTATTATTTGGTGATTGTGTACCTCGTATTTATTTATAGACGCTAGTACCGACCAAGGATACGAGGAGGAAGGAGGATTCTACGAAGAAGAAGCCGAGGAGAATTTCAACCACTGCTCTGCACAAGGCAAGCTAAAACTTGCAAGACATTCTACTTTAGCAAGCTTTATTAACTAAGTGGACCAATGCAAGCTAACCCTTGCAAAATACCCTACTGATGCCCCAAACCATTACTTGTTACTCTGCCCACTATATGCCTCAAGCATATGTGATCATATCCACTTGATAAACCAATCCTAGTTTTTACTTACAAGTTTCTCACTTTATTTATTTATCAAAGCTCTTACCTAGAATTTTCCTAAGTGAATGGTATATACTAGAAATATATTTGAAGGTTGCATAAAGAGCATAAAATTTGGCCTAAGCTAGATAATATTGATGTCATCTTAAGGCATGGGATTGAACTTAGTTAGAACTCCACTAGTTTACCACCCCTCATTATTGCTTACCCCCACCTGTAGATGCTAGTGCTAAGCAAAAAACTGGATCAACTTTAGATGGGAATACTTGGTGGAAAAATGGTTATGAAAACCTTGGAATGATGGATCATTCTATTGAAATGTTTTGGACATGTGTTTCCGAACACCTGATGATTTTGGTGATGAAAATGTTGAGGCATGAGCCTTAGCCCTTTATAAAACTGATGGTTGTCTGGATGTGATACCATTCCAATTTTATCGTACAACCACAATACCCGAAGATTGGGTAGGGCTTGACTGGAAACTTATATACCTTAGTATTAGTTCCCTCACGGCCAAGGTCTGATCTGAGGCTACCTTGTGAAAATTGTCCACCTGTGCAGTACCCAAGATGACAGTTGGTCATGGTTGGGAGGCCAAACTCACAGGAGAGGTGCTTATACTAGGGCGTGTAATTGAAAGGTTAGGATTGATTATCCGCATACTGAGTATGGTGAATTCAGGATTTGTTCCTGACGGATGTATCGAATGTTGTGGTGAAAGTGTACAATCTCTGCAGAGTGTCAAACTATTCGAATAGCTGCGTCCACGGTTATGGACAGTTGGAGTGGCCATACTGTTCCCCCGTCAGAGTTTTCAAAATGACTTGTGAAATGAACTGAGACTTTGACTTGACCACAACAGAGTTGTGACATGAGTTACAAGATCCCACTTAGGAGTTATAAAATTGTGACTAGATTTGGAACTTCGTAGAGATAAATCTGGCTTTTGCAAAACAACCCTAGAGCCTAGTGTCCTATTATCCAAAAACCCCTTTACCTATTAGTATTAGTTTGCGAGTACTTAAAGAGTACTCATGGCTTTGTCCCTAGCTATTCCCATGGCCAGACTATGAAGAGGAGTACCTAGAGGATGGACCCCAGGAAGGTTACGACAACTAGGATCATCTCCCATTGTCAGCATTGCCTGTGACCCCGAAGATGGAGCTTCGCCTACGCTACCGTTATTATTACGTATTCCGCTGCTTGATGTTGTATTAAGAACTAGATCATGAGATCCCTATTTGTGTAAGAACTTATGTATCGTTTGTAATGGATGATGTACTATGGTATCCAATTCTGTTATGTCTCGCAAAAATGGTAATCCTGGGATTGCGATGTATGGCATAACAGGCATCTGGGATTAAAAATCCGGGTGTTGACAAGTTGGTATCACAGCCATCCTGACCATAGGAGACCCTAGTTAGACTGGACATTTGAATCAAAAACTTAGTTTCAAAACCAAAGAAAAAAATATTTACAAAAACTTATTCTCATTCTTATCCCTTTTATTCTTTCATGAAAATTCATGTTCCTCAAAAACTCTTGCAAAAATACATAAATTTTTGACACACTCAATCACTCTAATAACTTACTCATCCTCTATTCTTATAGATGGACGTGAAGTACATCAAGTTTTACCAACTAGGGAATGCAGGAGACCTGATCTTTGAGAGGGATTTGGACCAGCTTTCGGAACTTCTGGAGCGTCCGCACCCCGAGTTCTTCGGAGCTCAGCTCAATGATCAAGGAGGAGAAGATCTGCAGTGGCTAATTGTTGCAAGTCTCCATGGAAAGATTGAACCTCCCACTGCGGAGGGAATTCAGTTTACCTTGAGGGAAAACAACTAGCTCGATGGACTTGCCAGGGCCATGCAAGAAGCACTTTCCCGTCTGTGTGGGCAGAGCATCAATCAGATCAAGGGTACTCGCTTTGAGTTTTGCCCAAGGCATGATTCTAATGGACAACCACTGGAAGCCCCATACCACCCCGAGCTGAAGACCCAATTGGACCACCTTAGCTTCATGATGTACGATCGTCAGCAGGAGTTAGACAACTGCCGTGACTACTGCAACCACAAGTCTGCCATCATCAAGATGAAGGATCAAACCATCGCCAAAACCATCCACGAGAGAGACATGCAGTTAGAGGAAAGGGAGACTGCCGGAGAGGATCTTCGTGGAGACCCCTACTCCTATCTCAGCGATGACGATGATTTTCTGGAGGATCAGGCTATGGATTTCTTCACCGATGAGGATGATTTCGCCTTCATCGATGATGATGAGCATGATGAGGCCACAGATTCTGAGGAGTAGTAGCACTTGAGCACTAGCATAGTGAGTAGTATTCGGTCCCACTGTATTGTAGTTCTCAGAATGGTTCTTAAAACCATCTGTTTTTCTTTGTTGTGGTGTGTGTTGTATCGGGTGCTATGAATGAATGAATGAATGAATGAATGAAAAGCAAGTTGCTAGAAAAATCTGAGTCAAACTTTAAAATTTGTTTCCAAAGACCCAAAACCTTAGAAACTTCCCTCTTTTCTCATGATCTATCTCAATCTTCAGATGCCACGTGGAGGAAGTGGTTCAACCCCGGACCCGATGTTGCAGATTCTGCAAATGTTGACTTCTGACCGTGAAGCTGAAAGAGCGGAACGTCAAGCCAACCTAGCCACACTGCAGCAAATAGCCCAACTTGCCCACAACAACCAAGGCCACAGAAATCAGGACAACCATGGATCTAAGATCAAGAATTTCCAGAATACCAACCCACCTGTTTTCACTAAGTCAGAAGAACCCCTAGACGCTGATGATTGGCTGCAGACCATGGAAAATAACTTAGAAGTCGCTGGAGTGGAAGCCAATGAGAAAGTCCTGTTCGCCACCCACTATCTAGCCGGAGATGCCAGGGCATGGTGGAACAGTGTTCGCGCAATGACCGGAGGCCAGATGATGACCTGGGAGGAATTCAAGGTCAAGTTTAGAAGAACCCATGTGCCACCGGGTTTGATCAAGAGAATGAGAGACGAGTTCAGAGAGATGAAGCAAGGAAGGCTGACCGTAGTGGAATACCGAGACAAATTTTTGTCATTAGCTAGGTCTACCCCGGATGAGATCGACACCGAAGCCAAGAAGAAAGAAAGATTCCTGAATGGTCTGCATGACGAGATGTAGATGGTGTTAGTCAATATCCCCTTTGCGGATATTGAAGCCCTTGTCGACTCTGCTATCCAGATGGAAGGAAAGATCAACCAAGCCAATGAGAACCGCAAGCGTCGCATGATGCATCAGCCAGGAACCCATCAGACCCCAAAGTATCGCCCTAACCCATCTCTAGGATTTGCCCCAAGAACCAACAGACCCCCGATGAACCATCCGACCTATCCCAACCGTGGAAACCCTAGGCCCGGAGGAAATCACAACAACCCCGGAAACGCTAGCAATTTCAATCGTGCCCCACCCAAGTTCAACAACAACAATGCTACCGCCAACACCAACACTGCCCCGAGGACTGGAAGCAATGTTGTGCCTGTAGCAGCGAAGGACAAGTCGCAAGTGACCTGTTATGACTGTGGAAATAAAGGCCACTATTCCAACGAGTGCCCCAACAAGAAGAATGCTACAGCCCCCAATGCCAATGTCCCAGCTCAGCAGCAGCGTCGTGTTCAGCCAGGAAGAAGATTTGCCCCAGGGAATTCGCTCAACCGCAACGGCCGCCTTTTTCTCATGCATGCTGAAGAAGCTTAGGAAGCGCCAGACGCCGTGCTGGGTATGTTTTCTGTTAATCCAGTACTTGCAAGAGTGTTGTTTGATTCTGGTGCATCGCATTCATTTGTCACCAAAGAATTTGCATGCACTAGTAAAATTCAACCAACCAAACTGAAGCATGTTATGATTGTTCAAATTCCTGGATCAACCACCAAGGCTAGGCAAATTTGCAAAGCCGTCCCTATCCGAATCCATGGCATAGATTTTTATGCAAATCTGATAGTACTCGGAACTAAAGGTTTGGAAGTAGTACTAGGAATGGATTGGATGTCCAAACATAAAGGATTGATTGACTGTGCCAAGAAAGCCATAACCATGACCAGTACAGCCGGAATATCAGTCGAGCATATATCTGAAACCTTACCTCGCCAATTCAAATGCAACAAGAGTATAGCCCAACGTACCATTGACCAAGTCCGGATAGTCTATGAATACCCCGATGTATCTCCAGATGTTTTGCCCGGTATGCCCCCAGATCGGGATATCGAATTCATCATCGAACTAATTCCCGGAACCGGACCCATAGCCTAGAGACCATATAGAAGCAACTGGATTCCATGCTGGATATTGGATTAATTCAACCCAGTGCGTCACCTTGGAGATCACCTGTCTTGTTTGTGGACAAGAAGGATGGAGGTAACCGTTTGTGTACGGATTATCGGAAATTGAATGATGTCACCATCAAGAAAAAGTACCCCTTGCCCAAGATCGAAGATTTGTTTGATCAGTTGACCGGTGCCAAAGTGTTTTCTAAGATTGATCTTAGGACTGGGTATCATCAACTCAAAATTCGTGCTGAGGATATTCCAAAGACTGCCTTTACCACCAGATATGGATTGTACGAGTATACCGTCATGTCTTTCGGACTAACCAATGCCCCCGCTTATTTCATGAATCTCATGAATAAGATTTTTATGGACTTCCTGGATAAGTTTGTAGTTGTTTTCATCGATGACATTCTGATTTATTCCAAATCAGAAGAAGAACATCAGCTACACCTAAGGACCATTCTTGGAATCCTTAGAGAGCATCAGTTGTATGCAAAGTTTAGCAAATGTGAATTCTGGTTACAGGAGGTAGGATTTCTCGGTCACATTGTATCAGCCGGAGGAATTGCCGTTGACCCCGCCAAAGTGAAAGATGTAGAAGATTGGCAAGCCTCAACCACCCAAACCCAAGTTCGTGCATTTCTCGGATTGGCATGATATTACCGCAAATTCGTAGAAGGATTCTCTAGTATCGCCAGACCCATGACCCAATTGCTGAAGAAGGACAAGAAGTTTGAATGGACTAACAAATGTGAAGCGAGTTTTCAAGAACTCAAGAGGAGATTGATTTCAGCCCCAATCTTGATCATGCCGGATATCACTAAGCCCTTCGATGTGTATTGTGACGCATCCAAGATCGGTCTCGGATGTGTGCTAACGCAAGAAGGCAAAGTTATATCTTATATGTCTCGACAACTGAAGCAACACGAGCAAAATTACCCAACCCATGACCTCGAACTCGTAGCCGCAGTTCTAGCCCTGAAAACATGGAGACATTACCTGATGGGAAACCGTTGTGAGATCTATTCGGATCACAAGAGCCTAAAGTATATATTCACTCAGAAGGAGTTGAATATGAGGCAGAGAAGATGGATTGAGCTAATCAAGGATTACGATTTGGACATTCACTATCACCCTGGTAAAGCCAACGTGGTAGCCGATGCCCTTAGCAGATTTCCGTTCCGCTTGAACTCCATGATTTTGAAGGAGCAACCAAGTTTGCACAAAGAGATGGAAGCTTTTCGAATGGAATTAGTAAGTGAAGGATTTTTGGCTAGCATAGAACTCCAGCCCACTTTGATCAGTCAGATTAAAGAGGCGCAGAAGGGAAATGCCAGTATTGACGGAATCAAGCGTCGTATCGGTACAGGCAAAGTACCCGGATTCACCGAAGACGAAGAAGGAGTTTTGTGGTACAAAGGACGCATTTGTGTACCATCAGATTCTGAGTTGAAAGAAGTTATTTTGAAGGAGGCTCATGATACTCTTTATTCTATCCATCCCGGAGGAACTAAGATGTATCAAGATTTGAAAGAGCAATTTTGGTGGCATAAGATGAAGAGATAAATCGAAAGCTATATCGCCAAGTGTGATATTTGTCAGTGAGTCAAGGCCGGACATCAAAGACCCGCTGGATTGTTGCAATCCTTGCAGATTCCGGAATGGAAATGGGATTCCGTTAGAATGGACTTTATCACCGGATATCATCTAACAACCTTAACTAATCACTAGCACCACTGTAAGCTTGGCAATGCCATCAATGGTGAGCAGGCCGAATGCACCATTGTCACCCCCATGTCTACAGCAAGCTAGGAGGAGAAACAAGCCTAGACAGCATGTCTGGGAGGCAGCCCACCATCCATCGCCACTCCCTGTCCAACGCTCGAACCCTGCCAGCCACTGGACCACACGCACGGACCGCGCCCAGACCGCCAGCAACCATGCCGAGGGTGCGCCAGAGCGCCACCCTCGACCGAAGCCCATAGACCGCGCTCCGCCCTCACCGCGTCCACACACGACCACCACCCACCCAGGAGACCACCAGACATCTGTAACACCCTCAGAATCTCGGACCTATGCAAGTTTCAGCGATTCCCTCCAAACCCGCATAGAAACGATTCAAAGGTGCCCACCAGGCACTTTCGTGCGGGTGGAAAACGAAGTAATAACATTACAAAACAGTCCTCGATGGGACCCACAAAACAGATATATACAACAGCGACTCAAAGAGTCAAGGATACAGATATAATATACAAAGATCGAAATCACCTTGAAAACGATATAGCGTCCATCTACGGACAAGATGCAAATGGGGCTAAGAGCCCTGAAGAATAACCAATGGCATCCATAACCCTGCCCAGGCCAAGCCGGAAGGGTAACCCTGCTAACGACGTCGATCTCAAAACCTTCTTAAACAAAAGGGGTGCCGACAAAGGGCAAAGGAAAAAGAGGAGCGTCAGTACTGAGGCCAGTACACGGCGAGGCTAGAATTCGGCGGTCCTCGCCTACATAGGTATGGTGGACTGAAGCGGCAGCGGCAGCATGCACTGAACAACCTATAGAGACTCGATACAACTGGCGGCTATCAGAGAGGGGTAAGAAGGACCTATTCGGAACCAACCTGATACTACCATCAAGCAAACCCATCCTGGTGTTTCCCCCTCGAGACCAAACGAGGAAGTCAACCGAGGAACTCACACCGTTGGCAGTTTTATTTATTCAGTTATCGTTGCAGCAATTACTAGTCAGCTATAGATAATCATCCTGATAAAATAAGCAGTGGGCCATTTTAGTTAACCATTCCGTTGTAGTTGCGACACTTACTAGTCAGATACAATTAGCACGAGATATCCTAAAACCCAGCAGTTGTTGGTACTTTTATTTAGCTATTCCGTTATAGTTGCAATACTTACTACTCAGGTACAATGGTCGCAAGCGACAACCCAAGCAAGCAATTGTTGGCAGTTTTATTTAGTCATTCCATTATAGTGAAGCTGATTACTAGTCATTATAGAGTCAAATTTACAGCACTACTTTAGTTATAGTTGTCTATGATCGAGATACTGTGCTCCAAGTCGTCCATAACCGCGGACACGGCTTTCAGAAAGTTTTACCTGGCCGGGGTGCACAAATAGCAACACACACTCGATCAACCTCAGAAAAACCAAATCAAAACCCAATGAGGCCTTCACGACAAAGCAATCACCAGATTCAGAAATATTTCCGGGGGCCACCCCGTTGAGTACACCCGCAACGAAGCTAGCTGACTCCGAGACGGTCTCAAGGTTTGTGGGGCCGGCTGTAAGCGACTGGGAACCCAAAACTGGGCTTGTCGATACCGCGTAAACGGGTCACAATCCTAAACAGTACAGTGTGCTCCTCGCACAATCGTAAATAAAGCAGTAGCATGGCATAAGTACAGGATCGTAAATAAAACCTCAAACTAGTTTGTGGCCCCAAGAAATAAGAATGAATCAAGCTCTGGCTCAGGGGGGTCCCATAATCCTCCCGGATGTGGATAGCGCGATAAATCAAGGAACAGGTATCAAGCACTCGGGGTCCTACGGGACACAAGTGGACGGTTAACAACCAAATATCATCTATTGCCCACCTGTGCCTCTGCTTACTTACTTCAATTTTAGTTGTTAAACAGTAATTAAAGTGAACGATAAGTAAAACCATGATCATCTCCAACATCAACAGGCGGCAATACTCCAACAACTGTGCCACTTGACGACACGCAACAGCACTTGAGCAAGCGACTACGACGCGCAGGTCCAACTATCTACCAAACAACAGGTAATAGGAGGTGTCCAAGGCAATATAAGGCTGCAAGGGAAAATCACGGGTACGATAACTAGAGCATCGCAACACAGATAGCAATAGATCAACAGGAGGGAATAAATACTATAAAAGTAAGATAGGTGGAAAGGGGGGAGATGCTCGCCTGAAAACATTGCCGAAGGTTCAACCGAAGATCGGGTCGACACTCGCATCAACTCAACGGCCTTATCCGCGAAGAAGCAAAACACTAGAATAAACACCGGATGCACTGTTTAATACTACGGCAAAGATCGGCATGATGCTTGTATGATGTATGACATGGCCAGATGCGATGCGATTAGGTCATATTAAGCGGAACCGGGGTCCCGACAAATAATTAAATGGTTCATGCTATTTATCTACCCCGCAAATTAAATGTTGTAATAACAAGGCAAGATGAGTTACCGGTTCGCTACACAAATTTAAATAAGGCCAATATAAGACTAGATTTGCCCGAATATGGGCCCCATATTTAATTATAAGGTGAATCGGCATAAGACCCCCAAACCACATGATAATTTGCATGCAAGTATGACAATTCAATATGCAACAAGTTTATTTAGTTGATAATTTATAAAAATAGGGTTCTCGGATAAGGGCCACACATTAGGGTTCGGTGATCTTGGGGTTCCGGGGTTCGGGGTTGGTCTCAGGGTTCAGGGTTCGACGGGATCAGCGGGATCGGGTACCGGGGTCTTCGGATCCGTGAAGTAGACCTTGTCGCACAGTGTCCGAGGTAGAAGAACTTGGCATATTCGCATCGGCGATCTTGATGTTCGGGTTCTCAACGTCGCATCCGGGAAGAAGGTCTCGTTGCATCCGGGGTCGGCGGGTCATGTCGTCGGTTTTGTCGTTACACGGCGGAGATCTTGGCGTTCCGGGCCTCGGTGCATCGGTGCGGGAAGGAGTTCTTGTCGTACCGGGGTCTCGGTGTCCTTGGTTTCCGATTGGAGATCTTGGCGTTTTTGACCAGGCTTATGCTCGGGTAGAAGTACTTGTCGCACCATGTCGGAGTCCTTGGATCCGGTAAGGAGAACTTGACGCGCCAGGGTTCGGAGAGGAAGATCTTGTCGAAAGAAGCGAGGACTGGTTCTTGTTTGCGGCCTTGTCGACAAGCAACAGAAGCAGACCACGACACGGACAACATCAAGCGGATTGTAGGAACTTGCCACTTGAATTGACTATGCTTGCGTACACACGTAGCAGGAACACGCAGATGGCCTCGTATCTGTCCTGTCCTTGTGCAACACCGAAAAACGGAGACGCGCGCGCTAGGAGAAGAACCCGCCGGACAACAGGGGAAGGAAGGCCAGGGAAGAACGTGCGGGGCCCAGGGTCGAGGCCTCTGACGGCAGAGGTCCTGGCCAGGGGGCCCAGGGGCGACGACGAGCCGGGGACGGGCCATGGCGGAGCAACTCCGGGAGGAAGCTCGCGAGGGCGGCTCGCTGCAACAGAGAGGGATGCGGGCCGGAGGCGGGCTCGGGCGAGGGAGGCGAGCACGGGGCCTGGAGGCGGGCGACGGCGGGGTCGAACGGCGAGGAGGGCCGCAGGGCGAGCGGCGGCGCAGAGGCGGTCGCCGGCGAGGATGAAGCTCGGGGGGGGGGGCGCCGGCGTCCGCGGGGGAAGCGAGGAGGGCGAGCCGAGGACGGGCCGGAGAGGAGGCGAGGGACCCGGCGAGGCAGAGGGGTGGCTCGGCCGGCGGCGAGGCTTGCGGGGCGAGGTCGGCGGGGAGCTTGGCGGGGCGAGGCCGGCGGCGCTACTCCGGCGAGAGGGAGGAGGAAGAGGAGAGGGAGGCGGCGGGGACGGGTCGGGCGGCCGGAGGCGGACGCGGAGAGGGAGCGAGGATGAGGAGGGGAGGCGGCGAGCGGCGGAGGAGGCGACGGGGAGAGCGGGAGGCGCGAGAAGGGAGAGGGGGCACAGGCGGTGGCGTGCGCGGGAGGAGGAGGTAGCCGGCCGGGGGTGGGCGGTTGCAGGTGGGAGGGAGAGAGGGAGCAGGACGGGGGGATGGGGTGGGCCTGCAGGGTGGGGTCGGTCTGGGGGAGGTGGGATCCGGGCAGGGGGAAAGGGCGCGTCGGGTGGGTCTGCAGGTGGGACCCAGGGCGGTGGGGTCAGGGGTGTGTGTGTTTGCTGTGTGGGGTGGGGATCGGCTGAGTGGGGTGAGTGTGTGGCGTGGTGTGTGGTGTTGAGTGCGTGGCAGGTTGAGTGGGGAGTGGGGGTGAGAGAGGGTGGCCAGGTGGCGGGTTGGGGTTGGATAGGGGGAGGTAAGGTGATGAGGTGGCGGTAGATTATTGGGTGGGGTGAGGTGGCTGGAGGGGTGGGTAGACTAGGTTGGGTAGTTTTAGGATTTTGGTGGACCGATTGGTTTTGTACGGGGGGTGGTCGACTGGGTTGAATCGGCCCGTTCGACTGCCCCCCTAAAATATTATAACTTTTATTTAATTTACAATAAACTTTTGTAAATAGTTTTTAGACAAACAAAATATCCGGAAGCATCCAGGGGTTTATTTTGAAATAGAAGGAGGGCTAGTTTCGGAAAACCATAGTCTTTCGCAACATAGTTTCAGGTAAAAATAATATGCATGATGATGTCATGATGATGCAATGTACAAAAACAACGCGATTTTCTAGTAGTGGTTTTGCGGGTTGCCACAATTCGACACCACTAACAATGGATCTCGCCCTCGAGATCCGCCTCATGGTACCGGAAAGAAGGGCGGCGATCTGAATCTTCTCGCATCGTGTAGATCCTCGCGACACCACTAACGAGGGTTCCTTCTTCATCTTGAAATCGGCGACACCACCAACAAAGGGTCGTTGTTCCTGATCGTCGAGAGAACACTCCGGAGAAAGAAAGGACGAAGGTAGAGGTATCAAACGATAAGGCCACCTCTAACTTCCATCAGAAGAGGAAAAGTTACATTGATCCACCAGTTCGATGTACAGAGCGAACAGTAAGAGTCGGGTAGGGTGATAAGTCCATCCCGTACCCAAACTATCAACTCTATACATGAATAGGAAAATCAGGCAACTCAACTCTCGAAATTGTAGAATGAAGATCTTCATAAGCGGTATCCGGAACAAAGGAATGATGCCAGCTCGGCGTTGGATCTGATGTAGATGAGGTCATCAGATCGGAAAACACCGGAAGATACAACAGAACTCGTATGAAAGACACAATGATTAGGTTCCGCGATGGTTCCATTGGCATGAACAACACATGCTCAAGGTATACTCCCACTTCACCAATGCTCGTCCTTCTCATATGTTTTTCAACGATACGGATATCCAGCAAGGTACACATATAGATAAAGAGCTCAAGAACAAAAGATTGGATGAAGGGTACAACAGACAAGTTGCAGATTTGATGATCGTAGCACCTCCGTTACAAAAGGGAGAAAGCGAAACCCTGAAGGTACGACGGAAACCCAACCGCGAGAAATCCTGGACTCGAAGAAAGATAAGCGAGTAGATTCAAAACACGCAGAGGTGAGAGGAGAGCAGCAGAGGGGTAAGGAGTAAAATCAGACCTAATCAGAACTATCCAACCGATTTTTTCAAAAATAGTTTTGACACTCTACTTCGGCCGTTAGCTAGGTGATCCTACAGGCTGGACTTGTGGGGTATCGTCACTGCTGAGCTCTGATACCACTCTGTAACACCCTCAGAATCGGACCTATGCAAGTTTCAGCGATTCCCGCCAAACCCGCATAGAAACGATTCAAAGGTGCCCACCAGGCACTTTCGTGCGGGTGGAAAACGAAGTAATAACATTACACAACAGTCCTCGATGGGACCCACAGAACAGATATATACAACAGCGACTCAAAGAGTCAAGGATACAGATATAATATACAAAGATCCAAATCACCTTGAAAACGATATAGCGTCCAGCTACGGACAAGATGCAAATGGGGCTAAGAGCCCTGAAGAATAACCAATGGCGTCCATAACCCTGCCCAGGCCAAGCCGGAAGGGTAACCCTGCTAACGACATCGATCTCAAAACCTGCTTAAACAAAAGGGGTGCCGACAAAGGGCAAAGGAAAAAGAGGAGCGTCAGTACTGAGGCCAGTACACGGCGAGGCTAGAATTCGGCGGTCCTCGCCTACATAGGTATGGTGGACTGAAGCGGCAGCGGCAGCATGCACTGAACAACCTATAGAGACTCGATACAACTGGCGGCTATCAGAGAGGGGTAAGAAAGACCTATTCGGAACCAACCTGATACTACCATCAAGCAAACCCATCCTGGTGTTTCCCCCTCGAGACCAAACGAGGAAGTCAACCGAGGAACTCACACCGTTGGCAGTTTTATTTATTCAGTTATCGTTGCAGCAATTACTAGTCAGCTATAGATAATCATCCTGATAAAATAAGCAGTGGGCCATTTTAGTTAACCATTCCGTTGTAGTTGCGACACTTACTAGTCAGATACAATTAGCACGAGATATCCCAAAACCCAGCAGTTGTTGGTACTTTTATTTAGCTATTCCGTTATACTTGCAATACTTACTACTCAGGTACAATGGTCGCAAGCGACAACCCAAGAAAGCAATTGTTGGCAGTTTTATTTAGCCATTCCATTATAGTGAAGCTGATTACTAGTCATTATAGAGTCAAATTTACAGCACTACTTTAGTTATAGTTGTCTATGATCGAGATATTGTGCTCCAAGTCGTCCATAACCGCGGACACGGCTTTCAGAAAGTTTTACCCGGCCGGGGTGCACAAATAGCAACACACACTCGATCAACCTCGGAAAAACCAAATCAAAACCCAACGAAGCCTTCACGACAAATCAATCACAAGATTCAGAAATATTTCCGGGGGCCACC
Source organism: Avena atlantica (assembly GCA_910589765.1). Classification (NCBI taxonomy): domain Eukaryota; kingdom Viridiplantae; phylum Streptophyta; class Magnoliopsida; order Poales; family Poaceae; genus Avena; species Avena atlantica. The sequence continues at coordinate 136,490,638 of OU342739.1, forward strand.
CCGTTGAGTACACCCGCAACGAAGCTAGCTGACTCCGAGACGGTCTCAAGGTTTGTGGGGCCGGCTGTAAGCGACTGGGAACCCAAAACTGGGCTTGTCGATACCGCGTAAACGGGTCACAATCCTAAACAGTACAGTGTGCTCCTCGCACAATCGTAAATAAAGCAGTAGCATGGCATAAGTACAGGATCGTAAATAAAACCTCAAACTAGTTTGTGGCCCCAAGAAATAAGAATGAATCAAGCTCTGGCTCAGGGGGGTCCCATAATCCTCCCGGATGTGGATAGCGCGATAAATCAAGGAACAGGTATCAAGCACTCGGGGTCCTACGGGACACAAGTGGACGGTTAACAACCAAATAACATCTATTTCCCACCTGTGCCTCTGCTTACTTACTTCAATTTTAGTTGTTAAACAGTAATTAAAGTGAATGATAAGTAAAACCATGATCATCTCCAACATCAACAGGCGGCAATACTCCAACAACTGTGCCACTTGACGACACGCAACAGCACTTGAGCAAGCGACTACGACGCGCAGGTCCAACTATCTACTAAACAACAGGTAATAGGAGGTGTCCAAGGCAATATAAGGCTGCAAGGGAAAATCACGGGTACGAAAACTAGAGCATCGCAACACAGATAGCAATAGATCAATAGGAGGGAATAAATACTATAAAAGTAAGATAGGTGGAAAGGGGGGAGATGCTCGCCTGAAAACATTGCCGAAGGTTCAACCGAAGATCAGGTCGACACTCGCATCAACTCAACGGCCTTATCCGCGAAGAAGCAAAACACTAGAATAAACACCGGATGCACTGTTTAATACTACGGCAAAGATCGGCATGATGCTTGTATGATGTATGACATGGCCAGATGCGATGCGATTAGGTCATATTAAGCGGAACCGGGGTCCCGACAAATAATTAAATGGTTCATGTTATTTATCTACCCCGCAAATTAAATGTTGTAATAACAAGGCAAGATGAGTTACCGGTTCGCTACACAAATTTAAATGAGGCCAATATAAGACTAGATTTGCCCGCATATGGGCCCCATATTTAATTATAAGGTGAATCGGCATAAGGCCCCCAAACCACATGATAATTTGCATGCGAGTATGACAATTCAATATGCAACAAGTTTATTTAGTTGATAATTTATAAAAATAGGGTTCTCGGATAAGGGCCACACATTAGGGTTCGGTGATCTTGGGGTTCCGGGGTTCGGGGTTGGTCTCAGGGTTCAGGGTTCGACGGGATCAGCGGGATCGGGTACCGGGGTCTTCGGATCCGTGAAGTAGACCTTGTCGCACGGTGTCCGAGGTAGACGAACTTGGCGTATTCGCATCGGCGATCTTGATGTTCGGGTTCTCAACGTCGCATCCGGGAAGAAGGTCTTGTTGCATCCGGGGTCGGCGGGTCATGTCGTCGGTTTTGTCGTTTCACGGCGGAGATCTTGGCGTTCCGGGCCTCGATGCATCGGTGCGGGAAGGAGTTCTTGTCGTACCGGGGTCTCGGTGTCCTTGGTTTCCGATTGGAGATCTTGGCGTTTTCGACCAGGCTTATGCTCGGGTAGAAGTACTTGTCGCACCATGTCGGAGTCCTTGGATCCGGTAAGGAGAACTTGACGCGCCAGGGTTCGGAGAGGAAGATCTTGTCGAAAGAAGCGAGGACTGGTTCTTGTTTGCGGCCTTGTCGACAAGCAACAGAAGCAGACCACGACACGGACAACATCAAGCGGATTGTAGGAACTTGCCACTTGAATTGACTATGCTTGCGTACACACGTAGCAGGAACACGCAGATGGCCTCGTATCTGTCCTGTCCTTGTGCAACACCGAAAAACGGAGACGCGCACGCTGGGAGCAGAACCCGCCGGACAATAGGGGAAGGAAGGCCAGGGAAGAACGTGCGGGGCCCAGGGTCGAGGCCTTTGACGGAAGAGGTCCTGGCCAGGGGGCCCAGGGGCGACGACGAGCCGGGGACGGGCCATGGCGGAGCAACTCCGGGAGGAAGCTCGCGAGGGAGGCTCGCTGCAACAGAGAGGGATGCGGGCCGGAGGCGGGCTAGGGCGAGGGAGGCGAGCACAGGGCCTGGAGGCGGGCGACGGCGGGGTCGAACGGCGAGGAGGGCCGCAGGGCGAGCGGCGGCGCAGAGGCAGTCGCCGGCGAGGATGAAGCTCGGGGGGGGCCGGCGTCCGCGGGGGAAGCGAGGAGGGCGAGGCGAGGACGGGCCGGAGAGGAGGCGGGGGACCCGGCGAGGCAGAGGGGTGGCTCGGCCGGCGGCGAGGCTTGCGGGGCGAGGTCGGCGGGGAGCTTGGCGGGGCGAGGCCGGCGGCGCTGCTCCGGCGAGAGGGAGGAGGAAGAGGAGAGGGAGGCGGCGGGGACGGGTCGGGCGGCCGGAGGCGGACGCGGAGAGGGAGCGAGGATGAGGAGGGGAGGCGGCGAGCGGCGGAGGAGGCGACGGGGAGAGCGGGAGGCGCGAGAAGGGAGAGGGGGCACTGGCGGTGGCGTGCGCGGGAGGAGGAGGTAGCCGGCCGGCGGCGGGCGGTTGCAGGTGGGAGGGAGAGAGGGAGCAGGACGGGGGGATGGGGTGGGCCTGCAGGGTGGGGTCGGTCTGGGGGAGGTGGGATCCGGGCAGGGGGAAAGGGCGCGTCGAGTGGGTCTGCAGGTGGGACCCAGGGCGGTGGGGTCAGGGGTGTGTGTGTTTGCTGTGTGGGGTGGGGATCGGCTGAGTGGGGTGAGTGTGTGGCGTGGTGTGTGGTGTTGAGTGCGTGTCAGGTTGAGTGGGGAGTGGGGGTGAGAGAGGGTGGCCAGGTGGAGGGTTGGGGTTGGATAGGGGGAGGGAAGGTGATGAGGTGGCGGTAGATTATTGGGTGGGGTGAGGTGGCTGGAGGGGTGGGTAGACTAGGTTGGGTAGTTTTAGGATTTTGGTGGACCGATTGGTTTTGTACGGGGGGTGGTCGACTGGGTCGAATCGGCCCGTTCGACTGCCCCCCTAAAATATTATAACTTTTATTTAATTTACAATAAACTTTTGTAAATAGTTTTTAGACAAACAAAATATCCGGAAGCATCCGGGGGTTTATTTTGAAATAGAAGGAGGGCTAGTTTCGGAAAACCATAGTCTTTCGCAACATAGTTTCAGGTAAAAATAATATGCATGATGATGTCATGATGATGCAATGTACAAAAACAACGCGATTTTCTAGTAGTGGTTTTGCGGGTTGCCACAACATCCTCGTTCGCCGCCCCGTGCCGCACAGCCACCGCTCGGCGTCGAAGACGCCGCCTCTGCCGTGCAGAGCGTCGCATGTTCCAGACCAAACCGCACCGCCCCACGCCTCGAAACCATGTCGTTGAGCATCGCCAGGGAACACCGCACTGTCCCCTACCTTTGCCCATGACAATAGCCGCCTGTACCATCGCCCCCGACGAGCTCACCGTGCGCCCCGTCGGTCCCCTTGATCGACTATAAATAGAGGCTACCCCCATTCGATTTCTTCACACCATTATACTCCCCTCTCCTCACTGATCGTGCCACACCGTTCTCGGAGCAAGGCGAGCACCACCCCGTCGGAATTTCACCGGAGCCCACCGCCTCTGGAGAAATAATTACAACTACATTGATGTGAATAATTGATGCAACCATAAAAACTATGCCTTTTTTGTTTTTCGGGGTGTGAAGCTCTGAATTTCATTGTTAACTGAATATTAGTGTACTGTTTGGGCTAATATGCAAGTCTTATGTTCTTGCAATCTGAGTTCTGGGAAATATGCAACTCTGAATTTCAGTGTTAACTGAATCTGAGTTGGAGCACAGATTTAAACTTATGTTATAGGAAATCAGTAGCATGTACAGCAGCAAATTAAGTTGGCGGTAGGCAACTCTGAATTTAAGCCTACTCTGAATTTAAGTGTTGTTTGTGAAACAACCAGTGCTTGGTAGTTCAGAGAGATGATAGTGCTTCCAAGTGTCGTGCTCGAAATGAAATAAGAAGGCACAATGCCAACACAGAGGTTACTTGATGAATACAGGGATAACATGAAGATGGATCAGCAAACTTTTGCTAACAAGGTGCAGATGGAATACAACATGTGTCTAGATAGGTGGAAGCTAGGAAGGGCAAGAAAAGAGGCACTAACAATTATACCTGGGGAACTATTGCACATGTTCTAGAGGGAAGAGCAAGAACATCAGCAACTAACAACGCAAGCATTGGTACTGTTGGGTACTGGCTGTTTGGAGATGATGAGCAGCAAAGATCTGGTATTCCAGATCTGAATGCTAATGTGCATGACCTGAATGAACCAGAGCATAATGGAGAAGGAGAAGAAATGCATGTAACTCAAAATGCACCACATGAATATGATGTGTAGCTGGGTGTTGTTTACCTTCAGTAGCACTACATTTGTACTGCCATCTTCCTTATTACTCTTGCTCACTGTACTGGCAATATTTTGGTCAGACTGCGATATATTGCAATTTTTAGGTTCAATCTTGAATATTTTGGTTAGTTCAATATGTTGTTCGATCTGGGAAATGTTTCTAATATTTTGTTCAATCTGATCTGGATAATGTTTCAATCAGATTCGTGCGAATTTGATTTAAATGCATGTAAGAGTTGTTACTCCATGAGTTCCACGACATTTTTGTACACATAAAGAAGAGCACACCCATGCACAAAAAAATATCTGGAACATATCAGAAGGTTGTCATGCTTCAGCAATGACCACTTGTCTCTCAATCAGTATAACACACAGGAAAAGAAAAAGAAAATCTATACAGAAATATCCAAAATCCCAAATACTGCTATCTTCCAGAGGGAATCAGCGACTTCTCAAATCCCTGAGTGAAGTAATGCGTCACAGATGGAAGCAATGGAGCCCCCGGCCACCAATTGTAGCATCCTCCATCTTGATGGCCTCCTTGATCGGCACGAGTGTCGGCTTCTCGCTATACGGGAGTGCTGCAGGTCTCTGCTTGCATCAAGAGCCAAGAGCTCCGACCCTGCCCTGAGCTCCCCTGTAGAACCTGAACAAAGGGAGGACTGACATGTCGGTGCAGAGTTAGCACTTACAACAATTTCACTTAGAGCCTCTCATGTTCATGAGGCATTGGAGCGTCTAGTTAGAAAAAAATGCCTCTAGACACTACCATGTGTGCTGTTGGCAAGTGCAAATCAACCATCTTCCAGAGCTCTGGATTATCAATTAATGGTTGTAGAGGACTTGTCGAGTACGGAATGGAGCTGACCGGTGACGACGACGACGCTCGGTGTGAGGATACCACCATGGAAAGGGCGCAATGGGGAGACGATGTGCGCACTAAAATTAGGTGAGGCGGGCATAACCTCATGCCCGAGCACTGCGAAGATTGAGCCGCGCGGCGGTCGCATGAGAGTTCGCACTTGACTAGCAAATCTTGAATACCTCTTGGCCGCGCCGCGAACATATATAGTAGACGAAACACTACTTGTCGAGACTCCTCCCCATATGCTATGCTTCGGTGGCTACTTCGTCCATAAAATCTTCTTCTTCTTTGTAGCAGTCATGCCTCCTAGCCTCCCTTGTCTCGAATGTTGATTCCAATCGTTCGTGTTTGGATTCCCGATCCACCTAGCTTTTGTTAGACCGGAAGTATTGCTGAGAAGCACTCTTGTTCGCATCCATGTATCTTTATTAGGGTGTCCATCACCACTGAAAGAACATTTTATAATCCCTAGTGTTTTGTGTGTTAGATAACAATATCAAGGATTATTTAATGTGTGTTGAAGTGTTGCAGCTCTCTTTGAGAAAAAGGAAAAAGGATTCTGCCTTTGGGGGGCGAATAATCCGCCCCTCCCTCTTCCCAAGTAGGCGCAAGCCCCAGAAGGGGGCGGAGTTTTGGCCGGATTTTCCGGCCCCGCCGGATAATCCGCCCCTCAGGGGGGCCGGATAGTTCGCTCCCCCTTTCTCATCGCCAAGGCACAAGCCCCAGAGAGGGGGCGGAGTGTTGGCCGGACTTTCCAGTCTGGCCAGATAATCCGCCCCTGGAGGGGGCCGGATTATCCGCCCCCCAAGATCTTCACCAAGTTTCGCAGGCGCCAGCCCTAGAGAGGGGGAAGAGTTTCCCTCGGAGAATCCGCCCTTGGGGCGGAGTTTTCCTAGGGGTGCATAATCTGCCCCAAGTGGGGGGCGAATAATCCGCCCCCAAATTTGTGCAACGGCCAGATCTGGGGAGGGGGTATTTAAGCCAGCCTTCCCCCTCCTACCAGACCTCTTGATTCATTCGAAAAAGTTGAGATCTGATCTGCAACCTTCATCCAAGAGAGCTCCACCTAGATCCACCAAAAGGCCCCGTCCCTTGGGGAATCGAAGGAGGAGAACTCGATCTTCATCATCAGCAATCAAGCGCTTCATCTCCTCTCCATTCATTTGGAGAACCCCTGATCTAGTATTTCTTGAAAATACCTAGATCCTTGTTTTGTTTATATTGATAAACCTTGTTCTTGTGGCAGCTTGTTGTCATCTCGAGAGACCCCAATTTGGTTGTGGGTGTGTGCCCCGATAGTGTTGTAAAAGGCACCGGTTCCCGCCTCGAAGGGATCCAATAGTGGAGAAGGTGGATCAGGCCTCTCGTGGCGAGATCCATCGGAGAATTGGGTGAGGCCTATTGTCGCGTGGTGGTCTTAGAACCGCCCACCCCTCCAACGCAGATGTACTTCCCTTAACAAGGAAGGAACTGCGGTAAAACAAATCCCTGTGTCTCCGCGTGCTCCACTACGGTTCCTTCGCTCCTCTCTTTACGTGCTTAGTAGTTAGAGTTGCATATAGGGAAATTCTCGTAGTGGCATATCTAGAGAATTTACTTTGTGTCAAGCCTAAAATTGAAGAAGTATTAAAAATTGGTTAGCACCTATTCACCCCCCCTCTAGGTGCCCATACGATCCATTTCAATTGGTATCAGAGCCTCGGCTCTTATTTCGGGCTTAACCGCCTAAGAGAAGTATGGGTTCCAAGGTAGATGGTAGTAACCATGAATGATCTCAAGACGTTGGAAACAACCTTGGTGAGTTCAATGGAGGCTAAGATGGAAGAGATGCGTCAATTGATAATGCGTCTCTCCACATCCGCAGCATCACCTCCATCTAACTCTGAGGATACCACTCCGCAATCCAAGGAAACGGGTAAAACTATTTCTAAAGATAACGAAGTGGTTGGTGATGATACTAGCAAGAGCTCCTCCTCGAAAAAGGATAGCGGTAAGGATGGATACAATGAGGTTTCTCATGTGTATTCCCCTGATCCACCTATCCCTCACCCACATATACATAATGATGGGTTTCACAGCATAGTAAATCAAAAAAATTCTACGGATGCGAACGGGAAAGCCAAGATCTAATCTAGGAGATGCAAACAATGAGGAGGGATAGATGAGATCTTCATACCCTTTAAGATTCGCACAGCGGAACGTTCGACGGAACGTGGGTGATGTAGTCGTACTCGCTTCTCCTCCTCGCGATCCGATCCGATCCGATCTAACACCGCAAGTGGCGATGCCTCCGAGAGATGCACACGTGCGGCACCTCGACGTCTCCTCCTTCCTCGGTCCAGCAAATATGGTGGAGAGATGTATTGGATCTACAACGCGACGGCGCGGTGCAAGTGGTGGAGAGTTTCTGCAGCAGGGCTTCGCCTACACGCAGTCGGGAGGGAGAGAGAGAGGAGGGCAGCAGGGCGGCTAGGGCTTGAGGAGGAGGTGTGGGAGGGGGTGTGCCCCCAGCCCTCTTTATATAGAGGGGTGGGAGGCCAGCCCTTGCCCCTCCCCCAAGCCCTAGGGCCGGCGGCCAAGGAGGGAGGAGTGGGGGCAAGTTTCCCCCCTTCTAGAAGCTCCCCTAGGGTTTCCCCTAGGTTTGGCCGGCTGGGCCCTATGGGGCCTTGTTCCCCTGGCCCAATGAGGCCAGGGCACTCCCTCATAGGCCCATTCCCTCTCCCGGCAGGTGGGGCCACGTTGGTCCCCCTCCGGAAGGTTCTAGAAGCTTCCGGTGCAATACCGATTAACCCGAAACAATTCCGAACTCCAAAAACTACATTGCCTTATATGAATCTTATTCTCCGGACCATTCCGGAACCTCTCGTGATGTCCCGGATCCCATACGAGACTCCGAAAAAAACTCATAAACCAATTATCCAATCTATCCTAGCGTCGAGACACGTTAAGTGTGTGACCCTTCGGGTTCGAGAATATGAAGACATGATCTTCTATCAATAATCAACAGCGGGGTCTGGAAACCCATATTGACTCCCATAGATTCATCGATGATCATATCGGATGAACCACGATGCCAGGATTCAATCAATCCCATATATATATTCCCTTCGTCTCGCGATATTTTACTTGCCCGAGATTTGATCGTCGGTACCGTCATACCTAGTTCAATCTCGTTCACAGCAAGTACTTTACTCGTTCCTTAATCCGATATCACTTTGTGATTAACTCCTTAACCACATGCTTGCAAGGGGTGTTGATATCGATTACCGAGTGGGCCCGAAGTATATCTCTCCGACTTGGGAGGGACAAATCCCATCTCGATACATACAACCCAACAGGTACTTTCCGATCACCTGAGAGACACCTTTATGATCACCCTCTCATAGGATGATGTTTGATGACCTCAAAGCTTTCTTCCGATACCATGGAGTTGTATTATCTCATGGTTTAAGGAATACAATATTTGACATAAGAAAAGCTTCGCAAAGATGAACACGATGACACGATCTAATTGCTCCGCTTAGTTTGGGTATGTCCATTATATCATTCTCCCAATGATATGATCTCATTATTAATCGACAACTCATGTCTATGGTTAGGAAACGTTAACCATCATTAATCAATGAGCTAGTCCATAGAGGCATACTAGGGACACGGTGTTTTTCACAAACCACACAAGTATTAAAGTTTCCGCTTAATACAATTCTAGCATGGAATATAAACTTTATCATGAACAAGAATTATAATAATAACATCTTTATTATTGCCTCTAGGGCATAATTCCAACACATAATAGGGGTGATCCACCCAAACTTTCTGCATGTACTTTTTCTCAATGGCAATTTTTGATAAAGTCTCATGTGTGCAGTTCCTCCATTGAGTTGTGGAAAATCATAGAAAATGGTCTTCATGTTGGAAACCCCAACAATCTCACAAGAATAGAAATTGTTGATAGCCAACTCAACGCTACATCTCTACACATGATACGGCTTGGTGTGGGTGACAAAGACATTCCACAGATTCAGCATCTTAGCACAGCTAAAGAAGCTTGGGATGCCCTCACCGAGCTCTTCATCGGAAATGAAAGTATGAGAAGGAATAGATATGATGCTTTGAGCAACGAAGCTGAAGGATTCTATATGCTGGATGGATAAGACCACGAGGACATGTATAGAAGGCTCAAGGCAATAGCTACAACCTTCCGAAACCACGGTGCAGCTCATGTTGATGATGCTTGGATCAAGAGCAAGTATGTCAGTGCTCTTATGCCATTTGAGCCCAAAGATTTGAAAAGTCTCCAAGGTAGGCATAACTATCACCTCATGTCATCCAATGAGGTAATGCAAGAAATGGCCGCTTTCAAAGTGGCTGCCAAGAATGCCGAAGATGCTCGTGCTCGAGCTATGGGGATGCAAAAGGGGGTCAACATGGCCTTGAAGACTAGTGTGATTGATCATGATGAATATGCGGTAGAAGGTCTGGACTGTCCTGAGGATATAAAAAGGATTCATGGACAATACTTGGCTCTTTATGCTAGAAACTTCTGGAAAGATCCAGCCAAGGCTAAAGCTGAACTGGAACGCAAGAGTGGAGCATATGGAAGAAAAGAAAATGGTCCCAAGCTGAGAACTTGTTTCAACTGTGGTGACCGGCTGCACTTCGTAGCTGAGTGTCCTTATCAAAGTAGGGAAGATAATGGAGGAAGACTCATTTTCAAGGACAAGTCAAAGGCTCCATGCAAGAAACAGTTTGTAAAGAAGAATTCGCCTTTCAAGAAGCAACCAAAGATTATTCTAGTGGCTCAAGAAGAATATTCATCGGGAAGTGAAGATGAGGATGAGGACGATAGCTCTCAAGAGGTGGCTGCTATAGCCACCACATCTACATCAACTTCCCTCTTCGACTCTCCGAACGAAAACATCATCAACAAGAATGCTACTTGTCTCATGGCAAGAAGCTTCGAGGTAACTTCTTCTAACTCTTCTTTTCCTAGGCTATGATTGACATGGATGATCCCACTAGTATTAAGGTTAAAGAAGAGATTATTGCTTTGGATTATTTCTATACTAACTTGCAAGGTGAGCACAAATTTTGTTTTGAAGCTCTTATGGATCAGCTGGCCCAAAACGAAGCTCTCCTTGAAGAAAATGGCAAATTGAAAGGGAGGATGCAATGGAAATTGCATCCTTAAAAAATGCTCTTGAAGAACAGGAAGAGGCTCGGGTCTATCTTGAAGAGAGGCTTGAGTCTATTGAAGAGTCACATGATGAAATTGTGACTAAACTTGTTAAGGAACGTGACAATGCTGTCATCAAAGCAAAGAAGGAAAAGATTGACTTTGGGGCTACTCATGATAGACTCTCCGAGGAGTTGGAGAAACTTGAAAATGCTCACAAGGCATTGAAAAATGAGTTCTCTATTCTCAATGTGTCACATTATCAGCTTCAAAGTCGATTGGCTAAATATGATACTCCTAGCTCGTCCAACTCAACATATAGTAACAAGGAAAATGCTAGTGTGGAAAAAGAAGTGATCAAGGACATCACTACCAAGGACAAAGGTGTGCTTGATGAAGTCCTTGGCAAGCAAAGGTCAAACCATGGTAAAGAGGGACTTGGGTATGTCACCAAGTCCAAGAAAAAGAAAACTAAGAAGAACAAGTCCAAGAATGTGCAATCAAAAACAAGCACCGTGAGAAGAATGTCACAAAAGACAAGACTAATAATATTGGTTTTGCAGGGTCTCACAATCCAAATTATGAACTCTTTTGTGATGTGTATGGTGATGTTTATGCTTATTATGTCGGTACCTTTGATGAATATATTGCCTGGTATATTTGGGTCCCAAAGACCCTTGTTACTAACATGAAAGGACCCATTGAAAAATGGGTACCTAAAACCAAGAAGTAATTTTCTTGCAGGGCTATGCTTTCGGTGGCTCGAAATGGGTGCTGGATAGTGGTTGCACTAGTCATATGACCGGAAGCAAAGAGATCATCACGGAGATGCGTCCAAATCATGATAATATCACAGTCTCCTATGGTGATAAGTCTAAATCTCAGGTATTGGGTCTTGGCAAGGTTGTGGTTGCCCATGATATCTCTCTCGTGGACGTCATGCTTGTTGAGACCCTCGGTTACAACCTTCTTTCTGTTCGTGCCCTTGGCAAGATGGGTTTTGCTGTTTTTATCGATGATGATTTGGTGGTACTCTTGTGGAGCAAGTCTCTAAAGGTCGCTTTCGTTGGATACGTCGAAAATGACTTCTCGGGGAAAACCACTTCGGGTCCGATGTGTCTATTCGGAAAGGCCGACGTGGGCTGGCTATGGCATCGCCGTTTAGCCCATGTCAACATGAGAACTTTGCAAAGTCTCTAGAAGGGTGGCCACATCCTTGGACTAAAATACAATGTCTCTTTTGCCAAAGATCGTGTTTGCAGGGCTTGTGTAGAAGGAAAAATGCATGACTCTCCCCACAAGAGGAAGACTATTGTGTCATCAAATAGGATCTTGGAATTACTTCATGTGGATTTATTTGGTCCTCCTTCTCATGCAAGTCTTGGTGGGAAGAAATATTGCTTGGTCATTGTCGATGATTACTCAAGATACACATGGGTCTATTTCTTCAAGCTGAAAAGTGAGACTCAACAAACTGTCATTGACTTTGCCAATGAAGTTCAACGTCAACACAATGTTCCTATCTTGGCAATAAGAAGTGACAACGGCTCCGAATTCAAGAACTACACTTTGAATGAGTTTCTAAGCGAAGAGGGGATTAGACATCAATATTCCGCTGCGTACACCCCTCAACAAAATGGTGTAGCCGAGAGGAAGAACCGGACTTTGATGGACATGGCAAGATCAATGTTGGCTGAATTCAAGTCTCCTTATAATTTTTGGGCTGAAGCCATATCCACTGCTTGTCACTCATCGAACCGGCTCTACCTCCGAAAGATTTTGGACAAGACTCCATATGAAATACTTACCGGTAACAAGCCCAACATTTCATACTTCAGGGTATTCGGGTGTAAGTGTTTCTTTCTTATTAAAGGTGTCCGTTTGTCAAAATTTGAGTCCAAGGCTTTAGAAGGTATTTTTGTTGGTTACGGTGCCGAATCCCACACTTATAGAGTCTACAACAAGCTCACTGGGATTGTTGTAGAATCTTGTAGTGTGGAGTTCGATGAAAATAACGGCTCTTTTGTAGGGCAAGTTGATGTTTGTGATGCAGATGTTGAAATACCCCAAGATGCCATAAGAAGAATGGGCGTGGGATTTTTCTGCCCCATTGAGGAACCCCTTGTAACATCCCAAAAATACTAAACTTGGATCATCAAACTCTAATCATCAAAATTAGGGTTAACAAAAAACTTTTGTAAATAAAATTATGGAAGCATGCATATGAGTATGCAATGAATTTGAAATTCTTTTGAACCACCTTGTTTATGTGTTTCCTTGCTTGTAAAATGTTTCTTAGATGAATTAAACATCATCTAAAAAAATTCCCACACTTTTCCTCAAGACAAATAATTCAAAACAAATAAAATAAGGGAATGGTCATTTTGACCAATTTAACTCCCATGCCTACTTTGGCTGTCTCAAACTTTCAGAACCTAACAAAAACTTTTCTGGATCTTTGCACCCCTTGATTGTACTCATAACAAAGTATCAAGGACCACTTTATGATCATCCAGAAACTTTCAAATGCATAATTTAAATGACAATTCAAAATAGAATCTTTATCATATGGGAAGATCCCACTTTTTCAAAAAACCACTCAAACAAGCTCAACTTTCAAAACCCAAGCATCTGCAGACTCACCAGCACCAATCAAGCACACCCACCAAAAATCTTTTCAAAATTCAAAACTTGATTTCATGCGGCCATTTCATCAAACACATTGCAGACACAAATCAAACAAAATCAAAACACTATAGTGTGCAGTGTTTTGAGCCTAACTTGTTCCCTCTCTGGGCACCACTAGCCTTAGTAGATCATCTAACAACCTTAACTAATCACTAGCACCACTGTAAGCTTGGCAATGCCATCAATGGTGAGCAGGCCGAATGCACCATTGTCACCCCCATGTCGACATCAAGCTAGGAGGATAAACAAGCCTAGCCAGCATGTCTAGGAGGCAGCCCACTGTCCACTGCCACTCCCTGTCCAACGCTCGAACCCTGCCAGCCACTAGACCACATGCACGGACCACGCCCAGACCGCCGGCAACCATGCCGAGCGTGCGCCAGAGCGCCACCCTCGACCGAAGCCCATAGACCGCGAGCCGCCCTCACCGCGTGCACACACGATCACCACCCACCCAGGAGACCGTCAGACATCCTCGTTCGCCGCCCCGTGCCGCACAGCCACCGCTCGCCGTCGAAGACGCCGCCTCTGCCGCGCAGAGCGTCGCATGTTCTAGACGAAACCGCACCGCCCCACACCTCGAAACCATGTCGTTGAGCATCCCCAGGGAACACCGCACCGTCCCCTACCTTTGCCCATGCCAATAGCTGCCTGTATCATCGCCCCCGATGAGCTCACCGTGCGCCCCGTCGGTCCCCTCGCTCGACTATAAATAGAGGCCACCCCCAGTCGATTTCCTCACACCATTCTACTCCCCTCTCCTCACTGATCGTGCCACACCGTTCCCGGAGCAAGGCGAGCGCCACCCCGTCAGATATTCACCGGAGCCCGCCGCCTCTGGAGAAGAAGGGAGCCAGCGATTTCGTACACCCCAGGAGCTGCCGCGACCACCCCTGAGTTTGCCGTCGTCGACTTTGTCGTTCGCCCGCCTCGCCGACCCTCGCCAGCACCCCAGTGAGCCCCCAGCAACCCCCACTGGCCGCGCTAGGTTTCTTTCTCGCCGGCGTTGCCCAACATCGAAGATGACTCCCAGCCGTTGGATTAGAATCAGATCGAACGACCCACATCGTCCCATACCGCTTCGCACCCCCATGTCTCACTGATGAGTGGGGACACCCACTTAAGCAGCCCTCGGAAGCGCTACGCTTAGCAGGTCGGCCCGTTAACTTTTCCCGCGCAGCCCAGTTATTTGAATTAAACCTTTTCTATTTTATTTCAAACACACTTCTGTACCCAACTTCAAAAATCAAACCAGATCGATTCAGTGCACCAAATTGAATGAAACTAATTTTTTTAGAAAGGTCTTGAAATGCTAAAGCCAAGCCCGTTGTATTTAAGTCATTTGGATCTATATATCATCCATGGTAAAAAATAACAAGGCAGAAGCTTTTCTGCATTCAAACATTTTTCAAATTTAAACCATAATAGCTTTTGAGTTGATTCCAACTCTCAAAAATCACATTTAACCATACCTTTCAGAATATATAAAAATATATAGGTTTACTTGCAGAAATAATGTTCAAGCAATAAAAGAATGCCCCATAGGCATTTCTAGTCACTTTATTTAATTAAAATAAAAGGGTAAAACCTTATTAAATTGTGACACCACTTTAAATCACATTCCCATGGACTAAAATATGTGGTGATGACATGTGTCAACATGATCCCATGTTTGGTTTGGAGAATATTAAATCTTAAGTAGTTTTTCAATGAGTAGAAATTACTTTTCTAAAAATAAAAGGAATTAAACCAAGCATTAATCTTGTAATGTTAGAGATGATGTTAGATCATCTATAGGACCCTTGTGTGTGATGATTGCAAGTAGTTAAGTATTGTTTGGTGATTGTGTACCTCGTATTTATTTATAGACGCTAGTACCGACCAAGGATACGAGGAGGAAGGAGGATTCTACGAAGAAGAAGCCGAGGAGAACTTCAACCACTGCTCTGCACAAGGCAAGCTAAAAATTGCAAGACATTCTACTTTAGCAAGCTTTATTAACTAAGTGGACCAATGCAAGCTAACCCTTGCAAGATACCCTACTGATGCCCCAAACCATTACTTGTTACTCTGCCCACTATATGCCTCAAGCATATGTGATCATATCCACTTGATAAACCAATCCTAGTTTTTACTTACAAGTTCCTCACTTTATTTATTTATCAAAGCTCTTACCTAGAATTTTCCTAAGTGAATGGTATATACTAGAAAGATATTTGAAGGTTGCATAAAGAGCATAAAATTTGGCCTAAGCTAGATAATCTTGATGTCATCTTAGGGCATGGGATTGAACTTAGTTAGAACTCCACTAGTTTACCACCCCTCATTATTGCTTACCCCCACCTGTAGATGCTAGTGCTAAGCATAAAACTGGATCAACTTTAGATGGGAATACTTGGTGGAAAAATGGTTATGAAAACCTTGGAATGATGGATCATTCTATTGAAATGTTTTGGACATGTGTTTCCGAACACCTTTGGTGATGAAAATGTTGAGGCATGAGCCTTAGCCCTTTATAAAACTGATGGTTGTCTGGATGCGATACCATTCCAATTTTATCGTACAACCACAATACCCGAAGATTGGGTAGGGCTTGACTGGAAACTTATATACCTTAGTATTAGTTCTCTCATGGCCAAGGTCTGATCTGAGGCTACCTTGTGAAGATTGTCCACCTATGCAGTACCCAAGATGACAGTTGGTCATGGTTGGGAGGCCAAACTCACAAGAGAGTTGCTTATACTAGGGCGTGTAATTGAAAGGTTAGGATTGATTATCCGCATAATGAGTATGGTGAATTCAGGATTTGTTCCTGACGGATGTATCGAATGTTGTGGTGAAAGTGTACAATCTCTGCAGAGTGTCAAACTATTCGAATAGCTGCGTCCACGGTTATGGACAGTTGGAGTGGCCATACTGTTCCCCCGTCAGAGTTTTCAAAATGACTTGTGAAACGAATTGAGACTTTGACTTGACCACAACAGAGTTGTGACATGAGTTACAAGATCCCACTTAGGAGTTATAAAATTGTGACTAGATTTGGAACTTCCTAGAGATAAATCTGGCTTTTGCAAAACAACCCTAGAGCCTAGTGTCCTATTATCCAAAAAACCCTTTACCTATTAGTATTAGTTTGCGAGTACTTAAAGAGTACTCATGGCTTTGTCCCTAGCTATTCCCATGGCCAGACTATGAAGAGGAGTACCTGGAGGATGGACCCCAGGAAGGTTACGACAACTAGGATCATCTCCCATCGTCAGCATTGCCTGTGACCCCGAAGATGGAGCTGCGCCTATGCTGCCGTTATTATTACGTATTCCGCTGCTTGATGTTGTATTAAGAACTGGATCATGAGATCCCTATTTGTGTAAGAACTTATGTATCGTTTGTAATGGATGATGTACTATGGTATCCAATTCTGTTATGTCTCGCAAAAATGGTAATCGTAGGATTGCGATGTATGGCATAACAGGCATCTGGGATTAAAAATCCGGGTGTGGCCAGCTCAATGATTTGGACCAGCTTTCGGAACTTTGAGAGGGATTTGGACCAGCTTTCGGAACTTCTGGAGCGTCCGCACCCCGAGTTCTTCGGAGCTCAGCTCAATGATCATGGAGGAGAAGATCTGCAGTGGCTAATTGTTGCAAGTCTCCGTGGAAAGATTGAACCTCCCACTACGGAGGGAATTCAGTTTACCTTGAGGGAAAACAACTGGCTCGATGGACTTGCCAGGGCCATGCAAGAAGCTCTTTCCCGTCTGTGTGGGCAGAGCATCAATCATATCAAGGGTACTCGCTTTGAGTTTTTCCCAAGGCATGATGCTAATGGACAACCACTGGAAGCCCCATACCACCCCGAGCTGAAGACCCAATTGGACCACCTTAGCTTCATGATGTACGATCGTCAGCAGGAGTTAGACAACTGCCGTGACTACTGCAACCACAAGTCTTCCATCATCAAGACGAAGGATCAAACCATCGCCATGCTAGCAAAGGATCGCAAGTCTCGCCGTTGCCAGCTCGACAAGAAGGAGCGCATCATTGCCCGTCTCCGCCACCGCATCTCATCTTTGGAGGAGACCATCCACGAGAGAGACATGCAGTTAGAGGAAAGGGAGACTGCCGGAGAGGATCTTCGTGGAGATCCCTACTCCTATCTCAGCAATGACGATGATTTTCTGGAGGATCAGGCTATGGATTTCTTCACCGATGAGGATGATTTCGCCTTCATCGATGATGATGAGGCCACAGATTCCGAGGAGTAGTAGCACTTGAGCACTAGCGTAGTGAGTAGTATTCGGTCCCACTGTATCGTAGTTCTCAGAATGGTTCTTAAAACCATCTGTTTTTCTTTGTTGTGGTGTGTGTTGTATCGGGTGCTATGAATGAATGAATGAATGAATGAATGAATGAATGAATGAATGAATGAATGAATGAATGAATGAATGAATGAATGAATGAATGAATGAATGAATGAATGAATGAATGAATGAATGAAAAGCAAGTTGCTAGAAAAATCTGAGTCAAACTTTAAAATTTGTTTCCAAAGACCCAAAACCTTAGAAACTTCCCTCTTTTCTCATGATCTATCTCAATCTTTAGATGCCACGTGGAGGAAGTGGTTCAACCCTGGACCCGATGTTGCAGATTCTGCAAATGTTGACTTCTGACCGTGAAGCTGAAAGAGCGGAACATCAAGCCAACCTAGCCACACTGCAGCAGATAGCCCAACTTGCCCACAACAACCAAGGCCACGGAAATCAGGACAACCATGGATCTAAGCTCAATAATTTCTAGAATACCAACCCACCTGTTTTCACTAAGTTAGAAGAACCCCTAGAGGCCGATGATTGGCTGCAGACCATGGAAAATAACTTAGAAGTCACTGGAGTGTAAGCTAACGAGAAAGTCTTGTTCGCCACCCACTATCTAGCCGGAGATGCCAGGGCATGGTGGAACAGTGTTCGCGCAATGATCGGAGGCCAGATGATGACCTGGGAGGAATTCAAGGTCAAGTTTAGCAGAACCCATGTGCCACCGGGTTTGATCAAGAGAATGAGAGACGAGTTCAGAGAGCTGAAGCAAGGAAGGATGACCGTAGTGGAATACCGTGACAAATTTTTGTCATTAGCTAGGTATGCCCCGGATGAGATCGACACCGAAGCCAAGAAGAAAGAAAGATTCCTGAATGGTGTGCATGACAAGATGTAGACGGTGTTAGTCAATATCCCCTTTGCGGATATTGAAGCCCTTGTCGACTCTGCTATCCAGATGGAAGGAAAGATCAACCAAGCCAATGAGAACCGCAAGCGTCGCATGATGCATCAGCCAGGAACCCATCAGACCCCAAAGTATCGCCCTAACCCATCTCCAGGATTTGCCCCAAGAACCAACAGACCCCCGATGAACCATCCGACCTATCCCAACCGTGGAAACCCTAGGCCCGGAGGAAATCACAACAACCCCGGCAACGCTAGCAATTTCAATCGTGCCCCACCCAAGTTCAACAACAACAATGCTACCGCCAACACCAACACTGCCCCGAGGACTGGAAGCAATGTTGTGCCTGTAGCAGCGAAGGACAAGTCGCAAGTGACCTGTTATGACTGTGGAAATAAAGGCCACTATTCCAACGAGTGGCCCAACAAGAAGAATGCTACAGCCCCCAATGCCAATGTCCCATCTAAGCAGCAGCGTCGTGTTCAGCCAGGAAGAAGATTTGCCCCAGGGAATTCGCTCAACCGCAACGGCCGCCTTTTTCTCATGCATGCTGAAGAAGCTCAGGAAGCGCCAGACGCCGTGCTGGGTATGTTTTCTGTTAATTCAGTACTTACAAGAGTGTTGTTTGATTCTGGTGCATCGCATTCATTTGTCACTGAAGAATTTTCATGCACTAGTAAAATTCAACCAACCAAACTGAAGCATGTTATGATTGTTCAAATTCCCGGATCAACCACCAAGGCTAGGCAAATTTGCAAAGCCGTCCCTATCCGAATCCATGGCATAGATTTTTATGCAAATCTGATAGTACTCGGAACTAAAGGTTTGGAAGTAGTACTAGGAATGGATTGGATGTCCAAACATAAAGGATTGATTGACTGTGCCAAGAAAGCCATAACCATGACCAGTACAGACGGAATATCAGTCGAGCATATATCTGAAACCTTACCTCGCCAATTCAAATGCAACAAGAGTATAGCCCAACGTACCATTGACCAAGTCCGGATAGTCTGTGAATACCCCGATGTATTTCCAGATGTTTTGCCCGGTATGCCCCCAGATCGGGATATCGAATTCATCATCGAACTAATTCCCGGAACCGGACCCATAGCCCAGAGACCATATAGAAGCAACTGGATTCCATGCTGGAAATTGGATTAATTCAACCCAGTGCGTCACCTTGGACATCACCTGTCTTGTTTGTGGACAAGAAGGATGGAGGTAACCGTTTGTGTACGGATTATCGGAAATTGAATGATGTCACCATCAAGAACAAGTACCCCTTGCCCAAGATCGAAGATTTGTTTGATCAGTTGACCGGTGCCAAAGTGTTTTCTAAGATTGATCTTAGGACTGGCTATCATCAACTCAAAATTCGTGCTGAGGATATTCCAAAGACTGCCTTTACCACCAGATATGGATTGTACGAGTATACCGTCATGTCTTTAGGACTAACCAATGCCCCCGCTTATTTCATGAATCTCATGAATAAGATTTTTATGGACTTCCTGGATAAGTTTGTCGTTGTTTTCATCGATGACATTCTGATTTATTCCAAATCAGAAGAAGAACATGAGCTACACCTAAGGACCATTCTTGGAATCCTTAGAGAGCATCAGTTGTATGCAAAGTTTAGCAAATGTGAATTCTGGTTACAGGAGGTAGGATTTCTCGGTCACATTGTATCAGCCGGAGGAATTGCCGTTGACCCCGACAAAGTGAAAGATGTAGAAGATTGGCAAGCCCCAACCACCCAAACCCAAGTTCGTGCATTTCTCGGATTGGCGGGATATTACCGCAAATTCGTAGAAGCATTCTCTAGTATCGCCAGACCCATGACCCAATTTCTGAAGAAGGACAAGAAGTTTGAATGGACTAACAAATGTGAAGCGAGTTTTCAAGAACTCAAGAGGAGATTGATTTTAGCCCCAATCTTGATCATGCCGGATATCACTAAGCCCTTCGATGTGTATTGTGACGCATCCAAGATCGGTCTCGGATGTGTGCTAATGCAAGAAGGCAAAGTTATATCTTATTTGTCTCGACAACTGAAGCAACACGAGCAAAATTACCCAACCCATGACCTCGAACTCGTAGCCGTAGTTCTAGCCCTGAAAACATGGAGACATTACCTGATGGGAAACCGTTGTGAGATCTATTCGGATCACAAGAGCCTAAAGTATATATTCACTCATAAGGAGTTGAATATGAGGCAGAGAAGATGGATTGAGCTAATCAAGGATTACGATTTGGACATTCACTATCACCCTGGTAAAGCCAACGTGGTAGTCGATGCCCTTAGCAGATTTCCGTGCCGCTTGAACTCCATGATTTTGAAGGAGCAACCAAGTTTGCACAAAGAGATGGAAGCTTTTCGAATGGAATTAGTAAGTGAAGGATTTTTGGCTAGCATAGAACTCCAGCCCACTTTGATCAGTCAGATTAAAGAGGCACAGAAGGGAAATGCCAGTATTGACGGAATCAAGCGTCGTATCGGTACAGGCAAAGTACCCGGATTCACCGAAGACGAAGAAGGAGTTTTGTGGTACAAAGGACGCCTTTGTGTACCATCAGATTCTGAGTTGAAAGAAGTTATTTTGAAGGAGGCTCATGATACTCTTTATTCTATCCATCCCGGAGGAACTAAGATGTATCAAGATTTGAAAGAGCAATTTTGGTGGCATAAGATGAAGAGAGAAATCGGAAGCTATATCGCCAAGTGTGATATTTGTCAGCGAGTCAAGGCCGGACATCAAAGACCCGCTGGATTGTTGCAATCCTTGCAGATTCCGGAATGGAAATGGGATTCCGTTGGAATGGACTTTATCACCGGATATCATCTAACAACCTTAACTAATCACTAGCACCACTGTAAGCTTGGCAATGCCATCAATGGTGAGCAGGCCGAATGCACCATTGTCACCCCCATGTCGATAGCAAGCTAGGAGGAGAAACAAGCCTAGCCAGCATGTCTGGGAGGCAGCCCACCGTCCACCGCCACTCCCTGTCCAACGCTCGAACCCTGCCAGCCACTGGACCACACGCACGGACCGCGCCTAGACCGCCAACAACCATGACGAGCGTGCGCCAGAGCGCCACCCTCGACCGAAGCCCATAGACCGCGCTCCGCCCTCACCGCGTGCACACACGATCACCACCCACCCAGGAGACCACCAGACATCCTCGTTCGCCGCCCCATGCCGCACAGCCACCGCTCGGCGTCGAAGACGCCGCCTCTGCCGTGCAGAGCGTCGTATATTCCAGACCAAACCGCACCGCCCCATGCCTCGAAACCATGTCGTTGAGCATCCCCAGGGAACACCGCACTGTCCCCTACCTTTGCCCATGCCAATAGCCGCCTGTACCATCGCCCGCGACGAGCTCACCGTGCGCCCCGTCGGTCCCGTCGCTCGACTATAAATAGAGGCCACCCCCAGTCGATTTCTTCACACCATTCTACTCCCCTCTCCTCACTGATCGTGCCACACCGTTCCCGGAGCAAGGCGAGCACCACCCCGTCGGAATTTCACCGGAGCCCACCGCCTCTGGAGAAAAAGGGAGCCAGCGATTTCGTCCACCCGGGAGCTGCCGCGACCACCCCTGAGTTCGCCGTTGTCGACTTCGTCGTTCGCCCGCCTTGCTGACCCTCGCCAGCACCCCGGTGAGCCCCCATCAACCCCCACTGGCCGCGCTAGGTTTCTTTCTCACGGCGTTGCCCAACGTCGACGATGACTCCCAGCTGTTGGATTAGAAATAGATCGAACGACCCACATCGTCCCATACCGCTTTGCACCCCCTGTCTCACTGATAAGTGGGGACACCCACTTAAGCAGCCCTCGGAAGCGCTACGCTTAGCAGGCCGGCCCGTTAACTTTTCCCGCGCATCCCAGTTATTTGAATTAAACCTTTTCTATTTTATTTCAAACACACTTTTGTACCCAACTTCAAAAATCAACCCAGATTGATTCAGTGCACCAAATTGAATGAAACTAATTTTGTTAGAAAGGTCTTGAAATGCTAAAGCCAAGCCCGTTGTATTTAAGTCATTTGGATCTATATATCATCCATGGTAAAAATAACAAGGCAGAAGCTTTTCTGCATTCAAATATTTTTCAAATTTAAACCATAATAGCTTTTGAGTTGATTCCAACTCTCAAAAATCACATTTAACCATACCTTTCAGAATATATAAAAATATATAGGTTTACTTGCAGAAATAATGTTCAAGCAATAAAAGAATGCCCCATAGGCATTTCTAGTCACTTTATTTAATTAAAATAAAAGGGTAAAACCTTATTAAATTGTGACACCACTTTAAATCACAATCCCATGGACTAAAATATGTGGTGATGACATGTGTCAACATGATCCCATGTTTGGTTTGGAGAATATTAAATCTTAAGTAGTTTTTCAATGAGTAGAAATTACTTTTCTAAAAATAAAAGGAATTAAACCAAGCATTAATCTTGTAATATTAGAGATGATGTTAGATCATCTATATGACCCTTGTGTGTGATGATTGCAAGTAGTTAAGTATTGTTTGGTGATTGTGTACCTCGTATTTATTTATAGACGCTAGTACCGACCAAGGATACGAGGAGGAAGGAGGATTCTACGAAGAAGAAGCCGAGGAGAAATTCAACCACTGCTCTGCACATGGCAAGCTAAAACTTGCAAGACATTCTACTTTAGCAAGCTTTATTAACTAAGTGGACCAATGCAAGCTAACCCTTGCAAGATACCCTACTGATGCCCCAAACCATTACTTGTTACTCTGCCCACTATATGCCTCAAGCATATGTGATCATATCCACTTGATAAACCAATCCTAGTTTTTACTTACAAGTTTCTCACTTTATTTCTTTATCAAAGCTCTTACCTAGAATTTTCCTAAGTGAATGGTATATACTAGAAAGATATTTGAAGGTTGCATAAAGAGCATAAAATTTGTCCTAAGCTAGATAATCCTGATGTCATCTTAAGGCATGAGATTGAACTTAGTTAGAACTCCACTAGTTTACCACCCCTCATTATTGCTTACCCCCACCTGTAGATGCTAGTGCTAAGCATAAAACTGGATCAACTTTAGATGGGAATACTTGGTGGAAAAATGGTTATGAAAACCTTGGAATGATGGATCATTCTATTGAAATGTTTCGGACATGTGTTTCCGAACACCTAATGATTTTGGTGATGAAAATGTTGAGGCATGAGCCTTAGCCCTTTATAAAACTGATGGTTGTCTGGATGCGATACCATTCCAATTTTATCATACAACCACAATACCCGAAGATTGGGTAGGGCTTGACTGGAAACTTATATACCTTAGTATTAGTTCCCTCACAGCCAAGGTCTAAGCTGAGGCTACCTTGTGAAGATTGTCCACCTATGCAGTACCCAAGATGACAGTTGGTCATGGTTGGGAGGCCAAACTCACATGAGAGGTGCTTATACTAGGGCATGTAATTGAAAGGTTAGGATTGATTATCCGCATACTGAGTATGGTGAATTCAGGATTTGTTCCTGACGGATGTATCGAATGTTGTGGTGAAAGTGTACAATCTCTGCAGAGTGTCAAACTATTCGAATAGCCGCGTCCACGGTTATGGACAGTTGGAGTGGCCATACTGTTCCTCCGTCAGACTTTTCAAAATGACTTGTGAAATGAATTGAGACTTTGACTTGACCACAACAGAGTTGTGACATGAGTTACAAGATCCCACTTAGGAGTTATAAAATTGTGACTAGATTTGGAACTTCCTAGAGATAAATCTGGCTTTTGCAAAACAACCCTAGAGCCTAGTGTCCTATTATCCAAAAACCCCTTTACCTATTAGTATTAGTTTGCGAGTACTTAAAGAGTACTCATGGCTTTGTCCCTGGCTATTCCCATGGCCAGACTATGAAGAGGAGTACCTGGAGGATGGACCCCAGGAAGATTACGACAACTAGGATCATCTCCCATCGTCAGCATTGCCTGTGACCCCAAAAATGGAGCTTCGCCTATGCTACCGTTATTATTACGTATTTCGCTACTTGATGTTGTATTAAGAACTGGATCATGAGATCCCTATTTGTGTAAGAACTTATGTATCGTTTGTAATGGATGATGTACTATGGTATCCAATTCTGTTAGTCTCGCAAAAATGGTAATCCTGGGATTGCGATGTATGGCATAACAGGCATCTGGGATTAAAAATCCGGGTGTTGAAACCCCTTGTGGCGGATCGGGAAGGACAATGCTCCACACATGTGGAGCCCTCATCTACATAAGATTAACAAGCTCCTACTGTTGGATAAAATCCTGCACCAACACCGCAATCTGTTGAAGATCATCTGTCCCCTGGACAAGTTGGTAGTCCCAGGCCGGACTATCCGCCCCCTCCAAGGGGCGGACAATCCTCCCCTGGCACTCCAACTCGTTCCAGAGGATCCGGAGGAGAAGTCAACAACTCTAAAGCTCCCAGGCCGGATTCTCCGGCCCCCGAGGGCGGATTATCCGACCCTGGGTCTCCAACTCCTGTCAGGCACTCTCAGGAAGAAGGCTCTGGTGCTTCACCTCCCAGGCCGGATAGTCCGGCCCCTCCAAGGGGCGGATTATCCGGCCCTGAAGAACAAACTCAGCAGCAATCTTCTGGTGTTAACGCAGACCAAGATCAAGGGCAAGGCAGTAATCAAGACAAGGATACAAATACTAAATCAACTCCTTCTAGAAACAATAAGGACATTGAGGCTCGTCGCAAGGCTCGTGATGATCGGAACCTTGAACTAAGGGGTCACACTCTTGACAAGGTTGTTGGTGATCTACGACGAAGGGTATCCACTAGAAGAGAACTTGCAAGCTTCTGTGATCATCAAGCTCACATTTCCATGGTTGAACCGAAGAAGGTTTTTGATGCTCTTGAAGACCCCGATTGGGTTGTTGCAATGCATGAAGAATTAAATAACTTCAAAAGCAACAAAGTTTGGAAGCTCGTAGATAAACCAAAGGATTGCCGCAATGTTATCGGCACCAAGTGGATCTTCAAGAACAAACAAGATGAAAATGGCATTGTTGTGAGGAATAAAGCACGACTCGTGGCTCAAGGATTCTCTCAAGTGGAAGGAATTGATTTTGGCGAGACTTATGCTCCTGTGGCTCGTCTTGAGTCCATCCGTATCCTTCTTGCATATGCAGCCCATCATAATTTTAACTTACAGCAAATGGATGTTAATTGTGCATTCCTTAATGGTCCTCCACATGAGTTAGTATACGTCAAGCAGCCCCCGGGTTTTGAGGACCCCAAATTTCAGAACCATGTCTACAAACTCGATAAGGCGCTCTATGGCCTTAAACAAGCCCCACGTGCGTGGTATGAGCACCTTAAAGAGCTTTTGCTAGACCGTGGATTCGAAGTTGGGCAAATCGATCCCACTCTTTTTACTAAGAAGGTTAATGGGGAGCTTTTTGTATGCCAACTTTATGTAGATGACATTATTTTTGTCTCTACTAACCAAGCTTTTAACGATGAATTTTCAAAGCTTATGACTGACAGGTTTGAGATGTCCATGATGGGTGAGCTGAGGTTCTTTCTTGGATTTGAGATCAAACAACTTAGAGAGGGAACCTTTATTAATCAAGCTAAGTACATCCAAAACATGCTCAAAAGGTTCAAAATGACGGATCTTAATGGCGTTGCTACTCCAATGCAAACAAAGTGTCATCTTGAGCTCAATCCCAAGGGTAAAGACGTGGATCAAAAGGTATACCGATCCATGATCGGCTCTCTCCTTTACCTTTGCGCATCTAGGCCCGATATCGTGTTAAGTGTAGGAGTGTGTGCAAGGTACCAAGCCGCTCCTAAAGAAAGCCACTTAGTGGCGGTCAAACGAATCTTCCGATATTTGGTTCATTCCCCAAATTTTGGGTTATGGTATCCCAAGGGTTCAAGTTTCTCTCTATGTGGTTACACTGATTCAGATTGGGCTGGTGACAAAGATGATAGGAAATCAACCTCTGGTGCATGTCAATTCTTGGGCAGGTCTCTAGTGTGTTGGTCATCAAAGAAACAGAATTGTATCTCACTCTCAACCGCCGAAGCTGAATATGTTGCTGCTGCAAGTGCTTGTACACAATTGTTATGGATGAGGCAAACTTTAAAGGAATATGGTGTCAATTGTGACAAATTGCCTCTATTATGCGACAATGAAAGTGCTATCAAAATTGCTTACAATCCCGTGCAGCATACAAGAACAAAACATATAGAGATTCGCAACCACTTTATTCGGGATCATGTTGCTTGTGGTGATATTGCCCTATCCTTTGTGAGCACGAAGAACCAACTTGCTGATATTTTCACGAAGCCTCTTGATGAAGCAAGATTTTGTTATTTGAGGAATGAGCTAAATATCATAGATTCAAGGAGCTTGGCTTGACTACCCTTGCACACTCACTTGATCTTATTCATGTATTTGGTTTAGATGCGGGCATAGACATAGGGGGAGTGTGGTCCTAATTGATTGGGCCAACGCTCCCCCCATAATGCCGAAATCAAGTAAAATATTTTCCCTTAATATCATTTTGTGATATGTGGGTCATCGATGAGCATTTGTTTTGAACTCAAGATACATCTTCGCGGTGTCATGCCATGCGCTCCAACATGGTGGCTTCGGCCACCGCCCTCTTCCTAGAGAAGAGTTGGTTTCTCATGGGTCTCGTTGGATTTTCTTCTATATCTCTTGTTCTTATGGAAAACACACTCAAATTTGGCTTTTGGTTGATTTGATTCTTGCAAATTTGGGTGTGTAGTACCATCTCAGTTTGATGCTCTCAACCCAAGCCTTTCTCTCCCTCCTTGAACCATCTATTCTTGCACACAAGTCCTCTAAAACACCATCGAGGGGTTTGCTAGGTTGCTCAGGCCTGAATCTGTAATTTACAGAATTTCAGGGGGGCGGACTATCGCCTTAAGTGGGGGCGGATTATCCGCCCCGGGCGAAATCGGCCCCTTATAGGCTGGGTCGGGGAGGGCAGGCTCAAACAGAGCAGCCAGTCCTCCCCCAACCCTACCTCTGCCCCCCAGCCGCCGCCGGAGCATCCGCCTCTCCCGGAGTCGATTCGACCACCGGATTCTCCGAGCTCTCCCCGGATCTTCTTCACCTCGCCTCCGGGTATCTTCTCCTCCGCAATTTTCCTCCAATGAGTGAGGGTAACTCCCTCATCTCTCTCCTTTTGTATGGGATGCATTTTATTTGGTGGAAATCTCGTTGTAGAAGATCCTTGGTGTTGTTCCTTACATGCTAGAATCAGTAGAATTACAACCCTAGTACCCGATCTGTTTTGCCATGGTAGATCTGGGCCAATCCAGAAAATTTCTGCGGGGGGCGGATTATCCGCCCCTGCCAGGGCCGGATAATCCGGCCTGGAGATTAAACTCTGGTCAGTTTTGGTCCTGCTCCTGCAATACACATCATTGGTTATGGGTTGCATTGCTACTCTTTCTCCGTGTTTTCTCCTGGACTTGTGTGTATGCTTATCTCCATGCTATCCCTCTAATGCTTTTCACAGGTGGTTCCAAGCCGACCAAGACCTTCGTCCGTCGTTCCCGTGCCCGTTATCTCAAGCCTACTGCAGAAGGGAAGTTCATTGACGAGACCAAGGTCAGCAGAGCAGCAAGATAGGTTGAACGGATGGCAGAGGAAAGTAAGAAAACTAAGAGGACCGCATCTCGCAAGGGCAAACAGTCTCGGCCCAATTACAAGGCTATGGACAGTCTTCAGTATGCCACCATTAGCCAGACTGATTATTATGATGAGGCTGACAGTGATGGTCCCCCCGAGGACTCTGTGTTTTGGAATGCCCACTTCCGGGCTATTCATGATGATGTCTATGCTACTCTCAAGCTTCGCCCCATGCGTCCCATCAATTTGACTGAGGCTCAATCCAAGACAAGGCTCATTGAGGCATTAGATGTGACCAACAATATGGGGCTGCACCACCTCATGACTATCCAATGCAACTATGATTCCTCTGTGGTGCGGCAGTTCTTCTCGACTCTGGTGATTTGCGGTGATGAGCGTCGTACTATGAAGTGGATGACAGGGACCACCATGATTCAGTCGGACTTTCGCACCTTTGGGCAGGTTCTTGGTTATGCATTCCATGGCCGTGACACTCCTTCGGGCCACTGTATCATTTCTCCTCTGAAGCCATCCAAGGATACTGCACTTGCTCCCTGCCTTTCTTCTGATGGTGTTGCTGGTACTTTCTCTGGTCTCTCTCCCTTGTATGCCTCCCTTGTTGGCATATTTAGGGACTGCATCGCTCCTAGTGGTGGAAACAATGACAGGATCCGTGGCCACCTGGTTCCACTCCTTGCTTTTGCTCATGAGTGTGCCACTAACTCTGGATCAGCCACAGGTTACAAACTGGATGTCATGGACTATATTTATCATGAGATGACGGATGCTATGATCAACAGGCTCTCTATTCCTTATGCTCCTTTCATAATGATGCTCGTCAAGCATATGTTGCCACATGAGGATTTTGGCACTGCTCTGGATGGAATTCACAAGCCCAAGAAAATCTACAACAAGGCTTAGAAGACCCATCACCCTTCCACTGCCCCGGAGTCCTTCATGCATGATGCTCGGGCTAGTGGTCGTCGTTCCACAGTGTCCCCAATGGCACGTGAGGTTAAGCAGCTCACTTGGTTCCAGCGGCACATTCTTTGCATGGGCATTGACACTCACAAGGGCCAATATGAGGCTTACCGCAGGGATCATGAGAGGGATCACAAGCAGCAGCTTATTCTCCACCATGTCTCAGGTTCCACTGGCCATCCACCTCCTCCCACTGCTCTGAATCCGTATGCTCAGTGGAACACCTTAGGGATCAACTATGGCGAGCTCGAGAGTTGCCTCTTTCCTCCTCCACCGAGGGCACCCACTCCTCCAGCTGATGACGATGATGATGAGTATGATGAAGAGGAAGGGGACGGGAATGACTATGACGAGGATGAGGAGGAGTGATCTTCAGGGGCGTTAGCATCGCTCTTCTTCCTTTTTGGCGTTTTGATGCCAAAGGGGGAGAAGTAGTCCTATTAGGTCTCGTGGATTTGCAAGGGTCGGGCGCAAGCATCTTTCTTTCAATCGTTTTATTTGCTTGCTTGTGCCTTTTTAGCGTGTACTCATTTGCTATTTGTGTTTGATTATGTAAGACTTTGTCATGTTTCACTAAGTTTGGTACTTTGTGTGGTATTCATGGATTTTTGGATTTATCTATTGTGGATCTCACGGAATTCTGGATTTATCTATGGAGGCATATTTGATGGCATATGGAATCATGGGCCTATCTAATGTATGCATAAATATTGCTGGTATGGTTGGGATGTGCTTGGAGGCTGTCAAACAAACTATATTCTTTGGCTATATTCTCATCCCGGTGGTATGACCTTGTTTCCCAAACCACCTTGTTTCAGTTATCTTTGTTATGGAAGTTGTGTTCTCTCTAGTGTGTGTATTTGTATTCAAATGCAAATTTTAAATATGCACACATCTAGGGGGAGCGTCTTTCATTATTTAAGGTGACATTAGCCGGTTTCATTGCAAATCCTAATATTGTCATCTAACACCAAAAAGGGGGAGATTGAAAGAACATTTTATAATCCCTAGTGTTTTGTGTGTTAGATAACAATATCAAGGATTATTTAATGTGTGTTGAAGTGTTGCAGCTCTCTTTGAGAAAAAGGGAAAAGGATTCTGCCTTTGGGGGCGGATTATCCGCCCCCACCAGGGGCGGATTATCCGCCCCTCCCTCTTCCCAAGCAGGCGCAAGCCCCAGAAGGAGGGGAGTTTTGGCCGGATTTTCCGGCCCCGCCGGATAATCCACCCCTCAGGGGGCCGGATAGTCGCCCCCCCCCCTTGCTCATCGCCAAGGCGCAAGCCCCAGAGAGGGGGCGGAGTGTTGGCCGGACTTTCCGGTTTGGCCGGATAATCCGCCCCTGGAGGGGGACGGATTATACGCCCCCCCCCCCCTCCCCCCAAGATCTTCACCAAGTTTCGCAGGCGCCAGCCCCAGAGAGGGGGCGGAGTTTCCCCCGGAGAATCCGCCCTTGGGGCGGAGTTTTCCCAGGGGCGGATAATCCGCCCCAAGTGGGGGGCGGATAATCCGCCCCCAAAGTTGTGCAACGGCCAGATCTGGGGAGGGGGTATTTAAGCCAGCCTTCTCCCTCCTACCAGACCTCTTGATTCATTCGAAAAAGTTGAGATCTGATCTGCAACCTTCATCCAAGAGAGCTCCACCTAGATCCACCCAAAGGCCCCGTCCCTTGGGGAATCGAAGGAGAAGAACTCGATCTTCATCATCAGCAATCAAGCGCTTCATCTCCTCTCCATTCATTTGGAGAACCCCCGATCTAGTATTTCTTGCAAATACCTAGATCCTTGTTTTTGTTTATATTGATAAACCTTGTTCTTGTGGCAGCTTGTTGTCATCTCGGGAGTCCCCAATTCGGTTGTGGGTGTGTGCCCCGATAGTGTTGTAAAAGGCACCAGTTCCCGCCTCGAAGGGATCCAATAGTGGAGAAGGTGGATCAGGCCTCTCGTGGCGAGATCTATCGGAGAATAGGGTGAGGCCTATTGTGGCGTGGTGTTCTTAGAACCGCCCACCCCTCCAACGCAGATGTACTTCCCTTAACAAGGAAGGAACTGCGGTAAAATAAATACTTGTGTCTCCGCGTGCTCTACTACGGTTCCTTCGCTCCTCTCTTTACGTGCTTAGTAGTTAGAGTTGCATATAGGGAAATTCTCGTTGTGGCATATCTAGAGAATTTGCTTTGTGTCAAGCCTAAAATTGAAAAAGTAATTAAATTGCTTAGCACCTATTCAACCCCCCCCCCTCTAGATGCCCATACGATCCATTTCAACCACCCCTGACGCTTCATCGTCATCAGAGAATGCGCACCAGCAACGCACAAGCCTGTCATACAAGAGCCTGAACGCATCCTCCATCTTGTACGACACTAGTGGTGGTTTGCATTCTGGCCACCAAGATGTCCTCTGCCGTGACGCGCTACGGTAGGAGGGTGTAGGTGGTGAGCAGGCGCAAAAAAAACACGTCGTGGGAGGAAGGGGGGTTAGAGGGGACGCCAGTCGCCAGGTCAGCCATCGGGCCTATGGACAGAATTTCAACAAGAATAAACATCGTGGACTAAAAAACCACGTCATGGGAGTCGACTGGGTTCATCTTTTAGACGGGATCTCTAAATTTCAACAAGAATAAACGATTTCATCATGCCAGGGACCATGGATGAGCAGAGAAGCGCCAAGGACGGTGAGCTCCGGCATCACACTCGGCTCTCAATCAGACGGCGTGGGCTTCATCGAGCGGTCACGCGGCCAAACCAGTTGTGGTCATCGACATCAACATCGCCAACGAACGCAGCACGAGACACGCCCAAAAGCTCATCTTTCAGACGGGATCTCTAAATTTCAACAAGAATAAACGATTTCATCATGCCAGGGACCATGGATGAGCAGAGAAGCGCCAAGGACGGTGAGCTCCGGCATCACACTCGGCTCTCAAACAGACGGCGTGGGCTTCATCGAGCGGTCACGCGGCCAAACCAGTTGTGGTCATCGACATCAACATCGCCAACGAACGCAGGCACGAGACACGCCCAAAAGCAACTAGTCAGAGACAATAGTGAGGTCGTCAACAACTCGCACGCGATTATTTCTCTCCTGCACCTACATGAATCCGAGGTAAATAGCGAGAAGTGTGACACCAGACACGGCACTTCTGCTTTAATAGTACAGATTTTAGAGACGTACAGCACGTTAACACCTGCTAGTTGGACAAAATGGAGTATACACGAATTAGCAAGCCTCAACGAAAGCATGGAGCTGGGGAAACAACTAAATATACTCCACCCAAGTGCTAGCTAAATGGGGAAGAGAGGTTATTTCAAAACTTAATATTTACATGATTAGCTACGAAAAACGTTGTACACTTGTGCCTTTTCAAGTATAAGAGTACTCGTTTGCTTATAAAATATAAGGATACCATCGGTAATCCCAGCAGCTGAAGCTCAGTTCTACGACAAGTGCGTGGACACCGTGGCATCAGTTCTTCCCCCTCGGCGAGCCTGATTCTTTGTCTTTCTTAAAGGTCTTCTTCAGGAAGAACGCCATCGCAAGCTGAGCGCCAAGGTTTGATCGGCCTTTAGACAGACAAACGATGCTTCCAATAAGCAGAAGTCCACTTGCAATCGTTTCCCGTGTTGGCTTCTTCACTAGCTTCTTGCAGGGTGAAGTTCCGGGCGAATTCGTAGATGGAACAACAGCTGCAGCTGTATTCGCTGGAGATCGACGACTTTCATCCACGGTGGTCTGCAAGGCCTGGGGAAACTGATGCGCAAAGAGCTTCATCAGAGCAAGAACTATAAATGAAAACAGTAAAACATCCGTAGATTGTGTGGGCACAGAATTTAAGTTTTCTAAAGAATAGGCCGATGAAACTTATGAACATATTAAATCCCCCCAAAGCAATTGCACTTCCTGTATTGCTGTATTTTGAACATGGAAGCAAACAAGAGATGAATTCAAATCCGTAGATAAACTATTACATGACACCAACCTTCTTGATAAGTCTTTGCATGGTCAAAATTGATACTGACGGACCATGCTGCTGAGGATACCGGCGTAAAGCATTGTTCATTTTGCAAATATATTTCCAGATCCCCTTGGAAAAGGCCAGCTTGGCCATCTCTATGTTCATGCCATTGTCCTCATGATGCAGCACTGTGATTTGGCATGCATCTCTTCCAGGGACTGTAAGAAGTGTAAATATAAAATTACTAACAACATATATGTGACATCCTAGAATGTGTGCAGTTGAATTTTTCATGCAGACAAATTCTTGTACTTCTTCCGATCCATAATAAGTGTCGCTGATTTAGTACAAAATTGCACTAAATCAGCGACATTATTATGGATCGGAGGGAGTAACTTTGGTTGTTGATTATTGATATGTAGAAGGATTGCCGTGAAATATTTTAAATGGAACCTCGATAGATTTTTCGTGAAATATTTTAAAAATTCTGTATGTTTTTTGTTTTCTTTGCTAACATAGTTGCATCAATGTGTCATGTCAACAATGTCATGTATTTTGGAGAAGGGTAAACACAAAAACAGTAGGCTTGGTATCTATCAAGCTTGACTTACCTTTCGTAATACACCATCCTGATCTCAGAAGTCGTACTCGAACAAATTTTCTTTGTATTGGCGCAAGAGAGTGTTCACATTCCTGCAAGCATGAACATAATAAACAAGGCAATTAGGTCACGCTGCAATAGAAATAAGCTGATTCTCATTTAGGCTGCATATGGAGGAACTCAGGTGTCAATTGGGTGACAACTTGTATTTTTTCAAGAACTCTCGCTTAATTTTATTTCAAGCGACATTTTCCCCCTGACTTTGTCCGTGTCAACAAAAAATTCTGAATACCTTGACTTTTTCAGAACAGGTCTGAGTAAAATGAGAAATATGAGCAAGATGCTTCAATAAAACTTGTGTTCTCATTATTATTTGAAGCCGGTAAAGAAACAAATAATCAGTGGGAGCAGGTGCAATTAGAGAACAATTAGCAGATTTGCTTTTGCGAATTATTAGAGTTCCTTGGACGAATGGAGTTCAGGTCCTCTTAGCTCCAGCCATTGCACCTGACCTTAGTGGGTTCAATCTCATTTCAAGTGATTATTTTTCTTTTGTTCAACCTCAGTTCAAGTGATTTAATTTTTTGGGGGTTCAACCTTAGTTCAAGTGATTTTATATTTGCTATAATGGGAGTACATTATTGCTATAATACGCGTATATTCAGTCACATAGTGAATTTTCGAGTATAATGTGTAAACCAGTTGAATCTTGAATTTTCAAGTTAGCATTGAACATTTTAGATGTACCAACAGCTTCCTCAACTTAATTATGATAATTGTACATGAGCGTATGTATAGTGAGTAAATTACTGTATCTGTACAAAGACAAAGAATAATACAAGTGCAGATAACTCTCAGTTGAAAAGATATCATATAACTAATGCACAATAGTGTGAAATTGAAAAATTGTGAATGAATGCAATATGCATGGAGGGTGAGGGAGATGTGATTAACCTTGACCAAACAATAGAAAGAATTATCATTTGATTCCCAAACTCGCCATGCCAATATGTACTCTCTTGGTGTTAAAATAGGGAACTTCTTGATTGTACGCCCAATCTCAATTCCGCTATTTTCATCATACTGCAGCTGTTCATGCTTTGTCACAGTGTTATCCCACTCCATCCTATACTCATTATCCATGTAGAAGTCCCTCAAAAGCTCTGTTGAGCATCCCTCATAAGTTGTCACACTAAGATATTTAGGTGGCCCTTCCTGCATTTCAAAGCATAAGATACATATAAATAAAATTCTTAAACTATCATGGCAAGCTCTTGTTTAGAATCCAGCAACAACTCCAGGGCCCTATGAAATTCCAAGAAGACTGTAAGTCGATCAGTGATAACTCTTGCGACCATTATGGGTTCCAACTAAATGCAGATCATTATTTTCACATTTCAGGTTTCATGTAAAAAGAAAACAAATCCATTTGCCGACGAACACAAAACCAATATTCAGAGCCGGTTCGGTGGTCTTTGAGAGGTCATTAATTAATCCCACGGATCCCCGGTTATGAGGCAGTAGTTTGTGGCAAAAATCCTTAACATGTTTCTGACCTAGTATTGAACCCGACAAGATTAGTCAAAATCTGGCAAGTGCTAAGGGACACGCATGCTAGATACCAATAAGAACAATGAGAAAGAGAGAAAGGAATCAGCACTACCTTGGTCTTCTCGCACCATGCCTTGTAGGAGACCGTGTCATTCCCCATGGCGATCACAGACTCCCAACCCTCCAGCTCCGGCTCCCGGTCGCCCACCCCCAAGCTGCTCACCAGCTGTCTCAGGTCGTCCTCCGTCACAAGGCCCTCTATCCTGCGCTCCACCGAAGGCAGACGCAACACAAACAATCAGTCAAGGGACAACGGGTAAAATCAATTCGAACAGAGAAAATCGTGCCAAGGGGCAACGGGTATCTGACCAACCCTGTGCTGGAGCCGGAGGAGGGGGCGGCGGCGGTGGACGGGGAGGTCGTCGCGGCCGCGCTTTCCGGTTGGATCAGGCGTCCGCGGCGGTAGCGACGAACGAGGAGGACGGAGAGATGGGAGACGAGGAGCAGGAGGAGCGCCGCGGCGGTGGCCCAGCCGCCGCCACGGGCCGTGGGGCGCCAGAGCTCGGTGGCGCCGAGGAGGATTTCCAGCGGCGGCATGGCCGCTTCCAGGTACGGAAGCGCGCTCGGGCCGGAGGACTCGGTCGGTGCCGCGCTGTTGGTGCTGTATTCCAGGCCGGCCCGGTTTTGCTCAATCGAGGGGTTTCCCCCCTTGTTCCTAGGTGATAGGGGGGAGAAAGCGAGGAGGTTACTAAAAATTGGAGA
The DNA here is from genome assembly GCA_910589765.1 of Avena atlantica. Taxonomy (NCBI): domain Eukaryota; kingdom Viridiplantae; phylum Streptophyta; class Magnoliopsida; order Poales; family Poaceae; genus Avena; species Avena atlantica. Next base: position 136,526,481 of record OU342739.1, read on the forward strand.
AAAAGAGGAAAAAGGGAGAGGTGGGCAGCTGTACTCGGATAATCGTCACAAATAATGTGAGAGGCTGGGGGTTTATGCTCACTTTTTTTAGCTTGATGGAAAAGAAAGGAGCCCTTAGTGGTCAAGGTTTTATCAAGGGTTCACATCCGTGTCATTTTCTTTTAGCAAGGGTTCACATGAAGATGTATTAAATTATGTAATGAAGTTTCTAATGTGAATCCTCCTAAATGATCCATATAGTCGAGAGAAGCCACATATATTCTGTTTTTTCTTGTTCTAGAACTCGCTAGTGAAGGATACCAATTCTTCCAAGGGGGAATAAGGATAAGGATTTTTGGATCATCCTTTGACGGGCATCGAGTCCAATCTCGCAGCTCATACCTTCTAAAGACACCCGACGAAGGAATCAAAACTCCATTAGCCAGGAATGAAAATCAATTCCATATGCCATTTGTAAGTCTCCTATCCGAACTTTTTAGGCGTGACCTTTGGTCTCTTTCGCCGGGCGAACTAAAGCAAGAGAAGCACCGGGCCCTTCATCTACCTTACTATGCCTCCCCACATGTCTTTACTCAAAAAATTTACCTGTAAATTGTGTTTTGTATATTAGATCAAGAACTTGTATCGAAAAGTTTATTCTTAGTAAAAGTTTAGTGGTCAAGGTTAAATCTTGAATACCCACAAAAGAAAAGGTTCAATCTTAAAGAAAGTGTTAGTGTCTATAACATCATCTACTTTTCATACTCCCTCCGTTCTAAAACGTGTTTCAGAGCATATCCATCAGATGCACTAAAATGCGTATGTGCTAAAAATTGTTGAGTTAGCACGCGGCCGGCCAAAACTAGTGCTCCAGCGGGCGGGCAAAACTAGCGCTTCAGTAGTCGCTGTAAAGTAGCGTGTATGATAAAAAATTGACGCACTGCAATTTGCGCTATCACACGCCATATATCCGGCGCTCGCATTACATCGCGCGGAAAATGTCAACGAGTGCACAAACGCCCAGCTACCGTTGAAAACTTCGCGCACGCGTTTGACGAACTCCATTTCCCCACCTACTCGGGCGCCGTTGTCTCCGATTCCGCGTCGCCGCCGCTTCCGGCGCTAGACCTGTGGCGTCGTTGTCGACCTTCTGCCGCCGCGCCGTCCCGGGAGCCACCGCCGCTGCGCCACCGTTGACATGGTTATACCCCGCGGATACACGACCTCAGCATACCTAGTCCGGACCAAGGAAGGCCCACGGCAAATATACGCCGTCCCATGAAGACTTTCGGGTGGCCAAGGCCCATGACGCCTTCAGACCCTTGGAGAGCAAGACTAGTGTAGATAAGAAATTCAAAGGGGTAAACCCTAGAACCTGTAACCGACTAGATCTGTGCCCGGGACCTGCCTAAATCTATATAAAGGCCAGGAGGGCACGACCTAGATCTTTGACCTCATACTTTTTGCATAGACACCTCCACGCCAGATTGCATCTGTGCACCCCTGTAATCATCGGTTCCGCCGTAATCAAGAGCAGACAAGCAGGAGTAGGGTTTTCCCTCCGGGGGCCTGAACCTGGGTAAACCTCGTGTCCCGTGTTGCTTGTTTGCTAACCGTTCCGCGATCTCCAGCATCCCCATCTTCTCCAAAACCCAAGTCCATAACAATGGGCATTGACGAGATCAAACCTCGTCAATTGGCGCCATCTGTGGGAACTAGGGACGCTGATTGTGCGATCGTGACGGTCCCAACCCGAGCGATCTACAACTCTGCGGTGACGGAGAGTCACCTCCTCTTCGGCGCTTTCAACTTCACCGCCCACTCACCGGCCACCATGAAGGACTTCGAGCCCGTAGGCGACGGACTCGAGATCCTATTCGGGAGTTTCTGCTTCCACGTGGGGCAGACCGGCACCCTCCGCCTCCCAGAGCGGGTGACCCTACCATCAATCAGGCCCGCTTCATGGGCCCCACACCCTGTGCTACGCACATCATCATCAACAGATGAGTCCTACGACAGCAGCAGCTGCAACTCCGATCTGTGCGATCCGCCATCGGATGAAGGGACCTACGGTTCCGGATCCGAAAGTTGCGGCAGCAGCGGACCAATCTACGAGCGCTACCAATGCGCCGTAGTCATCCAGGGCGACGTGGATCAGTAAGCGCCCAACCCGCCTCCCAACCCGCCACCTAACCCGCAGGACCGAAACGGCGGGAACAGAAGAAGCCAGTCCCTCCCACACGAAGGGGACAACGCCGGCCAGGTTATCCGCCTTAGCAAAGAAGGATGGGCCCAGGCACGCGCCGCCGTGGCGGGTAGCACGATCCTGCCTGCAGATGCCTCACGGGACCTACTGATGGCATACCACTTGCTCCTGATCGAGGAGCACAAGAAGCAGGTCAAGATGCAAGAGGTTCTTGACAAACACAAGCAAGCAGCCTCAGAATCCAGCGCGCGACGAGCTGCGCTCTCCGCCATGGGCATCGGCTCCAGCTCAAACGGCAACCACGGCAACAAACATCGCTCCCGGATGGAGAACATGGACCCCAAGGAGCGTCGTGAGGTGACCCGAACCCTGGACACATCCTTCATGGAGATGGATGCCGATGGCAACATCATCCCGAAGACGCCGCAAGCTGCGATCATGGCAGCCACCGCATACCTCGCGTCCCACCCACCTCCGGAGGGGGACCCAAAAAGAGCCATGCACAAGTCCGCACTCACCAGACTCGGACTCGTCGGAGCTGCGCTCCATCAAGAAGCTCCTATGGAGCCGAAGAAGAAAGCTACGGTCAGGTTCGACCGCAGCCCCACTCCTTCATCCGAAGAAGAGGACCATGACCTTCCTCGAAGGAACAAGAGCTCACGCCATCGCAGCCGCGATTACGATGCCAGAGACACGCTCACACAGCGCAAAATCGACAAAGCACGAGCCAAGCGCGCATGCTCGTCTGAATCCGAGAATGACGAAGACGAAGGAGAACTCTGCGGGGCCCGGTGCTTCAGCAGATCTGTCTGACGGACACGGATGCCGTGAAATTTCAAGCTTCCTTCGGATACTCCGAAGTTCGACGGCACACAGGACCCCAAGGCGTGGCTCAGCGACCACCTGTCATCCATCAAGCTACACGGTGGAAACAAGGAAACCGCCATGCAATGCCTTCAGCTGCAGCTGACAGGCGCAGCTCGGATCTGGCTTAGCAACCTATCTTCAGGATCCATCCGAAGCTGGGAGGAGCTAGCTTATAGTTTCATCCGAAACTTCAAAGGCACCAGCAAGAGGCCCGCCTCGATCGAGGAGTTGCGAGCCTGCATTCAACGAACGGGCGAATCCATTCGCTCGTACATACTGCGCTGGTCCAACACCAAGAACTTTGCGGCACACATCTCCGAAGAAAGGGCCATCGACGCCTTCAAGGACGGCGTCAAGCGCCAGGACTTCAAGGAAGAACTTGGGCGCGTCAAGCCCAAGACACTCGACCACCTCATGGACATCGCTAACAGGTGGGCCGACGGCGAAGATTCCGTCCACCGGGCACAATCGGAGGAAGAGGACGATTACGGCTGACGAAGGGAGCGCCGTAGTAAGAGGAGATCGCGCGTCTACGATGATCGCGATGGACCCGACATGGTCGCGGCCGGCTACGCTGATCGCCGCAACGACGCCAACCGCAACAGCGGCGGTTACCGCGGAGGCAACTTCCGCGACGGAGGACGCCCAGCACAGTCGTGGCAGCTCCGCGGTCGCGATGATGGACCCTCAGCATACGAAAAACTGTCGGGTCCATGCACCATCCACTTCTACATCGACAAGCAGGATGGTAGAAGAAGGCAAGCCACATGCTCAAGGACTGCCGCGAGTTCCAGAAGCTTAGCGAAAGCATGGTTCAGATGAGGCAGCAAGCTCCACTCCCTGGATTTGGGAATGCACCTGCACCAGGATAGATAGCACATGGAGCTCCTCCACCGCCACCTGTAGGAGGCCCGAACCAACCAGTCGCACCAGCACAGAACAACGTTGGGCACGGGTATCCCCCGCCGAAAGGAGCACTGATGATCTAGAAGGGGCTCCCAACGAATAGGGTGTAGAAGAAAATCACCCGCCAGATCAACCTGGCCGTGACAGCTCCACCCGCCATCCCTGAGTACCTCAGCGGATCGGAGTCCTACATCACGTTCAGCCGTTCGGATCACCCTTGCCAGGTCCCTCGCCCAGGTCATGTTGCCCTGGTGCTGGAGGCGCAGATCGGAGGTTTCGAGATGAGCCTCGTCTTCATGGACGGCGGCAGTGGCATCAACCTGATGTTCGCAAGCACTCTAGCAGCAATGCGGATCCCGCTGTGCAGCCCGGAATAGTCAGACACAACGTTCCATGGCATCGTCCCAGGGAAGGGCATATTCCCCCTGGGAAAGATATGGCTCGACGTCATCTTCTACAAACCGGATAACTTCCGATGCAAGCGGCTCGAGTTCGAAGTGGTGGACTGGCCATCACAATACCACGCCATCCTCGGGCGTGTAGCATTCGCAAGGTTCCTGGCAGTACCACACTACGTGTACCTGCTACTAAAGATGCCAGGACCCAGGGGAGTCATCACGGTCCACGGGAGCTTCACCCGATCGGACCACTGCGACAGGGACTTCAACAGAATCTCCTAGTCATTCGGCATGCAAGAGGAGCTCGTAAGGCTCCGCGAGGTGACAGACAATGGGGCACCCCCAGTCGCAAGGCAAAATGCACCTGATATGTCCTTCGACTCCACCGTCAACACAAAGAAGGTGCAGGTCCACCCGGCGGATGCCTCCAAGACGGCGTTGATCGCCAATGATCTCAGCCCCGCATAGGAAAGCACGCTCGTCGAATTCCTCCGTGAGCACTGGGAAATCTTCGCCTGGTGTCCTGCGGACATGCCAGGAGTTCCCAGGGAATTCGCCGAGCATGCACTCAACGTCTTTCCAGACACCAAGCCAATCAAGCAGTCCATCCGGAGACTGTCTGAGCCCCGGGCCGAAGCCATAGGGATTGAAGCCAACAGACTACTCACTGCAAACTTCATCAGGGAGATTAAGGAAAGCGAGTGGCTCGCAATACTGTGATGGTCCCCAAAAAGTACACGGACATCCTGCGGATGTGCGTGGACTTCACATCGCTGAACAAGCACTGCCCAAAGGACCACTTCCCTCTCCCTCGGATCGATCAGATCATCGATTCGACTGCAGGATGCGAGAAGCTCTCCTTCCTTGACGCCTACTCAGGCTACAACCAGATTCGACTCAAAGTCGAAGATCGGGAGAAAATGGCGTTCATCACGCCGTTCGGGGTGTTCTGCTACAACACAATGCCCTTCGGGCTAAAGAACGCAGGTGCCACGTTGAAAGGATCGTATGGGCACCTAGAGGGGGGGTGAATAGGTGCTACTTCAAATTTTCTTCTTTTCAAATTAAGGTTTGACAATAAGGTAAATTCTCTAGATAATGCAACTACGGTGAATTTACCTATATGACAAAAAGCAAGAGCTATCACAACACAAAGAAGTAACAAGTAAGTAAGGTGCGGTAAAGGATAGAGGTAACCGAAAAGTGGACACGGAGACACAAGGATTTGTTTCCCGTAGTTCCTTCCTTTTGAGGGGAAGTACGTCTACGTTTGGAGAGGGGGTGGTTTCAAACCACCAACGCCACAAGAGGCCTCCCTTGTTCTCCGATGAATCTCACCCCAATGGGATCGATTCACCTTCCACTATATCGGCAACCTTCAAGGTGGAAGCCGACACCGTTACAAGTTTGGGGCACACATCCACAACTTAATCGGAGGCTCCCAAATACAAGCAAGCTGTCAAAGCAATCAAATACAAGCTTGTAAGAACAAAAACTCGAGCTAGGGTTTCCAACAAAACACTAGAGCAAAGGGGGCCTCAATGAAATGAGGGGGAAATGAAGATCTCTTTTGGTGAAGTAGTAGATCGGGGACTCCTCCTTCGAATCCCAAAAGATCAAGGACTTTGGGTGGTTGGATGATGAGATCTTGCGAATTTGAGTGGCTCCAATGGACTCCAATGGTGGGCAATGACTTTAATGTGCTGAGCCATTTGTCCCAAGGTAGGTGGAGGGGTATTTATACCCCTCCACGAAATAGGTGGCCGTTGGAGCATTAAATGACCGGTAGTACCGGTACTCAAGCGGTAGTACCGCTTGCAAGCGGTACTACCGGTCCAGTACCGGACCAAGTACCGGTGGAGACCTTGTCCTTGCAGAAATCTTCAGTCTTGGGCGGTACCCCCTTGCGGTACTACCCCCAAGCGGTAGTACCGGACATTGTCAGTGGTACTACCGGTTCGAGCGGTAGTACCGGTCCCAAGTACCGCTTGGTACTGACCAAAATGGAGAGGGGAGGGTGCTAGTCAGTATGCAGCGGTACCGATGAGCGGTACACCCGCCTCAAGCGGTAGTACCGCTTATACCAAGCGGTACTACCGGTTGGGCCGGTAGTGCCGCTCCGTGGTACCGGTGGGTACTGACTAGTACTCACCCTTCTCTCTTTTGATCGGTGCCAACCGGTACTAGAACCGGTAGTACCGGTGTCAAGCGGTAGTACCGGTTGCAGGTCCGGTACTACCGGTTGACACAGAAGTTTTGCAAGGGGAAAACTGCTATGCCATGACTTGTGCCTTCTTTTGTCAATCCTGTGATAAACTTAGTACACGGTTAAATCGATAAATGTATGGTTATCAAACATCAAAATCAGAGGGATTAGAAAAATGCTCTTTCAATCCCCCCTTTTTGGTGTTTGATGACAATACACTTTTGCAGGATGATTTTAACAATAGGCAACAGAGATTTGTAAACTAAAGAAGATACTCCCGCTAGATGTGAAGAGACAAATCTCCCCCTCTATTTTACAAACCCAACATGGGTGCACAAGTATGGAAACTAGCATTTGAAGACTTACCTTTGCCCAAAACATGTGATGAGGAATAAATAGACAATAGGTATTGCATAACATCACAAGATGGTGAAGGGTTTCGCGGCATAGTAAATCAAAATTTTCTACGGAGCGAACAGAGGGAAAGCCAAGATCTAATCTAGGAGATGCAAACAACGAGAGAGATTGGATTAGATCTTCATACCCTTGAAGATTCGCACAGCGGAACGTTCGTCGGAACGTGGGTGATGTAGTCGTACTCGCTTCTCCTCCTCGCGATCCGATCCGATCTAGCACCACAAGTGGCGGTGCCTCCGTGAGATGCACACGTGCAGCACCTCGACGTCTCCTCCTTCCTCGGACCAGCGAGTATGGTGGAGAGATAGATTGGATCTACAGCACGACGGCGTGGTGTATATGGTGGAGAATTTCTGCTGCAGGGCTTCGCCTACAAACAGTCGGGAGGGAGAGAGGAAGCTAGCAAGGCTGCTAGGGCTTGGAGGAAGGTGTGTATGGGGAGGGGGCGCACCACCCCTCTATATATAGAGGGGGGGAGGCCAGCCCTTGCCCCTCCTCCAAGCCTATCTCTAGTTTAAACAATTTAAACTCTCCCTTATCTAGAAATCCTATCTCTAGTTTAAACGATTTAAACTCTCCCTTATCTAGAAATCCTATCTCTAGTTTAAACGAGTTTAAACTTATCCAGGATCGGTTGGGACCTATGGGGCCTTCTGCCCCTGGCCCAATGCGGCCAGGACACTCCCTCGTAGGCCCATGCCCCCTCCCGGAAGGTGGGGCCACGTTGGTCCCCTTCCGGAAGGTTCTAGAAGCTTCCGGTACAATACCGATTAACCCGGAACAATTCCGAACTCCAAAAACTGCACTGCCTTATATGAATCTTATTCTCCGGACCATTCCGGAACCTCTCGTGATATCCCGGATCCCATCCGAGACTCCGAACAAAAATTCATAAACCAATTATCCAATCTATCCTAGCGTCGAGACACGTTAAGTGTGTGACCCTGCGGGTTCGAGAATATGTAGACATGATCTTCTATCAATAATCAACAGCGGGGTCTGGGCACCCATATTGACTCCCACACATTCATCGATGATCATATCGGATGAACCACGATGCCAGGATTCAATCAATCCCATATATATATTCCCTTCGTCTCGCGATATTTTACTTGCCCGAGATTCGATCGTCGGTACCGTCATACCTAGTTCAATCTCGTTCACAGCAAGTACTTTACTCATTCCGTAATCCGATATCACTTTGTGATTAACTCCTTAACCACATGCTTGCAAGCAGTGTTGATATCGATTACCGAGTGGGCCCGAAGTATATCTCTCCGACTTGGGAGGGACAAATTCCATCTCGATACATACAACCCAACAGATACTTTCCGATCACCTGAGAGACACCTTTATGATCACCCTCTCATAGGATGACGTTTGATGACCTCAAAGCTTTCTTCCGATACCAGGGAGTTGCATTATCTCATGGTCTAAGGAATACAATATTTGACATAGGAAAAGCTTCGCAAAGACGAACACGATGACACGATCTAATTGCTCTACTTTGTTTGGGTCTATCCACCATATCATTCTCCCAATGATATGATCTCATTATCAATTGACAACTCATGTCTATGGTTAGGAAACCTTAACCATCATTGATCAATGAGCTAGTCCATAGAGGCGTACTAGGGACACGGTGTTGTTCACAAACCACACAAGTATTAAAGTTTCCGCTTAATACAATTCTAGCATGGAATATAAACTTTATCATGAACAAGAATTATAATAATAACATCTTTATTATTGCCCCTAGGGCATAATTCCAACAGTCTCCCACTTGCACTAGAGTCAATAATCTAGTTTACATCTGGCAACAATCTCACACCCATGGCACTGAGGTGTTGATCATGTTTTACACGTGGAAGAGGTTTAGTCAATGGATCTGCGACATTCAGATCCGTATGTACTTTGCTAATCTTCGGATCTCCATCTGTTATATAATCTCGGATTATATGAAACTTGCGGTTGATATGCTTGGTCTTTGGATGATATCTTGGTTCCTTAGCGAGTGCTATGGCGCCAGTGTTGTCACACAATATCTCCAGTGGGTCCAATGCACTTGGAACCACGCCAAGCTCAGTGATGAAGTTTCTGATCCAAACTCCTTCACTTGACGCTTCTGTAGCAGCCATGTATTCCGCTTCTACTGTAGATCCCGCGATCACACTTTCCTTGCAGCTTCTCCAGCTCACAGCTCCTCCATTCAAAATATAAACGTATCTTGTCTGAGATTTAGAATCATCCTTGTCGGTGTCGAAACTAGCATCGACGTAACCTTTTACGACAAGCTGTTCATCACCCCCATAGACTAAGAACATTTCTTTAGTTCTATTTAGGTACTTTAGGATGTTCTTCACGGCTGTCCAATGTTCCACTCCTGGATCACTTTGATATCTGCTCGTCAAACTAAGAGCATTGGACACATCCGGTCTAGTACACAGCATGGCATACATGATGGAACCTATGGCCGAGGCATAAGGCACTTTGCTCATAGCTTCCCTATCATTTACCATAGCTGGACACTGAGCCTCGCTCAATATCTTACCTGACAACATAGGCACTGAACCTTTCTTTGCCTTATCCATTCTGAACCTTTTCAGAACTTTGTCTAGGTATGTACTTTGGCTTAAAGCTATCAGGCGTCTTTGTCTATCTCTATAGATTTTGATGCCCAATATATAAGCAGCTTCACCTAGGTCTTTCATTGAAAAACACTTGTTCAAATAACTCTTCACATCGTTAAGCATGTTGATGTCATTTCCGATAATCAATATGTCATCCACATACAGTACCAGAAACGTCACCGAGCTCCCACTCACTTTCTTGTAGATGCAAGATTCGTAGCAATTTGGAACAAATCCAAAGCTCTTGATCACTTGATCAAAACGAAGGTTCCAACTCCGAGATGCTTGCTTCAGTCCATAAATGGAACGCTGAAGTTTGCATACTTTACTAGCATCCTTAGGATCGACAAAACCTTCAGGTTGCATCATATACAACTCTTCATCAATGTTGCCATTGAGGAAAGCAGTCTTGACATCCATCTGCCATATTTCATAATCATGAAACGCAGCAATTGCTAATAAAATCCGAATGGACTTAAACATCGCTACGGGAGAGAAAGTCTCATCGTAGTCAACACCTTGAACTTGTCGAAAACCTTTTGCGACAAGCCGTGCTTTATAGACGGTAACATTACCATCCGCGTCCGTTTTCTTCTTGAATATCCATTTGCACTCAACGGCCTTTCGGTCGCTAGGAGGATCCACCAAAGTCCATACTTGGTTTTCGCTCATGGATCCCAATTCGGATTTCATGGCTTCCAGCCATTTCTCAGAGTCTGGGCTCATCATCGCTTCCTCATAGTTCGTAGGTTCACTGTCTTCTACCAACAAGATAGTCAAGACAGGGTTGCCGTACCACTCAGGAGGGGCACGCGACCTTGTCGACCTGCGACGTTTAGTAGCAGCATCGTCCGAAGCTTCATGATCCTTGTCATTAGCTTCCTCTATTGTTGGTGCAGGCGGCACTGGAACAATTTCAGGTGCTGCGCTACTCTCCAATTCAAGAGAAGGTTCAATAACCTCGTCTAGCTCTACTTTCCTCCCACTCACTTCTTTCGAGAGAAACTCCTTCTCACGAAAGGAACCGTTCTTTGCGACAAACACGTTGCCTTCGGTTCTGTGATAGAAGGTATACCCAATAGTTTCCTTAGGGTATCCTATGAAGACGCATTTCTCCGCTTTGGGTTCGAGCTTGTCCGACATCAACTTCTTGACGTAAGCTTCGCATCCCCAAACTTTAAGAAACGACAACTTAGGTTTAGCACCAAACCACAGTTCATACGGTGTCGTCTCAACGGATTTAGATGGAGCCCTATTTAAAGTGAATGCAGCGGTTTCTAATGCATAACCCCAAAATGATAACGGCAAATCAGTAAGAGACATCATCGATCGGACCATATCTAATAGGGTTCGATTCCGGCGTTCAGACACACCATTGCGTTGTGGTGTTCCGGGTGGCGTGAGTTGCGAAACAATTCCGCTTGCTTTAAGATGCGTGAGAAAATCATAACTCAAATATTCGCCCCCACGATCGGATCGTAAAAACTTAATCTTTCTGTTACGATGGTTCTCCACTTCATTCTGAAATTCTTTGAACTTTTCAAATGTTTCAGATTTATGTTTCATTAAATAGATATACCCATATCTACTTAAGTCATCGGTAAAAGTGAGGAAATAGCGATATCCACCGCGCGTCGAAACACTCATCGGTCCGCATACATCGGTATGTATGATTTCCAACAAGTCCGTTGCTCGCTCCATCATACCGGAGAACGGGGTTTTGATCATCTTGCCCATGAGGCATGGTTCGCATGTGTCAAATGATTCAAAATCAATAGACTCCAAAAGTCCATCAGAATGGAGTTTCTTCATGCGCTTTACTCCAATATGACCTAGACGACAGTGCCACAAATAAGTAGTATTATCACTATCTACTTTGCATCTCTTAGCCTCAATGTTATGGATGTGTGTTTCATCCCTTTCGAGATTTAGAAGAAATAAACCATTCACAAGAGGTGCATGACCATAAAAGATGTTACTCATATAAATAGAACAACCATTATTCTCCGATTTAAATGAATAACCGTCTTGCAATAAACACGATCCGGAAATGATGTTCATGCTCAACGCAGGCACATAATAACATTTATTAAGGTTTAAAACTAATCCCGCAGGTAAAACTAAGGAGAGCGTGCCGACGGCCATCACATCAACTCTTGATCCGTTGCCAACGCGCATCGTCACCTCATCCCTCGCAAGCCGCCGTCTATTCCGTAGCTCCTATTTCGAGTTACAAATATTAGCAACTGAACCGGTATCAAATACCCAGGCACTACAACGAGGGCTAGTAAGGAAAACATCAATAACATGTATATCAAATATACCTTTGATGGTGCCAGCCTTCTTGTCCGCTAAGTACTTCGGACAGTTGCGCTTCCAGTGACCCCTGTCCTTGCAATAGAAGCACTCAGTGTCCGGCTTAGGACCAGACCTGAGCTTCTTCTCAGCAGGGGCATTGTGCTTGCCGCCGCCCTTCTTGAAGGGCTTCTTTGCTCCCTTACCTTTCTTAAAGGAGGGCTTGTTGACCATCAACACATGATTATCCTTCTTGATGTCCACTTCCGCAACCTTCAGCTTTGCGAAGAGCTCGGTGATCGTATCAGTGGAACCAATCTGATTATGAGTCACTACAAAACTTTTGTAGCTGGGAGGGAGTGATTGCAGAACCCTGTCAATCTTGAGCTCCTGTAGAATCGTGCATTCCAGTTGCTCAAGGCGTTGAGTGTAGCCCGACATCTTTATGGCGTGCTCACTAACGGAACTCCCTTCCTCCATCTTGCAGTTAAAGAACTTCTCAGAGATCTCATATCTCTCAGAACGGGCTTGAGTCTGAAACATGGTTTTCAGCTCCTCGAGAATCTCAAAGGGCCCGGGATAGGTTTCAAAACGATTTTGAAGCTCCGGTTCCATAGCAAACAACATGGTGCTCTTAATCACACCATAATCATCTTTGAGCGACTGATAGACAGCTTTCTCATCAGCCGGCGCAGTTGCAGCAGGGGGGTTACCTAACGCTTTCTTAAGGACATAGTCCTTTTGTCCGCCAGATAGAATGATTCTTAGATTGCGGAACCAGTTGGTGAAGTTAGACCCATTGTTTCTAAGCTTTTCTTTCTCAGCAAAAACGTTGAAGTTGAAGTTGGACTTGGCCATTGGATCTACAGTATTTGCAAGTACAATTTAGACTATGTTCATGATAAATAGTTCAACTTAATCAAATTACTAGATGAACACCCACTAAATTCAACATCCCTCAAGTTGTTTAGTGAACACGATCCAAATTCACCACACCTAATCCGATCATCACGAGAAGAGATGTGGTTTCAATGGTGGACAACGAAGTGTCGATCATATCATTCATATGACTCATGCTTAACCTTTCGGTTCTTGTGTTCCGAGGCCATGTCTGTACATGCTAGGCTCGTCAAGTTAGACCCAAGTATTTCCGCGTGTGCAAAAACTGGCTTGCACCCGTTGTATGTGAGCGTAGAGTCTATAGCACCCGATCATCACGTGATGCTTGGACACGACGAACTTTCGCAACGGTGCATACTTGGGGAGAACACAGTTTTTATCTTGATCTTTAAGTGAGGAATCATCTTATAATGCTACCGTCGCGATCTAAGCATGATAAGATACATAAAAGGATAAACATCACATGCATATAACTTTATGTGACATGGTATAGCCAATCTTCGCGCAATGATCTCCATCTTGTGCGTTCCGGCATGATCTCCATCACTCCACCATGATTGCCTCCACCACGAATAGCAACTACAACTATTGCTAACTACTTAGCGATAAAGTAAAGCTATTACATGGCGTATAAGAAGTTGACTCGCAGGTCATACACAATTATAAAGACAACCATATGGCTCCTGCCGGTTGTGTACTCATCGACATGCAAGTCGTGAAACATTACAAAACATGATCATCGCATACAATATACACATCACATCTTGGGCCATACCATATCACAGAAAACACTCCCTGCAAAAACAAGTTAGACGCCTCTACTTTGTTGTTGCATGTTTTACGTGGCTTATGGGAGTAGATGCTAAGAACGATTCTTACCTACGGAAAGCCACAACGGTGATATTATGGTTGCCAAACTCCGGTGTTAATCCCATGACAACTATAGTGAGAGAAACTGACATCCACCAGCCGCATGTGTGGAACAAGCCACACGTCAAGTGCGGAGCCGGTCTCGCGAGCGACGTCGCGTAAGGTTGGCCTGGACCGCTTCAATCTCACTATCCCGCGTCATAAGAAGAACACAAACAAGAGGCTTGCAACAGAAAACATCAACGCCCGCAACAACCATGTTGCGTTCTACTCGTGAAACACATCTACGCATAGATCTAGCTCTGATACCACTGAAGGGTTTCGCGGCATAGTAAATCAAAATTTTCTACGGAGCGAACAGAGGGAAAGCCAAGATCTAATCTAGGAGATGCAAACAACGAGAGAGATTGGATTAGATCTTCATACCCTTGAAGATTCGCATAGCGGAACGTTCGTCGGAACGTGGGTGATGTAGTCGTACTCGCTTCTCCTCCTCGCGATCCGATCCGATCTAGCACCACAAGTGGCGGTGCCTCCGTGAGATGCACACGTGCAGCACCTCGATGTCTCCTCCTTCCTCGGACCAGCGAGTATGGTGGAGAGATAGATTGGATCTACAGCACGACGCCGTGGTGTATATGGTGGAGAATTTCTGCTGCAGGGCTTCGCCTACAAACAGTCGGGAGGGAGAGAGGAAGCTAGCAAGGCTGCTAGGGCTTGGAGGAAGGTGTGTATGGGGAGGGGGCGCACCACCCCTCTATATATAGAGGGGGGAGGCCAGCCCTTGCCCCTCCTCCAAGCCTATCTCTAGTTTAAACAATTTAAACTCTCCCTTATCTAGAAATCCTATCTCTAGTTTAAACGATTTAAACTCTCCCTTATCTAGAAATCCTATCTCTAGTTTAAACGAGTTTAAACTTATCCAGGATCGGTTGGGCCCTATGGGGCCTTGTGCCCCTGGCCCAATGCGGCCAGGACACTCCCTCATAGGCCCATGCCCCCTCCCGGAAGGTGGGGCCACGTTGGTCCCCTTCCGGAAGGTTCTAGAAGCTTCCGGTACAATACCGATTAACCCGGAACAATTCCGAACTCCAAAAACTGCACTGCCTTATATGAATCTTATTCTCCGGACCATTCCGGAACCTCTCGTGATATCCCGGATCCCATCCGAGACTCCGAACAAAAATTCATAAACCAATTATCCAATCTATCCTAGCGTCGAGACACGTTAAGTGTGTGACCCTGCGGGTTCGAGAATATGTAGACATGATCTTCTATCAATAATCAACAGCGGGGTCTGGGCACCCATATTGACTCCCACACATTCATCGATGATCATATCGGATGAACCACGATGCCAGGATTCAATCAATCCCATATATATATTCCCTTCGTCTCGCGATATTTTACTTGGCCGAGATTTGATCGTCGGTACCGTCATACCTAGTTCAATCTCGTTCACAGCAAGTACTTTACTCGTTCCGTAATCCGATATCACTTTGTGATTAACTCCTTAACCACATGCTTGCAAGCAGTGTTGATATCGATTACCGAGTGGGCCCAAAGTATATCTCTCCGACTTGGGAGGGACAAATTCCATCTCGATACATACAACCCAACAGATACTTTCCGATCACCTGAGAGACACCTTTATGATCACCCTCTCATAGGATGACGTTTGATGACCTCAAAGCTTTCTTCTGATACCAGGGAGTTGCATTATCTCATGGTCTAAGGAATACAATATTTGACATAGGAAAAGCTTCGCAAAGACGAACACGATGACACGATCTAATTGCTCTGCTTTGTTTGGGTCTATCCACCATATCATTCTCCCAATGATATGATCTCATTATCAATTGACAACTCATGTCTATGGTTAGGAAACCTTAACCATCATTGATCAATGAGCTAGTCCATAGAGGCGTACTAGGGACGGTGTTGTTCACAAACCACACAAGTATTAAAGTTTCCGCTTAATACAATTCTAGCATGGAATATAAACTTTATCATGAACAAGAATTATAATAATAACATCTTTATTATTGCCTCTAGGGCATAATTCCAACAGATGGATCCACAGAAATAAATCACATAGTCGCATAAGATGGATCCAACCACAAAGTTTCACACACGACATAAACACATAGTAGTCTCACACATAGAATAGAGAGAAATCGAAGTTCACAAGCAATAAAAAGGATCAAAGAGAAGAGCGAGCTTGTGACTTCCCATGCAACACCCGTGCCCTAAAGTGCAACTTCTCCCCCTTTGGCATCAAGACGCCAAAAAGGGACAAGTGCAGAGCTAACGCCCCAAAGATCAATCATCATACTCCTCCTCCTCCTCCTCCTCATCCTCAAGATCCTCCTCATCTTCATATGTTGGTGGGGCGCGGTGCGAGGAAGAGACATCATCGTCCCAACGGCTGTGCTGAGAAATCCACTGATCCTCTGGAGTGATATTGTTCTCGGATCCCTCGGAGATGGTCAACCCTTGAGCAGACATGAGCTCCTTCTGACGAGCACAGGCTTTCTTTGCAGACACGTGCGCCTCATACATACGCTTCTGGTTGTCAACCTGGAAGCAGAAGATCTTCTTGAGCTTGACCTCCATCCTTTTGGCCCAAGAGGGCTTGGCGTGCTTGCGGCGAGAGATCTCAAAGTCATTGTCATGACCACTGTCAGCATGCTCAGAGTCATCCTCATCCTCATCCTCCTCACCTGGTGCAGCGCTAGGTTTGGCATGAACCTTGATCTTGAGTGCCTTTGGCTTGTGCACAACAAGAGAGCGAGTGGAGAGCGTCCGAGCAACGACGGGGCACTTGGACACAATGAGGGCCATAATGTAAGGCGCAAAAGGTGGAACCCTCCGAGTGTGATCAGAGGCAACCATCTCATTCCAAATGTAGTCTGTCACATCAAGAGGTTGACCGGTTTATCTGTTGAGGAAGGTGTTGAACAGCAAGTCAACGGAGAAGCCATGTATCTCGTCCTTGTTGCCCGCACGAGGAGCCTCAGTCTCACGGAAAATGCGATGGAGAATGTCATAAGTGGGGAGGATATCCTTGATTTTACCAGCAATCCCACGGCCTCGAATATACAAAGGTCGGAGAACATCCTTTTTGGAGGGATTCTCCCGCATGTGGCAGCGGAAACCACAAGGGACATCCCGACCGCGATCCTCATACCTCAATATGGCAGCAAACTCCGCAAGCGTAGCCTCCTTGACAGCACCTTGAGTCATCCATGTAATCTTCCAATTGCGGCCAGTGTGGAAGTGAGCAGTGGCATAAAACTGGCAGATGAGCAGGGGATCATAGTCATGCTGAAACTGCATAATGGGGAGCATACCAAGGTTTGAGCAGATTTCCTTAGCTTCACCAAAGTAGTCAGAGTTCTTGTCAATGTGGCCCAAGTCAATCCACTGCTGAGGCACCACCAGCTGGGTATTGGTCATAAGAACCTCATGGTACACACACTCTTGGAAGTCATCATAGAAAAGACTGTCCGCCCTTAACGCGCTCCTGCTGTGAGAGTATGCATTGTCCAGACGGAGAGCCCTAAACTCTGCCTCAGAGATGTCAGAGAGTGTCTTTCGCCCAGATGGCCCAGAGCTGAGACTCTTGGTACGCCCAGTGGAAGGGGGGCGAGGGGGAGGGGCTCTGCCACGCCCATCTGAGCGCTTGGTAGCCCCTTCGTGACCCCCACGACCAGCTCGAGTGGTAGGCAACTTGGAACGGCGTCTAGGCTGAGGCATAACTTCGTCCTCAGACTCAGTCTCTTCCTCAACAATCTCACGGTCAGACTTGGAGCGCTTCCGTGCACCCCGAGAACCACCTGCATCTGTGAAAGCACGAGGGAGGAAAGCACGGAGATAAGGACACAAGAATCAGGAAGGCAATACCGAGAGAATCTACAAGTTTGAGCAGAACATAGTGGTCAGGGTGGACCGGTAATACCGGACCTGACAACCGGTAGTACCGCTTGCAAGCGGTAGTACCGGAAAAAGTTCCGGTACTACCGGTTGAGCGGCACACAGGTGGTCAGATCTGAAGGAACGGCCCAAATTGACAATATATACTGTTAAATTGACGATTCTACGCGGTAACAAGGAATAATATGGCAGTACAACCTTGCAAGTAGTCAATTTCTCCACGGATCTAAGCGAAAACCTAGATCTAATGGGGAAATCAAACAAGAAGAGGAGGGGCGGTTGTACCGGGATCCATGGCGGTGGAAAGGAGTGGGAGCTTGCCCGGAGGCCGAATCCAAGAGGAATCCGGAGGGAGGAGGGCGCGGCAGAGCTCCAGGGCCTTCAAGATCTCCGGTGGCGGCGCAGGTAAGACAGGGGGACGTGGGAAATAATGAGGCACTGAGGGGTGCCTCTCCCCACGCGCCCCTTATATACCTGGAACCGTCAATCGGTAGTACCGGTAGTTGGAGCGGTACTACCGCTTGGAAGCGGTAGTACCGGTTCTACGACCGGTAGTACCGGTCACCGGTAGGGCCAGACACGCGGGCGGTAGTACCGTTCCTGGAGAAGTTTGCCAGGAGATGACCTGGGAACTTCCCAGGTGCGGTAGTACCGCTCACACATCCGGTAGTACCGGTTCCATCTGAGTCCAAAGCCAGGGATCAAGAATGATTCTTGTGCGGGAAGAGAGAGGGTTTTCATGAGGGAGTACGAGGCTTGGGTTAAGACAAGAGAGCTGAGAAGCACATGCACTCTAAAACCAAGTGGAGGAAACAACTAAATACCAAACTAGAGTGCACGAGACTAAGAAGGACGAAGACACTTCAAATAGATGGCAAATAAGAGTGAAGACCAAAACAACCAAGTGACAAACATGAGTAAGCACATCCAACCTCTCGATTGAGAGGGGGCGGTGGCCTAGGCCACCATATTTGAGTATACTCGGCTTGGCACCACGAAGATATATCTTGGGTCCATTACCGAAACTCATCATTGAGCTCACATATCACAAAATGATATTAAGAGGAATGATTTTTGTTTAATTTGCGCATAATGGGGGGAGGGATAGTCCAATCAATTAGGACCGCACTCCCCCTATTTCCATGCCTACACCTAAACCAAACATGGGTCGAGAATTAGGTGAGAGTGCAAGATAATCATGTCAAACTCCTAGAATCTACGATATTTAGTTCATTCCTCAAGTAGCAGAACCTTGCTTCATCAAGTGGCTTCGTGAAGATATCGGCAAGTTGATCTTTGGTTGATACATAGGATAGATCAATATCACCTCTAGCAACATGATCTCTAATAAAGTGATGTCGAATCTCAATATGCTTTGTCCTTGTGTGATCCACCGGGTTGTATGCAATCTTGATGGCACTTTCATTGTCACATAGAAGAGGCACTTTGTCACAATGGACACCGTATTCCTTTAAAGTTTGCCTCATCCATAGCAATTGGGTGCACGCACTAGCAGCAGCAACATACTCGGCTTCGGCGGTGGAGAGAGAAATACAATTTTGCTTCTTAGAAGACCAACATACCAAGGACCTACCAAGGAATTGGCAAGCCCCGGATGTTGATTTTCTATCATCCTTGTCTCCCGCCCAACCCGAGTCCGTGTATCCACAAAGAGCGAATGTTGAGCCTTGAGGGTACCAAAGACCATAAAATGGGGTATGAACTAAATATCGAAAGATTCTCTTGACCGCCATTAAATGGCTTTCCTTAGGAGCCGCTTGATATCTTGCACACACACCTACACTCAACACAATATCGGGTCTAGATGCACAAAGGTAAAGCAAAGAACCAATCATAGACCGGTATACCTTTTGATCCACATCTTTACCATTTGGATTTTGTTCTAGATGAGTCTTTGTTGCCATGGGAGTTGGGGCTCCATTCAAATATGGCATTTTGAATCTCTTGAGCATATCTTGGGTATACTTGGCTTGATTGAAGAAGGTTCCTCCTCTAACTTGCTTTATCTCAAACCCAAGGAATACTTTCAACTCCCCCATCAAGGACATCCGGAACCTACTAGTCATAAGCTTTGAGAATTCATCATTAAAAGCTTTGTTAGAAGAGCCAAAGATAATATCATCAACATAGATTTGGCATACGAAAAGCTCCCCATTAACTCTCTTAGTAAAAAGAGTGGGATCGATTTTCCCAACCTCAAAGCCACGGTCAAACAATAACTCTCTAAGGTGCTCATACCACGTGCGTGGGGCTTGCTTGAGCCCATAGAGCGCCTTATCAAGTTTGTAGACATGGTTTGGGAAGTTGGGGTCCTCAAATCCTGGGGGTTGCTTGACATATACCAATGCATTCAAGGGACCATGAAGGAATGCACTTTCTACATCCATTTGTTGTAACTTAAAGTTATGATGTGCCGCATAAGCAAGAAGGATACGTATGGACTCAAGACGAGCCACGGGTGCATAAGTCTCTCCATAATCAATGCCTTCAATTTGGGAATAACCTTGTGCAACCAATCTAGCCTTGTTCCTTACAATAATCCCATGCTCATCTTGCTTGTTCTTGAATATCCACTTTGTTCCAATAACATTGCGGCAATATTTTGGCTTCTCAACTAACTTCCACACTTTGTTTCTCTCAAAATTGTTGAGCTCTTTGTGCATAGCTTCTAACCAATCCGAATCTTCAAGAGCTTCCCACACTTTCTTTGGTTCAATCATGGAAATATGAGCTTGATGTTCACTGAACCTCTTCAATTGTGCTCGTGTGGAAATACCTTTCCTTAAATCTCCAACAACATTTTGGAGGGAGTGGTCTCTTATTTCCAACATTCTTTCCTTTCTAGCTTCGCGACGAGCGTGGATCTCCTTGTTGTTTCTTGGAGGACCCTCTTCATCATTTTGATCCTCGTCTTGACCATCAACTTGACCTTGATCATTATTGGATTCATCCTCTATATTGGGAGGCACGGATTGACCTTGGTCTTGATCAAGTGTTCTTCTAGCCTCAACTTGAGCATCCCTCAAAATAGCTTGGATGGATCTTCCTTGACAAATTGACTTGACTCCACTTGACACCCCATCAGATGGATCAAGTTCCCTTTGACTAGAGTTCACACATTGATCACTATGTTGAGGGTCCACATCTTGTATTTGGCTTGAGTCAACGTCCTCCTCGGTAGATGGAGCATGTTGAGGTTGTGAAGATGAGGGCTCCACTCGAGTGGAGCATAGTTCTTCTCGATCCGCCATAAGGGGTTCCTCAATGGGGCGGATATAACCCACACCCATTCTTCCTATGGCATCCTGAGGCATTTCAACATCTGCATCACAAGCATCAACACGCCCCCCTTGGGGACCATCATATTCTTCGAAGGTCACACTACAAGATTCTATGACGGCTCCGGAGAGCTTGTCATAGATTCTATAAGTGTGAGATTCGAGACCATAGCCAACAAAAATACCCTCTAATGCTTTAGATTCGAATTTGGACAAATGAACACCTTTGATGAGATAGAAACACTTACAACCGAACACCCGGAAATAAGATATGTTGGGCTTGTTACCGGTAAGTATCTCATATGGAGTCTTGTTGATTTTCTTGCGGAGGTAGAGCCGGTTTGAAGCATGGCAAGCGGTGGAGACGGCTTCGGCCCAGAAGTTGTATGGAGATTTAAACTCCACCAACATGGTCCTAGCCATCTCAATAAGAGTCCGGTTCTTCCTTTCGGCCACACCATTTTGTTGAGGGGTGTATGTGGCGGAATATTGATGCTTAATCCCCTCATCACTAAGAAAGTCATTCAAGGTGTAGTTTTTGAACTCGGTGCCGTTGTCACTTCTTATAATCAACACGGGAACATTGTGTCGCCGTTGAACCAAGTTGATGAAGTCGATAAAAGTCCTTTGAGTTTCACTCTTCAACTTGAAGAAATAAACCCAAGAGTATCTTGAAAAGTCGTCAACAATCACCAAACAATATTTCTTCCCACCAAGGGCATGAGATGGAGGACCAAATAGGTCCACATGAAGAAGTTCCAAGATCTTGTTAGACTTGATTTGGTTCGTGGGCTTATGAGGAGCGTCATGCATCTTCCCTAGAACACATGCCCTGCAAACACGATCTTTGGCAAAGGAAACATTTTCTTTTAGTCCAACAATATGGCCCTCTTTATGGAGACTTTGCAAAGTTCTCATATTGACATGGTGATGGGGATATGCCTACTGGGGTATACCCAGCAGGACGTTTCCGACTGGCCCGTGAGCTGGCGAGTGGGCCTGCAGAACGGCGAGTGGATTGAAGCCAGCAAGGTACCGAGCGACTGGAAGCTGAAGGCCCAGGCGAGTAGATAGGCCCAGTCGGACTAGGTTTAACGACTACTGAAGCTGTAACCGAATCGGTTGAGATATGTAAACCCTAGGGGAGGTGAGCCTATATAAACCTCCCTATAGGGTGAGTAGAGACACGTTCCCTCATACACCCAAGCGACTCGCCGCCTAGCCGTCGAGCTCGCCCATTGTAACACCTCCATAATACAATCTAGCAGGAGTAGGTCTTTACCCTCCGGGGAGGCGAACCTGGGTAAAACCCTGTGTCTTTACCCTCATCTCGCACCGCAGATGGCTGGCCGCCCTTGCCCCTCGTTCTACTACTCGCTGCCGATTGCAGCATCTGCCGTGACCATTCCCACGACAGTGGCGCCGACCGTGGGGCCTGGCCGGTCTGGCCGGTGTTCTGCGGCGAGATCCAATCTGCCCATCAACGAGACGGTCGCCACCGGCCGCATGATAGCGATCGGCGAGATGCTCCAGATCTTGCCGAGCAGCTACGTACCGGCGGCACGACCCGTCACGCACAGCGTGATCCTGTCCATCGGCACGATCAGCCTCTTCGTCGGCCTCACTGACGTCATTGTCTCGGAGGACTCGGCTCGCATCCGCGAGTCGCCGCCACGCGATCGGCTCTCTGAGAGCCAGATCCGCACGATCCACCGCCTCGCCTCCGAGTACAACTCGGCCCACAGCAACGTGGCCGGGAATTCAGCGGCCGCAGAGGATGCGGCCCTCACCGACGACGCCGACTCGGCGACCCCGGCGTCACTCGCCGGATCCATCACCGCGGCCTCGTCCGCGGGCTCCATCGCCCGGGTCTCCAACGCGGGAGACTTCGAGGACCCCTCCATCCTCGGGATCTTCGAATTCGACTCCGGGTCGGAGAACTCCGCCGACCTCCGCGACGGAACCGGTCGCCACGCCGCGACCTACATGGCCACCGGCGCCGATCCGCCGGAGGATCCTTTCTCCACCCCAATCCCTCCTAACGCCACGGCAACGGAGGTCGAGGAACTCCGCCTAAAACTGGCGGAGGCGGTTTGCAAGGAGCAAGCCGAGCGCGAATTTTTTTGCCTCGAGCAGGTGACGGCGCAGGAGCTATCACGCTACCACCAGCAGCGGATCAGGTCACGCCTGAACCCCACCATTCAAGGGCGTGCCCTGAACTTCGACGACGAAAACGACCCGGCCCGCGTGGCCGAACGCGCGATCTGCGAGAACGCGCCACCAGGAGGAAGCGCCCGGCCCCCGCCAGGATCAACGGCGAGGGGCGCCCCACCACCACCAAACCGCACCCCTCCCAGGGACCAGCCGCGGATAGTAGTCTCCTCACGGGAGCGAGACGCAAACGACCTCCCACTGTTCTCCACCCCAATGGACAACCTCGTGGCAGGACGAGCAGCAGCCGACAGCATCACAGCCACGGGCGACGGCACCCTACAGATCCAATACGTCAGGGCCCTGCTCGCAAAGGCCGTCGAGCAGCAGAGAGCGGGCGCCGACTCGCAAGGTCGAGTATACTCGTGCTCCTCGGGAAGCAGAGCGGCCTCCAGCGGCCGCCCAGCGGCGGCAAACACCCTCAACTGCCCGCCACCAGAGCCACTGCAGCTCCAACACCGACCCGCGAACGCGGCACTCTCCACCAACGACCCCAGGCCGGCGACCAACTTCGTCGCCGCCAACGGGCAACCCATCAACGCTCGCACCCACATCATCAACAACCAAAGCTGGCGCGCACGCCAGCCCGACGACTTGCGGCACACCCTAACTAATCGCCGCGACGACGAGCCTATGGGGTCGCTCAGTCGACTCGGACCCAAGTGCTTCGGACCAATGATCCGAGGCGAGAAGTACCCGCCAAACTTCAAGGCGCCAAAAGAGATAGAAAAGTACGACTCCTCGTACGACCCCGCCGTCTGGCTCGACACATACCTCATGGCGATGGGGATCATGGGTCACACTGACCTGCTCGCCGCCCGTTACCTCCCCCTGATGATGGAGGGGACGTGCAGGCAGTGGATCAACACTCTCCCCCAGGACAGTATCGACTCCTGGGAGGAAATGCGCGACGCCTTCGTTAGGCACTTCGAGTGCTCCTACACCCGCGCCACTACTATTGAGGACCTGGAACGGTGCGTCCAGGGACCCCGCGAGTCGACCCGCAACTGGGTCCAACGGTGGCAAGATCTTTGGTACAACGCGGTCAGCATCCACCCGGACACCGCGATCCATTGCTTCAAGACCTCGTGCCGCTACGAGCCCCTAGTCGCCAAGCTCAAGCGACACTCTCGCACACTCGACAACATCCCCGACCTCCTCGAGATCGCCAAACGGTACGCCGAGGAAGACCCAAACCAGGAAACTGACGACGAGTCAGGAGGTCAACGCCGCGGAGGCGGCAACGATGGCGGACGCCGAACCGACCTAAGCTACAGCGGCACTCGCCTCACTGGAAAGCGCTGCAGTGACGGGCGAGTTGACTTCGTCGCCAACGCCGGGCACGTGCAGCGCGAGCCCAAGAGCTTTCGCCGCGACGGAGGGCAACGCCGCGACGGCGGCAACTACAAGAACAAGCCAAGGTTCGACCCCGCGGCCCTCCTTAACCAACCATGTGCATTCCATAGCAGGGAAGGGAAGCCCACAACGCACACCACCGCCGACTGCCACACCCTCAGGGAAATCGAGAAGGCACGACAAGCGCGGGCGGACCCCGACAACGACCCGCCAAACGGCGGAAAATTTGGCAAAGTAGCCGGCTCGCTCCACACCTTCACAGGCTTCAACACGAAGCGCGAGAAGAAGGTCATCGCCCGCGCCGTCGCCGTCAACGCGGTGGCCCAAATAGACGTCCCCCAGTTCCTGAACTGGTCGGAGCAGCCCATCACCTGGAGCCGCCAAGACCACTCGCCGCGCATCGAGTACCCAGGACGAGTCGCCTTGGTGGTCAAGCCCAAGGTTGGCGACTACTGGCTCCCCAAGACACTGATGGACGGCGGTAGCTCCATCAACATCCTCTACCTCGACACCTTCAGGCGGCTGCGGCTCCCGCAGTCGATGATCGAGACGACCCACACCACGTTCCACGGCATCGTCCCCGGTCGGAAGGCGTACCCGATCGGCAAGGTCACGCTGTCAGTCACCTTCGGCACACCGGCAAACTTCCTCACCGAGCGGATCGTCTTCGAGCTGGTGCCCTTCGACAGCGCCTACCACTGCGTCCTGGGGCGCCAGGCGTTCGCTAAATTCATGGCAGCGCCCCACTACGCGTACAACGCGATGAAGCTCCCAGTGCCGTGCGGCGTCATCACCATCAACGGCGACCCCGACATGGCCGCCGAGTGCGAGGCCAAAGGAGCCGAGCTCGCCGACGCCGTCATCGCGGCGGAGACTAATCACGCCGATGAGCTCGCCAAGTACGCGAGCGGGGTAAACAATGACGACCCCACAATACTCAAGAAGCCCAACTCGGAGGGCGCAAACACCTCAACCTTTGAGGCCACGACGCACACTCGCACCATCGAGCTGGTCCCAGGCGACTCCAGCCAGACGGTGACGATCGGGACAGGCATGAGCCCAGCATAGGAAGGCGCGCTCATCGAGTTCCTCCGTGAGAACAGGGACATCTTCGCATGGAAACCCTCCGACATGCCCGGTGTCCCTAGGGAGCTCGCTGAGCACAAGCTGAACGCTGACCCCAAAGTGCGACCTGTCAAGCAGTCGCTACGGCCCTTCAATGAAGAACGCCGTCGAGCAATCACCGAGGAAGTGCAGCGTCTACTCGCTGTCGGCTTCATCCGGCCAATCAAGTACTCCAAGTGGCTGGCAAACCCAGTCCTGGTCGAGAAGAAAAACGGGACCTGGAGAATGTGTATCGACTACACAAACCTGAACAACGCCTGCCCAAAGGAGCAGTTCGTCCTCCCGCGGATCGACCAGATAATCGATTCAACCGCGGGCTCGGAGTCGCTATGTTTCCTCGACGCCTACTCTGGGTATAACCAGATCAAAATGGCTGTCGAAGACGAGGAGAAGACGGTGTTCATCACGCCATTCGGAGCCTTCTGCTACACCGCCATGACCTTCGGCCTCAAGAACGCCGGGGCGACCTACCAGCGGTGCATGCAAGAATGCCTCGCGAGCCAAATTGGCCGCAACATCCACGTCTACATCGACGACGTGGTCGTGAAGTCCGCTCGCCAAGGCGACCTACTCGCCGACCTGGCGGAAACCTTCGCCAACCTGCGAAGATACAAGATAAAGCTCAACCCAGGCAAGTGCACCTTCGGTGTACCCGCCGGACAGCTACTAGGGTACGTCGTCTCCAAATGAGGGATCGAGGCGAACCCAACAAAGATCGACACGATCGCCCGGCTCGGCAAACACGAGTGCCTGCGTGACGTCCAGAAGTTGGCCAGGCGAGTGGCGGCTCTCAGTCGCTTCATCCCCCGCCTGGGGGAAAAGGCGATGCCCCTATACCGCCTGATGCGCAAGAACCCCACCTTCCAGTGGGACAAGGAGGCGGACGACGCGCTCCGCGACCTCAAAAAGGTGCTACTCGTCGCACCACTACTCGCCGCCCCCGCCGACAAAGAACCCATGCTGGTTTACGTCGCGGCGTCCGAGCGCGTCGTCAGCGCCGTGATGGTCGTCGAACGACCAGAGGAAGGAAAGGAGCGCCCGGTTCAGCGGCCGGTGTACTACATCAGCGAAGTCCTCACCGAGTCGCGCCAGCGGTACCCACAGTACCAAAAGCTAGTATACGCGGTCTTCAGGGCTCAGCGGCGCCTGCCGCACTACTTCCAGGAGCACCCGATCACGGTCGTCTCCTCAGCACCACTGCAAGACATCATCCGCAATCGCGAGGCGACCGGGCGGGTCGCCAAGTGGGCCGTCGAGATCGGCGTCCACAACATCAAATATGAGCCACGAAAGGCGATCAAGTCGCAGGCACTGGCAGACTTCATCGCCGACTGGGAGGAAGCCCAGCAGCCAGAGAAGCTGCCGTACCTCCACTACTGTAGCCTGCACTTCGACGGCTCCAAGAACGCGGACGGTGCAGGCGCAGGGATAGTGTTGACCTCACCAAAGGGCGACCAACTACATCCTCTGCCTCGACTTCACGCCCTGCACCAATAACATGGCTGAATACGAGGCCCTACTCCACGGCATGCGAGCCTCCAAGGAGATGAACGTCAATCGCCTCCGCTGCTACGGAGATTCCGACCTTGTCGCGGGGCAAGTCGTCGGCACCTGCGACGCCGTCTCCCCTACCATGGCGGCGTACCGCCAAGCGGTGGACAAGCTGGGCGGCCACTTCACCGGCTACTCTGTCGAGTGGATCGACAGGCGGAAAAACGAGGAGGCCAACGCCCTCTCTCGCATCGGGTCGGCTCGACTCGCACCACCCGCCGGCGTTTTCCTCGACACTATCTCCAAGCCATCAGTCTCTCCCCCGAGGGAGATCGACATCGGAGTCCCACTCCAACCAGAGGCAGCCTTGGTCGCACTCGTCAACGAGCCAGACGACTGGACCAAGCCCTACATCGCCTACCTGGAAGCCGGCACCCTGCCAGCAGACGAGACAGACGCTCGAATGATCGCTCGTCGATGCAAGTCCTACACCATCATCGACAGCGAGCTCCACAAGCGCAGCGTCACCGGCGTGTTCCAACGCTGCGTCCAACCAGCTGAAGGACGCAAAATCCTCCACGACATTCACTCAGGTGACTGCGGCCACCACACCGCTGCTCGCTCCCTGGTCGCCAAGGCTATGCGACACGGCTTCTACTGGCCCACCGCACACGCCGACGCTGTCGACATCGTCCAGCGATGCGCCGGGTGCCAGAAGTACGCCAATCAGACGCACGTACCGAGCTCGGCGCTCAAAACAATCCCCATCACCTGGCCATTCGCTGTGTGGGGCATGGACATGGTAGGCCCCTTCAAGAAGGCCCCTTCCGGCTACACCCACCTGCTAGTCGCCGTCGACAAGTTCACGAAGTGGGTGGAGGCCAAGCCAGTCCGGAAATGCGACGGGAAGACCGCCACTAAATTCCTATGCGAACTCATATATCGCTACGGGTTCCCAAACAGCATCATCACGGACAACGGCACCAACTTCGCCAAGAGAGCCATGGCCGAATTCTGCGAAGAGCACCACATCCGGTTCGACCTCGCGTCAGTCGCCCACCCGTAATCCAACGGCCAGGCGGAACGGGCAAACCAAAGCATCCTCCACGGCCTGAAGCCGCGACTCCAAGTACCACTCGAGCGCACCGCCGGGTGCTGGGTCGAGGAGTTGCCCTCTGTCATCTGGGGGATCCGCACCTCAGTCAACAGATAGACGGGATTCACTCCCTTCTTCATGGTCTACGGTGCCGAAGCAGTCATGCCCACCGACCTCGAACACGACTCGCCGCGAGTCGTCCACTATACGGAGGCTGCAAACGAGCTGGCCCGCCAGGATGGGGTCGACCAGCTCGACGAAGCACGCGACCTCGCTCGGTCACGCACCGCCATCTACCAGCAAGGACTCCGCCGCTACCATATCCGGCGGGTGAAAGCTCGCACCTTCCAGGAAGGCGACCTGGTGTTACGCCTCATCCAGGACAAGAAGGGCATGCACAAGCTTTCCCCTCCGTGGGAAGGCCCATTCGCTATCGGGCGCGTACTCGGCAACGACGCCTACTACCTCATCGACGTCCGCGGGGACGGCGAACTCGACGTCAAGCGATCATGGAATGTAAACCTCCTCCGGAAGTTCTACTCCTAGAACCCAACACATGTACTCTCCAGTCGCTATGAAATAAAAGAAACGGTTACCGCAAATTGCGCCTACTCTCCATGACTTGTGCCACTCGCACTCGTAAAAACAGCGTTATGCTAAATGCAGAAGTCAACCTTTGGTACAACGATCGGCACGGCTAAGTAGTGCGGTGTAAGAGCACTGAATCACTTCAGGTCTTGCATCGTCCACGAATAACGCCAACCCGGAGCCCCATTGGAGTCACCTAGCTCGACTGGTTCTACGAGCCAAGACAACTGCCCTCGCTTCTCACAGCGACCTTGGTCCTCCGCATCCTCGGCATAGCGACTCGAACGACTAAGTACCACGCTCGGGGACTGAAGACCAGTTCATCGCGAGCGGTCAGGGAAAACGCCAAGTAAGAGAGCATGCCCAGGACTCGCCACGCGACTGACCCCAGGGGCCAGGCAGGAGTGACGCGCTCACACCAACGCGCTAAGTCCTCAACCACCCTCGAGTCGCGCCTAGAACTACCAAGTACCACGCTCGGGGACTCGGCCACCCGACCTCGTTCGCGCACGGGAAAACGGTAAAGTATAGAGCACTCAAGGGAGTCGCCTAGCGACTGGCTCTTCGAGCTCGGGCGAGTCGACTAAAACATCAAAACACATAAACAACAACACATACATCATACACGAGATAAACCCCACAAAAGGGCGGACGCGCTCGGGGACTCGTTCAACACCAATCAAAAGCACACAAACATATACCAAAATAGACACGACGTCTCATTCAATCGCATATTGCATTGTTTTACGTT
The DNA here is from genome assembly GCA_910589765.1 of Avena atlantica. Lineage (NCBI taxonomy): Eukaryota > Viridiplantae > Streptophyta > Magnoliopsida > Poales > Poaceae > Avena > Avena atlantica. Next base: position 136,556,008 of record OU342739.1, read on the forward strand.
ACAAAATATGCCCGTGCGGCAGAACTGCTGCTAACGCTTCAAGGAAAACTACCCTACTCTGCAGGCTTCGATGACGACTCACCAACATCCCGGCGATTGCGGATGAACGCCGTGTACGGGTTTGACGGATACGTCGTCAGTTCACCCGCCATCGCCGCGCGAAAAGGTTTCTCAACTTTGAAGTCACGGTGCGGCGGCTCGGGTTCGTTCGGCGCGATGACCGTCTCCTGGTACGGCAGGAGGTCGCCCATTGCCCAAACACGTTCCGAGTACGTGGCGGCACGCTCCTGCAACTTGAGAACCTCGGACAGCTCCACCGCGCCAGTTGACGATGGGTATCCACTCGTCACATCGTTGATGTCGAAATCTTCGGGGAAGTGGGCGAGTCCAAGGCTCAGGGCCGTCGATGCTCCACGCCGAAACGCTGATCGCGTCATGAATTCAACGACCGCGGGCGCCTTCTCCAAATACTTCCACGCCTCAACGAGGTCGCTGGGAATCACCTCCGTGGGCGACATTTCTTGGAGGTAGGCGCGGATGCAGGTCGCCGAGTCGACGAGCATGCTTACGCACTGCCTCGCGTCGAGCGAGCTCGCCTCTTCTTCACTATCAATGATACGGCCTGCGAAGAAGGAGACAATGATGAGTATGACCGACACCACAAAAACCGGGAGGATGTACTCACCAAGGAACGGGCGGGCGAGTCCCGTGATGAAGCATTGAAGTGACATGTGGTCGTCCTGAAGCCCAGCAATAAGGACTTCCGACACCTTGCGATCCTCCTCAGCGGCCGTAATGGCGGCCTTAGCTCGCCCGTCCGCCAAGCTCGCTTCTTCTCTCGCCTCCCGCAGTTCACGCTCGAGGTCGGCGATCCGCTGTTCAGCGGCACCCAGAGCAGAACGTGTCGCCACCAACTCACCAGCGGGGACAAGCCCCTGGCGATCTTCCTCCGCCTTCGCAGCAACAGCCTGAAGCCCTTTGTTCGCCTCCTGGAAGATGGCCAGCTCCTTCTTCGTGCGCTGTTTCGCGGCCAATCGGTCCGCCGACTCAAGCTGCAGACCCTGCACATCACCGAAAAAGTTAGTTAAAACGAAATTCCTAAGTGCCCACCCGCTGAAATTCAGCGAGTGCGCACTCGGGGACTGGCGATCAAGAAATTCTTAAGTGCCCACCCGCTGAAATTCAGCGAGTGCGCACTCGGGGACTGGCGATCAAGAAATTCTTAAGTGCCCACCCGCTGAAATTCAGCGAGTGCGCACTCGGGGACTGGCGATCAAGAAATTCCTAAGTGTCCACCCGCTGAAATTCAGCAAGTGCGCACTCGGGGACTGGATGCGAAAATAAAAGACGAAAAATTATAAGAATCAAGCCGCTGCAAAGCACCGACCTGATCCTCGGGGACTGGATGTACCTGGATGGCTGCGCCAAGCATGCCATGGAGTTGTATCGCGTCCACGGACGCGAGTAACGCTGGCGTGTGCCCACGACGCTGGTCGACTTCAGCATCGGCGGTCCCAGGAGCGTGGCTCGAGGGCGCAGCCCCACTCGCCGTGGCCGCCTTGGTCACGAAGCGGGGGAAGGTAGCGATAGAGGCACCCGCTCCAAGGGAGGTCGCCTCCGCCGTTCCAAGCAAGGAAGCGCCCTCCTTCGTAGACGCGGCTGCCTCCACCGCGGGCCCGTCCGGCGCGGCCGTCGTGTCGTCAGAGATAGTGACGATGTCGTCGCCCTTGGCCTTCTTACTGCCATCCGCTGAGGCGACAACCTCGTCCGCCTTCCTCTTGCGGGAAGGATCCTCCTCGCTAGCAGCGGAGGGCACCTTGGCCACGGTCGGATGGCCCATCCTTTTCACTCCGGTCCTGCGCATTAATCGAATCAACAAAGACAATTGAAATAGTTATGGAAAATAAGGAGGGGTGAGCGCACTCACTTGGCGACTGGGATGAAACGTAGCCCCGTACGAAGGCCGGCCGGTTTTTCCAGTTCAGGGCCCAGTCGGCGACTGAGCCCCAGTTCCAGGACGTCGCGTGCCCAAGACACGGACGGCTTCTTCGTCGTTGAGGCCGCAGCTGGCGCCTCTGGGACATCCTCGACGGGAGCTTCCTCGCGAGTTGGAGCCTCTACAGCCGGAGCCTCCTTGCGGGGCGAAGCCGCCGCAGCCGGAGCCTCCTTGCGAGGCGAAGTCGCCACAGCCGGAGCCTCCCCCAGCCCAGAGACTGGGGCGAATGGCGGAGGCATTGAGGCCAGCGGCACTTCCACGGTCGCCGTGTCCAGCGTGGTTGTCGCTGGCGGCGCGCCGTCACCAGCTAGGCTGGGAGCATCGGAGCTGCTCGCCGAGTGCGGCGGTGAGGCCGTCCTCGACGGCTTCGTTTTCTTCTTCGGGGGGGGGGGGGGGGGGCTCGCCTCCCTCTCCTTATTCTTCTTCTTCGACGGAGTGGCTTGACGGCGCGAGGTGGTCTCTGGGAGCTCGTCGTCGTCATCATGACGCTCGAGGCTTCTGCTCGCCTCGATCTCGCGCTGACGTTGCCCGCGGGTCTTCCGGACCAGCGGGGCGACCTCCTCTTCGGACTCGTCCTCGTCGTCCTCGTTGCCCCTCGCGGGTGGCGATTCACCTATGTCCTGGGCGGATGGACCCGGGCTCTCATCATCCGAAGGTGGGAGCCACCCTTCCACCACTTGGAATAGCTGCGATTAATATAAAACAGAATCAGAATTACCGCGACTGCATACACTGCGACTGCGAACAAGGTAAAGAAATTACCGTTGGAGCCGGATGCTTCGCGGTGTAGGGGGCGATCCTAGCCTGCGCATCCAGGTACACCGCCTGGGTAATCTTCTTCAGCGCTGGGAGATAATCTTCCAGCTTCCACTCGTCGAGGCAGTCCTTCGTCGAGTCCCCCGGCCCGTGTATTGGTACATGTAGTGGTCGCGCTGGGCGAGTGGAACGAGCCGCCGCCCAAGCCAGCAATTGTACAAATTTATCGTTTGGAGGCCCTTCTTCTTTAGACCACGGATGGTCTGGAGCATCTCGTCAACGACCATCCGCTAGTCGTCGGGGAGCTTGCCGACTTGGAGATGGCGCGGCTCGGAACGACTAGCGGAGTACCGCGGGATCGCCGCCTCGCCCTCCGGGGTCGCCTCGGTCACGTAGAACCACGACTTTTTCCAGTCGCTCGCTGCCTTGGCGGGTAGCATCAGATCAAAGAAAGAGGCTTTGGACTTGAGCTGGAACGTCAAGCCGCCTGCGGCTAGCATTGGGCCGCCTGCCTCCTCGCGGCTGATCCGTCCGTGGAACAGATCTTGCCACAAGGGAAAGTAGGGCCGGCAGCCCAAGTAGCATTCGCAGAACGCCACGAAGATGGCGAGCTGCTCGATGCTGTGGGGACCCAGATCTGAAGGCTGGATCCCGTAGTAGGCGCAAAAGCGCCGGAAGAACAAAGACGTGGGAAACCCTAGCCCCCGCTCGAGATGACTGGTGAAACAGACGAATTCCCTCTCTCGCGGGTTTGGGGTCGTTTCTCCGGCTGCGGGGATACGCCAACAGCCGGCTCGCAGGATCCCGGCCTCCTCGAAGGAGGCCAGCTGCGCCCTCGTACACTTGGACCTACCCCATGGTTCGGTGGAAAGGGCCATGGCCGAGAGGTTGGTTGGAGATCGGAGGGTTTCGGGTCGACTGGATCGCGGAGCGAAGGAAGGAAAATGCGTGCACTCGGAAGAAGTGGTGAGCAGTTGGCTCTACGATTGCCTGCCATTCCTCTTATATAGCGGGAGATACCCGCCAAATCAGGAGGCCGTTACCGCGCGATGATTACGCCGAAAGTTACCGTTGGATTACCCCAACGGCTAGTTTGACCGCGCCTGACGGTCCAACTCCAGCCACTCGGCTCGCCAAGTCAATCACTATGACCGCGTCTCGCCGACTCGACTCGCCAAAGCCGCGACTTGGTTCACCGGATTTCCTCCTTTATACGGGAGCCCGCCGATGATTCGACTGGATGCCTACTCTAAAGCCGTATACTCCGACTGCCAGCAGCCACTTACGCCCAATCGACGACGGCCTCGGGGACTACTGATGGGGATATGCCTACTAGGGTATACCCAGCAGGACGTTTCCGACTGGCCCGTGAGCTGGCGAGTGGGCCTGCAGAACGGCGAGTGGATTGAAGCCCAGCAAGGTACCGAGCGACTGGAAGCTGAAGGCCCAGGCGAGTATATAGGCCCAGTCGGACTAGGTTTAACGACTACTGAAGCTGTAACCGAATCGGTTGAGATATGTAAACCCTAGGGGAGGTGAGCCAATATAAACCTCCCTATAGGGTGAGTAGAGACACGTTCCCTCATACACCCAAGCGACTCGCCGCCTAGCCGCCGAGCTCGCCCATTGTAACACCTCCATAATACAATCTAGCAGGAGTAGGTCTTTACCCTCCGGGGGGCCGAACCTGGGTAAAACCCTGTGTCTTTACCCTCATCTCGCAGCGCAAATGGCTGGCCGCCCTTGCCCCTCGTTCTACTACTCGCTGCCGATTGCAGCATCTGCCGTGACCATTCCCATGACACATGGGCTAGTCGGCGGTGCCATAGCCAGCCCACATCGGCCTTTCCGTATAAGCACATCGGACCTGCAGTGGCTTGCCCCGAAAAGTCCACCACATACAAGTCATTTTTGACGTACCCAACGAAAGCGACCTTGAGAGACTTGCTCCACAAGAGGACCACAATATCATTATCAATAAAGACGGAAAAGCCCATCTTTCCAAGAGCACTAACAGAAAGTAAATTGTAACCAAGGGTTTCAACAAGCATGACGTTCACGAGTGTAATGTCGTGAGCCACCACTACCTTGCCGAAACCCATTACCGTAGATTTTGACTTGTCGGCATATGTGACGGTGATTTGATCTTCATTTGAAACCAAGTCCTTGACAATAGACGAGCTTCCGGTCATATGACAAGTGCAGCCACTATGAAGCACCCATTTTGAACCTCCGGAAGCATAGGTCTACAAAAGATCAAGCTAGTTTTTAGGTACCCATTTTACAATGGGTCCTCTTTTGTTAGCAACAAGGGTCTTGGGAACCCAAATAGACCAAGCAGTATAACCATCATACGGACCAACATATTGTGCATACACATCACCATAGTAATCACGCATTAGAACATAGTGAGGGTTAGCACTTCCCGCAAAATCGTCATGAGACATAGTTTTGCCAATTGTGGTCTTACTTCCCACAATGGTCTTGTTGGTCTCTTGTGCGGGCTTGTCCTTCTTCTTCTTTGTTTTGGAGACAAAACCAATGCCCCCTTTATCTCCACTACGCCTTTGCTTGCTCAAAAGATCATCAATAGACTTGTTACCTTGTGGAAATGTGGTCTTTGCAAGCACCCCCTTCAACCTAGCATTCTCTTCAAGGATAGCCGTGCTACTCGATGGAATGAAGTTGCTAGGTGAAGGAAAATTGGCCAATTGAGTTTGAAGCGTTTCATGGGACTTTGTGAGAGACAAGAGTTCACTTTCCAAGGCTTTGTGGGCCTTGTTAAGCAAGCTAAAGTCCTCGGCAAGTTTTTCATGAACCACACCAAACTCAACCTTGTCCTTTTTAGCTCTTTTGTATTTAGCAATAGCATGATCACGCTCTTTAATGAGTTTGTTAACAATAATGTCATTGGCCTCATCAAGCCCTTCAAGTTTTGACTCAAGGGACAACCTAGTCTCTTGTTCTTCTTCTAGAGCATTGCTTAACGCCTCTAGTTCAATCATATGTTCATGCCCAAGTTTACATCTAACATCTAGAAGCTCTTGAGTGTGGGAGAGTTGATCTAAGATGTTCCCAAAATGTAGTTTAGCATCACCTTCTAGGTTAGTCATGAACTCATCAAAGGCAATCAATTCCTTTTTAACATCAAGAGACATTTCATCATCAATTTCATCATTATCTAATTGAGTAGAGTGGGATGATGAGGATACCTCCGTTCCTCTTGCCATAAGGCAAGTGACGTCCTTGGAGGAAGAGTTCTCATTTGGAGAGTCGAAGAGTGAGAGTGTCGTAGTAGAGGTGGTGGCTAGAGCAGCCATACCATGTGAGGTTTCTTCTTCTTCCTCATCTTCATCATCGTCAATATCGGAGGAGTATTCTTCATGAGTGATCAAGACAATTTCTCCCGATTTCTTGTTGATGGGGTTCTTTTTGACGAAAGGTTTCTTGTAGGGTGCCTTGAGAGTCTTCTTCAACACAAGCTTCCCACCATTATCTTCTCTCTTCTCATAGGGGCAGCTTGCCACAAAGTGGTAGCGGTCACCACAATTGAAGCAAGTTCTCAATCTAGTGGCATTGTCTCTTTTCCCATTTGGATTGCTTCTCCGTTGCATTTCCATCTTGGCCTTGGCGGGATTCTTCCAAAAGTTCTTTGCATAGAAAGCCATATATTGACTATGAGCAATCTTGACATCATCGGGATGGTCCAAGGAGAGGCCTTCATTACTATCATCTTCATCTTCAAAGTTCACAACTTTGGCCTTTAAAGCAACATTGACCACATTGCTCATACCGAGGGCACGAGCACGGGCATCTTTGGCGTTCTTGGCGGCTACCTTGAAAGCGGCCATCTCTTGCATAACTTCGTTTGAGGTCATGAGATGGTAGTTGTGTCTTCCTTGTAGGCTCTTCAAGTCGGTGGGCTCAAAAGGCATGAGTGCACTCACATATTTCCTTTTTATCCATGCATCATCCACATGTGAGGCACCCACATTTCTAAAAGCGGTGGCGGTGGTCTTGAGCCTTCGATACATGTCTTCGTGATCTTCACCTTCTTTCATGAAGAAACCTTCGGCTTCATTGCTTAGAGCATCATATCTGTTCCTCCTCATACTCTCATTTCCAACAAACAACACAGTGAGAGCATCCCAAGCTTCCTTGGCAATGCTAAAGTGCTCAATGTGTGGATAATCCTTTGTTCCCAATCCTTGTTGAATCATATGCAAAGCAGTGGCATTGAGTTGACTGTTGACAACCTCTCTTCTTGTCAAGTTGTTTGGATCCCCAATAAAGAGTCCATGCTCGATGATGTTCCATAGTTCAATGCAAGAGCTGCGCATATGAGTTCTCATTAGTGATTGCCATTGAGAAAAAGTAGCAGACTCTTCAAGCTTAGGTGGGTCACCTCTATTGTACACATGAGGGTGAGGGATGGGAGGATCGGGAGAGTACCAAGGGTCACGGTGCTCGCCCTTCCCCCCATCAGGTCGTGTGGAGGAAATAGTAGTGTCTAGTTTATCCCCTACCATCATACCTTCGGGGGATACCGGAGTATTCCCTTTAGGTGCGGATGGTAGTTCCTCTTGAGAGAAAGGGGGTGATGAGCCATCTTTGTCTTTAAGAAGTTGCTCAAGCATCTTCTTGACTTCGTTGACCGAGGAAGAGCTCAATATTGTTTCCAAGTTTCTGAGATCTTCCATGGTCACCGGAGTTGACTCACTACCACCTTCCCCTTCTTGGCTACCCATATTCTCTTAGGCGGTAAAGCCCGAATAAAGAGCCGAGGCTCTGATACCAATTGAAAGGATCGTATGGGCACCTAGAGGGGGGGTGAATAGGTGCTACTTCAAATTTTCTTCTTTTCAAATTAAGGTTTGACAATAAGGTAAATTCTCTAGATAATGCAACTACGGTGAATTTACCTATATGACAAAAAGCAAGAGCTACCACAACACAAAGAAGTAACAAGTAAGTAAGGTGCGGTAAAGGATAGAGGTAACCAAAAAGTGGACACGGAGACACAAGGATCTGTTTCCTGTAGTTCCTTCCTTTTGAGGGGAAGTATGTCTACGTTTGGAGAGGGGGTGGTTTCAAACCACCAACGCCACAAGAGGCCTCCCTTATTCTCCGATGAATCTCACCCCAATGGGATCGATTCACCTTCCACTATATCGGCAACCTTCAAGGTGGAAGCCGACACCGTTACAAGTTTGGGGCACACATCGACAACTTAATCGGAGGCTCCCAAATACAAGCAAGCTGTCAAAGCAATCAAAGACAAGCTTGTAAGAACAAAAACTCGAGCTAGGGTTTCCAACAAAACACTAGAGCAAATGGGGCCTCAATGAAATGAGGGGGAAATGAAGATCTCTTTTGGTGAAGTAGTAGATCGGGGACTCCTCCTTCGAATCCCAAAAGATCAAGGACTTTGGGTGGTTGGATGATGAGATCTTGCGAATTTGAGTGGCTCCAATGGACTCCAATGGTGGGCAATGACTTTAATGTGCTGAGCCATTTGTCCCAAGGTAGGTGGAGGGGTATTTATACCCCTCCACGAAATAGGTGGCCGTTGGAGCATTAAATGACCGGTAGTACCGGTACTCAAGCGGTAGTACCGCTTGCAAGCGGTACTACCGGTCCAGTACCGGACCAAGTACCGGTGGAGACCTTGTCCTTGCAGAAATCTTCAGCCTTGGGCGGTACCCCCTTGCGGTACTACCCCCAAGCGGTAGTACCGGACATTGTCAGCGGTACTACCGGTTCGAGCGGTACTACCGGTCCCAAGTACCGCTTGGTACTGACCAAAATGGAGAGGGGAGGGTTCTAGTCAGTATGCAGCGGTACCGATGAGCGGTACGACCGCCTCAAGCGGTAGTACCGCTTGTACCAAGCGGTACTACCGGTTGGGCCGGTAGTGCCGCTCCGTGGTACCGGTGGGTACTGACTAGTACTCACCCTTCTCTCTTTTGATCGGTGCCAAACGGTACTAGAACCGGTAGTACCGGTGTCAAGCGGTAGTACCGGTTGCAGGTCCGGTACTACCAATTGACACAGAAGTTTTGCAAGGGGAAAACTGCTATGCCATGACTTGTGCCTTCTTTTGTCAATCCTGTGATAAACTTAGTACACGGTTAAATCGATAAATGTATTGTTATCAAACATCAAAATCAGAGGGATTAGAAAAATGCTCTTTCACACGTACCAGCGGTGCATGCAGGCATGCCTAAAGGACCAGATCGGTCGCAACGTCCAAGTCTATGTCGACGACATAGTCATCAAAACCAAGGAGGCGAGAACACTCATCGACGATCTCCGCGAGACGTTCGATAATCTCGATCGCTATAGGATAAAGCTTAACCCCAAAAAGTGCACCTTCGGCGTCCCATCGGGTCATCTGCTTGGTTACTTCATCTCCCAGCGAGGGATCGAGGCGAACCCGAAGAAAATACGGGCCATCATGGCCATGGAGAAGCCGAAAAACCTCAAAGGTGTCCAGCAACTTGCAGGAAGAATAGCGGTATTAAGCAGATTCATCAGCCGCATGGGCGAGAAAGCACTGCCCTTCTACCAGCTGTTGCGCAAAGCCGACAAATTCGAGTGGACGCCTGAGGCGGATGACACATTCGAAGATCTAAAGCGGCTTCTCTCTACCTCGCCCGTCTTGGTCACGCCAAAGGAGCGCGAACCCCTACTGCTGTACATAGCAGCTACACACCAGGTGGTGAGGACTGTACTAGTGGTCGAGCGACCCGAAGAAGGCAAGACCCACGGGGTCCAACGCCCAATCTACTACCTCAGCGAGGTATTGACGCCAACAAAGCAGAGGTACCCTCACTACCAGAAACTCGCCTACGGCGCGTTCATGATGGCTCGTCGGCTGAGCCATTACTTCCAGGAGCACCAGGTGATGGTCATCAACGAGGCACCCCTGAACAGCATTCTGAACGATCCGGAGGCCACAGGACGCGTGGCCCTGTGGGGCATCGAGCTGTCACCCCTAGACATCGTCTACGAGAAGCGACTCGCAATCAAGTCTCAGGTCCTCCCGGATTTCCTTGTACACTGGATGGAGCTGCAGATGCCAAACACCCCAGACATGTCGCAGTCATGGACGATGCACTTTGACGGCTCCAAGCGCGAAGCTAGAGTGGGATCCGGGGTCATAATAACCTCCCCGCAGGGCGACAAGATGAAGTATGTCCTTCGGATGAAATTCCGAGCTTCCAACAACGAGGCCGAATACGAAGCCCTCGTCCACGGCATGAGGATGGCAAAGATCTGCGGCGCAACACGCCTGGTCATCTACGGTGAATCCAACCTCGTCGTCCAGCAGACGATGAATGAATGTGACGCACACGCCGAAAACATGATCGCGTACCGCTCACTCTACAACTCACTAGAGGGAGAATTCGACGGCTGCGAGCTTCGGCACGTTGGAAGAGAAAGCAACGAGGAGGCCGACAGACTCGCCAACATCGGCTCCACTTGCGCACGGGTGCCGCCAGCTGTGTTCCTCGAATAGATCTGCGTGCCATCCATCAAGCGGAAATTCCCCAAGGGATCACCCAAAGAGGCAGAGCACTCGGGGGCCGCGCCACCCGAAGGACAAGAAGGACTCGCAAATCTAGATACAGATGTCGCCGTGGTCAACCTAATGCAGGTCATGGCAGTCGAAGAAACTTGGTACCTCTAGTGCCTGATAGACGGAGAACTGTCTGATAGCCCGACGGATGCCCGACGCATATCTCGCCGTTCCAAAGCCTTCACCATCATTAATGGCGAGCTGTACAAGCGCAGCATTTCGGGTGTACTACAAAGGTGCGTCACCATCGGCGACGGAAAAACCATCCTCCAAGACATCCACGAGGGCATCTGCGGCCATCATGCAGGCAGCCGCTCCCTTGTCACCAAAGCTCTCCGAGCTGGATTCTACTAGCCAACGGCCATGACCGATGCCAAGGACATCGTCCGAAGATGCAACGGGTGCCAAAGGTTCGCCGACAAACCGCACGCACCCGGATCAGAGCTCAGGCCCATACCTTTAGCCTGGCCTTTCGCCCAATGGGGCCTCGACATGATCGGAAAATTGCCCAAGTCCTCGAAAGGAGGACACGTCTACCTCCTGGTCGCAGTTGACAAATTCACCAAGTGGATTGAGGCCATGCCGGTCACTAACCAAAAGGGCAAAACCGCCGTCAAGTTTTTTGAATCAATTGTCTACAGGTTCGGCGTGCCGCATAGCATCATCACCGACAATGGATCGAACTTCATCTCCAAAGAATTTCAGGACTTCTGCGAAGGCCTCGGAATCAACATCACATATGCCTCAGTGGCGCACCCACAAACAAATGGGCAGGTGGAGAAGGCCAACGGCCTAATCGGCGCCGGCATTAAGAAACGCCTCATGAGCCCACTCGAGCGACTCGCCGGAGCCTGGACAAAAGAGCTACCCTCCGTCCTACGGAGCCTGCGTACCACGCCAAACAGCTCCACCGGCTACACGCCGTTCTTCATGGTGCACGGAGCCGAAGCCGTGCTACCAGCCGAAGTACGCCACCAGGCCCCTCGGGTCGTCTCTTATAGCGAAGCCGAATCCACGGCTGCACTCGAAGATGTTCGACACACTCGACGAAGCGCGAGACATAGCAGCAGCCCGATCAGCGGTGTATCAGCAGAATCTCCGCAACTACCATAGCCGACGGCTGTGCCCAAGGTCCTTCGTCGAAGGAGACCTAGTCTTGCGACTCAAGCAAGAACGACTGAAGAAATTCGAGTCGCCATGGGAAGGACCCTACATCGTCACCGAGATCATTCCAGGTGGCGCCTATCGCCTCAAGCACGTGGAATCTGGAGTCGCATACTCCAACCCATGGAACGTCGCACAACTACGACGATTCTACCCCTAGATACCTCCCTCTTTACTTTCAATAAGGCTATTCAGCCAAGGCTACTCAGCCGAACAATGTACCTCCTCCATTACGATATGAATAAAGCTAAGTGTCTTGCCCCAAAACTTTGTTTACTACTTGCATTTTTACTCCATGCTACAAACGCACTCGGGGCTCCCCCCACCTCACGACTTCGTCGACTGAGGATAACACGTGTACACCTGAGTAGCTGACCACGTCAGGCTAACGAAAAGGGCACGCATATGAACAAAGCATTACGTGCTAGCACAACAACCAAACTTCCATAACAAAGGGCAAAACACGCCTAGTCAAATATATACAAATTTTACATCTATCTCTTTTACAGGTACTACCTACTCTAAAGAATAACCTGAGCACGCTGCTCAAACATATCTACGATCTCTTCGGCATACTGCCTTACAGCCGCGTAACGCGGACGCATATCCCACACAGCATCATCTGGCCGAAGGGGCGGCCTAGACGCTACAGCGGACAGATCTACGTCAGGACGATGCAACCGCACGAGGGAGAGCGCAGCCTTCACCCCTGCGACGAGCTGATGTCGCACCAATTCCTTGACATGATGCACGTTCCGAAACTTCGATAGTAGACCAGAGAGAGTCGACAGTGCATCATCCAACGGAAACATCACATGCAGAACCAACGCGAGTGACGTCTTCACCTGATGAAGCACCCGCGATACTTGGTGAACGCGATCTTGCACCATCGCAAGGACCATAGCACGGTCACGATCCATCCAGAAGAACCCGCCGGTTTCCATGTCCTGTTGAATCAAGCAATTGACTCGAACAGCAACACGCTCCTTTTACTCCCTTGGAGCAAGGTTAGCACCTGCAATACTTGCAAAAAAGTAAGATGCAAGGCCAGCAGGAGCATCCGAAGAAATGGGCAACAACTCGAAAAACTTACACTAAAGCTGCTCGGATAATCGAAGCAACTCCGCCATCAAGTACTCCTCTCAGGCAGCACCTCGATCTGCTTTGGACTTCCAAACGTCAGCATGGCCACGCACCCCAAGCAACTCTTTCTCGAGGCTACGGACACGATCTCTAAGAAACGCAAGCTGCGACGCATCATCCAAGGATGGCCGTAGTCGCGCTGCAGGCGAAGTGTCAACGGGATCAGCACCCAAAGGACCCTAGATTAACAGAAATAAACACATGAACAAGCAGCCGAAGGAACATGAAATTCGGCACATTCATTAAAGTGCAGCAAAAGCCACCATGTGGCACAAGGATTGTTCATCAAAATATTTACAACAAAAGAAGCTACAACTATCCTATAACTACAGCGCCTACAAAGCTGCACCCTGAGTAGCCTCGGAGCCGGATTGCCTCGCCTTGGCTTCCCCCTGCTGCCTTAGCGCGTACTCGGTTAGCAGATCAATCGGCTTCGGCCCGTAACGCTTACAGCGAGCAACATAGGTGGCGAAGGCTACCTCGGATCCATCAGCAGTCGTCGGCATCCGGGAGGTGACCTGGGGAAGGTCCAGCTCCGCTCCAGCCACCAAGGCCATTGCCAGCCCGACGGATGCGCCGATGCCTTTCTGCCTGCACTTGTACACCACAGGTGCTTCAGCTTACAGCGCCTCCACCAGGGCATCAACATCTTCGAGGGCCACGCCCTTGGGGACAAGCTCCTTGTAGAAGCGCCCAAGGACCTCCTTGGCCTTGGCAAGCAAGTTGACGACAGTGCTGCAGCGATCTTCGACCGTTGCAGTAGCGTCATCCAGAGCACTCCCGTGCTCCAGAGCACCGCGATCGAACTCAATGCCCGCGGCATCTAAAGAAAACAAAGGAAGCAGAATGAATAAAAGCACTGCAAAAGAAAGACTAGAACATCCAAAAGAAGAAGGCAGTGATGCTCACCCGAAACAGCCTTGGCAGCCGCCATAAGCTTGCCGGCCACTTCTCTCTCGCGCGAAGTCGTGGCCGTGGCGAGCTGCTCCTCACGGTCGGTATCCTCCTGCTGCAGGCGCTCCTTCGCCTTAGCCGCGTTGGCTAACTCCAGCTCGAGGCGCTCCCTTGCACCAACGACGACCTCAGCATTTTTCTCCGCTTGACCAAGGCTCTTTTTGAGAGCATCAATCTCACGAAGAGAGGCATTGTGATCCTCTGCAGCAAGCAATACAAATGTCAGATCGAAGGACAAAATGCAAGAAGAAACAAAAGACCAAGGCATAACAATACCTTGAAGTTGTTTGAGGCTGGCCTCCAACGTCAGGTGCTGCTGCACCAGTTGGTTGGCACCCTGCACAAAAGGCTGAAAACAAGAACCACCCATAAAAGAAGGGCTCCGGGGCTACTCCCAAGAAGAATAAGCAAAAGCAAGTCACGCATAGGAAAAATGCTCGGGGGCTCCCCCCGAGATACGAAAAACAAGCAACAAACTACCCTACAGATGCCCGGGGGCTCCCCCCGAGGTGGGAATGAAAACATATCATTCGAAAAAATCTTGGGGGCTCCCCCCGTGACAGACAACAGAATACTTACATGATTCGACGGCGACTCCGAAGGTCCGCTTGCAGCCTTCTGAGGCGCAACCACCCGAACCTCCTGCGGAGAAGGATCTGGAGCAGTGCCTTCAGAGGTGGCCACCGTCTGAGGATGAGGAAGCACAACTTTCGACTCCCCCATCATCTCCCGAGCACCATCACTGGAGGAGTCGTTGGAAGAATGGCTGCACCAGGACAAGTTAGCACACGAACAAAGTAAACAGGCAAGAAAAGGCAATACAAGACTAAGAAAAACTTACGAGTCAAGGTCGCTCAAGTCAAAGATGGGAGGGGTCCTCCGGACCTTCTTCTCCTCTTTCTTCTCTTCCTTCTTCCGCTTCGCCGGCGGGTGCGGTGCCACAGCCCGCACGGGAACGGCAGGAATCAGAGAGGAAGAGCCTCCATGCCCATCACTGTGACGTTCAAGCCATAGCGGATTCCTCGGAGTCGGCGGAGTCGAGGCATCCGAAGACTCGCTGGAGATCCGTGTGCGCTTGCGAGTGTGGTCCTCGCTCGACTCGTTGGCCTCTTCAGCCAGAGACCGCGCCGATGGTAGCTCGGACATGGAATCCACCACTTCATTGTCCGGCGCAGCCAGAAACAATTTGGGAAGCGGTGGCGACATGCCCGACACTTTGAACTCATGCACAAGAGAAGAAAATTTGTTAGCAAACAAATGCAAGTACAATACAGTCGAAACTAGCGCTACGCGCATGTCTAGGATCTACACCTGTGGAACAGGAAGTGAAGCAGAGAACGGAGAAGTCAGCGACTTCCCCGGGATATCCTCTCCAGCCTTGAACTTCAACAGCGGACGAAGGGCCCCGTCGAGATCTCCCTTGGAGAATTCCTCAGCCGAAACCCTAGTCGGATCACGACGGCCAGCATAAAGGAACATCGGGTGCATCCTAGCCTGGAGTGGCTGCACCCGACGCTTAAGAAAAGTGTGATATCCACACCGTTCACCTCCTTCTCCGGAATCAGCTGGAGATCCTCCACTCGACGATAGAGAGCCTCTATCTCCGCTACCTCGCCATCCAAGATCTGGTTTTTCCAGGACCTCTTTGGCTCAATCTTTTGGGAGGGGTCGAAAGGAGAAAGACCAAAATCCTGCCTAGCCACTGTGGAGTCGCGGATATAAAACCATCGCCTCCGCCAGTACTGGACAGATTCGGACATGGAAAAAGAGAAGAAAAGCAGATTGGGTTTGAGGGAGATGATGCAACCCCCAATGGGATAAACACCATCCGAACCATATTGCCTCTTCACGGAATAGAGTTTCTGGAAGAGGCCAAAGTGCGGTCGATACCAAGCCAGCACTCGCAGAAGGTGATAAAACAAGCAATGTGAAGAAGAGAATTGGGGGAAAGATGATGCAGTTGGATGTCGTAAAGAAAAAGCAGTCCACGAAGGAAGTCGTGGACTGGGAAGGAAAAGCCGCGAAGAACGAAGGCGAGGAACATAACCCGAAACCCAGCGGGGGGACGGGGGATTACCTCGTTGCGTGGGAGTTTGACGGCCTCCCTATCCTGCGGGATCAGACCCTGCTCACGAAGCTTGCGGAGATCACTCTCCCGCGTCTCCGATCGCCGCCAGCCACCATCGGTGACACGGGTAGCGGCGGCACTCTTCTTGCCTCCAGCAGCGCTGGTACCAACCGCAGAAGAAGACTTCTTCGGCTTCCCCATTGCGGTACGGCGGCGCCGACGGCGAGAATGTAGGATGGAAGAAGGAAATGTCCGAAGATATTTTAGCGCGCAGCAAGAACTTTCAGAGAACAAGGGAGCAGTGAAACGAGAATGGCTGCGGTGAAAACAGACTAATGTTTTCCCCCAATGATTATAAAGACGAAGACGATGCACGATAACCGTCCATCGTGAAGACCTAACGCCAACGGCAGGATCTGGCCATACACGTGTCAGCATCGCAACGAACCGTCGCTAACACGCCGTCCACTACGCGCGGAAATCGAGGCGACACCGTAATTATCTCCACGCCACGCGTGACCGGTCAATTCAAGGCCAGAAGGTGGGACCCATGTTCGTCCAGTCGAGTCATCTCTGGCGCAGCAGACGCTTGAGGTCACCGATCATCAGCACTGACGTCATCAAAAGCTATACTAGCAAAAGTCACCATTCTTCGGATTCAAATCTAAAAGTACTCACTCGAATCTACGATTTGACTAATTACTCGGGGCTACTCCTATCAGGAGCGTTGGTCGCGCACCCGACAAATCAACAACACATTACAGCACTGAACTGTTTCTTCGAGTCCTACGTCGAGTCTACGACTCCACTACGGACTCGGGGCTACTCTCATAGGGAGGATGGATTTAAGTATCCGAAAAAATTTGTGTCCTACGGACCTGACACTGAACAACGACTGAATTAAAGTCTCCGCTCGAGTCTACGACTCGAACAAACACTCGGGGGCTACTCCCATAGGGAGCGCTGGTCGCGCACCCTATGAATTTTCGACTATGATCATTCGGATCAGTACGCAAAAACTTTTCAGAAACTCTGCCCCAATTAAATGCTAAGTGAGAAATATTCTCCTTGGCCACCCGAAACACCTCCGCGGTGATACAAATTCGGATGTTGTGTCTGTGATGCAAAGATAGTCATCTGATGGCCTGATAACGCACATGACTGCGCTCTGCTAGTATAAACCCGTGCCAACAGGCGCGATGAAAAATCCCGACGGACGCGTTGGGTACGTCAATTAAATTCATTGGAATTCCACTCCTGTAAGTCCTCTACGGCATGAGTCGAATTACGCCAGCATATGTTCTGGCTTCGAGTCAAGGGACTTGAACCTGAAGAAGATCGTGTTGTTTTGTCCTAAGACAGTTAACTGACCCTGATCCGTCGGGAGAGTCAGGCACACACATCAATAATCCCTACACATTCTCTTGAAAGACAGAGTTGCACCCGAAGGATTGAAAAGTGCTCAGCCGAATCTACGATTCGACTGAACACTCGGGGGCTACTGACATGGTTATACCCCGCGGATACACGACCTCAGCATACCTAGTCCGGCCCAAGGAAGGCCCACGACAAATATACGCCGGCCCATGAAGACTTTCGGGTGGCCAAGGCCCATGACGCCTTTGGACCCTTGGAGAGCAAGACTAGAGTAGATAGGAAATTCAAAGGGGTAAACCCTAGAACCTGTAACCGACTAGATCTGTGCCCGGGACCTGCCTAAATCTATATGAAGGCTACGAGGGCACGACCTAGATCTCTGACCTCATACTTTTCGCATAGACACCTCCATGCCAGATTGCATCTGCGCACCCCTGTAATCATCGGTTCCGCCGTAACCAAGAGCAGACAAGCAGGAGTAGGGTTTTCCCTACGGGGGCCTGAACCTGGTTAAACCTCGTGTCCCGTGTTGCTTGTTTGCTAACCATTCCGCGATCTCCAGCATCCCCATCTTCTCCAAAACCCAAGTCCATAACAATGGGCATTGACGAGATCAAACCTCGTCAACCGTGTCACCGCGTCAAATCAGACCTCCACGCCGCTCCAGGATCCACCGCCAACACTCAGACGCCATGACACACCAGAGCCAACAGCCAGTCCGCACGCTCCAGCGCCAGTACACGAGCACCTCCGGCACTCCGCGAACACCACCGCCGACTAGACGCACACGCGGTGTTCGACAAATCGCGCACAAGGTATTGATCCACCGTCGCCGCCACCATTTTCTAGATAGGATTTTCTTCTAGATTAAATAGTAGTTCAGTTATATGTTTGTAGAGGAGCTATTCCTATAATTATCCGACAAAGAATTTGACCTAGGAGAAGAGGAGAATTTAGTCATACTCTTGCCTTTGCACAGAAAAAAGAAGCCCAAGCACGGTGGTTCCATTTTCGGTCGCAAAAAGTCGTGGAGGAAACTGATTGAAGGCCACAACAAGTTGATGCGGAGCTATTTTGTAGACGATCAAATATACCCCGAGAAGTATTTTCATCGCCGTTTTAGGATGAGCATCAACTTGTTCAATCATATTGCCAAGGATGTGAAGAAGAAGGATCGTTTTTTAGCAAAGGAGGAACACTGCCGGAGAACTTGTTCATAGCACTTATCAAAAGTGACCGCCATCTTGCGTATGATGACATACGATATTCCGGTGGATCAAGTTGATGACCACTTGGCAATGGGAGAGAGTCAAGAAATCAAGTGTGTGAAGCGTTTTGTAATAGAAGTTATGCAATTTTTCGGTGCCACATACTTGAGAACCCCAATGCAACAGATACGGCTAGACTTTTGGAGATGAACAAGGCTCGAGGATTTTCAGGTATGCTTGGCTCTATTAACTGTATGCATTGGAGTTGCAAGAATTATCCTGCGACATGTCATGGACAATTCCAAGACCACAAAAAGGATTCCACCATAATTCTTGAAGCTGTGGCTGATCAGAAGACTTGGTTTTGGCATGCATTACCCGATTTTTTGCAATGACATCATTGTATTTTAACAGTCTCCACTTATGAAAAAGATTGCATTGGGTGAAACTCCACCGGTTGAGTTTGTAGCAAACAATCACACATACAACTATGATTATTATCTTGCTGACGACGTCTACCCAAGGTGGCAAATATTTGTGAAACCGGTTCACGAGCCCAAAGTTAAGAAAAAACTCCAATTTTACAATGCACGAGTGTTGGCTAGGAAAGATGTGGAGAGAGAGCATTTGAGATTTTACAATCCCAATTTGCTATTATGAGAGGACCGGCTAGATTTTGGGATCAAAAGATTTTTTGGTATATGAGCGTGGCCAAATTTTGGACTACTCCTATTATGACTTGATGGGGGTTCTTATGCAAGTGAGGAGGAAAGAAGAGATGGTGACTCGTTTCATTGCCTCGTATCATTTCATTCGGTGCGGTGAGGTGCATGATGATCTTTCAAAAGATCTCATCGAAGAGTGGTGGAAATAGAATAGACAACAATAGTGTCTTGTATGTTTGTTGTATTGTTCATAAACAATTTGTTGTATTGTTGATGCACAATTGTTGTAATGTTTGTTGTATTGGTGATGAACAATTTATAATACTAATAATTAGACTATTTGTTGGTGAATTTATATATTTGTGTTTGATTTTGTTGGATTCTATATTTATGTGGTTTCGTGTTTGTGGCGCGCGTTGCATCTTTCGGCGTGGTGAATCACTACTTGGCGCGCGCTGTAAAATGCAGCGCCCGGTGAAGCGCAAATCACCTTTGCACGCTAAAAAACACATACAATGCGTTACAAACAGCTTTTACAACGCCAAAATTTAGCATGTCTATTGGAGATGCTCTTAGGTTTGCGAAACGAATGTACCTAAATGTTTTTTAGTATGTAGGTTTATTGTGAATCTACACACTAAAAGACAACTAGATACATTTGTTTCACAAAGCTAAAACATTTTATATTTTAAAACGAAGAGAATAACACTCTATTTAAAGTAACTGTAAATAAGTGGCACGGTACCAAATATACATTAGGTGCAAAATCAACAAACAACCTTCCAGTACCATGGTTCTCGAGTAGCCATATGAATAACGGAATGACGATGCACACATATCCTAACTGCTACTCACTCCTTTTAGAAATATAATTTTTTTTAGTTTTGTGAAATGAATGTATCTAGATGTCATTCGGTGTATAGGTTCACTCTAAATCTATACACAAAAATCGTCTAGATATATTTATTTCACAAAACTAAAACATCGCATATTCCTAGAGGGAGGGAGTACTACCTTAGTTCCAACGAACAAGTTTTGTTTTCAAAAGTCAAACTACATAGATATTGTTCAATTTAAAAAATAATAATATGTACATTCTAAAATCAACACCCTTTAATATATTATGACATATATTCTATTATGATATCTATATAATAAAAAAATTAATAGTTTTTATTTAGCTTGAGTTTTTAGAAAAATAATATAGGACTTATTCATTGAAATGGAGATAATACACAGTAAGTCCGATAAACAAATAATTACGAGTAGCTCAAAATAGCTCACTCTTTCTCCACATAAAAATAAGAAAGAAAAGGAAAGTGAGTCTACACTTTGACAAAAATTGCCGAACAATGGATAATAACTAGATAAACCCATATGCATATGTTAGTGCAGGATGTCACGTCTTGAAGTGCATTTGGGTCTTGCTTAAGCCTGATCACAAGTAGGAGCATAAATGTTATGAATAATTTCCGTTCGAAATTCGTGTCCACAATGGTATGGGCAATTTATGTTCTAAATCCGTAACTTCACCCGTTCTCGAGGATATAGTATGTATTTTTAGAAATCCGCCATATATGAAAACGGATGTGGATATGGATATCAAGCGGATATCCGAAAGATATGTTAACAAATATGGTATTAGTAATATTCGACTTGTATACATTATCCAACATTATCCTTAAATAGGATTACCGACAAAATTAGTCCAACCCGAAATACTCAGACAACTTGGTTAGTCCATCGGCCAAGCTACGCATTCTACCTCCGCTCGTTGTGTCATGCTTTTACCAGTACTCTCTCCGATTTAAATTAGTGGAGTCAGATTTGTTTATGTTAGGATGTATCTAGTCATATTTTAGTGCTAGATATATTCGAATCTAGACAAATTTAAGTCCATTAGTTTAGATCGGAGAGAGAATTATATACTTATAAAATCAGTATTATTTATAGTTAATGTATTGGGTTGACTTTGGATGATTTGTATGTGGTGCCACAACTCAAATTGTCGTCTCCTCCCTGCAAAGGTGGTTAGGCTTCATCGCCCCCCCGCCTATTTGATTGCTTTAGTGGCCTTCGGGCCATAGAGCCGGGTGGCTGTTTTCTGTTTTTAGGATTCAAGTTTGGTAGGGCGGCGCTCAGGTGGTGGCAGCGGCTTTTCTTCCAATAAAGTTTTTCCGGTTTCAGCCCCATATTGACGGCAACATCGAGGAACTTGTGGGAGGGGTGTGGTCCTCGGGGATTTCTTTTGTCTATGGGGATTTTATGATTATCAAGGAGCTTTATTGGAAGTTCGTCATTCTTTTTTCTTTTCAGGACGTATATGGTCGTTTTGACTCATTCGGCGATTTCCTGTTCGCAACCAACAACGTCAGGCCGCGTCAGGAAGGAGCAGCAGCGGTGACGCGCTGTCGACATGGTCTGGAGATCGAAGACGGATGGCTTCTCAAGGATTTGATATAATTTTTGTTTTTATTGAGCTGCTTTGTAGTTTTGATGTTATTTCTAATGTCGGAGTTCTGTTCGCAAAAAAAAACCTCAAACTGATGTGTTGTACGAACAAGCATGAGCCACAGTCTAGTACTACACGTTCTCCAAAAAAAGGGTCTAGTACTACACGCGTTTTGCATAAAAAACAAGCTTCGATTTTTTTATTGTTTTTTGTGTATGATTACGCAAATCAGATCCAAGTCCAAGATCCGATATAACCCGCATACATAACCCTTATCTGCTCTGATCCATATTTAGAAAAAAAGATATGAAAATAGTGATATCCAATCCGTTAGCATCCCTAATCACAACCCAAACATGGAGGAACAGTTATATTATGCCTAAGTAAGACATGAAAAACTTAAACCATGTTCGAGTTGTCTAACATCTCCCGTTTGTTTGATTTTTAGACAACATGCCAAGCCTTTTGTTGATCAATCAAAATGTTTACATGTATTATTACACTAGGCGCGCCATGGTCCAGGGTCAGCCCAACGTGTGCTCCGGTCATGGTTGCACGCTTTGTTAGTTGAGAGAAGTGGCGCACATTATACTTGGCCAGATTGTGTGTTTTGAAATTTGAAGCTGTACTCTCATAACAGAGGTACACTCTCCTCGCTTTTGTCTCGCATATGATCGGCCCATAACTGCCCATACTCCCTTCAGCGATATCCGAGACGACCAGTTCGCTGTCCGGAGCTACATAGGTCCTACTAGTCAGCACATGATCATCCGCTAGCGCTACACGCTAGAGCCTCGAGATAAGCTCGATCCGAGAAAACAACCGCACTCGCCCGCTTGTGTTGTGATAGCTAAAGCCCTGGCTCTCCCCCTCCCTGTCGTCATAGCCACTAGGCCCATGGATAACATTTTGACCAGACCAATAACTCTCTCATCAGTTATCCCCTCATTTTTCCATCACTGGCAAAAGGAAAAAGGGACAAAAGTTTGCTGAGTTATCCCTCGAGAAAAAGTTTGCTGAGTTATCACGACGCGGTTACAAAAATGTCCATCAGATGGTTCCGCAAGTGCCCAAAGTTTTAAGATCATTGAGAAAAACCACCTAATAAACAATTTACAACATTGTTGGACGGAATTTTGTGTTTAAATTACAGAGTCGAACTCGGAATATCACTGAAATTAGATACAGAATACAAGGGCCTACATGCATGTATAGGTGCTTTTTTTTTGCATGGTAATACGTGTCTCATTTATATATCATAAAGATCATAGTACAAGTCACGTAAACACCGATCTGACAAACCTGAAAAGACAGCATAACGCAAGCCTTTGCACAAAGGACCACTAGCCAAGAAAAAAAACAATCTAAGCCGAAACAGCCTTTGAGCATGACGCCAACGCCCGTCACCTGTATCTGGCACCACCACAGCAGCCACCAAAGAAAAGAATGACGGATCACCTCCTCACCCGAGCTCGAAGCGGCTCCATCGCTGACATGCAGCTTTGCGGACCTCCAAGGTGGCTCACCCAAGGTGAAACCATTGTCGTTGAACGAATCAGACCGGGGCAACACCCCGAACACGCCATCGAGCTCCAGATCTAGCACCCCGCACGACTAAGACGTCGAAGGAGGAAGCCACACCTGCCATCCACGAACCACGGACCCAGCACACGATCCGCCATCTTCTAGATGCCGTCGATGCAAACCACAATCTGCATCTGCTCCTGGACTACCTCCCAGGTTCCACGTCGGCGCTGGAGCACACGCCGCCGCAACGGCGGAGCCTGAGGACACAAATCCACCACGAGGATGCCGCCACCGCTACACCATTCTTGCTTGGATAGACTGATCTTCAAATCCATTGGGGAGGAATCTGAAGAAAATTTATTAAGCGATGTCATCGTCGTCCCCAAAGCCAAGACGATGAGCAGCCTAAAAGTGAAGCTATTTTTGCCTAAAACTATCCACACGCGTGGATCCGGCGACCCCCTCGCCACCGATGACATAGGTCGTCGGCGGGGGGAGCCGCCGGAGGCCGGTGTTGGAAGGCAGGTGCCCTGGATCTCTCTTTCTCTCCTGGCGGTTGCGCGCGTGGGGAAAAAGAAACCCCCCTTCTTGAGACATACACCTTACCTGTTGCAGGTTATGCATGTATAGGTGCTTAAGGTGGCCTTTTCCGACGCGCACTTCCCTCGGCGCCAGGCGAACGTACAGGTTCAGCGCGGCGAACATGCCGGCACGATCGAGTCAGCGTATATATGGCTCCTAGAGGATACAGCTCCTCCCTGATAGAGCCTCGTACTTACGTACACCGTACACGGACACGCTGTACTGGAACTGCCGGCCGGCAAACAGCTGACATGAACTAGGATCAAGACGACGACGATGAGGACGCGGCGCTGTGGGTGTGCAGCTCGACGCCGGCCACGGGCTTCAACGTCAGAGGCCGCGAGCTGGCGTTTATCACACGTGCATGTCGGCGTACAGGTTCAGCTCGGCCAGCATACGGGGGGGGACAACTTGGCGTACAGGTTCAATACTCACCAGCGGACATGCGCGCGCGGTACAACTCGGCGAACATAAACTTGTCGAACGTCCAGCACGGCGTTCTCGGTGTACAGGCGCGGGTCGCACCGGCGTACAAGCCTAGTACAGTAGAATGGAGAACAGGTGCAGCTCAGTCCGACGTGCAAGTTCAACTCGATGTACATTCGGTGGACAGGAGCAGTTCAGTCCAGAGTACAAGTTCAGCAGAAGCGTCGGTGCAGCCCGCCGTACAGGTGCAGGTATCGGTGTCGGCACGATCGGTCCGTAGGCGGCATGGCGTGAGCAGCCGGTTGTATCCACTGCAGTCTATAAAGAAGCTGATGAAGCAAAAGAAGCTAATACGTGCATGGCTTGGCTACACACACCAAGTTAAAGAACAAGTACTCGCGGTGCACTAGGATGCACTGGATGAGAGCGCGTGAGTGTCAGATGTGTTTGACCCCGCGCTTGACGTACAGGTTCAGGCCCGGCTCTAGAATATCCAAGCGTAACGCTACAACGGGATTTATAGTTTGGGAACTACTCCCTCCGTTTGGGAATATAAGATGTTTTAGGTTTGTAAAAGAGATGTATCTACATACATTTTAGTGTCTAGATTTATTTAAACCTATACACTAAAACATGTCTAGATACATCTTCTTCACAAACCTAAAACATCTTATATTTCTAAACAAGAAACGATAGTTTTTGTTCGAATTTATCCTCCTCTGCCTCACCTATTTATCAGTAGCCACCTTGCCTCCTTCTTCTGTCACGGGCCTGGTTCCGTCTCCAGGCTGGGCCGTCTTCCGCCAAAGCCATCTCGTACGCCTCTTGGTACCAGGCCTGGGCTGGGCTGTGACATGCCCCACTCCTTAGGAACTCCTTGGGCCGTCTTCATCGTGTCGCCATTGACAACCACTTTCTCCACTGAGTGGGTGTAGCATGAACGGAGCAACGAAGGAAAGCTTCCAGACACTTCAATCGTTCAGTCTGGCCATCAGTCTGTGGATGGTAGGCAGAACTCATCATCAGTTGTGGGTCAGTCAACTTGAACAGTTCCTGTCAGAGTGTAGTCGTGAAGATCTTGTCTCTGTCCGAGATGATACACTTGGGAAGACCATGAAGCTTATAGATGCCATCCAAGAAAACCTGAGCCACTTGAGCTACAGAGAAGGGATGCGTGAGAGGGAGAAAATGCCCATACTTTGTGAGTTTGTCAATAACCACCAATATCACATGAAAGCCCTGCGATTTAGGTAAGGGAAATGATACTATTCCCCCGGGGGATTTCGTGTTTCCATCCCCCGGGTCAACACGTCGCTCTCCTCCACGCCCACGCCTCCCTCCCATAGGCCCACACCCAAGAAACCGCCTCCTTATCCTTTCCCCTCCTCTCGTTGTTTCTCGCATCTTCTGTAATCCAAAGGAACGCCATGAGAGACCAGAGAGCTGGCAGCCTCTTCCCTACCCAGCACCGGCGGTGCCCAAACCACGCGCCGCCACCTCCCTATCCACGCGCCGCCGCTCCAAGCCACACCTCGTCGACTCGATCCCTAATCCCCAATCCCACTAGCCATGCCCTCTCTCTCCAACCTCCGACAAGGACCGGTGCCTCGAGGTGGTGCCTCTTCGTGCTATTGCTGCTAGAGGGATGTCGGCCTTGCTACCAAGAGGGCACGGCTTCGCTATAAATGGCGATCTTCTTTGATACTTTGGGTGCTCCCCGCAGCTACGAGAAGCCACCGGCCTTGCTATAGAGCCATGGCGGCGTCTTCTTCTCCGGCGACGGTGTTGCTATAGAGGAGCGACGACGTCTTCCCCGGTGATGATGTATTTGCTACAAGTGGAGGGAGACACTGCTACAAGCGGCGCGACCCTTTGCTACTGAGGCACGGCGAGCTTGCTACAGAAGAACGACAACATCTTCGCCGGAGACGACATCTTGCTGTCTTCTCTGGCGATGACGTCTTTGCTACAAGCGGAGGGAGACACTGCTACAAGCAGCGTGAGCCTCTGCTACAGAGGCACGGCGACGTCGTCTTCCCCGGCGACGGTGGACGTCTTCTCTGACGACGGTGTCTTTGCTACAAGTTCAGGGAGACACTGCTACAAACGGAGGGAGACACTCCTACAAACGGAGGGAGGCGCTACTACAATAACGCAAATTTATTGCTACATGGTCTCCGTGAGGTCTAACAGCGAAAACCTCCTACGAGTCTCCGGCGAGATCAGATATGCTACATTAACACAAAATTTTTGCTACATCTGTTTTCTGAATTTGCTACAATAGCGCAAACTTCTTGCTACGAGGTCTCCGGCAAAATTCTCCGGCGAGTCTAAGACGGAGTGAGTTTTGCTACATTAGAACAAATATTATGCTACATAGTCTCCGGCGAGGTCTCCGGCGAAGTCTCCGACGAGATCTGTCTTTTTTATTTGTCTCGTGGACGAACCGTTTTTTGCTACGGTATAGCAAAAGCGGGGCGTATGTAGCTAAAGCGGGTCTAAGTGTAGCAAAAGCGGGATTTTGGGTGGACACGTGTCAGCACGAGGACCCGGGTATCAGAAGTTTTTATCCCCGGGGGACGCGTAGCACTGCCCTTTAGGTAAACCCTCCATGAAATCCAAGCTGACGGTATGCCAAGGAAATGGTGGAATTGGTAGAGGTTGCAGAAACCTGGCATTCTGGTGTGCTCCGTTTTAGCTTGTTGGAAGATGGTACAAGTGCTGACAAAATCAGTCACAGTCTGTTCAAACGTGACCAGGCAAACATTCGTTTGACACGCTAATAAGTGGCCAACACACCTGAGTGACCACCAATCTCACTAGCATGCAGTGCCTGGAGAATGTGCTGCTGGGATGTGGTGTTATTGCCCACCCAAATTCTGCCACAAAAACGAATGACTCCTTGCTCGAGTGAATACCCTTTGTCATTGGTACTAGAGACACTCAGCTCTGCCCACAATTGTTTAGTAACAGGCTTATCATCATACCCCTCAGTCAACACTTGTAACCACGATGGCTCAGCTGATGAGATGGCCACCTCATGACTGCGACGAGACAGAGAATCAGCCATAGCATTAGTTATCCCTTTCTTGTACTAAATTTGTAATTGAGACCCATCAATTTCACAAACGCCTTGTGTTGAATACCAGTCGTCAAACGTTGCTTAGTCAGGTGTAAGAGACTTTTTTGATCTGTGCGTATAAGGAACTCTTGATGTTGCAAATAAGAACGCCAACGATCGACGGCCAGAAGAATGGCGAGGCACTCCTTTTCATAAGTTGAGAGTGCTTGATTTTTGGAACATAGGGCCTTGCCGAGGTAAGTGAATGGGTGGTCATTCTGCATGAGCACTGCTCCCACACCAGTTTGGCAAGCATCGGTCTCAATCACGAAACGCTGTGCAAAATCCGGAACTACCAGCACTGGCGCTTGAACAAGAGCATTTTAAAGCGTAGCAAAAGCAACTTGCGCATCTGGCGTCCACTGAAACTGAACTCCTTTCTTTAGCAAATCCGTCAGGGGACGGCTGATTATGCCTAGTGTCAGATGAATTTGCGATAATAACCAGTAAGCCCCAAAAAGCCGCGCATGTCCTTAAAATTACGTGGTATTAGCCACCACTGCACCGCGAGCACCTTCTCTGGATCATTTGCAACGCCATCGCCGCTGATCACGTGCCCCAGGTACTCTAATTTGGCCTGAGCGAACAAACATTTGGATCGCTTCACAAACAACTGATTGTCCCACGGAAATGAAAACACCTGACGGAGGAGGTGGGCATGAGCATGTGCTTCCAATGTGGGCGTGTACACCAGAATGTCATCCATAAAAACCAGCACGCCACGACACACCAGTTTGTCAAACAACAGATTCATTACGCCCTGGAATGTAGCTGGTGTGCCGGTGGGCCCAAATGGCATCACCAAAAACTCGTACATGCCTTGATGACTGCGGAAAGCCGTCTTGTGCTCGCCTCCATCTGCCATTCTGATCTAATGATATCAAGAACTCAAGTCTAGCTTGCTGAAAAAAATTCCCCTGCTAATTCATCTAGTAATTCATCCACCACTAGTAATGGATGCTTGTTCTTTACAGCGAGTGCATTCAATTGCCGATAATCCACATAGAAACGACAGGTCCCGTCTTTTTTGTGCACCAAGAGCACCAGTGAGGCAAAAGGACTCGATCTGCGGTGTATCGTGCCATGATGCAGCATCGCCTGTACTTGATGCTCAATCTCCGTCTTCTGATGTGGAGCATATATGTATGGTCACACATTAACTGGTTGTGCACCCGTGACGAGCGGAACATGATGATCACAAGATCGACGCGGAGGTAAGTCGATCGGAGTGCCAAACAGATTGTCGAATTCATCCAAGACAGACTAGACTTCAACTGGGACTGTTGTCACATCATATGTTGTCAGAGAGTTGAGAGTTGATTCCTGATGAACTGGTTGCACCTGAATGCAGTCCGCAATGGCGACACGATGAAGCAAACCCATGCAATTTTGCTGCCGACACTGGCAACACTTATTCTCACTGTCCTGAATGCCACACAGTTTAACTCTCCTCTCTCCATGTGTAAATTTCATCCAACGCTGCTTCCAATGCACCCACATGGGACTGTGATCTTCTAGCCAATCCGCCCCCAGAATCATGTCGTAATAGGGTAATGGCAGCACATGGAAATCCTGAGAAAAAGAATGCCTCTGACACAACCATTGTAACTGTGGCAGCAAGTGCAAACTGACGAGTGGAGCACCATTCGCCACCACGAAACGCGCAGGCGATGTATGTAACACCTCAGTTTTAGTTAATATATACTTAGGGTTTGATTGTGCATTACCATAAGCATCATCTACCTCAAAATGCATGCAGGAAACAAGATCAAATACAAAACCCTAAAACCCTAATCTTCCCCTCTCTTAAAAACCCTTCAAAAGGTCAATGCCACCTAGATCTAGCCACCTAGATCCGAATCAAGTTTTACTTGGTTCGGATCTTACAGTTTAGCTTCGATTATCCAGTCACCTAGACCCGAATCAAGTTTTACTTGGTTCAGATCTTATGGTTTAGCTTCGATTATCCAGTCACCTAGATCTGAATCAAGTTTTACTTGGTTCGGATCTTATGGTGTAGCTTCGAATATCCTTCTGAATATGATGCTCTGTATTTGGAGGTTGCCCATAACCGGCGCACAGCCGAGTTTCAGAAGCTGCTCTTCACTCACAGGAAGTTGCGGACGAAGTATACTAAGATGGTGTCCATTTTGCAGAAAACTAGTGAGTTCGCTAATTTTCTCATTTTTGACTTTTCTTCTGATTTGTACATTTGAGTTAACTCTTTTCCTGCCTTTTGCTCAGCCAAATTTGATAAGCGGAACAAGAAGCTTACTGAACATGTTGCCAACCTTAAAGGTAATTTGGATGCTTTTACTCCGATGTTTTCTTCCCACATCTTTGCTATCCTGAAGTATCTCAGGACTTTAGCCTCGGCTCAGCCGAATTAAAAGGCCTTGCAGTATCGCATCAAGAGTGTGTTTCTGTGCCTGATATGATGCTGCACTTTCTTGAACAAGCAGGAGATCACTCGTCGCGGCTGAAGGAGAAGGACGACGAAATAGCTCGGCTTTGTGCCGAGATTGAGTCTCTAAACCAGACCCAAAAATCTGAGCTAGAAAAATTGACAAGGAATTCTCTGAAGAGAAAAATCGGTTAACTGTTCAGCTCGAGAAAAACAAGGAGCTTATCAGCGTCGCCGAGTCAACAGCCGATTCTGCCAAGGACGAGCTTGCTCGACTTGAAAGGAAACAAACCGGCTGGAAGTCTGTCCTTGCCAAGATCATTCAATTCATCCACTGTAAGTTTTTCCATACTCCTGAACCTTGCCCAAGTTGTTTCCTATGACCTTTTGCTAATTCGTGTCTTGTTCCTTCTTCAGACAACTTTCCGGAGTGTAAAACTCAGAGTGCTAAATGTGTGGTGGAAGCTCGGGATCACCGAGGTGAACCCAATGATCCAGATCGCAAGTATTCCATGGAAGATTATCTGATCAGTATTGGTGCTGCCACCAAGCTCATGAAGACCTTCTGGAAGGATTTGGTGGATGCGGGCATACGAGCACTCCATGTGCTCTGGCCGAATGAACCAAAGATAACTCGGGTGTTGGTGCTTGCCAACAAATTGATGGACTGTGAGATGCAACTCAACCTCTGGAGGGAATCTGCAGCACGAGACGGGGCTGACATGGAGCTTACTGTCGTACTGTCATGGTACGAAAATATTTTCCTTGATACCTTGATGAACCTGTGCACCGGCTCCCCTTGTATCACTGATCCGAAATATATTGCATGTCGTCAAGCTCGAGCCTACCAACTCATACAATATATATGCCAATGTGCATGAATGGAATGAAGGGACGAGCTTCCTTCTGGAAAATGTCGACAAATATGTCGAGGCAGAAAACAATGATGAGTCCGGGGAAGACACCGAGGATGAAGAGAATACTAAAGAAGAGTCTGGTAGCTCGGACGAGCAGGGAGAAGATTCGGATCAAGAGGCCGAGGCCCGGTCTTCCTCCAAGGGGACCGAGGCTTCTCAAGCTCAAGCTGAGGTTTCTCGCAAGGAAATAGGTTCAAGATGCCAAGGCTGCTCCTGTTGAGTCCAAGGTATCTTCAGCGGAGGCCGAGGTGACTACCTCGGAGGCCCCTGCTCCCGAGGTTGTTGCTCCTGTCGAGGCCGAGGTATATCCGGTAGTAGCCGAGGCAAATACCTCGGAGGCCCCTGTTCCTGAGATTGTTGCTCATCCATCTACCGATGATTTGACAGCAACCGTCGCCTGAACTGAGAAACTTTAAATTTATTAAGTCCCATGTATGTCGGGTGTATGGTGTAGGAAATGGTTCCAGTTCTTTTGCTACTATGTGGTTTGTATAAATTGCATCCTTTTGGTCATCATCCTTAATTTCATGTTTCTTATTATTCTGAGTCAAATATTCGGCCCGCGTCTACCTTTTTTGGCGTTTGACTTACGGGTCCGAGATAAATAGACCGAATTAGCAATACTTAGAAATTATGAAGAATAGCTCAAAATAAATTTACAGAATAATAAAGTACAGAAAATACAAGGGTTAGTAAGAAACAAAACAATAAGTTGGGCTCGCGTACTATATTTCCTTAGACGTTTTTCATGTGTTTGACATTCACCGGCTTTTCTCTTTCTTACCATGGAGCCTATTTTTTGGACAGCAGTAAGTCGAAGAGTTGGCCTTTGAGTCTAAGAATAAGAAATATAAGCCAGCCAACATATAAAAATGCATATGAAAAGAACAAGTTCATTAAGGCAGTCCCCGAGTTAAAGCTCGAGGTGCCGAAGTTTCATTGATTAACTCAGTGCTGACATATAATCCGACATACGAGAGTTCGAGATACATTCACTTCTCCTCAGTGTAAAAAGGACGAAGTAACGCTATATTCCATGGCCTTTTTGATTTGTCTCCTGACCTGTACGCCTTATTCTTCTCTTGTGCTTGAGCATCTATAAGATATTATGCGTCATTGTGCAAATCTTTGCTCACAATAAATGGGACCTCCCATGGGGGTGATAATTTATGCATGTCGGATGTGCGCTGCACAATCCGAATCACTAGATCTCCCTCTTGAAGACTTACAGGTTTACTTTTTTGCTATGGTAGCGTCTGCGATCTTGTTGGTATATGGCAGATTTGTACAATGCCAATTCTCTTGCCTCTTCTAATAAATCAACATCATCTTGACGGGTTATTTTGTTTACCTCGGCGTCTATGTATTGGGTGACTCTAGGCGAATCATGCACTATGTCAGCTGGTAATACAACTTCTTCCCCATATACCATAAAGAATGGCGTATAGCCTGTTGATCTATTCGGAGTTGTCCTCAGGCTCCATAAGACGGCCGAGATCTCCTCAATCCAACAACCCGCTGATCTTTGCAGTGTCTCAATGAGCCGGGGTTTTATTCCATACAATACAAGTCCGTTGGATCTTTCAACTTGTGTGTTCGATGCGGGATAAGCGACTGATGCCACATCAAGTCTTATTTGCTTTTCTTGGCAGAAACAAGCAAAAGCTCCCTCGGCAAAATTTGTGCCATTATCGGTGATTATACTATGTGGATACCCATATCTTAGGATAATATCCTTGATAAATTTAACAGTTGTGGGCCGATCACACTTCCTTATTGGCTTTACCACGATCCACTTTGTGAATTTTTCTACCATGACCAGGATATGGGTCATGCCACCACGAGCCGTCTTAAATGGGCCGACCATGTCTAAGCACCATACAACAAATGGCCAAGTGTTGGGTATTGTTTTTACCTCAGATGCAAGCATATGAATTTTGCTTGCATACCTCTGGCAGCCATTGCATTTCTTCACCAGCTCTAGTGCATCTTTTAGCGCACCGGGCCAATAAAACCCATGCTGGAATGCTTTGGCTACTAAGGCTCTGGATGAGGCATGATGCCCGCATTCACCTTGATGTATATCTAAAAGGATATCTTGTCTTTCTGCCGGGTTAACACATCTTTGAAGCACACTTGTGACACTTCTTTTGTATATCTCTTTGTTTATTATGGTGTAGGCTTTCGCCCTTCTCACAATTTTCCTAGCGAGGACTTCATCACTCGGCAAGATATCATCTTTGAGGAACATAAATATTGGTTGTGCCCATTCTGGTACCTCATGTGCCGGGGCAACTGTTTCATCAATTTCCATTGCCTCTGCCGACATAACTTCTGCCAGATTATCCTGACCAGTCCCTGAGTCCTGCGAGGTAGTATCTGGGTTTGCAGAGTCTGTCCTCGGTTTATTCGGTTTATTCCTCCCATCTATGTCCATAGGGATTACCTCGGCTCCTAGATCTACCGAGAGACGGATTGACTTGGATTCTGGTGATGGTGTAAATGATGGTTATCTTAAGTGCTCAAGGGCAATGCCGGGTGGAATTGATTGCCTAGACGAAACAAGTTTTGACAAAGTATCTGTGGCATCATTTTCCGCCCGAGGTATATGGTGAAATTCGCACCCATTAAAATAACCACTAATATTTTGGACATGAAATCTATATAGAGCCATGTTTGCATACAGTGCATCCCAATGACCTGATACCTGTTGAATCACAAGGTCCGAATCACCAAAGCACATTATTCGATGTATGCCAACATCTTTCGCAACTTTTAGGCCATGACCAAGTGCTTCATATTCGGCTACATTGTTTGATGCAGCGAAATATATTTGCAGTACATATTTCAGTTTGTACTTTTTGGGTGAGGTTAGCACTATCCTGTCTCCTAGCCCATTTCTCAATTTTGATCCATCAAAATGCATTGTCCAATAATTTGAATTAGGCAATGGTGGCTCATATTGCATTTTGGCCTAGTCGACAAAAAAGTCAGCCAGTGCCTAAGATTTGATTGCATCCCGTCTATCGAATTGAGGAGCATAAGGAGATAACTCAATCACCCATTTGGCTATTAGTCCGTTGGCATCTTTATTTCCCATTATCTCGGCTATTGGTGCCTCACAAATCACCTTAATTGGGTGTTCTTCAAAATAATGTTTTAGCTTCTTTGCCGACATATATACACCGTATACCATTTTTTGGTAGTGTGGGTAATTTTGCTTCGAGGCTGATAATACCTCACGTAGGTAATAGACTGTCCTCTACACCGACTTACCTTCTTCATCACGCTCCACCACTATCATCGCACTTATGACTCGGTTAGTCGCTGCTATGTAGAGCAACATCGGCTCCTTTGATAGTGGTGAGGCTAATATCGGTGCAGAGGCTAGCTCTTTCTTTAATTCATGAAAGTAGCTATCATCCTGTGGCGTCCAAATGACTTTTTCATCAGTTGATATAAGGGAAATGCCTTTTCTCCGAGCCGACTAACAAACCGACTCAAATGATGCCAAACAGCCTGTAAACTTCTGGACATTGTTGAGGCACTTTGGCAGCTCCATACGTTCTACGGCTAGAATTTTAGCCGGGTTTGCTTCGATACCTCGGCTTGACACGAGGAAACCGAGTAATTTTCCGGCTGGTACACCAAAGGTATATTTTTCCGGGTTAAGCTTCATTCAGAATCTTCTGAGATTCACGAATGTTTGCCAAATATAATCTAGGAGCATGTGGCTCTCTTTTGTTTTTATCACCTCATCCACATATACTTGGACATTTTTACCAATTTGGTCATGTAAACATTTCTGCATGCATCTTTGATACGTTGCCCCTATATTACGTAAGCCGAATGGCATGCTATGATAGCAATAAGCCCCATACGGGGTGATAAATGCAATATTTATTTGATCGTCTGGATTTAACGGTATCTGGTGGAAACCAGAATACGTGTCTACAAATGACAAGAGTTCACAACCCGTTGTCGAATCAATAACCTGATCTATCCTTGGTAAAGGAAATGTATCCTTGGGACACGCCTTGTTCAGGTTCGTGTAATTGATACACATGCTCCATACTACCGCTACATTGAGATCGTCCTTTTTCTTTTCAACCAACACCAGATTAGACTGACAATCTGGATGGAGCACTTCCATGATGAACCCGGCTTTCAGGAGCTGAACTATCTCATCCCCAATTATATTTCTCCTGTCCTTGGCGAAGCGGCGGAGAGCTTTATTCACTGGCCTTGCCCCTGGCCTCACATGCAAAGAGTTCTCAGCCAGCTCCCTCGGCACACCTTGCAGATCTTAAGTATACCAAGCAAAGATATCCTGATTCTCACATAGGAAGCTCGTGAGCTCGCTTTCCTATTTGTCACTTAGGCCGGCACCAATTGTGATGGTGCGCTCTGGAAACTGGTCATCAATATGTACCTTCTTCGTGTACTTAGTCGTCTAGAAGGACACACTCCCATGTGGGTTTGCAAGTGCCAACATATTGAGCTGTGCCGACTGCCAAAGCTGCGACCTCCTGAATTATCCTTTTTCCCCTTGCAATTACCAATGACTCGGCCAGATTTGATCCGGCTGACGCACACTCTATCGATCTTCTATAGTCTCCAGCAACTGTAATTATCTCATGTGGCCCTGGCATCTTCATCTTCAAGTAGTTGATGTGAGTACTGGTGATGAACTTTGACAGAGCAGGTCGTCCGAGTAATGCATGGTAACAACTTTACAAATCCACAACCTCAAACTCTAAATTCTCATCTCTGCAATTCTTCCTTGTGCCAAATTATACATCTATCCAAACTTTCCCAATTGGCTCACACGATAATCCCGACACAATGCCATGGAAAGTAGTCCTGGTCGACTGAAGCATGTTCTGAGTTATGCCCAGCTTGTGCATGGTGTCCTTGTACATGATGTTGATACTGCTGCCATTATCTATCAGCACCTTTGAGAATTTCACATTGATACTCGGTCCAACAAACGTCGGGTCAAGCACTAAGGCATATGATCCAGAGTTTGGCATGATCTTGGGATGATCCCTAATACTCCAAGTAATTTCTTGTTCTGACCAGTGCATATATCTTGGCACTGACGACAACCGCATTGACCTCCATATGTCGTCGTTGAACGCTCTATTTATCCTACTGCTCTATGGTGAATACACAGTAAGACTGATGATGTTCCCGATACTCATTACGACCACTCATGCCAGGGTTTCCTTTGTTACCCTGATCTTGATTTGCCACATGGTGAACTGCATCCCTTAGTTCTTGGTTCGCATACCTCGGAGGGGGCGGTGGCAACATCAGTTGCTGAGCATTTCCTCCTATAAGCTGTGGTTGTTGTGGCTGCTGTGGTGCTTGCGGTGGTCCCATGTTCCCCATTGCCTATTTCATCCATGCACACTAACGAGTTGTATGATTCGCAGGCTTGTCCGGGTTAGGGGGTGTGAAACTTACAAGGCTGATCTAGCATTGATTCATACCTGTACTTCAGCCTCTCTTGCCATTGCTTCTTTTGCTCTGGAGTCCACTGTTTCTTGACATCATTTCTCGGAGTCCACTATTGAGAGATGTTCTTTTGACACTGAGTACCTCCAGCACTCGGCTGGTCTTGGGTTACAGCTGCAACTTGACTCGAATTGTATCGATAATCTGGCCTGTCATCTCTCCTTATATCTCGGAATTCATTCCTCCGGGATGACCCGACACCATCATGAGCGTAATGCCCATGCTATTCATTGTTATCTACCGGCATAAGCTCTGGCTGAGTCGGATCTCCCAATGCATATGAGTTGGCTATATGAATTGTCTCGGCCAACGTGGTTGGCATATCTCTCTACAGCCTCTGCCACAACACACTTCCATACCTGCACCCTTATGCAAACCAAGCAATCACTTGCGATTCAACTACTCCTTCACATGAGTTTCTTAGGTTACACCACCGGGTTAGAAATTATCGGTTAGTCTCATTCGGTCTCTGCTTGCATATGGCGAGCTGCTGAGGTCTATTCGGCCTCTTATATGTGCTCCTGAAATTGCTTACAAACATTTCTTCAAAATCTAACCAGAAGTTGATACTTCCTGTTGGCAAGTTGTTCAACCATACTCTTGTTGGTCCTTCCAACATTTGTGGGACATACCTCACTGCTCATCTTAGGTTGCCTTCTACAATTTTCGTAGCAATTGCATAATCAATCAACCAATCTTGTGGCTTTGTGCTTCAGTTGTATGTTTTGGTTCCTCTTGGCAACCGAAAGTTTGGAACATGTGGTTCCCTCATGATCCGAGGTCCAAAGCATGCTGGACCCGGGGGATCTTGCTCTTCCAATAAATCGGATCTGTATATCCTGTCGAGCTTCAACCTTGCATCATCCGGCTGCAAGTTTCTGTTTTCTGTTCTTTCTTCCATCCCATGGTGATTCGGCCTAGTAAATCCGGCATCCATCATTGTATCTATTCTGCGCCGGGTTATGCGGAGCTGGTCCTCCATCCCTTACTTTCCAAGGTTCATACCTCGGCTGGCGATCTTGTGGAGGGTATTGCCTCCCTCCCGTCGAATGATTTTGGTCGGGATTTCCCCGCTTAGGGTTTCTTTCACCACCATTGCCATGATCGGGATTTATATTCCCATTGTTGCCTCGGCTTGCATTGCCATGATTTACATTTGCTTTCCCAGCCACTATCGGGTAATACAGGACCATCTGTTTATCCCTCCTCCCCGAGGTCACTGCCTTGTCTTTTCTTGATCCTCCGCCGAGTGAAGATGTCGCGACAGCTAATAGTATCAGGGAAGCTCCAGCCGAATGAACCACACGTGAACCTCCGGGTCTTGCCGGATTGTTTTTGAGGAGTTCCTCATTATGCTGGTTTGCTATGCGCACCAGCTCTATGACTCTTTCATGTTGCCTCTGCTGGGTTTCACCGGTCAGGCCATCTAACTCGGAAGCTGCTTCATTTGCCGCCCTAAGGTTCTTTGCCGGAGTGCTATATCTCGGCAGCCCTAGGTTAGCCGAATCACCTTGCCTAGACTCATGTTCCTTGTTGATATCACTAAGGAGGTTCTTTCCCCTTATTCTAACTCCATCTAGCCGAGTTGGGCTAGTGTCGAGCTTGTTAGACCTAGCATACTCGCACAGAGTGATGTTTAGTGACTGTTGTAGTGCTGCTACCCTCTTAGCCTCCTCTAACATTTTCAACCGAGTTTCCTCTAACTCAGCCTATGCACGAGCCGGGTTTACAATAGGAGCTACAAGAGTGGTTAAGTTATCTATAGCTTCCTGCAGGATATTCTCTAGCCTTTCTAAGGATGGCCCCCTAATTCGAGTTGCCCTGGGTGTTACATCACGAACCTCGGGTGCATCCGCAACTATCGGATTTGCCGCTGCCAGCTTTGCTGCTACCGGATCTGGTGCTACCAGGTTCTTGCTTGGCCCGGCTCCTCCGCATGTTGCTGGTGCGGGCTTAGTCATCATCACCTCGATGCTGCCTGCGGGGCGAGTGGTACGCGGATCTCTAGCAGTGCTAAGGGGAGGCTCTCCCGCGAGGATGACTCGCTGCATGTAGACGCAAGTGTCGACAATGACGTACACCTTGTGGGCGCCTAGGTTGATGAATACTCCATTGCACGGAGGAGAGCACCTGGCGAAGTGATGCGTGTTGTCGCTGACGTAGTCCTACATGTTAAGCGTTGAACGAGCTCGGAGACAATGCGCTCGCCGGTGGCGATGAAGTTTCCCGTCTGGATCTTGACTCCAGCTAGCACCGCTGCTGGCCCCATGGTGGGCGCCAACTATCATGGTGGTGGCACTGTTGGAGATATGCCCAAGAGGCAATAATAAAGTGGTTATTATCATATCTTTATGTTTATGATAAATGTTTACATCCCATGCTATAATTGTATTAACTGGAAACATTAATATTTGTGTGATTTCTAAACATGTAAGAGTCCCTAGTAAAGCCTCTTGTTAAACTAGCTTGTTTATTGATTGATGATCATGGTTTCCTGATCATGAACATTTGATGTTATTGATAACAAGGTCATATCATTAGGATAATGATGTGATGGACATACTCCTATAGTTAGGCATAGCATAAAGATCAAGTCATTTAAATAGTTCACTTGTTATAAGATTTCAAATAAATAGTAACCTAAATCCTTCGACCATGAGATCATGTTAATCACCATCACCGGATGGATGCTTTGATGACATCAAACACCACTTCGTAACTGGGTGGTTATAAAGGTGGCATTGAGTATTCGGAAAGTATGTGTTAATGCACATGGATCAAGAGTGGGATTTGTCCATCCATATGACAGATAGATATACTTTGGGCCCTCTTAGTGGAATGTCATCCAATTGGCTTGCAAGCATGTGACTAGCTCACAAGGGATCACATATCACAGGAAGGAGTAAAAAGTACTTATCGGTAACGAGGTTGAACTAGGTATGCAGAGATACCGACGATCAGACCTCAGATAAGTAAAGTATCGCGAGACAAAGGGAAATTGGTATCGTATGTAAATGGTTCATTCGATCATGAAGTAAATGTATAAATATGTGGGATCCATATGAATTTATATATTCCTCTATTGGTTATTGATCGGAAAAGAGTCTCGATCATGTCTACATAATTCACGAACCGTAGGGAGACACACTTAAGGATTCAATGTTGTTTAGTAGATATGGAAACTGAGTAAAGATACCGAGTGTTTTTTGGAGTCTCATCTGGGATCTGGGATATCATGAGGAGATCCGGAATGGTCCGGATAATAATATTCATATAAGGAAAGTCCAATTCCGGAGTTCGGGAATGGTTTCAGTGTTTTCACCAAAATGTTCTAGAAGGTCCATCACTGTAGAGTGGGAAGGGTACATGGATGTGTCATGACAAAGTGTAATGGTTGCATCATGTACTAGGTCACTTGGTTGGGCAACGGTAAGAGAGAAATCAAACTCTAGTTTGAAATTTAAACGCCAATTTGAAAAAGTAAAATCCCAACATAGTTGCCTAGTGGAGGGAGGGAAGGAATCCTACCTAAGGGAGGATTCCTCCCTCTCCCTTGACGCCGGACACAAGGTGTAGTTTGGGGTCGGAATCCCCTCCCCAAACCGCCCGTCCCTCTCATAAATAGAGGGGAGGGGGCACCCCCTTGCCTCACACAAGAAACCCTAAACTCTAGATTGGCTGGCGCCCCCCTCTCTAGTTGCATCCGCTCTAGATCTCCTCTAAATAGCCGCCTTCTAGATAATCCCTAGCCACCGGCTACATCCACCCCTCGGACCTCTAAAACCTAGATCACCGAGGCTCTCTCTACTCAAACATACCCGCTCTGGCTTAGGCGAAGCCCTACGGGATTTCCCCTCTACTTTCGACACCACGCCGTCATGCTTACGGAATCGCGATGAGAGATCTACAACCTTCGCTGCCTGCTGGAACACGGGAGAGGAAGGTATTAATTGAGTACTGAACGTGTGACCGACTGCGGGAGCGCTGCCAGAACACGGCGTCGAAAGGATCGTCTACACGATCTTGAGATCATCATGTGAACAACTATAACACCCACGAGAATCTGATCTCGTTAACCGCTTTGGATCTTCGAGGGTTAGTACTCTATCAACTCGTTGCATCGATCTAGTAAAGAGGGGCAAATCCCATCTTGTTTACCATGCCTTGCAACATGCTTCAGGACAAACCCGAAAGCTACCTTTATAACTACCCAGTCACAGAGTAGCGTCTGATAGCCCCAAAGTAGGTCGATCCATATCTCAAGTACATGCGACAATCTCAGGTCTAAGGACAAAATTTACACGATGTGTAGAGAGAGCTGCAAGTCTAATTGCCAGTCTCAACTTGGGTCAGTCCAACCCTATGTTCATAACATGTGTCCACATCATTGGTTTGACATCTCCATGTCTGTGACTTGCGAAACATAGTTATCAACCAATCGATGTGCTAGTCTAATATTCACGTGTGTCCTCACATGAACTCCGACTAGGGACAACTATTAAATAACCATACAAGTAAAGAGTTTCACAAACAATTCACATAATTGCCAATCAATACAAGTTGCCTGATATGGATATTCAAGGAACATTACAATAACTCATCGATACATAAGAAATATAATCATCTCTATGATTGCCTCTAGGGCATATTTCCTTCAGTCTCCCACTTGCACTAGAATCAATCTAGATTATATATAATACCTATTGCTCTTGCGTGCGCCTCATGTGCAGGCTGCGGGAGTGGCTTTGTAAAAGGATCAGCAACATTTGAGTCCGTATGTATTTTGCATATCATGACACTACCATCCTCAACAAACTCTCGAATCTGATGGTAACGCATGCGAATATGTTTGTTCTTCTGGTGCTGTCTAGGATCCTTGGCTTGTGCAATAGCACCATTGTTGTCACAATAAACGTCCATGGGATTGGATGCGCCCTGAACCACACCACGAGCGATCAGGAAATTCCTAATCCAAACAGCTTCCTTTGCAGCCACCGAGGCGGCAATATATTCAGCTTCTGTTGAAGAGGAGGCCACCGTATCTTGCTTGGAACTTTTCCAACTCACAGCGCCACCATTCATGAAAAATACATAACCAGATTGCGATCTGGAGTCATCTGAGTCGTTAAGGTAACTCGCATCTGTGTAACCCCTTACACTGAGTTCATCCTCACCTCCATAAACTAGGAACACATCCTTAGTCCTTCTCAAGTACTTAAGGATGTTCTTTACCGCTGTCCGGTGACCTTCACCTGGATCAGCCTGGTATCTGCTCGTAGCACTTAGAGCATAGGAAACATCTAGGCGAGTACATATCATTGCATACATGATGGATCCAATAGTCGAAGCATATGGAACCCTGATCATGCGCTCACGCTCATCGGTAGTCGAAGGAAACTGAGTCTTGCTGAGTTTTATGCCGTGAGACATGGGCAAGAACCCGTTATTAGCCTCTTCCATGCTGAACCGTTTCAACACTTTGTCAATGTATGTACTCTGGCTTAATCCAATTAGCCTCCTTGATCTATCTCTATAGATCTTGATGCCTAGATATATGCCGCTTGTCCTAAGTCCTTCATCGAAAAATTATTTTTCAACGAGGTCTTAACAGACTCAAGCATAGGAATGTCATTTCCAATCAGCAATATGTCATCTACATATAAGATTAGAAATACTGGCGCTCTCCCACTTTCCTTCTTGTAAACACAAGGTTCTTGTTCATTTTTGATGAAGCCAAACTCCTTTACAACTTCATCAAATTGAATGTTCCAACTCTGAGATGCTTTCTTCAGCCCATAAATGGACTTTAGAAGTTTGCATACCTTTCCAGCATTGTTTGGATCGACAAAACCTTCGGGCTGCATCATATACATGTCCTCAGTTAGGATTCCATTTAGGAAAGCCGTCTTGACATCCATCTGTCATATTTCATAGTCGAAATGTGCAGCAATGGCTAGAATTATCCATATAGATTTAAGCATCGCTACGGGCGAGAAAGTCTCGTCGTAGTCAACTCCTTGAACTTGTCGAAAACCTTTTGCAACAAGTCGAGCTTTATGGATGTGAACATTTCCATCCATATCAATCTTCTTCTTATAGATCCATTTGCACTCGATGGCTTTAACACCATCAGGCAGGTCAACCAGGTTCCAAACTTGATTGTCTCCCATGGACTCTATCTCGGATCTCATGGCGATCAGCCATTTCTCAAAGTCTGGGTCCACCATCACTTCTGCATAGGTCGCAGGCTCATCATTGTCTAACAATAATAATTCCCGCGTTTCGCGGAGCCTCGCCGACCTTCGTGGTTGTGGTGCTTATATTGCCACGGGTTCCTCA
Organism: Avena atlantica; assembly: GCA_910589765.1. Classification (NCBI taxonomy): domain Eukaryota; kingdom Viridiplantae; phylum Streptophyta; class Magnoliopsida; order Poales; family Poaceae; genus Avena; species Avena atlantica. The sequence goes on from OU342739.1 coordinate 136,598,209, forward strand.
ACTTGTTTTGCTACAATAGCATCACTCGTAGAAGCATCCCCGACTGGCTCATCTTGAACTTCTTCAAGTCGCACCGACCTTCCACTCGTTCCCTTTGTGAGAAACTCTTTCTCTAGGAAAACACCGCTACGAGCGACAAACACTTTGCCCTCTTCTCGGTTGTAGAAGTAATACCCTAAGTGAAAGGATCGTATGGGCACCTAGAGGGGGGGGGGTGAATAGGTGCTACTTCAAAATTTCTTCTTTTTCAAATTAAGGTTTGAAAATAAGGTAAATTCTCTAGATAATGCAACTATGGTGAATTTACCTATATGACAAAATGCAAGGGCTACCACAACACAAAGAAGTAACAAGTAAGTAAGGTGCGGTAAAGGATAGAGGTAACCGAAAACTGGACGCGGAGACACAAGGATTTGTTTCCCGTAGTTCCTTCCTTTTGAGGGGAAGTACGTCTACGTTTGGAGAGGGGGTGGTTTCAAACCACCAACGCCACAAGAGGCCTCCCTTGTTCTCCGATGAATCTCACCCCAATGGGATCGATTCACCTTCCACTATATCGGCAACCTTCAAGGTGGAAGCCGGCACCGTTACAAGTTTGGGGCACACATCCACAACTTAATCGGAGGCTCCCAAATACAAGCAAGCTGTCAAAGCAATCAAAGACAAGCTTGTAAGAACAAAAACACGAGCTAGGGTTTCCAACAAAACACTAGAGCAAAGGGCCCTCAAAGAAATGAGGGGGAAATGAAGATCTCTTTTGGTGAAGTAGTAGATCGGGGACTCCTCCTTTGAATCCCAAAAGATCAAGGACTTTGGGTGGTTGGATGATGAGATCTTGCGAATTTGAGTGGCTCCAATGGATTCCAATGGTGGGCAATGACTTTAATGAGCTGAGCAATTTGTCCCAAGGTAGGTGGAGGGGTATTTATACCCCTCCACGAAATAAATGGCCGTTGGAGCAATAAATGACCGGTAGTACCGGTACTCAAGCGGTAGTACCGCTTGCAAGCGGTACTACCGGTCCAGTACCGGACCAAGTACCGGTGGAGACCTTGTTCTTCAGAAATCTTCGGTCTTGGACGGTACCCCCTTGCGGTACTACCCCCAAGCGGTAGTACCGGACGAAGTAAGCGGTACTACCGGTTCGAGCGGTAGTACCGGTCCCAAGTACCGCTTGGTACTGACCAAAACGGAGAGGGGAGGGTGCTAGTCAGTATGCAGCGGTACCGATGAGCGGTATGACCGCCTCAAGCGGTAGTACCGCTTGTACCAAGTGGTACTACCGGTTGGGCCGGTAGTGCCGCTCCGTGGTACCGGTGGGTACTGACTAGTACTCACCCTTCTCTCTTTTGATCGGTGCCAACCGGTACTAGAACTGGTAGTACCGGTGTCAAGCGGTAGTACCGGTTGCAAGTCCGGTACTACCGGTTGGCACAGAAGTTTCTGCAAGGGGGAAAATTCTATGCCAAGGGGGAAAATGCTATGCCATGACTTGTGCCTTCTTTTATCAATCCTGTGATAAACTTAGTACACGGTTAAAACGATAAGTGTATTGTTATCAAACATGAAAATCCAAGGGATAGAAAAATGCTCTTTCAATCTCCCCCTTTTTGGTGTTTGATGACAATACACTTTTGTAGGATGATTTTAACAATAGGCAAATGAGATTTGAAAAATAGAGAAGAGACTCCCGCTAGATGTATAGAGACAAATCTCCCCCTCTATTTTACAAACCCAACATGGGTGCACAAGTATGGAAACTAGCATTTGAAGACATACCTTTGCACAAAACATGTGATGAGGAATATATAGACAATAGATATTGCATAACATCACAAGATGGATCCATAGAAATAAATCACATAGTCGCATAAGATGGATCCAACCACAAAGTTTCACACGACATAAACACATAGTAGTCTCACACATAGAATAAAGAGAAATCGAAGTTCACAAGCAATAAAAGGATCAAAGAGAAGAGCGAGCTTGTGACTTCCCATGCAACACCCGTGCCTAAAGTGCAACCTCTCCCCCTTTGGCATCAAGACGCCAAAAAGGGACAAGCGCAGAGCTAACGCCCCAAAGATCAATCATCATACTCCTCCTCCTCCTCCTCCTCATCCTCAAGATCCTCCTCATCTTCATACGTAGGTGGGGCGCTGTGCGAGGAAGAGACATCATCGTCCCAACGGCTGTGCTGAGAAATCCACTGATCCTCTGGAGTGATATTGTTCTCGGATCCCTCGAAGATGGTCAACCCTTGAGCAGACATGAGCTCCTTCTGACGAGCACAAGATTTATTTGCAGACACGTGCGCCTCATACATACGCTTCTGGTTGTCAACCTGGAAGCAGAAGATCTTCTTGAGCTTGACCTCCATCCTTTTGGCCCAAGAGGGCTTGGCGTGCTTGCGGCGAGAGACCTCAAAGTCAGTGTCATGACCACTGTCAGCATGCTCAGAGTCATCCTCATCCTCCTCACCTAGTGCAGCGCGAGGTTTAGCATGAACCTTGATCTTGAGGGCCTTTGGCTTGTGCACAACAAGAGAGCGAGTGGAGAGCGTCCGAGCAACGGCGGGGCACTTGGACACAATGAGGGCCATAATGTAAGGCGCAAATGGTGGAACCCTCCGAGTGTGTGCAGCGGCAACCATCTCATTCCAAATGTAGTCTGTCACATCAAGAGGTTGGCTAGATTCTCTGTTGAGGAAGGTGTTGAATAGCAAGTCAACTGAGAACCCATGTATCTCGTCCTTGTTGCCCGCACGAGGAGCAACAGTCTCACGGAAAATGCGATGGAGAATGTCATATGTGAGGAGGAGATCCATGATTTTGCCAGCAATCCCACGGCCTCGAATATACAAAGGTCGGAGAACATCCCTTTTGGAGGGATTCTCCCGCATGTGGCAGCGGAAACCACAAGGAACGTCCCGGCCGCGATCCTCATACCCCAATATGGCAGCAAGCTCCGCAAGCGTAGCCTCCTTGACAGCACCTTGAGTCATCCATGTAATCTTCCGAGTGCGGCCAGTGTGGAAGTGTGCAGTGGCATAAAACTGGCAGATGAGTAGGGGATCATAGTCATGCTGAAACTGCATAATGGGGAGCATACCAAGGTTTGAGCAGATTTCCTTAGCTTCACCAAAGTAGTCAGAGTTCTTGTCAATGTGGCCCAAGTCAATCCACTGCTGAGGCACCACCAACTGGGTATTGGTCATAAGAACCTCATGATACACACGCTCTTGGAAGTCATCATAGAAAAGACTGTCCGCCCTTAACGCACTCCTGCTGTGGGAGTATGCATTGTCCAGTCGGAGAGCCCTAAACTCTGCCTCAGAGATGTCAGAGAGTGTCTTTGGCCCAGATGGCCCAGAGCTGAGACTCTTGGTATGCCCAGAGGAAGGGGGCGAGGGGGAGGTGCTCTCCCACGCCCAGCTGAGCGCTTGGTAGCCCCTTCGCGACCCCCATGACCACCTCGAGTGGTAGGCAACTTGGAACGGCGTCTAGGCTGTGGCAGAACTTCTGCCTCAGACTCAGTCTCTTCCTCAACAATTTCACGGTCAGACTTGGAGCGCTTCCGTGCACCCCGAGAACCACCTGCATCTGTGAAAGCACGAGGGAGGATAGCACGGAGATAAGGACATAAGAATCAAGAAGGCAATACCGAGAGAATCTACAAGTTGAGCAGAACATAGTGGTCAGAGTGGACCGGTACTACCGGACCTGACAACCGGTAGTACCGCTTGCAAGCGGTAGTACCGGAAAAAGTTCCGGTACTACCGGTTGAGCGGCACACATGTGGTCAGATATGATGGGAACGTCCCAAATTGACAATATATTGCTGCTAAATTGATATTCTACGCGGTAACAAGGAATAATATGGCAGTACAACCTTGCAAGAGTCAATTTCTCCACGGATCTAAGCCAAAACCTAGATCTAATGGGGAAATCAAACAAGAAGAGGAGGGGCGGTTGTACAGGGATCCATGGCGGTGGAAAGGAGTAGGAGCTTGCCCGGAGGCCGAATCCAAGGGGAATCCAGAGGGAGGAGGGCGTGGCAGAGCTCCTGGGCCTTCAAGATCTCCGGTGGCGGCGCAGGTTAGACAGGGGGACGTGGGAAATAATGAGGCACTGAGGGGTGCCTCTCCCCACGCGCCCCTTATATAACTGGAACCGTCAACCGGTAGTACCGGTTGTTGGAGCGGTACTACCGCTTGGAAGCGGTAGTACCGGTTCTACGACCGGTAGTACCGGTTACCGGTAGGGCCGGACACGCGGGCGGTAGTACCGTTCCTGGAGGAGTTTGCCAGGAGATGACCTGGGAACTTCCTAGGTGCGGTAGTACCGCTCTCACATCCGGTAGTACCGGTTCCATCTGAGTCCAAAGCCAGGGATCAAAGATGATTCTTGTGCGGGAAGAGAGAGGGTTTTCATGAGGGAGTACGGAGGCTTGGGTTAAGACAAGTGAGATGAGAAGCACATGCACTCTAAAACCAAATGGAGGAAACAAATAAATACCAAACTAGAGTGCATGAGATTAAGAAGGACAAAGACACTTCAAATAGATGGAAAATAAGAGTGAAGACCAAAACAACCAAGTGACAAACATGAGTAGGCACATCAAACCTCTCGATTGAGAGGGGGCGGTGGCCTAGGCCACCATATTTGAGTATACTCGGCTTGGCACCACGAAGATATATCTTGGGTCCATTACCGAAACTCATCATTGAGCTCACATATCACAAAATGATATTAAGAGGAATGATTTTTGTTTAATTTGCGCATAATGGGGGGAGGGATAGTCCAATCAATTAGGACCGCACTCCCCCTATGTCCATGCCTACACCTAAACCAAACATGGGTCGAGAATTAGGTGAGAGTGCAAGATAATCAAGTCAAACTCCTAGAATCTACGATATTTAGTTCATTCCTCAAATAGCAAAACCTTGCTTCATCAAGTGGCTTCGTGAAGATATCGGCAAGTTGATCTTTGGTTGATAGATAGGATAGATCAATATCACCTCTAGCAACATGATCTCTAATAAAGTGATGTCGAATCTCATTATGCTTTGTCCTTGTGTGATCCACCGGGTTGTATGCAATCTTGATGGCACTTTCATTGTCACATAGAAGAGGCACTTTGTCACAATGGACACCGTATTCCTTTAAAGTTTGCCTCATCCATAGCAATTGGGTGCACGCACTAGCAGCAACAACATACTCGGCTTCGGCGGTGGAGAGAGATATACAATTTTGCTTCTTAGAAGACCAACATACCAAGGACCTACCAAGGAATTGGCAAGCCCCGGATGTTGATTTTCTATCATCCTTGTCTCCCGCCCAATCCGAGTCCGTGTATCCACAAAGAGCGAATGTTGAGCCTTGAGGGTACCAAAGACCATAAAATGGGGTATGAACTAAATATCGAAAGATTCTCTTGACCGCCATTAAATTGCTTTCCTTAGGAACCGCTTGATATCTTGCACACACACCTACACTCAACACAATATCGGGTCTAGATGCACAAAGGTAAAGCAAAGAACCAATCATAGACCGGTATACCTTTTGATCCACATCTTTACCATTTGGATTTTGTTCTAGATGAGTCTTTGTTGCCATGGGAGTTGGGGCTCCATTCAAATCTTGCATTTTGAATCTCTTGAGCATATCTTGGGTATACTTGGCTTGATTGAAGAATGTTCCTCCTCTAACTTGCTTGATCTCAAACCCAAGGAATACTTTCAACTCCCCCATCAAGGACATCCGGAACCTACTAGTCATAAGCTTTGAGAATTCATCATTAAAAGCTTTGTTAGAAGAGCCAAAGATAATATCATCAACATAGATTTGGCATACAAAAAGCTCCCCATTAACCCTCTTAGTAAAAAGAGTGGGTTCGATTTTCCCAACCTCAAAGCCACGGTCAAACAATAACTCTCTAAGGTGCTCATACCACGTGCGCGGGGCTTGCTTGATCCCATAGAGCGCCTTATCAAGTTTGTAGACATGGTTTGGGAAGTTGGGGTCCTCAAATCCCGGGGGTTGCTTGACATATACCAATTCATTCAAGGGACCATAAAGGAATGCAGTTTCTACATCCATTTGTTGCAACTTGAAGTTATGATGTGCCGCATAAGCAAGAAGGATACGAATGGACTCAAGGCGAGCCACGGGTGCATAAGTCTCTCCATAATCAATGCCTTCAATTTGGGAATAACCTTGTGCAACCAATCTAGCCTTGTTCCTTACAATAATCCCATGCTCATCTTGCTTGTTCTTGAATATCCACTTTGTTCCAATAACATTGCGGCAATCCTTTGGCTTCTCAACTAACTTCCACACTTTGTTTCTCTCAAAATTGTTGAGCTCTTTGTGCATAGCTTCTAACCAATCCGAATCTTCAAGAGATTCCCACACTTTCTTTGGTTCAATCATGGAAATGTGAGCTTGATGTTCACTGAACCTCTTCAATTGAGCTCGAGTGGAAATACCTTTCCTTAAATCTCCAACAACATTTTGGAGGGAGTGGTCTCTTATTTCCAACATTCTTTCCTTTCTAGCTTCGCGACGAGCGTGGATCTCCTTATTGTTTCTTGGAGGACCCTCTTCATCATTTTGATCCTCGTCTTGACCATCAACTTGACCTTGATCATTATTGGATTCATCCTCTATGTTGGGAGGCACGGATTGACCTTGGTCTTGATCAAGTGATCTTCTAGCCTCAACTTGAGCACCCCTCAAAACAGCTTGGATGGATCTTCCTTGGCAAATTGACTTGACTCCACTTGACACCCCATCCGATGGATCAAGTTCCCTTTGACTAGAGTTCACACATTGATCACTATGTTGAGGGTCCACATCTTGTCTTTGGCTTGAGTCAACGTCCTCCTCGGTAGATGGATCATGTTGAGGTTGTGAAGATGAGGGCTCCACTCGAGTGGAGCATAGTTCTTCTCGATCCGCCATAAGGGGTTCCTCAATGGGGCGGATATAACCCACACCCATTCTTCCTATGGCATCCTGAGGCATTTCAACATCTGCATCACAAGCATCAACACGCCCCCCTTGGGGACCATCATATTCTTCGAAGGTCACACTACAAGATTCTATGACGGCTCCAGAGAGCTTGTCATAGATTCTATAAGTGTGACATTCGAGACCATAGCCAACAAAAATACCCTATAATGCTTTAGATTCGAATTTGGACAAACGGACACCTTTGATGAGATAGAAACACTTACAACCGAACACCCGGAAATAAGATATGTTGGGCTTGTTACCGGTAAGTATCTCATATGGAGTCTTGTTGATTTTCTTGCGGAGGTAGAGCCGTTTTGAAGCATGGCAAGCGGTGGAGACGGCTTCGGCCCAGAAGTTGTATGGAGATTTAAACTCCGCCAATATGGTCCTAGCCATCTCAATGAGAGTCCGGTTCTTCCTTTCGGCCACACCATTTTGTTGAGGGGTGTATGCGGCGGAATATTGATGCTTAATCCCCTCATCACTAAGAAAGTCATTCAAGGTGTAGTTCTTGAACTCGGTGCCGTTGTCACTTCTTATAATCAACACGGGAACATTGTGTTGCCGTTGAACCAAGTTGATGAAGTCGATAAAAGTCCTTTGAGTTTCACTCTTCAACTTGAAGAAATAAACCCAAGAGTATCTTGAAAAGTCGTCAACAATCACCAAACAATATTTCTTCCCACCAAGGCTTGCATGAGATGGAGGACCAAATAGGTCCACATGAAGAAGTTCCAAGATCTTGTTAGACTTGATTTGGTTCGTGGGCTTATGAGGAGCGTCATGCATCTTCCCTAGAACACATGCCCTGCAAACACGATCTTTGGCAAAGGAAACATTTTCTTTTAGTCCAACAATATGGACCTCTTTATAGAGACTTTGCAAAGTTCTCATATTGACATGGGCTAGTCGGCGGTGCCATAGCCAGCCCACATCGGCCTTTCCGTATAAGCACATCGGACCTGCAGTGGCTTGCCCCGAAAAGTCCACCACATACAAGTCATTTTTGACGTACCCAACGAAAGCGACCTTGAGAGACTTGCTCCACAAGAGGACCACAATATCATTATCAATAAAGATGGCAAAGCCCATCTTTCCAAGTGCACGGACAGAAAGTAAATTGTAACCAAGGGTTTCAACAAGCATGACGTTCACGAGTGTAATGTCGTGAGCCACCACTACCTTGCCGAAACCCATTACCGTAGATTTTGACTTGTCGGCATAAGTGACGGTGATTTGATCTTCATTTGACACCAAGTCCTTGACAATAGACGAGCTTCCGGTCATATGACAAGTGCAGCCACTATCAAGCACCCATTTTGAACCTCCGGAAGCATAGGTCTACAAAAGATCAAGCTAGATTTTAGGTACCCATTTTTCAATGGGTCCTCTTTTGTTAGCAACAAGGGTCTTGGGAACCCAAATAGACCAAGCAATATAACCATCATACGGACCAACATATTGTGCATACACATCACCATAGTAATCACGCATTAGAACATAGTGAGGGTTAGCACTTCCCGCAAAATCGTCATGAGGCATAGTTTTGCCAATTGTGGTCTTACTTCCCACAATGGTCTTGTTGGTCTCTTGTGCGGGTTTGTCCTTCTTCTTCTTGTTGTTCTTCTTCTTTGTTTTGGAGACAAAACCAATGCCCCCTTTATCACCACTACGCCTTTGCTTGCTCAAAAGATCATCAATAGACTTGTTACCTTGTGGAAATGTGGTCTTTGCAAGCTCCCCCTTCAACCTAGCATTCTCTTCAAGGATAGTTGTGCTACTCGATGGAATGAAGTTACTAGGTGAAGGAATATTGGCCAATTGAGTTTGAAGCGTTTCATGGGACTTTGTGAGATACAAGAGTTCACTCTCCAAGGTTTTGTTGGCCTTGTTAAGCAAGCTAAAGTCCTCGGCAAGTTTTTCATGAACCACACCAAACTCAACCTTGTCCTTTTTAGCTCTTTTGTATTTAGCAATAGCATGATCGCGCTCTTTAATGAGTTTGTTAACAATGATGTCATTGGCCTCATCAAGCCCTTCAAGTTTTGACTCAAGGGACAACCTAGTCTCTTGTTATTCTTCTAGAGCATTGCTTAAAGCCTCTAGTTCAATCATATGTTCATGCCCAAGTTTACATCTAACATCTAGAAGCTCTTGAGTGTGGGAGAGTTGATCTAAGATGTTCCCAAAATGTAGTTTAGCATCACCTTCTAGGTTAGTCATGAACTCATCAAAGGCAATTAATTCCTTTTTAACATCAAGAGACATCTCATCATCAATTTCCTCATTATATAATTGAGTAGAGTGGGATGATGAGGATACCTCCGTTCCTCTTGCCATAAGGCAAGTGACGTCCTTGGAGGAAGAGTTCTCATTTGGAGAGACAAGAGTGAGAGTGTCGGAGTAGAGGTGGTGGCTAGAGCAGCCATACCATGTGAGGTTTCTTCTTCTTCCTCATCTTCATCATCGTCAATATCGGAGGAGTATTCTTCATGAGTGATCAAGACAATTTCTCCCGATTTCTTGTTGATGGGGTTCTTTTTGACGAAAGGTTTCTTGTAGGGTGCCTTGAGAGTCTTCTTCAACACAAGCTTCCCACCATTATCTTCTCTCTTCTCATAGGGGCAGCTTGCCACAAAGTGGTAGCGGTCACCACAATTGAAGCAAGTTCTCAATCTAGTGGCATTCTCTCTTTTCCCATTTGGATTGCTTCTCCGTTGCATTTCCATCTTGGCCTTGGCGGGATTCTTCCAAAAGTTCTTTGCATAGAAAGCCATATATTGACTATGAGCAATCTTGACATCATCGGGATGGTCCAAGGAGAGGCCTTCATCACTATCATCTTCATCTTCAAAGTTCACAACTTTGGCCTTTAAAGCAACATTGACCACATTGCTCATACCGAGGGCACGAGCACGGGCATCTTTGGCGTTCTTGGCGGCGACCTTGAAAGCGGCCATCTCTTGCATAACTTCGTTTGAGGTCATGAGATGGTAGTTGTGTCTTCCTTGTAAGCTCTTCAAGTCGGTGGGCTCAAAAGGCATGAGTGCACTCACATATTTCCTTTTTATCCATGCATCATCCACATGTGAGGCACCCACATTTCTAAAAGCGGTGGCAGTGGTCTTGAGCCTTCGATACATGTCTTCGTGATCTTCACCTTCTTTCAGGTAGAAACCTTCGGCTTCATTGCTTAGAGCATCATATCTGTTCCTCCTCATACTCTCATTTCCAACAAACAACACATTGAGAGCATCCCAAGCTTCCTTGGCAATGCTAAAGTGCTCAATGTGTGGATAATCCTTTGTTACCAAACCTTGTTGAATCATATGCAAAGCAGTGGCATTGAGTTGACTATTGACAACCTCTCTTCTTGTCAAGTTGTTTGGATCCCCAATAAAGAGTCCATGCTCGATGATGTTCCATAGTTCAATGCAAGAGCTGCGCATATGAGTTCTCATTAGTGATTGCCATTGAGCAAAAGTAGCAGACTCTTCAAGCTTAGGTGGGTCACCTCTATTGTACACATGAGGGTGAGGGATGGGAGGATCGGGAGAGTACCAAGAGTCACGGTGCTCGCCCTTCCCCCCATCAGGTCGTGTGGAGGAAATATTAGTGTCTAGTTTATCCCCTACCACCATACCTTCGGGGGATACCGGAGTATTCCCTTTAGGTGCGGATGGTAGTTCCTCTTGAGGGGAAGGGGGTGATGAGCCATCTTTGTCTTTAATAAGTTGCTCAAGCATCTTCTTGACTTCGTTGACCAAGGAAGAGCTCAATCTTGTTTCCATGTTTCTGAGATCTTCCATGGTCACCGGAGTTGACTCACTACCACCTTCCCCTTCTTGGCTACCCATATTCTCTTAGGCGGTAAAGCCCGAATAAAGAGCCGAGGCTCTGATACCAATTGAAAGGATCGTATGGGCACCTAGAGGGGGGGGGTGAATAGGTGCTACTTCAAAATTTCTTCTTTTTCAAATTAAGGTTTGACAATAAGGTAAATTCTCTAGATAATGCAACTATGGTGAATTTACCTATATGACAAAATGCAAGGGCTACCACAACACAAACAAGTAACAATTAAGTAAGGTGCGGTAAAGGATAGAGGTAACCGAAAAGTGGACGCGGAGACACAAGGATTTGTTTACCGTAGTTCCTTCCTTTTGAGGGAAAGTACGTCTACGTTTGGAGAGGGGGTGGTTTCAAACCACCAACGCCACAAGAGGCCTCCCTTGTTCTCCGATGAATCTCACCCCAATGGGATCGATTCACCTTCCACTATATCGGCAACCTTCAAGGTGGAAGACGGCACCGTTACAAGTTTGGGGCACACATCCACAACTTAATCGGAGGCTCCCAAATACAAGCAAGCTGTCAAAGAAATCAAAGACAAGCTTGTAAGAACAAAAACACGAGCTAGGGTTTCCAACAAAACACTAGAGCAAAGGGCCCTCAAAGAAATGAGGGGGAAATGAAGATCTCTTTTGGTGAAGTAGTAGATCGGAGACTCCTCCTTCGAATCCCAAAAGATCAAGGACTTTGGGTGGTTGGATGATGAGATCTTGCGAATTTGAGTGGCTCCAATGGATTCCAATGGTGGGCAATGACTTTAATGAGCTGAGAAATTTGTCCCAAGGTAGGTGGAGGGGTATTTATACCCCTCCACGAAATAAATGGCCGTTGGAGCAATAAATGACCGGTAGTACCGGTACTCAAGCGGTAGTACCGCTTGCAAGCGGTACTACCGGTCCAGTACCAGACCAAGTACCGGTGGAGACCTTGTTCTTCAGAAATCTTCAGTCTTGGGCGGTACCCCCTTGCGGTAGTACCGGACGAAGTAAGCGGTACTACCGGTTCGAGCGGTAGTACCGGTCCCAAGTACCGCTTGGTACTGACCAAAACGGAGAGGGGAGGGTGCTAGTCAGTATGCAGCGGTACCGATGAGCGGTACGACCGCCTCAAGCGGTAGTACCGCTTGTACCAAGCGGTACTACCGGTTGGGCCGGTAGTGCCGCTCCGTGGTACCGGTGGGTACTGACTAGTACTCACCCTTCTCTCTTTTGATCGGTGCCAACCGGTAGTACCGGTGTCAAGTGGTAGTACCGGTTGCAAATCCGGTACTACCGGTTGGCACAGAAGTTTCTGCAAGGGGGAAAATGCTATGCCATGACTTGTGCCTTCTTTTATCAATCCTGTGATAAAATTAGTACACGGTTAAAACGATAAGTGTATTGTTATCAAACATCAAAATCCAAGGGATAGAAAAATGCTCTTTCACTAAGGTTTCCCTCAGATATCCCACGAAAATGCACTTATCCGATTTGGGTGTTAGCTTGTCCGACTGAAGTCGCTTGACGAATGCATCACAACCCCAAATCTTTAGAAAAGACAAACTGGGATTCTTTCTAGTCCACATCTCATATGGTGTCTTAACTATGGATTTAGATGGTACCCTATTAAGTGTGGAAGCTGCCGTTTCTAGAGCGTAACCCCAAAATGATAATGGTAAATCCGACTGGCTCATCATCGATCGAACCATGTCCAATAGAGTTCGATTGTGCCATTAGGAGACCCCGTTTCTTTGAGGCGTTACAGGCGGTGTGAGCTGTGGAAAAATTACGCAACTCTTAAGATGATTGCTAAATTCGTGACTCAAATATTCACCTCCACAATCAGATCGCAAGGCCTTTATTTTCTTGCCACGTTGATTCTCTACCTCACTCTGAAACTCCTTGAACTTTTCAAAAGTTTCAGACTTGTGCCTCATCAAGTAGACATAACCATATCTACTGAAATCATCAGTAAAAGTAATGAAGTAGTGATATCCTCCTCTGGCTGTCGTGCTCATTGGTCCACATACATCAGTATGTATGAGCTCCAACAAGTCTGTTGCTCTCTTGGGTAAACCCGAAAAAGGCGACTTCGTCATCTTTCCAAGTAAACAAGCTTGAAATGTCTCGTATGATTCAAAATCAAACGAAGTTAGAAGATCATCACCATGGAGCTTCTTCATGCGCTTTTCACTTATATGCCCCAAACGACAATGCCATAAATAGGTTGGACTCAAATCATTAGGCCGAAGCCTTTTAGCACTAACATTGTAAACAGATACATCATCAAGATTAAAATAAATAACCCATTCACAATGGGAGCATTAGCCATAAACATATCATTCTTAGAGATTACACAACCATTGTTTGCACTCGCGAATGAATAACCATCCCTCATCAAACATGAAGGTGATAAATTTTTTTGACCCATACTAGGAATGTAATAACAATTATTCAACTCCATAATAAATCCTGACGGAAGGTGAAGTTGCATGACGCCGACGAACAATGCAGCAACCCTTGCTTTATTTCTGACGCGAAAATCCACTTCGCCTTCTGCACTTCTCTAGTCCTTATTATCCCATGCATCTAATTGCAAATATGAGCAACCGATCCGGCATCAAATACCCAAGAGTCAACATAGGAATCAGCGAGAAGAATGTCCACGACATTTACAACAAGCGTACCTGAGTGGGAAGTACTCTTACTTCCACTCTTCTTCGAAGAAGCCTGGTACTTGCTGCAGTTTCTCTTCCAGTGGCCATGTTCATGACAAAAGAAGCACTCGGTTTCTTCTATAGGTCCACCCTTTTGCTTGGGTGTAGGCTTGGGGATCGTATCCTTAGCCTTGCCCTTCTTCTTCTTCTTCTTCTTCCAAGAAGTACCCTTTTTCTTGAAGCTAGGCTTGTTCTGCACATCCATCACATGGCTATGCCCTGCTCACTTCTTCATGTCACTTTCTGCTGTTTTTAGTATCCCGCATAACTCATTAAGGCCCTTCTCCACCCATGCATATGGTAGTTCAAAATGAACTGCCCATAGCTAGATGGAAGAGACGCCAAAATGAAATCAGTAGCCAACTCTTGGCCTAGTGTAAAACCAAGCTTTTCCAAAGTCTGACTATAACCAACCATTTTAATCACATGGGGGCCTACGCCTGCTCCCTCTGCCAGCTTGCATTCCACAAAGGACTTGGCGACATTGTACCTCTCAGTCCTGTCCTGAGTCTGGAACATGTCCTTAAGCGTGACGATCATATCATACGCTTCCTGATCCTCAAACTTCTTTTGAAGTTTAGGTTCCCTGCATGCAATCATAAGACAGCTAACCTCAAGAGAATCATCACATGCTCTCTTGTAGGCATTCTTAAGGGCAGCAGATGCATTATCAGCAGGTTCATCAGGGATTGGGGTATCCAGAACCGTTTCCTTTTTATCAGACCTGAGAACAATTCTCAAGTTATGGACCCAGTCCGAATAGTTTGTTCCATTTAGTTTATCTTTGTCAAGAATCGAATGCAAATAAAAAGGTGATGCAGTGTTCAGTGCCATTGATCTACAACTGAAAAACATGCAAAATACTAATCCATGTAACCATGAAAGAGTAAAACATATTAAACAATTTAATAGCATATACTCCCACTTAAATCAATATCCCTCTATTGATACTAAGTGATTCAAGATCCACAATTAACAAATCGACTAGTGAGCTTTAGCATCACTACTAGAAGACAAGGTAAATAGGTAAGCAACACTTTCTAATCATATCACTTATGACTCTTGTTGTTGGGTGACATCTCTATGTCAAAACTAGGCGCCCAACCTTTATGCCCCAAGGTCCTTAACTGTTAAGATGACCTTCCCAAGTTCACCAACCCTTATGCGTGTAGGTATCCTATACAAACCCATCCAGCTAAGGAAAACCGCGGCACCCTAATTTCATAGGCCCACCAACGATTTTACAGGGCATAGGATGGTGCAAGGTTTGGTTGGGAGGGCATGGTTTAACTTAAACTTTGTGAGGGATCGTTCTACTTCTATCATTGTTGTGACCTTGGATCAATAAAGATCCTAAGTTCCTGTGATTTACATGCTAGTCCCTGGATCAATAGCTAGCACTCACAGTCGATGAATATCATGTAAAACACAAAGTCATTATTACACAGAGAATCCAGAGTATGAATTCATTACAAATTTGCTTAGCATTAAGCTAGCTCAAATAACAATAGAAACATAAAGCAGCTTGAGTCCATCAACGCCCCAGGCTTGTCGAGTGCAGACTCGCGATCCTTACGCACCTTTCAATCTTCGGATTCTGCACATAAGACATGCAACCAACAAGTTGGGTCAATACTTTGAATGTATTGGCAAATTACACCAAGGGAAGAAAGGACTAACTCTACATGCAAGGCTATATCAGGCTATGGAGTTTATTTGCTCAAAGCTAGTTTTCTTAAGTATGGAGGAGAAGAGAAGATTTCCCAACTTTGTAAACATTTCTTTAAGTAATATATGGTCGAATGGCACACGAGGATATTACTCACCAAGTGTCCAAACAACCTAACACTTGGATATTACTCACCAAGTTCCCCAAACCCTCCCAATGACGATATGACTCACGCCTTGGGTTTTTAGAAAAACTTTAAGTTTTTGAAAGGGAGAGAGAGGAAGATGCTTCAGAGGCTCCATCCTTCAGACGCTCAAAGTTGTTCTGTTTCCGTGAACACGGCTGATCGATCAGATTGCAATACTCTCGAGAGTTTGTGCACTTTACCCACAATCCATGATCAAGTCCTTTTACAGACAAAACCATGGCAAGGCTTTCCCTTAGTAGCCCCTCTACCTTATGGATCCAACCGTGCCAAGAACCTCCAAATGTTGGTACCCAGGTGAGGTTTCCCACTAAGTACTAGGCCAAGATAGAGCCCATATGTATTGTGGTTGCAGTGGAAGCTTCTGAATTCTGAAACATGGCAGACTTATTTGATTCCTGGGCGGTCGTCCTCCACCACAAACTCACTCGTTGTCCCGACAACCATTCCTCCAAGAAGAAAACTTAGTTTTATTTTGAAGTGGATTTGAGAAGAAAAGTTTGCTCAAGAGAGCCTTTATACTTAGAAAAATTCATTGTCTTTCGAACCCCCAACGGTACTTTATATATAGCATAGCAAGCAATACTTAGCAAAAACAGGGGTAACCTATTAGGAGGGGGAATCCTAAGTATAGATCTACTCATGGCATACTACAAAATCATCGCACTTGCAAAATAATGCTAAGGAAAAATTCTACTAGAACATCCTACACATGCATACTACAGAATTTTGAAGATCACATGCATAGAATAAAAAACTGGGACATAAATATGAACAAGTGGTGTAACTTGCCTTGGTCCGAGCAGCAATCTACACAATGGTACTCCTCAGCGCACTCTGAACAATCTAACGAAACACAAACATAGATCCAATCACAACTTGCACAAATTAATGCCATAGAGATAACATGCATGCATGCAACATGGTGATTATGCAAGTTTGTTTCTTTTGGGTTTGCTAATGTGTTGTGGATATTGCTAGTATTAGTCTCCCACAGATCTTAATTAATTTGGATTATAATTTTAATTCTTAGGCTCATAGGGAGATCCAATCATCTAATCAGCCCCGAATCAAATCTAATGAACTTAATCAAGGTTTTATAATTTTGTTCAGTAGGTATTGTAAAAACAAAGTCAACGCAACAAGAATCAACTAAAACGGTGTTTTAATTATTTTTCTATGAATTAAACACTCCACTCTAGAGATTAAATTCTACACAGAAAAACCTACTGCAAACTCGTAATATTATTACAAATCTGTGTTCTACACAATTTTGTGAATCCAACGATATATTATACGCAAAATTTGGCCAAACGGTTGAATTTATACGAATTTCGCAAGATTAAATACAATCTGATAATTTTAAACTAAACTGAACTTAATCCGACCCTAATCGCCACGTGTCGCGATGTTACTGGGCGCCGCGGGCAGTTGCTGAGTCGGCGCTGATGCGCACGCGTGACACGCGGCGCAACGCCACTGGCCGGTACCTCTTCGGCGGTTCTTCTAATCTACCGCGTAGATACTCGAGCGGACGGCTAGGGTTCGTGCGACTTACAGGGCGGCGGTGACGTTGGTGATGACGGTGGCAGGCGGCGGTGGCCGCAGCGGGCTCCGGCGAGCAATTCCGGCGGCCCTGGTGCTCCTACGAGGGGGAAAATCGAGTCAGAAGATGCGGCGTTGCGCGAGGATCGAGCCCAGGTGATAAAGGGGAGAAGGGAAGGCAGGGCCGTCGACCCCAAGCTCGACCTGAGCTTCGGTAATGGCGATGGCGGCGAGATCTAAAGAATCGAAGAGGCGGCTAGGGTTTGCAAGGAAAATTTCGAACAAGACGAAGCCAAGGGTTACGGGGATTATATGGGGGCGGATTCTTGGGCGAGGGGCTAGAAACGGCCGCGAATCCTACCAGGATTCCATTCGGAATCGTGCTGCAGACGGTCTCCTGCTCGAGGTAGGGGACGAACTGGTGGGTCCCGCGTGTCGGTGGCAGAGGGAGAAGCGGGCTGGTTCTTTCTTGTTGGGCCTCTGGCGGCCACATCCAGGGTGTGTGCCGCGCGATGTGACAGGGAAGGGGGAAGGGGTATTGGGCTGGGCCAGGTAGCGCATGGGTCGGTTGGGTAGTCTTGTTTTGTTTTTTTATTCTTTATTCTTTTCCATTTTCTGTAATTACTAAAACTTCAATAACTATTGCATAACAAACTCAAATTTAGCGAAACAAGTTCCTAAATTTTTGTAA
This sequence comes from Avena atlantica, assembly GCA_910589765.1. Taxonomy (NCBI): domain Eukaryota; kingdom Viridiplantae; phylum Streptophyta; class Magnoliopsida; order Poales; family Poaceae; genus Avena; species Avena atlantica. The sequence goes on from OU342739.1 coordinate 136,615,885, forward strand.
AAATGAGATGGTCATCTTAGGGCCATAGAATATTATTTTTTACATAGTTTTTAGAGGGGTAAAACATGATTACTTCATTCTTGCTCACATAGATGGATTTTTCTTCATTAGGGTTTTGTTAGGGTTTGATGGTAGGGTTTTGATTGCAACTTTAATTTGTAGGATGCAATGATGCAAGGATGATGCATGCTTCTAGTAACATCTTAGTATAGAATCTAGGATGTTACAAACCTACCTCCCTTAAGAAGAATCTCGTCCCCGAGATTCGGGTCGGCTAGCAAATAGGTGTGGGTGTTCCACCTTCAAATATTCTTCATGTTCCCACGTGGCTTCCTCCTCGAATGGTGGTTCCATTGAACTTTGCAGAATCTGATAGTCTTGGTGCGAGTAATCCTTTCGGCTGTTTCCAAAATTTTGATGGGTTTCTCCTCATAAGTGAGGTCATTTTCCAATTGAACCTCATCTAGGGGAACTGTATCTCTTAGCGGTGTTTCGACCATTTCCGGGTGGCACTTCTTTAGTTGCGACACATGAAACACATCATGAACAGTCAGTCCTTCTGGTAACTCCAACGGATAAGCAACTTCCCCTCTACGAGCCAGAACCTTATATGGTCCTATGAATCATGGGGCTAACTTACCCTTGATTCCGAACCTCTTAACTCCTCGCAGTGGTGAAACTCGGAGGTACGCACGGTCCCCTATTTTATAAGTCACATCCCTGCGCTTGGAATCAGCATAGCTCTTTTGCCGGGATTGGGCTACCTTTAGCCTATCTTGAATCTGCTGTACCTTTTCCTCGGCATCCTTGATCAACTCAGGTCCAAATAGACTACGTTCACCAACTCCACTCCATAATAGCGGAGTCCTACACTTCCTGCCATCTAGAACTTCAAACGAAGCCATCTTGATACTTGTCTGGTAGCAGTTGTTGTACGAGAACTCAGCATACGGCAAGTTATCATCCCAACTAGACCCATAGTCTAGTGCGCAAGCTCTCAACATATCTTCCAGAATCTGGTTCACCCTTTCCGTTTGGTCATCTGTCTGAGGGTGGAAAGCAGTACTGAATTCTAGTCGGGTTCCGAGATACTCATGTAACTGTCGCCAAAACTTTGATGTGAACTGGGTGCCTCTATCCGATACAATTCCCTTAGGAACACCATGAAGACTTACAATCCTTGACATATATATCTTGGCAAGCTTAGCACTTGTGTACGTGGTCTTTACGGGGATGAAGTGAGCCAACTTGGTAAAGTGGTCCACCACTACCCAGATAGAATCAAATCCTGAACGAGTCCGGGGCAATCCCGTGATAAAATCCATGCCTACCTTGTCCCACTTCCATTCGGGTATAGGTAGTGGTTGCAGTAATCCGGCCGGTTTCTGATGTTCGGCCTTAACTCTATTGCATACATCACACAGGGAAATATACTCGGCAATTTCTCTTTTCAAATTATTCCACCAGAATCTATCCTTCACATCCATATACATCTTCATGTTACCCGGATGAATTGAGTATGGTGAGTCGTGAGCCTCTTGTAAAATCAATTTCCTGATATCAGGGTCATTGGGAACGCACAAACGCTTTCCATACCAAAGGGTTCCTTGTTCGTCCAGACGAAAATCTTTTGTCTTCCCTTCACTTATTTTGACTCTTATTTCTTCCAACTCTTTATCTCCCTTTTGTGCTTCCTTGATTCTCTCTTGAAGAGTAGGCACTATTTCCATAGTCGCTATGTGTCCTTTCGAAACTATTTCTAGCCTGAGATCTTTGAACTGCTTGCATAAATCCTCTGGAAGTTCCCCTGCGGTAAGTCCATTCACATAAACTTTACGACTTAAGGCGTCGGCTACCACATTTGCTTTTCTTGGGTGGTATTTCAAATCCAAGTCATAATCCTTAATCAGTTCAAGCCATCTTCTTTGCCTCATATTCAACTTATTTTGGGTGAAGATGTACTTCAAGCTCTTATGATCCGTGAACACATCACAATGTTTGCCCATGAGGTAGTGTATCCATACCTTGAGTGCATGTACCACAGACGCAAGTTCCAAATCATGTGTGGGGTAGTTGTGTTCGTGGTTCTTAAGTTATCGAGAGGCATAGGATACCAATTTCCCATCTTGCATCAATACACTTCCTAGTCCTTGTCGAGAAGCGTCACAATAGACTTGAAAATCCTGTTGGATATCAGGCAGACACAAAACTGGTGCCGTTACGAGGCGTTTCTTCAACTCTTGAAAGCTTGCTTCACATGCCTCGGTCCATAGGAATTTCTTTTCTTTCTTCAACAGTTCTGTCATGGGTTTTGCTATTTTCGAAAAGTTTTCAATGAACCTCCGGTAATATCCTGCGAGGCCCAAGAAACTCCTAATATCTCCCACATTCTTGGGTGACTCCCATTCCGTTACGTAAGCTACCTTACTAGGATCTACGACAACTCCTTTTGCCGACACAACATGACCAAGGAATCCCACTTCCTTTAACTAGAATTCGCATTTGCTGAATTTGGCATACAACTTGTGTTCTCTTAGTTTCTCCATAATTAGGCGCAGATGCTTCTCATGTTCCTTCTCATCCTTGGAGTATATGAGTATATCATCTATGAATACCACGATAAACTTGTCCAAGTATTCCATGAACACCTTGTTCATCATGGTCATGAAGTATGCCGGGGCATTGGTTAGACCAAATGACATCACGGTGTACTCATACAATCTGTATCTTGTGGTGAAGGCTGTTTTGGGCACATACTGTTCTCGAATCTTTAGCTGAAAGTAGCCTGATCGCAGATCGATCTTTGAGAACACACTGACTCCCTTTAATTGATCAAACATGTCATTGATGTTAGGCAGAGGGTACTTGTTCTTGATCGTCACTTCATTCAACGAGCGGTAGTCCACAACCAGCCTCTTGGTTTTATCCTTCTTTTCCACGAATAGGACAGGTTCTCCCCAAGATGACGCGCTGGGTTGAATGAATCCCTTGTCCAATTGTTCCCTAAGTTGTTTCTTGAGTTCCTTCAACTCGTTCACATCCATATTGTATGGTCTCTTAGCTATCGGCCCTGTGCCTGGCATTAAGTCAATGAGGAACTCGATATCACGGTCGGGAGGCATCCCGGGTAACTCTATCCGGGTATTCCTATACAATGGGTACATCCTCCAAGCTGACCCCCTTAAGAGAGTTCACCATAACTTCCTTAAGTGCGAAATTTGACTTGATATGAATCCTTTTCCCTTCCGGTGTTGTGAGTGTGACCGTCCTTTTGGCACAATCTATGACTCCTTCATATTCGGTCATCCAATTCATGCCCAAGATGATGTCTAATCCTTGTGACTCCAGAACTACTAGACTTGTGGGGAATATGTGTGTCCCAATCCTTAGTTCCAGTCCCCGGCAACCAGAGTTTGCCACTATTTCTCCTCCAGGAGAACTTACCCTTAGGGGAGAATTTATAGTCTCCGTAGGTATCTTGCCTCTATCCACAAATACCCTTGATATGAATGAATGCGATGCACCAGTATCAAAAAGAACAACTGCGGGAGTGGAATTGAGCTTGAACTTACCAATTACGGAGTCCGGTGCGTCACAAGCATCCTCCATAGAGACATGATTTACCATGGCTTTGACAAACGGATTTGGATTCTTCCCATTTCCATTGCCCTGGTTGTGTCCATTGCCATTCCCATTGCCATTACCATTCTTCTTCTCGGGGCAAGTGGTTGCATAGTGCCCTGTATTGTTGCACTTAAAGCATGTTACCTAACTGAGATCCTTTCCGTTGGTGCTATTTCCATTGCGGTGCTTATGCCCATTGTGTTTGTGACCGCCATGGTGATGACCGTTATGGTTGTGTCCATTTCCGTTATAAGGTGGTGGTGAGGAAGTATGTTGCTTCTGGTATGGGACAGAGTTCTTGTGAGGGTTAGACTTCCTTTTGCGGTTCTCTTTGCTCTTCCTCTTGGACTCAACCACAATGGATCTGTCCAAGAGCTCCTGAAAGTTGTCAAACTTCTGAGCCACAAGCTGAATAGATATCTCATCATTGAGTCCTCTTAAGAATTCCTCCTGCCTCTTGGCATCAGAGGAAACATCATCGGGTGCATAACGGGCTAGCTTGTTGAAAAGCTCATCATACTCGGTGACAGAATGGTGCAGCTAGTGTAAGTCATGAAACTCGCGCCTTTTCAGGGTCATGACACCAGCAGCCACATGATGAGTGCGGAAAGCTAACTCGAACTGATCCCAAGTGATAGCATCAATATCTGGGTGGGTGACTTGGTAGTTATCCCACCATTCTGCAGCAGGTCCTTCGAGCTGGTGCGCGGCATAACGCACCCTGTAGGCTCCGACAGCTTGCACAGTGTCTAGTTTCTTGTTAATTGTGCGGAGCCAGTCATATGCAATGATTGGTTCAGCGCTGCTGGTCAAAGTAGGTGGGTTCAACCTCAAAAACCGAGTCAAGCGATCCTGTTGAGGTGGCGGTGGAGGTGGCGGTGGCGGAGGTGGCGCGTTGTTGTTGTTGTTGTTGTTGTTGTTTTGCATGTTCTGAGTGAGCAGTTGGATCAGCTGGTTCTGAGTGGCCAAAAGTTGTGCAATTTCTGGAGGAATTTCGGTGTTCACACGTCTTGGTAGCATTTGTGGGGTTCGAGCAACAAGTTAAGAAATAGACAGAAAGACTTAGTGGTAAACTCCTACCCTTATGAAAACACACAAGGCACACAAGACCCAAATAGCACAAGTTTAACACAAAAATCATCCAAGTTTAACCAAACCAAACATGTCTTGGTATTTATTACAATCGCGAATATCGTTCTACTATGGAATTTAAAGGTGGTCAAACTACTACACATCTACCACGCCTTCCTCTTCCTCGTCCTCGAACGAGTAGCCTTCATGTTCTAGGGTTGTCTTGTACAGCTCCATCTCCTTTGTGGTGGCTTCATGCTTCTCTTGGAGGTCCTTTATCTCATCATGTAGCTTCTTGGTAGTGGTTTCTAGCTGCTCCTGTAGTCCCTCCTTCTCGCCTTGCAGTTCCTCCACTAGGCTTGACTTCTTCGCGGCCTCAAGTTGGTTTGCCAAGTCCCTCTTGGAAGCACGCACATCATTGATTATTTTTCAAAGGCCCTCGGTCTGCACTTCAGTTCCCTCGATCTCCTGCTTGAGTTCCCTAATCCTTTGTTTTTATTTATCACCCTCTTCTCTTGGTTAGCGAACTTCTTCTCTTTCTCCTGGAACTTCATCTCTTGGAGCTTCATTGCCTCCTCCTGCTGCTTGATTATTTCCTCCTTCTCCTTGATGAGGGTGCATAGCTCATTGTTCCTTAGCATCTCGAGGAAGCTGCCTTTTTCAAGGTCATAAATGTGGCACTCCAAGTCTTGGTATTGGGTCCTTCGGTGCTTGGTAGAAGTCCTTTCCTCAAAGGTTAACTCCATGGGAATTACTTCCTCATCTCGCCTTCCGAAAAGGCCACCGCAGTGTCCTTGGAGAACCTCGTGATGGCGTCCACATAGGCGACCAATGAGCTGCTGCAAGCTGATGCTAAGGGCCTTCTCCTTGGAATCGCTAACGACGTGGATTGTTATGTCTTCTTCTGGGTTCTTGCCTCTCTCTTGTCCTGGCTGGATGACTTTGACTCCCCAGTAGCCATCCTTGTGGATTTTCTTCATTGTGCTCCCCTGGATTGTTGGCAGGGGAAGGTCCAAACGCGTGAGGCGATCCATGAGGCATCCACCAAAGCGAAGGGGCTCGATGTCCGCGACGGTGTCGTAGAGGAAGCTTGTCATCTTTAGGTTAGAAGAATGAAGATTAGTTACTTAATCAAGTAGAGGAAAGAAGATACTAGAAATGTGAAAAATAACTTCGAAGGAAAAGTAAGGCACATAAGTTAAAGGTGGTTCTAATCCTAGGGTCACGTCCTACAGGCAACGATGTGCCCTGATACCATATGTTGTGACCTTGCATCAATAAAGATCCTAAGTCCCTGTGATTTACATGATAGTCCCTGGATCAATAGCGAGCACTCACAGTCGATGAATATCATGTAAAACACAAAGTCATTATTTCACGGATAATCCAGAGTATGAATTTATTACAAATTTGCTTAGCATTAAGCTAGCTCAAATAATAGCGGAAACATAAAGCAGCTTGAGTCCATCAATGCCCCAGGCTTGTCGAGTGTAGACTCGCGATCCCTACGCACCTTTCAATCTTCGGATTCTGCACATAAGACGTGCAACCAACAAGTTGGGTCAATACTTTGAATGTATTGGCAAATTACACCAAGGGAAGAAAGGACTAACTCTACATGCAAGGCTAGTTCAGGCTGTGGAGTTTATTTGCTCAAAGCTAGTTTTCTTAAGTATGGAGGAGAAGAGAAGATTTCCCTACTTTGTAAACTTTTTTTAAGTAATATATGGTCGAATGGCACACGAGGATATTACTCACCAAGTGTCCAAACAACCTAACACTTGGATATTACTCACCAAGTTCCCAAAACCCTCCCAATGACGATATGACTCACGCCTTGGGTTTTTAGAAAAACTTTAAGTTTTTGAAAGGGAGAGAGAGTAAGATCCTTCAGAGGCTCCATCCTTCAGGCGCTCAAAGTTGTTCTGTTTCCATGAACACGGCTGATCGATTAGATTGCGATACTCTCGAGAGTTTGTGCACTTTACCCACAGTCCATGATCAAGTCCTTTTACAGACAAAACCATGGCGAGACTTTCCCTTAGTAGCCCCTCTACCTTCTAGATCCAACCGTGCCAAGAACCTCCAAATGTTGGTACCCAAGTGAGGTTTACCACTAAGTACTAGGCCAAGACAGAGCCCATATGTATTGTGGTTGCAGTGGAAGCTTCTGAATTCTGAAACATGGCAGACTTCGTTGATTCCTGGGCAACCGTCATCCACCAAAAACTCACTCGTTGTCCCGACAACCGTTCCGCCTAGAAGAATACTTAGTTTTATTTTGAAGTGGATTTGAGAAGAAAAGTTTGCTCAAGAGAGCCTTTATACTTAGAAAAATTCATTGTCTTTCGAACCCCCAACGGTACTTTATATATATAGCATAGCAAGCAATACTTAGCAAAAATAGGGGTAACCTATTACGAGGGGAATCCTAAGTATAGAGATACTCGTGGCATACTACAAAATCATCGCACTTGCAAAATAATGCTAAGGAAAAATTCTACTAGAACATCTTTGTAAAAATGAGATGGTCATCTTAGGGCCATAGAATATTATTTTTTATATAGTTTTTAGAGGGGTCAAACATGATTACTTCATTCTTGCTCACATAGATGGATTTTTCTTCATTAGGGTTTTGTTAGGGTTTGATGGTAGGGTTTTGATTGCAACTTTAATTTGCAGGATGCAATGATGCAAGGATGATGCATGCTTCTAGTAACATCTTAGTATAGAATCTGGGATGTTACAATCATCTAAGCATGCATAGTAGTAAAACGCATAAGAATAGCATTCACATAGATGTGACACAGTATGGCCCATTTTCTCATGGTGATCTCTATTGCCATAGAACTTGTCCACCATGATGATCTCCATCTTCATGTTCCATGTGAGCCATCCTCCAAGTGATGAGTCCTCCAAGAACTAATACAAGCTATTACTCCTGACAGCTAGTAATCAAAATTACATAGTATTGGGATCATCACAAGTAGGCACACAGGCCATTACAATAATTGACAACACATAAGGCTCCAACCGTTTTTCCCTACTCACGACACGCAGGTCATGATAAATTTTATACATGCATCACATACATATATGGGCCATACTGATCACATACATCCTGCAAAAAACAAGTTATGCATAGAATCGCGTTCTACCGGATCATGTTACATCGCAGCACCTAGTTACCTTAATGAGATACAAAAGGGGCTACGATTAAGGGGGGTCTCACCTGTGGGGTTCGAAGGGGCAGCGCCCCTCGTGGTAAACTATGAAAAATGAGAGATCGAATCTACACAATTTTCTTTAAGGATTTTGATCGGCAAATCAAATTTACCATAAACCGACTATCATTCCGATTCAATCGAAGTCCTTTGATCACGGTACATCGATTTTAGATCTAGGTTCCGATTCGATCAATTATATTGATCTTCGCATGATTCAACAGGATTTATGTGTCACTGTCTACCCCGATGGCGGAAACCGATCGGTAGGGGTAAGTCATTCGACAACCTCAGAATCACGATCACAGAAAGCAAGATCATAGATCAATCTTGAACCACCGCAATATAAATGATCATATCATTCGTATCAATCTGCATATCACCATATGCAAACATCCCGAACCTATAACTGAACAACATCGACTCTGATACCACTGAAGGGATACGGGTAGGCTACACTAGCGCAAATCATATGCAAATCATAGATCACGAGATTACCACTAGACGCGCAGTTGCGGAACTTGATGAAGAACGTTGAGGCAGTGTAGACGTTCTACGTCTCCTCCTTGTCCTTGTTCCACGAGCAGCTCCCCTTGCGCGTCTCGTCCAAGTGCCACAGATGCAACACTTCTGAGGTATCCACACGTGCGGGGTGGAAGCGTCAGACGCCAGACTGCTAGGTCCGCGCGCATGACACGGGTGTGAAGAGTGGCGGCTGGGTGGAATGGTCTAACACTAGTCAGCACGCCCCACCCTCTCTTATATAGGCGTCCCTAGTGGGCTTCTACATTAGCAGCCCATTAGTAGCCTAAGCCTGGTCTAATTCGATCTAATCCTCATTAGGCTTCCATCCCCTTAAGTGTGTGACCCTATAGGTTCATATACGTATAGACATGACACAAATACACTTATTCTGTCAATAGTTGGTAGAGGTCTCTAGCAAGACGTGCCAACTCATAAACGCATACAAAGATCATATCGGATGAACCATCACAAGGTTTAGTACATGTCTTTCCCTTTGCCTCACGATATTTGGTCTAGCTCCAAGCTGACCTCCCTTTCTCGATACTGTGATTCAGAATCCCTTTACTAGGTTAAATCTTAACCTTATGTAGCACGGCTATTCATTTCTGGACCTGATCACTCGAGGGGCCTAGAGATATCTCTCTCAAGTAGAGAGGGGCAAATCCCATCTTGATTGACCATGCCTTGTAGCATGATTTAGGACAAACCCGAAAGCTACCTTTATAACTACCCAGTCACGGAGTAGCGTCTGATAGCCCAAAAGTAGGTCGATCCACATCTCAAGTACATGCGACAATCTCAGGTCTAAGGACAAAACATACACGATGTGTAGAGAGAGCTGCAACTAATTGCCAGTCTCAAGTTGGGTAAGTCCAACCCCATGTTCATAACATGTGTCCACATCATTGGTTTGACATCTCCATGTCTATGACTTGCGAAACATAGTCATTAACCAATCGATGTGCTAGTCTAATATTCATGTGTGTCCTCACATGAACTCCGACTAGGGACAACTATTAAATAACCATACAAGTAAAGAGTTTCACAAACAATTCACATAATTGCCAATCAATACAAGTTGCCTGATATGGATATTCAAGGAACATTACAATAACTCATGGATACATAAGAAATATAATCATCTCTATGACTGCCTCTAGGGCATATTTCCTTCAGTCTCCCACTTCAACTAGAGTCAATCTAGATTGTATCTAATACCTATTGCTCTTGCGTGCGCCTCATGCACAGGATGCGGGAGTGGCTTTGTAAAAGGATCTGCAACATTTGAGTCCGTATGTATTTTGCATATCATGACACTACCATCCTCAACGAACTCTCAAATCTGATGGTAACGCATGCGAATATGTTTGTTCTTCTGGTGCTGTATAGGCTCCTTGGCTTGTGCAATAGCACCATTGTTGTCACAATAAATGTCCATGGGATTGGACGCGCCCTGAACCACACCAAGAGCAATCAGGAAATTCCTAATCCAAACAACTTCCTTTGTAGCCTCCGAGGCGGCAATATAGTCAGCTTCTGTTGAAGAGGTGGCCACCGTATCTTGCTTGGAACTTTTCCAACTCACAGCACCACCATTCATGACAAACACATAACCATATTGCGATCTAGAGTCATCTGAGTCGTTAAGGTAACTCACATCTGTGTAACCCCTTACACTGAGTTCATTGTAGAGGTCCCAATCTTTAATAAGATAGATTCCTCCTGTGTTTTACAATGCTAGTCCCTGGATCAATAGCTAGCATCCACAGTTAAGATGTAATATCAAGAAACAAGGGTCATAACATGATTTTACAACCAAGAATAACATAAGTTTATTACATCAAACATAGCTCATTTGGCTATTACATTACATTGCAGCGGAATAACAATAATCATGGAGTCTTTCATCTTCAAAGTGCCACGGGCAGATGTTGGTTGTAGACTTTGTAATCCTAAATAATAAATCTTCTCAAATATCAATCAAAACCTGCAACATTACAAGTTACAGCCACAAGGGTCAATACATTTGAATTATATTGGCAAGTTTCACTTCTATGTGTAATATGAGTGGATCCTATCAATACATGCATATTTGGCTAAGTAGAGTTTAAGGCTTATTTGCATAAAGCAACATTTATCCTATCTTTTCAAAATGGTTTTGGTCCTTTGTCAAATCTCTTTTCCAAGTTCCTTGAACTCCTTGGTAGAAACTAAAGTGTTCAAGTCCTTGTCAAAAATCCCTTGAGCAACTTGGTAACTCCAAGTGCAACAAGTTTTATCAAATCTCATGAGTTCCTTGGTAACCCCAAGTACATCATGCCCTTGAGCACCTTGGTAACCCCAAGTGCAACAAGCTTAACAAAATCTCTTTGAATTCCTTGGTACCCCCAAGTGCATCAAGTTTTTATATTAGAAGTTGGAATGTCGAGATCTCCCATGGTTCAAACTTTAGTTGCTCAGTATTGTCCATAACCGGGGACACGGCTAAGTACTTAGATTTTATTAACTTCTGCAGAAGGAGTACACTTTACCCACATGTCACAATCCCATCCTTTTGCCACTAGTGGCCTACTGGATTAGTGCTCACCAAGATGGAGTACTGGCAGATTGAGAATGTGACGAAGTCTTTCCAAAGGGTCCTCCCATACACCATTGCTAGCTAGCCTTCAGCACCCATGAAGCATTCCAGATCCCCATGTCCGGTTAACTGAAAACAGTGCATGGGTCTTCCCAATGTAGTTGACCAAGCCAGAGCCATATTAGCATGTGGTTGCACACGAAAGCCACAATTGGAGAAACATGTTCAATCTCTAAGTTTCCTAGGTGGTTTTCTTTTGGAGCACAACACAAAGTTATTCCCATAGACATGGTTCCTTTTGTTGCCACCTTCTCCAAAACTTAAAATATCCACCACCTAGGTGGTTCATTGAGTCCTTGTTTTATTATGTAAAACACAAGTCCTTTTCACAACCTTTGTAAAATCTCAACATGTTTCTCTTTTCAAAATAAAGCATGGCTAAGCATGTACAATTACAATATTTTCACTAAGTAGTGTATAGGGAATCCTATTAGAATTTAGCATAGCATAAGTATAAAACATTTTCATGCATGTTTTCAAAATCCACTAAGTATAATGAAAATAGTGGGACTTTAGATGATAGTGTTACTTGCCTTTTTGGTAGGGAATGGTGGTTCACTCCTTGATCTTTCTAGTCTCACACTTTGCTAAATTCACTACAAGTCAATCAAGCAAAACACAAAATCAACTAACATTCCAAACCAAGGTCAAACAAACAATTTCATACTCACAAAGCAATGGAATCTAAGTCATGCAAAGGATGGTTCTATTGCAAGGTTGGTATCTACTAGGTTTATAAACTTTGTAAGGTCCAAATTGGTCTACTCTAAACAAGTACACAAATGTTAAACAATTTTAAACAATTTTTCTACTCTAAACAAGTACACAAATGTTTCTGCAAATTCAAACAAGCTAACAGATACTATTTTCTAAACTAAGGCCATGGTTGTCTAGGGTTTGCTCTCCTGAATCCAACGACATAAAATTTGTAATTTTTGGACGTGTGGTTTGAAAGTTACAGAGGTTTGAAGTTTGCAAATTATTCTGTTTTCAAATCTCTTTTTAAACAGAACAGTGACACGCGGCGTGATTTCATTGGACGATACCGCTTCGCGCGGATCACGCTCTGTAAAGCGTTGGATCAAATGTAAATCGTGTGGCTCAGAATCATCACTTACCCCTTCGCTAACATTCTATCGTATCCGTCAGATCCAGATCCTACGGTCACTAACACGCTTGCCAAAGTCTGGCGGCGCTCGGCGGCTGCGCGCGGCGGCGACGGTCAGGCGAGGTGCTAGCGGTGGTTCTAGGAAGCAAAATACAAGGTGAGGATGCTCACCGTGATCGCGAGGACGAGGTGATGCTCGGGGCGTGGTCGGTTGGTCGAGGGGCGTCCTGGAACAGCAGGGATTGCTCGCCGGAGTTGAGGACAACGTCGGGTGGTCCTGGTCGTGGTCGGAGTCGACGTTGCAGACCGCCCTAAGGGAAGACAGGGGTATGGTTAGGCGCGCAAGATCACGGAGAAGACATGTGCGTGAACGAGATGGCACGGGGTGGTCGGAAACTACCTGTGGGGCTCGTCGGAGTCGGAGCGGACGGCGGCGTCGTTCAGAGCTTGTCGTAGCCGATGCTCTGGGGCACCCGCGGTTTAACGGAGGGCACGGACAGAAGCGCCAGGGAATGGGGAGTGTGTGTGCGTGGTTCACGAGGCAAGGGGAGGTCTGGTTTCGCCGAAATCATCACCGGAACATCATCGGACAGTGGGCGGTGTGCGGCGCAATTCGTCCAGCCTGGGGGCAGAGAGAGGGAGTGGTCTGGGGGAAATGGAGGAGAAGATGCAGGCGTTTTATCGAGCATGGTTAAAGCGAGGTAAAGGCGCGGCGTTATGGCGAATTGAACGCGCGGAATCACAGCAGGTAACGGTGGTCGAGGGAGGAAGAAGGGGTCGCGTGGGTGGGGAGGAAGAACAGTGCCAAGCGGGGTCGGTCAGTCAGTGGGAAAGAAACGAGGGGGAGGTCCACCTGCCAGTGAGGGTGCGGGTTTCTTCTGGGGTGAAGAAAAACGTTTCGGGGGCGAGGGTGAGGTGGGCTAGGTGGGCTGCTGTTGGGTTAGTTGGGCCAGATGGTGGGCTGTTCTATTTTTTCTGTCTAAATCTTTTTCTATTTCTAAATCTATTTTTCTGATTTGATTTTCATCCAACTATTCAAGCATTCAAATAATTCAAACAATTCAAACAATTGTAATGAGTTTTTGGTTCTGTTTGTCAACATAAACCAAATCTCAAAATAAAATAATATTTTAAGATCCCTTTATTAATTAAATAAAAGGGTCCTTTATTTATTTAATATGGTTTCATTTATTTAATAAACTCTTCATTTGAATTCCAAACACTTTCAAAAACAAATCAGTAGGTTTTATTTGGAAATAAAGAATATTTGGAAACTTGTTTAAAACAAAATAACATCTTTATTTTAGGATCCATTTAATAATTAAATAAAATGGACCTTAGTTATTAAATCAAATAGAATTTGTTTTATTAAGATATTTATTTTAAAACCTAAAATAAAGCCAAAACACTTTAGTAGGTTTTATTGGAGAATATAAGATATTTGGAAAAACTTATTTTAAATAATTTTAATAAGTTTTGATGTTTCAATTAAATTGGTAAAACCTTTTATTTAAATAAAGTTGGATATTCAATCCTTATTAATTTATTTAAACAAATCTTTGCTAATTTTATTTAAAACAAAATGTTTTAATTCAAAAGTTTGGCCAAGGTTTTAATTTGGCTTTATAAAATATTCTTTATTTATAAACTCATCTTTTCTTTTGAATACCAAATCTTTTATTAAATGATTCCAAAATAGTAATTCCAAAACATTTTTAATTTCCTTTAATTAAATGTTTAACTCATTAAATTCCTTTAGGATTTTATTTAATTCAAATGGGTTTGAGGTTCCATTTAAATTCAAAAAGTTTCTTCTGGCCATGAAATTCAAACAAAGTTTTATTTTATTCATTTATTTTTCACATTACAAGATTTGGAAAATCTTGGGATGTGACAGACTACCACCCTTAAAATAAATCTCGTCCCGAGATTTGGGGAGGCTAGGGTTACAAGCAAGTTCAAAACAACTAGGGTACTACCACCCTTTAAAAAATTTCAAACAAAATTACACATTGTCCTTCTTGGGATCCTGGGGAAAATTTCTCTAAGCAAACATTTGCATGGTGTCCTTGGTTTCCATATTTGACTCATGGGCCAAGGTTGAGTTTCTCCATAGGCTTGTTCAACTTGTTCTTCATCTTTTCTGGACAGTTGCTTGCATAATGTCCTGGTTCCTTGCAATTGAAACAGTGGATGTCCTTGAGTTCTTCACGTAGCTCTTGGGGACAAGTTGCTACATAGTGGCCTAGCTCTCTGCAGTTGTTGCACACTACTTGGCCAATCACTTTATTCTTCTTGTTCTCTGGGCACTCACTGGAAAAGTGTCCCATTTCCTTACATTTACGACATTGCACAAGGTTCATGTCTGGTCTTGGTTTCTTGGGTTTCTTTGATCCTTTGAACTGGGTTGTCTTGTTTGGAGGTATAAGTGGTCCTTTTCCTTTGCCATCAACATTCTTGGCATACTTGGATCCTTCTTGTTTCCTTTGTTCCACCATGGAGTAGATGGGGCATTGGATAGGGACATGGTCGTTTCCTTCACAAAGATAACAAGTAGCTTGAGAGGTGGAACATTGTCCAACAGGATGATTTTCTTCACAGTTAGGGCATTGACCTTCATGCTCCTTGGAAGTATGATCCTTGTCTCCACAAATAATGCAAGCTGGGGCTCCATCTAGAACAACATTCTTGTCATCTTTGTTATCATAAACTCCTTTGGGGTAGTTTTCTTCCATGCTGCTCATTTGATTAGTCACCTTAAGCATTAGTTGGGATTGTTCCTCCAAATACCTTTGTAGTGCTGGACCTTTATCACTATTGTTGGCTATGAACTGAGCTGTCAGTTGGTTCAACTGGTGTTGGGTTGCTATGAGCTCTTTCATGCTGTCAGCTCGGTTGGTGTTGATGTCATCAACCTTGGAGTCTTTTGGAGTAGTCATCTGTTTGGGTTGAAGGGAGGTTAGAATAGACAAGATAATTCTAAGGAAATATTTCTAATCACACACATCACAATTCACACAAGCAATGTGCATGCAATCACAAACCAAACATTCACAAATTACTTTGCACTCAAACAACAAAGTTCAAGCACATACTTAGGCAATAAAATATTTTTGTTACACCACATAAGTTGGTGTGTTTTGACTTAACTAAAATATGGTGGTCCATCTATATGATTCACTTGTGATCTTCCCATCCTTCTTTGGTTGATTCTTCTTGTATGAGATCATGGTTTCTTTGGGAAAAACTCTTGGTCACAATACTTCAAAGTTGTTGATGGCTCCTTCTTATTTTTCATTCCCTCAGTCTCTAAATCTTGAGCAATGAATCCTTGTTTCACTTGTAGTCCTTAGTGGTATCCAAGTTGGAGGTCCTTGATGAATATGCTGAAGATGTTGAAGTCATTAGGGTTGAAGATGTTGAAGTCATTAGAGTTGAAGATGTTGAAGAAGTCCTTTGTACATAGTGTAGTCCTTGGTCATGGGTAGGTTTCCCATCAAGTTGAAGTAGAAGAGAAGTAGAGTTGAAACCAAAATGGTTGAGGAAAGAGTTTACAAGTGTTTTTGTAAATAAGTTTTTGGAACAATTACAACTCCTATTTTTGTTTCTTCTAAGGGTTTTTGTCCAATCCTAGGGTTTACAAATCCTACAGGCAACACAATGCTCTGATACCATCTGTAGAGGTCCCAATCTTTAATAAGATAGATTCCTCCTATGTTTTACAATGCTAGTCCCTGGATCAATAGCTAGCATCCACAGTTAAGATGTAATATCAAGAAACAAGGGTCATAACATGATTTTACAACCAGGAATAACATAAGTTTATTACATCAAACATAGCTCATTTGGCTATTACATTACATTGCAGCGGAATAACAATAATCATGGAGTCTTTCATCTTCAAAGTGCCACAGGCAGATGTTGGTTGTAGACTTTGTAATCCTAAATAATAAATCTTCTCAAATATCAATCAAAACCTGCAACATTAAAAGTTACAGCCACAAGGGTCAATACATTTGAATTGTATTGGCAAGTTTCACTTCTATGTGTAATATGAGTGGATCCTATCAATACATGCATATTTGGCTAAGTAGAGTTTAAGGCTTATTTGCATAAAGCAACATTTATCCTATTTTTTCAAAATGGTTTTGGTCCTTTGTCAAATCTCTTTTCCAAGTTCCTTGAACTCCTTGGTAGAAACTCAAGTGTTCAAGTCCTTGTCAAAAATCCCTTGAGCAACTTGGTAACTCCAAGTGCAACAAGTTTTATCAAATCTCATGAGTTCCTTGGTAACCCCAAGTACATCATGCCCTTGAGCACCTTGGTAACCCCAAGTGCAACAAGCTTAACAAAATCTCTTTGAATTCCTTGGTACCCCCAAGTGCATCAAGTTTTTATATTAGAAGTTGGAATGTCGATATCTCCCATGGTTCAAACTTTAGTTGCTCAGTATTGTCCATAACCGGGGACACGGCTAAGTACTTAGATTTTATTAACTTCTGCAGAAGGAGTACACTTTACCCACATGTCACAATCCCATCCTTTTGCCACCAGTGGCCTACTGGATTAGTGCTCACCAAGATGGAGTACTGGCAGATTGAGAATGTGACGAAGTCTTTCCAAAGGGTCCTCCCATACACCATTGCTAGCTTGCCTTCAGCACCCATGAAGCATTCCAGATCCCCATGTCCGGTTAACTGAAGACAGTGCATGGGTCTTCCCAATGTAGTTGACCAAGCCAGAGCCATATTAGCATGTGGTTGCACACGAAAGCCACAATTGGAGAAACATGTTCAAGCTCTAAGTTTCCTAGGTGGTTTTCTTTTGGAGCACAACACAAAGTGATTCCCATAGACATGGTTCCTTTTGTTGCCACCTTCTCCAAAACTTAAAATATCCACCACCTAGGTGGTTCATTGAGTCCTTGTTTTATTATGTAAAACACAAGTCCTTTTCACAACCTTTGTAAAATCTCAACATGTTTCTCTTTTCAAAATAAAGCATGGCTAAGCATGTACAATTACAATATTTTCACTAAGTAGTGTATAGGGAATCCTATTAGGATTTAGCATAGCATAAGTATAAAACATTTTCATGCATGTTTTCAAAATCCACTAAGTATAATGAAAATAGTGGGACTTTAGATGATAGTGTTACTTGCCTTTTTGTTAGGGAATGGTGGTTCACTCCTTGATCTTGCTAGTCTCACACTTTGCTAAATTCACTACAAGTCAATCAAGCAAAACACAAAATCAACTAACATTCCAAACCAAGGTCAAACAAACAATTTCATACTCACAAAGCAATGGAATCTAAGTCATGCAAAGGATGGTTCTATTGCAAGGTTGGTCTCTACTAGGTTTATAAACTTTGTAAGGTCCAAATTGGTCATTTACCAAAATGGCAAAGTCATTAGTTAGAGGGTTTTGCTCAAAATCTATTTTTAAAATCCATTCAACATTTTATGTGGTGGAAGATAGTTTTATTAAATCTAAAACCTTTAAGTCTTCACCAAAAGTTTCCAACTCTCAAGATTTGTTGTTTTGGGTCAGTAGCTTTGAATCAAAATATTTTCCCAAAGTTTTATTCCAAAATCCTTTTTCATAATAAAACCATTATCTTTTCTTAGCTAGATATAGACTAATTCAGTTAATCCATTCTAATTTTTTTCCAATTTCATGTTCAAAACCATGGGTTGGTTCCTAAGGTCAGTAAGGTCACTACAAACCATTTTGCAAAAGATTTAATCCAAAAATCAATTTTAAACAATTTTTCTACTCTAAACAAGTACACAAATGTTTCTGCAAATTCAAACAAGCTAACAGATACTATTTTCTAAACTAAGGCCATGGTTGTCTAGGGTTTGCTCTCCTGAATCCAATGACATAAAATTTGTAATTTTTGGACGTGTGGTTTGAAAGTTACAGAGGTTTGAAGTTTGCAAATTATTCTGTTTTCAAATCTGTTTTTAAACAGAACAGTGACACGCGGCGTGATTTCATTGGACGATACCGCTTCGCGCGGATCACGCTCTGTAAAGCGTTGGATCAAATGTAAATCGTGTGGCTCAGAATCATCACTTACCCCTTCGCTAACATTCTATCGTATCCGTCAGATCCAGATCCTACGGTCACTAACACGCTTGCCAAAGTCTGGCGGCGCTCGGCGGCTGCGCGCGGCGGCGACGGTCAGGCGAGGTGCTAGCGGTGGTTCTAGGAAGCAAAATACAAGGTGAGGATGCTCACCGTGATCGCGAGGACGAGGTGATGCTCGGGGCGTGGTCGGTTGGTCGAGGGGCGTCCTGGAACAGCAGGGATTGCTCGCCGGAGTTGAGGACAACGTCGGGTGGTCCTGGTCGTGGTCGGAGTCGACGTTGCAGACCTCCCTAAGGTAAGACAGGGGTATGGTTAGGCGCGCAAGGTCACGGAGAAGACGTGTGCGTGAACGAGATGGCACGGGGTGGTCGGAAACTACCTGTGGGGCTCGTCGGAGTCGGAGCGGACGGCGGCGTCGTTCAGAGCTTGTCGTAGCCGATGCTCTGGGGCACCCGCGGTTTAACGGAGGGCATGGACAGAAGCGCCAGGGAATGGGGAGTGTGTGTGCGTGGTTAACGAGGCAAGGGGAGGTCTGGTTTTGCCAGAATCGTCACCGGAACATCATCGGACAGTGGGCGGTGTGCGGCGCAATTCGTCCAGCCTGGGGGCAGAGAGAGGGAGTGGTCTGGGGGAAATGGAGGAGAAGATGCAGGCGTTTTATCGAGCATGGTTAAAGCGAGGTAAAGGCGCGGCGTTATGGCGAATTGAACGCGCGGAATCACAGCATGTAACGGTGGTCGAGGGAGGAAGAAGGGGTCGCGTGGGTGGGGAGGAAGAACAGTGCCAAGTGGGGTCGGTCAGTCAGTGGGAAAGAAACGAGGGGGAGGTCCACCTGCCAGTGAGGGTGCGGGTTTCTTCTGGGGTGAAGAAAAACGTTTCGGGGGCGAGGGTGAGGTGGGCTAGGTGGGCTGATGTTGGGTTAGTTGGGCCAGATGGTGGGTTGTTCTATTTTTTTCTGTCTAAATCTTTTTCTATTTCTAAATCTATTTTTCTGATTTGATTTTCATCCAACTATTCAAGCATTCAAATAATTCAAACAATTCAAACAATTGTAATGAGTTTTTGGTTCTGTTTATCAACATAAACCAAATCTCAAAATAAAATAATATTTTAAGATCCCTTTATTAATTAAATAAAAGGGTCCTTTATTTATTTAATATGGTTTGATTTATTTAATAAATTCTTCATTTGAATTCCAAACACTTTCAAAACCAAATCAGTAGGTTTTATTTGGAAATAAAGAATATTTGGAAACTTGTTTAAAACAAAATAACATCTTTATTTTAGGATCCATTTAATAATTAAATAAAATGGACCTTAGTTATTAAATCAAATAGAATTTGTTTTATTAAGAGATTTATTTTAAAACCTAAAATAAAGCCAAAACACTTTAGTAGGTTTTATTGGAGAATATAAGATATTTGGAAAAACTTATTTTAAATAATTTTAATAAGTTTTGATGTTTCAATTAAATTGGTAAAACCTTTTATTTAAATAAAGTTGGATATTAAATCCTTATTAATTTATTTAAACAAATGTTTGCTAATTTTATTTAAAACAAAATGTTTTAATTCAAAAGTTTGGCCAAGGTTTTAATTTGGCTTTATAAAATATTCTTTATTTATAAACTCATCTTTTCTTTTGAATACCAAATCTTTTATTAAATGATTCCAAAATAGTAATTCCAAAACATTTTTAATTTCCTTTAATTAAATGTTTAACTCATTAAATTCCTTTAGGATTTTATTTAATTCAAATGGGTTTGAGGTTCCATTTAAATTCAAAAAGTTTCTTCTGGCCATGAAATTCAAACAAAGTTTTATTTTATTCATTTATTTTTCACATTACAAGATTTGGAAAATCTTGGGATGTGACATTCATCCTCACCTCCATAAACTAGGAACACATTCTTAGTCCTTCTCAAGTACTTAAGGATGTTCTTTACCGCTGTCCAGTGACCTTCACCTGGATCAGCCTGGTATCTGCTCGTAACACTTAGAGCATAGGAAACATCTAGGCGAGTACATATCATTGCATACATGATGGATCCAATAGCCGAAGCATATGAAACCCTGCTCATGCGCTCACGCTCATCAGTAGTCGAAGGACACTGAGTCTTGCTGAGTTTTATGCCGTGAGATATGGGCAAGAACCCCTTCTTAGCCTCTTCCATGCTGAACCATTTCAACACTTTGTCAATATATGTACTCTGGCTTAATCCAATTAGCCTCCTTGATCTATCTATATAGATCTTGATGCCCAGAATATATGCCGCTTCTCCTAAGTCCTTCATCGAAAAACTATTTTTCAACAAGGTCTTAACAGACTCGAGCATAGGAATGTCATTTCCAATCAGCAATATGTCATCTACATATAATATTAGAAATACCAGCGCTCTCCCACTTTCCTTCTTGTAAACACAAGGTTCTTGTTCGTTTTTGATGAAGCCAAACTCCTTTACAACTTCATCAAATCGAATGTTCCAACTCCGAGATGCTTGCTTCATCCCATAAATGGAATTTAGAAGTTTGCATACCTTTCCAGCATTGTTTTGATCGACAAAACCTTCGGGTTGCATCATACACGTCCTCAGTTAGGATTCCATTTAGGAAAGCCGTCTTGACATCCATCTCTCATATTTCATAGTCGAAATGTGCAGCAATGGCTAGAATTATCTGTATAGATTTAAGATGACCTCCCTTTCTCGATACTGTGATTCGGAATCCCTTTACTAGGTTAACTCTTAACCTTATTTAGCACGACCATGCATTTCTGGATCCGATCACTCGAGGGGCCCAGAGATAGCTCTCTCAAGTAGAGAGGGGCAAATCCCATCTTGATTGACCATTCCTTGTAGCATGCTTCAGGACAAACCCGAAAGCTACCTTTATAACTACCCAGTCACGGAGTAGCGTCTGATATCCCAAAAGTAGGTCGATCCACATCTCAAGTACACGCGACAATCTCAGATCTAAGGACAAAACGTACACGATGTGTAGAGAGAGCTGCAAGTCTAATTGTCAGTCGCAAGTTGGGTTAGTCCAACCCCATGTTCATAACATGTGTCCACATCATTGGTTTGACATCTCCATGTCTATGACTTGCGAAACATAGTCATCAACCAATCGATGTGCTAGTCTAATATTCATGTGTGTCCTCACATGAACTCCGACTAGGGACAACTATTAAATAACCATACAAGTAAAGAGTTTCACAAACAATTCATATAATTGCCAATAAATACAATTTGCCTGATATGGATATTCAAGGAACATTACAATAACTCATGGATGCATAATAAATATAATCATCTCTATGATTGCCTCTAGGGCATATTTCCTTCAGTATCTGTAACATCCCAGCATTAGAGCTTAGAAATAAGCTGAACACCGATGTGTGCATTGCATTCATGCATAGAAAATCTGAATAATTTTCGCGCTTTTAAATAAAAACTTGTCAAAGTGATTGAAGCTTCTCTTAACCTGATGGAATTGAAGTAGATCATCAAGTTGACTGCGATAAGTTTTAGTAGGACCTTTGTTAAAACCTTATTTTGGGTAAACATGATTTGATCTAAGGGTAGATCAAATGGAATAAAACTAAACCCTAATACATTACTTAATGATTTATATTTGATTCTTAAGTGATCATATCATAGTATTCATTATAATCACTCATGAGTACCAAGTTAAGGATATAACACAAATAATAAGAATGTAACAACTATATCTTAATCTCATCTACTTATACCATGAGTATCATGGTAATACTAACTTTAAATCTCTAGTGAGATTGAGTAGGAAGGAAACCAAATTCAAGATCAGTCACCATATATCTTTATTCCATATCAATCCTTATCATCTCTATTGAACCCTATCCTTATAATTGTTGTTCATTGATATTGAGCAATCAACTATTGATTCCCCAATTCTTAACCTATCAACTCTTGTCCTTATTATAGCATTCACCTAAGGCTTATAAAGAAAGAAGTAAGAAGAGATAAATAGAGATGCTAGTTTTAGATTTCATCTATAGGATGGGAGTGATTGGAGGAAATCAAATCAATATGGTAACAAAGAAGATTACAAGGATGAAGTCTGAAGATAGTTACTAGGAGTAGTCCTATTGGATCAAGTAGGTATAGTCAATGAATTATATCTCTTACTCCAATAGAGCTAAACAGAAGATAATTATAATACAACTGTAATGTTGTATTGATGAAGCCTTGTTCAGCCAACTTGGAACCTGAATCATAAAGGATCAAAGGATTATAATGATCATACCTTACTCACCAATATTGAGTTCTTATACCATGTATAAGTGACATTGGTGGATAAAGCATGATTGAACCATAGTATAGATATATTATCCTAGATTAGTCATTACAAGTCACATTAATATAATGTGAGGTTGGAATGTTAGATATTGGAGTTAAGTAGATATAAGACAATATGAGTAAGATGATGCTAGAGTAACATTGAATTAAAGAAGTAGTATTTTCCTCTTTGGAAATACTAAGCACTTGAGGTGAAGTAGGATTTGATGTATACATCTATTGAAGTGATATTAGTGAAGGATGATTAAGGAAGAGTATGATGGGAGTTAGAAGTGACCACTTGTTTGATTGGGGATTATCAACAGTAGAGTAGTTGATATACCCAAGTATAGAGATGAAAATATTAGGAAATGCTTTAGAATCAAGCTTATTGGAATTACAAGAGGTGTTAGAAGAATAAAAAGGTGAATAAGAGTATTCTTGTGAGGCAAAGCTCATCATGTTAACACATGATGATGAATATATAGAAGTAATATATCTAGGAAAGGAATTCCTTAATCCGAAGTTTAGAATTATGAAGTATGGAATATAGGAATACTTGTTAAACACTAAACCCTAAATCTAAGACCAAACCTACTACCCACTTACTATGGTTGATCTATCATATTGCTTCCACAATGCTTCATAGGAATATTTTCCTATAACAAATCAACTAAGCACATCTTTATCATTTCTAATTATCATAACCATATGTGCTTAGGAATTATCTTTATCAAATCCTTTTCATGAGACATTCTAGATAATATCATTCTGATCTCAAACATAAAGACAATGTGCTTAGCCATTAATATTTATTCACATCAATAAAATAAATATGAGGATATTAAACCTTCTAAGAACTTATGGTAAGCATTTACAATTTAAACTTTAACTCTTTTGTTAGTAATAATAAAAAATATATACATTGCCATTTCCTAAATTATGAGAATAATATTAACCCTATTAAGTACTCAAAACTTTATGTATCAAATACTTATGAAGGATCACTAAATATAAAAGTTTCTTTAATATTATAAATTAATGAGAATCCAATCCCATGAGCTAATAGTAATGCCTTCTATAATAAGTTTATGAATATTAGATAAATTAAATTCATATCAAAGGACCCTACAAATACAAAAAGAAAAATATATACATATATGTATAAGAAAATAAAGAAGTAATAATCTTATATAATAAAAACTCACAAAATGATTTTTAATACAATTATCATTGCTACAAGTATTAGCAAAGGAATTCCATAAAGATAAATCAAAATTATTGCTTAAATAAAAGGCTAGAAAAGAAAACAGGTAAAATAAAACAGAAAAGGAAACAAACCGAAAGAAAAAAATAGAGGAATACATTTCTGGCTTGTGGTCCATTTCCTCTCTCCCTATCTGCTGCTCACGAGCAACCTACAGCAGCCCAGTAGCGGCCTAGCTAGGACAACATCCAGTAAATCTCTCTGGCTTACAAGTGGGCCAGCTGAGGGACTGCGCTTTTATTTTGGATTTTTATCAGGGGGTTTTCCGAAAAATATCCGTCGTCGTCTTCCTCGTGCGTCACAAGCACCTCGCTGGAGGGGTTCGCCGCCGCCCGATGCCGCCGTCGTCGTCAGCCGAGCGTCGTGATTCCCGCCACCATCCCAAAGGACGATAAGAAGGCCATGGAAACACCTCTGCTCGATCTCATCCTCTCTCACTCGCCACTCTCTTCCTCTCTGTCTTCTCTCTGGATCGAAACCCTATCTCGCCGGACATCTTTGTTTCCATCGTATCTGGCTGTCCTAGGACAAGCCAGGACCACCATTCGACTCCCCTTGCTCGACTTGTTCACCCCCCAGAGGAATCGACGCCGTTCGACCTAAATCGAGCTCGCCATCACCGACGTTTCGTCGCCAGTCGACGCCGTTCCCAGTGATTCCGACCATCTCCCGTCTCGCCGACTACTCCACGGGATTCCTGGTAATGCTCTAAGCATGTTAGTGCTCTCCTTTTTCTCGTTCTCTTCCTAGTTTAAGTTTTAGCCGAACCCCGCCATCGACCACCTCAGTTGTTGGTCGCCGGAGAGCTCCGACGACCAAAACGGAGCGGCGCCGCCACCATTCAACTCATCCTGCTCGTCCGTGTCCAGCAACGCCCTTTTCGCGTGCAAGCATCCTCCTAGCCGATCGATTGAACTTCGATCTGGGGGTGAGAGTTCGTGTGACGTCATGATGACGTCCTGCTTGCGTCATCTTGACTAGGTCCACCCTGTTGACTGGTCTTTGCTGATGTGGCCTATGACATGGCCTAAGCCCCACATGTCTGTGACCGTGGGTAAATCCCATCAGAGTGTAAAAATGCTTAATGTCTCTTTAGAAATAATTAAAACATTATAAATTCAAATTTCAATATTTCAGAAATAGAATAAAGTGATTAAATCTTGTAAATTTAATATCTTTTGTTTTATAAATCAGAAAAATACATATAATATATGAAAATGTTTAGAAAAATAAAATCTACAACTTAAAACTATCATTAAATATTATTATGATAATTATTTAAATAAATATTATTTAATAAATACTTTATAAAGTTTTAATACTTTGATAATTAATATTTTAATAATGGTAAATGTCAAAAATCTAAATAAAATAGCAAAAATCTTAGAAAAGTAAGCATTAGAGTTTAAAACTATAATTATACATTATTATTCCTCTCAGTTAAATATTTATATATAGTAATAAACCTTATTAAAATCATATCTTATTATTTATAAATCACAAAAATAAATGTAATATACCAAAATGATCACAAAAATAATATCTACATGTTAAAAATGTGATATTACAGTTTTGAGTTAAATAAAAAGTTAAACACCTTCATAACTTGATTTAAACCTATTTCTTTAGTTAATAATTCATATAATGTCAAATAAAATTTGTTAATATTTCTTAAATTAATGAATTTAGTCTAATAAAAACTATTAGTATTAAATATTCATAATATAAGTCCAAATGGTTCAACACATTTTAAATATAATTTTATTAAATTATCTCTCAACCATTAATGTAGAATATTCTATAAAAGAATCCTTATCCAATCTAAAATCTCCAAGATTAATTATAATAAAATAAAAACCATTCCTTTTGCTTTAACCACAAATTTATAAACAAATCAAAACACTATAAGTGAATTCATAAGTAGTAAATAATGTTGTTTACTTATTCACGAACCTTAACCACACCCTTATAGGAAGGTAAATCCCTTAATACATTTATAATGTAAAGAAACCACTACCAAATAAAAGTAATACCATTCTTAAGTAACTCTAAGGAGACAATATAAAGTGAACAAGATACAAGTATCATAAGTAATACACCCTAAGTCTATCTACATCCTTAAAGTTACCTTTAGTTTGCAAAGCTTTAAGTATAATTCTAAAGACTTTATTATATGCTTTATAGTTAACTTTGGTCTGTTGTAATTAAGTTATAAAGCATCTTAATACCAAATCAACCCAGTTAAAAACCAAGATAGATAAGTCTCAAATACTACTAATTTCAGTATTCCAATAAAGGCAATTCTTTCTAACTTAAAGACTATAACTAGAAAGAACACCTCATAAGGTTAACTTAAAAGCTTAGATGTTTCTACTTAGTTGAGTAAGATTTTCTTCAAAATTTATTCGTTTTGCCACTTCAATCAACATATGACAATTAATAGTAAACATCTTACTTTATACTTTACTTGTATAATAAGATTGTTAATACTTAAACTCTATATAAGTGACATTACTTGTAAAGTAAAACTTGAAGATAAACAATTAAGATGTAAGCAACCTTGAGTAGCATTCCATACTTTGTATTTTGTTGTTGTATAAATACATGTTGTTTTCCACACACTCACAAGCCTTAATAAGAAGCACATGTGTGAAACTTAGTCTAAAAGGGCAACACATTACAAGGAAACCCTTTCCATTATCCAAACCCTAGATCAACGTTATCCTCGGGATTCGCGTTTATCAACTTGCATCACATTACTTATGCATAAAAGCATCTTGCTTCTTTAAACATTAGTCCTTATCGGACCAATGATGCAGATTTCCGCAATTGGATCTTATATTGTCTTGGAGACCGTGAGTGCATAATCTTGCAATCACAAAAGGAAAGTTCACACTTGCTCATGTCCTTTGATTTTTTCTGTAAAGTATTTTAAAAATCCAATGTTGTCATCACCTGCATTTGAAAAAGGATAGAAAACACTATTTTCATAATAAAGTGATTATAGGTTATTTACCATGAGGTAATAACCTACTATAAGAGTTCCGGTGGTAAAGGAACATATTATCTAGGACTTAACAACCAATGTCGCCAGTTGAAAGGATCGTATGGGAACCTAGAGGGGGGGTGAATAGGTGCTACTTCAAAATTTCTTCTTTTTCAAATTAAGGTTTGACAATAAGGTAAATTCTCTAGATAATGCAACTATGGTGAATTTACCTATATGACAAAATGCAAGGGCTACCACAACACAAAGAAGTAACAAGTAAGTAAGGTGCGGTAAAGGATAGAGGTAACCGAAAAGTGGACGCAGAGACACAAGGATTTGTTTCACGTAGTTCCTTCCTTTTGAGGGGAAGTACGTCTACGTTTGGAGAGGGGGTGGTTTCAAACCACCAACGCCACAAGAGGCCTCCCTTGTTCTCCGATGAATCTCACCCCAATGGGATCGATTCACCTTCCACTATATCGACAACCTTCAAGGTGGAAGCCGGCACCGTTACAAGTTTGGGGCACACATCCACAACTTAATCGGAGGCTCCCAAATACAAACAAGCTATCAAAGCAATCAAAGACAAGCTTGTAAGAACAAAAACACGAGCTAGGGTTTCCAACAAAACACTAGAGCAAAGGGGCCTCAATGAAATGAGGGGGAAATGAAGATCTCTTTTGGTGAAGTAGTAGATCGGGGACTCCTCCTTCGAATCCCAAAAGATCAAGGACTTTGGGTGGTTGGATGATGAGATCTTGCGAATTTGAGTGGCTCCAATGGACTCCAATGGTGGGCAATGACTTTAATGAGCTGAGAAAATTGTCCCAAGGTACTCCCTCCGGATCGGTTTACACGGCGCCCTTCCAAATCCATGCAGTTTCACCAAGCAAGCATGCTTAGGCGCATATGCATTAACTAGCAATTTAATTAGAGCGTTTGGGCCGGTTTTCTCGTCTCCTTTCCACCAACGCATGCGCAGGGACGAGTATGAAAGCATTAATTACTACATGCAATTGGGGTGGTTTAATGTGCTAACTGCGCGTCCTAGTAACATAATTTTAGCCAATCGTCATATACCTTGGTCCTAGAGAATGCTCATGCGTGCCCTGTAAACCGATCCGGAGGGAGTAGGTTATACCCCTCCACGAAATAAATGGCCGTTGGAGCATTAAATGACCGGTAGTACCGGTACTCAAGCGGTAGTACCGCTTGCAAGCGGTACTACCGGTCTAGTACCGGACCAAGTACCGGTGGAGACCTTGTTTCTTCAGAAATCTCCAGTCTTGGGCGGTACCCCCTTGCGGTACTACCCCCAAGCGGTAGTACCGGACGTAGTAAGCGGTACTACCAGTTCGAGCGGTAGTACCGGTCCCAAGTACCGCTTGGTACTGACCAAAACGGAGAGGGGAGGGTGCTAGTCAGTATGCAGCGGTACCGATGAGCGGTACGACCGCCTCAAGCAGTAGTAACCGCTTGGTACGGCTAGTGCCGCTCCGTGGTACCGGTGGGTACTGACTAGTACTCACCCTTCTCTCTTTTGATCGGTGCCAACCGGTACTAGAACCGGTAGTACCGGTGTCAAGCGGTAGTACCGGTTGCAAGTCCGGTACTACCGGTTGACACAGAAGTTTCTGCAAGGGGGAAAATTCTATGCCAAGGGGGAAAATGCTATGCCATGACTTGTGTCTTCTTTTATCAATCCTGTGATAAACTTAGTACACGGTTAAAACGATAAGTGTATTGTTATCAAACATCAAAATCCAAGGGATAGAAAAATGCTCTTTCAATCTCCCCCTTTTTGGTGTTTGATGACAATACACTTTTGCAGGATGATTTTAACAATAGGCAAATGAGATTTGAAAAATAGAGAAGAGACTCCCGCTAGATGTGTAGAGACAAATCTCCCCCTCTATTTTACAAACCCAACATGGGTGCACAAGTATGGAAACTAGCATTTGAAGACATACCTTTGCACAAAACATGTGATGATGAAAATATAGAGAATAGATATTGCATAACATCACAAGATGGATCCATAGAAATAAATCACATAGTCGCATAAGATGGATCCAATCACAAAGTTTCACACGACAAAAACACAAAGTAGTCTCACACATAGAATAAAGAGAAATCGAAGTTCACAAGCAATAAAAGGATCAAAGAGAAGAGCGAGCTTGTGACTTCCCATGCAACACCCGTGCCTAAAGTGCAACCTCTCCCCCTTTGGCATCAAGACGCCAAAAAGGGACAAGCGCAGAGCTAACGCCCCAAAGATCATTCATCATACTCCTCCTCCTCCTCCTCATCCTCAAGATCCTCCTCATCTTCATACGTAGGTGGGGCACGGTGCGAGGAAGAGACATCATCGTCCCAACGGCTGTGCTGAGAAATCCACTGATCCTCTAGAGTGATATTGTTCTCGGATCCCTCGGAGATGGTCAACCCTTGAGCAGACATGAGCTCCTTCTGACGAGCACAAGCTTTCTTTGCAGACACGTGCGCCTCATACATACGCTTCTGGTTGTCAACCTGGAAGCAGAAGATCTTCTTGAGCTTCACCTCCATCCTTTTGGCCCAAGAGGGCTTGGCGTGCTTGCGGCGAGAGACCTCAAAGTCAGTGTCATGACCACTGTCAGCATGCTCAGAGTCATCCTCATCCTCATCCTCCTCACCTGGTGCAGCGCGAGGTTTAGCATGAACCTTGATCTTGAGGGCCTTTGGCTTGTGCACAACAAGAGAGCGAGTGGAGAGCGTCCTAGCAATGACGGGGCATTTGGACACAATGAGGGCCATAATGTAAGGCGCAAATGGTGGAACCCTCCGAGTGTGAGCAGCGGCCACCATCTCATTCCAAATGTAGTATGTCACATCAAGAGGTTGACCGGTTTCTCTGTTGAGGAAGGTGTTGAACAGCAAGTCAACGGAGAACCCATGTATCTCGTCCTTGTTGCCCGCACGAGGAGCCACAGCCTCACGGAAAATGCGATGGAGAATGTCATAAGTGGGGAGGAGATCCTTGATTTTGCCAGCAATCCCACGGCCTCGAATATACAAAGGTCGGAGAACATCCTTTTTGGAGGGATTCTCCCGCATGTGGCAGCGGAAACCACAAGGAACGTCCCGGCCGCGATCCTCATACCCCAATATGGCAGCAAACTCCGCAAGCGTAGCCTCCTTGACAGCACCTTGAGTCATCCATGTAATCTTCCGATTGCGGCCAGTGTGGAAGTGTGCAGTGGCATAAAACTGGCAGATGAGCAGGGGATCATAGTCATGCTGAAACTGCATAATGGGGAGCATACCAAGGTTTGAGCAGATTTCCTTAGCTTCACCAAAGTAGTCAGAGTTCTTGTCAATGTGGCCCAAGTCAATCCACTGCTGAGGCACCACTAGCTGGGTATTGGTCATAAGAACCTCATGGTACACACGCTCTTGGAAGTCATCATAGAAAAGACGGTCCGCCCTTAACGCGCTCCTGCTGTGGGAGTATGTATTGTCCAGTCGGAGAGCCCTAAACTCTGCCTCAGAGATGTCAGAGAGTGGCTTTGGCCCAGATGGCCCAGAGCTGAGACTCTTGGTACGCCCAGAGGAAGGGGGCGAGGGGGAGGGGCTCTGGCACGCCCAGCTGAGCGCTTGGTAGCCCCTTCGCGACCCCCACGACCACCTCGAGTGGTAGGCAACTTGGAGCGGCGTTTAGGTTGTGGCAAAACTTCTTCCTCAGACTCAGTCTCTTCCTCAACAATCTCACGGTCAGACTTGGAGCGCTTCCGTGCACCCCGAGAACCACCTGCATCTGTGAAAGCACGAGGGAGAAAAGCACGGAGATAAGGACACAAGAATCAAGAAGGCAATACCGAGAGAGTCTACAAGTTGAGCAGAACATAGTGGTCAGAGTGGACCGGTACCACCGGACCTGACAACCGGTAGTACCGCTTGCAAGCGGTAGTACCGGAAAACGTTCCCGTACTACCGGTTGAGCGGCACACATGTGGTCAGATCTGATGGGAACGGCCCAAATTGACAATATATACTGCTAAATTGAAGATTCTACGCGATAACAAGGAATAATATGGCAGTACAACCTTGCAAGAGTCAATTTCTCCACGGATCTAAGCCAAAACCTAGATCTAATGGGGAAATCAAACAAGAAGAGGAGGGGCGGTTGTACCGGGATCCATGGCGGTGGAAAGGAGTGGGAGCTTGCCCGGAGGCTGAATCCAAGGGGAATCCGGAGGGAGGAGGGCGCGGCAGAGCTCCGGGGCCTTCAAGATGTCCGGTGGCGGCGCAGGTTAGACAGGGGGACGTGGGAAATAATGAGGCACTGAGGGGTGCCTCTCCCCACGCGCCCCTTATATACCTGGAACCGTCAACCGGAGTACCGGTTGTTGGAGCGGTACTACCGCTTGGAAGCGATAGTACCGGTTCTACGACCGGTAGTACCGGTTACCGGTAGGGCCGGACACGCGGGCGGTAGTACCGTTCCTGGAGGAGTTTGCCAGGAGATGACCTGGGAACTTCCCAGGTGCGGTAGTACCGCTCTCACATCCGGTAGTACCGGTTCCATCTGAGTCCAAAGCCAGGGATCAAGGATGATTCTTGTGCGGGAAGAGAGAGGGTTTTCATGAGGGAGTACGGAGGCTTGGGTTAAGACAAGTGAGCCGATAAGCACATGCACTCTAAAACCAAAAGGAGGAAACACATAAATACCAAACTAGAGTGCATGAGACTAAGAAGGACGAAGAAACTTCAAATAGATGGCAAAGAAGAGTGAAGACCAAATCAACCAAGTGACAAACATGAGTAAGCACATCAAACCTCTCGACTGAGAGGGGGCGGTGGCCTAGGCCACCATATTTGATTATACTCGGCTTGGCACCACGAAGATATATCTTGGGTCCATTACCGAAACTCATCATTGAGCTCACATATCACAAAATGATATTAAGAGGAATGATTTTTGTTTAATTTGCGCATAATGGGGGGAGGGATAGTCCAATCAATTAGGACCGCACTCTCCCTATGTCCATGCCTACACCTAAACCAAACATGGGTCGAGAATTAGGTGAGAGTGCAAGATAATCAAGTCAAACTCCTAGAATCTACGATATTTAGTTCATTCCTCAAGTAGCAAAACCTTGCTTCATCAAGTGGCTTCGTGAAGATATCGGCAAGTTGATCTTTGGTTGATACATAGGATAGATCAATATCACCTCTAGCAACATGATCTCTAATAAAGTGATGTCGAATCTCAATATGCTTTGTCCTTGTGTGATCCACCGGGTTGTATGCAATATTGATGGAACTTTCATTGTCACATAGAAGAGGCACTTTGTCACAATGGACACCGTATTCCTTTAAAGTTTGCCTCATCCATAGCAATTGGGTGCACGCACTAGCAGCAGCAACATACTCGGCTTCGGCGGTGGAGAGAGATATATAATTTTGCTTCTTAGAAGACCAACATACCAAGGACCTACCAAGGAATTGGCAAGCCCCGGATGTTGATTTTCTATCATCCTTGTCTCCCGCCCAATCCGAGTCCGTGTATCCACAAAGAGCGAATGTTGAGCCTTGAGGGTACCAAAGACCATAAAATGGGGTATGAACTAAATATCGAAAGATTCTCTTGACCGCCATTAAATTGCTTTCCTTAGGAACCGCTTGATATCTTGCACACACACCTACACTCAACACAATATCGGGTCTAGATGCACAAAGGTAAAGCAAAGAACCAATCATAGACCGGTATACCTTTTGATCCACATCTTTACCATTTGGATTTTGTTCTAGATGAGTCTTTGTTGCCATGGGAGTTGGGGCTCCATTCAAATCTTGCATTTTGAATCTCTTGAGCATATCTTGGGTATACTTGGCTTGATTGAAGAATGTTCCTCCTCTAACTTGCTTGATCTCAAACCCAAGGAATACTTTCAACTCCCCCATCAAGGACATCCGGAACCTACTAGTCATAAGCTTTGAGAATTCATCATTAAAAGCTTTGTTAGAAGAGCCAAAGATAATATCATCAACATAGATTTGGCATACAAAAAGCTCCCCATTAACCCTCTTAGTAAAAATAGTGGGTTCGATTTTCCCAACCTCAAAGCCACGGTCAAACAATAACTCTCTAAGGTGCTCATACCACGTGCGCGGGGCTTGCTTGATCCCATAGAGCGCCTTATCAAGTTTGTAGACATGGTTTGGGAAGTTGGGGTCCTCAAATCCCGGGGGTTGCTTGACATATACCAATTCATTCAAGGGACCATAAAGGAATGCAGTTTCTACATCCATTTGTTGCAACTTGAAGTTATGATGTGCCGCATAAGCAAGAAGGATACGAATGGACTCAAGGCGAGCCACGGGTGCATAAGTCTCTCCATAATCAATGCCTTCAATTTGGGAATAACCTTGTGCAACCAATCTAGCCTTGTTCCTTACAATAATCCCATGCTCATCTTGCTTGTTCTTGAATATCCACTTTGTTCCAATAACATTGCGGCAATCCTTTGGCTTCTCAACTAACTTCCATACTTTGTTTCTCTCAAAG
Source organism: Avena atlantica (assembly GCA_910589765.1). Taxonomy (NCBI): domain Eukaryota; kingdom Viridiplantae; phylum Streptophyta; class Magnoliopsida; order Poales; family Poaceae; genus Avena; species Avena atlantica. Next base: position 136,649,291 of record OU342739.1, read on the forward strand.
TTGTTGAGCTCTTTGTGCATAGCTTCTAACCAATCCGAATCTTCAAGAGCTTCCCACACTTTCTTTGGTTCAATCATGGAAATGTGAGCTTGATGTTCACTGAACCTCTTCAATTGTGCTCGAGTGGAAATACCTTTCCTTAAATCTCCAACAACATTTTGGAGGGAGTGGTCTCTTATTTCCAACATTCTTTCCTTTCTAGCTTCGCGACGAGCGTGGATCTCCTTATTGTTTCTTGGAGGACCCTCTTCATCATTTTGATCCTCGTCTTGACCATCAACTTGACCTTGATCATTATTGGATTCATCCTCTATATTGGGAGGCACGGACTGACCTTGGTCTTGATCAAGTGTTCTTCTAGCCTCAACTTGAGCACCCCTCAAAACAGCTTGGATGGATCTTCCTTGGCAAATTGACTTGACTCCACTTGACACCCCATCCGATGGATCAAGTTCCCTTTGACTAGAGTTCACACATTGATCACTATGTTGAGGGTCCACATCTTGTCTTTGGCTTGAGTCAACGTCCTCCTCGGTAGATGGAGCATGTTGAGGTTGTGAAGATGAGGGCTCCACTCGAGTGGAGCATAGTTCTTCTCGATCCGCCATAAGGGGTTCCTAAATGGGGCGGATATAACCCACACCCATTCTTCCTATGGCATCCTGAGGCATTTCAACATCTGCATCACAAGCATCAACACGCCCCCCTTGGGGACCATCATATTCTTCGAAGGTCACACTACAAGATTCTATGACGGCTCCGGAGAGCTTGTCATAGATTCTATAAGTGTGAGATTCGAGACCATAGCCAACAAAAATACCCTCTAATGCTTTAGATTCGAATTTGGACAAACGAACACCTTTGATGAGATAGAAACACTTACAACCGAACACCCGGAAATAAGATATGTTGGGCTTGTTACCGGTAAGTATCTCATATGGAGTCTTGTTGATTTTCTTGCGGAGGTAGAACCGGTTTGAAGCATGGCAAGCGGTGGAGACGGCTTCAGCCCAGAAGTTGTATGGAGATTTAAACTCCGCCAACATGGTCCTAGCCATCTCAATAAGAGTCCGGTTCTTCATTTCGGCCACACCATTTTGTTGAGGGGTGTATGCGGCGGAATACTGATGCTTAATTCCCTCATCACTAAGGAAGTCATTCAAGGTGTAGTTCCTGAACTCGGTGCCGTTGTCACTTATTATAATCAACACGGGAACAATGTGTTGCCGTTGAACCAAGTTGATGAAGTCGATAAAAGTCCTTTGAGTTTCACTCTTCAACTTGAAGAAATAAACCCAAGAGTATATTGAAAAGTCGTCAACAATCACCAAACAATATTTCTTCCCACCAAGGCTTGCATGAGATGGAGGACCAAATAGGTCCACATGAAGAAATTCCAAGATATTGTTAGACTTGATTTGGTTAGTGGGCTTATGAGGAGCGTCATGCATCTTCCCTACAACACATGCCCTGCAAACACGATCTTTGGCAAAGGAAACATTTTCTTTTAGTCCAACAATATGGCCCTCTTTATGGAGACTTTGCAAAGTTCTCATATTGACATGGGCTAGTCGGCGGTGCCATAGCCAGCCCACATCGGCCTTTCCGTATAAGCACATCGGACCTGCAGTGGATTGCCCCGAAAAGTCCACCACATACAAGTCATTTTCGACGTGCCCAACGAAAGCGACCTTGAGAGACTTGCTCCACAAGAGGACCACAATATCATTATCAATAAAGACGGCAAAGCCCATCTTTCCAAGTGCACGGACAGAAAGTAAATTGTAACCAAGGGTTTCAACAAGCATGACGTTCACGAGTGTAATGTCGTGAGCCACCACTACCTTGCTGAAACCCATTACCGTAGATTTTGACTTGTCGGCATAAGTGACGGTGATTTGATCTTCATTTGACACCAAGTCCTTGACAATAGACGAGCTTCCGGTCATATGACAAGTGCAGCCACTATCAAGCACCCATTTTGAACCTCCGGAAGCATAGGTCTACAAAAGATCAAGCTAGTTTTTAGGTACCCATTTTTCAATGGGTCCTCTTTTGTTAGGAACAAGGGTCTTGGGAACCCAAATAGACCAAGCAATATAACCATCATACGGACCAACATATTGTGCATACACATCACCATAGTAATCACGCATTAAAACATAGTGAGGGTTAGCACTTCCCGCAAAATCGTCATGAGACATAGTTTTGCCAATTTTGGTCTTACTTCCCACAATGGTCTTGTTGGTCTCTTGTGCGGGCTTGTCCTTCTTCTTCTTTGTTTTGGAGACAAAACCAATGCCCCCTTTATCACCACTACGCCTTTGCTTGCTCAAAAGATCATCAATAGACTTGTTACCTTGTGGAAATGTGGTCTTTGCAAGCTCCCCCTTCAACCTAGCATTCTCTTCAAGGATAGTTGTGCTACTCGATGGAATAAAGTTACTAGGTGAAGGAATATTGGCCAATTGAGTTTGAAGCGTTTCATGGGACTTTGTGAGAGACAAGAGTTCACTCTCCAAGGCTTTGTGGGCCTTGTTAAGCAAGCTAAAGTCCTCGGCAAGTTTTTCATGAACCACACCAAACTCAACCTTGTCCTTTTTAGCTCTTTTGTATTTAGCAATAGCATGATCACGCTCTTTAATGAGTTTGTTAACAATGATGTCATTGGCCTCATCAAGCCCTTCAAGTTTTGACTCAAGGGACAACCTAGTCTCTTGTTCTTCTTCTAGAGCATTGCTTAAAGCCTCTAGTTCAATCATATGTTCATGCCCAAGTTTACATCTAACATCTAGAAGCTCTTGAGTGTGGGAGAGTTGATCTAAGATGTTCCCAAAATGTAGTTTAGCATCACCTTCTAGGTTAGTCATGAACTCATCAAAGGCAATTAATTCCTTTTTAACATCAAGAGACATTTCATCATCAATTTCATCATTATCTAAATGAGTAGAGTGGGATGATGAGGATACCTCCGTTCCTCTTGCCATAAGGCAAGTGACGTCCTTGGAGGAAGAGTTCTCATTTGGAGAGACGAAGAGTGAGAGTGTCGGAGTAGAGGTGGTGGCTAGAGCAGCCATACCATGTGAGGTTTCTTCTTCTTCCTCATCTTCATCATCGTCAATATCGGAGGAGTATTCTTCATGAGTGATCAAGACAATTTCTCCCGATTTCTTGTTGATGGGGTTATTTTTGACGAAAGGTTTCTTGTAGGGTGCCTTGAGAGTCTTCTTCAACACAAGCTTCCCACCATTATCTTCTCTCTTCTCATAGGGGCAGCTTGCCACAAAGTGGTACCGGTCACCACAATTGAAGCAAGTTCTCAATCTAGTGGCATTCTCTCTTTTCCCATTTGGATTGCTTCTCCGTTGCATTTCCATCTTGGCCTTGGCGGGATTCTTCCAAAAGTTCTTTGCATAGAAAGCCATATATTGACTATGAGCAATCTTGACATCATCGGGATGGTCCAAGGAGAGGCCTTCATCACTATCATCTTCATCTTCAAAGTTCACAACTTTGGCCTTTAAAGCAACATTGACCACATTGCTCATACCGAGGGCACGAGCACGGGCATCTTTGGCGTTCTTGGCGGCGACCTTGAAAGCGGCCATCTCTTGCATAACTTTGTTTGAGGTCATGAGATGGTAGTTGTGTCTTCCTTGTAAGCTCTTCAAGTCGGTGGGCTCAAAAGGCATGAGTGCACTCACATATTTCCTTTTTATCCATGCATCATCCACATGTGAGGCACCCACATTTCTAAAAGCGGTGGCAGTGGTCTTGAGCCTTCGATACATGTCTTCGTGATCTTCACCTTCTTTCATGTAGAAACCTTCGGCTTCATTGCTTAGAGCATCATATCTGTTCCTCCTCATACTCTCATTTCCAACAAACAACACATTGAGAGCATCCCAAGCTTCCTTGGCAATGCTAAAGTGCTCAATGTGTGGATAATCCTTTGTTCCCAAACCTTGTTGAATCATATGCAAAGCAGTGGCATTGAGTTGACTATTGACAACCTCTCTTCTTGTCAAGTTGTTTGGATCCCCAATAAAGAGTCCATGCTCGATGATGTTCCATAGTTCAATGCAAGAGCTGCGCATATGAGTTTTCATTAGTGATTGCCATTGAGAAAAAGTAGCAGACTCTTCAAGCTTAGGTGGGTCACCTCTATTGTACACATGAGGGTGAGGGATGGGAGGATCGGGAGAGTACCAAGTGTCACGGTGCTCGCCCTTCCCCCCATCAGGTCGTGTGGAGGAAATAGTAGTGTCTAGTTTATCCCCTACCACCATACCTTCGGGGGATACCGGAGTATTCCCTTTAGGTGCGGATGGTAGTTCCTCTTGAGGGGAAGGGGGGATGAGCCATCTTTGTCTTTAAGAAGTTGCTCAAGAATCTTCTTGACTTTGTTGACCAAGGAAGAGCTCAATCTTGTTTCCAAGTTTCTGAGATCTTCCATGGTCACCGGAGTTGACTCACTACCACCTTCCCCTTCTTGGCTACCCATATTCTCTTAGGCGGTAAAGCCCGAATAAAGAGCCGAGGCTCTGATACCAATTGAAAGGATCGTATGGTCACCTAGAGGGGGAGGTGAATAGGTGCTACTTCAAAATTTCTTCTTTTTCAAATTAAGGTTTGACAATAAGGTAAATTCTCTAGATAATGCAACTATGGTGAATTTACCTATATGAAAAAATGCAAGGGCTACCACAACACAAAGAAGTAACAAGTAAGTAAGGTGCGGTAAAGGATAGAGGTAACCGAAAAGTGGACGCGGAGACACAAGGATTTGTTTCCCGTAGTTCCTTCCTTTTGAGGGGAAGTACGTCTACGTTTGGAGAGGGGGTGGTTTCAAACCACCAACGCCACAAGAGGCCTCCCTTGTTCTCCGATGAATCTCACCCCAATGGGATCGATTCACCTTCCACTATATCGGCAACCTTCAAGGTGGAAGCCGGCACCGTTACAAGTTTGGGGCACACATCCACAACTTAATTGGAGGCTCCCAAATACAAACAAGCTGTCAAAGCAATCAAAGACAAGCTTGTAAGAACAAAAGCACGAGCTAGGGTTTCCAACAAAACACTAGAGCAAAGGGGCCTCAATGAAATGAGGGGGAAATGAAGATCTCTTTTGGTGAAGTAGTAGATCGGGGACTCCTCCTTTGAATCCCAAAAGATCAAGGACTTTGGGTGGTTGGATGATGAGATCTTGCGAATTTGAGTGGCTCCAATGGACTCCAATGGTGGGCAATGACTTTAATGAGCTGAGCAAATTGTCCCAAGGTAGGTGGAGGGGTATTTATACCCCTCCACGAAATAAATGGCCGTTGGAGCATTAAATGACCGGTAGTACCGGTACTCAAGCGGTAGTACCGCTTGCAAGCGGTACTACCGGTCCAGTACCGGACCAAGTACCGGTGGAGACCTTGTTTCTTCAGAAATCTTCAGTCTTGGATGGTACCCCCTTGCGGTACTACCCCCAAGCGGTAGTACCGGACGTAGTAAGCGGTACTACCGGTTCGAGCGGTAGTACCGGTCCCAAGTACCGCTTGGTACTGACCAAAACGGAGAGGGGAGGGTGCTAGTCAGTATGCAGTAGTACCGATGAGCGGTACGACCGCCTCAAGCGGTAGTACCGCTTGTACCAAGCGGTACTACCGGTTGGGCCGGTAGTGCCGCTCCGTGGTACCGGTGGGTACTGACTAGTACTCACCCTTCTCTCTTTTGATCGGTGCCAACCGGTACTAGAACCGGTAGTACCGGTGTCAAGAGGTAGTACCGGTTGAAAGTCCGGTACTACCGGTTGACACAGAAGTTTCTGCAAGGGGGAAAATGCTATGCCAAGGGGGAAAATGCTATGCCATGACTTGTGTCTTCTTTTATCAATCCTGTGATAAACTTAGTACACGGTTAAAACGATAAGTGTATTGTTATCAAACATCAAAATCCAAGGGATAGAAAAATGCTCTTTCACCAGTGATTCTTGCGCCGTATATTACGCGTCGACCATGAGTTTTGGAATGGGACGGAGAAGTCAGTTGTATCTTTCCCCTCTCACATGGAGCTGGATGTGCGGGTCGTGGTTGTTATCACTCGTAGCATGCATATTATTTATGGTAATTCGTAGAGGATATGCAACATATGGGTGGGAGCCCTCAACGTCCCACGATAGTTCCGACATCTGAACTGTCTGTACTGTCATTGCCGTAATTCAAAAGGTGGGCTGGCGTATACCAAAGAGACATGCGGGGTCGTGGAGAAGGCAGTGATTGGCTTGGATCTTAGTCTGGGACTCACACCAAGGAAGTGTGAACGAACCTGCAATTCGGATGTGCAACAAAGCTAAGATCTCTCATGGGTAAAGTGACGCACCTCTGCAGAGTGTAAGAACTGTAACTTGTTACTCCCTGTTTCGGGAAGGAGCTACGAACGCGAAAGGAACTCCATGAAAGTTCTGGTAAACCCGTGAAGGCTGACGGACATAGCTTTTCAGAATAAAAGCAACCTTTGAAGAAATGTTTACGAAAACTTGCATTGCCTACGACCTACGGTCTGTGGCTGTAGTTATAGTGCATCAAACACTCCTTTTCTAGTGGACTTGCTGAGTACGCTCATACTCAAAGTATCTTATTAACCCTTGCTAGGTTCTAAAGCCAGTACAAACCATGTCTACATCAAGTTATGCTCCAGGAATCATCATCAAAAGCTAACGCTCTTCAATAAAGTCAAGAAAGTCAACATATACATCAACTCAAGTGAAGACGAAGTTGCTGATTAGATAAGAATAGAATTTCTAACCATAGAACCTACTTTTGTAGAGTATTGCAATAGCAGCAATGCAAGCCTCGTAGTTCAGCTACTAGTTTTATAAGTATGATAGCTATGAGTTATTTATTCCTGATTCTTCTTTGTAAGAAGTTTCTTTCTCTCTCTTTAACCTAGAGTGTTCTCTGGATCTTGTGTAAAGAGTTGAGTTGTAACCTCTAGTCATGTCTTGGACCTGCTATGTTTCTGTTGTACTACTCTGAGGGATGTAATAGTAGTGAACGGTGTTTCATTGGTGTTATGTCAACGACTATAGTGTACTACATCATGCAGTGGTATGCTGGGTCACTGTAGTATCAGAGCCATGTTTATGTGTAGATCTGTTGCACGAGTAGAACACAATGGTTGTTGTGGGAGTTGATGATTTTTTTTGTCGATTGCTTTTTGTGTACTTTGCATCTTGCGGGATGGTGGGATGAAGCGGCCTAGGCTAATCTTACGTGACATCGTTCATGAGACTTGCTCCATGCTCAACATGCAACTTGTATTGCATAAGTGGCTTTATGGGAGTCTCTCTCCCACCATAGTGAAGATTCAATTTACAATGGGCGATTAACAATACTAGTATCAATGTTGTGGTTCTTGTTCGTAATTTAGAACGGTTCTTATGCAAAAGCCCCAACCACGTAAAACATGCAAAGAAATATTAGAGGCATATAACTTGTTTTTGCAAGGCTTGTGTTGTGATGTGATATGGCCATGATTGTGATTATATATGATGTATGCAATGATCCTTATTGTAAGTTGGAAACTGGTAAGAGCCCTATGGTTGTCTTTTAATTTTGATAAGACATGTGTGTCTACTATTCAAAGTAGTTATAATAGTTGATGCTGGTGGACGATAACCATGGAGCGGCGCCATTGTCCTTGACGCCACGCCAGTGATGATGAAGATCATGTTCGTGCTTGGAGATGGAGATCAAAGGCACAAGAAGAAAGGCCATATCATATCACATATTATGAATTGCATGTGATGTTAATCCTTTTATGCATCTTGTATTGCTTAGATTGCGATAGTAGCATTATAAGATGATCCCTCTCACTAAATATCAAGTAATAGTGTTCATCCTTAGTAGGCACCATTGCTAACACTCGTCATTTCGAAGCATCACGTGATGATCGGATGTGATAGATTCTACGTGTGCATACAACGGGAGCAAGCCATATTTGCACATGTGGATACTAAGGTTAACCTTAACGAGCCTAGCATGTACAGACATGGTCTCGAAATACGGAATACCAAAAGGTAAAGCATGAGTCATATAGATGATATGATGAACATGTTGATTGTTCGCCTTTGAAGCTACATCATCTCTCGTGATGATCGGACTTGGTGTAGTGGATTTGGTTCGTGTGATTAATAAAATAATGTGAGGGATATTGTTTTGAGTGGGATTTCAACAATAATATGATTAAAAGTTGAACACTATTTATCATAAATTAAATCAAAGTGAATTTGTATAGTTGTTGTAGTCATTGGCATCCATTTACCACCTTATGATTAGTTATAATTGAGATAGTAGAACTGTAGAATTATGGTTAGTTACTTTATGAACTGGTATCGTATTGTTTTGAAGTGTTAATCTAAAGTTTAAAAGTCCTATTGCAAAATTTCAGCAAGTTCTGTTTACTCCGTGAAGTTTAATAATTGGTATTAAATCAAGCGTAACAATTCCAATGTTAGTATATAAGTATCATGTTTGTCTCCATTATTCTTGATATTCAAAAGATTGTTTTAATATCAAGGTTATCTAGGAGTTGAAAGAGTTTTTTTAGAAACCATCATGTGTGGAAGATATTGCGATATCTGAAACAAAGTTTTGGTTGCAACATGATGGAGTATAATATGGCAAGATTTATGTTCTCATATTTGATGAGAATTTACAAAAGGTTCGAGACACTATTTGTCCTAATCCTCCAAAAGGTTTTGGAGAGCAACGTTATACTCACGATTCATCGTTATAAGCTAAAGTAGCTTGATCATGGAAATTGCCATGATAAGGATGAACATAATATGTAGGTAAAATGTTTACTACACTAAAAGATTACTAAAGAATGGAATTCGAAAGAACACCAAACATTTGATGATGGTGATCTACTTCAAAGTGCAAGTCCAAAGACATTGGTATTTAACTATGCAGGCTTTGGACTATGTTTCATGTGTATGGCGCCACTGTTGATGTTGATAGATTCTTTTGAAAGGATAAAGAAATGCTGAAAGAGAAATCTAAGAAATATTTGGCAGAAAAACAAAAGACTAGTATTGTTCATCTTAGGTATATAGATGATATACATGTTATGGCTATATTCTTTGCTTGTTAAACAATGTGGTTATTGAGTATTGGATACTGAATTTGTTGGTGTGAATCATCATACGAAACAACACAATTCATGAACTGCAATGACTTAAGTAACTAGCAAAAGAATATGTGATGATGTTCACCGAGAACAAATAAAGTGTTGATGTGTTTCTCGTTAACATCAAATCTTACTTTCAAGATTTGTTCCAATAATTGTTATTTCAATTAGGTATTATCAGAACAAAAGGATTGTTCAAATAATTCTTGTAATCCATAAAATATGGATGATTTACAAATATCTTTGGATAAATCACATCCATAAAACTAATGCTAAAAATGTCAAAAGACAATTGATTGAAATATTACTTAGGAAGTGGCATCGCCGTTCAAATTATATTAGAAAGAAAACATGAAGAAACTCCATGTTGATGAAATTTTGGAGTATTTTGATTTTTGATCAAATGATGCTTGTGAAACTTTCCTAGAGATAATTAAAACTCTATTCATAGGCCAAAGGGGAACGAATGACTAGCTTATTGGACCTTATACATAAAGATGTATGAAGCCCATTATGTGTAGTCAAGAGCGATGGATTTTAACTTCATATGCTTTCTCCGAAGATTTGAGTGAATATATGTATATTTACTTAATGAGGATGAAGTGTGAAACATTTGGAAAAGTTCGAAGACTTTCAAGATGAAGTGGAAAATCAATGTAACAAGGAAATAAAGAATTTATGATAAGATCATAAAGGAAGATTTTTGAGTTACAAGTTTAGCAAAACACCTAATATTTGAGGAATTGTTCCATGGATTTGTATTTCCCAAAACACCATATGAGTATGGAGTGTTCGAGATATGCAATGAAACCTTGTTTGACATGGTGAGATCAAAGGTGTTAGTAATAAAACTACCATAGTATTTTAAAGATTAAAGCTTTAGTATGCTCCATTGAAATGACACCATATAAAGTAAATATACATATAAAGTTATGGTTTGGGTTATCTTTTACACTAAAAAAAGCACCATCATGATCCGTTGAAATGACACCATATAAAGTTATGGTTTGTGTTATAACCCAAGTTGTCCTTTCTTAAACATTGGTATGCTATGCATAAGTAAGATGTTTACAACCAAAGTCGGATAAGCATGTCTTTGTAAGTTATTGCGAATAACCGTTGAGTATTCCTCCATAACACCAAAGACAAAAGTGTTTGTCGCTTAGAACGTCAAGTTTCATCGAGAAGGAATTTTTCGTGAAAAGTTAAGTGGGAGGAAAATAGAAGTTTGATAAGGTTAAAAGAACCTTAGCTATATGTGCAAAGTTGCACAGCGTTGGAAAGAGTTCCGGAGGCAGCAACAATGCTCATGGCTCACGTGCCTCAAAGGTTGTGGGAACGGATGTCTAAGTTCCTATTGAACCAAGTAGGTCGGGTAAACAATCAAATACTAAGATTTAAAATTAAGTCATTGTTGTTTGACAAGGATGAACTGAATACATACAAAGAAGCGATGATGGGCCCTGACTCTGTCAAATGGCTTGAAGCCATAAAATCTATGATAATTCAATACACGAGAAATCAAGCTTTGAAATTTAAAGACCCTGATATGTCGTAAATGTATCTATATTTTTTGATGATCCATGCTTGTTTCGTATCAACTTTGTTATGTTTTGTCGACACTTTGAGGCATTTTTATACATTTTCTGGAACTAACCTATTGAAAAGATATCGTAGTGCCAGTTGCCTATTTGTTGCTGTTTTTGGTTTCAAAAAACCCAGAAAAGAAATATTCTCGGAATTGGACATAATAAAAGCCAAAGTCGATATTTTACCCGACACGACACGGGGCCCGAAGGAGAGATGGAGGAGGGCACCAGGGCAGCCACACCATACGGTGGCACAGGCCCCCTGGCCGTGCGACCACATGGTGTGGGCCCCCTGGCCCTCCACCGACCTTGCCCTTACGCCTACTTATACGTCTCCCCGAGACGTAAGCCCTAACGCGGGTAGAAATCCACGAAAAGGTCCGCAACGCTGCCACCACCGAAGGGGAGATTTGGGGGACAGAAGTCTCTGTTCCCGCACCCAGCCGGGACGGAGAATTGCCCTCGGAGCCATCTCCATCGATCTCCACCACCATCTCCATCGCCGTTGCTAACTCCCATGATGAGGAGGGATTAGTTCTTCCTTGAGGATATGGGCTCTACCGGTAGCTACGTGTTCATCTCTCTCTCTCTCTCTATATACGTGATCTTATTATGGTCATGAGCTTTTTAATCAAGTAGATCTACTATGCTACTCAAGTGATTTAATTAATCTTCACCTATACCCACGTGTGTGAAGGTGACAGTGTGCATACCGTGTGGCACTTAGGCTAAAGATTACAGAAATACTTGTCATGAGTTATATTTTGAGTTGGTTGTCTCTATGAAATTGTGGTGTTTGTTGGAACCATCTAGCGCTCAAGGTGACAGTGTGAGGTTATCTAGATGGGGAATATGAACTTTGAGGTGTGCTGTTATAGCCCTACCGTAGAATAGAGTTGTCCAATCGGAGAGTAGTTCAGAGTAGTATCATGAAGAGAAGATATTTATACGAGAGTGTCCACTATTAAAAGTATGATACTGAGGCCTTGTTTCTAAGCATTGAAACACCGTTTACAATCAGTCTTGTTACATGTTTTCTTGCTTCCATCTTTATTTCAGATTGCCTTTAGTCTCTTCCTCCCCGTCAAGCTCTTTTCTGGCACCGTTGTCTTATAATTATCCATATTACTTGTATTTCACTATCTCTTCGCCAAACTAGTGCACCTATACACCTGAAAAGTGCATTGGGTGTGTTGGGGACACAAGAGACTTCTTGTATCTTGATTGCAGGGTTGCTTGAGAGGGATACCTTTGACCACTTCCTCCCTTAGTTTGATAAACCTTGGGTAATCCACTTAAGGGAAACTTGTTGCTGTTCTACAAACCTCTACACTTGGAGGCCCAACACTGTCTACAAGAATAGAATCGTGCATAGACATCAGACCCTTTGGAAAGGTGTAAAACCTTACGGTCGTATATGGATCTATAAATAGACATGGATGTTTCACATCTATGAAATAGTCGACATGTCAGGAAAGACTTCACGACAATGTTCAGAGAGTTGACTATGACAAGGTCTGATCTTTCATACCGATATTTAGTCTTTATGGATTAATGTAGCAACCACTACATATAATTTTGTTATGTGGTAGTTGAATAAAAAACATGTTCTTCTAATAGAATGATTACGTAGGACGTGTACATGACATGATCCAAATGGTTTTGTTAATTCAAAGTATGCTAAAAGTGTATGCAAACTTCAATGGTTGAATTAAGCATCGAGGAGTTGGAATCTTCACCGTGATGAAACTGTTAAAGGGTTTAATTTCATCGAAGACGATGAAGATGCTTGTATTTGCAAGAAATTAAGTGGGAGCGCTAAGACATATTTCTAATACATTATATGAAATACATATTGTTGATTGGAAATGATGTATATTTTATTGACACGGGTTAAGAATTTCATCTCAATGAAAGACTTAGGCAAAACCCGAATATTTGGCATCAAAAGTATATATGGATGGATTAAGATGCTAATATGGTTGCGCCAAATGTACATAGATGAGATATTGAATGAGTTCAATATGCAAATGACAAGAAAGGTTCTTGCCACACAGAAAGGATTAAATCGAAAGTCAAGTGTATCGACACTTGGGAAGTGAAACAAAGATTCAAGTATTTTTGATACTTGATGAATGAAATCACAAGAGTATTTTTGATCAATCATACTGTGATATGTACACATCCAGATATGTCCTATGCACTAAATGTTATGAGCATATACCAGAATGATTCATAAGGTGATCATTGGACGATAGTAAAGATATTCTTATGATCTTTTAGAAGAATTAAGAATATGTTATTTTTGTAGAGGTGACAAATAGATAAATAGTTCATTATAAAGTATTACATTGATACTAGTTTTGTCACAAGATACAGATTAATATTATCTCAATTTAAACTATGGGTGGCACAATATAATGGAAAGAAAGTTCCATAATGGATTTGGATGAGTTCCAAAGTTAAAAACATTGTGACAGATACTACAACAAAAGGCTAAGCATATGACTGTTATTGTAGCAGCAAAATAGGGCATTTGTGTCAAGTAGTTTGTTATCAAACTAGGTGTGGTTCACAGCGGGCTGATATTATGAAGATATATTGTACGACAATTATATCAACATGTTTAACCCCAAGGAACTAAAGGTCTCACCAAAGGACCAAATTTATACAATGCCATATCATTAGAGAATGAGTGATGTGTAGAGATGCAAATACATGCAATTGCACACAGACCTAAAAGTGTAGGATCCGAAGATCAGTTGACCACTAGCAATCGTGTAAATACAACACGGGAAAGCCATATGTGTTGAATGCAAAAAGGTTTGAAACTATATTATTGTCTCTAGTGCAAGTGGGAGACTGTTGGAGATATTCCCAAGAGGCAATAATAAAGTGGTTATTATCATATCTTTATGTTTATGATAAATGTTTACATCCCATGCTATAATTGTATTAACCAGAAACATTAATACTTGTGTGATTTTTAAACATGTAAGAGTCCCTAGTAAAGCCTCTTATTAAACTATCTTGTTGATTGATTGATGATCATGGTTTCCTAATCATGAACATTTGATGTTATTGATAACAAGGTCATATCATTAGGAGAATGATGTGATGTCCATACTCCTATAGTTAAGCGTAGCATAAAAATCAAGTCATTTGAATAGTTCACTTGCTATAAGCTTTCAAATACATAGTAACCTAAATTGTTCGACCATGAGATCATGTTAATCACCATCACTGAATGTTGATCTTAGAGGGATCCTTTGATGACATCAAACACCACTTCGTAAATGGGTGGTTATAAAGGTGGCATTGACTATTCTGAAAGTATGTGTTGATGCACATGGATCAAGAGTGGGATTTGTCCATCCATATGACGGATAGATATACTTTGGGCCCTGTCGGTGGAATGTCATCCAATTGCCTTGCAAGCATGTGACTAGATCACAAGGGATCACATATCACATGAACGAGTAAAGAGTACTTATTGGTAACGAGGTTGAAGTAGGTATGCAGAGATACCGACGATCAGACCTCGGATAAGTAAAGTATCGCGAGACAAAGGGAAAATGGTATCGTATGTAAATGGTTCATTCGATCATGAAGTAATCATAGAAATATGTGGGAGCCATATGAATTTACAGATTCCTCTATTGGTTATTGATCGGAGAAGAGTCTTAATCATGTCTGCATAATTCACGAACCGTAGGGAGAGACACTTAATGATTTGATGTTGTTTAGTAGATATGGAAAGTGAGTAAAGAGACCGAGTGTTTTTTGGAGTCTCAGATGGGATCTGGGATATCACGAGGAGATCCAGGATGGTACGGAGAATAATATTCATATAAGGAAAGTCCAATTCCGGAGTTCGGGAATGGTTTCAGTGTTTTCACCGGAAAGTTCTAGAAGGGTCTAGAAGGTCCATCACACTGGAGTGGGAAGGGTACATGGATGTGTCATGACAACGTGTAACGGTTGCATCATGTACTAGGTCACTTGGCTGGGCAATGGGAAGAGATAAATCAAACTATAGTTTGAAAGTCAAACGCCAAATTGAAAAATTCAAATCCCAACATAGTTGCCTAGTGGAGGGAGGGAAGGAATCCTACCTAAGGGAGGATTCCTCAAACTCCACCTTGCCGCCAGCACAAGGTGGAGTTTGGGGGAGGAATCCCCTCCCCAAACCGACCCTCCCTCTCATAAATAGAGGGGAGGGAGCGTCCCCTTGCCTCACACAAGAAACCCTAAACTCTAGACCGGCTGCCGCCCCCTTCTCTAGTTGTAGCCACTCTAGATCTCCTCTAAACAGCCGCCGTCTAGCTAATACCTAGCCGCCTGCTACCTCCACCCCTCGTCCCTCTAAGATCACCAAGGCTCTCTCTACTCCACCATACCCTCTCCTTCTTAGGAGAAGCCCTACGGGATTTCCCCTCTACTTCCGACACCATGACGTCATGCTGATGGAATCACGAGGAGAGATGTACAACCTCCACTGCCTGCTGGAACAAGGGAGAGGAAGGTCTTCATCGAGTACTGAACGTGTAACCAACTGCGGGACCGCAGCGCCGGAAGGATCGTCTACACGATCTTGAGATCGGCAAGTGAACGACTACACCACCCACGAGAATCCGATCTTGTTAACCACTTTGACTACAATGATCCAGAGTCCACGACATATGAGCATCGGGCTCTGACCAATGGAGGAATTCAGGGGTTGGGGGTGGTGCTATTACCGCCATATTGACTTTTCAGGTGATCAGTTCCTGGATCGTATTGGATGGCCATCCTTTTTGAATCATCGACATTGCTCCCCAAGACCTTGGGTACTCATCGTCCTAGTTTCTGTTTTCAGCAGGTTGCGGCTTCTCATGTGGCGCTGGCCCTGGAGGTCGTGGTGGAGCCACAAGAGCTAGAGTTCCTAGAGCTGCGATGTGCCCGCATTGTTTATTACCGCCTGCATTCCGAGGAAAGTACGGCAATCCTTCATGAGGTGGGTGTATCGTCGTCTTCCCTTAGCATCAACGTAAAAGTGCATGTTGCACGGCCTTTCTAGTAGTTGCATTGGCGACATCGGGGGTTCCCTTGGTCGGTATGGTTGGCTTGGTATGCCTTTACCCGCATCTTCTCGGCTACCATGATATCCGTTGTTGCGGTTGTCACTCCTTATGTTATCCTCCCCAACGAAACCAGCTGCCACGTAATTGATTTTGCTGTAGCCATCAAAATTTCACCTCCTTCTGTTATCATAGTTTCGCCTATCGTGGTCTTGTTCGGGTGAGCGCCCGCATTTGTTGTGGACGGCATCCTCGCCATTAGCCCAACGGTTCGCCATATCCATCAGATGAGAAATTGTTTTCAGCTTCACCTGTCCTAGCTCCTCGATGAAGTCCTTCCTTTGCAAGCCGTCGTTGAAGGCGTCTATCTCCCTCTCATCGGAGATGTGCTCAGTGGAATTTTTGATGATGTTCCACCGCTATATGTCGGCCCTGATAGATTCTCCGGGTTTCTGGTTGCAATTCCTTAACAACTCAATAGATGCGGGTCGCTTGAATATGGAATTAAAATTGCGGATGAACTTGTCCTCCAAATCTCTCCAACTGCTGATTGATTCCACGGGTACAAGCGTGCTGCACCGCTCTAGTGTAACTGGAGGCTTTGCATTTCCAAAGCTTTGGAACCGCCCTTGAGCTTGACAGTCTGTAGGTAATCAGCTATCCATGCCGCTGGTTCTTGGAGTCCGTCGTATTTTTGGCGGTCATGAGGGAGTTTGAAATCCTCAGGCACTAGAGTCTTGCGAACCCAATGGGTAAAGCATCTAGCCCCACAAGGTTCATGTTCGTCATCGCTCTCCGTTCGAATATCTTGGCTATCGAGCTCTTCTCTGGATCTGTCCACCCTCCTTTATGTAATGTTGTTCCTGGCATCGTCCTCACGCGAAAAGCGTAGTGGTGGGGCCGTGTGCCGAGGGCTGCTACAACGGCGTGGTGATTTGTTGGCTCATTGCACAGTTCCTTGCTCTCCTTGCGCGAGAGTGTCGCCTAACATCCCTAATCCCATGAGGGCGAAGCGATGGATAGATGCCAGTGGATCATCGTCTGCTGTCTGGGTGATTAGGAGGTAGGTTTGGGCAGTGACCAGGGCAGCCTGCCCTATTTTTTTTTAATGTTACCTGCAGAATCAACTGACATGAATGAAAGATCCAAGTATCTTGCCATCTAGATCCTTTCGGCTTCTGGAATGAGTTGCAGCCGCGATGCGCACCTTCTGGGGGGTGGTCCTCCGGTGATGCTACCAGAATGTCGGGTGGATCTAAGCGACGCCCATCGCAAACTAGATTTGTCGGCTAGTCTTTTCCTTTCATCCAGAGATCGCTGCAGTTGCAGCAGATCTTTCCTCTTGTGGTGCAGCAAATATTGGCAAGCCATTAGTTCTTGTCTTGTGGCATCTGCCGTCATAGGTACCACACCGAATATTGCATCGCAAGACTTCTGCTAGACCGTAGGTGAAAACTGGAAGGTTATGCGTTCGCCGGTGCGTCCTCCTTCTCTGTTCACGTCGGCGTTCTCTTTCTGGCGGGTTCTGCATCTCCTCGTGACCTCCTGGCGCATCATCCAACAAAATATCATCAGGGTTAATTATCGGATTACCATTGGAATCGCGGAGTGTCGAGGTTCCTTTGTCCTGGATCACGCAAACTTGGTGATGCCTCATGCTTGAGTGGTTTTCATTGCTGCTGAACCCGTAGGAGACGCTGATTTGTGACCCAACGAAGTCCGAGGGATCTTGCTTTGGGTATGATTCCCCCTTCTTGATTCTAGAGTCAACACTTTCTTCGGTCGCGTCAGGAATTGATCTAGATGAACTTAGGTTGCGCTGCAATGTTTACTCAGAGATCGAGCTAAAAGAGAGGTTGTCTTATGCATCAACCAGATCTTCTAGATCTACGGGGATTCTACTGATATCTTCGACATTTGTCGAATCAGAGACGGCCTTTCCTGTTGAGCCGACAGATGATGTTGGAGTCGTCGTAGGCGATGCTGGTGTGACCGACGGATCTGGGCTAGGCGGAGCCGAAAGGCAGAGGTTCTCGGGTGCTCCCACACAAAAGTGAAAACTTCAGATCATGAGATCGGTCTCCTGGTAGAACTCAACGAGAGACGATAAAGGGGCGGGCGGATGCGGATCGGCGAGATTGTAATGGACCTCACCAACCTCGATTGTCGGATTGTTGCTTGATGAAGGGGAAGCCGCCGAATCCATAGCTCCAATGCTTAGATTTCCCATAGACTGCGCCAATTGACGAGGGGTGACCTCGGCTATGCCCATTGTTATGGACTTAGAGTTTCATGGAAAAAAGAGCGTTGGGGATTTCGTTGGCTGATCAGACAAAAAAGTAAGTCGATATAGTCTGATTATTGATAAAGCTTGGTTACAAAGTCGCTGGTTCGCTAGTTGCGATCTAGCTTACGGTGAATTGCTGGAAAACTAAGGTGCCCTCTCCATCGGGTCCTCCCAACCTTTATATAAGAGGTTGGGTCCTGGATCCATCACCGGAGAGGTTACAAGGTAATATTTATAATACGAACTCTGTCGGTTCCTGAATATTCCTTAGCGGTTAAGGAAAGTCTTTATTCCGTAGGATGCTTCTTGGACTTTTTTGGGCCTTCGTGGGCCATAAGCTTTTATGCGCCTAAGGTAACTAAACATAGGGACCTGATAGGTCATACCCATGCCAGTAGATGATTTGGCTGTGTGACCTCGCCGCCGATGGAGGATCCTCCTACCTCCACCCCATAGCCATGACGTCGGACTGACAACCCCAGCCGTAGCATGGTGGCCCTCCTAGCGAGTGCACCTCCTCGGCGCCCCTAGATATAAGGAGGTAGGAGATGTTGTGCTACCAGGGTACCGATGTTGCTATCGAAGGCCACCGGCGCTGCTACATACGTCAACGAGGTTTGCTACATGGGCCGTGGGATGTGCTAAGTGGCGTTGGTGGTGCTGCTATGCGGACAATTTTACTATATGTGACCAATAGAGGTGCTACAAGAGGGCATTCATTTTTACTACATGTGGATGGCGGCGGTGTTACGAGACCAACGGCTATCCTATGTGCGGCATCGACTTATGCTACAAAAGATCTGTTGTTGTGCCACGGTATCATAAAGATTTTGCTACGAGATCTCTGGCGAGGTTTCCAGCAACGGTTGATTTGCTAAGGTAGCAGGTGTTTTTTTGCTACAACCATTTTATAGTTTTGCTACAATAGGGTAAATATTTTATATGAGTTCTTTGGCGAGCTCTCCCGGCGAAAGTATGCTGCGAAGTCGGGTTTGCTACATTACCACAAATTTTTTGCTACATAGTCTCCCGTGAAACTTCGACGAGGTCCCCGACGAAACTCCAACGATATTTTTCCTTTTCTTTTTGTCTTGTGTATGAACCATTGTTTGCTAGTAATTTTGTAGCAAAAGCGGGATTAGACTTGTTTTTTGGGATACATGGCAGCCTCGGGACCCGGGGGGTTGGGGGGAGGGGGGGGGGCAGGGGGAGTTCGATCCCCCGGAGGACGCCTATCGTAGCCCTAATAGATTCACAAAATCTCACAAACACAACACTAATCCAAGAATCACTTACCTGATAAAGTGTATGGGCAAAGTCTTGCAAACACAAAGTCTCACAAACTCTAGCGAAGTTGCAGAAAGTCTTATTACCTAATAAAGTGCATGGACAAAGTCTTCAGGGGCATATGTACCAAAGAAGATCGGATATGACGCATGTCCATGTCAGCTATTCACCGGTAGTTTCGGTTGTAGTATATACTAGAAGTACCTAGCACGTTTTGCCGCGCTATTCTTTGTTGTTTTTATTAGACTTTTTCTTAGTAACCTTATGCCACCATGTAGGATTTTTTCGTTGGGCCACTGTCTTTAGGTAAGCGATGTGGGTGGACGAAGTGTCTGTTGAGGCACCATCTATCGCAGGAGTGTGCTATCGTGTCATTAACATGTCAATTGTTGTGGAGCCATATACTATGTCGATTATGCGTGAGCTATAAAAGAGACGGGCAAGAGAGTGAATACGTACATCCTTGAAAAGCTGGTCGCGCTATCTCCTGTGTGGGCTAGAGGTAGCAGGATGGTTACCTAAGGAGCAAGCGTGGCGTGCCGGTGGATAAAGTGAAACTCCTAGGCGTGAATCAGGCGTTGTAACATATTGCACCATGTTTATGAAGAGGAGCGGGCCCACTTCAAGACCCAAAGTTTTTGACAAAAAACTATACATAGTGCATAGGATGCATATATATGGATATAAAAAAAGACATCAGACAGTATTTGGTCTAAAGCAGAAATAAGCCAACCTTTTGGCCCAACAAAATATGACTCAATAGAGTTAATTGGATTAAAATACCATAATTGAGGCTGTCCTAACGAGTCAGTACCATCTTCGATAATTTTTGCGAGTAAGTACCATTTCTGAGACATAGTGTTGCGAATTGCAAATTTACATCTAACAACACATTAATACAAGTGCTGACAAACGGGACCCATCTGCAGAGCGGAATAGTCAAGAAAAATGCCACGTCGCTTCTCCCTCACACGCACATCCTCCTCCCGTTGACCCCCAACCCCGTCGACCCCGGACACGCCACGGCCGAGCACCCGGAGCGCGACCGACGCCGCCCGCCGCCACGCCGCTCCAGGATCCAGGCTCATCCGCTTCGCCTGACCCTCGATCACAGCCTCCGCCCCCCCCCCCCCCCCCCCCACGCGCTGCTTCTTGCGCCCTGGCGTCTTCCTCCCTGCCGCCGCGGCCCGCTGCACCAGGGCGCACGAGTCGGCGGTCGACACGCAGGAGCTCGACGAGGAGCCCGGGTCCGAGACCGTCATCGCCGACTCGGGCTCACTCTCGCAGGCGACGAGGTGGCGGAGATGGTGCCTGGAGGCGAGGAAGTTGGCGTCGTGCACCTTGGCGTCGCAGGGCGTGGGGCGGCGAGCTGCGAGCTACACGCTGCTGCTCACGCACGGCGGGCGAGGCGGCGAGGTGGCGGAGCTACGAGCCGGCAATCTGCGCACGTCGGCAGGACGGCGGCGAGCTGCGAGCTACACGCTGCTGCTCACGCGCGGAGGGCGAGGCGGCGAGGTGGCGGAGCTACGAGCCGGCAATCTGCGCGCGTCGGCAGGACGGCGGCGATCTACGGGACAGTGAGCTGCGACCTTCGAGCTCGGCGGGGCGGAGGCGACCTACGGGCCAGCGAGCTGCGGCCTTCGAGCTAGCGTGGCGGGACGGCGGGGCTACGAGACCTGCGGGCCGGCAAGGCGGCGGGGCACTGGAGCAACCAGCCGGCAAGCTGCGCGCGGCGGCGCAAATCCGGCGAGGCGGGGGCTGCGATCTTGCGCGCGCTGCTGCTCACACGCTGACCTGCGGGCTGGCGAGGCAGCGGGGCAGTGGAGCAACCAGCCGGCAAGCTGCGCGCGGCGGCGCAAATCCGGCGAGGCGGGGGGCTGCGAGCTGGCGCGCGTTGCTGCTCAGCCGTGGGGGTGACCTGCGGGCTAGCGAGGCATCGGGGCAGTGGAGCAAGCAGCTAGCAAACTGCGCGCGGCGGCACAAATCCGGCGAGGCGGGGGGCTGCAAGCTGGCACGAGCTGCTGCTCATGCGTTCTGCTGCTCACGCCCTTGTTGTGTACCGTATGCCACGTTAAAGTTCGACTGATTTGTTGACTAGTCAACTCTTACAAGTGGGTCCAACTGGCAGTGATGCTGTTAAAATGCTCTTAGTTATGAATTAGTGTGATCTGCAAGGTCATGACCCAAAAATTTGTACTGATTCGCTAAAATTACCAATATTGATACTGAGCCGTAGTCAGAGCCCGAATTGTGGTAGTTTTATCATATTAACTCGACTTAATAGGTCCAAGAAATAATCTTGTGAGACCGGCTCTATTGATAGACCCTCTCCCTGTTCGTTTTTTTTTCAGGTTTTTTAGCCTTTTATTTAGCTGTCTAAAATTGAATTGAGCAATAATTATACATTAAGGTGAGTCTATCCTATGATAATAGAACGGGTATTAATTTCCATAGGTCCACTCCACGCCCACGATATGCCCACATAACGCACACGAAGCAAGACGAACTATTGATGTGGTTCTTCACGAAACTTCCTCTCCCGATCGCCCCTGATTCTCTAACGAACTGCTGATCAATTGAGTGCTAGACGACGGCGGACGAAGCGGTCACCGACAATAAAGCAATACCGGCAGGGGCGGGCCCACTTCAATTTAAGCGTATTCGAATGAATACCCAAAGTTTTTGAAAAAAAACTGCATACATACGTATATAAAAGAAAGAGGCATTAGACAGGTTCAAAACAGAAATAAGCCAACCTTTCTCTCTAAGTTGATCTATTTTATCTTATGATCTATTCTATGATATTAGGCTCAAACTATTTCATATATTTTGTGCATTATAGTGTTAGAACTATAGGATGCTAATAATTATAATCCACATGCAAAAATTTAGTCTTTAAACAACACAAAAACAAATTGTACCGTTTCAAACTTTAAATACACACTGCCAAAATCTTGAGCCCCTCGTTGACGGTCAGTTCGATAAGAGAGATCGCCCTCACCAGAGGAAGACGATGAGTCCTCGTCCTCCGACGAGGAGAGCGTCCAGAACTTGCCTTAGGCCGCACCGGCGGGGAAGATGGCGTCGCCTACCTGCTCGCCCTCGGGATCACCCTCCGCCATCCCTCAACATCCGTATCTTCCGTGGCTACATCGACCACAACTTCATCAACTCTTCCTTGCATACGTCCCACAATGCCGGAATCTCTTCATCAATAACCGTATTGTAAGAATCCAATCTCGTGATCTATATTACAGGTAAGATCTTGTTATGAAACTAGGTTTTATCTTCGTGTTGTATGCAATGTTAGATTTCATCTATATGTTCACATGTGTAAACGTTAGATCTATCACTGTCATTTAAGTTGTCACATAAATGAGGAATTGCATTAGTACTAGCCTACGCATCTAAGTTCTCCAAGCCTCAAGAAATCATTGCCCCTGAATACTTAATACTTGATCAGTTTGCAAAATTGCCAAGTGTTATATCTTTGTAACCCTGGATCATGTCAGCGTAGTGCAGAAGCAGAGGCATCAGCATGCAGGTTTGTTTGCGAGAATCAAAGCGCGCCCGTGCAGAACAGTTGGGATATCGTATCTAAATAAGTATCGTATCTAAATAAGGACGTCATGCGGATGCTGACCCGGCCGGAAATGCAAACCCAGCACGCCTGCAGAGACTCATAACCCAACTGCAGGCCCAATCATATTTCTAATCTAAGCTTATCATTATTTTCCTTGACGAGTCACAACAAAGTCCATAGTTTCATTATTGGAAGAACATCGAAGGCAGATAGCACAATCATAGAGTTGGTAATCAAATGAGCACACGCTGCTGTTTTGGCCTCTAATTGCTCCACTCGTACAGGCAAGACTGGATGCACGCTTGGTCAAAGCACCATGGAATTTATTTTTTCAAAATACTTGTAAAATCTTTCACACGAGCACACACAAACATGTAGTTGTTGCTTTAATATATGAATGCTTGATTGTTTGTTTGGTAATGGCCGTTCACCATCCATATAAAAACGCTTATAGAGACATAAAGATAAAAGGGACAGTGATGTCTAATGTTTATTATAGAGAACAAAATCCTGAAATTCGGGGAGGCAAATATTGTCCCCAACCACTAGGTCTTGTGCCTAGGGGACACCGAGGTGACCCCATCCGCAAGCCTGAAAACATCACACTGTAATCTATACAAAAAAATTCAGGTAATTTTAAAATCATGGTGAGTAAGCTCCAATGCACACATGAAAAGGTCACCCAGAGATCGATGTGGATGTGACCCTTATTGGTTTCGCTCCAAAGTGCACGAAAATACAGTCTTTTTGCCTGGTTTTATAGGGAAAAGAAACATGGTGTAGTGCTGAGTGAACTACCAAGGCGGTGTGGCAGTCCACATCTGCCTGATGCATTTTTATTTTTCATTTAAGTGAATAGGTTATATTGGTTTGGAAGAGATTGCTCACGCAAATTATGGTGATTTGTAGGGTAACGAAGTGGGCATGATTAACCACCTATTCTGCTTTGCGGCTACTCAATGTAATAACACGTGGAGAGCTTATATAAAGAGAAGTTACAAGAAGATTCGTTTTAAGATCCTTAAACTTTGGCTTTCGCTGATTTATCATGTGGCCCAATCAGATATCTTTCTCTGTCATGCTCTGGAGCTCCCAATCTCCAAAATCAGTGTCAAAACTCATAATTCCTAAATATTCTACTCCAATGTAAGCTGGGTATCATTATTAAGCTGAGCTTAGTTCTCATCTTGTCATGGCGACCCAAAAATGAAGGCTGAAAAATCGTGTCAGGCTATCATGTCAAAAGACTCTGAGGCAGACAGTGCCCTCAATCCCAGTAACTTGGGTCCAGTAGTGGCCAGGCTAGAAACTTGGGTTGCTAACTCTACTGCCACTTTAGGTATTGCACTTTCGGAAGCAAGAAGTGACTATTTATTCTGCTCCTTCGCCTTTCTGCAGCTATCTTTAGCTGCTGCTGGCTTGTGCTGTCAATAGAATGTTCCTATCTTTACAGAGGTCAGGTCACTAGGGGTAAAAACCTTTTGACATCGTAGCTAGTAGGTTATACAGCTTTGGATGGTTAACCCTTGCACAGGCCGATCTACCGCAATACTTTACTGCAGATGACACAGCGTTCCGAACTGTGAACTAAAGGTAACTGAATCTGGTAAAAGGTTAATTAACACAAACAAGTGTCTGCTAGTGACTCCTGAGCTGAACTTTTATCCTTTCAGCATCATTTGTTTAACTACCCCAAGTACCGCGGTCACTTAGCAGCAGAATGTTCTGCACTGACAGAGTGACAGGAGTCGCATTCGGTAAATTGAAGCAATAACAAAACAATCATGATCAGCTTTTGACAATGTACTACGTACCTGCAAAAGAAATTCTTCGGGTTAGATCTATCCAGGCTGCTCGTAAAGCTCGATCGGCCATGTTCCGTAAATTTTTTTAAGGGGCAGCCGAGATCAGATCTTGGCTGCAACTAGGCCTGGAAAATGCTCTGGGTGTCAGGGGAACTAACGGAAGAATGAGATGTAAAAGAACATGCATTACAGCTCGGGCTAGGTACGAGTTTTATCTTAATCAAAAGCCGGCCGTCTAGAACTTAACCATGTGCTTTGCTAGCTCCACCCATGTTGCCCTCACTCGCACCACCACCACCAGGCATTCACCTTGCCAATTTCCATCCATCCTTGAGCTCCGATGGGATCTGAATCCGACCCACTCTTTGTGTTCCCATGATGCTCCATTCCAATGCCGCACCCCCCATTACTCAGAGGGCTGTGATTTGTGAGCCATGTGTGACACCTAATGTGTCCCCTAACCTCATGTGCATGTTTAACCTAATGCATGCTATATAACTTAAGGATGTTTTACCTAATATAAATGTGAAAATATTTGACCAAATGCATGTTGTAACTAATAGAGATCATGCTCTTGTGGTGCTGTTTACCTACTTCTTGTTGGGTGGCATTGACTAAATGCATGTTATAGGCTTATAGCTAACACAGGACTAATTTAACAACTGTGTATACTTATAACTAACCAATGGATAGATTTAACTAACTACGTACCAAAAAATGTTCTTGCCCCCTAACAGTCCCTTCTACTCAAAGACATGTAGTACTACATGTTCTTGCCAAAAGTTGTAAATTTTTCGACCGCGTCTGTTCTTTTCGGTTGCTTTCAGAGTTTGCCTCCCCTCTAGTATTTTATCTCTGCTAACTTTCACTGGCCATGTGCACCCAAAGATTCCTGGATTACTCTACCTCACCTGCTCATTTTGTTTAACGCCAAAGGAAAACCTCTGATGATGCCTATGATGAGTTAGTTCACTGGCGGTAATAATAGTTCTTCTCCTTTTCGGTTTCTTCCGAAAGCCAGGCATGTGATGTGAACATGCGCTTCGAACCTCGCAAAAATAGTACAGCATGGAAGCTGCAGACAGTGTAATTTAATTAGGTAATCCTCTGGATTAGATTAACTGGTGGCCTGTACAGTCGTATTCCCTGTCCATGTGCAAGAATGCGCTGGTAAGGTAACAGGGGAAATGCTTGGAAAATTTTCTGCATGATAAAGTGCTGCAGACAATACTACACAGAGAGGAACATGACAGGAGGGGGGCAGTATATGTGTGTGCAGCAGCGTCTGTGACATTCTGCTGCTGTAAGTTTTGCAGGTCTGAGAAAGCTGCAGGAGAAGAATAGGAGATGATGGATTGATCATGCGGTGCAGATGTACGATTGGTTTCTTGCTAACTGGACTGGATCATCGGTCCCAACGAGGTTAGATTACCAAGAGAGCAGAGCATGTTCCACCTGCATGACTGCATCACTGAACAATTGTTTCTGTAATAATTCAGGCTTCTGACTGAATCTGCCATCGTGAGGAAGTAATCAGGTAACCATAACATAACAAAAAGACAGTGGGGAAGAACATACTAACAGTGGTCAAAATATGCTGAATTGGGATGTAATTTTCACCGAGCTTAAGGTAAGATGCAAGTTTGACATAGCTGATTGCAATCTGGTAACCATTTGATTGTACTAAGGTTTCAGTAAAAATTCTGCAGCAACATGACAGTGTAAGTTAAAAAGAGTGTTGCAAAAAGAAAAGGTCTGAAACATTGAGAAGGTAAAGACTCAGAAGAGATCATGTCAGTGGAAACAGTAAACAAACACCAGCAGCAGCTGCTTAACCTCTCTGTCACTCTGAGCTTCTGACCACACTACTGCATCAACGCAGTAGTACAAAAGAACAAACTTGGACAGGCGCTAGAACAGCCGTACTTGACGAGTAAATTAAAGTTGGGTTACCGAGAGAGATAATTACAACAGCATCATCGCGGGGCGCGGAACCCGAGAGAGCGAGGGATGTTTTCGCTCACTCGCTCACACCCTAAACATGATTAACAATGGCATCAACTGGGGCCAAATGATGGCATCAGGAGGCTCCACTGCATTGCATTCCACCTTCCTCCCGTCTTCTCATCCTTGCTTAAACAAATGCTCATATTCCTTCCTCATCCAAAACTCCAAGAACATTATTTTTTCCCCTTTTTTCGAAAATCAACACCTTAACCACTCTCACACACACTCACTGAGACAGTGCACCAAATCAAATCTCTAGGATTAGTATACTTTATTAAAAAGAATATCCTGCAGAAAAAGCTATGGTATGCTATGGTTTGCTGGTTCGGATCCAGATCTCCCTTGGCAAAACCTTTGGGCTATAAACAAATCCAGGGGTTTCCCTCCCACTCTACAACCCCAATGCCATAGATATAGATAGTAGGCGCCACCACCACTACCAAGTCTCATCGCCTCCCTCTCTCGCCGTTGTATCGCTCCACGCGAGCCGCGCCAGGCCAGCAAGCAATGCCTCCTCCTCCGCGGTTACGCGCCATCGCCACGTGGCTGCTCCTCGCGTGCGTCTGCAGCAGCGGCGCCCACGGCGTCAACGAGCAGGGCGAGGCGCTGCTGCGATGGAAGAGCTCGCTGACCAACGGCACGACGGGCGGTGGCGGTGGCGCGCTGCTGGGGACGTGGAGCGAGTCGGACGCGAGCCCGTGCCGGTGGTCCGGGGTGGCGTGCGACGCGCGCGGCAACGTGGTGTCGCTAATCATCAAGAACGTCGACCTCGGAGGGACCGTGCCGGCGGGCGCGCTCCGGCCGCTTGCGGTTTCACTCGAGACGCTCGTGCTCTCCGGCACCAACCTCACCGGCGCTATCCCCAAGGAGCTAGGGGCGTACGCCGCGCTGACCACCGTTGACCTCAGCGGGAACAGCCTGTCTGGCGCGATCCCGGCCGAGTTGTGCCGGCTCAATAAGCTCCAGACGCTGGCGCTCAACACAAACTCGCTGCAAGGCGCCATCCCCGACGGCATTGGCAACCTCACCGCCCTCACGTCACTCACGCTCTACGACAACGACCTGAGCGGCACGATCCCGGCCAGCATCGGGAACCTGAAGAAGCTGCAGGTGCTGCGCGCCGGCGGGAACTCGGCGTTGAAGGGCCCGCTGCCGTCGGAGATCGGCGGGTGCACCGGTCTCACCATGCTCGGCCTCGCCGAGACCGGCCTCTCCGGCAACCTGCCAGACACGATCGGCCAGCTAAAGAACCTCCAGACCCTCGCCATCTACACCGCCATGCTCACCGGCCCGATCCCCGTCAGCATCGGCAACTGCACCGAGCTCACCAGCCTGTACCTCTACCAGAACTCTCTTACCGGCCCGGTGCCTCCGCAGCTCGGCCAGCTCCGCAAGCTGCAGACGGTGCTCCTGTGGCAGAACCAGCTCGTCGGCACGATACCACCTGAGATCAGCAACTGCAAGGAGCTCGTGCTCATCGACCTGTCGCTCAACGGGCTAACGGGGCCCATCCCCAAGAGCTTCGGCGGGCTGTCCAAGCTGCAGCAGCTGCAGCTCAGCACGAACAAGCTCACCGGCGCCATCCCGCAGGAGCTTTCCAACTGCACGTCGCTCACCGACGTCGAGGTGGACAACAACGAGCTGTCGGGTGAGATCGACATCGACTTCCCGAGGCTCCGCAACCTGACGCTGTTCTACGCGTGGCAGAACCGGCTCACCGGCGGCGTGCCCGCGGGCCTGGCCCAGTGCGAGGGCTTGCAGTCGCTGGACCTCTCGTACAACAACCTCAGCGGCCCCGTCCCGAGGGAGCTGTTCGCCCTGCAGAATTTGACCAAGCTGCTGCTCCTCAGCAACGAGCTCTCGGGGTTTATACCGCCGGAGATCGGCAACTGCACCAATCTCTACCGGCTCCGCCTCAACGGCAACCGGCTTTCGGGTACCATACCCGCCGAGATCGGCAACCTGAAGCACCTCAATTTCCTTGATCTTGGAAGCAACCGCCTCGTCGGTCCTCTGCCGGCGTCCATGTCAGGGTGCGACAACCTCGAGTTCGTTGACCTGCACTCCAATTCCCTGTCCGGCGCGCTCCCGGACCAGCTTCCCCGCAGTCTTCAGATCGTCGACATCTCCGACAACCGCCTCACTGGGCTGTTGGGTCCCGGCATTGGGAGGCTGCCGGAGCTGACCAAGCTTAGCCTCGGGAAGAACCGGATCTCCGGCGGCATCCCACCAGAGCTTGGTTCTTGCGAGAAGCTCCAGCTGTTGGACCTCGGCGACAACGCGCTATCCGGCGGCATCCCGCGGGAGCTAAGTATGCTTCCTTTCTTGGAGATTTCGCTCAACCTCAGCTGCAACCGCCTGTCGGGCGAGATTCCGTCGCAGTTCGGCAGCCTGGATAAGCTCGCCTGCCTCGACATGTCCTACAACGAGCTCTCCGGCAACCTAGCGCCTCTCGCGAGGTTGGAGAACCTAGTCACGCTCAACATTTCGTACAACGCTTTCTCCGGCGAGCTCCCGGACACGCCCTTCTTCCAGAAGCTCCCGCTCAGCAACATCGCCGGCAACCACCTGCTTGTCGTTGGCGCCGGTGCCGACGAGAACTCCCGGCGGGCAGCCGTCTCAGCCTTGAAGCTCGCCATGACGATCCTCGTGGCGGTGAGCGCGTTCCTCCTCGTGACGGCCACGTACGTGCTCGCCCGCTCGCGGCGCCGCAACGGCGGTGCCATCAACAGCGGTGCCGCCGAGGCGTGGGAGGTGACCCTGTACCAGAAGCTGGACTTCTCGGTGGACGAGGTGGTCCGCGGCCTGACGTCTGCGAACGTGATCGGCACGGGAAGCTCGGGCGTGGTGTACCGCGTGGAGCTGCCCAACGGCGAGCCGCTGGCCGTGAAGAAGATGTGGTCCTCCGACGAGGCCGGCGCGTTCCGCAACGAGATCTCGGCTCTGGGCTCCATCCGCCACCGCAACATCGTGCGGCTTCTCGGGTGGGGCGCCAACCGGAGCACCAAGCTCCTGTTCTACACCTACCTCCCCAACGGCAGCCTCAGCGGCTTCCTCCACCGCGGTGGCGTCAAGGGCGCCGCGGACTGGGGCGCCCGGTACGAGGTCGCGCTCGGCGTCGCGCACGCGGTGGCATACCTCCACCACGACTGCCTGCCCGCCATCCTGCACGGCGACATCAAGGCCATGAACGTGCTGCTCGGCCCGAGGAACGAGCCGTACCTCGCGGACTTCGGCCTCGCCCGCGTCCTGTCCGGCGTAATCGAGCCCGGCAGCTCCGCCAAGTTGGACACGTCCAGGCCACGCATCGCCGGATCATACGGATACATCGCGCCAGGTATAATTAAACGATGTTCTAATTTGTGATCCGATCTTCTGATCAGAATCAGATCAGATTAGATCATCAGATTACTAATTGAGGTTCTTATTGGAGCAGAGTACGCGTCGATGCAGAGGATCACGGAGAAGAGCGACGTGTACAGCTTCGGGGTCGTGGTGCTGGAGATCCTGACGGGGAGGCACCCGCTGGACCCGACGCTGCCGGGCGGGACGCACCTGGTGCAGTGGGTGCGGGAGCACATGCAGGCGAAGCGGGGCGTGGTGGAGCTCCTCGACGCGCGGCTGCGCGGGAAGCAGGAGCCGCAGGTGCAGGAGATGCTGCAGGTGTTCGCGGTGGCCATGTTGTGCATCAGCCACCGTGCCGACGACCGGCCGGCGATGAAGGACGTCGTCGCGCTGCTGAAGGAGGTCAGGCGGCCGCCAGAGAGCGCCGGTGACGAGGGGAAGGTGCAGGCCTGCGGTGCTGCTGCTGCGGCGCCTGGTCAAGCCGAGCAGCGCTCGCCCGCTCGGAGCGCGCTGCCGATGGGCGGCTCTTCAAACTGCTCGTTTGCCATGTCTGATTACTCAAGCTAAGCTGCTTGTTGCAGTAGTAGATAACAGCCACTAAATGTGTAGAATTTTTTTGAGGTATCAGTAAGATCAGTAAATTAGTAGATAATTATTTCATGAAGTACTCAGCCACTAAATGTGTAGAATTATATTACTTAAGGTTATATAATGTGATTATTCAGATAGTTTGGGATTTGTCAACTAAAGTTCATGTTTGATTTATGTTATGTAAGAGTATCTCCACTCCCCCACCAAGACCCCCTAAGCGGGCTATGGGGCGCCGGTGCAAAAAAAAACTCGTTCAGTCGCCCCCTCCCTCCCCTGTCCCCGCCTCCGAACAGATTTGGCGTCGGAGCGGCCTAACTAATCATCCGACGCTGCCAGGCCGACCCCAACGCACGAGGGAGGGGGGCTAGCGAGGGCGCCGGATGGAGATAAAAATGTGGGCGGGCCATTCCTAGTTTTCATCCTCCTTGCCGCCCACTCCCGCCCTTTTTTCCTCCACATCACCTTGTTTTCCCTCCTCGTCGCCCACTCCCGCCATTTCCCCTACCAGACGAGATCCACGCCGCCATGCTGCCGAAAAGTACCAAGATTCCAATTCATCGGCGGAGGCCACGCCGACCTCAAAGAGGAAGGGAAAGACTGAGAAGGAGCGACCGGATGGGATGACCAACACCGAGTAGGCTTTGTACATCCAGCGCCGGAAGGTGGAGAACGCCGGCTGTCATAGGCCGGTATCACCGGATCTTGGTTGGGCCACCTCGCTCCATCTTGTCAAGCTTCATGCACTAGCCAACGCAACCAAAAGTCCGAACTGATGGAAAGGGCTAGTGCAATCCACTTATACACTTCAACACCCCCTCTCACGTGTGACGGGAAGAAGTCAGCACGTGCAACCGGAAAAGAGCGACGACGCGCGAAACTCACGTATGACTCAAGAGGCCTATACGTGGACATAGAGGGGTCAACAGCAATTTTAGGATAAATTGCGAAAGCCAGGACTCGAACTCGGGACATTAGGCTCTGATACCATGTCAAGCTTCATGCACTAGCCAACGCAACCAAAAGTCCGAACTGATGGAAAGGGCTAGCGCAATCCACTTATACACTTCAACACATCTCACCCCTGGCAGGCGCCGCTACCTCATCATCGCGCCCTCTGGATCCACCTTGTCGCCGCGTCCTCCTAGTTCATCTTGACGCAGCACTCAGTTGTCCCCTACTCTTCTACCTCGATCGCCTGCCACAACCACCATATGTCACCCCTCCATCAACAAGTCAAGAACAAGCAACCAAGACCAAGCTAGCATACTCCTACCTCGGCAACCATATTCTACCTCGATCAACACCAAGCACATCCAATTTCTTCTTCATGTGCCGATTTTGGGACACCCCTAGCTCAGACCGGCACACGCTCCATCGACAAGTGTTGGGGTTCCGCAGCAGAAAACAATATTTTTTCTACGCTAACAACCCTAATGCCAAGATCTATCTATTAGTAATGTAGTAACTGGAGGGGCTTTTTGCGAACATACCGAGTTGAAGACTGAAAAGCTTTGTCAACATTTAGGAGAACATGGGTGATGTAGTCATACCTGTCAAAGCTTCATGCACTAGCCAACGCAACCAAAAGTCCGAACTGATGGAAAGGGCTAGTGCAATCCACTTATACACTTCAACACCCCCTCTCACGTGTGATGGGGACAAGTCAGCACGTGCAACCGGAAGAGAGCGACGACGCGCAAAACTCACGTATGACTCAAGAGGCCTATACGTGAACACAGAGGGGTCTGCAACAATGTTAGGATAAATTGCGAAAGCCAGGACTCGAACTCGAGAGCTTAGGCTCTGATACCATGTCAAGCTTCATGCACTAGCCAACGCAACCAAAAGTCCGAACTGATGGAAAGGGCTAGTGCAATCCACTTATACACTTCAACAATACCGACGCCAACCTCAAGGTCGTTCTGAAGTCCGCAAATGCAGGTCCCTCCAAGGGAATCGCACACGTAAGGTGATTGATGATGACTCCCGCTCCTCTGATCCAGCCGAGATCGTGGAAGTAGATCTTTTGGATCTGAGTCTCATAGCGCGACGGTGCTCCGCGGTGAAGAAGTTTCCCATTTGTGCAGTCCTTACTTGGGACCACGGTCTCAGGAGTGAGAAGGGAGAGAGAGGCGGCTGGAAGTGATTTCCAAATCTAGTAAGCTTTTATTGATTTTCTGATGATCTAATTGCCTCCATATGCCTCTTCTTATATAGGGGGAAGGGGACCTCAAATCTCAACGGCCAAGCCATTTGGGACTAAACAAAGGAGAGGAAGGGGGAGGGGGTGGCCGGCCAGTCAAGGCCCCCATGGGCCCTACACGAGTGCCCTAGGGCCCAGGGGGCCACCTCCTCCCTCTCCTCCCTTTTGGCTTTTCCCTCATGGGCCTTTTCCCATATGGAATTTGGCCCAGTAGGGAATTTGAACATTTTAATTCCTTTTATTTCATTAAATAAATATGAATAAATAAATATTTAATATCTATTTGTATATTATTTAATTCCCGTGGCTATGGAACTCCTTCCACCCACTTCAGACATCCTCTGGACCTTCCCAAAACCCTTCTGATTTCTCCCTCTCTTTTCTTCGGTGGTACCGATGATACCAAAATGATCTCTGAGAATCGTCTAACCCTTAAGTGTGTTACCCTACGATCCGGGAACACTTCAGACATGGTCGAGACCCTTCACGGACCAATGATCATTAGCGGTACCTGGATGCCCATAATGACCCCTACGCATTCCATGAAACTTTATCGTTGAACCATCAATGATGTGTCCTATTCCTTTTGTCTCTAAGATACTTGCATTGTCCGAGATTTGATCAACGGTATCACCATGTCGGGTTCAACCTCGTTACCGACAATTTCTGCTTTACTCGTTCTGATAAGTGATATCCCCGTGATCTAGTCACATGATGCGCAGCTTATGGATATAACTTATTCGAATGGGACTAGAGTATCTTCTATCACGCGGATGAAAAAAGTCCTACTCTTGACGCATACCCTCAACATGCCCCTTTGATGTACCCGATCACACTTTTATGATTACCGTTTTACCAAGTGATATTTGATGCTCTCAAGGCACTCTTGGGTGACAGTGATTTAATATGGTCTCACGGTCTGAGGAACAAGTCACTATGTTTCCTAATTATCGCAACTTGAACTTTGTGGCATGATTGTGTTACGATACTTAGATTGGGTATGTTCATCGTCTCATTATCCCAATGAGGTGACTTCATTATCAACTGGCGTGAAATACCACATGATCAGAAAACCTTGATCATTTGTTAACCAATGAACAAGTGACTAGAGATTCACTGGGAACTTCTGGTTGTTCACATATCACACGTGTATTGACATTTCCTTTCTATACAGTTATAGCATGGTATAAAACCTAATTATAAACTTTATAAAATATGATAATAATCCACATTATTATTTGTCTCTAGGGAATATTTCCAACAGTCTTCCACTTGCACTAGAGTACAAATAAACTAGCTGTATTTGTTATCTAATCATCAACACCATACAAGTTTACACTTCCGATCATGCTTTCTTATGGAAGAGGTTGAGTCTAGGGTATGGACTTTACATCCCCTTGTATCCTATGCAACTTACTAATGTCATCTTAAATGACACTAATACTTTATCATCCCTATGATAATATCTTGTGTATGTATAATAGTTTTGGCAACAGAGTGAGGTCTCTGGTTTCAGATGCCAGTTGTGACTTTAGATCAGTCACAACGAACTTTATCATGGGCACTGCGCACTAAAACACACTTTGTGAGAATATGAACTTCTCCAGACTTAACATTATACATAGCACCAAGTAGTATCCATATCTTATATTTTAAATGTAGATATCAAAGTCAAAATGCACTATGTGCTACTTTGAAAATTTATCACCACGCTTCAGCTGATTTAAGGCAATCCACTAATGCAAAGATTTCCAATCTTTTAAGGTTAACATGTATCCTTTAGTATAACATTCTACACTACATGCATGTCGTCCTTCACAGATATGGAAACACGTCTACATTCCTCACTCGACATTGTGGACAAGTTTAACTCATTGTTTAGTGATAAACACTTAATCACTTCTGAACTTGTTCTTCTTACTAAGAACTTGGACACTTAATGATTTTCCTAATTCGAATGATCTAGAACTACTCCTTAATCAATTCCTATTCTGGACTCTTCAGAATCTCTTTTAAGAATATATTTCAACATAATGTTATATGGCATTTATCAATCTCCTAAGATTTCAATGTCCAATATGCTTTCAACTTTACCCTTATAAATCAACATTTATTGTCTCTTCTGCTCTCATTCTTAATGTGACATCTACACATCCGAATTATGTCAAGCTCCCACTCAAAATATGTCACCTACATATATTATTTTTAAACTTACATTGGTCCCACTCAAAAATATGTCATTCACATACTAATTTAGGAAGACACTCTAGCTCCCACTCAATTTCATGCAAATTGCATATCTTCTCAATATTTTGAATAACTTCAAAATCTCTTGATAAATTATAAAATTGAGAATTTCTTTTACAAGACTCTAGTACTTTAATAGCATTAAATCCATTGGACTTCAGCACTTCTGAATCAAATTCATTTGAATTCGTCCAAGACATCTTTTGGCGAATCGCGCTTTGTCTTTTAAGACTCCCACTTTTTCGGTATGACTTTGTGGTCTCTTGGAAATATCAATTAACTCCTTTACTTGACAAGATACAGTAACAATTTGCTTTCTAATCTCAAGTGAAATTTACTTCCAAGATTTTTTATAATTTTAGTTTACCATCAATTCCTTTGTAGTCCGTAGGCATGCCTTGTTATAATAACATGACAAATGATTCAAACATGTCTCCACACAAGGTGTAGGTCATATTTGCGAATCCTACTTCTTTAGTGAAAGCATAATTGAAACACAATGATCATTATCATTGATTTCTTTCTTTTATGTTAAGACTCACGTTCTAGACCATATTCCGTTGCGCTTCTCAACACTCTGATCTAGGGTCTTATACCTTCATCATGCTCTCACTTTCTTCCATTAACTACATTGTCGAGGACACACATTCTCGACAATGCACCAAACCTTTAGCAATACTAGTTTTGCCTTCTTTTGGTTTTAGTTATGGATTTTGTATTTCAAAGTTTCCAATGAATACTCTATAAGGACTTGTTCGCTGGTTTTTTGTTTTGATCAAATAACTCCAAAAACCTTCACGATGATCCATACCATATATGGTGTCATTTCTCATGAATTCTAGATGGTTTACTTTGTTCTAACTGAGTGTTCGCTAATTCCAACCAATGATCTTTATAATAACACTACCTTGTTTTATTTGGTGCCACCTTTTTCTCACTTAATTATATTATGAGGTTTTACAATTCAACGTATTTGAAAATCAAATGCATCACAATTTTGTGAATCGTATTTCACAATTTATTATGCCAACAATGTCGAATTTTGTTACTATTGATCAAACCGTAGTAACTTGATTCTATTTTATTTTTCAATATTTGGTAAACTCTTTTACTTAAATCAATACTAAATAAATGATAATCACCACTTTTGTTCAAACACGGTACATCGAACATGTATTTTCTTTCAATAATTCATCAAACACTTTGTATTTTATAATACACGGTGTTTCAGTTATCTTGCCCGAACATGGGCCTGATTTGTATATGTCAAGAGATCAAATATCTACAATTTTCACATATTATCATGGTAATATTTGAATTTTAAAAAATGGTTTAATCCAAAATGAATATATCATTTAGTTGGGTATTTCAAGGAATTTTAATGTTTCACAAATTTTCATGCATTGTCAATTACTTCTACAACTCGAATAATTCACACATAATCGAAAAAACATATGAACACGAATAGAAATCATTCATAAAAGTAGAACAATTGTTTTGTTACAAACTCATAGGAATAAACGTCACGCGAAGTGCAAGACACACTAATAAATTTCATATTCCATTGATTACAATAATTATCCAAAATTATAAACTAGGTGATAAATGTTGAGGGAGGGTGTTGTCCACCATCATCATCATGCTCTCCATCAAAACGCAACGTCACCTCCTCTCCAGCAAGTATAAGACACTTCAATGCTGCAATAAGTGTTTGCAAGATTATAACATTTGTAAAACTGTATATCATATATACCTTCGTCATCGATGACCTCTCCGGCAATAGGTTCAACCTTCACATTTCTAAAATGTGATATGAACTCAGGGAAATCATGTGTTTCACCATCACCTCTCATGACACAGGTTTGGACATGTCCTTGGTAGCTGGGAGGAAGCGACCGAAGCAATACGCCTATTGAAAGGAATCAGTCATCCAGTAGTCTATAAAATGAACCAGTCTCATGTACGCATCATGCATGCGCTACACGTGATTCTCCAAGCAAATATGAAAAGGAAATCTCCAAAGAGCTCGTTCTTTCACATGCACACCTGGTCCACGAACTCCGCCCTCAGCTGATCCACCATCGAATATGGGTCAAGATCACCCTAAGCGGATGCAGTTCATCCACCATCCCATAGCATATTATCACTTGAATGAAGGTGGACATCTCATGATGATAATAGCTATCTTCCCACTACTGTGGGGTCTCATAATCGTTTGGCTCATCCAAATCCATCGGGTAGCATATGTAGTCGACCATGTTGTTCTCACTAAGGAGGACATTCAGACGCACTATCCAATCAGGGAACTTGGATCCATCTAGTTTGAGCTTCTCAGCAACTACCCAATCAGCAATCTCAAAAGAAGCTTCACGATGATCCATATTCTACATTTACACTTGCAAAAGTATTTAGACTAAATTTATAACTATGCGAGTTCAAGAACTCCACTAAAACTATTATCCCCCAAAAGTTTTTAGTGATAACATGATCCCAATTCACTACACCGCCTTCGATCGTCACGACCTGTCGTGGTATTGCCGACGAGTACGCCATGGAGGGGTCCTCACAGTGCGTGTTTAGAGACGTGGGGGAAGGCAGATGGTTGACCGGTACGAGGTAACACAGCTTACCCAGGTTCAGATCCCATGACGGTGGCGGAATCCTACTCCTGCTATAAATCACTATAAGGACAATACGCCGAGTTACAGGGATTGGTTCGCTATGCGAGGTGACTAGAAAGTCTAAGTTATCGTCTGAGATTATGTGAATCGATGCCCTAAAGGCTCCCATAGGCCCGACTTATATAGTCGCCAGGTCCTAGGGTTACAGGGAAAAGTCCTAGCCGGATAGGTTACAGAGTCCTACACTGTCTATTACTAGTCTTGTGTATCTTGCACTCCAAGGCTCCGGGTACGTCGGTGACTCCAACCGTAGCCTTCCTTTATCCGGCATGGGCCTCCCTTCTGGATCCATCTAACTGGGCCGCCCAGCAGGCCATGGGCCATGCTACCAACTGTGGGCCACCCGGGTTATCCAG
The DNA here is from genome assembly GCA_910589765.1 of Avena atlantica. Taxonomy (NCBI): domain Eukaryota; kingdom Viridiplantae; phylum Streptophyta; class Magnoliopsida; order Poales; family Poaceae; genus Avena; species Avena atlantica. The sequence goes on from OU342739.1 coordinate 136,687,514, forward strand.
ATAGGATACATGCTATGAGGATACCCATATAGCATATCCCCAACAGTAGCCCCCGGAGAACTCCGAGATCTTGTGCCGTCTTGCCCCTTTGTGTGGAATGCTCCGTCTAGATGGATGTCGGCAAATCGTCAAGCAATATCTTGTAGTCCTCCCAAAGAACCCTGCAAGGCTTTCTCCGTCTTCAATATGTAAGTCGGAAAAATGCTGAATCTTCCATCGTACTCTTCCGTAGCCGGATTGGATCCTTCCATGTCGGAATCTTTGATGTGACGGCTCATCTGCCTATGTCAGCTAGGGCGACGTAGGCTTAGGTCAGCGACACATCGTAACTCACATACAGAGAACACAATCATGTCCGATTTTCCCGCGCGAGCGATACGAACCGTTGGCGGCGACGGTTGGAGACGTGGCGAAATTTCCACACACATTCGCGCACACGTCGTCTACGCGGCAACCGTCCGATCAAGCTGCACGAATCTTGACGCTGGAGATGATAAATAGTAACTGTGGTGGAATTTCCACTTTTTACCTCATCCTGCTCGCATCGTCTTCTTCCTCTAGCGCGTGCCTCCTTGAGCTCTCCGCGAAAACTCTCGAAAAACCCTAGCCCCAATCCGCACCAGTGACCTCCGTACTCACTCCATGGCCAGCAGCAGCACTTACCCTTCCATGGCGGCGCCGAGCGAAGCCGCGGCGAAGCCGGCGAGCTCCGTCGTCGTGCCCCCAGAGGGTTTGGTCATCCCCGTCTCGGCGGTGGTCGAATCCACCGGCGGCGACCATAATCTAGCGGCGCTGGAGCCGTTGGAGGAGGAACTGGACTCGCATAAGGGTGACTGGCACGGCTCATACATCACTGACCGTGATATCCAAGAGTTGATCGCTGAAGCCTACCTCCCTGCGACGGAGGGGCTCGCCTGGCGGGCAGCGCCGGCCAGCGAGGTGACACCTTCTCCCCAAGCCGGAGAAAATGTGTACCTCAAAGCCCAACCGGTACGCGGCGTCTCCCTGCCCATCTCCAAACTTCTTCCTCTCCGTCTTGAATCACTATAGAGTCCAGCCCCAGAATCTTTCTCCCAATAGTATCTTAGTGCTTAGCAACTACGTGGCGCTCTGCGAGGGATACTTAGGGATAAAGCCTAGGCTAGACCTCTTCGTGTACTTCTTCACCGTCAAACGTGAAGCCGGAGCTAGTAAGGAAGAACTTAGGAACTGCGGCACCATAAGCTTCAAGATTCGACCTGGCCGGCGGTTCCCCGACATCGTCGGCCACGAGTCCTGCAAAAATTGGCAACTGACGTACTTTTACGGCCCAGACATTCCTCTGGCTGGCCAACAAGTAACATACCCGGACTTCGTTGACGGAGCCGCCGCTGAAGCCCCGTCATGGAGATCCCAGGCCTCCCTTCCCTCCGACCTTGATGCTTCCCACGCCATAAGGCAGATAGAATGGTTCGTAGAGACGGGTTTGACCGGCTTGGACCTAGCCATGTGCTGGTTCATCAGGCGAATCCAACCTCTGCAGCACCGCGCGAAGCTCATGCACGAGTATACCAGCGATAGAAGGGATAGCCTCCGCATCTCTGTGGACAACTTCTCGAGCGACTCCGTCAAGGCTCGCCTTAAGGACATCCTCAAGGTGAAGGACAAGAAGCGTGTCTTCACCATCACCTACGACATGTTCGTAGACGGCAAGTGCCCAAAGGTAGGTATTTATTTTCCGTGTATGACATATACTCCAGTTCTTCCGTCTGGCAAATGTCATCTCATCTAACACGGTGACTTCTCACTTAACAGCTTAGAGATCTAGAGGAGGACAACCTGGCTGCCCAAATCTATGATTCTAAGATGAAGGAAGTCACGGTCGTGTCCGACGACGAGGCTCCGTTGGCGCGAAAGAGAAAGAGCTCCACCTCTGACGCTGCCGACGGAGGCAAGAATAAGAAGACGGAGGGTGGAGCCTCCAAGAAGACTACCGCCGCCCTGGAGGCGGAAAAGAGAAAAGTTACCGAGATCCCCTTTGCCAAAGCAGCTCCACTTGTGTAAGCTTCTCTTCCTCTGACATTGTCTATTTATATGTCTTGCTCCTATACTTATGCGTTTTGCATGTTTCAGGAAGAAAGCCACGACCAGCCTCAAGAAGACCTCCAAACTGGGGTCTTCTAGAACCATCAAGGACATGCTGCATCGCGATGCATCTCCCGCCATCGCCCCTACTATTCCCTCCGTCAAACCTTCGTTTGCCCCGACAAGCCCACAAGCTAAGGAGGCATCTGGCCCTTCCGCCATGGAAGTGGACTCAGGTGCCTCTAGTGAGGTTGCTGTCGTCGGCAAGCAGGCGACGCAAGAGAGTGCCGCCCACCAAATGGCTGAAGCTCCGGCTAAGGATGCCATCGGTGGCGGTAAGGCGGTGGTGGAAGAAGGTACCTCTGTCGTTGGCGGCGCCCCTGCACCCAAGAAAACCATAGCCTAAGATAGTCTATCCGGTACTTACACCAGGTAGCACTGCTTTGGTCCCTGGTGCGGCACCGACATCTCCGACGTGCGGTCTAGTGGAGCTCCGCCGACAAGCAGAAATCTTGCAAGGAAACAACGAATCCTTTGCCAAGCTGCTGGCCGAGAGTGCTACAAACCTCAAGATCATCGCACTTGTAAGTTGTATTTGCCTTTTGCATTTCATATGAGTATCCCACTGTAGCCCCCGAGGATGTAGACGGAAAAACCATAGGTTTTTGCATCTATATGCTCTAACAGTGACTAAGTTAGAAAAACCTCTCACTGTAGCCCCCAAGCATGTTGTTGGAATGAAATGTTCTGACTAGATGCTTTAAGAGTAGCATACACAGTGTTTATAAATTACCATACTGTAGCCCCCGAGTCTCTAGTTGTAACCGAATTAGTTCCGACTAGATGCTTAAAGAAAAGCTAAGAATATATCTGAGTTAAAAAATTTATACTGTAGCCCCCAAGCCTCTAATAGAGAACTATATTAGTTCCGACTAGATGCTTAAAGAAAAGCTAAGCATATTACTAAGTCAAAAAACTCTCGCTGTAGCCCTCGAGCGTCTAGGTGGAAAATTTCCGGCTAGATACTCCCAGAAGACCAAACGACGTTTTAACTTTTGAACTTTTTTCCATAGAACAAGAGTGCTCGGAGGGGCATGTCTAATGACAAGTACCAGAAGATGCACGCAGACCTGGAAGCTGAAAAGGGTAAAACTGCCTTCTTGAAGGAACATATCACCAAGAGCAAGCGTCTGTTTTCTTTTTCGCATTCCGCCTTGGTATTGTGTCCATATTCTCCGAGTACTCACTGTGTACTTTGCTTTCTCCGACTTGCGGAAACCATCGCCAAGGCCAAGAATATTGTCGAGCAATCCAAGCACATTCAAGAGCTGGATAGCAAAAACAAAATTCTTAAGCAGGAGAGGAAGGACATGCTGAAAATGCATGAGGAGTCGATGAAGGTCCTGCAGGACTCCGCCACCGAGGAAATCATACGCTTGAAGGAGGAGATTGCGATCTTAAAAGATCAGAAGCAAGCTGCCGATGAGCAAAATCAACGCCATAGCGAGGCATATAAGCTCCTCCAACAAGAGAAAGAATCCTTGGCGGACACCCTCTGGCAAGCTGAGGCCAGCATTTTCAGTAAGTTTTCTCCGTCTTGGATTTCTGTAGTCTGGGTACTCTGAATTGTTGAACTCATGCGCTCCTTGTCGGAATTCGCAGCTCTTCTGAGTTTAACCCGGTCGCCTCCTTCACCAAAGGAATGCATGGTTCTTCCCGGAAACTTTATCAACACCGCCATCACTCAAGCTAAGGAGATCGCCAAGCCCCTCCAGATAAACATCAAGGCATCAGATTCCGTGGTGAAGTACTCGGAGATTCTACGCCGAGCCCCCGAGCGTATCACAAGCTGGAAAGCTTCATGTGCGCGGGCTGGCGCAAGGATGGCGCTGTCAATGGTGAAGGCACACTACGAAGATGCCGACATCGACACGGTGACCTCTGGTATTCCCGACATAGACGACGATGGCAAAGAGATTAACCATGAATCCATCTTGTCGTCGCTCACGGGTTATGACACCAGAGTTGCCGACTTGGTGGACGTCGACGTCTTTGTGCCCATGAACATCATCGACAATGGAAACCAAGGTTCCTCTGAGTCCCACCACAGCGCCGACTTCGAGGGTGGTTCTCCGGCTGGTGATGATGCTGCTTCCAAGTCACCTGCGCCAAAGGAATGAAGAACAACTTTGTAATATTCGTTTCACCTTTGGTGCATATGCGAAAAAAACTTATTTATGTAACTTAAGGCGGAAACAATGGTTGTTATTTCCTGCTGCTCAAGAAATAATGGTTGTTATTTCCCGCTGCTCAAGAACTAGTTTCCAGCATGTATATATGTTTAAGCAAGTGTTGGCTTATCCATTACTTTGGTTCTTATGCTTGACTTTTAGTGAGTCGTAAGACTCATTGTCGGAACCATGCGCTCAGGTGATGATGCCCAATGGCACCGCCAATAACCTAAGCACAAAATCGCCGACAATGAGTGCCGAAAGTCACTACTCCAGAATCCACATAAAAACAACAAAGAACGTGTAGACCAGTAAACTTAAGATAATGCCCGTAGGCGGAATTTTCACAAGTGCAATCGCAAAACTTGTGTATAAAGGTTTTACATGATCCAAAAATGAACACTAAAGGAGGTAAAAGACTCAGAAATATGAGTGAACCAGAGAGCTTTATTTCATTGATCATATAAGGAGTACACAATTAGATAAAAAATGCTAAGTGTAGAAAGGACGTAGCTGTGCTATGTTCCATGGCCGATCAAGCTTCGGGTAGTCATCATCCGGGTCACATAGCTTACGCTTATGATCCTTGTTGGGTCTATCCTTTAGTTCACGATTGTTAACAAGGTAGTAAGACCCATTGAGTAGCGCCTTTCTTATGATGAACGGTCCTTCCCATGGCGGGGATAATTTGTGCGACTTCTTATGCTTAAGTCGGAGCACCAAATCCCCCTCTTTAAACGAGTGATGCCGAACGCGGTGACTATGGTAGCTACATAGCTTCTGCTGGTAGATGGTGGATCTTTGGCATGCCAAAACGCGCTCCTCCTCGAGAAGTTCCACATCTAGGCGTCTGGATTCTTCAGCATCATCTTCATCATAGGCGGCAACTCTTGGTGCATCGTGAAGGATGTCGGAAGGTAGGATGGCTTCTGCTCCATATACCATGAAGTAAGAGGTGTAGCCGGTGGATCTGTTGGGTGTAGTTCGTAAACTCCACAGCACAGATGGCAATTCTTCCGCCCAGGCTCCAGCTGATCTATGTAGCGGTGCCTCAATACGTGGCTTGATTCCCTGCAGAATTAATCCATTAGCTCGTTCAACCTGACCATTGGACTGTGGGTGTGCCACAGATGCAAGGTCAAGTCGGATGCCTTTCTACCAACAATAATCCTCCACTTCTCCGAGTGATAAATTGCTGCCGTTGTCGGTGATAATGCTATGTGGGAGACCAAATCTCACCACTAGATCTCAGACAAACCCGAGGGCAGTTGCCCCATCAAGCTTTCTAATGGGTTTAGCTTATATCCATTTAGTGAATTTATCAACTGCTACAAGCAGATGCGTAAACCCACAAGGTGCCGTCTGTAACGGTCGCACCATGTCTAGCCCCCAGAATGCAAACGGCCAAGTTATTGGTATTGTTCGCAATTCTTCAGCAGGAACATGTGGTTGTTGGGCATAATACTGGCATCCCATGCATGTCTCAACCAGCTTGTCGGCGTCCGCCTTCGCAGTCAGCCAGTAGAATCCTTGCTGAAGGCTTTCGCGACCAACGATCGAGGAGCGGCGTGATGCCCGCAATCTCTGAGATGGATTTCGTGTAGGATTTCCATACCTTCTAGCTGGGAAACACACTTTAGGTATACACCAGTAGTGCTCCTTTTGTAGAGTTGCCCATTGATTATGGTATAACCCTTTGCTCTTCGTACTATTTGCCGTCTTTCGACTTCGTCGTCGAGCAAAGTTCCGTGTTTGAGATATTCCATGAACGGTTTTGTCCAAGCCGGAGAGACCTTGGTCACCATTTTGACGAAAGAGTCAGCTCTATCCGGGTTGTCGATGTCGGCTACCTTCACAGATGGTGTGCGCAAGTGCTCTAGGAAAATTCCTGGCAGAATTCGCTTGCGTCCTGATCCTATCTTAGACAGCAGATCAGCCGCCTCATTTTGCTCCCTAGGCACATACTTGACTTCGTAGCCCAAGAAGCTCTTGGCTATCTCATACACTTCGTCTCGATATGCCACCATCATAGGGTTCCGCGCATTCCAGGTGCCAGCCACCTGCTGGGCAACCAAGTCCGAATCTCCACAGCAAACTATGCGCTTGATGCCAATATCCTTGGCTACACGTAGTCCGTGAATGAGTGCTTCATACTCCGCCATGTTGTTTGTAGCCTCGAAGTGGATCTGCAGAACGTAGTGTAGCTTTTCTCCTGTTGGTGACTGTAGCAATACACCAGCCCCCGAGCCGTTGAACAGCTTTGATCCGTCAAAGTGCATCACCCAGTACTCTGGTTCCTTCAACGGAGTAGCATCTGGCATCTCCGTCCAATCTGCAACAAAATCCGCCAAGGCTTGTGACTTGATAGCGTCGCGTCTCTTGTAAGTGATCTCGAAGGCGGCAAGTTCAATGCCCCACTTCGCGACCCTTCCTGTAGCGTCGCTGTTGTTGATTATGTCAGACAGTGGAGTCTTGCTCACCACTGTGATTGGGTGCTCATGAAAGTAATGCCTCAGCTTCCGAGAAGCAAGGAATACTCCATAAGCTATCTTCTGGTAGTGCGGGTAATGCTGCTTGGACTCTGTCAAGACCTCGCTCACATAGTAAACTGGTCGTTGAACTCCGTGCTCATAGCCTGGTTCCTTCCGCTCTACCACGACGACGATGCTGATTACCCGGTTGGTTGCCGCCATGTAGATTAACAGGGGCTCACCAGGCTCGGGTGCTACAAGGATATGCGCTGAGGAAAGAATATCCTTGAGTTGTTTCAATGCTGCATCTTCTTCGTCTGTCCATGTGAATTTGTCCGCCTTCTTCAGCAACTTGTATAGCGGCATAGCCTTCTCTCCAAGTCGGCTGATGAATCGACTAACTGCTGCAACACAACCTGTTAGTCGTTGGATGTCCTTTAGGCATGTCGGACGGTTTATGTTTAAGATGGCTTTGATTTTCTTCGGGTTGACCTTGATTCCACGATGGGAAACGATGAAGCCCAACAATTTGTCGGCTGGTACCCCGAAGACGCACTTCTTAGGGTTAAGCATCATGTTGTATTTCCGGAGATTATCAAAGGTTTCTTTTAAGTCGAAGATTAAGTCATTCGACTTTTTAGACATCACCGCAATATCGTCCACATAGGCGTGAATGTTCCGACCAATTTGGTCATGAAGGCAACGTTGCATTGTCTGCTGGTAGGTAGCACCTGCGTTTTTCAGCCCAAAAGGCATTGTGACATAGCAAAACGTGCCATATAGGGTAGTGAACAAAGTGGCCAATTGGTCCGACTTCCTCATCTTGATCTGGTGGTATCCTGAGTATGCATCGAGAAAACACAAAAGTTCCGAGCCAGTCGTCAAGTCAATGACTTGGTCAATGTGAGGCAAAGCAAACAGATCTTTGGGACATGCTTTGTTCAAGCCGGTGGAATCAACGCACATTCTTAATTCATTGGTTCCCTTTTTGGGGATAAGTACAGGATTGGCCACCCATTGGGTGTGAAGGACTTCTCGGATAAATCTTAGCCTTAAGTAACCTAGCTATCTCTTTGCCAATGGCGCGTCTCTTCTCATCTCCAAAGCGTCGTAGAGGTTGTTTCACTGGTTTGGATTTTGGATCAATGTTTAGGCTATGCTCGGCAAGTTCCCTAGGTACACCTTTCATGTCGGCAGGTTGCCAGGCAAAGATGTCCCTATTCTCACGGAGGAACTCGATGAGCGCATTTTCCTATTTGGGATCCAGGTTCGTCCAAATGGCGGTGACCTTGGAGGCATCGCCTACCACAAGTTCCACCGGCTTGGTCTCGATGGCGGCCTTGAACGCAGGAGCGGATTCGGAGATCTGCTTCTTCGACGCGGGCATCTCTGAGTCATCGACCTTGCTCTGGATCTCTTTGAATTCTTCGCTATAGAGGACAGCTTCTGCAATGGCTGCTTCATTGATCTCGCAGTCCCTTGCTTTGGTAAAGCTTCCGGATACGATGATGACACCGTTTGGTCCAGGTATCTTGAGTTTGTTGTAGACAAAGCATGGCTTGGCCATGAACGTGTGAAATATGTAGCGGCCGAATATGACGTGGTACACGCTCTTGAAGGGGACCACCTCAAAGGTCATGCGCTCTTGGTGGTAATTGTTAACATCGCCAAAGGCAACCTGAAGTGTAATGCACCCAAGGGACCGAGCCTCCCGACTAGGAACTACGCCATGGAAGATGGTGTTGGTCCGCCTTAGGTTTTCCTCCGTCAAGTTCATCTTCTGTAGTGTATCCAGGTACATGATGTTTATGCTGCTTCCACTATCCACCATACACTTGGTGAACTCTACGCCGTCAATCAAGGGGTTGATGACCATGGCGTACTGGTTCTCCGTAGGTATAAGGTATGGGTGGTCCGTCCTGTCCCAAGTGATTGGAACCTCCAACCAGTGCAGGAACTGGGGAACTGGGGGGAGAGTGGCCATCAGGATCCTCAGAGAGGTCTTCTGTTGTCGGACGGTGGGGGTGCCAAGGAAAGTGTGGTAGACTGGAGCCTTCTTCGCGAAGGGGTTCTTTCCCTTGTCGTCGCTCTTGGCGGCGTGCTTGGGGTCAACGTCCTCGTCCATGTCACTTGAATCCTTGGACTCCTTCTCCTTCTTCTTACCCTTGCCCTTGCCTCGCGGTCTGTTCTTTCGACTTTGCTTGTAGCCGGACTCCGGGTCTTCCTTGAGGTTGTTGACGAACTTGCAGTGTCGATTGGTAAGGGTGGCTTTTCCGTTGACGTCGAGGTGTACGAGGCACGACATACGCGGTACTCCTCGTAGGTTTGGGGAACACGGAGCGACGCCGAGGTAGTTTTGCTTCCTCGCTGCTGCCCATGACCGGCTCCCCTTCCTCGGCCACGCTCTCCGCCATCGCCTCGTCCTGCGAAAGTCATAGCGACCATGTCGGTAGATTGCTTTTCTTCTGGAGCAGTTTTCCGCTTTGTACTGCTGTTCCTCCGAGCTTGAGTTGGAACGGCCGTTGCCGGCAAGGATCCGCGAGCATCGTCGTTGGCAGCTGCGAACTCACTGGACAACTGGATCATCCGATTCAAGTCAAGCTGGTGATTGTCCTGCAAGCGCTTCAGCTTATGTCGGAGCAACGTGCCCCTTTCGAACCCATCGTTGAAGGCGGCCATGGCGGTCTAAGCATGCACTCCTGTGCAGGAATTTTTCATGTCCAGCCAGTGAGAGAGGTATGCGCGAGATGTCTCGTCTTTCTCTTGCACGCACCATTGTAGATCGCCCACAGTGCAGGGACGTTTGTATGTACCCTCAAAGTTCTTGGTGAACGCTTCTTGCATGTCCAACCAGTTGTAGATAGATTTCTCCGGCAAGTCATCGATCCATTGACGGGCCGTGCCCACCAACATTAATGGGAGGTACATGACGACAATGTTGGGGTTGCCTCCGGCAATCTCCACCGCGTTGCCGTAGTCCTGCAACCATGTGCTGGCTTGGCGGTGTCGTCATAGGGCTTGATGGTCTTGTCAATACAGAAACCTTTGGGGTAAGTTGCGGACCGTATTGCAGGTCCAAAGCAACGTGGTCCCAGGTATGGTCCTTCCCGGGCCTCGTGGATCTTATCGATCCGTGAAGGTGCATCGTACGGCTCCGGGTTCTTCTTCTTCTTGTCAACAGGGGATGGGCTGCGTGAACGACGCGGGCCTCCTCCGCCATGGTGACTTCTTGGTGGTGACGGAGACGGAGGTGGCAGTGGGTTAGCCTTCTTGATGTTACCCTCTTGCAACGCCTCACGCCTGTCACGGTTGCTTGTCGGACGCGGAGGGTCATGGTGTGACCTGCTCCTGTGTCCTTGGTTGCGCTCTCCGTCATGACGGGTCTGCTCCGTGTTGTCGCGGATGACGATGCCGCACTGCTTTGGTGGGGGCATATCCATACGATGGTGAGCCTTGTAATCTTCGCGATGTCGGGGGGACCGGGGCGATGGCGATGGGCGACGAGGTCGGGCCTTTTCTCCATGGTTGGAGGATATGGGGATGGCATCCTTCCTGTTGCGTGCATCCCTCCGTCTTCGTTCTGATGAACCCATCTGGGACCCGACATCAAGAGGATATCTGTCCCTTGGCGGTTTATACTGGCTAGACTGGCAAAGCGCTAGGTCGGACTCAAGCCTCTGAGAGGTGGCCTTTTCTTGCTGCTTCACTGCCTTGGCCAGTAGGTCATTGTGGCATCCCGCAAAACCACTACTAGAAAATCGCGTTGTTTTGTGCATTGCATCGTCATCATCATGCGTTTGTATGTCGGAAACTATTTTCAATAAGCCTATTTTGTTTTCTAAAAATACCTCTTCTCTTATTTCAAAACAAGTCTTATAATTATCTGTTAAATTAATTGCCTAAAAATTATTTGCTAAAAAGATTTCAAACAAAACCAAACAAATAAATATCCTACGAATAATCAACCTAAAACCTAAACCCTTTTCTACCTAAACCTAGTCTACCCACCAACCGCAGCTTGCCACCTCACCGTCCCTCCACCTCACCCTCGGCCCAGCCACCTCACCAATCCACACCCCATCCCCTCTCTCTCTCTTCCTCACAGCCCACCCCACCCCCACTTCCTCTCTCACCCGCCTGCTTCCCCCCTCTCCCTTACACCCCGGTCCCACCGTCCCTGTCCCTACCTGCCACTCACCAAACACACACACGCAAACACCACACCCACCGCCCCAGCCCTGTCTCTTTTCCCCTGGACCCGCTCCCCCTGGCCCACCCTGGACCCGTCCACCAACCGCCCCAGGCCCACCTCTCTCCCTCACCCCTCTCCCTGGAAACCGGGCCCCACCCCGCGGGTCCCACCTGCCGCTCCCCTGTCCCCGTCCCTCGCCCCCCTTCCTCCTGCCCCGCTCCTCCTCCCCATCGCTCCCGACGTGTCCCCTCCCCTTGCGGCCACCTACTCCGGCCAAGCTCGATCTCCCGCCGCCGCTGTGGTGCTCGCTCCCATCGACCTCCGCCTGCGACTCCGGCCTCTCCTCACCGCCGCCTCGCCGGAACCGCGTCGACCGCCTCTTCCCGAGCACGCCCGCGGACGCCCTCCCCGCCGCCCAAGCGCCGTCGCCTCCCCCTGCTTCCCTCCTCCCGCCGCTCGGGCTCTGTGGCATCCCGCAAAACCACTACTAGAAAATCGCGTTGATTTTGTGCATTGCATCGTCATGATCGCATGCTCATGTCATCATGCCACATTGCATTTGAGCATCGTCATCATCTTGCATTTGCTTGCATAAAACTATTTTCGGAAAAACCTGTTTTTGTTTTCTAAACGCCCCGTCTTTGTTCAAACGCAAAACCCGGGTCGCCGGAATATTTTGTTTTGTCTGCTATCGGTTTGCAAAAGCCCGGTTTGAAACAAATAAAAATATTTAATTATTTTAGTGGGGCAGTCGAACGGGCCGATTCGACCCAGTCGACCACCCCAGAAATAAAACGGTCCAGCCCACTCCCTCCTCTCACACGCCAGCCCCACTCTCCTTCCCTGGCCCCCGGTCCCGCACCCTTGGCCCCACCCCTGACCCCGCAGCACCCCCACCTGCCGCTGTCTCCCCCTGGCCCCACCTATCCGCTCCACCCCCACCTCGTCTCCCCCGCGCGCCTCCCTCCTCTCGGGCTCTCTCAGGCGCCGCCGCTCCCGCCTCTTCCTTCCTCCCCGCCGCCCACGCGAGCCTGCTCCGCCCCTGTCCGCCACCGCCTCGCGGGCTCCCTCACCGGCGGACCCTCCCGCCTCGAGCCGGCCGCACCACCCCCGGTCCCGCGCCCGTCGCCCCGTCGAGATCCTCCGGCCGCCTCTGCTCCGGCGCCGAGCTCGCCCCTCTCCTCTGGCCGCCGTCGCGCCGACCTCCCTGACCCCGCTCCTCGCCGCGGCGCCGCCCGGCACTTCCTCTCCTCGCGTCGGCCGCGGCCACCGCCCCTCCCCATCGCCTCCGGCCCGCGCGTCCTGCGAAGCTCTGACGCTGCCGCGGAGCCTTCACCGCCCTCCCCGTCGACCTCCTCGCCGCCCTTGGCAGGAGCGACGCCCCGAGCTCCACCCCGTGCCCGCTGCTCCGGCCGCAGCCCACGTCGGCCCGGCCTCGCCATGCGCCTCCTCTACCCTTTGTCTCTGCACCGACCCAGGCCGAGCACCCCGTCTGCCGCCTGCCACCGTTGCCGGACAAGCTTCCCCGTCTCCTCGTCGCTGCCTCCCCATGCTCCTCCGGCTAATGCGAGCGTCGTCGAGCCTGCGACCCTAGCGGCCGTCCTGACCAAGCCATGTTCTCTCTGTTGTTTCGCTTCTCACTCGTCAAGTTAGTCAGATGCAAGCACCCTGGCTACCCTGCCTCCAGCAAGAGATGTAGGTCGACAAGACCCACGCTGGTATTCTTGATGATCTACCACAGCGTAACCGCACCATGAGCTTCGACCCAAGTCCGTCACCGACACCCGAATCCTCGACCAAGAAAATTCCAAGGCCTCCATCACGGATGCGACAAGATCTCCCACCCGGACCCGAAGACCGTACCTTCGCGGAACAAGTTCGCGGCCAACGACCAAAGTCGGAACCCCAAGGTCGTCAGCACGGACTCGGAGAAACCCTCGGACGCCAAGACCGAACCCTGGAGTGTCAAGTTCTTCGACCCGACGGCCACCGATGCGACAAGTACTTCTTTCCGGACGCCAAGGTCGCCGATGCGATACGACAAGTACTTCCTCCCGAACGCCATGACCGTCGACATGACCCGAAGACCACGGATGCGACGAGACCTGCCTCCGTTATCCGAGACCGAACCCGTCGAACCCTGAACCCTGAGACCAACCCCGAACCCCGGAACCCCAAGCTCATCGAGACCCCCTAATGTGTAAACCCCTTCCCGAAACCCTATTTTATAACATAATACAACTTGTGGCATATTAACTTGTCATACTCGCATGCATATTGTCATGTGGTTTGGGGGCCTTATGCCGATTCACCTTATAATTAAATATGGGGCCCATATGCGGGCAAATCTAGTCCTGTATTGGTCCCATTTAAATTGTGTAGCGAACCGGTGCTATCTTTTGCCATGCTAAAACAACATTTAATTGCGGGGTATCTAAACAACATGAACCACCTAATTAATTGTCGGGACCCCGGTTCCGCTTAATATGACCTAATTGCATCGCATCGTTGCCATGTCATACATCACACATGCATCATGCCCGATCTTTTGCCGTAGAATTAAATAGTACATCCGGTGTTTTTGCTAGTGTTTTGCTTCTTCACGGACTAGGCCGATGAGTTGATGCGAGTGTCGACCCGATCTTCGGTTGAAACTTCGGCAATGTTTTCAGGCGAGCATCTCCCCCTTTCTACCTATCTTACTTTTATAGTATTTATTCCCTCCTGTTGATCTATTGCTATCTGTGTTGCGATGCTCTAGTTTCCGTACCCGTGATATCCCCTTGCAGCCATATATTGCCTTGGACACATCCTATTACCTGTTGTTTGGTAGATAGTTGGACTTCCGCGTCGTAGCCGCTTGCTCAAGTGCTGTCGCGTGTCGTCAATTGCCACAGTTGTTGGTGTATTGCCGTCTGTTTGGTGTTGGAGATGATCTCGGCTTTAATTTTCGTTCACTTTAATTACTGTTTAACAACTAAAATTGAAGTAAGTAAGCAAAGGCATCGGTGGGTGATAGATAATATTTGGTTTCCGACCGCCCACTTGTGTCCCGTAGGACCCCGAGTACTTGATACCTGTTCCTTGATTTATCGCGCTATCCACATACGGGGAATTATGGGCCCCCCTGAGCCAGAGCTTGATTCATTCTTATTTCTTGGGGCCACAAACTAGTTTGAGGTTTTATTTACTATCCTGTACTTATGCCATGCTACTGCTTTATTTACGATTATGCGAGGAGCACACTGTACTGTTTAGGATCGGGACACGTTTTCGCGGTGTCGACAAGCTCAGTTTTGGGTTCCCAGTCGTTCACAGCCGTCCACCCAAACCTCGGGTCCGTCTCGGAGCTAGCTTACTTCGTTGCGGGTGTACTCGAAGGGGTGGCCCCCTGAAATATTTATGAATCCTATGATTGCTTTGTCGTGAAAGCCTCGTTGGGTTTTGATTTGGTTTTTCCGAGGTCGATCGTGTGTGTGTTGCTATTTGTGCACCCGGCCGGGTAAAACTTTCTGAAAGCCGTGTCCGCGGTTATGGACGACTTGGAGCACAGTATCTCGATCATAGACAACTATAACTAAAGTAGTGCCATAAATTTGACTTTATAATGACTAGTAATCAGCTTCACTATAATGGAATGGCTAAATAAAACTGCCAACAATTGCTTGTTTGAGTTGTCGCTCGCGACCGTTGTACCTGACTAGTAAATATTGCAACTACAACGGAATGGCTAAATAAAAGTACCAACAACTGCTGGGTTTTGGGTCATCTCATGCTAATTGTATCTGATTAGTAAGTGTTGCAACTATAACGGAATGGTTAACTAAAACGGCCCACTGCGTATTATATCAGGACGATTATATATACCTGACTAGTAATTGCTGCAACGATAACCGAATAAATAAAAATGCCAACTGTGTGAGTTCCTCGGTTGACCTCCTCGATCGGTGTTGAGGGGGAAACGCCAGGATGGGTTTGATTGGTGGTAGTATCAGGTTGGTTCCGAATAGGTCTTTCTTACCCCTCTCTGATTGCCGCCAGTTGAATCGAGTCTCTATAGGGTGTTTAGTGCATGCTGCCGCTGCCGCTCAGTCCACCATACCTATGTAGGCGAGGACCGCCAAATTCTAGTCTCGCCGTGTACTGGCCTCAGTACTGACGCTCCTCTTTTTCCTTTTCCCTTTGTCGGCACCCCTTTTGTTTCAGCAGGTTTTGAGATCGACGTCGTTAGCAGGGTTACCCTTCCGGTTTGGCCTGGGCAGGGTTATGGACGCCATTGATTATTCTTCAGGGCTCTTAGCCCCATTTGCATCGTGTCCCTAGTCGGACGCTCTATCATTTTCAAGGTGATTTGGATCTTTGTATATTATATCTGTATTCTTGACTCATGGAGTCGTGTTGTATATATATCTGTTCTGTGGGTCCCATCGAGGACTGTAGTGTAATGTTATTACTTTGTTTTCCACCCGCACGAAAGTGCCTGGTGGGCACCTTTGAATCGTTTCTATGCGGGTTTGGCGGGTTTCGCTAAAACTTGCATAGGGCCAATTCTGAGGGTGTTACAGAGTGGTATCAGAGCTCAGCAGTTGCGATACCCCACAAGTCCAGCATGTAGGATAACCTAGCTAACGGCCGAAGTAGAGTGTCAAAAACTATTTTGGAAAAACGGTTGACTAGATCTGGTTAGGTCTGATTTTACTCCTTACCCCTCTGCTATTCTCCTCTTATCTCGACGTGTTTTGAATCCGCTCTCTTCTCTTTCTTCGAGTCCAGGACTTCTCGTGGTTGGGATTTCCGTCGTATCTTTAGGGTTTCGCTTCCTCCTTTGGTAACGGTGTTCTACCATCCGGTGTTCATGCTGTCTGAGGAATCCGTCTACTGTGGTACCATTCTTTGTTCTTTGTTTGTGCTTTCCGGTGTTTTCCGACGCGACGACATCATCAACGCCAGATCCGATGCAGAGTCTGCATCACTCCTTTGTTTCCGAACCTCGAGTGTCGAGATCTTCAGTCTGATTCCAAGAACGGTTGCACGTTTTTCCACCGATTGTGCGGACTAATAGTTTGGGTGCGTGATGGATTGGCCCCCATGCCGACTACCCCTTCTATTCGCTTTTGTACATTGAAGTGGATGAGAATGCATCGGTTCCCCCTTTTCCATCGAAGCTAGAGGTGGCTTTATTTGTTGATACCTCTACCTTCGAACTTTTTGTTCCCGGAGTGTTCTCTCGACGATCACGGACAACGACCTCTTGTTAGTGGTGTCGCGAGGATCTACACGAAGCGAGAAGATTCAGATCGCTGACCTTCTTTCCGGTACCATGAGGCGGATCACGAGGGCGAGATCCATTGTTAGTGGTGTCGAATTGTGGCATCCCGCAAAACCACTACTAGAAAATCGCGTTGATTTTGTGCATTGCATCGTCATGATCGCATGATCATGTCATCATGCCACATTGCATTTGAGCATCGTCATCATCTTGCATTTGCTTGCATAAAACTATTTTCGGAAAAACCTGTTTTTGTTTTCTAAACGCCCCGTCTTTGTTCAAACGCAAAACCCGGGTCGCCGGAATATTTTGATTTGTCTGCTATCGGTTTGCAAAAGCCCGGTTTGAAACAAATAAAAATATTTAATTATTTTACTGGGGCAGTCGAACGGGCCGATTCGCCCCAGTCGACCATCCCAGAAATAAAACGGTCCAGCCCACTCCCTCCTCTCACACGCCAGCCCCACTCTCCTTCCCTGGCCCCCGGTCCCGCACCCCTGGCCCCACCCCTGACCCCGCAGCACCCCCACCTCCCGCTGTCTCCCCCTGGCCCCACCTATCCGCTCCACCCCCACCTCGTCTCCCCCGCGCGCCTCCCTCCTCTCGGGCTCTCTCAGGCGCCGCCGCTCTCGCCTCTTCCTTCCTCCCCGCCGCCCACGCGAGCCTGCTCCGCCCCTGTCCGCCGCCGCCTCGCGGGCTCCCTCACCGGCGGACCCTCCCGCCTCAAGCCGGCCGCGCCACCCCCGGTCCCGCGCCCGTCGCCCCGTCGAGCTCCCCCGGCCGCCTCTGCTCCGGCGCCGAGCTCGCCCCTCTCCTCTGGCCGCCGTCGCGCCGACCTCCCCGACCCCGCTCCTCGCCGCGGCGCCGCCCGGCACCTCCTCTCCTCGCGTCGGCCGCGGCCACCGCCCCTCCCCATCGCCTCCGGCCCGCGCGTCCTGCGAAGCTCTGCCGCCGCCGCGGAGCCTTCACCGCCCTCCCCGTCGACCTCCTCGCCGCCCTTGGCAGGAGCGACGCCCCGAGCTCCACCCCGCGCCCGCTGCTCCGGCCGCAGCCCACGTCGGCCCGGCCTCGCCATGCGCCTCCTGTACCCTTTGTCTCTGCACCGACCCAGGCCGAGCACCCCGTCTACCGCCTGCCACCGTTGTCGGACAAGCTTCCCCGTCTCCTCGTCGCTGCCTCCCCATGCTCCTCCGGCTAATGCGAGCGTCGTCGAGCCTGCGACCCTAGCGGCCGTCCTGACCAAGCCATGTTCTCTCTGTTGTTTCGCTTCTGACTCGTCAAGTTAGTCAGATGCAAGCACCCTGGGTACCCTGCCTCCAGCAAGAGATGTAGGTCGACAAGACCCATGCTGGTATTCTTGATGATCTACCACAGCGTAACCGCACCATGAGCTTCGACCCAAGTCCGTCACCGACACCCGAATCCTCGACCAAGAAAATTCCAAGGCCTCCATCACGGATGCGACAAGATCTCCCACCCGGACCCAAAGACCGTACCTTCGCGGAACAAGTTCGCGGCCAACGACCAAAGTCGGAACCCCAAGGTCGTCAGCACGGACTCGGAGAAACCCTCGGACGCCAAGACCGAACCCTGGAGTGTCAAGTTCTTCGACCCGACGGCCACCGATGCGACAAGTACTTCTTTCCGGACGCCAAGGTCGCCGATGCGATACGACAAGTACTTCATCCCGAACGCCATGATCGTCGACATGACCCGAAGACCACGGATGCGACGAGACCTGCCTCTGTTATCCGAGACCGAACCCGTCGAACCCTGAACCCTGAGACCAACCCCGAACCCCGGAACCCCAAGCTCGT
This sequence comes from Avena atlantica, assembly GCA_910589765.1. Classification (NCBI taxonomy): domain Eukaryota; kingdom Viridiplantae; phylum Streptophyta; class Magnoliopsida; order Poales; family Poaceae; genus Avena; species Avena atlantica. The sequence continues at coordinate 136,705,558 of OU342739.1, forward strand.
CGAGACCCCCTAATGTGTGAACCCCTTCCCGAAACCCTATTTTATAACATAATACAACTTGTGGCATATTAACTTGTCATACTCGCATGCATATTGTCATGTGGTTTGGGGGCCTTATGCCGATTCACCTTATAATTAAATATGGGGCCCATATGCGGGCAAATCTAGTCCTGTATTGGTCCCATTTAAATTGTGTAGCGAACCGGTGCTATCTTTTGCCATGCTAAAACAACATTTAATTGCGGGGTATCTAAACAACATGAACCACCTAATTAATTGTCGGGACCCCGGTTCCGCTTAATATGACCTAATTGCATCGCATCGTTGCCATGTCATACATCACACATGCATCATGCCCGATCTTTTGCCGTAGAATTAAATAGTACATTCGGTGTTTTTGCTAGTGTTTTGCTTCTTCATGGACTAGGCCGATGAGTTGATGCGAGTGTCGACCCGATCTTCGGTTGAACCTTCGGCAATGTTTTCAGGCGAGCATCTCCCCCTTTCTACCTATCTTACTTTTATAGTATTTATTCCCTCCTGTTGATCTATTGCTATCTGTGTTGCGATGCTCTAGTTTCCGTACCCGTGATATCCCCTTGCAGCCATATATTGCCTTGGACACATCCTATTACCTGTTGTTTGGTAGATAGTTGGACTCGCGCGTCGTAGCCGCTTGCTCAAGTGCTGTCGCGTGTCGTCAGTTGCCACAGTTGTTGGTGTATTGACGTCTGTTTGGTGTTGGAGATGATCTCGGCTTTACTTTTCGTTCACTTTAATTACTGTTTAACAACTAAAATTGAAGTAAGTAAGCAGAGGCATCGGTGGGTGATAGATAATATTTGGTTTCCGACCGCCCACTTGTGTCCCGTAGGACCCCGAGTACTTGATACCTGTTCCTTGATTTATCGCGCTATCCACATACGGGGAATTATGGGCCCCCCTGAGCCAGAGCTTGATTCATTCTTATTTCTTGGGGCCACAAACTAGTTTGAGGTTTTATTTACTATCCCGTACTTATGCCATGCTACTGCTTTATTTACGATTATGCGAGGAGCACACTGTACTGTTTAGGATCGGGACACGTTTTCGCGGTGTCGACAAGCTCAGTTTTGGGTTCCCAGTCGTTCACATCCGTCCACCCAAACCTCGGGTCCGTCTCGGAGCTAGCTTACTTCGTTGTGGGTGTACTCCAAGGGGTGGCCCCCTGAAATATTTATGAATCCTGTGATTGCTTTGTCGTGAAAGCCTCGTTGGGTTTTGATTTGGTTTTTCCGAGGTCGATCGTGTGTGTGTTGCTATTTGTGCACCCCGGCCGGGTAAAACTTTCTGAAAGCCGTGTCCGCGGTTATGGACGACTTGGAGCACAGTATCTCGATCATAGACAACTATAACTAAAGTAGTGCCATAAATTTGACTTTATAATGACTAGTAATCAGCTTCACTATAATGGAATGGCTAAATAAAACTGCCAACAATTGCTTGTTTGAGTTGTCGCTCGCGACCGTTGTACCTGACTAGTAAATATTGCAACTACAACGGAATGGCTAAATAAAAGTACCAACAACTGCTGGGTTTTGGGTCATCTCATGCTAATTGTATCTGATTAGTAAGTGTTGCAACTATAACGGAATGGTTAACTAAAACGGCCCACTGCGTATTATATCAGGACGATTATCTATACCTGACTAGTAATTGCTGCAACGATAACCGAATAAATAAAAATGCCAACTGTGTGAGTTCCTCGGTTGACCTCCTCGATCGGTGTTGAGGGGGAAACGCCAGGATGGGTTTGATTGGTGGTAGTATCAGGTTGGTTCCGAATAGGTCTTTCTTACCCCTCTCTGATTGCCGCCAATTGAATCGAGTCTCTATAGGGTGTTTAGTGCATGCTGCCGCTGCCGCTCAGTCCACCATACCTATGTAGGCGAGGACCGCCGAATTCTAGTCTCGCCGTATACTGGCCTCAGTACTGACGCTCCTCTTTTTCCTTTGCCCTTTGTCGGCACCCCTTTTGTTTCAGCAGGTTTTGAGATCGACGTTGTTACCCTTCCGGTTTGGCCTGGGCAGGGTTATGGACGCCATTGATTATTCTTCAGGGCTCTTAGCCCCATTTGCATCGTGTCCGTAGTCGGACGCTCTATCATTTTCAAGGTGATTTGGATCTTTGTATATTATATATGTATTCTTGACTCATGGAGTCGTGTTGTATATATATCTGTTCTGTGGGTCCCATCGAGGACTGTTGTGTAATGTTATTACTTCGTTTTCCACCCGCACGAAAGTGCCTGGTGGGCACCTTTGAATCGTTTCTATGCGGGTTTGGCGGGTTTCGCTAAAACTTGCATAGGGCCGATTCTGAGGGTGTTACAGGCTCGCCCCGCCGGTCGCCGCCAGGGCCCTGCCGCCACCCTCCGGCTCGCCGTCCCCGCGAGTGCGCCTCGCCGCCGTCCTCAAGATCTCCCTCCCACCGCCCTCTCCTCCAGCGCGCTCCGGCCGCGCCGCCGTGGGACCCCGCCGGCCGCCTGCGAGCCTCCCCGCCGGCCTCCTCTCCCTCTGGTCGCCGCCACCTCCTGACCTTGCCGCGCCGGCCCCGGCCTCGTCCTCCACCGCCCGTGAGCCCGTGGCCCGGCCAGGCCACGCCTCCTCCCCTCCACCGGCCTCGCCTGCCTCGCTCTCAGCCGCCTCCGGCGCAGCCGCCGACGTCGGCCTCTAGCCGCCGCCGCAGCTGGCCTCGCCGTCGCCATCCTACCATGGCGCCGCCGGCATCCGCCAACGCCCCTGCCATCCTCTGCGCCGTCACGTCGACATCGCCAGCCTCCTGTTGCTTTCCGTCAAACAAGGCGTTCTTTGCCATCTCAGACCGTCACAGAACGGCATGAACTTCCCTCGGACACCAAGATCTACCTCTAGGACCCAAAGACCGTGATGAAGTTGAACCAAGATCCCCATCGGACGAGAACCGCCGTGGTACCACATGAAGACTGTACCAAATTCGACCTGAGCCCGACACCGACCAAACATGGACGACAAGCACTCCATCCGGGAACCCAAAGGCGATGGTGCAAAAACCTCAAGGTCTTCTTCACGGATACGACAAGTACTTCCTCGAGGATGCCAAGTTCTTTGTCCCGAACGCCAAGACCGACCCGATACGTGGACCCGACAAGATCTTCTCGACGACAAGATCGACACCGACGCAGAGCGCCCATTCCTTCTTCCCGGAACGCCAAGCTCGTCATCTTGTATCCGACCTTCGAAGGCCGATCCCGTCGAACCCTGAACCCTGAGACCGAACCCCGAACCCCGGAACCCAAGATCTTCCGAGCCCAGATGTGTGACCCTTTATCCGATACCCCTATTTTTATAATATGATATTGATCACCTGTCGCATATTAAATTGATCATGCATGCATATTTGTGTGGGTTTGGGGGCCTTATGTCGATTCACCATATAATTAAATATGGGGCCCATATGCGGACAAATCTAGTCTCATATTGGTTCCATTTAAATTTGTGTAGCGAACCGGTACTGTCATCGGCCATGTTAAAACAACATTTAAATTGCGGGTTATCTAAACAACATGAACCACCTAATTAATTGTCGGGACCCCGGTTCCACTTAATATTGCCTAGACGCATCGCACCTTTGCCATGTCATACATCATACATGCATCATGCCCGATCTTTTGTCGTAGTATTAAATAGTGCATCCGGTGTTTCTTCTAGTGTTTTGCTTCTTCGCGGATAAGGCCGTTGAGTTGATGCGAGTGATGACCCGATCTTCGGATGAACCTTCGGCAATGTTTTCAGGCGAGCATCTCCCCCTTTCTACCTATCTTACTTTTATAGTATTTATTCCCTCCTGTTGATCTATTGCTATCTGTGTTGCGTTGCTCTAGTTTTCGTACCCGTGATATCCCTTGCCGCCTTATATTGCCTTGGACACCTCCTATTACCTGTTGTTTGGTAGATAGTTGGACCTGCGCGTCGTAGTCGCTTGCTCAAGTGCTGTTGCGTGTCGTCAAGTACCACAGTTGTTGGAGTATTGTCGTGTGTTTATTGTTGGAGTTGATCAAGACTTTAATTACTGTTTAACAACTAAAATTGAAGTATGTAAGCAGAGGCACAGGTGGGCAATAGATGTTATTTGGTTGTTAACCGTCCACTTGTGTCCCGTAGGACCCCGAGTACTTGATACCTGTTCCTTGAATATTCGCGCTATCCACATCCGGGAGGATTATGGGCCCCCCCTGAGCCAGAGCTTGATTCATTCTTATTTCTTGGGGCCACAAACTAGTTTGAGGTTTTATTTACTATCCTGTACTTATGCCATGCTTTACTGCTTTATTTACGATTGTGCGAGGAGCACCTGTACTGTTTAGGTAAGCGGAGTGTTTTCGCGGTATCGACAAGCCTAGTCACATTTTCGGGTTCCCAGTCGTTTACAGCCACTGACGCAAACCTTGAGTCCGTCTCGAAGTCAGCTAACTTCGTTGCGGGTAGCTTAATGGGGTGGCCCCCTGAAATATTTCTGAATCTTGTGATTGCTTTGTCGTGAAGGCCTCGTTGGGTTTTGTTTTGGTTTTTCCGAGGTTGATCGAGTGTGTGTTGCTATTTGTGCACCCCTGCAGGGTAAAACTTTCTGAAAGCCGTGTCCGCGGTTATGGACGACTTGGAGCACAGTATCTCGATCATAGACAACTATAACTAAAGTAGTGCTATAAATTTGACTTTATAATGACTAGTAATCAGTTTCACTATAATGGAATGGCTAAATAAAACTGCCAACAATTGCTTGTTTGAGTTGTCGCTTGCGACCATTGTATCTAACTAGTAAGTACTGCAACTATAACGGAATGGCTAAATAAAAGTACCAACAACTGCTGGGTTTTGGGAATATCTCATGCTAATTGTATTTGACTAGTAAGTGTCGCAACTACAATGGAATGGTTAACTAAAACTGCCCACTGCTTATCTTATCAGGACGATTATCTATACTTGACTAGTAATTGCTGCAACGATAACTGAATAAATAAAACTGCCAACTGTGTGAGTTCCTCGGTTGACTTCCTCGTTTGGTCTCGAGGGGGAAATACCAGGATGGGTATGCTTGGTGATAGTATCAGGTTGTTTCTGAATAGGTCTTTCTTATCTCTCTCTGATAGCTGACCGTTGTATCGAGTCTCTATAGGTTGTTTAGTGCTTGCTGCCGCTGCCGCTTCAGTCCACCATACCTATGTAGGCGAGGACCTCCGAATTCTAGCATCGTCGTGTACTGGCCTCAGTACTGACGCTCCTCTTTTTCCTTTGCCCTTGGTCGGCACCCCTTTTGTTTTAGCAGGTTTTGAGGTCGACGTCGTTAGCAGGGTTACCCTTCCGGCTTGGCCTGGGCAGGGTTATGGACGCCATTGGTTATTCTTCAGGACTCTTAGCCCCATTTGCATCTTGTCCGTAGTCGGACGCTCTATCATTTTCAAGGTGATTTGGATCTTTGTATATTATATCTGTATTCTTGACTCTTTGAGTCACTGCTGTATATATATATATCTGTTCTGTGGGTCCCATCGAGGACTGTTGTGTAATGTTATTACTTCGTTTTCCACCCGCACGAAAGTGCCTGGTGGGCACCTTTGAATCGTTTCTATGCGGGTTTGGCGGGAATCGCTAAAACTTGCATAGGGTCGATTCTGAGGGTGTTACAGAGTGGTATCAGAGCTCAGCAGTTGCGATACCCCACAAGTCCAGCCTGTAGGATAACCTAGATAACGGCCGAGGTAGAGTGTCAAAACTATTTTGCAAAATCGGTTGGATAGTTCTGATTAGGTCTGATTTTACTCCTTACCCCTTTGCTATTCCTCTCTTACCTCTACGTGTTTTGAATCCGCTCTCTTCTCTCTCTCTTCGAGTCCAGGATTTCTCGTGGTTGGGTTCCGTCGTACCTTCAGGGTTTCGCTTCCTCCTTTGGTAACGGTGTTGCTACATCTGGTCTTCAAGCTATCCGAGGAATCCTTCGTCTGGTGGACTTCTCTTTGTTCCTTCTTGTGCCTTCCGGTGTTTTCCGACGAGACGACATCATCGACGCCAGATCCGATGCAGAGTCTGCATCACTCCTTTGTTCCGAACCTCGCTTGTCAAGATCTTCAGTCTGAATTCCGAGAGTTGGTTGCACAATCCGCCTATTCGTGTGCAGAGTAATGCTTTGGGTGTGCGATGGACTGATCACCATCCGACTACTCTTAGAATTCGCTCTTGTACATCGAATCAGTGGATCCGGCAATTTTACTCCGTCCACGGAAGCTAGAGGTGGCTTTATTTGTTGATACCTCTACCTTCGAACTTTTGTTCCCGGAGTGTTCTCTCGACGATCACGGACAACGACCTCTTGTTAGTGGTGTCGCGGGGATCTACACGAAGCGAGAAGATTCAGATCGCCGCCCTTCTTCCCGGTACCATGAGGCGGATCTGGAGGGCGAGATCCATTGTTAGTGGTGTCGAATTGTGGCATCCCGCAAAACCACTACTAGAAAATCGCGTTGTTTTGTGCATTGCATCGTCATCATCATGCATTTGTATGTCGGAAACTATTTTCAATAAGCCTATTTTGTTTTCTAAAAATACCTCTTCTCTTATTTCAAAACAAGTCTTATAATTATCTGTTAAATTAATTGCCTAAAAATTATTTGCTAAAAATATTTCAAACAAAACCAAACAAATCAATATCCTACGAATAATCAACCTAAAACCTAAACCCTTTTCTACCTAAACCTAATCTAGCCACCAACCGCAGCTTGCCACCTCACCGTCCCTCCACCTCACCCTCGGCCCAGCCACCTCACCAATCTACACCCCATCCCCTCTCTCTCTCTTCCTCACAGCCCACCCCACCCCCACTTCCTCTCTCACCCGCCTGCTTCCCCCCTCTCCCTTACACCCTGGTCCCACCGTCCCTGTCCCTACCTGTCACTCAGCAAACACACACACGCAAACACCACACCCACCGCCCCAGCCCTGTCTCTTTTCCCCTGGACCCGGTCCCCCTGGCCCACCCTGGACCCGTCCACCAACCGCCCCAGGCCCACCTCTCTCCCTCACCCCTCTCCCTGGAAACCGGGCCCCACCCCGCGGGTCCCACCTGCCGCTCCCCTGTCCCCGTCCCTCGCCCCCCTTCCTCCTGCCCCGCTCCTCCTCCCCATCGCTCCCGACGCGTCCCCTCCCCTCGCGGCCACCTCCTCCGGCCAAGCTCGATCTCCCGCCGCCGCTGCGGTGCTCGCTCCCATCGACCTCCGCCTGCGACTCCGGCCTCTCCTCACCGCCGCCTCGCCGGAACCGCGTCGACCGCCTCTCCCCGAGCACGCCCGCGGACGCCCTCCCCGCCGCCCAAGCGCCGTCGCCTCCCCCTGCTTCCCTCCTCCCGCCGCTCGGGCTCGCCCCGCCGGTCGCCGCCAGGGCCCTGCCGCCACCCTCCGGCTCGCCGTCCCCACGAGTGCGCCTCGCCGCCGTACTCAAGATCTCCCTCCCGCCGCCCTCTCCTCCAGCGTGCTCCGGCCGCGCCGAGGCGGGACCCCGCCGGCCGCCTGCGAGCCTCCCTGCCGGCCTCCTCTCCCTCTGGTCGCCGCCACCTCCTGACCTCGCAGCGCCGGCCCCGGCCTCGTCCTCCACCATCCGCGAGCCCGTGGCCCGGCCAGGCCACGCCTCCTCCCCTCCACCGGCCTCGCCCGCCTCGCTCTCAGCCGCCTCCGGCGCAGCCGCCGACGTCGGCCTCTAGCCGCCGCCGCCGCTGGCCTCGCCGTCGCCATCCTGCCATGGCGCCGCCGGCATCCGCCAACGCCCCTGCCGTCCTCTGCGCCGTCACATCGACATCGCCAGCCTCCTGTTGCTTTCCGTCAAACAAGGCGTTCTTTGCCATCTCAGACCGTCACGGAACAGCATGAACTTCCCTCGGACACCCAGATCTACCTCTCGGACCCAAAGACCGTGATGAAGTTGAACCAAGATCCCCATCGGACGAGAACCGCCGTGGTACCACATGAAGACTGTACCAACTTCGACCTGAGCCCGACACCGACCAAAGATGGACGACAAGTGATGGGGATACACCTACTGGGGTATACTCAGCGGGACGTTTCCGACTGGCCCAAGGACTGGCGAGTGGGCCTGCCGAACGGCGAGTGGATCAAAGCCCAGCAAGGTACCAGGCGACTGGAAGTTGAAGGCCCAGGCGAGTAGATAGGCCCAGTCGGTCTAGGTTAAACGATTGCCAAAGTTGTAACCGAATCGGTTGAGATATGTAAACCCTAGGGGAGGTGAGCCTATATAAACCTCCCTAAGGGGTGAGTAGAGACACGTTCCCTCATACACCCAAGCAACTCGCCGCCTAGTCGCCGAGTTCGCCCATTGTAAACACCTCCATAATACAATCTAGCAGGAGTAGGTCTTTACCCTCCGGGGGGCCGAACCTGGGTAAAACCCTGTGTCTTTGCCCTCATCTCGCACCGCAGATGGCTGGCCGCCCTTGCCCCTCGTTCTACTACTCGCTGCCGATTGCAGCATCTGTCGTGGCCATTCCCACGACAGTGGCGCCCACCGTGGGGCCTGGCCGGTCTGGCCGGTGTTCTGCGGCGAGATCCAATCTGCCCATCAACGAGACGGTCGCCACCGGCCGTATGATAGCGATCGGCGAGATGCTCCAGATCTTGCCGAGCAGCTACGTCCCGGCGGCGCGACCCGTCACGCACAGCGTAATCCTGCCAATCGGCACGATCAGCCTCTTCGTCGGCCTCACCGACATCATCACCTCGGAGGACTCGGCTCGCATCCGCGAGTCGCCACCACGCGATCGGCTCTCTGAGAGCCAGGTTCGCGCGATCCATCGCCTCACCTCCGAGTACAACTCGGCCCACAGCAACGTGGCCGGGAACTCAGCGGCCGCAGAAGATGCGGCCCTCACCGACGACGCCGACTCGGCGACCCCGGCGTCACTCGCCGGATCCATCACCGCGGCCTCGTCCGCGGGCTCCATCGCTCAGGTCTCCAACGCGGGAGATTTCGAGGACCCCTCCATCCTCGGGATCTTCGACTTCGACTCCGGGTCGGAAAACTCCGCCGACCTCCACGACGGAACCGGTCGCCATGCCGCGACCTACATGGCCACCGGCGCCGATCCGCCGGAGGATCCTTTCTCCACCCCAATCCCTCCCAACGCCACGGCAACGGAGGTCGAGGAACTCCGCCTGAAATTGGCGGAGGCAGTACGCAAGGAGCAGGCCGAGCGCGAAAAATTTCGCCTCGAGCAAGTGACAGCGCAGGAACTGTCACGCTACCACCAGCAGCGGATCAGGTCACGCCTGAACCCCACCGTTCAGGGGCGCGCCCTGAACTTCGACGACGAGAACGACCCGGCTCGCATAGCCGAGCGCGCGATCTGCGAGAACGCGCCACCAGGAGGAAGCGCTCGGCCCCCGCCAGGATCAACGGCGATGGGCGCCCCACCACCACCCAACCGCACCCCTCCCAGGGACCAGCCGCGGATAGTCGTCTCCTCACGGGAGCGAGACGCGAACGGCCTCCCGCTGTTCTCCACCCCGATGGACAACCTCATGGCAGGCCGAGCAGCAGCCGATAGCATCACGGCCACCGGCGACGGCGCCTTACAAATCCAGTACGTCAAGGCCCTGCTCGCAAAGGCCGTGGAGCAGCAAAGAGCGGGCGCCGACTCGCAAGGGCGAGTATACTCACGCTCCTCAGGAAGCAGGGCGGCCTCAAGCGGCCGCCCAGCGGCGGCAAACACCCTCAATTGCCCGCCACCAGAGCCACTGCAGCTCCAACGCCGACCCACGAACGCGGCACTCTCCACCAACGATCCCAGGCCGGCGACCAACTTCGTCGCCGCTAACGGAGAACCCATCGACGCCCGCACTCACATCATCAACAACCAAAACTGGCGCGCACGCCAGCCCGACGACTTGCGGCACACCCTAGCTAATCGCCGCGATGGCGAGCCTATGGGGTCGCTCAGTCGACTAGGGCCTAAGTGCTTCGGACCAATGATCCGAGGCGAAAAGTACCCGCCAAACTTCAAGGCGCCAAAGGAGATAGAAAAGTACGACTCCTCGTACGACCCCGCAGTCTGGCTTGACACATACCTCATGGCAATGGGGATCGCGGGTCACACTGACCTACTCGCCGCCCGTTACCTCCCACTGATGATGGAGGGGATGTGCAGGCAATGGATCAACACGCTCCCCCAGGACAGTATCGACTCCTGGGAGGAAATGCGAGACGCCTTCGTCAGGCACTTCGAGTGCTCCTACACCCGCGCCACCACCATCGAGGACCTGGAACGATGCGTCCAGGGACCCCGCGAGTCGACCCGCAACTGGGTCCAACGGTGGCAAGAGCTCTGGTACAACGCGGTCGGCATCCACCCGGGCACCGCGATCCATTGCTTCAAGACCTCGTGCCGCTACGAGCCTCTAGTCGCCAAGCTCAAGCGACACGCCCGCACACTCGACAACATCCCCGACCTCCTCGAGATCGCCAAACGGTACGCCGAGGAGGACCCCAACCAAGAAATCGACGACGAGTCAGGAGGGCAACGCCGCACGGGCGGCAACGACGGCGGACGCCGAACCGACCTACGCTACAGCGGCACCCGCCTCACAGGCAAGCGCCGCAACGACGGGCGAGTCGACTTCGTCGCCAACGCTGGGCACGCACAACGCGAGCCCAAGAGCTACCGCCGCGACGGAGGGCAACGACGCGATGGCGGGAACTACAAGAACAAGCCAAGGTTCGATCCCGCGGCCCTCCTTAACCAACCATGTGCGTTTCACAGCAGGGAAGGAAAGCCCGCCACGCACACCACCGCCGACTGCCACACCCCCAGGGAAATCGAGAAGGCACGGCACGCGCGGGAGGACACCGACAACGACCCGCCAAATGGCGGAAAATTCGGCAAAGTAGCCGGCTCGCTCCACACCTTCACAGGCTTCAACACGAAGCGCGAGAAGAAGGTCATCGCCCGCGTCGTCGCCGTCAACGCGGTGGCCCAAACAGACGTCCCCCAGTTCCTCAACTGGTCGGAACAGCCCATCACCTGGAGCCGGCAAGACCACTCGCCACGCATCGAGTACCCAGGACGAGTCGCCTTGGTGGTCAAGCCCAAGGTTGGCGACTACTGGCTCCCCAAGACACTGATGGACGGCGGCAGCTCCATCAACATCCTCTACCTCGACACCTTCAGGCGGTTGCGGCTCCCGCAGTCGATGATCGAGACAACCCACACCACGTTCCACGGCATCGTCCCCGGTCGGAAGGCGTACCCGATCGGCAAGGTCACGCTACCCGTCACCTTCGGTACTCCGGCAAACTTCCGCACCGAGCGGATCGTCTTCGAGCTGGTGCCCTTCGACAGCCCTTACCACTGCGTCCTGGGGCGCCAGGCGTTCGCCAAATTCATGGCAGCGCCCCACTACGCGTACAACGCGATGAAGCTCCCCGGGCCGTGCGGCGTCATCACCATCAATGGCGACCCCGACATGGCCGCCGAATGCGAGGCCAAAGGAGCCGAACTCGCCGACGCCGTCATCGCGGCCGAAGCTAATCACGCCGACGAGCTTGCCAAATACGCGAGCGGGGTCAACAATGACGACCCCACAATACTCAAGAAGCCCAACTCAGAGGGCACAAACACCTCAACCTTTGAGGCCACGACGCACACCCGCACCGTCGAGCTGGTCCCAGGCGACCCCAGCCAGACGGTGACGATCGGGACAGGCATGAGCCCAGCATAGGAAGGCGCGCTCATCGAGTTCCTTCGTGAGAATAGGGACATCTTCGCATGGAAACCCTCCGACATGCCTGGTGTCCCTAGGGAGCTCGCTGAGCACAAACTAAACGCTGACCCCAAAGTGCGACCCGTCAAGCAGTCGCTACGGCCCTTCAATGAAGAGCGCCGTCGAGCAATCGCCGAGGAAGTGCAGCGCCTGCTCGCTGCCGGCTTCATCCGACCAATCAAATACTCCAAGTGGCTGGCAAACCCAGTCCTGGTCGAGAAGAAAAACGGGACCTGGAGAATGTGTATCGACTACACAAACCTGAACAGCGCCTGCCCAAAGGAGCAGTTCGTCCTCCCGCGGATCGATCAGATAATCGATTCAACCGCGGGTTCGGAGTCGCTGTGTTTCCTCGACGCCTACTCCGGGTACAACCAGATCAAAATGGCCGTCGAGGATGAGGAAAAGACGGCGTTCATCACGCCATTCGGAGCCTTCTGCTACACCGCCATGACCTTCGGCCTCAAGAACGCCGGGGCAACCTACCAGCGGTGCATGCAAGAATGCCTAGCGATCCAAATTGGCCGCAACATCCACGTCTACATCGACGACGTGGTCGTGAAATCCGCTCGCCAAGGCGACCTACTCGCCGACCTAGCAGAGACCTTCGCCAATCTGCGGAGGTACAAGATAAAGCTCAACCCAGGCAAGTGCACCTTCGGTGTACCCGCCGGGCAACTACTGGGGTACGTCGTCTCCAAACGAGGGATCGAGGCAAACCCAACGAAGATCGACACGATCGCCCGGCTCGGCAAACCAGAGTGCCTGCGCGACGTCCAGAAGCTGGCCGGGCGTGTAGCGGCCCTCAGTCGCTTCATCCCCCGCCTGGGCGAAAAGGCGATGCCCCTATACCGCCTGATGCGCAAGAATCCCACCTTCCAGTGGGACAAGGAGGCGGACGACGCGCTCCGCGACCTTAAAAAGGTGCTACTTGCCGCACCACTACTCGCCGCACCCGCTGACAAAGAGCCCATGCTGGTTTACGTTGCGGCGTCCGAGCGCGTCGTCAGTGCCGTAATGGTTGTCGAACGACCAGAGGAAGGAAAGGAGCGCCCGGTCCAGCGGCCGGTGTACTACATCAGCGAGGTCCTCACCGAGTCGCGCCAGCGATACCCGCAGTACCAGAAGCTAGTATACGCGGTCTTCAGGGCTCAGCGGCGCCTGCCGCACTACTTTCAGGAGCACCCGATCACGGTCGTCTCCTCAGCACCACTACAAGACATCATCCGCAATCGCGAGGCGACCGGGCGGGTCGCCAAGTGGGCCGTCGAGATCGGCGTCCACAACATTAAATACGAGCCACGAAGGGCGATTAAATCCCAGGCACTGGCAGACTTCATCGCCGACTGGGAGGAGGCCCAGCAGCCAGAAAAGCCGCCGTACCTCCATTACTGGAACCTGCACTTCGACGGGTCCAAGAACGCGGACGGTGCAGGCGCGGGGATAGTGTTGACTTCACCAAAGGGCGACAAGCTCCGCTACATCCTCCGCCTCGAATTCACGCCCTGCACCAACAACATGGCTGAATACGAGGCCCTACTCCACGGCATGCGAGCCGCAAAGGAGATGAGCGTCAATCGCCTTCGATGCTACGGAGACTCCGACCTCGTTGCGGGACAAGTCGCCGGCACCTGCGACGCCATCTCCCCTACCATGGCGGCGTACCGCCAAGAGGTGGACAAGTTGGGCGGCCACTTCACCGGTTAATCTGTCGAGTGGATCGACAGGCGAAAAAACGAGGAGGCCGACGCCCTCTCTCGCATCGGGTCGGCTCGACTCGCACCACCCGCCGGCGTGTTCCTCGACACAATCTCCAAACCATCAGTCTCTCCCCCGAGGGAGATCGACATCGGAGTCCCACTCCAACCAGAGGCAGCCTTGGTCGCACTCATCACCGAGCCAGACGACTGGACCAAGCCCTACATCGCCTACCTGGAGACCGGCACCCTGCCCGCAGACGAGACAAGCGCTCGAATGATTGCTCGCCGATGCAAGTCTTACACCATCATCAACGGCGAGCTACACAAGCGTAGCGTCACCGGCGTGTTCCAACGTTGCGTCCAACCGGCTGAAGGACGCAAAATCCTACACGACATCCACTCAGGCGACTGCGGCCACCACGCTGCCGCGCGCTCCCTGGTCGCCAAGGCTATGCGACACGGCTTCTACTGGCCCACCGCACACGCCGACGCTGTCGATATCGTCCAGCGATGCGCCGGGTGCCAGAAGTACGCCAACCAGACGCACGTTCCAAGTTCGGCGCTCAAAACAATCCCCATCACCTGGCCATTCGCCGTGTGGGGCATGGACATGGTAGGCCCCTTCAAGAAGGCCCCCTCTGGTTACACCCACCTGCTGGTCGCCGTTGACAAATTCACGAAGTGGGTGGAGGCCAAGCCAGTCCGGAAATGCGACGGGAAGACCGCCACTAAGTTCCTACGCGAGCTCATATACCGCTACGGGTTCCCCAACAGCATCATCACGGACAACGGCACAAACTTCGCCAAGGGAGCAATGGCCGAATTCTGCGAAGAGCACCACATCCGGCTCGACCTCGCGTCAGTCGCACACCCGGAATCCAACGGCTAGGCGGAACGAGCCAACCAAAGCATCCTCCACGGCCTGAAGCCGCGACTCCAAGTACCACTCGAGCGTACCGCCGGATGCTGGGTCGAAGAGCTACCTTCCGTCATCTGGGGAATCCGCACCTCGGTCAACAGGTCGACGGGATTCACTCCCTTCTTCATGGTCTACGGCGCCGAAGCAGTCATGCCCACCGACCTCGAACACGACTCACCACGGGTCGTCCACTATACGGAAGCCGCAAACGAGCTGGCCCGCCAAGATGGGCTCGACCAACTCGACGAAGCACGCGACCTTGCCCGATCGCGCACCGCCATTTATCAGCAAGGGCTCCGCCGCTACCACAGCCGACGGGTGAAAACCCGCACCTTCCAGGAAGGCGACCTGGTGTTACGCCTCATCCAGGACAAGAAGGGCATGCACAAGCTCTCCCCTCCGTGGGAAGGCCCGTTCGCCATCGGGCGCGTACTCGGCAACGACGCCTACTACCTCATCAACGTCCGCGGGGACGGCGAACTCGACGTCAAGCGGCCATGGAATGTAAATCTCCTCCGGAAGTTCTATTCCTAGAACCCCACATATGTACTCTCCAGTCGCTATGAAATAAAAGAAACGGTTACTGCAAATTTCGTCTACTCTCCATGCCTTGTGCCACTCGCACTCGTAATAAACAGCGTCATGCTAAAATACAGAAGTCAACCTTTGGTACAGCGACCGGCACGGCTAAGTAGTGCGATGTAAGAGCACTGAGTCATTTCAGGTCTTGCGTCGTCCACGAAAAACGCCAATCCGGGGCCCCATTGGAGTCGCCTAGCTCGACTGGTTTTGCGAACCAAGACAACTGTCCTCGCTTCCCACAGCGACCTTGGTCCTCCGCATCCTCGGTGTAGCGACTCGAACGGCTAAGTACCACGCTCGGGGACTGAATACCAGTTCGTCGCGATCGGTCAGGGAAAACGCCAAGTAAGAGAGCATGCCCAGGACTCGCCACGCGACTGACCCACCGGGCCAGGCAGGAGTGACGCGCTCACACCAACGCGCTCAGTCCTCAACCACCCTCGAGTCGCGCCTTGAACTACCAAGTACCACGCTCGGGGACTCGGCCACCCGGCCCCGTTCGCGTACGGGAAAACGGTAAAGTACAGAGCACTCAAGGGAGTCTCCTTGCGACTGGCTCTCCGAGCTCGGGCGAGTCGACTAAACTAACAAAACACATGATAACAACAAACATCATATACGAGGTGAACCCCACAAAAGAGCGGACGCGCTCGGGGACTCATCCAACATCAATCCAAAACACACAAACAAATAGCAAAATAAACACAACGTTCCATTCAATCGCACATTGCATTGTCTTACATTACAAATTATGCCTGCTCGGCAGAACTGCTGCTAACATATCTAGGCACACTACACTATTCTGCAGGCTTCGACGACGACGCACCAGAATCCCGGCGCCTACGGATGAACGCGGTGTACGGGTTCGACGGATACGTCGTCAGCTCACCCGCCATCGCCGCGCGGAAAGGTTGTTCAACCTTGAAGTCACGGTGCGGCGGCTCGGGGTCGTTTGGCGCGACGACCGTTTCCTGGTAGGGGAGGAGGTCGCCCATCGCCCAGACGCGCTCCGAGTACGCGGCGGCACGTTCTTGCAATGTCAGAACCTCGGACAGATCCACCGCGCCAGTCGATGAAGGGTACCCACTCGTCACATCGTCGAGGTCGAAGTCCTCGGGGAAGTGGGCGAGCCCAAGGCTCAGTGCTGTCGACGCTCCACGCCGAAACGCCGACCGCGTCATGAACTCTACGACCGCGGGCGCCTTTTCCAAGTACTCCCATACCTCCACGAGGTCACTGGGAATAACCTCCGTAGGCGACATCTCTTGAAGGTAGGCACGGATGCACGTCGCCGACAGCGCGCCGAGTCGACGAGCATGCTTACGCACTCCCTCGCGCCAAGAGAGCTCGCTTCTTCTTGGCTACCAATAACACGACCTGCGAGAAGGAGACAATTATGAGTACCATGGAAACCACAAACAATACAACCGAAAGACAGGAAAGACGCACTCACCAAGCAACGGGCGGGCGAGTCCCGTGATGAAGCTCTGAAGCGACGTATGATCGTCCTGAAGCCCAACAATGAGGGCTTCCGACACCTTTCGGTCTTCCTCCGCGGCCGCAATGGCGGCCTTAGCTCGCCCGTTCGCCGAGCTTGCTTCTTCTTTTGCCTCCCGCAGTTCGCGCTCGAGGTCGGCGATCCTCTGCTCAGCAGCGCCTAACGCAGACCGCACCGCCACCAGCTCACCAGCAGGGACAAGCTCCTGGCGAGCCATCTCCGCCTGCGCGGCAACAGCCTGAAGCTCCTTGTTTCCTTCTTGGATAGTGGCCAGCTCCTTCTCAGCACGCTGCTTCGCAGCCAATCGCTCTGCCGACTCCAGCTGCAGACCCTGTACATCTTCAAAGTCAGCACACATGAAAATTACTCAGTGCCCACCCGCTAAAATTTAGCGAGTGCGCACTCGGGGACTGGCGACCACGAAAATTCCTCAGTGCATACCCGCTAAAATTTAGCGCATACGCACTCGGGGACTGGATTCGAAAGTACAAAACAAGAAACTATAAGAATCAAGCCGCTGCTAAGCACCGACCTGATCCTCGGGGACTGGAGGTACCTGGATGGCCGCACCAAGCATGCCGTGAAGTTGTACCGCGTCCACAGACGCAAGCAGCGCCGGCGTGTGCCCGCGACGTTGGTCGATTTCAGCGTCGGCGGTCCCCGGAGCGAGGCTCGGGGCCGCAGCCCCACTCGCCGTGGCCGCCTTGGTCACGAAGCGGGGGAAGGTAGCAATCGAGGCGCCTGCCCCAAAGGAAGTCGCTCCCTCCGGTCTAGGCAAGGAAACGCCCTCCTTCGTAGACGCGGTTGCTTCCACTGCGGGTCCAGCCGGCGCGGCCGCCGCGTCGTCAGAGACGGCGACGATGTCGTCGCCCTTGGCCTTCTTGCTGCCTTCCGCTGAGGCGGCGACCTCGTCACCTTTCCTCTTGCGGGAAGGGTCCTCCTCGCTAGCGGCAGAGGGTACCTTGGCCACGGTCGGGTGACCCATCTTTTTCACTCCGGTCCTGCACATCGAATCAAATCAATAAAAGACAATCGAAGTACTAAACGAAAATAGAGAAGGCCGAGTGCACTCACTTGGCGACTGGAATGAAACGCAGCCCTGTAAGAAGGCTGGCCGGTTTTTCCAGCTCAGGGCCCAGTCGGCGACTGAGCCCCAGTTCCAGGACGTCGGGGGCCCAGGATACGGACGGCTTCTTTGACGTTGAGGTAGCGGTTGGCGCCTCCGGGACGCCTTCGGCGGAGGCCTCCTCGCGAATTGGAGCTGCCGCGGCCGGAGCCTCCTTGCGGGGCGAGACCGCCGCGCTCGGGACCTCCTTGCGAGGCGAAGTCGCCACAGCCGGAGCCTTCCCTAATACGGGGACCGGCGCGAAGGGCGGAGGCATTGAGGCCAGCGGCACTTCCACGGATGGCGCATCTAGCGCGATTGTCGCCGGGGCTGCGCCGTCACCGGCCGAGCTGTGAGCATCAAAGCTGCTCGTTGAGTGCGGCGGTGAGGCCGCCTTCGGCGGCTTCGTCTTCCTTCTCAGGGGGGCCCTCGCTTCCTTTTCCTTCTTCTTCTTCTTCGCGGGAGTGGCCTGACGGCGCGAGGTGGTCTCTGGGAGTTCGTCGTCGTCGTCATGGCGTTCGAGGCTCCTGCTCGCTTCGATTTCGCGCTGACGTTGCCCGTGGGTCTTTCGGACCAGTGGGGCAATCTCCTCTTCGGACTCGTCCTCGTCGTCCTCGTTACCCTTGGCGGGTGGCGACACACTTGTATCCTGGGCGGATGGCCCGGGGCTCTCGTCGTCAGCGGGTGGTAGCCACCCTTCCACCACTTGGAACAGCTGCGTTAAACACGAAACAGAGTTAGAATTACCGCGACCGCACACGCTGCGACTGCGAACAAGATAAAAAGATTACCGTCGGAGCCGGACGCTTCGCGGTGTAGGGAGGGACCCCAGCCTGCGCATCCGTGTATGCTGCTTGGGTGATCTTCTTTAGCGCTGAGAGGTAGTCCTCCAGCTTCCACTCGTCGAGGCAGGCTTTCGTCGAGTCTCCCCGGCCCGTGTACTGGTACATGTAATGGTCGCGTTGGGCGAGCGGAACGAGCCGCCGCCCAAGCCAACAATTGTACAAGTTCACCGTCTGGAGCCCCTTCTTCTTCAGACCACGGATGGTCTGGAGCATCTCGTCGACGACCATCCGCTGGTCGTCGGGGAGCTTGCCGACCTGGAGATGGCGTGGCTCGGAACGATTGGCCGAGTACCGCGGGATCGTCGCCTCGTCCTCTGGAGTCGCCTCGGTCACGTAGAACCATGACTTTTTCCAGTCGCTCGCTGCCTTGGCCGGCAGCATCAGGTCGAAGAAGGAAGCTTTGGATTTGAGTTGGAAGGTTAAGCCGCCCGCGGCTAGCATTGGGCCGCCCGCCTCCTCGCGGCTGATCCGTCCATGGAACAGATCTTGCCACAAGGGAAAGTAGGGCCGGCAGCCCAAGTAGCACTCGCAGAACGCCACGAAAATGGCGAGCTGCTCGATGCTATGGGGACCCAGATCTGAGGGCTGGATCCCATAGTAGGCGCAGAAACGCCGAAAGAACAAAGATGTGGGAAACCCTAACCCCCGCTCGAGGTGACTGGTGAAACAGACGAACTCTCTCTCTCGCGGGTTTGGGGTCGTTTCTCCGGCTGCGGGGATACGCCAGCAGCCGACCCGCAGGATTCCGGCCTCCTCGAAGGAGGCCAGCTGCGCCCTGGTGCACTTGGATCTACCCCAAGGTTCGGTGGAGAGGGCCATGGCTGAGGATTTGTTTGGAGGTCGGAGGATTGCGGGTCGATTGGATCGCGGAATCGAAGGAAGGAAGATGTGCGCACTCGGAAGAAATGGTGGGCGGTTGGCTTTGCGATAGCCTACCATTCCTCTTATATAGCGGGAGTTGCCCGCCAAATTAGGGGGCCGTTACCGCGCGATGATTACGCCAAAAGTTACCGTTGAGTTACCTTAACGGCTAGTTTGACCACGCCCGACGGTCCACCTCCTGCCACTCGGCTCGCTAAGTCACTCGCCGAGACCGCGTCCCGTTGGCTCGACTCGCCCAAGACGCAACTCGGTTCGCCGGATTTATTCTTTCATGCAGGAGCCCGCCGACGATTCGACTGGATGCCAACTTGAAGCCGTATACTCCGACTGCCAGCAGCCACCCACGCCTAATCAACGACGGCCTCGGGGACTACTGATGGGGATACACCTACTGGGGTATACTCAGCGGGACGTTTCCGACTGGCCCAAGGACTGGCGAGTGGGCCTGCCGAACGGCGAGTGGATCAAAGCCCAGCAAGGTACCAGGCGACTGGAAGTTGAAGGCCCAGGCGAGTAGATAGGCCCAGTCGGTCTAGGTTAAACGATTGCCAAAGTTGTAACCGAATCGGTTGAGATATGTAAACCCTAGGGGAGGTGAGCCTATATAAACCTCCCTAAGGGGTGAGTAGAGACACGTTCCCTCATACACCCAAGCAACTCGCCGCCTAGTCGCCGAGTTCGCCCATTGTAAACACCTCCATAATACAATCTAGCAGGAGTAGGTCTTTACCCTCCGGGGGGCCGAACCTGGGTAAAACCCTGTGTCTTTGCCCTCATCTCGCACCGCAGATGGCTGGCCGCCCTTGCCCCTCGTTCTACTACTCGCTGCCGATTGCAGCATCTGCCGTGGCCATTCCCACGACAACAAGCACTCCATCCGGGAACCCAAAGGCGATGGTGCAAAAACCTCAAGGTCTTCTTCACGGATACGACAAGTACTTCCTCGAGGATGCCAAGTTCTTCGTCCCGAACGCCAAGACCGACCCGATACGCGGACCCGACAAGATCGACACCGACGCAGAGCGCCCAGTCCTTCTTCCCGGAACGCCAAGCTCGTCATCTTGTATCCGACCTTCGAAGGCCGATCCCGTCGAACCCTGAACCCTGAGACCGAACCCCGAACCCCGGAACCCAAGATCTTCCGAGCCCAGATGTGTGACCCTTTATCCGATACCCCTATTTTTATAATATGATATTGATCACCTGTCGCATATTAAATTGATCATGCATGCATATTTGTGTGGGTTTGGGGGCCTTATGTCGATTCACCATATAATTAAATATGGGGCCCATATGCGGACAAATCTAGTCTCATATTGGTTCCATTTAAATTTGTGTAGCGAACCGGTACTGTCATCGGCCATGTTAAAACAACATTTAAATTGCGGGTTATCTAAACAACATGAACCACCTAATTAATTGTCGGGACCCCGGTTCCACTTAATATTGCCTAGACGCATCGCACCTTTGCCATGTCATACATCATACATGCATCATGCCCGATCTTTTATCGTAGTATTAAATAGTGCATCCGGTGTTTCTTCTAGTGTTTTGCTTCTTCGCGGATAAGGCCATTGAGTTGATGCGAGTGACGACCCGATCTTCGGATGAACCTTCGGCAATGTTTTCAGGCGAGCATCTCCCCCTTTCTACCTATCTTACTTTTATAGTATTTATTCCCTCCTGTTGATCTATTGCTATCTGTGTTGCGTTGCTCTAGTTTTCGTACCCGTGATATCCCTTGCCGCCTTATATTGCCTTGGACACCTCCTATTACCTGTTGTTTGGTAGATAGTTGGACCTGCGCGTCGTAGTCACTTGCTCAAGTGATGTTGCGTGTCGTCAAGTACCACAGTTGTTGGAGTATTGTCGTGTGTTTATTGTTGGAGTTGATCAAGACTTTAATTACTGTTTAACAACTAAAATTGAAGTATGTAAGCAGAGGCACAGGTGGGCAATAGATGTTATTTGGTTGTTAACCGTCCACTTGTGTCCCGTAGGACCCCGAGTACTTGATACCTGTTCCTTGAATATTCGCGCTATCCACATCCGGGAGGATTATGGGACCCCCCTGAGCCAGAGCTTGATTCATTC
The DNA here is from genome assembly GCA_910589765.1 of Avena atlantica. Taxonomy (NCBI): domain Eukaryota; kingdom Viridiplantae; phylum Streptophyta; class Magnoliopsida; order Poales; family Poaceae; genus Avena; species Avena atlantica. The sequence continues at coordinate 136,727,020 of OU342739.1, forward strand.
TTATTTCTTGGGGACACAAACTAGTTTGAGGTTTTATGTACTATCCTGTACTTATGCCATGCTTTACTGCTTTATTTACGATTGTGCGAGGAGCACCTGTACTGTTTAGGTAAGCGGAGTGTTTTCGCGGTATCGACAAGCCTAGTCACATTTTCGGGTTCCCAGTCGTTTACAGCCACTGACGCAAACCTTGAGTCCGTCTCGAAGTCAGCTAACTTCGTTGCGGGTAGCTTAATGGGGTGGCCCCCTGAAATATTTCTGAATCTTGTGATTGCTTTGTCGTGAAGGCCTCGTTGGGTTTTGTTTTGGTTTTTCCGAGGTTGATCGAGTGTGTGTTGCTATTTGTGCACCCCTGCAGGGTAAAACTTTCTGAAAGCCGTGTCCGCGGTTATGGACGACTTGGAGCACAGTATCTCGATCATAGACAACTATAACTAAAGTAGTGCTATAAATTTGACTTTATAATGACTAGTAATCAGTTTCACTATAATGGAATGGCTAAATAAAACTGCCAACAATTGCTTGTTTGAGTTGTCGCTTGCGACCATTGTATCTAACTAGTAAGTACTGCAACTATAACGGAATGGCTAAATAAAAGTACCAACAACTGCTGGGTTTTGGGAATATCTCATGCTAATTGTATTTGACTAGTAAGTGTCGCAACTACAATGGAATGGTTAACTAAAACTGCCCACTGCTTATCTTATCAGGACGATTATCTATACTTGACTAGTAATTGCTGCAACGATAACTGAATAAATAAAACTGCCAACTGTGTGAGTTCCTCGGTTGACTTCCTCGTTTGGTCTCGAGGGGGAAATACCAGGATGGGTATGCTTGGTGATAGTATCAGGTTGTTTCCGAATAGGTCTTTATTATCTCTCTCTGATAGACGACCGTTGTATCGAGTCTCTATAGGTTGTTTAGTGCTTGCTGCCGCTGCCGCTTCAGTCCACCATACCTATGTAGGCGAGGACCGCCGAATTCTAGCCTCGCCGTGTACTGGCCTCAGTACTGACGCTCCTCTTTTTCCTTTGCCCTTGGTCGGCACCCCTTTTGTTTTAGCAGGTTTTGAGGTCGACGTCGTTAGCAGGGTTACCCTTCCGGCTTGGCCTGGGCAGGGTTATGGACGCCATTGGTTATTCTTCAGGACTCTTAGCCCCATTTGCATCTTGTCCGTAGTCGGACGCTCTATCATTTTCAAGGTGATTTGGATCTTTGTATATTATATCTGTATTCTTGACTCTTTGAGTCACTTCTGTATATATATATATATCTGTTCTGTGGGTCCCATCGAGGACTGTTGTGTAATGTTATTACTTCGTTTTCCACCCGCACGAAAGTGCCTGGTGGGCACCTTTGAATCATTTCTATGCGGGTTTGGCGGGAATCGCTAAAACTTGCATAGGGTCGATTCTGAGGGTGTTACATAGACCTGTTCCACTGCCTCGGGCGATCTATCCTGCTCCAGAAGGGTCTTGGTGACTGCGAGGTTAAGGAGTGGGGTGGGCATCACCTGCTTGCCTTCGCTGTAAATGTATGGCGTGGCTTGTGCCGGATTCGAGGGATCCCATCCTAGGTTGCACCGTACACCCGGATCGTTGATGACGCCTGCCAGAGCTTTCTTGGCCTTCTGCTGCTACAGCAAAGTCTTGTACTAGGCCTCCATTGCTCTAGCTTTCTCTATGGACTTCTGCGCGTTGACCATATCTCGATCTAGCTTAGCGCCTTGCTCCACGATGGCCTGCGCTTCCTCCAGCAGCTGATGGCGCTTCTCATCAAGCTGGGTCACATTCCGGATATGAGCAACGGTCAGTGGCTCGACGAGGAGATTGTCGTACATTACTCTATCAGCTGGGGTAACTTGGGCTGCTGCAGACGTAGATGATGGAGGCGGTAAGTTTGCGGTGTTGTTGTTGCTCGGGCCGGTGCCGAGTTCCTGCGGCTGCTGTACTGGGTTAGGCGGAGGAGGCATGACCTTTGCGCGATCATCGTCAGCAGCAATAAGTGGCCCCTTCCCCTTTTCCAGCGCTGTAGGCGGAGCTCGTCCGGGTTGATCTTCATCCATCGCCGTCCCAATGGTGACGAACACCCCTCGATACGTGACGACATTGTTGGATTGTTCGTCGTGCGTGTACTCCTCCTCCATCTCCTGCATAGCGGCGTCTAGCTCTTCTGGACTAAAATCTATCTCCTCTGAATCTGCACTGAAGTCAGCATAAAGCACGTCAATGACAGAGTCGGAGGGTGCCATGACTTCCTCGATGATGGGCAGTGGAGGTGCAACAGCAGCGACGATGACTGGAGGTGGCGGTGCGGCTGCGATGATGCCAGCCTGAGGCGATGGTGGCGGTTGCTGAATCGGAGGTTCTCCGTCGATGAGCGCAAGCGCTTTCTGGGCTTCTGCGTCAGCCTCCGTGTAGTTGTTGATGGTGCTCACCATCTGTTCAAGGGTAAGGCGTCCTATTGCCTGCTACCGTCATAAAGAATGTCGGAGAAGCGTGCCACGGTCCAGTCCTTCCACGAAGTGATACAAAGCGTTATCATCAGGGTAGTGGGCCAGATCGGCTCGTATACGGAGCCCCCTGGCCAGGTAATCGTGGGGGTTTTCGCCTTCTCTCTGAACACAGCGCGCCAGATCGAAGATGCACTCCGACGAACTTGGATCTCTGCTGTCCAGACGCACGGGCGAAGCCGGCGGATTTGCAGTGATCTTCCACCTTTATATCCTGCACAGGGGCGGTTTGGGTGGGCCTTGAATTTTTCTGATCTTTGCAGGCTAACTCCGAAGAGAGATCCGACATCGATCCTTCCGTGAACGTATCCTGCCCGTAGGCGGTCCGTGCGGGCCTTGATGCTCCTCCGACTCCCAGGGAACTAGTGCCCGAGTCGGTTTCACCGATGAAGAGGTGGATGTCTCCGATAGGAACGATCGAACACCGCGTAGAGATCCAGAACTCGTCGGGAGGGATGATCGGAACATTGCCGGAGAAGAGAACGCGACCGATGGCTACGGTTTCGCCGATTCCCGAGATGATCTTGGTCCTCACCCGCTGAAGAGCCTGAAGCGCCTCTTGCCCCACGGTGGGCGCCAAATGTCGTGATATTGCCGACGAGTACACCATGGAGGGGTCCTCACAGTGCATGTTTACAAACGTGGGGGAAGGCGAACGGTTGATGGGTACGAGATAACACAGCTTACCCAGGTTCAGATCCCACGATGGTGGCGGAATCCTACTCCTGCTATAAATCACTATAAGGGCAATACGTCGAGTTACAGGGATTGGTTCGCTGTGCGAGGTGACTAGAAAGTCTAAGTTATCATCTGAGATTGTGCGAATCGATGCCCTAAAGGTTCCCATAGGCCCGACTTATATAGTCGTCAGGTCCTAGGGTTACAGGGAAAAGTCCTAGCTGGACAGGTTATAGAGTCCTACACTGTCTATTACTAGTCTTGTGTATCTTGCACTCCTAGGCTCCGGTACGTCGGTGACTCCAACCGTAGCCTTTCTTTATCCGGCATGGGCCTCCCTTCTGGATCCATCTAACTGGGTTGCCCAGCAGGCCATGGGCCATGCTACCAACTGTGGGCCACCCGGGTTATCCGGATAGGAGACATGCTATGAGGATACCCATATAGCATATCCCCAACACGACCAGCGATAAAGTTGCAAAGGTGGACGTCGAAACATCGATCACATCATTCATGCGACTCGTGCTCGATCTTTCAATCATCTCGTGTTCTGAGGCCATGTCTATACATGCTAGGCTCACTAATTCCACCTTATGTGTATAGCTGTGCAACATGTCTTACACCCACCGCATGCGAACGCAGATATGTCTGACACCCGATCGTCATGGCGTGCCTCATAAGGGAGTACTCTCTTGGTGGTGCATACTAAGGGAGAACACGTTCATTTTTATTATGTTTTAAGGATCATCTTATTAATTCTACTATCGAGTATCTAATACTAACGTGCACCAAGATGCATAAACAATAAACATCAAGTAAATGCGATGTGATATGTTCCTTCACACTGTGATATCCATCTTGCGCTTTTGGGTCCGGCGTCAAGATACCGGCGCCTTTGGCTTATAGTCCACCATCATGATGACCGTTATTGCCACCTAGTAACAGAAAATAAACTATTTTACCTTGACTATGACAATATCACACCACAACTCCCGTGCAAAATAAAGTTAGACGTTTATACTTTATCTTTGCAAGTTTTATGTGGCTATTAAGGCTTTCGCGCAAGAACTGTTCTTACCTACGAACTTCAACCACAACTTGAAAAAATATTTGTCTCTACTACACCCCTCTCGGGGCCTTCCGTTGTAAATGGCATACTAACTAATGCGAGAGAGACAGACACCCCCAAAGCCACGTACACTTGTTCAGTCTCGCGAATTAACGCATAGTGTCGGTTGGGGTCCGCTTCATCAAGCATTGATGCGGTATGCGCAGGTACACGTGGGAGGATAACAATTATAAAATTAATGCCGACACGCTACAACTCGTGTGTTCTACCCGTACTAGAAGTACAGCGCATAGATCTAGCTTTGATACCATTGTTGGGGTTCCACAGCAGAAAACAATAATTTTCTATTCTAACAACCCTAATACCAGGATCTATCTATTATTAATATTAGTAACAGGAGAGGATTTTTGTGAACTTACCGAGTTGAAGACCGAAAAGGTTTGTCAATGTTTAGGAGAACATGGGTGATGTAGTCGTGCTGATGCCGACCTCAGGGTCGTTCCGAAGTCCAACGACCCCGACAGATCCAACAACTCCAGGTACAGCAAGTGTAGCACCCTCCAAGGTAATCACACACGTATGGTGCTTGACGATGACTCCGCCTCCTCTGATCCAGCCGAGATCACGGAAGTAGATCTTTTGGATCCAAATCTCGTAGCGCGACGACGCTCCGTGGTGAATAAGACCCCCGTTCGGGCAGTCATTACTTGGGACCACGATCTCGGAAGAGAGAAGGCAGGGAGGGAGAGAGAGAGAGAGGCGATTAGAAGCAATTCCCAAATCTAGGAAGCTTTTATTTATTTTTTGATACGCCGAACTCCATCCTCCACATAGCCTTTTTCATCGCCTTGTGCGAGTGCTTCCTCGGGATCCATCCCCACTGGGGCCTGTGGAATAATTTCTACTTCGTTCATCGCAATGCCACCTATATTGTCGTCCATGATGTCGGAGGTTCGATAATTTCTATGTGCTTAGATGTAGAATACTTTGACTTGAAAACTGCAGACTCTGTCCAAGGTTGGAAAGCAAAGTGGTTCTATATCAAGGACCAGAAAGTCAAAGGTAATAAGTTTAGGTTGGCCCCTTTCGACCCGACGAAAACTTGTCGGAGGCTTGGTTCCTTGGAGGAGCACCCATCAGCCAAATAAATGACAGAGATCAAGCCACTGCTGGCATGAATTGAGAAGCTGCGCACTACTGAATTGTTGGGCCTTCAGATTCTGACATATTTTCTTTGAATTCATATTCAACCACTCCAAGCTCGGCTGGCCGGTATGTGGAACTGTGCTGGTAGGAAAGATCCAATAAGGATTACACCTGAGGATCTCACACTTACGTTTTTGGAGAAGAGGGTGCGCTCATTCACAACACTGAAAAGAAAAGCTCTGTTCACACTGATTGTCGGGTGAAGCCTTTCACCAAGAAACATCTTGTCCCTAAGGTAAAGTTTTTGTTGTGTTTTCATCTATTTAATGCTTATGTTTTTATTTGCATTTTCTTAACTTAAATTTGTTCCTTTGAAATTTGCTCTTGCCAATAGGGCCATGACCACTTATGCTGTCTTCCTCCATTACCCGAAGATAGGGATCTGCCCGATAGCGCCACCATATCAGAGGGATACGCCGAGGCTCCAGGCGTAGTTGAGGAAGACGAGGCTTCAACCCCAGATCCTCCAATGACACTACGTTAGTTCCCTCGGCTCGTTCTGAAGATTTCGAGGTGGTACCTGCTGCTGGAAAGCGAAAGTGCACCGATCCTATTGAAATGGTCGAGGACTTTTATGAGTCAACAGGCTCCAAGCCAAAAAAAATTCAAACCTGCTCCCGCTGCTCTCTGCAAGGGAATATTCTGAATGGCGCAGGACATTAGCTCGTAAGTTACTCGCCCTTTTTCTCTTTGTTTGTATTTTTTATCCAAGAAAATACTCAGTCAATAAAATTTTATTTTACCAGGAGTGGCGAGGATGAGGATGCCTTTACGAAGTCGCCACCTGGTACCGCTGCTCCGTCTCCTCCTCCAAATCCCATGGGCCAACAAACAAGCATAGCCGATCCTTTGGTGTAGTGATAGCCAACAATCCTCTAGATCCCGACATGCAAGATGTAAGTGCCTACTAATTTTATTTTCTTGAAGTACTCCTCTAGTACAACCCCCGAGTGACCTTGTCTTTTTTGGCGCACCCGCTGATGCGTGAGATTGTCGAGATGGACTCTCATTTTATCAAGATCCGCCATGAAGCCGAAGAATCCAAAGATATGTCTTCTGTTACTTTTCACTGGCTTCTTGTACCCGAATATTATATATTATGATACTTTTCCTTGTAACACAGCTACTGCCGCTGAATCCGCGGTCATTCGAGATCAAGCTGTTACTTGAAAACGTTGTTACTTGAAAAAGCTAAATAAGATGTTGCTTCTGAAGCTTAATCACTTCAGAAGAAAACCGAAGTCGCGGCCATGCGGGACAAGGATCTTCGCCTTCACGTAGAAGCTTTTAATTCCTCCTTAACCAGTAAGTTTTGCACTGCATGCATTGTTTATATGCTCATATACCTTTCTACTTCCTCAAAATCCTGAATCATTCCCTTTTTGCAAAAAATCACTGGCCAATCTTTGATCCTGGAACAGGACATTAAATTCGATCCATTATCGGATGCCATTGGTACTTTGGATGCAAATAGTGTGTGTGGGTGCAATCTTTTGATTCACTCCCGCCGCGCTTTCAAGACTCTTCATGCGGAGATTTTACCTAAGAAGGACGTACCCACCAATCTGAACAATTTGGCAGCTATATTCCTTGATAACCCAAACCCATTGACGGGGTACGGTCTGACGCAGGCGAAGAATGACATAGAAATCTCAATGGCGTCGGTGCTAGCTCACAGTGAAAAGATCGATTAAAAGAAGGTTAGCTCTTCTCTTCCAGTCAATGACGCCGACAAATACATTAAGATTAAACCGTATATAAAGAAGGCAAAGAAGTTCTCTCAAATATTACTGTCTATTGGCATGGGACAAGAATTCCCCGGTGCCAAGGCTTCAACCGATACTCCTTCTTATAGTGCTGTTGTTACCTCCAAACCTACAGCGGATGATCCTTCAGCTAGCATCACCGCTTTAGCCAAAAAATCTACTTAGTTGTAGTTTCCGTTTATTCCAAGCTATAAAAGACTTTGTTCTGTACTTATGCTTATCGTATTTTGCCTCCGAAGATAAAATTTTATCCTTATATATATTTCTCCTCCTTTGTTGGTTCATTTGATTGTAGCCAAAGATCTGAATTTTTCGTCTTGCCATATCTCGTTCTAGATAATGTCTGATGATTCCGTCCCTTCAACTGGTCCCTCCATGCCAATTTCATGTGCTACGTCTGCTAAAAATACAATACTCATGTAATCGACCCTCCTTTGTATGCTGAGAAGTTCCAATGCATAAAGCGACTAGAAACTGATATACGAGCTATGCAAGCCGTAGTTGATATCGCCCTGCCAAAAAGCCAAAAAACTTTGGAGCGCGAAGCTTTCCTTTTGGAAGAAATCTCCAGGGTGAGCAAGAAGATGCTCTACAAGTATCCCTCGCAGAGCCCCCGAGTCTTTTTTCACAACACAAAGATTTGACAATGAGATTTTTAACTTACTTAGGCATTCAATTAAATGAAGTGGAAGAAGGACACCGAGTGCGTTCGGATGAATGCATTGCTAGAAGCTTACCGAGGAACTGATGCTGACTTCTGGACTAATCACAAATTGTGTCTTCACACTTGCACTTCTCTGGGATTAGGTGTTTGAGGTGGAGGAGTTTGTAGAATGTTTTCGCCAAGCGCTAGCCATGATTTATAATGCGATGTTTCCTCAAGACGTACAACCTCAAGGCCTGGCCGAACTGATGGCGAAGTTTCAGCAGGGCAAGAGGATTCGCCACTATATCAAGCTTCAATTGGTTGTTGGTGCAAAGTTGGCTTTTGCATGGGTTCATGCTCATTACCACACTTTGGACTTGGATTATATATCCCGACATCTTCTTGGTCCACCAGATGTTGCCTTTACTATGGCTCCTCATTATCAAGCTGCTCGTCGTCCTGCTATTCAGATTCTCCGATTTTTTTGGATGAACACGCAGATTTTTTCCTCAACTTTGAGCTGTAGTTTTTGTATATAGAAGAACTCCTTCATTTAAAATGCAAAAAATATGTATGTAGATTTGTTCAACGTGATTTTGTACTTAGCACCTAAAAGATCTCGTGGCTTTTGGCGTGGATACACATATAAATATGCGACACACAAAATATTATTATTTTTGAGCAAATGAGTACAAGGCGTAACCTAATTACCTGCCAGTACAAATTTACTTGATTAAATGCCTACAAGCTTTGCATGCATGCAGGAAGCTGGCCACGGGCCATGTACATGTATACGCATATATGTGTATGTATAAGTCTGTATCCTAGCCAGCTGGAGCAACGGCCTCGCGTCACAATTGCAGGCCGAGGCGGTTTGCCTCCGCTTGTCAAGGTCGCACCGATCGGGTGTAGCAGTGGATGGATAAAGCAAGCCGTGGGATAAGATAAGCATGCCTTTAGATTGAACCTTAAAATGAGCAACCGTATAACAACTCGGCAACGACGCCCGCGCAGCGCGTCGCTGTTAATTCTCGCTCGACGCTCGTCGTCTATAAAAGGGACTGAGCAGCAACTGAGAAAGGAGGCGAGAGGACACACACATACGTACACATATAGAGAACACACTGACCTGCGGCTGCGGACGTCGACGCGCCGGAAATGAAAAGGGAGGCGGCAGCTGCACGACGCGCCGAGATGCTGTCCACAGCGGCAGCCCGGGAGGCGCGACGGAACGTGCCCGGGGCTTGAAGACCGAGGTCGTCGCCGGCACGGCTCCATCGCCGGTGACTTGACGTCGGACCGGAAGTTATCTCCGGAGGAGGAGCCGATGAAGCTCGACGCTGTCGGCCTCAACACCACTAACTTGGAGTAGTCATCACGACCACGACGCTGAGCATGGGCGTCTTCTTCATCTGGGCCGCCGGAGCTTATAGCGCAGCCATCAACCGGGTCCTCTACGGTCTACCCCGACACCTACCTCTAACTCGTTCCCTTCGGCAATTTCGTGTGCAGATCGATATGCCTACAACCCAAGAACTTGAAGGTGGTTGGAGGACATCGGTAACACGGCGCGTCCGACGGCAACCCGCCGCCGCTCCATGCTGTACATCCAGAAGAGTGGCCGAGCGGCTCGCCAAAGACGCCGCCATGGCAGCTGCCCATACGCAGCCCGCCGGCGACACTGACGGCCATCGACATGGCCGTCGAGACACAAGTCCTCCATTGCCTAACTCCATTTTGAGTTCTGATCAAGTTGAAGGTGCGTGCATGGTGCAGTCTAGCATGCCAGCGCGTTCCAAGAACCAAGCACATCCATGCAGGTATACGTGCGTGTCGCCTCAAAGCACGTGATGAAGGTCTTGGAGTATGCATGGTGACCCCCGCTGCTAACCACGACGCCGGTCGTTGGCGTCTTATTCTTCGACGCGGTGAACCTGGTCTTCATCGAGTTCGTCTTCATCGAGTTCATATTCCATGAGCGCGCTGGTCCTTCACCGATTCAATGTCCAGACTCTCCTTCTTATGCCTGCCAAAGGCTCTACGCTGTTGTCCGCCGCCGACGACGCCGGCGCCGATGGCAAGGGCAGCGGCACGCCGCTCGCGCCAGGAGCTACGTGGGGTGTCATCATCGTCACCGGCACCGTGCTCTTCCCTATGCCTGTTCCACACCGGTGTCGCTGATGCACAGACCATCACCGACACCAAACGGCAGCTCACAACGGAGCGCTCGTGTTCGTCGCTGGCTCCCGAGAACACCCACACCGGTAGTGGTAGATGAAGAGAAGTAAGGCATTTCACCTAGCTAGAAATGCCCACGTATGTACGCATGTGAAGAAGGAGCTATCAAGCCCACGACGATCTAACCCATCATCCAATCAAGGTATCGTGAATAATGATTAGTTTATTACACGTGTGGGTGTTCTACTTTCAGGTGTGAATGGATCGCTGCAAGGACGCCCGTGCATGATTATACAAGATCACTGCCCGAAATGTCCGGAGATCTTCCTCGCCATGGAAGCTACGGAGCCGGCTCCGTCACGCTCGCCGCTAGGACTTCGGTGTCGGCACGTGCGTGCACCAATCACCTTTTGACAGTGTTGTTGCAAGGGACTACATCGACACATGCCGGCGACATCTCCATCAAACACCTCCTTCGGCGCCAGACAACTAACTACATCAACATCGTATCTCACTCCCGGATAAATCACGCGACCACGGCCTCCCAAGCTCCGACGAGCCCAAGTACACCTCTGGCGTCACGAGATCTACATCACCAAAACCATACACCGTCGCTATCAAGCCATACTACTACTCAGCGCTACCCAAGTCTACATCGACTCCTACACCAACACTCTTCTTCAAATCTCGACCTAGCACCGGCGAGGCGAGGCCACTTCACCGACATGTCCTTCTCCGATGAAGCAATTCATTGCTTGCCGGGCACCGACGAGGCGAAGGCAAGCCATCAAGTCCGACACCGACAAGGCGGACACCACCAGGCCAGGCACCGACGAGGCGAAGGCCGCCCACCTGTCTGAGCCGACGAGGCCAGACATCTTCATCATCGGACATCGACAAGCTGGGAAGCACTACTGGTCATCGTCGGGGCGACGGACGTACCGCCACAATCTTCCACTTCATCATCACACCACCAGCTCGAGTGTCTCCCTCCAGCCGCGACAGAGACCCCGACTCCACTTCTTCCGAGGTGCGGTGACAACGGTTGGCGGGCAACCACACCAGCCGACGCGAGACAACGCCTCCGACACCTCTTCTCCCAAAGCTTGTGAGACGACACTCTTGTCTAGGACGGCAGCCGTGAACTCGGTGTCGGACCGAGACGAGGTGTCGACCACATTGGCTGCACCGACTAGTACGTGTGCGTTGGTTTCACACCGACGCCGATCTCCACCAATACTTACTCCCGCGAGGCACACCCTTGCACACCCCGACGAGGCTGCTGGTCATCGAGAAGTCCAAGCTAAGCGGACCCATGCTACTCCAAATTCAACTACAATGACACCGTCAAGACCGACGAGGCATGACGGCAAGGGCGAGTGTGGCCGGAGCAAAGGCCACGCTACCCGCGGCGCGTGTACCGACGAGGACACGGGTACTGTCGTCGCCCACACACACCACCATCACATCATGCATGGAGAACGCGAAGCGAAGACGACGAAGACGACCATTGAAGTAGCTTAATCGGAGGTGGTTCGCGATCTTTAGTCGAGGACGTAATTAATCGGGAGCCTTCCGAGGCCCCGTGAACCAGAACACACATTCGCCCAAGTCATATTGGCCGCGCACGCAGGCCACGGAGCGCATATGTAAAGGGATCATGTAATTTTGTTTCTCCATTGAGAGATTAATAAAAATGCACGTTTCCCTATGTCTTTATTTGTGTACTTAGTACACTGGCACGCCCACATATTTATTTTCCCCTGGCGCGTAGAGAGATAATATCTGTGTCGCGTTTTTATTATTTCTCGTGTCAAACAAATTGGCACGCCCGGTGGGACGTGGTTCTCCTCCCATCTTTACTGCGCAACAATGGTCGTCGAATTCGTCTTCATGCAGTTCTCTATATATCAAGACGAAATCTCGGGCACACCTTTAATTTGCCCTGACATGCAGTTTTCGTCCAAATGATGGCGGCCAGGTTAAGAAGGCGCCGCACTTCACCTCAAAAGCCCGAACTTCTAGGGCTGGGGGCATTTCTTGTGGCAAGGAGGTATACCCTTATTGGCGAAAAAAAATTTTGAGCTTCCTCAACATTGATGAGAAGCCAAATACGTGACTGCAAAATATGTCCGAGGTCTTCACCCAAAGAAGACGAATCTATCGGGACTTCTTCCTCCATCCACGGAAAAACATAATAATCTTGTTTTTATAAAAAAGACGTCAACACACCCATCACAATGGGGCCATCTTCTCCAACCTACTGGGCCCTGCGTGAGGGCAACATGTTGAGTGCAAATCTTCACCAGGCGCAGGTTCTATTTGAAGAGCTATGGCAAATATGGCCTTCACTTTTTTAAAAGAAAAAATTTCACCACGCACATCATATCATTTCACCTCTTTGCATGCTTTGAGGAAAATTCTAAGCATTAATAATGTTTTTTTAATAAATCTGTTTGTGTTTGAAGAATTGGCTACCTTTGGACTTGTCGGAGGACGGCGAATTGTGCCATTTTATGTATCAAGCTACACCCACACCCATAATACAAGACACATGCCAATTGTATGCTTCTGGGGGGCATAGAGGAGGCTACTTGGGGACTTCTGACATCGAGACTCCACGCCCATCATGCTTCCGACGTGTCTCTAGCTCACAAAGGCTCACGTCCCAGGGAAGATCATAGGAAAAGACCATGAAAAGGCTGCCCAACTTGGTGCGTATCCGTGTGGCAACCCTGGGGCGTTCCACCATAAGCTCCAGATAAAGTGCATGAGGGTTTAGTAGTCTACCAAGGTGAATGGCTGTCTTCAAATTCTCAAGGTGGGTCCCCGATCAGCATGAAGAAATCCAGAAGTTCGAGTAAAAAAAGAGTGGAAAGAAAATACCCCAAAAGTTCAAGCAATCTCGTCAAGTGGCTGTCCAAGTGGCCTGTCCGAGCAATTCTCACAAGGGGGAAACCATCAAAAAAAAAGTCAAGAAGTCGTTCGAGTAATCCTGAGAAGTAAAGGAACCACCAGAAAGAAGGCGGGGTAGTCATTCACCACCCCTCAATCAAGACGCGAAAATATTTTCAACCATTGTCCCAAAACCATTTACCCAATTTATCCTCACCTAAGTCTTTGGGTTCTTGAGGCTCGTGCAAAGGGCATGATCAGACCGTGAGGGCTCCTCGATACGATGATGTTCTATAGTATGACCCTCCCCTACCTCTCGGAAGCATCCATGAAGTATGGCGTCTCCGCACACGTACACTAAAGGAAATTCAATATTGAGTTGCGACCGTCATGGTCCTCCGACGTTCCCAATGACAAGTCCTTTCGTAGCCTTTTCTGATTACGCAACTATGCATCATGATTTAAAGTTTTTTTTTTCTTTCTCTTCTTATAAAATATGAGAAAAACATAAATGCTTGCATATTCTTTTAATCCAAATTTACTGCAGCCATCATCTTTATGACGGCGCACGTGTAGAACCTGCGCCAAGAGGGTGGCTACTTGGATCGCCTTCTCTCTGCATCTATTATACCGCTAGCGGCATTTTAACGCCTAACGGTATAGATCAACAACAAACAACATCGACGCCGGGGGCAGCGACATCCGTGCGCCCAACATGGCTCCATGACTCCACGACATCCACCTTGCTACAAGGACAAAGATCACGGGCACTGCGGGAAGCAATACCCGCGCACCGTAACATTGCCGACGACTTCCCGGCGCTTCATCTTCTACACCGACCCACATCATGGGCACTGGGGGCAGCAATACCCATGCACCCTAACGTTGCCGACGACTTCCCGGCGCTTCATCTTCTACACCGACCTACATCATGGGCACTGGGGGCAGCAATACTCGTGCACCATAACATCGCCGACGACTTCCCGGCGCTTCATCTTCTACACCAACCTACATCATGGGCACTGGAGGCAGCAATACTCGTGCACCATAACATCGCCGACGACTTCCCGGCGCTTCATCTTCTACACCGACCCACATCATGGGCACTGGGGGCAGCAATACCCGTGCACCCTAACGTTGCCGACGACTTCCCGACGCTTCATCTTCTACACCGACCTACATCATGGGCACTGGGGGCAGCAATACTCGTGCACCATAACATCGCCGATGACTTCCCGGCGCTTCATCTTCTACACCGACCCACATCATGGGCACCGGGGGCAGCAATACTCGTGCACCATAACATCGCCGACGACCTCACGACACTTGGCCCTCTTCACTGACCTGTATCATGGCACTGGGGGCAGCAATTCCTGTGCGCCATGGCTTCGCCAACAACTGGTGCGGTAACACCGGAGCATCCATGATCTCACGGATCACTTCCTCGTGTTCGATCCTCTCCATCCGCGCTACCAGGAAGCGGATGACACTCCGACGACTCTTCTCCAACAAGAGCGATGATGGGGGCAATGCCACCTCCCTTGGCCATCTACATGGCCGATGGCTAGCCTGACAATCTCTCTTATGGCCACGCCGAAGGCATTTCGGCATATTACTGTCCGCTTAGATGTGGGCGGTCGACGGCTTTCCGACCCTTCTTCTGCATCATATAGGACGCCAAGTTCATGGGAGTAGTGCAACGCGCCAGTGCGGCTAGCGTGAATCTATGAGACCCTTCAATTTAGTCGGCTGGCACCGCGGCAGCTAAGCGGTCGCGACTAGATTGGTAAAATTTCTTCAAAACACGGCATGGCATTTTCGCTGTGGGATGAAGGCAAATACAAGGTCGTCTTTTTGGCTGGAACCTGCATGTACATGGTCCCAACTAGCTTCTTCGTCAAATGGTAGTGCGGATGAACTTACCTGCACTAGACTCTAATGGGTCTTTTCACCCAGCTTCTCACACTCTGCATCGATCGTCAACTTATTGGCGACCCTACTGATGCTTTTCTATGTACGGTTTTTCCACGGCTGCACATGAGGGCCTGTGATTGTACATATCATCATAGTTGCGGTACCCGCGGCGGTTATCTCGTAGACTACCCAATTACAACTTCACAATCTTTGCCCTGGCAGTGTTCTGCAGGTGCTGCTGCTACTAGTCCATTCAGTGGCGCGTGACATCAATTAATCGTGCCCATACTCACATGTTTTGGAGCAAATGAAAAAAAAAAGCAAGAAGCGCCTATACTGGTGCTCTCTATTTCTGGTACTACTACATATATATGTCTGCCTATCGAGACGTGGTATTCCACTTTTAAATGGTCTGCAGTCATGCAGGTATCGAAAAATAAATGGGTTCTATAGGGCTCTCCGGTCATGTGTATGGTGGATGGACGGCTCATTACCCTGAGTCACGCGTGGTATATTGACCTTATGAGTTATGAACACGTCCATTCCTTCTAGTGATTTCTTGCCTCATTCATTTCAAGTGAATGAGTTAAAAAGAAGTCTGGTGGCAAGTTGTCTAATCAAGCTATATTACCGATGTAGATTATCTCCCATCTCATTCATCTCGTGCTAATAGAGTTCTTGCCAAGACAGAGCTCATCAGTAAGGAACCGTTCTATACCAACCTCGACGAAGCTACAGCGCGCGCTGTTAAAACGCCGCCATGCTCACCGATGGAGCTGAGCATAATTACAACATCTGCTAATCATGACATCAGAGTATACTGTGGACACGTGGCACGATGGGGCAGATTGCCCACAAATAATATGACATACAAGAGTTGCAATACAAGCAGTCCAAGTTGCGGAAATTGATAAAGCCATCACTTTATTAAAACAGGAAATCGTCTGATACATAATGAATAAGTAAATAATGAACCTAAGATACTCAATTGGGGTGCACGCATAATAATTGCCTCTAAGAGGACTTGGAGTTTATCTCTTTCTATATGAAAAAAAAACTTGCAGGTGATGGCTGCACGGCTGTGCTATCTACGCCGTCTGATAGGCCAAGATGGCGGCAGCCTCCGGCGGATTGTCTTCATCAACGGGGCCCCTTTGTCTATCAAGGCGGCTCAAGAAGGCTGTCACCTCCTCTCGACGCCTCGCAAGAGCAGCGACTTGGGCCGCCGAACTTGAGACCGCATGGTCGTGGGATTCGAGGGCTTCAACGATCTTCTCTCCACCACGGCGAGCCGCCGCCTCACGCTCCCTAGCCTTGGCAGCCATCTTCTCATGCCCCTCAGCTTCCTTCTGAAATTGGGCCTGAAAGGATTCTAGTTCGGCACGCCGCTTCTCTAGCTTTGGGCGGTCAGCTTCCACAAGTCCAAGCTGGTTGTACACGTTAGTGTAGGCCTCATCCAACTCCTTGAGAAAAGGACGTACCTCCTTTTCTGCGAAGGCTGCCTCCTCTTCGCCATAGTTTTCTGGGTTGGCCGTCCCCTCGAGCCGGTGCATCAAAGCCCTCAACAAGGCGTCCAGTCTCCACAGATCATCGGGGTACACCACGACATACTCGTACAGCTTCTCCCACGAAGCAGTGGCTAGCCGTATGGACGTGATGATGTTTTCCTTATGAAGAGGCTTCTTGGTCAGCTTACGCTGGATGGCCTTTAGATCCATGCGTACGATACCCGCATTTCTCTCTGAGGCGATGTCCGTGGCGGGAAGATCAAGGCGTGGCTTCTCTCCCGGCTTCACATCAGCCACCGGCGGGATCATCGTGAATGGGAGCTGAGGCCCATGAGATACCAGGGCCTCAAAGTACTTCGCCGCCGTGGCGTGTACCTCCTTGGCGTGCCCAACTAGGATGGCGACCCCATCTTCGTCCTCCACGCCATATGCAAAGGAATATAGATGCGTTAATATGACGCTCTTTTTTCTTTTATATAAGCTAAAAAAAGGTTCATGAAAAATGTTGATTACCTTTCGACGGCGAGCGGGGTTTCTTTGGATCCCCTTCTTCAGCTTGTCCGGACATGGACGAGGACTGGCGTTTCTTCTCACTGGCAGAAGAAGACGGAGCTGCGATTGTTCCCGCACACCTCGGAGCCGGGGCGGGAAGGGCGAGGAAGGTCGACATGTTCATCGCTTGTTCGACATCTTGGCGGTGCGCCAAGTCTAGCGCCCGGTCGATCACCTGCAATCCTTCCCTCTCTATGAGATGGGATATCTCATCCAAGTTGTCCTGTAAATGAGGCACACAAATAATTCAAAAGGGATTCCATGGTAAGGCTGTAAAAAGAGAGTAATTGTACCATAGGGATTGGAAGTGGCGCGTCGATCTCGACCATGCTATCTTTAATGATGCCCTTCGCCTCCGACGGCAGGGTGGGAACAGCGACGGCAACCGGTGTATGGCGCCGCTCAGATTTTCCGCGTCTCGGCGGCGGGGATGGCGACGATGTTGGTGACCGAACATATGATGCCTTATTATACCGGCCTCGTCGGCGCAAAATCAGGGACGAATCTCTTGATGACTCGTTGGCGCGCTGGTCATCGCGGCTGTTGAATCGACCGCGTCCGCCACCGGATGCTGATGCTAAGACGGGCTTTGGCTTGGCGGCCGGAAGCCTCAGCTTGAACTTGGTGTCCGCAGAGCCGGACTTCCTGACTCCCTCATCGCGACCGCGCCCCGTGGCTGCGCTCCCAATCTATGCAAGTAAAAACAATACAAGATTAATATACACACGCGGCCGCAGCTACGCAATGAAAATGATAAAGAGTACGCATGCATGTAAGCTTGCTACTGATTGATGGTATGCATCTTAAAAGGTGTGTTGCTACCAACCAATCTAGCCTGCCACGCCCCAACAGTTGAGATGAAAGAGAGGTTCCAATACCTTTTCTATGCGCTAAGATGCGACGGCTGTATCGTGCGCTAGGTATGGCGGCGACCAGAATTGACGTGGATCAGACCTCTACAAGGGGCGTACTTATATAGGCCTCAAGAAAATAAATCTGAACCAACTCAGGACTAGAGATTGATTTGGATCCGCTACCTGCAGGTAACAAACCTGTGGCTTGTGTGCGTGACGACGGGAACTGTCGTTGAATAGATAAACAAGATTTTAAGTTGTTGAATCGGTACTGTAAAAGTATTAAAACCGGCTGCTTTATTCAATATGCGCCTTTGTTTTTTTTAATGGAAAGAGCAGATTTTCACCGATTCAAGTCCGATTCGCTTTGCACTCGGACTTACCTCGGTGAGGAGGCATTTGTTCGACGTGATTTTGTACTTAGCACCTAAAAGATCTCGTGGCTTTTGGCGTGGATACACATATAAATATGCGACACACAGAATTTTTTTTTTTGAGCAAATGAGTACAAGGCGTAACCTAATTACCTGCCAGTACAAATTTACTTGATTAAATGCCTACAAGGGCTTTGCATGCATGCAGGAAGCTGGCCACGGGCCATGTACATGTATACGCATATATGTGTATGTATAAGTCTGTATCCTAGCCAGCTGGAGCAACGGCCTCGCGTCACAATTGCAGGCCGAGGCGGTTGGTGCGCGCTACGCGTCCCCCGGGGGATATTTGCCCCCGATCCCCCGGGTCCGGAGCCGTCCGATCAAACCGTCTGATCGACCTCCTCCACCCCCGCTTTTGCTACGTTGCAGCAAAAAACGTTTCAGAGTAGCAAAACAGTTTCAGACTAGCTGGAAGTCGCGCGTGCGGCGCCCGCGAGGACGACGGAGGAGTCTGCCGTCGATCTCCTTCACCGGCCGCCGGAGATGAGTCATATTCGAGGGACCATACTCTACCCCCTTCTGGTCAGCCTCACCACCTTATCCCGCCACCAATCGTAGCTTCTAGTGGGGGATCAAATCCTCTCACCCGGCGGCGCTCCGATTCGGCCAACGGCGATGTCTCCAATCGAGCGCAGCAACCAAATCTAGCCAAGCACACAAATCCTCCAGTGTTTTTCAATCAAAATCCTGAGGAAGAACCTCCAGCACCATCGGTAAGCTCTAGATTAGGTTTCCATCCTTCCTCCATTGTTGTCCCTCTGTTGCCGTTTTCTGGGCCAATCTGTTTGACATGAGTAGCAAAACAAATAGTAGCAAGTAGCAAAACACAGAGTACCAAGTAGCAAGTACCAAAACACAGAGTACTAAGTACTAATCATGTTTGTAATACATGGTAGCAGGAAATACAGATGATGTAGCATGAAATAGAGGGATGCAAATTACATGGTAGCAAATTCAGGACAGCTTGTTTGCTACATGGTAGCAGGAAAAATTACAACATGCTTTGCTGGACAATGTGCTACAGTGCAGAAAAAGTTTGGGCACATGTGGTGCTACATTGTAGCAAATTAGGGTGATCTAGCACATTATTGTAGCAAATTAGGGTAATACTACATGCAGTATATTTATGTAGCACATTATGCTTCGACATAAACTTTTTTCTTTTAAATTGCAGGGGTTTGTTGCTGACACTATACTGGGAGGATTCGACCTCAACCAGCCTGCTGTTGAATACGCTCCTGAAGGATATGCTGCTCCACCACAATCTTCTTACGAGATTGCTCCACCACAATCTGCTGCAGGAACCTTTGGACAAAAATTTGCTACAAGAGCAGAAAGTGCAGCTAGTAGCAATGCTTCATTTGTTGATGAAGAAGGTGGTGAAGAGATTTGCTCGCAGCCTCTTGTACCATATGTTGGCATGACATTTGATGACCTTGAAGTTGCGAAGCAAGTATACAATGACTATGCTTTCAAACTCGGGTTTGGTACACGGATTGGTAACACCAAGTATAGCACAGCGAGAGGTGCCCCAAAAGATGCAATTCTTAGTAGGGTTTTTGAGTGTGTCCATGCCGGAAAACCAGTAGAGGAAGCAAAAAATGCTACTAAGGACAGTTCTGGAGAAGGAGGTCCAATAGACATGAGCAATTTTAGTGCACAGAAATCACGTAGCAAACAAGCTGGACTCAAAATGGACGTAGCGGATTTGAGGCAGAAGAATAGGGTGTTGCGGCATGATTGTAAAGCTAGAATGCTCGTTGGAAAGAGAAATGGAATATGGACTGTAACGGTATTTCAAGGAGAGCACACACACCAGTTGCTGAAGCAAATTGGGAGAAGACGGTACTACCGGTCTCATAGGAAGGTTACTGAGGAGGACTTTCAGTTCATCCAAACTTTACACAACCAAAACATTACCACAGCTCAGATAATGGGATGCCTCGGAAGTGTGCACGAAGGCGACCCGAGGTGCCTTGGTTTTGTGAAGCATGATGTGTCCAACATAAGGACTATGCTACGTGAGGAAGTTTCGCTGCGAGACATGTCAATGACTATTGAGTACTTTGAAAGGAGACAAGCAGAAAGCCCTACATTCTTCTTTGATAAGCAAGTGGATGAAAACAATGCTGTGAGAGCTCTCTTTTGGGTGGATGGCAGGACAAGGGCCTTGTACCCCAAATACAAGGACTCGGTGTTTTTTGACACTACATTTTGTACCAACAAGTACAACATGCCTTTTGCTCCACTTGTGGGCATCAACAACCACACACAGACAATTGTGTTGGGCTGTGCTTTGCTACCTGATGAAACAACAGACACATTCAGCTGGGTATTCACCAAACTTAAGGAAGCAATGAACGGTTTGGCGCCAGACCATATCATGACAGACCAAGACCAAGCAATGGCTGCAGCAATTTCAAACATATATCCTGATTCGGTGCACAGATGTTACATCTTCCATGTGCTACGATTAGCAAGAACAAAGCTTGGACCTCACTTGAGAGAAGGTAGCCCTTTTGCTGCAGCATTCTACTCATGCATCTATAGCACGGACACCGTAGCAGAATTTGAGATATGCTGGCAGCATATGTTGGAAACTTTTGCTATGGCTGAGAACACTCATTTGCAGAACATGTGGAAGAGTAGAAAAATGTGGGCACCTGTGTACTTCAGACAGTGTTTCTTTCCCTTCACAAGCACAACCGGAAGATCTGAAGGCCTCAACTCGTACTTTAAAACTTTAGTTCGCCCAAGTGGCTCAGTTTGGAACTTCGTGCAGCAATACGAGTTGTGCCAAAACCTGATGCTAGACAGAGAAGACAATGCAGCATTCACAATGGATACAACAACAACACCACTATGGGGAAGGTGAGATTTTCTCTTTACAGACAGATTTTCCCAAGTAGCATTTTTTTATTTCTGTGGTAGCAGATTTTTTAAACTGTTGTAGCATAATGTAACACCTGATGTAGCACCAACCTGACATTCAGCAAAAACAAACCTTATTTTGCAGCTACAACATTGAAAAGCAGGGGCTGGAGTTCTACACAAGGGAGATCTTCACAAGATTCCAAAAAAGATTGAAAAATCTACCAGGTTTTATCCAATGCAGGTTGAGGGTGAAGGCATGTGCTTTGATCTCATTCCAAACCCTGGTTATGGTGTCAAAACCTACCAGGTGCAAGTCAAGTTAGATGATGAGTGCTACAAGTGCGGATGCAACACATTTGAGATGTGTGGCCTTATATGCCCGCACATAGTGAGGGTGATGGTGCACTTGAATGTCCAGCAAATTCCGGAGAGATACATGCTACGAAGATGGTCTGCTGCAGCAACAATGCCTGCACCTGATCCCGGGACAAATACCATCAGATTTGGGATCCCAGGAACCAATACTCTCAAGTACAATGCATTGTGCAGAAAGATGAATGAACTCGCTTCGGATGCTTGCTTCACTGATGAAATATATGTTGCTGTTTCCAAGATGATTGATGATGCGAAGCGTCTTGTAGCAAATATGAGGAACACACGACATGCTACACAGGAGCAAGAAGTAGAGCAGCAAGGAGGAGGGCCAGAAATCTTGCTACAAGAGCAAAGTATTCCTCCACAGCATGGTGTAAACAATCAACGACAAGAAGAAGAACATAATGATGCTCCGAGTAGCACGCTCAAGAACCCTGAGAGGGTAAAGCCAAAAGGAAGACCAACCGAGAAGTCGAAGCGTAACAAACCATTGGTTGAGCTTCGTGATGAAGCAAATGCCAAGAGAAGGAAAAAAGCTCAAGAGACAAAGAAGAAGCAAACTGATGCAACGCCGAAGAAGAAGAAGCCAAGAAAGCAAAAATGCCCATACTGCAATGAAGAAGGTCACACCGTCAAACAATGTGTATCCATGGAAGCACTGATTGCGGGGAATGCTGCGAAAATAGAGTTGAAACTATAGAGTTGAAACTACATGTACTACCAGAGAGTAGCATTTTTGTCATTACTATGTAGCATACATACAATATAGATGTAGCATCATCTTGATGCAAGATATGAATTTTGTGATATGACAGAATATTGCTGGTAGCAAAAATATTTCCGCTTTGGAGCATACAGCCTGCATTTTGTATATAAAATTGCTACCATAGACAAAACTTGTTCTTATGAATGAATGTCATAGGTATATTTGCTACATTAAACCTAGTAGCAAATCTTGTACACCTGGGTAGCACACCATTTCTATGCATGTAGCAATATGACTACACAGATGTAGCAAATTAACAGCTGGGGTGGCCAAAAAAAATTGACAGCATGTCTAGGTAAATACTCATTTTTAGCATTTATGCAGCATGTATGTAGCATGTACAGAACTTATCAAAGCAATCACACTATTTGAAGCTTCAGAAGACAATAATCAACATTCCAAATTTCAAAATCTTCCATTCCAAACATGTAGCACTTATCCATCCAACATAACCTATCCACAAAAGATAATCCATAGATGCTGCAGCAACGAACACATCCACGATTACATCAGTTTGAACCATTACAAAGTGCAAAATAAGATCACAAGGACGACATCAGTTTCAACGATTACATTAGTTTCAACCTAACTACGCTTCTTCTGCAACTCTTCTTCCATCAGCTGTAGCAATGATCCTTTGTTTTGCCTTGCCTCAATCAGATCAGATGCAAGAAGTTTCCTTAGAATTGGTATAGCATTGTTGTCGAACTCCGTCATGACCTTGCCGGTGAAGCTATCCATGAAGAGCATGCTGAAGAATCCACAATCAAATCTGTCAAAAAACAATCAGATAGATTAGTAAAAAACAAGCAGAAACTGATGTAGCAAGTGTAGGAAGCTAAAGTAGCAAGAGTTGCAAGTGTAGGTAGCAATTAAAAAACAATAGCAAAAGTTGAAACTAGTGATCAGGACAAGGATTGAAAAAAGGTGAGCAAAATCTTACATGGTAGTTTGTTGTGGGTGATCAGGATTGGTTAGCAGGTAAGTGTCGAAGTTGATATTGTCTGCTAGTTTTGATTGCTTCACAAGAATTGCAAAGTTTGCGAACTGGAAAACAAAGCAAACACACTACATGGTTAATGATATGCAGCAAAAAAAAGGCCCTACTATAAATGTAGCAAACACAATGAACAAGTATAGCTGGATTACTAACCAGATTATGTGCACAGTCATCCATCACACTAGCATTTTTGGACCCTTTCATTGAATCAAAAATATGCATCTGCTTTGCTACTAGGTTGATACAGGGAACTGCCCAATGGTTGAACTTCACAATAGGAAAGTATAGCTACATTCAAACATGAATTAATATTTAGCATCTTGTAATAGAAAGCAAACATGAACAAGATAGGAAGCAAGGATGTTATCTCACAAGGTCACACTTGAAAATCTTGAACTTTGCATTCTGCTCTTTCAACTCATCCATACATGCTTTAGCATTGAATGCTTTTGGATCAACAATAAGCTTCTCCTGTTTGTGTTGAGGATAAAAAGTAGTATGAGGCAGCAGCAAAAGCAAGTAAAATTTGCTACTATCTATATTGGTTCAGCAAGCACACAAAAGGTAGGAAAATGCTAGCAGAGTACCTGTCATATGCATATTGAGCAAGTAAAAGATCAAGAAAAGTGTGACTTACCACAAAGTGCTGCGTGAAAGCGTACTTCCTCTTCTGCCGTGCACTTTTCTTGCAAACAATGTCCGACTCATGGTTAAATTTCTCAATCCAAACATTCATCAACTCACTATCTAGATTTTGGCGCGGCCGAAGCGATGTTTGGAAAGTTCTGTAGCAACAATAATACCGCCCAATCTCCACAAAAACTGGCCTGCACAAAGGAATGCACATGTAGCAGATAGTTATACATAAAGTAGCAAACAGTTCAATGTACAGTAGCAAAACCTGTAAACTAAAGTAGCAAACAGTTTAATGTAAAGTAGCAAAACCTGTAAACTAAAGTAGCAAACAGTGCAATGTACAGTAGCAAAAACTATGCACTAAAGTAGCAAACAGTTCAATGTAAAGTAGCAAAACCTGTAAACTAAAGTAGCAAACAGTGCAATGTACAGTAGCAAAAACTATGCACTAAAGTAGCAAACAGTTCAATGTAAAGTAGCAAAAAAAATGAAATAAGGTAGCAGGTAGTTCAAGCTGTAGAAGATTAAATGGAAAACTGTAACCTACAAGTGAAAAAAGTAAGTAGCAAAACACATTAACACATGTAGCAATCAGCTAGATGTAAGGTAGCAAAAAACATTACTACAGAGTAGCAAAAAACATAAACTTACGGTGCCCTATCCTTCGGATGGCTCTTGAATTTCCGACCATTCATCACAAATGTGGAGTACTTTTGTTCTACATCTTCAGAGACCTTCATCTTTTTCAACTTTGGAGGTGTGAGCTCCTCCTTGGCAGCCCTCTTAAACCTTGTCTTCTTCTCATGTGTCAACAAACCCGAGCTACCATCTCCTTTAACACTTGACTCAATGTTAACAACAACTGCAAAAACAGAAAACAAATTGTGTCTTAAGCAAACAAGCGGAAGCATATCTAAGAAGCAAACAAGCGGAAGCATATCTAAGAAACTATAATAAAATGTTCATACCAGGTGCAATGGGAACAGCAAGTGTCGCAGGCTCAGTAGAGCCGAAAGGTGCAAGATCGACCAAAGTGGAAGGTGATGCTGGAATACTCTCAGAGGCATCAGACGCAGTGGTCACGGCACCGGTTGGGGCATCACAGGAAGGTGGGAGAGACTGTGAAATGCAAAACTCTGCATACTCATCGGTACCAGGCTCAAAAAGATCAAACGGGGGTTTGTCCGGAGCATTGGCCCAAGCTTCATCAGAAATATCCTTCCTGGGGCTGTGAATTGGAGACCTGTCAGGGCTAACAACATCCAGCTGCTCAGTAGCATCAGCTCTCTTGCTCATATAATAAATGATTACAGGACCACCTTGCTCTATAGAAGCATCTGCAGCACCACCTTTCTCCACAACATCATCTGCATCACCATCAGTATCCTTAGCAGCAGCTGCATCAACACCATGGTCCTCGGGCTCCTTCTCATCATCCTCAGTTTCTGAACCATCATCATCCTGCAGCTGATCATCATCATTTGCTGTACTTTTGGTTGGAAAAACAACACTTGGTCCAGCTTCTTCTTCTTTACTTGATGATTCAACATCAACCAAAAGGGCAACCATGCGTTGAGCCTGCATGCGCTTCAATCCAGCAGAAAGGTTCTTCATTGTCACATCAACATCTGCTTCAAAAATAGCCTTGTGCTTCTCATACAATGTTTTGAAACGAGCGGGAACCTGTTAGCAAACATTAGAAGCAAGTTAGTAAACCAGAAACAAGATAAATGATGAAATTCTAAGACGCTATCGCGTCGACGGCGACTCTGCCTCGGTACCCTAACACCGAGGCTAACGCATAAGGAGTAGCAAATTGATAAAGCTTGTAAACACTAAAGTAGCAAAACTTGTAAACTAAAGTAGCAAAACCAAAACACTAAAGTAGCAGAACCTGTAAACTGAAGTAGCAAAACCTGTAAACTGAAGTAGCAAAACATATACACTGAAGTAGCAAAACCTGTAAACTGAAGTAGCAAAACCTGTAAACTAAAGTAGCAGAACCTATACACTAAAGTAGCAAGACCTATACACTAAAGTAGCAGAACCTATAATACATGTTCACTGATTGCAAAAAGAGGTAGCAGAGCAATGTAGCTAAGTAGCAAAATCAAATGCACTGAAGTAGCAATCAAAAAACAGTTCAGTAGCAATTTCATACCTGCAAATCCTGGCTGCTAGGGAAATTTAGCCATTCATTCAATGAAGCAGAAGGATTAACATCAACATCTTCCACTGGAGCAGGTTTGTTGAAATCATCATAACCAGGAGCAGTACCATAAGGTGTTGCAGACAATGGGAAGAACTACACACAATAAAAAGTAATGTTAACATTAAGAGGATTAACGAAAGAATAGAATGTTTGTGGTGCTGGAAAGAACATTACATCTCGCCTGCCGAAAACAGTTTTGTTCGATAAAATCTTCCTATCCGAGTCATGTTGTACAACAAAAGTGAAGTCACTGGTCTTGACAGAGCATACTCTAGGCAATGACTTGTCAAAAGTGTGATCACAGGGTGGGAAATCCAAATGATCCATATAAGCAATCTACAAAAAGAGACCAATTAAAGTTAGTAGTAGCAAAACAAACGATGTAAACCGCTACAAACAAATATAAAAGATGGGAGATAACTTACACCAAGAAGAATGAATGGGTCAGTTATCCAAAACTCAAATTTGCTACAGTCCTTTGGAAGAACATGTGCTTGCTTCTTCTTCTTCTTCTTCTGAATATTGCTCACAGTTTGCATCAACAAACCCAACAAATGCTCATCCCAAGCATACTCATCTGTTTTGGTTGGGTCAGCCATGAGACCAACATATTCCAAGTTAACATGATTTGAGCTTTTTGGAGCAACAACAGTAGCCAGGGAAACAAGATCCCAAGTGCGAATGATGGTTTCCTCATCTGTATCAGCACAATTCTTCAAGATATTGACAGCAGTTGCTAACTCTGCCCTCTTCTTCCCACCATGGTAGAGGGCTCGAATATCATCAAGCTCTGCACCTCCAGCAATAGAAAGATCAATAGGCTTGCTCCCGCAATGGATTCCAAACACTTTCCTCACCATATCCGTGGTAAACACCATCTGGTTCTTCCGAAGCTTGTACTCGCGGAGACGAGCAGAAGTATGTGCAGCAACAAAATCCGTAAGCTCATTAGGAATCCTAAACTGTGCAACATTCAACAATGCTCGAAAAGCACTCTTTGACTGAATAATCTCCTTCTTGGCTGGAGAAAGGTTGTCCGCAAGGATACTCAAACGCTTGGCACCGAAACGGTCCTTCGACATCCAAATATCCTCCACAACCATTTTGCCCTTTTGTCTCTTATCAACAGCAGCAACCTGCAGCAAAAGGAAAATAGAAACATGTATGGTTATGGTGTGACCTCAACTTCCATATGTAGCAACCAACCAAAAATGCTATCACCAAAATGCAACTACTAAAGTAGCAAAAATGCTACTACTAAAAATTGCTACTAATAAAAATTGCTAGCATAACTGGTAGCAAAAATGCAACTGGAAGCATAACTGGTAGCACAAGCATAACTGGTACTACAAACATAACTCTTTGCAGGAAATACTAGCAATCAGATGCTAGTAGTAGAATATTCTACAACTACAAATCAGATACTGCAATCAGGAAAGGCGATGGAAATACTAGCAATCAGGAAATACTAGCAATCAGATACTGCAAATCCAACTACTAAATTAGCAAAATGCAACTGGTAGCTAACTGGTAGCTACATGACAATGCAACTGGTAGCAAAACTGGTAGCTACATATAGCAAAATCCAACTACTAAATTAGCAAAATGCTACTACTAAAGTAGCAAAAATGCTACTACTAAAAATTGCTACCATAACTGCTAGCAAAATGCTACTACCAAAAGAACAACTAAATTAGCAAAAATGATACAACTAGAGTAGCATAGTTCTACTACTAAATTAGCAAAATGATACAGCTAGAGTAGCACAATTCTACTACATAATTAGCAAAATGATACAACTAGAGTAGCACAATTCTACTACATAATTAGCAAATTTCTACTACCAAATTAGCATAATCATGCTACAACAAGAGTACATTTCATCAAGGATCATCAACAAGAGAACACAACATGGCACATCAATTCAACACATCAATTCCCCACATCACACACAAATGGGGCAACAATTGCAAGCACAAATCCTCAAAAAATACCTCGTACGGCAACAATTGCAAGCACAAAGGAGGCAATACCTGAACATTGTCGCCGCCGGAGGTGCTCCCTCCTGCCGCCACGGTCGTCGCCGGCGGTCTCATCGCCTATGGCACGGGAGGTTAGAGAGGGGAGAGGGTCAGAGAGATGAGAGAGGGGAGAGGGTTTCTATGGCACGGGAGGTTAAGGCGAGAGGGGAGAGGGTCACACCTAGGAGTCGGCGGCGCTCGGCCGCGGTCGCCGGCGGTCGACGACGAAAGAGAAGGCGGCGACCTGCGGGAAAAAGGATCCGGCGCCTGCGGGAAGGAGAGGTGAAATCGGAGGAGAGGGGCAGTTGAGGGGAGGTTACAGAGGGAGGCTGCGGGAGAATACTCACCAACGAAGAAGGGTCCGGCGGCGGAGGCACTCCGGCGGTCGAGGACGAAGGGGGTGGGCGGCGGCGCGGGGGGCGGCACGGGCGTCGCCTCGCTCAACTGCGGGAGTCGCGCGTGCGACTTGCTTGCAAGCGAGGAAGAGGGCCGACCGGGACACGTTCGCACGAGTAGCAACCGCACAAGGAAGAGCACACGTGGCACGAAAGTGGCGGTCGGATCAAAACAGATCGAAGGGCTCCCGACCCGGGGGACGCGACGACGGGATCCCCCGGGGGAATCATATCATTTTCCGAGGCGGTTTGCCTCCGCTCGTCAAGGTCGCACCGATCGGGTGTAGCAGTGGATGGATAAAGCAAGCCGTGGGATAAGATAAGCATGCCTTTAGATTGAACCTTAAAATGAACAACCGTATAACAACTCGGCAACGACGCCCGCGCAGCGTGTCGCTGTTAATTCTCGCTCGACGCTCGTCGTCTATAAAAGGGACTGAGCAGCAACTGAGAAAGGAGGCGAGAGGACACACTACGTACACATACAGAGAACACACTGACCTGCGGCTGCGGACGTCGACGCGCCGGAAATGAAAAGGGAGGCGGCAGCTGCACGACGCGCCTAGATGCTGTCCACAGCGGCAGCCCGGGAGGCGCGACGAAACATGCCCGGGGCTTGAAGACCGAGGTCGTCGCCGGCACGGCTCCATCGCCGGTGACTTGACGTCGGACCGGAAGTTATCTCCGGAGGAGGAGCCGATGAAGCTCGACGCTGCCGGCCTCAACACCACTAACTTGGAGTAGTCATCACGACCACGGCGCTGAGCGTGGGCGTCTTCTTCATCTGGGCCGCCGGAGCTTACAGCGCAGCCATCAACCGGGTCCTCTACGGTCTACCCCGACACCTACTTCTAACTCGTTCCCTTCGGCAATTTCGTGTGCAGATCGATATGCCTACAACCCAAGAACTTGAAGGTGGTTGGAGGACATCGGTAACACGGCGCGTCCGACGGCAACCCGCCGCCGCTCCATGCTGTACATCCAGAAGAGTGGCCGAGAGGCTCGCCAAAGACGCCGCCATGGCAGCTGCCCATACGCATCCCGCCGGCGACACTGACGGCCATCGACATGGCCGTCGAGACACAAGTCCTCCATTACCTAACTCCATTTTGAGTTCTGATCAAGTTGAAGGTGCGTGCATGGTGCAGTCTAGCATGCCAGCGCGTTCCAAGAACCAAGCACATCCATGCAGGTATACGTGCATGTCGCCTCAAAGCACGTGATGAAGGTCTTGGAGTATGCATGGTGACCCCCGCTGCTAACCACGACGCCGGTCGTCGGCGTCTTATTCTTTGACGCGGTGAACCTGGTCTTCATCGAGTTCATATTCCATGAGCGCGCTGGTCCTTCACCGATTCAATGTCTAGACTCTCCTTCTTATGCCTGCCAAAGGCTCTACGCTGTTGTCCGCCGCCGACGACGCCGGCGCCGATGGCAAGGGCAGCGTCATGCCGCTCGCGCCAGGAGCTACGTGGGGTGTCATCATCGTCACCGGCACCGTGCCCTTCCCTATGCCTGTTCCACACCGGTGTCGCTGATGCACAGACCATCACCGACACCAAACGGCAGCTCACAACGGAGCGCTCGTGTTCGTCGCTGGCTCCCGAGAACACCCACACCAGTAGTGGTAGATGAAGAGAAGTAAGGCATTTCACCTAGCTAGAAATGCCCACGTATGTACGCATGTGAAGAAGGAGCTATCAAGCCCACGACGATCTAACCCATCATCCAATCAAGGTATCGTGAATAATGATTAGTTTATTACACGTGTGGGTGTTCTACTTTCAGGTGCGAATGGATCGCTGCAAGGACGCCCGTGCATGATTATACAAGATCACTGCCCGAAATATCCGGAGATCTTCCTCGCCATGGAAGCTACGGAGCCGGCTCCGTCATGCTCGCCGCTAGGACTTCGGTGTCGGCACGTGCGTGCACCAATCACCTTTTGACAGTGTTGTTGCAAGGGACTACATCGACACATGCCGGCGACATCTTCATCAAACACCTCCTTCGGCGCCAGACAACTAACTACATCAACATCGTATCTCACTCCCGGATAAATCACGCGACCACGGCCTCCCAAGCTCCGACGAGCCCAAGTACACCTCTGGCATCACGAGATCTACATCACCAAAACCATACACCGTCGCTATCAAGCCATACTACTGCTCAGCGCTACCCAAGTCTACATCGACTCCTACACCAACACTCTTCTTCAAATCTCGACCTAGCACCGGCGAGGCGAGGCCACTTCACTGACATGTCCTTCTTCGATGAAGCAATTCATTGCTTGCCGGGCACCGACGAGGCGAAGGCAAGCCATCAAGTCCGACACCGACAAGGCGGACACCACCAGGCCAGGCACCGACGAGGCGAAGGCCGCCCACCTGTCTGAGCCGACGAGGCCAGACATCTTCATCATCGGACATCGACAAGCCGGGAAGCACTACTGGTCATCGTCGGGGCGACGGACGTACCGCCACAATCTTCCACTTCATCATCACACCACCAGCTCGAGTGTCGCCCTCCAGCCGCGACAGAGACCCCGACTCCACTTCTTCCGAGGTGCGGTGACAACGGTTGGCGGGCAACCACACCAGCCGACGCGAGACAACGCCTCCGACACCTCTTCTCCCAAAGCTTGTGAGACGACACTCTTGTCTAGGACGGCAGCCGTGAACTCGGCGTCGGACCGAGACGAGGTGTCGACCACATTGGCTGCACCGACTAGTACGTGTGCGTTGGTTTCACACCGACGCCGATCTCCACCAATACTTACTCCCGCGAGGCACACCCTTGCACACCCCGACGAGGCTGCTGGTCGTCGAGAAGTCCAAGCTAAGCGGACCCATGCTACTCCAAATTCAACTACAATGACACCGTCAAGACCGACGAGGCATGACGGCAAGGGCGAGTGTGGCCGGAGCAAAGGCCACGCTACCCGCGGTGCGTGTACCGACGAGGACACGGGTACTGTCGTCGCCCACACACACCACCATCACATCATGCATGGAGAACGCGAAGCGAAGACGACGAAGACGACCATTGAAGCAGCTTAATCGGAGGTGGTTCGCGATCTTTAGTCGCAGACGTAATTAATCGGGAGCCTTCCGAGGCCCCGTGAACCAGAACACACGTTCGCCCAAGTCATATTGGCCGCGCACGCAGGCCACGGAGCGCATATGTAAAAGGATCATGTAATTTTGTTTCTCCATTGAGAGATTAATAAAAATGCACGTTTCCCTATGTCTTTATTTGTGTACTGAGTACACTGGCACGCCCGCATATTTGTTTTCCCCTGGCGCGTAGAGAGATAATATCTGTGCGCGTTTTTATTATTTCTCGTGTCAAACAAGATTATGTTCTGTAAATGAAGTATATGTATATGCTGTGTATTTTTATTTGCAAAAGGTTGGAAGTATTTCGCCTTTATGCGAGGCCCTTTTGTTTGCCTAACACCCTAGGGCCGAGTCAGCTATTCAGGTCAAGGCTTTTGGGCTGGACAGCGTAGCCGAATATTTTACCGTGTTGTTATAGTGAAGCCCCCAAGTATCAGGTGACATATTTTTGTAAAAACTTGTGATACGAGGAGCCCCTGAGTATCGTGTGGGTGAAAAAGGATGGAGTCGAAATATAAACAATGTAGAGTGAGTTTTGGGAACTTAGCTTTATTAATTCTTCTGGTACGGAGGTACATTTAGCATAATCGTCTAGTCGTAGGCCTTATTGTATATAAAACACGAGTCTTTGGATGAAAAGCCTGCCCGTAGGCCTTATTGAATGTAAATTGCAGAAAGTAAAAGATTCTAATCATAGAAACGTCGTAATTGTGCAAGGTTCCACGGGTTGGAGTACTTGACTCTGGTCTTCTTGTCTTGAAGCCGATATACCCCGACAGGGATAACTTCGGCGATGATGAATGACCCTTACCACGGGGATTCTAGATTGCGGTGGCCATCTTGCTTGATGGGAAGGACCAAGTCCCCAATGACGAAGGACCTGGGACGTAGTCTACGGCAATGATAGTTGCACAGGTTCTGCTGGTATTGTGTTGCTTGTTGTAGAGTGATGTCTCTTGATTGGTTGAGTACATCGACGTCATCTTTGAGTGCCTCATGTGAAGCTTCCTCGTCGTAAACAACGAACCGAGGGGTATCATGGGTTATTTCGACTGGGAGCACAGATTCAGCGCCATGTACCAGAAAGAAAGGAGCTTCTTGCATAGCCGTATTTGGAGTCGTACGTAGGCTCCATAGGACGGAGGATAGTTCGTCTACCCAAACGCCCTTTTCTCTGTCGAGCGAGACCAATAGCCTTTCCTTGAGGTCGTTGGTGATGAGGTCGTTGGCTTTTTTGACTTTCCCATTCGTTTGCGGGTGAGACACTGAGGCGTATCTGATGTTTATGCCCACCTCTTTGCAATAGTCCTTGAACTTATTTGATGTGAAGTTTGTGCCGTTGTCCATGATAATGATGTGGGGTACCCCGAAGCGAAGAACTATCGACTTGATAAAGTTGACAGCTAAGGTTGCATCTTAGCTGGTGATGGGTGCTACCTCGATCCACTTTGTGAATTTGTCGACTACGATTAGCAGAAAGATGTGGCCGCTAGGCAAAGATTTATGGAGTTTTCCTACCATATCAAGGCCCCACCGAGCGAACGGCCAAGCCAATGGTATAGGGGCTAGTTCTGCAGCTGGTGCATTGGGATTGTTTGCAAAGCGCTCGCATGCCTCACATGTCCTTATAATGTCCTTGGCGTCTTGGACTGCTATGAGCCAATAAAATCCTACCCGGAAGGCCTTTGCTGCAATTGCACGACTTCTGGCGTGATTTCCACAAATTCCTTCGTGTGTATCTTTGAGGATGAGATGCCCTTGTTCAGGTGTGACACGGCATTGAAGTACTCCTAAGATGCTCCTTTTATAATGTTCACCATTGACGGTTTTGAAGGCCCTAGAACGTCGGGTGATGCGTCTTGCCTCAACTCTATCGTCGGGGAGCTCTCCGCGCATCATGAACACCACATATAGTTGCATCCATGTAGTTTCTACCACCATCACTTCTGCGGGTTCCTCCGTTTCGTTGGGGTCCTCCTATTTGCGTTCCTCGGCTGGCGCAGCCCCGAGCCCTTTGATGGCTTGGATTTTTAGCCCATGGTTTCCGTAGTAGATTCCTTGATCTTCTTGGGATTAATAGAATGCTCCATGATCTCTTCCTAGAAAACTCCAAGTGGCACAGGAAGGCATAAAGATCCAATGTTCGCCAGATTGTCGGATTTCTCGTTGCCTGCTCAGCTAATATAAGATACCTCACACCCATCAAAGTGGGCCTCCATGGTGTTGTATAGATCTCGATATGCGATCATGTTGTCGCTAACAGTGTTGCATTTGTTCATTACTTGCTATGCAACAAGGTTTGAGTCACCGAAGATTTTTAGGCAAGTTGCACCGAAGGCTCTGGCCATACGCATGCCATGCAATAGAGCCTCGTATTCGTCTTCATTGTTTGAGGCATTGGGTAAGCTCATTCGCAAAATGTACCACATTTTGTCTACTTGTGGAGAGATCAAGATTATGCCTACTCCTGCTCCTTCTATTCGCTTGGACCCATCGAAGTACATTTTCCACGCGCTGGATCGGACTGGGGGTACCGCGAATTATAGCTCTGTCCACTCCGTGATGAAGTCAAGCAATACTTGGGATTTTATCGCTTTTTGCTTCTCGTACGTGATGTCTCGAGGAGATATCTCAATGCGCCAAAGTTAGACACGCCATGTAGCTTCTGGATTATTCAGGATGTTGGAGATAGGGGCCTCATTGACAACTACAATCGGGTGCTCTGAGAAATAGTGGCGCAGTTTGCGTGCTTTCATAAAGATGTCATATGCGATCTTATGATAATGCGGGTACCTTTCCTTTGAAGGCGATAAAACTTCACTGAGGTAATATACTGGCCTCTAGACACCATGAGTCTTTCCTCTTCGGGTCTCTCGATAACTAAAACTGTGTTGACTACTAGTTAGTGGTAGCTATGTAGAGTAGCAGGGTTTTTTTTCCTTAGGTGACACGATGACAGGCAATGCCGAAAGTGTTTGTTGAGTGCTTCGAAGGCTTCGAATGTCTTGCTGAGCCTCGTCAGTTCATTCGATTTTTTCATGAGCTTGTAGAAGGGAAGTGCTTTTTCTCCAAGTTGAGCAATGAACCTGCTTAATGCTACCACGTGGCCCGCTAGTTGTTGGACACCACGAAGATTCGTCGTCTTCTTCATTGTTACTATTTCTTGTAATTTTTTTGGGTTTGCCTCTATCCCTCATGCTGACACCAAGTACCCGAGGAGTTGTCCTGCTAGAACTCCAAGGGAGCACTTTAGCGGGTTGAGCATAATGCGGTATCTGTCGAGATTATCAAATGTTTCCCAAAGGTCACTAATAAAAGTCGACTCTTGCTTGATGGTGAT
This sequence comes from Avena atlantica, assembly GCA_910589765.1. Taxonomy (NCBI): domain Eukaryota; kingdom Viridiplantae; phylum Streptophyta; class Magnoliopsida; order Poales; family Poaceae; genus Avena; species Avena atlantica. Next base: position 136,761,976 of record OU342739.1, read on the forward strand.
GATGACGTCCTCGATGTAGACTTGGACGTTATTGCCAATTTGGCTCCCGAGGCAGTTTTGCATCATACGATGGAACGTGGCACCCGCATTTTCAAGACCGAATGACTCGTTGTGTAGCAGAACACACCATAAGGTTTTATAAATGTAGCTTTGTCTTGGTCCTGTACCTTCATCCAGATCTGGTGATATCTGGAGTAAGCATCTAGAAAGGAAAGACGTTCGCACCCTATGGTTGCCTCGATGATTTGGTCAATTCACGGGAGTGCAAAGTGATCCTTCGGACAATGTTTATTGAGCACAGTGAAGTTGATACACATGCGCAGCTCTTTGGTGTTTTTCTTCGGCATGCATATGGGGTTTAGCGACCCACAATGCTTGCTTGATTTCTTAAATGAATTTAGCATCCATGAGGCTATGGATTTCTCTTCCAATGGCCTTTCTTTTGGGTTCCGCAAAATGGCATAGTGATTGCTTCACAACTTTGGTGTCAGGGTATAGGTAGTGCGTGCTTAGCGAGTTCCCTAGGGATTCCGTGCATGTTCGATGGTACCCATGCAAAAATATCCCAACGCTCATGGAGGAACTCAATGAGCACGCCTTCCTATGTGGGACTGAGATTGGTGGACACCAAAGAGGTTTTGTTCGGGTCCGTGGGGTGGACCTAGATTTCCCTTGTATCTTTTGCTATGCTGAATGCTAAGTCAGGCATAACCCGAGATTCTGGCTGGAGCTTTGTATCCGTTGATATCCTTAGTTGCTCGAACTCTATCTGCATCCCGAAGGACTCAGAAATTTTGTTGAACTCCCTGTCGAAATTATCGGATCATGTGAAACTTCCTCTAACCGTGATGATTCCGTTGGGCAGTAGCATCTTCATCACCAGATAAGCGTAATATGGTACTGCCATGAATCTTGTGAAAGCTAGGCGCCCCAGGATCTCGTGATACTGCGATGGCCAATCCATGACCTCGAACTTGAGTTTTTCCCGCCTGAAATTGTTTTTTGATCCGAAGACAACATCAAGATAGATTTTCCCTAAAATAAATTCGGGTTTACTTGGGACTATCCCATGGAATGATGTTTCTATCGGTGCCAGATTTGTGAGGGAAATGTGCATGGCTCTTATAGTTTTGGCGTACATGAGGTTGATGTTGCTGCATGTAACCATGAAGAATTTGCTCATATCAAATCTGCTAATTTGTGCATCAACAATGAGACTGAATAACCTGGTCGAGGTACTCGGAGTGGATGATCAGCTCTACTGAAGGTGATTTCCTTCTCTGACCAATGAAGGAATTCAGGGGTTGCGGGGTGGCGCTATTACCGTCATGTTGAATTGTCAGGTTATCAGCTTCTGGATCCTGTTAGATGGACGTCCGTTTTGAATCATGGACATTGCTCCCCTTGACCTTGGGTACTCATCGTCCTGTTTTTGGTTCTCAGCAAGTTGCGGCTTCCCAGCTAGCGATGGTCCTGGAGGTGGTGGTGGGGCCGCAAGAGCTAAAGTTCCTAGTGTTGCGGTGTACCCGTGATTTGTGGCATCACTTACTTCCGCATTGCATATTGCCTGCATGCCGAGGAAAGTGCAACAATCTTTCATGAGGTGAGTTTATTGTCGTCTTCCTTCAGAGTCGACATAGAAGTGCATGTTGCACGGTCCTTCTATTAGTTGCATTGAGGACATCGGAGGTTCCCTCGACTGGTACGACTGACTTGGCATGCTTTTCCCCGTGTCCTCTCGGTTGCCGCGGTATCCTCTACTACGATTATCACTCCTTCTGTTGTACTCCCCGACGAAGCCAGCTGCGACATAATTGGACTTGTTGTAGCCATCAAAACTGCGCCTCCTTCTGTTATTGTAGTTTCGCCTGTCACGGTCTTCCTCAGGTGATCTCCCACGTTTGTTGTGGACGCTGTCCTCGCCGTTATCCCAATGGTTTGCCATATCCATTAGATGAGACATTATTTTGGCTTCACCTGTCCCAACTCTTCGATGAAGTCTTTCCTTTGCAGACCGTCATTGAAGGCATCTATTGCCCTCTCATTAGAGATGTGTTCTGTAGAGTTTTTTATAATGTTCCACCATTGTATGTATGCCCTGATAGATTCCCTGGGTTTCTGTTTACAAGCATGTAACTCCTCAATAGATGCGGGTATCTTGAACGTGGAATTGAAATTTAGGATGAACTTTTCCTCCAAATCACTCCAGCTGCTGGTGAATTTTGTGGGTAGCTAACTGAGCTACGAGAGCGCTGCTCCGCTTAGGTGTAATTGGAGGCTCTGTATTGCGGTAGCTTTGGAACCGCCTTGAAGTTTAATAGTTTGCAAGTAATCATCCAACCATGCTCCGGGCTCCTGGAGTCCGTCGTAATTTTGTCTGTCATGAGGGAGCTTGAAATCCTTGGGTACCGGAGTTTTGCGAACCCGATAGGTAAAGCAGCTGGTACTGCAAGGCTCATACCCATCATCGCTTTCGTCATCCGAATATCTTCCGCTGTTGCGTCCCTTCCTGGATCTGTCAACCCTTCTCCGTGTAATGTCGTTTCTCACATCGTCCCTCGTGAAGAATGGGTGAAACGCACATGGTGGGGAGAGTTGGATCGTCGGGTGACCCCTGTGTGCCGAGGGCTACTGCGATGACGTGGTGACTTGTTTGCTTGATGCATGATTCCTTGCTCTCCTTGCGCAAGTGTTTCGCCTACCATACCTAACCCCATGAGGGCAGAACGATGGATAGATTCCCACGAATCGTCGAATGTTGGCTGAGTAGTCAAGAGGTAGGTTTGGGCGGCAACAAGAGTGGCATGTGTTGTTTTTGCTTTGATGTTACCCACGGAATCAACTGCCATGAATGATAAATCCAAATCCCTTGCCATCTCGCACCTCTCGGCTTCTGGTACCTGCTGCATCCATGAGGCGCTCCGCCTGGGCTGTGGTCCTCCAGTGACGTTCCCAGAATTTCGGGTGGAGCTGAGTTGTGCCCGACACAAACTAGATTCATCAGCTAGCCCTTTCCTTTCATCCAGATACCGCTATATCCATAGTAGATCTTTCATTTTGTGGTGCATCTTGAGCTTTCTGCCAGACAGCAGGCGAGAACCCGAATGTGAGGCATTCGGTGCGCTCTCCTTCTCTATTCACGACTCAGCGTTCACCTTCTGGCAGGTTCTCCCTTTCCTCGCGACGTCCTGATGCATCATCTAACAAAATATCATCAGGGTTAATTATTGGGTTACCGTTGGAATCACGGGGTGACGAGGTTCCCTCATCCCGTATCACGCACTCTTGGCGGTGCCTCATGCCCAGTTGATTATCATCGCCGATGTACCCATAAGAGACGCTGATTTGTGATCTAGCGAAGTCCCAAGGGTTTTGTTCTGCGTATGATCCCCCTTCTTGATTCCCGAGTTGATGCTTTCTTAGACTTCGCCAGGAATTAAGCTGGATGAGCTTAGGTTGCGCTGCAGTGTTGACTCAGAGATTGAGACGAAAGAGAGGCTATCATATAGAACAACCAGATCTGCGGGGTTCCTGTGAATTTCTTTGACGTTTGTCAGATTAGAGACAACCTTTCTTGTTGAGCTAATGATGCTGCTAGAGTCGCCATAGGCGATGCTGGTGTGGCCGACGGATAGGGGCTGGGCGGAGCCGAAAGGCAGAGGTTCTCGGGTGCTCCCACGCTAAAATGGAAACTTCCGATTGTGATATCGGTCTCCTGTTTGTATTCTATGAGAGTGGACAAAGGGGTTGGTGGGTGCGGATCAACGAGATCATAGTGGACCTCACCAATCTTGATAGTAGGATTGTTGCTTGCTGAAGAGGGAGTCGCCGAATCCCTGGATCCAACGCTCAAATTTCCAACAGACGGCGCCAATTGACGAGGGTAACCTCGGCAATGCCCATTGTTATGGACTTAGGGTTTTGTGGAAAAGAGAGCGTTGGGGATTTAGTCGGCTGATCAGACAAACAAGGAAGTCGATGTAGTCTGATTATTGAGAAAGCTTGGTTACAAAGTCGCCGGTTTGCTAGTTACGATCTAGCTTATGGCGGATTGCTGGAAACCTACCGACACTCTCCGTCAGGTCCTCCCAGCCTTTATATGAGAGGCTGGGTCCTAGATCCGTAGCCGGAGAGGTTACAAGTTAATGTTTATAATACAAACTCTATGTCGGTTCCCGAATATTCCTTAGCGGACAAGAAAAGTCGTTATTTCGTCGGGTTCTTCTTGGACTTCATTAGGCCGTCTTGCGTCATAAGCTTTTATGCGCCTAGGGTAACAAATCATAGGGACCCAATAGGTCATACCCATGTCAAATAGGCAGTAGTAGGGGGTTTTACCTCCTCACAAGGGCACCGAACCTAGGTAGATCTTGGTGTTTGTAGTTTCCTTCCGTGTGTGGTCTTCACTGCATCATCCCTCCCGGATACTCCAGTGTCCATTCGGCCCCAACATAAACCTACCCTAGGCATCTGCTGTGTTACCACCATGACACCGGCCGTCGGTAGTGGGAGATGAAAGCGAGGCAAGGAAACCTGGCGCATCCACATGCGACTGTAGCTACAATGGCGCACAGGTTCGTGTCCATGTTTGGGATGGTGGTGCCGCCTCCTAACACTGTCCAGTACATTCCTGGCGTGTGGGGGAGCCAAGGCAGCATCTCGTCGCCCTTGTCATCAAGCATTTCGCGGGCCTCCCAAGAGGTGTTCCACAAGAGCCAGGGGAACACAATGCCACAGCTCTCGCGTTTCTTTCTTAGGCTGCAATGACATTGATCCGCTCAGCGGTTCATCCCCAACACCTTTAGCACCGACCTCGCCTCCGCCTCGATGGTCCTTCGCCGTCCTCTCTTCAAGGGTGACATGCCTCCACCATAGTCCAAATTCCACCAGTTCGCCGCAGGTAGCAGCAGCCAGGTTGCCCCCCGAACTATTCGGTGGTATGTCTAATGGCGACTCCGTCATGGCCGACATCATCAACGACTCCAACCATGCCTACACACTATAATAAGTCGAGTCCTATGATAAAGTAGAGGACGACATGGAGCCTTGGGAAGACGAGGCCTACGCCGAGGCCAAGGCCGACGAGGAGATGGCGGAGGAGGTGTCAGTGCTCGTCATGGCATACCCAAATGGGAAGAACAAGACAGTGGATGTGGAGAAGAAGAAAGGAGGCGGTGTTCATGGACCCAAGTGGAGTTCGAGGGAGCACGAGTACCTAGCCGAAGCTTGGATTTTGGTGATCATTGACCTTTCACCGGTGCCAACCAAAACTGCTATTGAAATAGGGTGAAGGCGGTGTTAGATGAGCGGAGACTCTTGGATCCCTACTTCAAGAACTTTTGCCATGATCACAACGACTCAGGCATGTTGCACCGTTGGGCCATGATCGAACATGCTTGCAACAAGTGGCATGTCGCTGTGGAGGAGGGTGCACCGTGTCCATGTTAGCGGCACCAACATTGATGATAAAGTAAGCAACCAAAACTAGCCTGTTCTATTGAAGATTGTATCCCATTGATCGCTCAGTTGATGTGGAGCCTGTTGGGAACCCCAAGAGCAAGGTGTGAAGCAGCACAACAGCAAGTATTCCCTCAGTAAGAAACCGAGGTTATCGAACCAGTAGGAGGAAGGAAACGCCACACAGGTGTTACAAGCAACATGGAAAACTACACAACGCAAACTCAAGACTTTGCCCCAACTAACAGTGAGGTTGTCAATCTCACCAGTTGCTGCAACAAAGGATTAACTGTATGGTGTGGAAGGTAATGATGGTTTGCAGCAAGTAAACAGGTAACAGTGGAAGATGTATCAATGATAAAGATTGGACCGGGGTCCGTAGTTCACTAGGGGTGCTCTCCTTAGATAAACAACATGGCATGAAGGGTAAACAAATTACAGCAAGGCAATTGACAGGAACTGAGAAAGGCATAACAATGCAATACTAGACAAAAAGATCCTATGAGATTCGATTGGGCAATACAGCAATATACATAGACTGCCATACAACTGCATCCATGACTAGAAGTCCACCTTCAGGTTATCATCCGAACCCCCTCCAGTATTAAGTTGCAAGCAGCAGAAAACTGCTTTAAGCAAAGTGTGTAAGGTAAACAATCCACTTGTTCCATGAACAAGAGACCGTTGTTTTCTCCCTAGTGGCAACATCACATCTTCAACCGAAGAGATTTCTGTCACTTCCCGTGGAAACTAGAGGCATGAACCCACTATTGAGCATAAATACCCCCTCTTGGAGTCACTAGCAACTACTTGGCCAAGATAGCTACTAACAACGGAGAGCATGCAAGATCACAAACAACACAGACATGATAATATCAAATAGACAAAACCATTAATCAATCTGACATAGTAATCTCAATCCATCGGATCCCCGCAAACACAACATGCATGATTACAAATAGATTAGATCTTGATCATGAACGGAGCTCACAAGATCTACACATGAAAGCACAAGGAGGAGATACAACCATATAGCTACTACATGGACCTATAGTCCAAGGTGGAACTACTCATGCTTCATACCGGAGAAGAAGGCCTCCGAGATGATTTCCCCTCCGACGGGGTGCCGGAAAGAACTTCAGATCCTCCTGATCTAGGGACGATGGTGGCGGCAGCTACAGAAGGTTTTGTGGAGTTTTGATCGGGTGCCTAAGGTTTCTGCCTCGGAGACTTCTTATAGGCGAAGAGGCGAGGCAGGGGGCCGCCAGGGGGGCACACCCTACCCAGGCGTGGGCTAGGCCCACCCGCGCCTAGGGGGGTTTGGACACCCTGTGGCGCCCCTCCGTCTCGTCTTCTGGCTTCGTGTCGCCCACGGTAAAATATTGATTTTGGCTTTTGTCCCATCCAATTCCAAGAATATTGATTTTCTGCCTTTCTAGAACCAAAAACAGAAGAAACATGAAAATGGCACTGTGGCAACTTGTTAATAGGTTAGTTCCAGAAAAGATATAAAAACACCTCAAAGTGTAAACAAAGCAAAGAAAAGTAGATACTAAACAAGCATGGAACATCAAAAATTATAGATACGTTTCCGACGTATCACCCATTGTGTGATGCAACATTATACATTGTAGATGTGTGTCATGATCTCCACCTACTAAGAGGACAACGACTACGTCGAGTTCAAGTTCGTCCACGTCTTTTCAAGGATAGATACATGCGACAAGTGGACGGAGAGGAGCGCCACTCTCGCCAAGGCCAAGGACGCCGTCTATGACCCCGACGTGGCGCCATAGGAAGCCTCGAAGAGTCGTCCCATTGGTTCCAAGAAGGCCAAGGTTATGAGGGACGCTGCGCTGGCCAGCGAGAAGCTGCACTCGTCCATCATGGTATGCATGGTTGACGCCCCCTCTCACAATGCCAAGAGGGCAGAGCAAGCCGCCAGGATGGAAGAGGTCACCATGGCAAGGTGAGTTTTGGTAATCGAGAGGTAATAAATCAAGCTCGACCTCATCAAGGCCAATGTGGCAGCAAAGAAGAGGAGGGAGGACTTGACGATATTGATGGTCGACACAACAGACATGGACGACAAGGTAAGGGCATCAAAATGCCATGTTTGTGTTCGAGAGCAGGGCGCCGATGACGACCATGATCACCACCTAGGCCAGCACCACTACACTAACGACGACCTCAAATTCGCTGGTGACTATGACCCCGATCGCCACCTAGGCCAACACCACTACTCCACTGTCGGCTACCCCGAAGGCGCCTCCTACTATGGCGGATGATCTTGCCGCTTGATTTCCATTGGCTATGTAATGTGAGGCCAACATGCACTTATTTTGATCGCTTGTCTTGAATTGCAGTGACTTGATTGTCGAGACTATGATGTGTTTGATGGCAATGAAAACTATTTGATCCGGGGATATTTATGTTTGAATTTTCAAAATCCACTTGGGACAAAGTTTGGGGGGATGGCTAGGAGTTGGTGCCTTGTGCCGACACCGCCCATAAGGCCAAGTGTCGGAAGTCGTATGTGGGGCACGAGTGGAGATGCTCTAAGGCTAGGCCATCAGGTTATATTCATATGTTGTCTTTCATGAAGCAAACGTGCCATTTGGTCGATTTGATTCCATTCATCCCAATGTAAGATCATCTCCAGCGGCACGACCCAAATGCTCCTTTCCGATCAGATCCCGTCCGCACAAACAGGAGGACGGGGAAACCACGGCCCAGCGATTAGACCCAAATGGACCAACTCACGCAGAATGACTAAACCCATAAACAAATTTGGGCCACAAATGCGTTGGGTCAGACAGTGCATGCGTATTTCCTAAGGACTCCATGGGCCCTCCCACCAGTGACACACAAGGCATAGAAACGATTCAGTCTCTACCGCAAAAACTTGCCCACCATCTCTGCCGCCACCCAAGGACACCCTGTTAATGTTGTCATTGCTACTTTCAAGAGCTTGCTATAGGCCGGTAGCCATGGTCCTTTGTCGCCATCTTATACTAGCTTCCCATCGCTAGCCCGAGCTCACTGGCATTTGCCATCCCCGGCTGTTGTCGCATTTGTTTTCCCCCACTAGCAGCAACATTGTAGCTCGCTTGTGTTATCGGAGCTGACTGGCTTCTGTGGATCCATCCCTAGACCTCGTAATATGTCTGTACTTTGTAGGCTACACCCTCTTATTGCTAGTCCGAGTGCCCTGCTCATCCAGTTGCTAGGACACATCTGAGGTACGTTCCTCGCCATTTTTCTTGCACATCAATAGGCATATACATTGACATCACCTGTAATGAACCACTGGCTTCTCCGTTTGTAGATGGATAATAGGGAAATTGAGTTTTTTCTATAAGAATGTCATTGAATCATCGTCCGACAAGTCCGAAGATGACATTGACACTTTTTTGGCTACTGCAAGCATGATGCTTGACCACTACATGATGCCCGTGCGTAGGAGAGACTCGTCGAAGAAGCACAATCCCAACCTGGATCGTGATCAAGATGGTGACCACTGTTAGCAAATAATCCGCGTGTGTGCGTGTGTCCTGTTGGTGCGTGAGTTGGTGCTCACGTTTGTGTCCATCGGGTGTGTCTGGGTCTAGGATCAGGTCGTGTTTGGACGCCAGTGAGCTGCCGCGTCCGGGTCTACGCTGTGTGTGCGGCGCGTGAGTGTAGGATTAGGTTGTTGGCCAGTGGAAGTAGGCGACGCATGCGGAGTCCAGCCATGTCGAGCGCGTAGGAGCGCGCCGTGCGCATGGCCTAGGCATGCGGATAGTGGAAGCGCATCTTGTGCGAGCAGGCAGGAGTGGGGTGTGGCGTGTGTGTGCTATATAGCTCCTTCCTGTGTACTGTTATGAGCTGAGCCAGCTAAAAAGGAAAACAAGGGTGTTCGTGCGCCTTGGGCTGTACGTGCAGCCAAAAAAATTCTACTGTCTCCTTCTTCTACCTTCGAGCTGTGAGTGAGAGCGTGAGAGCTAGCCAGGGTGCCGTGCTAACAGTGGTATCAGAGCGAGGCGATGGCGTTGGTTCCGCACGGTGGCGCTGGGGGAGGGGGGCGCGGTGCCGCTCTCCTGTCCAGTGCTCACCGGTGATAACTACACAATCTGGGCGATCAAGGTCGAGGCGAACCTCGACGCACAGGGGCTGTGGGAGGCAGTGGTCCCGGCGGAGGATGCGACTGCGGCGGTCAGCGCGAAGAAGGACAAGCCAGCGAGGGCATACCTCTTTGGAGGCCTTGCGGAGGACATCCTGCTGCAGGTATCATCGAAGAAGACGGCGGCGGAGGTGTGGGCGAGCCTCAAGGCGCGGTTCGTCGGCGCGGTTCGCGTGAGGGTGGCTCGTCTATCCACGCTCCGCGGCGACTTTGATCGGCTGGTCATGGCGGACGGCGAGGCGCTGGACGTGTACGCAGGAAAGATTAGCGGCATGGCGGCTAAGTTCGCGAGCCTCGGCGCAATGCTCGACGACGCCGAGATGGTGAAGAAGCTGCTGGACATGGTGCCTGACGACCTGTACACGGCGGTGGCCGGCATCGAGCAGTTCTGCGACGCCGAGACGGTGTGCTTGGACGAGGCGCTCGGGCGGCTGAAGGCGTTCCAGGAACGGTCGGCACGGCGCAAGGTGGCTCTTGGCGGCGAGCATCGTGAGGACCAGCTGCTGCTCACGGCGCGCAATGGGAGGCGCGGCGTCGAGCACGCGGCGGCGGCCACGACCACGACGACGGCGAGAGCAGCGTGGACTCGGGCGCGAGGGGACGTCGCGGCAAGTGCTGGAATTGTGGCGTTCGCGGCCACTTCTCCCGTGACTGCCCGGAGCCGAGGAAGGAGAAGGCGCTGCTCGCTGACGTCGATGACGAGCCGGCCCTCCTGTAGGTCGCGGCTTAGGGGGAGATTGTTAGCAAATAATCCGCGTGTGTGCGTGTGTCCTGTTGGTGCGTGAGTTGGTGCTCACGTTTGTGTCCATCGGGTGTGTCTGGGTCTAGGATCAGGTCGTGTTTGGACGCCGGTGAGCTGCCGCGTCCGGGTCTACGCGTGCTGTGTGTGCGGCGCGTGAGTGTAGGATTAGGTTGTTGGCCAGTGGAAGTAGGCGACGCATGCGGAGTCCAGCCACGTCGAGCGCGTAGGAGCGCGCCGTGCGCATGGCCTAGGCATGCGGATAGTGGAAGCGCATCTTGTGCGAGCATGCAGGAGTGGGGTGTGGCGTGTATGTGCTATATAGCTCCTTCCTGTGTACTGTTATGAGCTGAGCCAGCTGAAAAGGAAAACAAGGGTGTTCGTGCGCCTTGGGCTGTACGTGCAGCCAAAAAAATTCTACTGTCTCCTTCTTCTACCTTCGAGCTGTGAGTGAGAGCGTGAGAGCTAGCCAGGGTGCCGTGCTAACAGACCACGAGCGCCTTTACAAGGACTACTTCCACCTCACTAATCTAGTGTATGATTAGAAGACATTTAATTTTTTGCGCGATCAGAAGTCAAGATGGTTGTTCCTAGAGATTCTCGATGGCGTGAGGGATTACGATGACTACTTCAAGGCCAAGATCGATTGTATCGGTAAGGTTGGCTTATCATCATACCAAAAATGCTCCGATGCCATTCGCATGCTTGCATATGGAGTATCAGGTGATCTTGTTGATGAGTACATGCACATGAGCGAATACACATGCCTTGAAGCTATGTACGGTTTGAAGAATAGTTGCTGCGGTGTTTGGAAAAGTTTACCGGAGAGAGCCAAACACCAAAGACAATGTATGCCTTTTGTCCATCAGTGAGAAGAGGGGGTTTTCTAGCATTCTTGGCAGCATAGACTGCATGCACTGGGAGTGGAAGAACCACCATTTTGGTTGGCAAGGGAAGTTCAAACGGCATGTCGATGGGTGCACGGTCATTCTGGAGGCTGATGCATCACAAAATATATGGATTTGGCACTCCTTTTTCGGCATGGCGGGAACTAACAGTGATCGATATCAATGTTCTTCAGCCTCACCTATATTTGCTAGGCTGGCAGAATGCAATGGTCTCGAGGTTAACTATGTGATCAATTGAAATTCTTACGATAAGAGGTATTATCTAGAAGATGGCATATACCCTTCCTAGTAAAAATTTGCCAAGATAATACGCAACCCTGAAGAAGAAAAATGTAAGAGGTTTGCGAAAGAGGCTTGTACAAAGGATATGGAGCAGGCATTTGGTATGCTCCAATCGTATTGGGCTATTATTCATCGCCTTGCTAGAACCTGGAGTAATGCGAAGATATCAGAGGTGATGACGACATATGTGATGATGCACAACATGATCATTGAGGACGAGAGTGATGATCAAAGCTAGGAATTCGAGGGCACCTAGGTTGATCCACGACCCAGGGTAGCATATTGGGAATAGTGGGCCTTCATGACCGGCTTCAAGCGGATTTGATTGAGCATATGTGGGCTCATGCGGAATAGCAACATCACTAGACATTGTTTAATGTAGTTTGCAAATCATGTTTTACTATTTGTAACAAACTATGTGGTTGTGTACTATTTATATTTATGTACTACTTTTATTTTATTTATTACTCTTATTTTATTATAACATATTGTTGAACATGTATACCAAAATGGCTGACTAGCCCTAGCCAAACTGGCCATCGCGGGCCGAAATTTGGGTTGCCCTGATGGGCGCACTAACCTAGGCGGCAAGACCGCTACCCATTTCATGTCCGGGAGCCGACCCAAAGAGAAGAAAACAGACCATTCGCGTGTCCAAAATGGATCGTCCGGAGATGCCCTAAGCAAGGGCCCCAAAACATTATTTTCAAGGGATAACCAGGACGGACCTTTTTTCCATTCCCAAAAATAAGCAAAGGATGCTAAATCCTCAATCTACAAGTATAAACCAATTGCCAAAATTTACTCATCGATTTTGCATGTACTACCTTTATTCATATATATAAGATGTTTTGGTAGGCTATTTTAATATGTAGGAACAAGGACTCGATCCATTTCCAGAGGGCTCTCCCCCTCCCTCTCCTCTTCAACTTTGAGAGTCATGCAAGGGCGGCCGGGTCCCTCCCATTCCCTTCTCACCGAAGTAGCTGGCGGGGGATTCTGAAGTAGATAGGTTTAGGAGTAGTTGTCTCATGTCGGTAGTGGGCCTTCTGCCCATAGGTGTTGGAACTCTAGATCGGTGCAGCGAGATATGGAGGTTAGGGTTAGTCCTTGCCCTGCTCGATCTCCTCTGGCTGGCATTGGAGTTGGTGAATACAACCACCACACCGTCAAATAAAGCCGTCATTGGTGCCTTCCTGTAGGTGCGGAGTTTTCCTGATGCGTCTTCCCCTCTGTACGGCTGTGGAGGCAGGGATGGTGGAACCGTGCAGCGGACTCTACACCGGTGAGGGTTGATGGTGTCGCATTGCCTTCTCTGGCCGACCATGGTGGCGAGGATACAGGGCGATGTGGTTACTGGTGCCCTATGCTGGCATGGAGGTTGATCGCTGGTACTGCTGTCTGCTAGCCGAACCCCTCCCATGTTCTTCCTCTAGATGGCCATGGTGGCGAGGGGAGAAGGATACGGGAGTTGGTCCTGCAAGCGGTGTCTTAGCACCAAAGGGATTCTACGAAGCTCAAATTGTGGCTAATCCCAAGCGAGGGTGAGGAGCACCGCCGCTATCCCTAGCCAACAGGGATGCACCGCACCTTGAGAGATCATGCCTTAGGGAGTTATTTCTTCCTCCAGGCCATAGAGAATATGTGGAGGATCTTCGATCTTGCCACAATGATTCATCCTAACGACGAACCAAGTGGGACAGTCCACAGCGTTGCCTCCAGCGGCCGGTGGTCTAGATCCTGTTGTTGTAGTGGTGGAGACGAAGGACTTGATTGTTGTATAGATTTTCCATATGGGCTCCTGTTTGTAAAAGGCGAGGACCATTTTTTGTTGCTTGTAATATTTGCGGTTCTCTTTGTAATTGTGTCCACCGTTTGATGGACCTTGTGGTCCCTTTAGGCCTCTTCCCGTTCAAAAAAATGTAGGAACACAGGTAATACTTCACAACTGACACTACGGGAAAACGACGGTGTGTCGAGGGTCTCCCTCAGCACAACCCTAAAATTCTAGGGCATGCTATGTCGAGGGCAGCCCATGGCGTAGCCCCCTCAGCATAGGCACTTTTGGCTATTGGCATAGGCTACGGCAATGCTGATGGATTTGCCGTCGGCATAGCCTAACCGCCGGGTGTAAAAAAATTCATTTTTTCCATTTTTGGAAAAAATCAAATTTTAAAAATTTGAACTATTTGACTCGTTAATCTCTCACTTGAAACATTTTTAACACTAGTTACTCTTAACCTTCGGTCAAATTATAGTCTTGGTAAAACTTCCCGATTGGTCACCCATCCTCACACTACTCCATCCCCAACATTCTAAAGTTCTCCGTTCCTTCCAGATAAGTTTCCATGAAGCAATTTGTAACTTGTTGTCAATACTATCATATTAATCCTATAAACTCTTATATAATTATGTCACACATTTTTATTTTTGAAATTACAAACAATTATTTAAGTAAACAATAATTAATAAGTAAGACTATTATTGAATTCAAATAAACATATAATGATTTTATTTTTTATTTTTTATTTAATATGGAATAATTAATATCCTTAAATCTGTAAATCGGAATTCGACAAATAATATGTATAAACCAATCAGAAAAATGAGAGGAATCCAAGTATGATATCTGTATCATCTTATCATAAACTATGCCACGATTCTAGCCATAATTTCTTATGCCCATTTCAAACTATGGTCAAAACGACAGGCATGAAAATTCTTAGCACGGAGCTGAACCTCACTAAACTTGCAGTGGATTTTTGATGAAATAGCATATTGTGAACCTAAAATGATTTTTTTCCAAAAAAAACTTTCTACTGATTCGGTTGAAATTTGATTTTTCATGAGGGGTGGACGAAAAGGTTTAATGTACCTCGGTTGGAAAAAATTATCCATGTAAGGTGGTCTAATATTTTTGAAAAATGGGGTATTACAAATGTGAAACTTTCATTTGGTGGTTGCTTCACAAAACATCCAGTTTTTGGCACTCAGAAAATAGAAAATGGCCTTTTGGTGCGATAAAAAGGAAAACTTCCTCCTTCAAAATTGTTAGCCATCCCAATATGCACATCAGCACATGTGTTCATAATATGGGCATATTATCACAAACTATGTCATGATTCCAGCCATAACATTGGTCGTTTGGCTTGAAAGCCGTGAAACCCGAACATGATAGCTCATTTTGAGAAGGTTTTCTTTTGTGATATTTATAATATTCCAAGTTTGATATTTTTATTTGCAACTACATCACATAATATGACACCACGCAAAGGTTTTACATTGTTTGGATTCTTTTTGAATTTCGTATGCCCATTTCAAACTATGGTTAAAACAACGGGCATAAAGATTCTTAGCCCAGGGCCGAGCCTCGCTAAACTTGAAGTGGATCTCTCATGAAATAGCATATTGTGAACCTAAAAATAATTTTCCCAAAAAATTATGAGTATTAGATCATGTACATGTAGTTCAAATCTGACCAACTTCTTACCGATTCAGCAGGAATTTGTTTTTTCATGAGGGGTGGACAGAAAGGTTTAAGATATCCCGGTTATGAAATTATCCATGTAAGTTGGTTTAGTATTTTTGAAAAATGGGGTAGTACCAATGTGAAACTTCTATTTGGTGGTTGCTTCACAAAACACCCAGTTTTTTGCACTCGGAAAATGGAAAATGGCTTTTGGGTGCGATGAAAAGGAAAACTTCCTCCTGGAAGATTGTAAGCCATCCCAATATGCACATGTGTGCACAATATGGGCACATTATCATAAACTATCCCGCGATTCTAGCCATAACATTGGTCGTTTGGCTTGAAAGCCATGAAACCCAAACATGATAGCTCATTTTGAGAGGGTTTTTTGTGATATTTACAATATTCCAAGTTTGATATTTTTACTTGCAACAATATCACATAATATAACACCACGCGAAGGTTTTACATTGTTTGGATCGTTTTTGAATTTTTTATGCCCGTTTCAACCTATATGTAATGTTTTTTTAATTTTAGTTAATTTTTATTTACAAATGCTTAATATTTGAGTGTAGGCTGATAG
The DNA here is from genome assembly GCA_910589765.1 of Avena atlantica. Taxonomy (NCBI): domain Eukaryota; kingdom Viridiplantae; phylum Streptophyta; class Magnoliopsida; order Poales; family Poaceae; genus Avena; species Avena atlantica. Next base: position 136,777,576 of record OU342739.1, read on the forward strand.
ACTTTATTTTTCTGCAAATTTTGATATATTATATGTATTTTTGTGAATTAGAATGATTTAGCTATGATTTTTCTAAGATTATTGTGGTAAACGGGAAAATAGTTATGCTGAGTGCATTGTCATTGGCGTAGCTATGAAAGCTATGCTGATGGCTTTGCCATCAGCATAGCAATCTTACACCGATGTCAATCCTATGCTGATGGCCAGTTTTGTGGGGTGTATGGCTTGTGGCGTCGGCGTAGCCTCTGGCCCTCGGAGCCTTCGAGTTTTCGTGTAGTGTGAAATACGATTCTATGATAGATATTCCATTTTGTGCACTATTTGAAACACGATTAACAAACTATATGGTACATGCGCAACAACTAGGATAGCTCAGAGCTGTCTCATGAGTTTCGAGAATCAAGAAACAAAAGGGCAAATAGCTCCCGTGCGACGTATTTCCACTGAATTGACTGACACGCAACGTCGTTCGAAAGAATCGCTCCAAAACAACTCTTCTCCCGGCCAAAATTGCTCACGTGCGACATGGGCCATAAATCAATGTCAACGCTCTCTTGCGACGTGTTGTAATGAACGCTGGGGTTAGGATTAGGGTTAGATTCAGTCAATGATTTCATTCCAGCTCTAAAAAGACAATTGTTTCAAGTGGGTCCCACTCAGTGCCCGCCAGTAAAACTTCTGTCGACCCCTGTGCTGACCATCACGACCACCGTCCTCCTTCATCTTCTCCAGCGGCGGTGCCATCAACTTCGTGTGCTCAGCAGCGGCGACCTGTGTGAGCTCAGCAGCAGCCCATCAGTGGTGAGTAATCTCGAAACCCTAGCTCATTCCCTGTGCCTGGATTTGTATCTGTCCCAATTGCTTCCCCTCTGATTTCTGAGCTAGATTGTCGTGGACGAGTTGGCTGAATCGAGGGCATCGAAATGGAGAGGCAAGAGAGCACTTCCAATAGATAAATCTCACTATTTTTTGATTTGATTTGATCGCATTTGGATGATCAACCAATTCCACTAGCTCACTCTTCCTGCCGCTACTCAAAATAGGGGTGATTATGAGCGGAGAAAATTCCAATTCAATGTCAAGTTCTTACCATCTAAAGCGAAACTAGGTGATGGTAGTGTACGTAACATTGAGAGAGGTACATGTGCGGGTTGGGAGGTTGAGTTTTCATATATTGATCCCCAGCAACTTCCGCAAATGGAAGAACTGGCCGTGAAGAATTTGGTGGAGAAAATTAGGCAAAGTGTTCCATGGGGTCCACAGCAGGAAGTTGCATTGTTACGGTTTGAAAATTGGAAGGGAGAATATTTTAGAATTGAGGATGGAGAAGATTTAGTAGATGAAATTGATCGGCAAGATGGTTGTACAAACAAAGATGTTACTTTTCATACTGAGCTCGTCGATGTGCAAGCATATTCCAAGGTTGGATATGTGGCTTCAAATTTTGCTTCGCAAATGTCAGATGATGATTGCGCTTCACAGAGGTAGATGGTGCCCATACAAACAAAAGTGATAGTATTATTAGACAAAAATGATGTTGATGCAGGGCATGGTGTTGATGCATGGGCTAGTGTGTGTGTTGATCGGAATTCAGTGGAGTTAGATGAAACTACTGATTCAGTCATAGCACCAATGGCTGACACAAAAATGGCAAAAATATTTGGCATTCTAGTATATGACAGAGATAAGGAAAAGGCTAATGAAACTAATTTGGTTGATGATGTTGATGGTAACAAAAGATTTTCTAAAGATGTAGATAGAGAGTTGATGGAGAATGCTACAGATGATGTAAATGATGCACATTATGATGAGTTGGTTACTGTCTATGACAAGGAAAACCCTGTTATTGCAGTAGGGAAACTGTTTCCAAGCATGGGTGAGTTTAGGATGTGTTTCAAAACTTATGCAATCAAGAAGGAGTTTGATGCCAAGACTCAGTGGACTGATAAAAAGAAGTTCTATGCTAGAGGTAGATGTTTTTATGGGGGTGCCAATCCTTCCAAATGGTATATTTCTACTAAACGCCAACCTGATGGAAGTACCATTAGAGTTAATCACATCCCTTTTTAACACACTTGCATTACTAGTTCACAGAGAGTATCAACAATGACATTATAGATTTGGGTTGCTGAAAAGATCACTCCTATTTTAGCCAAGACAGCAAACACTACTACAAAGAGGCTAAAAGTAGACTTGGAAAAGGACTACCCAATTAAGGTGAATTATAGCACTATGTGGAAGACAAAACAAAGGGCAATGAAAGAATTGTATGGTGATTGGGCAAATACTTTTAGGATGTTATATAACTTTAAAGAAAAGGTGGAGAAAAGGTCACCTGACAATGTTGTGGAGATAGATACTAGGGTTAGTGATGATGGCAAGGTCTTATTCTCTAAAACATTTATGGTTTTAAAGCCTTGCATCGATGGCTTCAAAGAAGGATATCGTCCATATTTATGCATAGACTCTTCATTTTTAACTGGAAAAGTGGAATGGTCAGCTGGCAACATGCAATGCTCTGGATGGACATAATTGGATGTTCCCCATTGCCATTGGGTTGTTTCAATTAGAGACTGAGGCTTCATGGACATGGTTTATGATGCAGTTGAAAAGATGCTTAGGGTCAGTCTCACCTTTGGCAATTCATACAGATGCATGCAAAGGGCTAGAAAATGCAGTAAAGAATGTGTTTACCCATGCTGAGAAAAGAGTGTGCTTTGTCCATATGTGGATGAATTTGATCAAAAAGTTTAGATGAGAAGAATTTGGGTGCATGTGGCCTGTAGCAAGATCTTACACTGAAGGTAATATGCCCTGAGAGGCAATAATAAAGTGTTTATTATGTGTATTCCAAGTATATGATAGATGTTTATTTGCATGCTATAATTGTATTAATACGGAAACGTTAATACATGTGTGTTTAATAAACAAACAGAAAGTTCTTAGTTATGCCTCTCTCATAAACTAGCTCGTTGATTAACAAGATGATCACAGTTTCCTGATCATAGACATTGGATGTTGTTAATAACGAGATCACAACATCAGTGTAATGATGTGATGAACATTCATCCTATGTATAGCATTACGATCAAAGTCATTGAGTTTATATTGCTATAAACAACTTACGAAGTGATCCTAATCCTTAGACCATGAGATCATGTCAATCACTAACACGGAAGATTTTTTTGATGACATCAAACGTCACACCGTAACTGGGTGATTATAAAGATGGCTTCAAAACTACTAAAGTGTTATGTTGAGGCTCATGGATCAAGATTGGAATTTGTTCATCCCAATGACGTATAGATATACTCTGGGCCCTCTCGGTGATATCACATTGGTTATCTTGCAAGCAAGTGATTTGATCACTAGAATGTTATATCACGGGAACGATAAAAGAGTGCACGTCGGTAACGAGATCAGACTAGGTATGGAGATACCGATGATTGAATCTCGGAAATGTAATATATCGTGAAGCAAAGGAATTGAGATACTAGTGTAAAAGGTTCCGACGATCACAGGAAAGTCATCGTTGAATGTGTGGGAGTCAGTATGGATCTCCAGGTCTCGCTTCTGATTATTGATCGTAGAAGGGTATAGATCATGTCCGCATTATTCACGAACCATAGGTGACACACTTAAGGGACACTGACATCCAATTGGAGCAAAACTTTCATGCCGAAAAGAATAACAATCGCAGGAATTTATTTCACTAGATACCGAAACAGGTTTTCGGGTGAAATTGCAAAAAGTGTTTTTGCATGTGAAATGGAATTATAGCAAGGGGTTATATGTGAATGTTTGTCATTAAAGTAATTGACAAAATTCTGAATAAATAAAAAGAGTTTTATTTAATGAGAGTTTGCATTAAATTTGGTGGAAATTTAATAGCAATTTTGAGTGGGATTTTGAGTGGAGGGAATTTAAAGGAATTTTGTGAGTGGAGTGTCCACCCAAATGAATGAGGGGAGGGCAAGGGGGCAGCCCCCATGTGCCGGATACCCCCTTGGGGTTCCCCCCTTCTCCTATAAAAGGCACCCCTCTCCCTCTCTTTCACACACACCTCCTCGTGAAGAATCTCTCTCCCCTTATAGAATTTATCCCCCATGGTCTCAGACTAGTGAGATACATGTTCCCGATGGCTATTCGGCAAGAAAGGGTTGTGCTTCCACTGTATCGCTGGAGCGAGGAGGCGGAGCTTGCTTGGTGTCTTGTATGTGTGTGCGATCACGGATGCGCTGCTGCTTTGCGGCGCTAGGACTTCCTCTCGATCTTGAGATCGGCAAGAGATCGTCTACATCAACCATGAGTTCAACTCGTTAAGCTTTGTCGGTCTTCAAGGGTATGTTCTCTACGGATATACATCCGCCCGTTGTTTGTATCTAGTAGATAGATCTTGGTACTTAGTTCCCATCGTAGGAAATTTTTTGTTTTCTATGCTATGAACCCTTCAGTGGTATCAGAGCCGGATCTATGCATAGATGCTTTACACGGGTAGTACACATATGAGTATGTGGGCGATGATGATCATGTTGTTGCTTCTTAGTTGTAATTTTGGATATTGGTGGCATAGTGGGATGAAGCGGCCCGGACAAACTTTACATGTCCTCGCACATGAGACCTGTTCCACGCTTGACATGCAACTAGTTTGCGTAAGTGGTTAGCAGGTGTATGTCTCTCCTACTATAGTCAATATCTATTTTGCAACGAGTTGTCAACAATTTGGCTATCCTCGTTGTGGTTCATGTTCGTAGGTAAGAACGGTTCTATCTTCGAAAGCCCTAATCCACATAAAACTTGCAATGGATAGATTAGAGGCGTCTAGTTTAGATTGTTGCTGGGCTAGTGTTATGATATGGTGTTGTTGTAAGTAGAAGTATGAGATGATACTCTTACAACACACATAACGTGTAAGTTCCATAGACCTTGGCCTTACACATAAAGGTATGATAGTGATCATACCACGATGCACATGATAGAGATCATATGCGGGAACCATATCATTTCACTAATAAACATGTGATGTTTGATAGCATCTTATATTGCTTGTTTAGCGCTTTATTAGCATAATAAGATGATCCCTCATTTAAATATCAAGATAAGAATGTGTTCTTCCTTTAGTATGCACCGATTATGTTTTCATTTCTCCAAGGCATCACGTGATGATCGGGTGTTCTTGGATCCACGACCATATTTCGGGTGTAAGAAAGTTACACACGCGAATACTAAGGTTCTAACTTGACGAGCCTAGCATGTACAGACATGGCCTTGGAACACGGACCGAAAGGTTAAGCATGAGTCATATAGTAGATATGATGCCCATTTGATGCTCGCCTTTGAAGCTACACCGACTCACGTGATGATCGGACTTGGTGTAGTGGATTTGGTTCATGTAATCACCAAAAAGGCACGAGGGATGTCGTTTTTGAGTGGGAGTTCATTCGTAATGTGGATTAGTTGAACTTAATCTATCATAAACTTAGTCTAAACTTTAAAAATTCTGTTGTATATGGCACCACCTCCTTTTAATTTCAATGTGTTCATGGAGAAAGAGAAACTTGCAACGAACGGTAGCAACTTTACCAAATGGGCCATGAATTTGAGGATTCTCCTCTCTGCTGCACAAAAGCAATATGTGCTAGAAGCGCCGCTAGGCCCCCCACCTTTTGAGGATGCCCCTGACGAGGAGAAGAATGTCTATCAGACTCGTCAGGAGGACCACAACTTAGTTCATTGTGGCATATTGTATGGGCTAGAGCCGGAACTTCGAAAGCGTTTTGAAAATGGCAATGCATTTGATACAATGGGTGAGTTGAAAATGATTTTTGACACACATGTTGTTGTAGAGAGCTACAATGCTTCATAAAAGTTCTTTAGCTGCATGATGGAAGAGCACAACTCCGTAAGTGAGCATGTACTCAAGATGTCGGGTTACGCCGATAAGCTTGTGTCCTTGGGAATATCGATTCCCATTGACTTAGGCATACATCGTGTTCTACAGTCTCTGCCACCTAGCTATAAGAGCTTCATGATGAACTATAATATGCAAGGCATGAAGAAGTCTCTCCCCGAGGTTCTGTCAATGCTTAAAACTGCAGAAGTGGAGATCAAAAAGGAACATCAAGTGTTGATCAATAAGAACACTGGTTTCAAGAAAGACAAGAAGGGAAAACGGAAGGGAAGTAAGGGCGGCAAGCCGGTTGCCATGCCTGAAAAGAAACCCCGAGTTCGCCCTAAGTCTGATACCGAGTGCTACTATTGTAAGGGGACTGGCCACTGGAAGCGCAACTGCCCCAAGTATTTGGCAGACAAGAAGGCCGGCAAGGCAAACAAAGGTATATAAATACATTTAGGCCCAAAGTCGAGTGTGGGACCAGCTAAGTGTTTCTGAGCTAATTCGAATTATTCCTCAAAAAATAACATGCACAGGAATTGAACCCAACGACCTCCAACATGCAGGCAGCAACCTTTGCCAACAGACCATGCACCTGTTCATGTTACATATACAAGTCGCAGCCTTATATTCTTAGTTCCTCTGTTGGGCTGGTTCAATTTATCACTAGAATAGGTCTCGGTGGGAAGCGATATGGGCCGCGGTGGGAGGGACTAGGCCTTGCACGCACTAGGCCATCTCGGCTGGTATAGTTAGGTAGTTTTTTTTCTTCTTTTTTTTGTTTTTTTCATTTTCTTAATTCTTTTGTATCTTTTTTATAACAAGTCCAAAAGAATCGATTTTTGTCTCTAATTTTTATAAAATTCTGTAGATCATCTTAAGATGTTAATTACAAATACTTTGACTATTTTAAAATAGTGTATTTACTAATCTCATATTAGTACATAGTAGGGATAATATCATATTTTAAAATATGATTTTGAAACTAGAGCTTCGAATTCAACATTTTGGATGAGATAGGGGATGAGTCTCACTAAACTTGCATTGGATCTCTGAAGAAATTGCATATTGTCAATCTAAAGATGATTTTTTCAAAAAATCATGGGCATCAGATCATGTACCTATAGTTCAAATCGGACCCACCTCCTACCAATTTGGGGGGGATTTGTCTTTTTTTCCAGGGATGGACGAAAAGGTTTGAGATATCTCGTTTGGGACATTGTCCATGTAAGGTGCTATACTATTTTTGAAAAATGGGGTGGTAGCATTTTAAAACGTTCATTTGGTGGTTGCTTCATAAAACGCCATGTTTTTGGCGCTTGGAAAATGGAAAATGGTTTTTCTGTGCAACAGAAAGGAAAACTTTCTCCCGCAACATTGTTCTCCATCACAATATGCACATGCATGCACAATATGGGCACATTATTATAAACTATGCCATGATTCTGTCCATAATACTGGTCATTTGGTCCGAAAGCCATGAAACCTCATACATGATAGGTCATTTCTCAGAATGTTTTTTCGAGACAGTTGAAATATACCAAGTTTGGTATTTTTCCTTGCAACTATGTCACATAATAAGACACCACGCGAAGGATTTGCATTGATCGGACCGTTTTTAAATTTTCTATGCATGTTTCAAACTATGGTCAAAACCGCGGGCATGAAGGTTCTTAGCTAGGGGATGAGCCTCTCTAAACTTGCATTGGATCTCTGAAGAAATAGCATACTGTGAGTCTAAAAATCATTTTTTTCAAAAAATCATGGGCATCAGATCATGTACCTATAGTTCAAATCAGACCCACTTCCTAACGATTCGACAAGAATTTGTCTTTTTCGCCAGGGGTGGACGGAAATGTTTGAGATACCCCGGTTGGGACATTTTCCATGTAAGGTGCTATACTATTTTTGGAAAATGGGGTGGTAGCATTTTAAAACGGTCATTTGGTGGTTGCTTCACAAAACGCCATGTTTTTGGCGCTCGGAAAATGGAAAATGGTTTTTCTGTGCAACGAAAAGGAAAACTTCCTCCTGCAACATTGTTCGACATCACAAGATGCACATGCATACACAATATGGGCACATTATCACAAACTATGCCATGATTCTGGCCATAACACTGGTCGTTTGGCCTGAAAGCCATGAAACCTCTTACATGATAGGTCATTTCTGAGAAGGTTTTTTCGAGACACTTGCAATATACCAAGTTTGGTAAATTGAGACATACTCAATTTTGCCATGAAACTTGGTAAATTGAGTATGTCTCAAAAAATAGGTTTTTTTGAGACATACTCAATTTACCAAGTTTAGTATTTTTCCTTGCAACTATGTCACATAATAAGACACCACACGAAGGATTTGCATTGATCGGACCGTTCTTGTAATTTTTATGCCTGTTTCAAACTATGGTCAAAACGGCAGGCATGAAGGTTCTTAGCTAGGGATTGAGCCTCGCTAAACTTGCATTGGATCTCTAAAGAAATAGCATATTGTGAGTCTAAAAATAATTTTTTCAAAAAATAATGGGCATCAGATCATGTACATGTAGTTCAAATCGGACCCACCTCCTGCCGATTCAGCGGGAATTTGTATTTTTCACTAGGGGTGGACGGAAAGGTTTGAGATACCCCAATTGGAACATTTTCCATGTAAGCTAGTCTAGTATTTTTGAAAAATGCGGTGGTATCATTTTTGAATTAATCATTTGGTGGTTGTTTCACAAAATCCACCATTTTTTGCGCTCGAAAAATCGAAAATGGTTTTTCCGTGCGACGAAAAGGAAAACTTCCTCCTCAACATTATTCGCCATCGCAAGATACCTATGCGTGCATAATATGGGCATATTTTCATAAATTATGCCGCGATTTTGGTTTATAAAACACCTCCTTAATGCCACAAGAAACCTCATAACCCAATAGAATAGAGCAGCCAATCAAAAGACAGAATGAGAGTAGACACGGATCATCCCACCAAATCAAATCGCAGCCGTTCGTAACCACATCCAACACACGAAATTTCGCTCCCGCGCTGGATTTCTGGTGGAGCGCCAAAGTAATCTGACACTGAGCCTAGGCGCCTACCCCACCAGGCGGGAGAAAATCTGGTGCCGAGCATCCCATCGAACAGAAACCTAATTTCTGCTGTGCCGTCCACCTCCACCTCCATATCCGCCTCTTCCTCCTCCCCTTTCCTCCACCTCCGCCGTCGGCCTAGATCCCGGCCAAATCCGTTGAGTCCCTGCCACGCTGACCATCTCCCTGGAAACATCTCCTCCCCCTCTGTCTATTCCACCTCGTGGAACCACAAACCCAAACCTCCAATTGAAACCCTAGTCCATGGCGATGGCGGCGCCCTAGCATCAGGCAGTGATGAACATACCCGGCGACTTGCTTCACTACGCGGTTCGTCGCGTGCAATTAGAGTCGCCAGGGAGAGAGGATGGCCTTGCCCTCCAGGGTGATCCACATCCAGAATGTCGTCCATGAGATCCCCGAGGTCAGCAAATACCGGTGCCCTTTATGTATTTCTGCTGCAAGTTCTCTTCTAGAGTAGTTCGGGAGTTTCAATTGTTAGGTGGATCTGCTATTTCGTGAATGTAATCTGGCGTTTGTGGTGCTGGTGCTACGGGCCCTTGTCCAGATAGAGGATTTGTCTTCTTCCCAATACTACACCCTAGCTCTGGCCAGCCCTCCTTCTCGTGTTCGCCATCTCAGATCGGCCTCCACCGTCACACTCGCCTCCGACGGCAGTAGCCACAGCGCCACCAGCAACCGTCGTCCTGCAGACCCCCATCAAGGTCGCCTTCCTCCACCCGCCTCCTGTCCGTTACACCCCCACCAACTAGGAGAGTAGGGCCAGTGGCGCCGATCCCCTAGAGAAGAAGTCCAAGCGCCAGTTCAGGCGTGAGCGCAAGAAGGTAACCCCACTGATAGCATTACTAGTTGATCCTACCTTGTAAAGTCCAATTGAACTTTATGGTAGCATTACTAGTTGTTCCTTCTCCTAAATCTGTCTTGCTGAAATCTTCAATGTAGCAATGCTCTAAAGTAATAAGTATAATTAAACCTTCTAAAACCATTACTAGCTACTCCTAAATTCTGATCATATTGTGCTGCTATGTAAATACAATTGAACTTGGTATGGGTTAATTAATTACAATAGTTAGGGATTATCTATTAGCATGAGATGATTCCTGAAAGAAAAAACAAGGCCTATATGTACTGTTGTAAAAGATTGATAGAGGTAGACCTGGCATCTTCGTTGCACTCTACTATGCATTTTTTAGTTGTTTCAAATTTAACCTTCATAAATAAGACGAGATTTGTGCCTTTGTTTTGAGTAGACCTGAGATAACTTTTACAGAAAATATAAAAATAAAGGAAATAAAATAAATTTTACACTAGTAAGTAAGTGGTCAAAATTCTTGTGGTTTAAAATATTTCTGCCCATAATGGTGGTTGCTGCTTTTGTATATACTGTAAAGATGGTGTTATATGATGATATTTTGGGCTCTCTTTTTCCATATTCTGCTTCCTGCTGTTGTGTGCAATTGTTATCCTATTTTACCATCAATTCTGAACCTTAGTTCATCATACTTCGTGAAGTATAACATTAGAAGCTTGTAGCTGAAAGCAAGTTACAACATTATTGCTGCTAGTAAGATAGTTATATATATTGATGCTGCTATTGTAGGGAGGGGTTCAGGAAGGACCAGAACTAATAAGTGTAATTGAAGAACCATGTTGTCCTTGTAGTTTAAGTAATAGAATTTACGAGCTGCAGTAGCTTCTGTTGTATTTATGTGTTGTCCTGAATTAACTTGAATAGGTTTTTCTTTTATTTTATATGTGATGTTAATAATGTCTCTGTTGCTGATGTGACATGACATGCCATAACAATCCCTCAGCTACGAGGCATCTACAGCTACGGCTTCGAGAAGTGCTCTGCCATCCAGCAGTGCGGATCATCACGGGTCGCGACATCATTGCCCAGGCCTAGTACGGGACCAGCAAGACCTCCATGATTTTGCTCTCTGTCTACCAGATCGACGATGCCAATGTCCGCGAGTACGGTTCCTCCTCCGCTCAAATAAATCTTGAAACATAAATTTTATTATTATTGTACAGTGTGTTATTATTGTACCAGATTATATTTCCTAGTTTTCGGACTAGATGTAGATGTACATTTTTTGTGAGGGAAAAGCTATGTTTATGTATATCAACCCCTGCATAAATGTTACTCTCTAATGTTCTTCATAGATGTTACTAATATACAGATTTAATGTTCTTAAAATAAAGTTAGTTCATGTTAGGATCAGAGTAAGTTTAAAAATAACCTAGTATGATGCCATTTTCTAACCACATGCGAAGCTTTTTAGTACACATCCTTTTCCATTTGCGCCAACTTATATTTTGATATCGGGTTCCCTGACTGGTTGTATATTAGTATTTTCTTAGCGGATGTATGATAGACATAGACCAATATTGTTTGTACATCAGTGACCGTGTAGATGGTACTTTGTAAGAAGATGATACTTTTCTTGGCTTTGTTGTACATTAGCTTTTCTCTGCTTGTATATCTATGTGATTTTTAGGTCATGATTACACATCACAGAGAGTTCATTTCTCATCAATTTTAGTAAATGATCATACATCTAGGGATTATACAGATGTGATTACTTTTCCTACTTTTATTGATGCTAGGAATCAGACTACTCTTTTGAATTGAAGTTTAGAGTCAAACTTGTGGATACTTTTATTTAGTTGTGCTCCCATGATGATCTCAATATGAGATGGTAAACATAACATACATAAGCAAAATGAGACATGTTTTCTTTGAAAGATAATGTAGTTGTTTGTTGTCAACAATAATCCAACTAGAACTGGTTTTGTGCAGGAACTAAAGTACAAGAGTGGTCCTTTGGCATCAAATGATCATGGGAGTCTCTATTTTAGGTAACTAGGAACACTAGTGGTTATTGTAGCCAGTCTCTGTTTCATGTATGGTTTTTACTGTTGGCTTGACACGGTTAGGCATTTTAGCTTTCTCACATGTGAAAGCATCAACTCGTGGACTAATTTGTCTTTGGATGGTCGTTGTCATGTAGGGACGAGCCTACAACGAAATATTTTTCTTGGGTGTTGGTGCTACGTAGCCTACTGGGACATGAAGGCGGAGGAAGTGCACACCAGGAGCAGTTGGCATGTTGCCTTGGCGTTGGTGGAGTGGTCGGGTTCTAATGATGCGGCAACAAGGAATAAGGGACCTAGATGTTAGGACCCTAGTCCGGCTGGACCGACCGACATGCTTTGTTTCTTCATTCTTCTACTCATGATGCATGTTGCCTCGTGTCAGTTCTGAAAGATCCATTTTGTGTTATGTATGTGATTCGAAGCATGGAAATTTTGTAATTTCATTAATTGCTCTCAAATTCTGATGGATTATGGCTGTTATCAAAACGATATCATGTATTCCTCTGTTCTGATTAAATTATTTATTCTTTAGTTGCTGTCAAATCTTGTAACTGACAGGTGGGACCTAATTACTTAAGTTAGTCTGACAATTGGGACCCATCTGACTGGTTGGATCGGCCCAAAAAGAAATGGGCCTATAAGGCCCAGGCCCAAAATTAGAAAGGCTATAAAATGTCTTAAGTTCCGGAAGAGAATCAGCCTATAAAAGGCCAAGACCTTGTATATAGAAGGTTGGAATTGTTGGGCTTGGCCTATTTAGACCATCAAAATGGACCGGGCTGATTTGATACTACGACGATTTCGTTTCGTCATAATTTTGCCACGTAGGATTAGCCACGTAGGATCTGACGTGGTTAGGGTAGACCATGCGTGACGATATTGGATAGTCATAACTATCTATGTAGATATTAGATCGTCATAGACGGTTATGACGATTTCGTGAAAACGTCATTATGTGCAATTACTGACGCTCAGTTTTTGATGATCTGTTTTTCATCATAAGATCGTCATATATTGTAGACAATGACAATTCTGTGACGAAAATGGAGTGTAATGTATCAGCAGATTCCTTGTAGTGGATCCGCGAGAGCCCAGGATATTCGACGTGATTGGCTAGCGTTTTTTTCAACGAGTCGCACCTGATTTGGCGGGATACGATGACATGTCCATTGAGCCGTCCATGCCTCGTCCAATGGGCCCATCTATGCTTCTGCTGGTGGCAGCCACACTTCTGCCGCCCATCATAGCCATGCATCTCACCGTCACTTTTTCATGCATGCGCCATGTAGCGTCGTAGCCAGGCTATTGCATATCGTCGTAGTGTGGCAGCGGTTTAGGCATCACGGGCACCCTGGCATCACATGCACGCGTAGTAGCCTAGCTATTTGCACACCTTTGAATGCTCTGGATGCTCTGCTGGTTTTGACATCTCATTTAATTTTAAGTGAAACTCATTTTTCTTGTTGGTGAAACTATCATGTACATAGGTACACACACGTAAAGGTCAATGCGTCGTGCAACCTTACCGTCACGCGCCCGATGGATGCTCTGCCTCTTGCCTCTGCCGCTTGGGTAACCCTGCCGCTTTGAATGCTTTCCCCCGGTGATGACCCAATAGTATAGGGGATCGCAACAGTCTTCAAGGTTAGTATTACCCAATTTATTGATTCTACATAAGGGGAGCCAAAGAATACTTGCAACCCTTAACAACCGAGTTGTCAATTCAGCTGCACCTGGAAATAGTTCTTGCTCATAAAAGTTTATCAGTAGCAACAGTTTTGTAGTAGCAAAAGAAAAGTAACAGCAGCAGTAAAACAAGAGAAATAGTAACAGTAGTAGCAAACAGTAGGATATGAGCGCGGTAGGCATAGGGATGGATGGACGGGCGTTGCATGGACGAGTCTAAACATGTAACTTCAAGATCTAGGGAAACTACAGATAGATAAGAATAAGTATCAAAGTACTAAACAATCATAGGCATGTGATCCATATATAGTCATGCGTGCTCGCAATGAGAACTTGCACAACATATTTTGTCCTGCCAGCCCGTTGTAGCGGGGCCTCAAGGGAACTACTGGCAGTTAAGGTGCTCCTTTTAATAGAGCACCAGAGCAAAGCATTAACACTCTGTGAACACATCTGATCCTCACATCACGGCCATCCCCTCCGGTTGTCCCAATTATTGTCACTTCGGGGCCTTTGGATCCGGATGATATGTGTACACAACTTGCAGATAAGGTCACAAACAATATTATCATAATGATTCAATAATAAGTTCAGATCTGAGATCATGGTACTCGGGCCCTAGTAACAAGCATTAAGCACAACAAGTTGCAACAAAGTCAAATAGCACTAATAGAGATACTAGGCACCATGCCCTAACAATCTTATTCGATTACATGATAGAACTCATCCAATCCCTACCATCCCCATAGCCTATAGCGGGGGATTACTCACTCATGGATGAGGGAAACATGGATGGTTGATGGAGAGGCGTTGGTGATGACGATGGCGACGATCCTCTCAAAATTCCCTGTCCTGGCAGGGTGCCAGAACGGAGTTTCTGGTTCCGAATCGTGGTTTCTGGTGGTGGCGGCGCAGCGGAACTTTTTTTTGGAAAAGACATTGAAACCCCCTCGGTTTTTAGCTCTAGAGGCATCTTATAGGAAACGAGGGAGGCAAAGGCGGTGCCTGGGGCAGCCACACCCCCTCCAGGCATGGCCTGGGCCCACCCGCGCGGCAGGGGGGTGGTCCCCTCAGGCCTCCCCTTCGTCTCATACTTTGGCTCCGTGAGTCTTCTGGTGAAATAGGATTTTTGGCATATTTTTCGGGATTTTTCCTGATAGTTGATTTTCTGCACAAAAACTAGTCAGCAAGGTAATTCTGCTGAAAACAGCGATAGTCCGTGTTAGTTGTATCCAAATCACACAAGTTTAGAGGAGAAAGAATAGCAAAAGTGTTTGGGAAAGTAGATACGTTTTGGACGTATCAACTGCCCCCAAGCTTAGCTTATTGCTTGTCCTCAAGCAATTCAGTTGAAAACTGAGTGCGATAAAAGAACTTTTACGAATACATTTGCTTCATATGATATAAATATTCTCAGCACATGAGTATATACTTAAACCATTCATAATAATAAGTATGCAACTAAGTCTACTCAATAGTCATTGCAAGCTATGAAGAGAAACCAACTCAGTAATAATAAGTAGCATGAAACATAAACATAAGCAACATCGCAATGCTCATAATAAGGTATGATAGAGTGGTATCTCGCTTGCCTTTGTTTGTAGAGCACAATATACATGCCAAGGCACCTCTGAAGTTCAAGTGAAGACTAGAAGTAAAGATAACAGAGATACACGCATCAAAGTCATGACATAGTTAACCAAGTTTTGAGACAAACACAAGAATGACAACTATTCTCTCAAGAAGGTGCTCATAGAGTAAGTGGTGACTCAACAAGGAGGTGAAAAGGTTTTGAAAGGTTTGAAAGGCTTCCAAATGCTGAAAGTAAGGTACTCATTAGCTTTGAGCTCTCATTGCCCCTATTATAGGCATCTTTATATGGTTAATGGTGAAAGTGAGGTCCAATATGAGTTATATACTTGACAGACCATAAACTGGAAATCCCATGTCCCTTGAATACGAGGGTCGCTCCTCATGCTACTCAACTTCAGTTACCTATAAGTTATTGTCATTGTAAATACATGCATATCATAGAGAACCGCCAATGGGGTACCCCTTGCACATGATACATGAGCTATCCCATAATCAAAATGACAAGGCAAGCAGGCAATGAGCATCTCAACGATCTTTTTATTTGCTATTTGCATAGGTTTTTATTGAGGATGCTTCACAGATTGCTCATTGTGGTTATGCTGCAAGTTTCCACCATGATTAGGCATGGCTTAGGCTAGCGGCCCAGGCGTTTCTCTAACACATATATATAACTCCATGAACACAAGCTCCCCTTTTATTTTACACCGACAACATCCACAAACAAAATAGCATGATATCAACTGGATATGTATCCATAAGTGTTGAAATCCTTCCCCATGACATCACGGTTCTGCTAACTCCCATCCTATAATTTGCAAGCATATAACTTTCATGGACAGTCACAATGGTTTAGGTTTATTAAGTGCAAGGAATAAAGTGCGCCATCAAGTTCATGAGAGATTTACTAACTAACTTTCTCAAAACAAGCAAACATTTTATTTGGAAGAAAACAAGGGATAATGAATATGCACTGAACAGCAAATGATGCTAATGGGTAGGTATGGTGGACACTGTTGGAAATATTAGTTTTCGGGAGTTGGATGCACAAGTAGAGCTCATACTCAGTGCAAGTGAAGGCTAGCAATAGAGAGGGAGCGACAAACAAGACAACAATAACTGTCATAATCATGCTTGCAACAAAAAATGACTAATTATGGCATAAAAGTGATACAAGAACTCTGAGGAAAAATAAATCATCGAGGCTTACTGACTATTGTTTAGTCATATGCATGTGTGAGAATGTGCCCAGTCGATTCACATGAAACATTCAGAGGAGGATACCATAATATCATACCAAGTTATGAATAAAACAATGCAAGCAAACATTCATATGACATGCTACAAACTATTAGCAAGATAGAGCTAATCACAAGAAAGCAAGAACTACTAAGCATCGATAAATAACATACAACTTACATGAACATACTAAGCATGCTCACCATGACGAGTATATGTACAAAAATGAAAACAAATAGAGTTCGTTACCAGCCTCTAACCACATCTCAAGTTGTCTTAATCTTCATTATTGCCCTTCACTTGTGTTATTTGAATAATAACATGAAATCAAACTCCACTGAGGATGACTTAACCCTGCAAAGAACTCACAAAACCAAAGAAGAACAATAAATATTTTTGGTGTTTTCGATTTTTTTAAAGCAAGAAAACAAAGCAAAATCTTTTTGTATTTTTGTTTAAGGCAAACCAAAGCTAAAAGTCAAAGAAACAAACCAAGAGAAACAACGAAATTATTTTTGGTCTTTTTGTGTTTTGAGAAAGCAGAAACAAAAACCAAAAAGAAAGCGAAACAATGGATATACAAAGAACCGACGAAACATGATATATAGATGAGTGTGATGTCGGTATACCTAGCCCCAAGCTTAGGATTTTGGCCTAAGTGGGGCTAAACTCCATGGTGACCAAGAAGGTGCACCTCCGTACTACGACGAGGAGACCCCTTCGTCCTGGTACGAGCTCGAGGACTCCCCTATGTAGTGCATAGAGGGGTCGTATGGGGGCGCGTACCCCTGGTAGTGTCCATGGAAGCCAAGAATGCGTAGCTTCTCGTCCATCTTCTCCTTGGACCGTGACAAAGGTCCCTGGGAAATACTGAACAAAGTGGTTTGGGGCAAAGAAATCTCTCTCTTCCCCGTCAGTAAACAACATTCTATAAACCAGACTCTCAAGAGTAGAGCCAGCAGTGACAAAGTGATGCGCTTTCATAGCAGCAAGATCAAGAGCCAAAATTGTAACATTTGGATCAACAGAAAGGTCTAAGGTAGCAACAACACGTGCAGCAATAATTCCCCCATAAATGGGTCCCTTAGCAGCTAAGTGACGAGCAATTAGAGAACCAAGATTGTACCTGGTTTCATTGTTGAGTGCAGCAACTAGGAAGGTCAAATGATAGTTGTAAATATTGCTAGTGTTCTCCCTACCAAGAACACTAGTGGCAAGATAATAAGCAAAATACCTGATAGCTGGGAGTTGAATATTTCTTATGTTTCCCCGCTGGGCTCTACAGTCATTATCATTAGTTATCCCGCGGTAGAGCTCCAACAAATCAGTACGTTGAGCTGGAATCTTCTTCACCGTCCCAGCCGTACCAATATCCAGGATCTCACAAAATTTCTTCAATGTCATGGAGTAAGGCCTGCTATAGATTTTGAAAGACACATCTGGTTTGAACATGTTGTTAGAAAAAGAGAAACTCTCCACAAAGGTTTTAGTGAGCATAGCATACTGCACACTCTCATCCTGCATATAACTCGTTAGTCCAACTCTCCGAACCAAGGTTAGGAAATCATTGAGAATCCCAGCAGCCCGCAAAAAGGTAGGACAAGGAAAGGTGGAAGGGTGCGCATCCCCCTCATCTCCCTCGTCGCAAAATTACGATGTAATGAGATCCTCATTGTATGAGGGCCTAGCTCGGGAGGATGATCTTGAAGGCCTTGTCCTTCTAGGTGTATCACTCTCAAATATTGCACCATAGTTGTGGTTGTCCATGACCCCTTTTTTCTGAAATTTTTGGACAAACACAAACCAAGTGATTTCCAAGTTGACAAATGATGAGAAACTACTATAGGAACTTGCTAGAGTGCTACACATGCATCAAAATGAAATCTCTAAGCATAGAACAAGCATGCAAGCTCACACAACCTGACACCTATAGCAGCAAAATACTTAAGATATAATCTACCAATCACAAATCTAATTGGACAAGCGGAGGAGGCACATACCAAGGAGCAATCCCTCCAAAAATCTGCAGCAAAGATGGGCTGAGCAAGGAGATCGAAAATCGGGAGCAAGAATAGCAATAACTCGAGCTTGAGAAAGTTTTCCGGTGTTTTTCGGGAGAGAGAAAGAAGGTGGCTGGGAGGAGACAACTTGGAGAGCCTTAGGTGGGTCCCACCCATGCCAGGCGCGCCCCTGGGGCTGGTCGTGCCACCAGGGGGTGTGCTGGCCTGGGGGGGCCCCTGGGCCACTCCAGGTGTCCCTCTGCCCCTTTTTTCGAGGAAAAATTTAATATGAATTTTGTGGGATTTTTTGGGAAACTTTATTTTTGGCCAATTTTCAGGGTATGAAAATTGATTTTCTCGCAGAAAAGATTTTTTAGAAGAGCAAAATCAAACCAAAACCAAACTACAGAAGTTCTAAGACACTTTAACAAGTAAACAACTAGCAAAACCGAAGCTAACAAGAGAAAGAGAAAAGACTAAGAAGGAGAAAAATAAAAGTGAGCAAGTATAATTATTGTGAAAGCATTGTTTTGTTCATTAAAATCCTTTCGTTAACAAGGTTGATCAAGTCTTGCTACCAAAACAATCTTATATGAAACAAAACTTTGCATTCCACATAGTGATTATGTTACCTCAAACTTGATAGCAATAGTCCCAATCATAATAGTTTCAAAACTTTCTTATGGAATGGGACAATATATTTCTCCAACTTTGATGCTCTCGATATTTTAAATGGAATTCAGGCAATAGCTCTTAGCAACCTTCTTGGGGAAATAGACAGTATGCTCTTTGTCATTAATATTAAAAGTTACTTTTCCTTGATTACAATTTATGAAGGCACCTGCAGTATTAAGAAAAGGTCTCCCAAGAATAATAGACATATTATCATCTTCAGAAATTTCAAGCACAACAAAATCAGTCAAAACCAAGCAATTATGAGCCACCTGAATAGGAACATCCTCACATATACCAACAGGAATAGTAGTTGATTTATCAACCATTTGGAAAGATATATCAGTTGGTATCAACTTTTATAGCTAGAGTCTCTTGTAGAGAGAAAAAGGCATAACACTAACTACAGCTCCCAAATCACATAAAGCAGTTCTAACATAATTATTCTTAATAGAGCAAGGAATAGTTGGTATACCTGGATCACCAAGTTTCTTTGGAACCTTACCATTGAAGGAATAATTAGGAAGCAGAGTAGAAATTTCATCATTAGGAATCTTCCTTTTATTAGAGACAATATCCTTCATATACTTTGAATAAGGAGGCAGCTTAATAGCATCAGTCAAAGGAATTTGCAAAAATAAAGGTTTCATCCACTTACAAAACTTGTTGTAGTGTTCTTACTCCTTTGACTTGTGTTTCTTATTTGGAAAAGGCATAGGTTTCTGCACCCAAGGTTCTCTCTCACTACCATGTTTTTTAGCAATAAAATCTTCCTTAGTGTACCTAGTGTTCTTAGTGTGCTTCTCAGGTTCTTCCTCAACTTCCTCCTTATCAGAAGCATCATTTTTATCATTACCACTCCTAGTTTCAGCATTAGAGACAGATATACTATTAGGATCTACAACAGGTTCAAGTGGTTCCTCGACTATTTTATGTTTCTTTTTCTTTCTCTTACGAGGACTACCACTACTTTCACCTTGTTGAGAATCCTGCTCAATTCTTTTAGAGCTTCAGGATATAAAGGATCTTGAGTAGCTATACCACTCCTAGTTCTAATTCCATAAGCATGTTTATCTCCTAAGGCATTAACTAGCATATCCTTTTGTACCTTAGCAAGTTGATCAATTTGGGTTTGAACCATTTGAAAGTGTTTACAAAGCATTTTAATATCATTAGCAGTTCTTTCCACAATATCTTTCAACTCATTAATAGCTCTAGAGTTTTCCAATAAATGATTCTGAACTTGTTTATTAAAATTACCTTGTTTAACAATAAATGTGTCAAGTTTCTCTAAGCATTGATCAGGAGGCTTACCATAAGGAATATCACCTTCATCAAAGTAGAGAGAGTGTACCTCAATAGTAGATGAGTGGGGAATTGACTTACATAATTCTCCTATAGGAGGTAGATTCTTCACATCTTCAGCTCTAATACCTTTCTCCTTTAGACATTTCTTAGCTTCTTTCATCACTTCATCATTTAAAGCAATCATTCCCCTCTTCTTTGGTGTTGGTGTTGGAACTGGTTCAGGCACAACTAGTTCAGGAGTAATAGGCTCAGGTGTATTTAGATTAGTTGAAATCCAATAATCATAATTTTTGCTATTTTAGCCATTAATTCTTCAGCATCTGTAGGAGTTCTTTTCCTGAAAACACAATCAGCAAAGCTGTCTAGGTATGTCCTAGAATCATCAGTTAGTCCATTATAATAAATATCAAGAAGCTCATTTTTAGGTAATGGACATCTAGGATGTGCATACATCAGAACCTTGTGCATGACTCAGGCAATTTCTCTTTGTAAGACCCCACCTTTATAAAGGTAAAGGCCCTGTGATTGCAATGCTAGTCCCTGGATCAAATGCTAGCATCCACAGTTTAAGATGAAGTACACAGATACAAAGGTCGTTATTACATCGTAATTCCAGAGATAACATAGTCTTTTACAACTCAATATCCATAGGCTAGTATAAGAGTTCATAGCATAAAGTAAACAACTATAAGTCTTCATCTTCATGTCCCACAGGAAAGCATGTTGAGTGTAGACTCACAACCCTAATCCTCATCAGAGTAACCTGCAACATCATAAGTTACATCCACAGTGGGTCAATACATTTGGAATTGTATTGGCAAGTGATACCATAGTAGAATAGTAGTATCTAACATCTATATGAATTTGGCTAAGTGTATCTTAGGCTTGCTTTGCTCAAAATAGGGTTTTTCCTATCAGTTGAAAACACTAAGTTTTGTTTGTCAAAAACTCCCAAGGAACCACCAATAGACATTGGTGAACCTTTACCCTTGTTCAACCACAAGTTTTTAACTTAGAAATTGGGATGAGGAGATCCTTGATAGCTTCAATGTCTTTGATGCTCAAATTGTCCGTTGTCGGGGACACGACTAAGTACTTAGGTTTTACCCTCTCGAGAGGTGGTGCACTTTCCCCACAAGACTCGATATGCATCGAGACGAGACCTATCAGAAGCCTTCCCTTAGACCACCATGGACGCGTTCCATCCTATCACCCTACCACCAACTGTCCATCTGGCTAAGTTATTCCAACCTATATGATCAAGGCAGAGCACATATGCCATGTGGTTGCACTAGAAGCTTCTCAACACTAAATATCTCAAATCCCTTTGTTCCTGGGTGGCTTTCCACAAGTGTTATACACAAGGTAAACCATAGACATGGGCCTTGTGTAACCACTCAACACAAACCATCATACCATTCCACCTAGGTGATTCTTTCACTTAGTTGTTTTATTAAGTAAAAACACAAGTCAATGACTTAGAAATAATTTATAGCATGAATAATCCACCCTTGTTGGCTACTAGCTAGGCTAAGCATGATAACATAACAAGTTTCTTAACTTAGAGAAAAATTCTACCAAGACTACAACTGCTAGGATTTCCCAAGGCATAGCATAGCATATATACTTAGAAAATTCCATGCAAGCCCTACTCAAAATATCACTAGTGCATAGTCAAAATAATAGGACATAATACATGAAGCACCACTTGCCTTGGTAGTAGTTGGGGGAGTAGCAAAAATACTCACACTCACAATCACCATTAGCACCAAAATCTACACATAGAGTAGTAGTACCAAATTCACATTCAAATAATCAAACAAAAATATATATGAATGCATGCAAATGCAATGAAATGATTTTTTCTATACTAGAAAGTCTAACCAAACAGTACTGAACACAAATACATCTATTTAAAGTCTAAACAAACTTAAATTTGCCTCAAAGCAATTTTAGAAACATTTTACATAGTCAAAATAAGCCTATAATGTGTTCTGCAAATAATCCTATTTTTCAGAAGCAAAATACAAATTCAAGCCCACAGTAATGTAGGGCTCATTTTTATGAATACAATGATATATTATTTGCATTTTTTGGATAAACAAAACAAAATATATGAATTTTACAAGTTTGCAATTCTACTAGATTCAAAAACAGGTTTTAAATCTAAAATCCAGACACGTGGGTGTATCTGATTGGCCTGTACCGCTTCGTGCGGATCGATCAACGTGGACCGTAGGATTTAAGTGACGATGCACGGGCCAGACCTATCGATACTGATTCGTTAAGTGATCTGTTATATGCCTTAGGATCTAGATCCAACGGTGCCAACGCATGCTACCACAGATGGGCGGCGTGAATGGGTGCTGACGGCAGCGGCGCTACTGGTGATAGTGCTTCGGCGATTCCAGAGGGGGCTAGGGGTGACGCAGTGGCTTACCAGCGTCGCACGGTTGCGAGGATGCTCAAGGTGGATTCGGCTTGGACATGGGCGTGCTGCTGCGGCCAGAAAAGCTTGTTGGAGTCCTCACTGGCGTCGAGCACGAGTTAGCGAAGACGACGGCGATGCTCTGGATCACCCTAGTGCAAACCAAGTGTATCAGGACATGCGCAAGGTTCAGGCGAACAAGATGGTTTGAATCCAAAGGCGAGGGGCGGTCGTATCTTACCGGGATTGCTCGCCGGAGACGAGGACGACATCAGGTGCTCACGGTGCTTGACGAAGCCGACGACCTAGGGGGTTATAGGATGAACCAGTGGTGTTAGAATAAGCGCAAAGAACAGGGGATCATCACCGTATGAACGAGGGACGGGGCGAGCACGACACTCACCGGAATAGCTCATCGGAGACGCTCAGGCAGCAGCGACGCAAGCGTGAATACGACCAGCCTTTGGGCGCTCTGGTGATGGTGGTTGGGGGGAAATGGCCGCGGTGGTGTGGGGGTTAAGTAGAAGGCGTCGGGGGCGGGGATTACGCAGGCATTGATCATTAATTAAGCGCGAATCAATGCGAC
Organism: Avena atlantica; assembly: GCA_910589765.1. NCBI lineage: Eukaryota > Viridiplantae > Streptophyta > Magnoliopsida > Poales > Poaceae > Avena > Avena atlantica. The sequence goes on from OU342739.1 coordinate 136,800,950, forward strand.
AGTGATGGAGGTAACAACGGCAATGACGGGATTTGGGGCGTGAGATTTGGGGAAGAAGGAGCTGAGCTGGCCTGGGCCTAATGGCAGTGAGCGCGGGGTAGGGCTAGTGCGCGTGAGAGAGAGGGGGAGGGGAAATGGCCCGGGTGGGCTGTTGGGATGGATATGGTGCTAGGCCGAAAGACTGGCGCCTGATTTTATTTTTTTTCTTTAAGCTTTTCTTTTTCTGTTTGATTTTTCAAGAATGGTTTTGAAACCTTTTTCAAACTTGTTTGAATTTAAATATTTTCTAGATTTTTGTAATGTGATCCTTGCACCCAAAAGTGTGTTAAACACATCTGTTTACTCAAATACACCTTGGTCCTTTGAAAATAAAAACAAAACCATGCCTCATATGATTAATAAAATGGGCATAAATAAGGTTTTGTTTTGTTTCAAACTTTTAAATTTTTTGTACCAACCCTAAATGCTATGACAATATGAATGCAATGCATGCTTTTATAATTCATGATTTTTGGGATGTTACACTCTTCTTCTCCCTGCTTAAAATCAAAAAGTCTCTTCGAAGCAGCATGTCTAGCACTAGGAGGAAAATATTTCTAGAAGAAAGAAGCAATCAAACAATCAGGGATATCAATGGAACCAAGAGGTAATCTATTAAACCAAGCTTTAGCTTCTCCTTTTAGTGAAAAAGGGAAGATCTTAGTAATAAAGTACTTGTGCATCTTAAAATCATCAGAGAATAAACACTCATAGTGGAAAGATCATTCATATGAGATACAACACTCTCATTTTCAGTCCCACAAAAAGGTTCTTTCTCAACAATGTCTAAATAGGATAAATCAAGAGAGAAATCATAATCTTTATCTTTAATATATATGGGAGAGGTGGAAACTTAGGATCAGAGGACAGTTTAGAAATAATGGTACGTCTCTCAAGGAGACTCTTAATAGCACTAGCACCATGTGTGTTTCGACACTCTTTAATAAATTCATCAGTAGACTCAATGTAACCATCATTAATATCATATCTCTCTAGACTCAGGTAAGGTAACATGTGTAACAGTGTCTTCACTAGAAGTTTCAGTATTTCCTAAACTAGCCATAGTAGCATCTAGGAAAGGACCTAATGAACCACTCGCATCAAGCACAGTAGAAGTAACATCATGAGTATCAGAAGCAGTTCAAGATTTAGCAGTAGTAGCAGTATGTGTAGCATGTGTATGTGGTGGTGGTGTAACAAGCTTACTTATAACAGACGGTGAATCAAGAGCAGCAGAGGTGTTTAGGACTGTACCTCTTCTTGTAGTGGATGGTAAAATAGGAAACTTTCCATCACAAGACTTCGCCATGATGAAAGGAATAGAAGTGAACAATGATAGATCCAAGTGAACTTACAAATAAAGCTATGCTCCCCGGCAACGACACCATAAAATAGTCTTGATGACCCACAAGTATAGGGGATCGCAACAGTCTTCGAGGGTAGTATTACCTAATTTATTGATTCGACACAAGGGGAGCCAAAGAATACTTGCAAGCCTTAACAACTGAGTTGTCAATTCAGCTGCACCTGGAAATAGTTCTTACTCACAGAAGTTTATCAGTAGCAATAGTTTTGTAATAGCAAAAGCAAAGTAACAGCAGCAGTAAAACAAGAGCAATAGTAACAGTAGTAACAAACAGTAGGATATGAGCGCGGTAGGCATAGGGATGGATGGACGGGCGTTGCATGGACGAGTCTAAACATGTAACTTCAAGATCTAGGGAAACTGCAGATAAATAAGAATAAGCATCCAGGTACTAAACAATCATAGGCATGTGCTCCATATATAGTCATGCGTGCTCGCAATGAGAACTTGCACAACATCTTTTGTCCTGCCAGCCCATTTCAGCGGGGCCTCAAGGGAACTACTGGCAATTAAGGTGCTCCTTTTAATAGAGCACCGGAGCAAAACATTAACACTTCGTGAACACATGTGATCCTCACATCACATCCATCCCCTCCGACTGTCCCAATTTCTGTCACTTCGGGCCTTTGGATCCGGACAATGATATATATACACAACTTGCAGATAAGATCACAAACAATACTATCATAACGATTCAATAATAAGTTCAGATCTGAGATCATGGCACTCGGGCCCTAGTGACAAGCATTAAGCACAACAAGTTGCAACAAAGTCAAATAGCACTAATAGAGATACTAGGCACCATGCCCTAACAATCTTATTCGATTACATGATAGAATTCATCCAATCCCTACCATCCCCATAGCCTACAGCGGGGGATTACTCACTCATGGATGAGGGAAACATGGATGGTTGATGGAGAGGCGTTGGTGATGATGATGGCGATGATCCTCTCCAAATTCCCCGTCCTGGTAGGGTGCCAGAACGGAGTTTCTGGTTCTGAATCACGGTTTCTGATGGTGGCGGCATAGCGGAACTCTTTCTGGAAAAACGTCGACCCCCCCTCCGTTTTTAGGTCAAGAAGCATCTTATAGGCGAAGAGGGAGTCCGAGGGGGTGCCTAGGGTAGCCACACCCCCTCCAGGCACGGACTGGGCCCACCCGTGCGGCAGGGGTGTGTGGGGCCCTTAGGCCTCCCCTCCGTCCCATACTCTGGCTCCATGAGTCTTCTGGCGAAATAGGATTTTACCATATTTTTCGGGATTTTTCCTGATAGTTGATTTTCTGCACAAAAACTAGACACCAAGGTAATTCTGCTGAAAACAGCGTCAGTCCGTGTTAGTTGTATCCAAATCAAACAAGTTTAGAGGAGAAACAATAGCAAAAGTGTTCGAGAAAGTAGATACATTTTGGACGTATCACCCGGCCACCCCGCCGTTTTGACTACTCGACGGAGAGAAAACGCCACCGCAGCACACCGCGCCCGTCTTCTTCACACTAGCTAGGGTTTGCAGCGGGAAGCCCCTATATAATGGCACCATTTCGTCCCCAATCTCCTCACACCTCTCACACTCATCTCTTGAGCCGCCACCGCATCTTCTTCTCGACCGAAAGCCACCGCAACCAAGCCCTCCCCTAGCTAGCCGCCACCATGCAATTCAACGACCCCACCTACCGTCCCCCAGTCACCGTGCCCGAGCGGGAGTTCCCGGCGGGTGTCATCATGTAGAATGAGCTGCGTGTGTGGGCGATCTCGAGGTGGAGGGGCCAACGATCCTAGCGCATTTCTTCCTCTCCGCCGGCTACCGCCACCTCCCTCGGGGCTCGCCGCGCATGTTCACGCTCGAGCGACACTACGACGTCCACAACGGCAACAACAACATGGAGATTGGCCTATATGTCCGCTTCACTAACCCCTACGATGCGTTCGAACTCCTCGGACAAGTGTTTTGGTGTGGATGCGAGTTCATCGCATTCACGACCTACAACGTATTCTCGAACTTCCATGCCATCTTCCCCTCCCTGGGCAACATGCACACCCTCCCCTACCGCATGTCGAAGGAGGACGACGAGTGAGCCCCTCCCCCCTCCCCCAAGGAGGATCCAAGCGAGCCAAGGAGGGAGATGTCATTGTTGTCTCCCTTGTTTTTACTGTTTTTATTATCTACTATGTCTAGTTGTGTGCGTTTGTAACGTGTCGCCCGTCAGTGGGATTGGTTTATGTAAGGCTACTATCGTGTTATATTTATCAATGTGGTTATAGTTTGTGAAAAAACATATTTTGTAAAATTAAATTTTACATAATATTATTTGTCCTAAAGTAGGGTGAATATCAACATCAAATTTCATCACTAATAAACTACGAGCACACAAATGCATAAAGCAAAAGAGAAAGAGAAATGGGTACCCAAAGATGAAAAAGAACTACTCCATCCGTTCACTTTTATAAGCACTAAAAATGAGTTCTCAAATCAGATAACCTCACAAGGTGCAAATAACTAACTTTGCTACTTGATGCCATGATTGAGACAACTCATTTCTTTAACACAACAATAAAAATTGTTTTTAAAAAGAGTGCTTAATGCTACAACCGTGAATAACTAAGCTCAAAGTTATAGGACAATGTATTTTTTTCTATACTATCACTCAAAGTTATAGGACAATGTAAATTTACTTAAAGTTACATGAAAATGTTTCTTGGCATGGAGGTAATGTTGTACACACACAAAAAATTACTTGTCATATTTTTTAACCATAAGTTGAGAGAGATTCGTTTCATATAAAAATTTAGCCAAAGTTGAGAGGGATTCGTTTCCTTTTTTTTTACTGTAAACGACCGAAGCTTTATTGATCACTAGATACAAAGGCTCCCTTAGATAAAATGTTTACAATAATTCCCAAATCAATTGGAAGAGTAGAAAACCACACATTCTAAATGGGTTTACCATCTTAGGTGGGCTTCCTTTCTCAATGGGCCAAGGGTAATAATTACTTTATTTTTGGTCCCAACACTTTGTTAACTGACGAAACTAAAGAATGGCAGAAAATTTTGGCCAAATTGCTGCCACATTTGGTTCATTATGAAAAGCCAGCGCCCAAGTTATGCATCTCATTGAGCAGGGATTGAGCATACATTCAAATGCAAACTAACATAACCAGTTCATCTTAAATAGGAATCACAATAATAAGCAAGTCTAACGACCGATCAATTGAAGGTAAACAATTTCTAGAGAAATAAAATGCTGCATTGATCACATTTGCCTGCTTCTTCAAACCAACCATCTCTCTTAGGTGTTTGTTCAGTTTCTTTCACTTACCCAATCAGTTCTCCATCACCCGTGGCAAATTTCTCCACCACCGGCGCTTGATCGATCTCTTGGGTTGCGCCCCCACACCCTCTCAAATCAATGATGCCCTCCACTTGAAGCCTTTCAGCGTACTCATCAATCCACTCAAAATGGTTACATTTCTTCAGATTCTGAAAAAGAACACATGAACCCTAATTCCCCAATTCCCAAATAGGTGGAAAAATCAAAAAATTTGCACAAATTACGGAAAAAAGACCGATGGATAACTCAGATCTAACCTTTACTGGCTCGGCCTTGCTCTCGCACTTCACAAATTCTCGCCCAAAGTTCCCATTATCCTCCTTGATTGTGACCAATCCCTCCAACGACACGATGCGTGTGTAGTCAGGACATCTTGTCATGGGCACTGTCCTATACTTAGGCCATGTGGGGCGGGAGGCTGAACTAGAGGTCGACAAAAATCGTTGGGCGACCGTAGTCGCGCGTCATCGCCGGAGAAGAAGAATAGAGGAAATGGGGGCGGCAAGGGGCCGGGCAGCGGCGGCGGGCAGGGGTGAGAGATCTCAAGCTAAGCTAGGCAAGTTGTGCGTCCCACAGCGAGGTAAACCAGCGCTGAGGTGGATAAGTTGTGGGTTCCGCTCAGTGTGCGACGTCTTCCAACTCTGAGGTGAATAAGTTATGGGTCCCGCTCAGTTCACATAATCCAAACTTTTAACGACCTCTATTGCTCTTAAGGTCCGTGTCACATAGGAGCTATTTTGGCAGCGAGAAGCATCGTGTTGCAGCCATTCTTTCGAACGATGTTACGTCTCGGTCTATTCCAAGGAAAGACGTCCCACATGAGCTATTTGCCCGAAACAAAAAAGCATAGGGATGTGTCAAAGGTACACGTTCAGTGCTCCCTTCGAACCATTGTACTCCTACATTCTTTTCTTTTATTATGAAAAAGAAGGGGCATTACCCTTCGATTTCCAAGAAACCAAAGATTTTAACTAGTAGTACTACTATAATTACTGAATCCCAACAGAGCATACGCTTGACAAGGACAATCTGGATTGTTAGTCACACAGCTACATCAAAGCCGCATGCATTGGCCGCGAGCGTATATACGCCGGACATATCTGGATTGAAAGGGTAGGGGAGCCTGTTGCAGGCGAACAATTTCAGGCTGCGGATTTGCATGACATTGTCATCTCCGATCAAGTAAACACAGCTGTCCTCCACGCCGAGCTCGCTGGCGGGGAGGGACGCAGCGAAGCGCGAAGGGCCGAGCAAGAGGACCCGATCGCTGAGCGGGTACACCTTGGTCCACTCTCGCTTCAGGAAATCCATCTTCCACACACCGAAATTCTTGTAGCCCCCGATCGACATAGGATAATACTGGATGAACACAAGCAGCTCCTGGCGCGACTCCACCAGGTGCTGCGGGGCCTTCTCCAGGGGGAACCCGCCGGCGAGCCATATCTTCCCATGCTCGACGGTCGTGAACCGGGGCTCCGGAGCGAACTCGTAGCACATGAGCTCCATGCAGACGAGCTCCGTCGGCGACACCGAGAAGTAGAAGTCCCCGTGCACGGCCGCGACGCTCTGTATCTGGAAGCCTGGGTGCTTCTCGAAGCTGTACTCGTGAGTGTACCAGTCGTGGTGACTGACACGGCAGTACCAGATGATCGGCGAATCCAGGTCAACAACCAGGACCACGCAGCCATGCGAGGTTGGCTTCTCGTGGGAGAGAAGGCACTTGCAGTTCTTGGGCAGGGCCTTGGCGAGGCGCGGGAGATCGACTCTCTCACGAGCCACAGGGTCCCAGAGCGTGGCGTGAAGGGAGACAGGGTCTAGGACGAACAGCCAACAATGTTGGGTTGCCCAGCACCGCGCCTTCCGTCTGGCGTGGCCCTTGCTTCCGTTGGCTACAATCTGCTCGAACGCAGCGAGAAATGATTGGGTTCTGCTGCTGTCGCCCTCGGTGGCTGGGCGGCGGATGACGGACTCTATCTCCCCAATCAAACCTTCCATTTGCACTGCTTTACTTCACAACTAATAGTGGCGTTTCTGTATATCAATAAGAAGAACAAAGGTTAATTTTTCTTTCGGCATGTCTGAGCCAAAGCGATACAAGTATTAAATAACAATGACACAGAGAAATACACAGCAGTAGTAGAGCGACAAGAAATCTGGAGCCTGGCAAGCCCCAAAGTGTAAATGCCTAACAAATACTAGCGTAGTTCGAACAAGCTGCCAACACATGCGAAACTTGACTAGGGCAAATCCATAGTAGTCAAGAATAGATAAAGATGAATGTAAATGTCCGTCATGAGAACAAAAAAGAGGTAAAAAACTCACCAGATAGTAGCACCAACCCTTTTTTTTTAACAAATTAAGTTTCAAGAGCGTGTTCTTCATTATGGAGAGATGTAAATACAAGCTTATTGACAGAAAAGACCAATTGCATACATGATACATATGGCCTTCTCCATGCAAAGGGTGCGAATGAACAAAAATCAAATTCCTACCCCCCTTACCCAAAAAGAAACTAAAGGGAGAACTCATCAAGAGGAGAAACAAAAAGGCTTACAGATTTCTGACTTCTCCTTAAAGTCATCAATCCGCTCAAGTGCAGTCCACCAAACCAAACTATGTTTTGTTCAACTAGAGTAGTTTAGGTTCATGGGAAGCAGTTTTAACTTTTAACATAGTGCACCAGCTGCGATTTCACGAAAGCAGCACTAGTATCCCTTTGCAAAGAGTACACCAGTTATCACAGACAGCACGGTGACGCCAAGGATGAACTTGAACTATCTCGCTGAGTGATACCTGAGGTTCTCGGGTTTCTGGCTGACCTGGGTTCAGAGAGGCCGTGCTAGGAGTCTGAAATATCTCGCTTCGTTTGTTTTGCAGTATTGACGAGTCCAGGCTGAACTCTCAGGATCTTGTTGATACCACTACATCCTTTTGCCTGTTCGTCAGATTTGGAATAAGCTAGCTGCAACTTCTGCTCAAGGTCTTCTCCATTTCTGCACTCTTGCTCAGATTTTCTGTCAGCTTGTTTATCTCTGTATTGGAAAGAGCCAGTTTCTCCCTCTTTTCTGCAACCTTCTGCTCATACTGTGTTTCGGCTAATTGTAGATGCTGTGTAAGAGTTGTTATCTTCTTCTCTAAATCCACAGTATGCTGTTGATCTTCTTCCCATTTAACTTCCCTTAGAGAAACTTGTTGTTAGTTGTGCTTGTAATGGATCTCGGAGATTCTTGCAATTGTTGTCTGAAAGCTGATAATTATACTCCCAGCTCTGCATAATGATGGTGCTGGGCTTCTAACTGACCTGCTGAATATGCCTTATAAGCAGCCCTCGTTATCTTCCTCACTGTAGCTTGCTCTTCCTGATTTGCTATGGCATCTTAAGCAGCATACAGTTCCGTCCTAACTTGAAGCAAGCTGCAGCTCATCTTTTTCATGGACTAAGTTTGCATGCTCTTGCATCTTAGTGTCAGCACTTCATTCTTTTCAGTTGATTCACCTTGCATGATCTGGATCTCCTCACTGTATTTTAGCTCAGACATCTCTCAAGTTTTGAAATGATAACTCTTTTTTGTAATTTCCTGATTCATTTGCTCCTCCAACTTGGCTATTGCTTCGTCAAGCTCCTTTGCAGTTTCATATTTGTCATTTAGCATCTTCTTTTCTTCCGACTTTGGTACTCACTCTACCAGAGTAGAAGATACATGGCTTTCCAGTTCTTCATTGCGTTGTATCATGCCATTGAGTGTTTTCCGTAATGAATGAATCTCTTCCAGTGACCCCTGCTTTTCTACTACTGCAGAAGCAAATATCAGCTGTAATTCATTCAGCTTGCTCTGATGTACTTCCAATTCTTCATTCAAACTACTATTTGCAAGAACCAATTTTTCTTTCTCTATATGCAAAAGTTCAACCTTGTTTAGTGTTTACGTAAGTTGTGCTTCTAGGCTCTTCAGTTTGTGCACCACTTCATCAAATTTGACCTTTTGATTTTCTTTTTTTAATGGCAACAGCTTTAGATGCCTGCTCTTCATAATATCCCAACTCAATCTCGAGAGCATCTAGCTTCTTGCTCAAGTCTCTAACTTCAGCTTCTTTACGTGGTATTGCCTCGAGGGCTTCACGCATCTTAACTTCAGTTTCTCCATCCTTGAATTCATCTGCGGAGTTGAGTTCCAAGTTTCTTGTGTACACCTCTGTCAGGTATGTGATTGTTCCCTCATGATCAACTAGCTTCTCTACAGCTTCTTCCTTTTCAGCATGAGTAGCACTAAACCGTTGCTGTAAATCATCACACATGGCCACCTTACCAAACACTTCCCCCTTTTAAAGTACTCGTTCTTATCAGCCAGTTTTCTGTACTGAGCTTCAAAAGAAACCATCTTTTCTTGAACGCTTCATTCACATGCATCAAACTTTCAGTTTCAGACCTCTCATTCAAGTCTTTAACTTCTGAATGTTTCTATCCTATCGTCTCGTGAGCTTCATGCATTTGAACTTCAACTTCCGCATTCCTTGATTCAGCCGCCGAATGAAATTCTAAGCCTCTACTGTGCACCTCAGACAAATAGCAGAATAGGACGAATGAACCAGCCCCGCTCTTCCATGCTCAGCTAAGAATTCGTAACAACTTCTTCTTTTTCAGAGTGAGTAGAGTTAAACTCCTCTTGAAGTTCTCGAAGCATGGCTAACTTAGCATCCAGCTCCTCTTTCAGGGCCTGATTTCCTCCAAGCATCGCTGCGCTCTCAGCAAACGCCTCTTCGTCTTTGAATCAGCATTGCAGACCTTGGTCTTGAGTTCCTCAATGGTGGTCTCAGGAGTAGCGACCTCATTTTCAAAGGCTTCGAGCTCCACCTTCATGGATTCCACCTCTTGGCCACCGTTCCTTTGCTTAATAAGATTTCAAGTTTTTTTTTTCCTTTTCTGCGGTTATCTGGATCAGCGAGTCCAAAAGATCTTTCTCCTTTCCGCTTAACGCTTCTTCCAGATCATCGGAAAGGTGAGAAAACTTGCTTCTGTAATGTTCTACACTACTTCTGCTTCAACCTCACTGAATTCTGCTTGTGTGATCCCCAGGTTCAGTAACACCAGCCATAAACTACACTAACCGATAATAACAAAAGTCGATCATACAGCCTCACTGAACTCTGCTTGTGTGATCCCCAGGTTCAGTAACACCAGCCCTAAACTACACTAACCGCTAATAAAAAAGACAAAAGTCGATCCGCACGGAGACTCTACAAGATGGTAGATTAGCAATTCGTATAGTGAAGTCTAAAATGGTTCGCAGTGGAGTTCACAAAAAACAGTTGTAATGTACTACGGCCCCAGAAATCCCAACGGCCGACCCGCAAATCCCCAACCCAGACACTCACGTCTAGAAACCGGAATCCCCAAATCGGCGCCGTAAAGGGGATAATACGCACCAACGTCTTGCGGTCCTGAAGCTGTGAAGCAGCGGCGACGTCCGTCGGCCGAGCCGGCTTCGCGCTCTCTCTCTCACGCTTGAGACGTCACGGCGAGAGAGATTTCGATCGAGGGAGAGGGGAGAGACGGGCCCAGCCCCTCGGCCGTTCTCGGCTTTATGCAGTTGCCCACTTCATCGTGTGCGATTTTTTTTAACCGCAGCATAGTTTAAAAAATCGGACCAGAATATAAGATGTTTTAAGGTTTGTGAAGAAAATAAATCTAGACTTATTTTAATATGTAGGTTCACTTAACTTTAGAATGAATCTACACACTAAAAGAAATCTAGATTCATTTTCTTTACAAATTTAAAACATCTTATATTTTGAAACTGATCTAGATTTTTACTGATCGGTTCACCAGCTCATTGGTTTATTGTCTGGTTTTTAAGCTATGAAAAAAGGAAGAGCCTATATCTCAACGTATGAGAACTTCTCGTATCTTGCTAGTCGGCTAACGTCATTCTACTATTTATGTTAACTTATATAATTATTAGTTGCAACGGTTACAACTCAATAAATTTTAAGTTACAATATGCAACTTTTATATTACATGAATTGCAAGGTAAATCTAACTATGAGAAAGATAAATAAGACATAACAAGTTCTTGGGCGTTTTAGAACTAGCAAATCCAATATTTTTTTTTGCAAGAGATACTCCTCTGTGCCAAAATAGATGTCTCAGATTTTTCAAAATTTGAATAAACCTATATGCTAAATAGTGTCTAGAGTCATTCAAATTTTGATAAATTTAAGACATCTATTATTAGACGGAGGGAGTACTATAGTTCTCGTATAAGGATGTTTGTATGCAAACAATAAACATTTTCTATTATTATCTCGGACTTTTTCTCAACTCACATGGGGATAAAAAACGATAAGATCGGGTGTAGAGACAATGCATGTAGGAGTCAACGATTTAGTTGACTTAGATTTTTCTAGATTCGATTATTTTTAGACATAATTTAGTATTAGATTTATCTATATCTTTATAAATTTAAGTCAACTACTTCCTCCATCCCAAAATAGATGTCTCAAGTTTGTCAAAATTTGAATGAATCCATATATGAAATAGTGTTAGATTTATTCAAATTTTGACAAACCTACAATATCTATTTAGACAGAGGGAGTAATTTAGATCGAAAGAAATACTTGTAGATGCTGTAGCAAGTAAAAAAGAAATTACGAGTAAGAAAGAGGCACTCACGTGACGAAACAGCCATCCTCCTTGAAACCTTCTCTGTCGGGGAAGAACCAGCCGCAACAGGACTTGATGAACCAACGGATTATCACGTTTTCTTCTCCAAAAAAGAACGGAAAACTCTTTGCGACGAAAAACGATTTCTTCAGGCGCCGGGGATTGCCGGGGATATTATTATTATCGCCGACGAAAAAAAAAGAACGTGCTAGTATCTTTTTCTTCGAGATCTGTGCGTGTTCTATCTATAGGCGAAGGCGCGACCGTAACACGAAACCGATTTCTTTTTGCGGGGCGTAACACGAAACCGATTCTGTTTTCTTTTTCCTCTCGATCTGCGAGTCTACGTATACGTATACGTACTCGTACTGGTAGTCGCTCTGCCCGCTGCCAGTTTGGGTTGGGTTTGGACGTGGCTGAACCAATCAAGTACCGGACCCTGAACCGTTATCCGGCCCATGGGATGAGATTGGGCTTGGGCATGTACCAAATCAAGGGCACTAGTCAAAAAGGAAAGGAAACCATCAAGGGCTTGGACTTGGGCTGGGTCTGGCGCAGACCAGTAACGTGCCTGAGCCAGTCCCACCGGCACCAGTATGGACCAAACCCTGAACCCTAGCTCGAGCCTGCTTTCCCCTCGAGAAAAAAAATAAGCAACTCAAGCTGCCTTGCCGTCGCGATGCCGCCGGCGGCCGGGGAGCTCGCCGGAGCTCGAGGAGGAGTGGGGGCGGAGAGGGTATTCATCGGTGCCGGATGCAACCGCGTCGTGAACAACGTCTCGTGGGGCGCTTGTGGCCTCGTCGCCTTCGGCGCCCAGAACGCCGTCGCCCTCTTCTCCCCTTCGGTTCGTCGCTCTGGTCCTCCTCTCACTCTTTTGTGTTTTTAAGGTATCCTGTCTGACTCGGTTGCTCTCGGTTCGTTGTCTGTGCCGGGACAGAGAGGCGAGATCGTGACGACGCTCCCGGGGCACAAGGCGGCGGTGAACTGCACGCTCTGGCTCCCAACCAAGAAGGATGTACTCAGAGGTATGCTGCCTGCCTCCTCTTTGCACCTATTTTCTTTGTCTACTTTATCTCTCTTTCTGTTGTATTCTATCTGAACTGAAATGATTAGCTTGGAGATTCAGGCCGAAACAACACCACGCGATATATACCATTGTTGATGCACCGAGTTACATTTTGACACAAAATTAGAGAACAAACTGAAAATTTTTGGGACTTGAGAGGAGCTAGCTATAGATACGTATATAGGTCAACTACAAAAGAAAGTTTGGGCTGATCATTGAGTACTGAACCGTTGGTGATGGTTTGTTTCATTTGCCCCTCTACAGTTCAACACAGGGAAACACACTATCTACTTTCAGGAAGTTCTGATGGTGCTATTATGGCATGGAAGATTGGTTCTGGAAAAGATGAGGTGAAAATTTCTTCTGTTTCACCATTGTGTACTTGTTGTCCTTTGAACGGAACATTTACTCCAATATTTGACATCTGACCTCTCATAAGCTTGCTGGGAAAGTGTTATTCTGTTTATCTTGATCAAGTTGACCCAAGTTGTTTGATTTGATGTTTATGTCTGCTTTGCAGTGGTCTCATGCTTTGCAACTGCCAGTAATGCATAAGAAAGGTGTGACCTGTCTTGCTGGAAGGATGGTATCGGATACGGTTTCAATTTTCGCTTCCACCTCCTCAGATGGAATGGTGGTTATCTGGGAAATGGCAGTTGACCCGGCTAGTGGTGGTAAGATGATTTACCAGCATTTTGGTATTCCATGCATCGAGCCTAATCTTATTGGTTGTATCTTAAAGAGTTGCATTGACCGTTAGCCTGTCTCTGAGGCAAAATTTCTTAAAGCTTCTGAAATTGTGTTATGTACATCAGTTATTTGGTTTCTCTTATGCAGGCAGCTGCAAGGTCTCTTGTTTGCATTCTCTTTCCGTTGGCTTAAAACCAATGGTTTCACTTTCATTGGCGGTGTTGCCGGAGCAGGAAGGCTGTCTAATTTTAGCAATGGGAGGGCTAGATCATAAGGTTCATATCTATTGTGGGGATCAGTCAGGCAAGGTTTGTAAGACTTTTTTTTATCACGTCCATTGCTATATCTGCTCGCCTTTCTTGTCCTGACTAGCATTTTATGATGTGCAGTTCATCAAAGCCTGTGAACTTAAGGGCCATTCTGATTGGATTAGAAGTCTAGACTTTTCTTTACCTGTGATGATGGGCACTGAAAAGCACAGTCTTTTTCTTGTTAGCTCATCTCAGGACAAAACCATTCGTATATGGAAAATGACTTCAGATTCTGTTTCTTCTTCCTCCATGGTGCAACCAAGGAAGGAGAATATTGGGATGGCCTCCTATATTGAAGGTCCTCTATTTGTAGCCGGTAATGCAAGTTACCAAGTATCATTGGAGTCTCTTCTTGTTGGGCATGAGGATTGGGTATATTCAGTAGAGTGGCAGCCTCCTACACTGTTACTGGGTGCTGAAGCTCATCAGCCAATGAGTATATTATCTGCATCTATGGACAAGATGATGATGATATGGAGGCCAGAGAAAACTACTGGCCTTTGGATAAATTCGGTGACAGTTGGTGAATTAAGTCACTCAGCACTTGGATTTTATGGTGGCCATTGGGAACCTGATGGCAAATCTATTCTTGCACATGGCTATGGTGGATTTTTCCATATGTGGAGAGATGTTGGACAGGATTCTGAAAATTGGCAGCCTCAGATTGTCCCATCTGGTCATTTTGCACCAGTATCTGATTTAACATGGTCCAGATCCGGCGAATATTTACTAACAGTTAGCCATGACCAGGCAAGTTCTTATACTTTCATATCATCTTTGGTCCAATCTGTAAGAATGTTTATCTATGTTCTGTTGTCATCTTCTTGTACTACTTGCTAATCCTCTGTTACATCAATGTTTATTATGCAGACTGCACGCATGTTTGCGCCTTGGAGAAGTCATGTTAATCCAGGAGATGTGATTTGTTGGCGCGAAATTGCTCGTCCACAAATCCATGGACATGATATTAATTGTGTGGCATTCATCCATGGTACAGGAAACCACCGGTTTGTTTGTGGTGCTGATGAAAAGGTCTCCAGAGTCTTTGAAGCTACTTTATCATTCCTGAGGACCCTACAGGAAGCAACTTTGTTGAAACCTGACAACGAGGACTTTGATGATGTGCAAGTCCTTGGAGCAAATATGTCAGCTCTTGGGCTTTCACAGAAACCTATATATACACATGGTAAAATCCCTCTCGTTTCGGGCAAAGTGTCCCCTTAGCTTCTCATGACAAATTCTAGTAGGTCCTACTTTATATTTTCAGCTATTCTTTCATTTGACCAATGCCTTTGTATTAATGGTTATTCAGGAGGAAAAGAATCCAAGAGCAGTACTTCTAACGATTGTCCAGATTCTATGGAGACGATCCCCGATGCAGTGCCAACTGTGTTTACTGAGCCTCCGGTGGAGGACCAACTTGCATGGAATACCTTATGGCCTGAATCTCACAAACTTTATGGGCATGGAAATGAACTCTTTTCCCTCTGCTGCGATCATGCAGGGAAGCTTGTTGCATCGTCATGCAAGGTACTCCCTCCATTTCGAAATATAAGATGTTTTAGCTTTGCGAAGCAATTGTATCTAGACTTGTTTTAGTGTCTAGATTCACTACATTCTCTTCACAAACCTAAAACATCTTATATTTTAAAACGGAGGGAGTATTACTGAATGGTTTGTTGTTGTGACTGAATCTCATGTGTGTTACCCAATATCAGTTATGTTCAGCCAGAAATCACCATCACATCATGCTCATTTACCTTACCTGGCTACAGTTATGTTACTTGATTATTCTGTTTCAGAGCATGTATGCTCAAGCTAAGTGCTCAAATGAGAATCTCCAAGCAGATGCTTGTTTTTTGTTTTCGTAGAAATTCTAGGAATGAATGAGCTTTTTAAATTCCGGGAACCACTGAACATTTTGGCACTGCAGCAGGGAAATAATGTTGTATTCCATGCAAGTTGTATTCATCTGGCAAGAATGCGTATTACTAATTGCCTCCCTATGACGTACTGGCATTAGTTGATGCAGAATATGTCTATGTTTTACTAAGGATTTCTGATGAGACTTTACTCTCATGCAGGCTCAATCAGCACCAGTTGCTGAGATCTGGCTCTGGGAGGTTGGAACATGGAAAGCCGTTGGCCGCTTGCAGTCTCACACTCTGACAGTTACACAAATCGAGTTTTCTTCTGACAATGCTTTTCTGTTGAGTGTATCAAGGGATCGCCACTTGTCTGTCTTTTCGATTAAGAAAACTGGTGAGCAATCTTTCTTATGATCTTGTAGTTTCGATATTTTGTTGCTTTTTTTAGCTCTGTTGGACCGAGTGCTCATGTTCTGCAATTGTTGTGCCGTTGCACCTGTGTAACTCTTAGAGGAAGGAGCACAGCACCACCTGGTTACAAAGCACGAAGCACACAAAAGAATCATATGGGCATGCTCGTGGAACCCATTTGGGTACGAATTTGCAACTGGTTCAAGAGACAAGACTGTCAAGATATGGCGTGTTCAAGATGCATCTTCTGTCAAGCTGCTCGCAACATTGCCTCAGTTCCGTGACAGTGTCACAGCATTGTCCTGGACAGGCCGGGACCGTGCTCGTAATGCTGGTATTATTGCTGTCGGCATGGATAATGGACTGATCGAGCTCTGGAGTGTTTCAGGTGGACGAGCTGCTTCAGATAGTAGCGCAGAACCGTCTGCGCTCAGCGTTGCGTGCATGCTCCGGTTTGATCCTCTGTTGTGTCATGTGTCAACCGTGCACCGTCTGCGATGGCAGAAATCCGACTCGTCTGATGAGAAATCAGCACTGGAGCTGGCTTCTTGTGGAGCTGATCACTGTGTAAGGGTGTTTGCGGTCTGTGATAGTTAGGTATTTAGCCGAGGTTGCAACTCCCAGACCATGAGCAACTGCGTCTATTTTTGGCAAGACATATACATCCAGATTTACTACTAGGCTAAGAGCCTGTCAGTTCTCGATGCCCTTGGCATCTTCTCTGATGTGTTGTACTGTAGAACTAGTAGTCCTGCTTGTGAGAAAATATTGCTATATCAGGAAGCATATGTTGTTCATATGTAAACCTTACTTGACTGGTGAATGCAGTGTGTTGGCCTTCTTAATCCGATTTTCTAGAGCGCTAGCACTGGTACATTGTTGAATACCTTGAGCATAACTTTTTGCTCCCTGTATCATCTTTGTCTACAACAACTATATAAATTTTACTAAGTATATTTTCCATACATGAGATCCATGATGTACAAACTTTGTCCAGCTATATATTCAGGCAGCTACATACAACTTTGCTGCTGTGTTGCAGCAACTGAGCAAAAGGGCAAGCAAAGCAACAACCTCAAACCACATTAGTAATTTATAGTTTGTTTTGCTTTGCCTTAACCCAATTCCATGGTACACATACCTCTAAATTTGGATACAAGAAAGAAAAAATCAGAAGCCAAATCATTTGGATATTGTGCATCTCCTATCAAGAAGAACTCCAGATGGAGGCGCAGTGAGCTCCAAGTCACAGATCGCAGTCAGCCAGTAGCTGTAGTGCCAAGACCAGAACCTCTCCCGGACCTTGAAAGATCCCCTGATGGTGTAGAGGATCTTGTTGCTCTTCATCTGGTTCACCAGCTCTAGCGCCACCTCCGGCGGCAGCGCCACCTGGCTGGACACCATGTGGACGTTGACGACGGTGAACTGCCCCCTCCTCTGCGCGAACGACGGCAGCGCCTGCGCCGCCACCAGCCTTCCCCTGAAGAAGAGCTCGACGCTGCCGGAGTGGAACGTCACGCCCATCTTCTGGTTCGGGTTGGAGACGTTGGCGACGAGGACCATGTCGCCGTTGAAGTAGGCGGAGGGGGAGCCGACGTAGATGCTGTTGAGCGCGGCGTTGGCGACGTCGAAGGAGGGCGTCCTGGGCTTGACCGCGAGGAAGACGATGAGGATGACGAGGCCGGCGAGGATGAGGATGACGCTGAAGGCGAAGCAGACGATGGCGGCGCACCACATGGCCGGCGTGGTGGTGTGCCGCGGCTGCAGGATGAGCTTGGACGCCTCCGACTCCGGCAGGTCGGGCGCCTGCTGCTTCATGCTGATGATCTTGGTGACGATGGTCCTCGGGGACTGGAGGTGGTACGGAGTACCCATGGTGGATCCCGACCACCGGCAACAGACAGCAGAAGCAACAATCTGCCACCAACCTCCGGCCGCAGAGAAGATGGGTGAGGGGAGAGTATAGTGTGTGTCCAAACGGGAGGGAAAGCAAAAGCGGAGCAAGAAGGAGAGCAAGGGAATGAAGTAATTGGGTTAAAAGGAGGCTATACGACGCTAATGGCGGGGTCCCGAAATAAAGACGCAACGCGAAAGGAGAAGCTTTTGAAAATGGTGGGAGCGCGGGCCCCGCCTGTCATTGCCTTGCCTCTCCGTGTCGTTTCTTTCTTTTCCGCCATTGAAAAATTCCGAGGCGCCTCGAGCAAAGGCGGTGTGGCCGGCTGCGGTTGGTCGGGGGCCTGCTTTACCGACGAGAAAGCATAATTCTTGAGCTGGGGAAAATTAAAGCCTCGTTTATTGGTCTGATGCTGCCTCCCTTGATGTTCTCTGGAATGTGCTCTTCCACTCAAATTAAGAATAAATAGATCAGAAATTCTGATTTGGATCTAGTACAATACCATGCATGTGTCGTTGTCGAGTGTCGATACAGATTTCTCCAATCTTTTTTGCATAAAGCTCGGTTAGAAGTTCAAATCATGTGGGAAAATTGTTTAGATGAGAAGAGTCGTTAGAACTTTTAACATGGCCTGGAGCAGAGCTGGGAGAGAAGCCGGCGCAAGTTGCTTCACCTCGAAAAAGCAAAGCACACCCCAGCGCCGACCTGTGCTTCGTTTCGAAATAAAGACAGATCGAGGAGAACGGAATTGGGCGGTTAATTCGTGGCTAAGGAACAAGGAACGTTCTTCAGGGGCCGCCGGTACGTGGCTTTATTTATCTAGTGCCCTTCTTTCTTCGTCAGAGACGATGCGGAAAGCTCGCACAGCACACCTTTACAGGACAGCACCAGTGTATCTATGGACCTGACCGACCGAATCGCTACTACTGGTTTAAGCGACTGATTAAGCGCAGGTATCTCTTAATTCAATTTGCCAATAGTATAATTTAGTCATCATGAGCAGATGCAAGTTTTTTTTTCACTGACGAACGTGTGTGCGTAGACGCCGTATGGTCTAATCGAAAGGAGACTAGCTTTGAATTGCTAGGCGTTACAACTTACTAGTACACACTTACAACACACACACTGGATGCGAGCTTTACAGACAAGATCAAACAACAGAAGGCCACAAGAGATAAGGCACACAAGCAGAACTTGATCCAGTTGGAGGAGGGTTCATCGAAATTGTCTTCACCAACGAACCTCCACCGCCACCAACGGGAGAACTACGCAGAGCTAGCATCCAAGCAGGAGTCGAGAAACCAAAGGAGGGAGCTCCGCACGACGCCTCCAAGAAGGAAAAAAACAGCGCCCATGAGAATCGTTGTCGCCGGTAGAGTCCAAGACCTACAAAGCTTTCGCTAAAACCCTTCCTCCAACGGTAGAACTCGACCTTGTTACCGACCTCACAACCCATGGCAGCCAATAACATTACAAAGAAATCACCGCTGTTCCCCGAGACCTGACGCCAACTGGAATGCCCCCTAGGACGCGGGACAAACGCCATAACTAAATGAACACCGTGTATAAGTACTCAAGCTGACATTGCTAAAGGAACATGACGAAGGAGAGTTCATAGGTTCGAGAGACACTGCAAGGGGAGAACACCAAACCGAGAGCAACGAGAGGGCGGACTGCGGCGAAGGGGTGGAGTTCCATAGACAAGGTAGGGAGGCTTCAAGGCGGCGCCTTTCTAAACGGCATTCGCGGATGTCGTCGACACCTGCAATGGCCACAACCACGCATGGTTTTCACCAAAGCCCCACCAAACCCAAACGCTAGATACCACCACAAGGCTGCCGGGAAGACAAATTCCATCCACTACCGTGGACCTACCACCCGAGAGTCATGGTGTTCCAGTCCCCGCTGGAAACACCATTAGTATGCACTAAACCAGAGCGTAGCTTCGAGATCTATCAGCGTCCCATGCTTTGCTCCACATACTCGTGTTGCATTTAGGCGTTTATGCGCATACAACCCACTATAAGTAGAAAGCCCACTCCATCTCAAAAGCCCAGACTGAAGGGAGGAGAGGAACTCTCCCTTATAAGCTGGTTGTAGCCTGATACGTCGTAAATGTATCTATAATTTTTGATGCTCCATGCTTATTTTGTATTAACTTTCTTATGTTTTGTCTACACTTTGAGGTATTTTTATACAATTTATGAAACTAACCTATTGACAAGATGCCACAGTGCCAGTTGCCTGTTTTCTGCTGTTTTTGATTTCAGAAAAGCTAGTAAGGAAATATTCTCAGAATTGGACGAAACAAAAGCCGAAGTGCCTATTTTTCCAGACACAACACGGAGCCCGAAGGAGAGACGAAGGGGAGCCACGAGGCGGCCACACCTTAGGATGGCGCGGGCCCACCCTAGGCCGCGCCAGCCCATGGTGTGGGCCCCTCGAGGATCCACCGACCTTGCCCTTTCGCCTATATATATGTCTCCCCGAGACGTAAACCCAACGCGGATCAGATCTCCACAGAAAGTTCCACAGCACCGTCGCCACCGAACAGGATATTTAGGGGACAGAAGTCTCTGTCCCGGCACCCTGCCGAGACGGGGAATTGCCCCCGGA
The DNA here is from genome assembly GCA_910589765.1 of Avena atlantica. Classification (NCBI taxonomy): domain Eukaryota; kingdom Viridiplantae; phylum Streptophyta; class Magnoliopsida; order Poales; family Poaceae; genus Avena; species Avena atlantica. The sequence goes on from OU342739.1 coordinate 136,821,200, forward strand.
GCCATCTCCATCGACTCCACCGCCATATCCATCGCCGTTGCTGACTCCCATGATGAGGAGGGAGTAGTTCTCCCTCGAGGCTAAGGGCTCTACCGGTAGCTATGTGTTCATCTCTCTCTATGCGTGATCTTATTATGGTCATGAGCTTTATAATCAAGTAGATTACAGAAATACTTATCATGAGTTATATTTTGAGTTGGATGTCTCTATGAAATTGCGGTGTTTGTTGGAACCATCTAGCGCTCAAGGTGACAGTATGGGGTTACCTAGATGGGGAATGCAAACTTTAAGGAGAGATTTTGTAGCCCTACCATGGATTGGAGTTGTCCAACCGGAGAGTAGTTTAGAGTAGCATAATGAAAAGAAGATATTTATATGAGAGTTTCCACTAGTGAAAGTATGATCCCTAGGCCTTGTTTCTAAGCATTGAAACACCGTTTACAACTAGTCCTGTTACATGTTTGCTTGCTGCCATCTTTATTTCAGATTGCAATTACCACTTATAATCATCCATATTACTTGTATTTCACTATCTCTTTGTTGAACTAGTGCACCTATACACCTGAAAAGTGTATTGTGTTTGTTAGGGACACAAGAGACTTCTTGTATCTTGATTGCAGGGTTGCTTGAGAGGGATACCTTTGACCACTTCCTCCCTGAGTTCGATAAACCTTGGGTAATCCACTTAATAGAAACTTGTTGCTGTTCTACAAACCTCTGCACTTGGAGGCCCAACACTGTCTTCAAGAATAGAAGTGTGCGTAGACATCAAGCTCTTTTCTGTCGCTGTTGCCGGGGAGGTAAGGTAAAAGTTACTCACATCCTCTGGCTACTAAGTTATCTTGTAGTACTGTTGCTGGTGTGTGAGTGCTCGAAGTTATTTCCTTTAGATTCTGCAATTATATCTTTTTATTTCTTGTTTTATTTTCACTAGTTAGGCTTAATGGAAAAAAATAGAAAGCTTTTTACTCTTTTTCCTGTGTTAGAACATAAATGGTTCGGAGAGAAATTTAAAAAACCTATGGAAACATCTAAGCTTGGAGAAGCTAGTTGATACGTCCAAAATGTATCTACTTTTCCAAACACTTTTGCTATTGTTTTCCCTCTAAACTTGTGTGATTTGGATACAACTAACACAGACTGACGCTGTTTTCAGTAGAATTACCTTGGTGTCTAGTTTTTGTGCAGAAAATCAACTATCGGGAAAAATCCCAGAAAGTATGCCAAAAATCCTATTTTACCAGAAGACTCATGGAGCCAGAACACGAGACGGAGTAGAGGCCTAAGGGGCCCACTCCCCCTGCCGCGCGGGCCAGGCCTGGCCATGCCTGGAGGGGGTGTGGCCGCCTCAGGCACCCCCTCAGCCTCCCTCTTCGCCTATAAGTTGCCTCTTGACCTAAAAACTCAGGGGCGACGTTTTTCTAGAAAGAGTTCCACTGCGCCGCCACCACCAGAAACCACGATTCGGAACCAGAAACTCCATTCCGACACCCTGCCGGGATGGGGAATTTAGAGAGGATCATCGCCATCATCATCAACAACGCCTCTCCATCAACCATCCATGTTCCCCATCCATGAGTGAGTAATCCCCGCTGTAGGATATGTGGATGGTAGGGATTGGATGAGTTCTATCATGTAATCGAATAAAATTGTCAGGGCATGGTGCCTAGTATCTATATTAGTGCTATTTGACTTTGTTGCAACCTGTTGTGCTTAATGCTTGTCACTAGGGCCCGAGTGCCATAATCTCAGATCTGAACTTATTATTGATTCATGATGATAGTATTGTTTGTGATCTTATCTGCAAGTTGTGTACACATATCATTGTCCGGAACCAAAGGCCCCGAAGTGACAGAAATTGGGACAGCCGGAGGGGATGGTTGTGTTATGAGGATCATGTGTGTTCACGGAGTGTTAATGCTTTACTTCGGTGCTGTATTAAAATGAGTACCTTAATTGCCAGTAGATTCCCTTGAGGCCCCGCAACAACGGGCTGGCAGGACAAAAGATGTTGTGCAAGTTCTCATTGTGAGCACGTATGACTATATATGGGACACATGCCTATGATTGTTTAGTACCTGGATGCTTTATCTTATTTATCTGCAATTGCCCTAGATCTTGAAGTTACATGTATAGACTTGTTCATGCAACGCCCGTCCATTCATCCCTATGCCTATCGCACTCATATCCTACTGTTTGCTACTATTGTTACTACTACCTTCGTTTTACTGCTGCTGTCACTTTTCTATTGCTACTACAAAATTGTTGCTACTAATAAACTGCCGTGAGCAAGACTATTTCCTGGTGCAGCTGAATTGACAACTCAGTTGTTAAGGCTTATAAGTATTCTTTGGCTCCCCTTGTGTCGAACCAATAAATTGGGTAATACTACCCTCGAAGACTGTTGTGATCCCCTATACTTGTGGGTCATCAAGACTATTTTCTGGCTTCGTTGCCGGGGAGCACAGCTTTATTTGTAAGTTCACTTGTATCTATTATTGTTCACTGCTACTCCTTTCATCATGTGGAAGTCTCGTGATAGAAAGTTTCCTATTTTACCATCCACTACAAGAAGAGCTATAGTCCTAAACACCTCTGCTGATCTTGATTCACCGTCTGTTATAAGTAAGCTTGTCACACCACCACCACATACACATGCTACACACACTGCTACTACTGCTGAATCTGAAATTGCTTCCGATACTCATGATGTTACTTCTACTGTGCTTAATGCAAGTGGTTCATTAGGTCCTTTTCTAGATGCTACTATTGCTAGAACTATTTTGGGAAACACTAAAACTCCTAGTGAAGACACTGTTACACCTGTTAGCTCACCTGAGTCTAGAGAGAGATATGATATTAGTGATGGTTACATTGAAATGACTGATGATTTTATTGAAGAGTACCAAAACACACATGGTGCTAGTGCTATTAGGAGTCTCCTTGAGAGACGTACCATTATTCCTAAACCGTCTTCTGATGCTAAGTTTGCCACTTCTCCCATAGATATTAAAGATGAAGATTATGATTTCTCTCTTGATTTATCCTATTTAGACATTGTTGAGAAAGAACCTTTTTGTGGGACTGAAAATGAAAGTGTTGGAGCTCATATGAATGAGCTTTCCACTATGAGTGCCTTATTCTCTGATGATTTTAAGATGCGCAAGTACTTTGTTATAAAGATCTTCCCCTTTTCACTAAAAGGAGAAGGTAAAGCTTGGTTTAATAGATTACCTCATGGATCCATTGATAGCCCTGATTGTTTGATTGCTTCTTTCTTTCAGAAATAATTTCCTCCTAGTGCTAGACATGCTGCTTTGCAGAAACTTTTTGATTTTAAACAGGGAGAAGAAGAGAAATTGTCTGAGTCATGGACAGGGTTCTGTGCCTTGATTCATGCACATCCTGGATGTCCATTACCTAAAAATGAGCTTCTTGAAATTTATTATAATGGACTAACTGATGATTCTAGGACATACCTAGATAGTTTTGCTGATTGTGTTTTCAGGAAAAGAACTCCTACAGATGCTGAAGAATTAATGGCTAAAATAAGCAAGAGTTATGATGATTGGACTTCAACTGAGATAAATACACCTGAAGCCATTACTCCTGAACCAGTTGTGCCTAAACCAGTTCCAACACCAACACCAAAGAAGAGGGGAGTGATTGCATTAAATGATGAAGTGATGAAAGAAGCTAAGAAATGTCTTAAGGAGAAAGGTATTAGAGCTGAAGATGTGAAGAATCTACCTCCTATAGAAGAATTATGTAAGCCAATTCCCCACTCATCTACTATTGAGGTACACTCTCTCCACTTAAATGAAGGTGACATTTCCTATGGTAAACCTCCTGATCAATGCTTAGAGGAACTTGACACTTTATTGTTAAACAAGGTAATTTTAATAAACAAGTTCAGACTCATTTATTGGAAAACTCTAGAGCTATTAATGAGTTGAAAAATATTGTGAAAAGAACTGCTAATGATGTTAAAATGCTTTGTAAACACTTTCAAATGGTTCAAACCCAAATTGATCAACTTGCTAAGGTACAAAAGGATATGCTAGTTAATGCCTCAGGAGATAAACATGCTTATGGAATTAGAACTAGGAGTGGTATAGCCACTCAAGACCCTTTATATCCTGAAGGACACCCTAAAAGAATTGAGCAGGATTCTCAACAAGATGAAAGTAGTGGTAGTCCTCATAAGAGAAAGAAAAAGAAACACAAAATAGTTGAGGAACTACCTGAACCTGCTGTAGATCCTAATAGTAATATCTGTCTCTGATGCTGAAACTGAGAGTGGTAATGATAAAAATGATCCTCCTGATAAGGAGGAAGTTGAGGAAGAACCTAAGAAGCACACTAAGAACACTAGGTACATTAAGGAAGATTTTATTTCTAATAAACATGGTAGTGAATGAGAACCTTGGGTGCAGAAACCTATGCCTTTTCCCAATAAGAAACACAAGTCAAAGGAAGAAGAACACTACAACAAGTTTTGTGACTGGATGAAACCTTTATTTTTGCAAATACCTTTGACTAATGCTATTAAGTTGCCTCCTTATTCAAAGTATATGAAGGATATTGTCTCTAATAAAAGGAAGATTCCTAATGAGGAAATTTCTACTTTGCTTGCTAATATTCCTTCAATGGTAAGGTTCCAAAGAAACTTGGTGATCTAGGTATACCAACTATTCCTTGCTCTATTAATAATAATTATGTTATAACTGCTTTATGTGATTCGGGAGCTGGAGTTAGTGTTATGCCTTTTTCTCTCTACAAGAGACCCCAGCTAGAAAAGTTGATACCAACTGATATATTTTTTGCAAATGGCTGATAAGTCAACTACTATTACTGTTGGTATATGTGAGGATGTTCCTGTTCAAGTGGCTCATAATTGCTTGGTTTTAACTGATTTTGTTGTGCTTGAGATGCCCGAAGATGATAATATTTCTAGTATTCTTGGGAGACCTTTTCTTAATACTACAGGTGCTGTCATCAATTGTAATCAAGGAAAAGTAACTTTTAATATTAATGACAAAGAGCATAACGTCTATTTCCCCAAGAAGATTGATAAGAGCTATTGCCTGAATTCCATTGAAAATATTGAGAGCATCAAAGTTGGAGAAATATATCGTCCCATTCCACAAGAAAGTTTTGAAACTATTATGATTGGGACCATTGCTATCAAGTTTGAGGTAACATAATAACTTTGTGGAATGCAAAGTTTTGTTTCATATAAGATTGTTTTGGTAACAAGACTTGATGAACCTTGTTAATAAAGGGATTTTAATGAAAAAAAACAATGCTTTCACAGTAGTTATACTTGTTCACTTTTATTTTTCTCCTTCCTAGTCTTTGCTCTTCCTCTTGTTAGTTTTAGTTTTGCTAGTTGTTTGCTTGTTAGAGTGTCTTAGAAATTCTGTAGTTTTGGTTTTTATTTTCTTTTGCTTCTTCTAAAAAAAACTTTTTCTGCGAGAAAATCAATTTTCATACCCTAGAAATTGGCCAAAAATAAAGTTTCCCGAAATGATCCCAGAAAATTTATATTAAATTTTTCCTCGAAAAAAGGGGCAAAGGGACACCTGAAGTGGCCTGATACGTCAGAAACGTATCTATAATTTTTGATGCTCCATGCTTGTTTAGTATCTACTTTGCTTTACTTTGTCTACACTTTGAGGTGTTTTTATATCTTTTCTGGAACTAAACTATTAACAAGTTGACACAGTGCCAGTTGCCTGTTTTCTTCTGTTTTTGGTTCCAGAAAGGCAGAAAATAAATATTATCGGAATTGGACGGGACAAAAGCCGGAGTCAATATTTTACCGTGGGGGACATGAAGCCAGAAGACGAGACAAAGAAGCGAACCAGGGCGGCCAGACCCCCCTAGGCGCGGGTGGGCCTACCCCGCGCCTGGGGAGGGTGTGGGGGCCCTGGTCGCCTCCCAGCCTCGCCTCTTCGCCTATAAGAAGCCCCCAATGCAGAAACCCTATGCACCCGATCAAAACTCCACGAAACCTTCTGTATCCACCACGACCATCGTCCCTAGATCGAGGGGGGTCTGAAGTTCTTCCCAGCACCCTGCCGGAGGGGAAATCATCCCGAAGGTCTTCTCTTCAGTATGAAGCGTGAGTAGTTTCACCTTGGACTATGGGTCCATGTAGTATCCAGATGGTTGTATCTCCTCCTTGTGCTTTCATGTATAGATCTTGTGAGCTCCTTTCATGATCAAGATCTAATCTATTTGTAATCATGCATGTTGTGTTTGCGGGGATCCGATGGATATTGAGATTACTATGTCAGATTGATTAATGATTTTGTCTATTTGATACTATCATGTCTGTGTTGTTTGTGATCTTGCATGCTCTCCGTTGTTAGTATCTATCTTGGCCAAGTAGTTGCTAGTGACTCCAAGAGGGGTATTTATGCTTGATAGTGGGTTCATGCCTCTAGTTTCTAAGGGAAGTGACAGAAATCTCTTCGGTTGTAGATGTGCTGTTTCCACTAGGGAGAAAACAACATTCTCTTGTTCATAGAACAAGTGGATTGTTTATCTTACACACTTTGCTTAAAGCAGTTGTCTGTTGCTTGCAACTTAATACTGGAGGGGGTTCAGATGATAACCTGAAGGTGGACTTCTAGTCATAGATGCAGTTGGATGGAGGTCTATGTATATTGTTGTATTGCCCAATCGAATCTCATAGGATCTTTTTGTCTGGTATTGCATTGTTATGCCTTGCTCAGTTCTGGTCAATTGCCCTGCTGTAATTTGTTTACCCTTCATGCCATGTTGTTTATCTAAGGAGAGCACCTCTAGTGAACTATGGGCCCCGGTCCAATCTTTACCATTGATACATCTTCCACTGTTACTTGTTTACTTCCTGTAAACCATTACCTTCCACACCATATGTTTAATCCTTTGTTACAGCAAACCAGTGATCTTGATAACCTCACTGATTCGTTGGGGCAAAGTCTTGAGTTTGTGTTGTGCAGGTTTCCACGTTGCTTGCAACACCTTTGAGACATTTCCTTCCTCCTAGTGGTTCGATAACCTCGGTTTCTTACTGAGGGAAAACTTGCTGCTGTGCTGCTTCACACCCTACTCTTGGGGTTTCCAATAGGCTCCATGTCAGCCATCAAGCTTTTCTGGAGCCGATGCCGGGGAGGCTAAGGACGTCCTCACAAAGGGAGTCCTTCACTTCCTTTCTCTTTACTTTGTTTTTAGTGTGCTTAGTTTCTTTTGCTTGGTTTTATTTGCCTCTTTTCAAAAACTCCAAAAAAATTAGTCTAGTTTGGTTTGCTTCCTTTATTCAAAAACACAAAAAAAATTAGTTCCTGCTCTAGTTGCTGCTGCTGTTTTTTGGCTTGCCCACCTTTGCCAAAATGAACTTCGCTGAGAACACCAAGTTGTGTGACTTCACTAGAACCAACAACAATGATTTCCTAAGCACTCCTATTGCTCCACCTGCTCCTGATGCTACCATTTATGAAATTAAGCCTGCTTTGTTGAATCTTGTGATGAGAGAGAAATTTTCTGGTGTTAGTTCTGATGCTGCTGCTGCCTGATACGTCCAAAACGTATCTACTTTCTCGAACACTTTGCTATTGTTTTTCCTCTATACTTGTGTGATTTGGATACAACTAACACGGACTAATGCTGTTTTTAGCAGAATTACCTTGGTGTCTTGTTTTTGTGCAGAAAATGAACTATCAGGAAAAATTCCGGAAAATGTGCCAAAAAATATTTCTCATCAGAAGATCCACGGAGCCAGAAGGGGAGACAGAGAGGAGGCCTGGGGGGCTAGACCCACCCCAGGCGCGGGCCCACCTGACCCTATGCCTGGGGGAGGTCTGGCCACCCCAGGCAGCTCCCCTGCCTCCCTCCGCGCCTATAAGTTGCCCTCTGACCTAAAAACTCAGGGGAGTTCGATAGTTTTCCAGAAAGAGTTCCGCTCCGCCGCCGCCACCAAAAACCAAGATTCGGATCCAGAAACTCCATTCTGGCACCCTGCTAGGACTGGGAATTTGGAAAGGATCATCGCCATCGTCATCACCAACGCATCTCCATCAACCACCGATGTTTCCCTCATCCAGGAGTGAGTAATCCCCCGCTGTAGGCTTGGGGATGGTAGGGATTGGATGAGTTATATCATGTAATCGAATAAGATCTGTTAGGGCATAGTGCCTAGTTTCTCTTGTGCTATTTGACTTTGTTGCAACTTGTTGTGCTTAATGCTTATCATTAGGGCCCCAGTGCCATGATCTCAGATCTGAACTTATTATTGAATCATTATGATAGTACTGTTTGTGATCTTATCTGCAAGTTGTGTACACATATCATTGTCCGGATCCAAAGGCCCCAAATTGACAATAATTGGGACAACCGGAGGGGATGGCTGTGGTGTGAGGATCACATGTGTTCACGGAGTGTTAATGCTTTGCTCCGGTGCTCTATTAAAAGGATCACCTTAACTGCTAGTAGTTTCCTAGAGGCCCCGCTGCCACGGGCTGGCTGGACAGAAGATGTTGTGCAAGTTTTCATTGCGAGCACGTATGACTATATTTGGAGCACATGCCTAGGATTGTTTAGTACTTGGATGCTTGTTATTATTTATCTGCAATGCCCTAGATCTTGAAGTTACATGTTTAGACTCGTCCATGCAATGCCCGTCCATCCATCCCTATGCCTACCGCACTCGAATCCTACTGTTATCGTTACTGTTACTATTGCTCCTGTTTTATTGTTGCTGTTGCTGTTGCTACTACAAACTGTTGCTACTGATAAACTTCTGTGAGCAAGAACTATTTCTAGGTGTAGCTGAATGCGGTGACCCAACATACCACTGCATGATGTAATATACTATAGTCGTTGACATAACACCAATGAAACACCGTTCACTAGTATTACATCCCTCAGAATGGCACAACAGAAACACAGCGGTCCAATACATGGCTAAAGTTTACAACTCACTCTTTACATAGGATCCAGAGAACACTCTAGGTTAAAGAGAGAGAAAGAACTTCTTATGGATAAGAATCAAAGATAAATAACGCAAGAACAATTATACTATTAAGTCTAGTATTATGGCTAAGAGGTTGGCATTGCTTCTATCGCAACACACTACAGAAATAGGTTCTTTGGCAAGAGATTATGTTCCTATCTAATCAATAACTTTGTCTTCACTTGAGTTGAGGTATATGTTGTCTTCCTGGTCTTTATTGAAAAGCTTTAGCTAAGCATGATAAGTCCTGGGGCATAACTTGATGTAGACGTCGTCTTAATGGCTTCAGAATCTAGCAAGGGTTAAGAAGATACTTTGAGTACGAGCGTACTCAGCAAGTTCGCTATAAAAGGAGTGTTTGATGCACTATAACTACAGTCACAGACCGTAGGTCGTAGGCAATGCAAGTTTTCATAAACATTTCTTCAAAAGCTGCTTTTATTCTGAAAAGCTATGTCCGTCAGCCTTCACGGGTTTACCAGAATTTTCATGGAGTTCCTTTCCCGCCGCGTTCGCAGCTCCTTCCCGGAACAGGGAGTAACAAGTTATAGTTCTTACACTCTGCAGAGGTGCGTCACTTTATCCATGAGAGATCAACTCTTTGTTGCACAACCTGGCAGCTTATTCCCGTCCACAATTCCATGATGTGGGGCCCAGAAGATGATCCAAGCCAATCACTGCCCCCTTCGCGACCTCGCATGCCTCCTTGGTGTACACCATGCCCATATAATGAATTATGACAATGGTTTGTACAAACCGTTAGATGCCAGAACTATCGTGGGACGTTGAGTGTAACATCCCAAAAATACTAAACTTGGATCATCAAACTCTAATAATCAAAATTAGGGTTAACAAAAACTTTTCCAATTAAAAATATGAAAGCATTCATATGTGTGTGCATTAAAAATTTGGATTCTTTTGAATTTCCATGGTTATGTGTTTGTTTGCTTGTAAAATGATTCTTAGGTGAAATAAACATCATCTAAACAATCCCCAAACTTTTCCCAAAGACAAACAAGTCAAAACAAACAAATTAAGTGAATGGTCACTTTGGCCAAATTAACTCCCATGCCTACTTTGGCTATATCTAACTTTCAGAACTTAACAAAAACATGTATGGATATTTGCATCCCTTGATAGTACTCATAACAAGGTACCAGGGCCCACTTTGTGATCATCCAAAAACATTTAAATGCTTAGTTTAAATGACAGTTTAAAATCGAATCTAGTTCATTTGGGAAGATCCCACAATTTCAAAAACCACTCAAACAAGCTCAATTTTCAAAACCCAAGCATCCACAAAACCCTCAACACATGCCTAGCACACCCACAAAAAATCTTTTCAAAATTCAAAACTTAAGTTCATGCGGCCATTTCATCAAAAGGTTGCAGATTCAAATCAACAAAATCAAAAACACTATGTTGAGCAGTGTTTTGGCCAACCTTGTCCCCTCTCTGGTTACAACTAGCCTTAGTAGATCATCTAGCAACCTTAACTAACCTCTAGCACCGCTGTGAGCTTGCCAATGCCATCAATGGTGAGCAGGCCGAGAGCACCCATGTCACCCCAGTGTGGACAACATGCTAGGAGAAGAACTAGCCGTGCCAACCTTGTCTGGGAGGTAGCCCATGCCTCACCGCCCCCTCTCGACCAGCCCTAGCTCGAAGACAACGACCAGAACTGCCAGGAACGCCGCGCCCACGCCGCTGTCGACCATGCAGATGCACACCGTAGAGCACACGCCGTTCCCACGCCACCCGACCACCTCGAGCCCTCGCCGCCCGCCAGCATGCACCCCACCGTCCCAGGAGACCACCAGACATGCTCGTTTCATCGCCAGTACCCCGTAGCCACCGCTCGCCGCAGAGTTCGCCGCCTTTGCCTCGCAGAGCATCGCACGTTCCCGACCATTTGCCACCGCCCCTACACGCGCATTTAAACCTTAGAGCATCGCCAGGAGACCGCCCGTCGATCGCCAGCCTCGGCCATGCCTCTAGCCGCCCGTAGATGTGTCGCCACCGTCGTCTGCCCATCCCTCTCGGTCTAGCCATCGAGCCTATAAAAGGAGACGACCCCCGCTCGATTTCTTCACACCATCTCACTCCACTCACCTCACTGATCCTTCCACCCCTAAGCCGGAGCACGAGGAGCAGCAGCTCGCCGGAATTGCGCCGGAGCATGCCGCCTCTGGAGAAGAAGGGAGCGGTTGATTTCGTCCACCCCCGGAGCTGCCGCGACCACCCCTGAGTTCGCCGTCGTCGACTTTGTCATTTGCCCGCCTCGCCGTCGTCACTGGAGCCCCGGTATGCCCCCTATGCACCCCCACCGAGCCGCTAGGGTTCGAGCTCGCCGGTGACTTGTTCATCATCGACGACGACCCTCTGCCGTCGATCTTCATTCTAATCCAACGCACCACATCGCCCCATACCGCTTCGCGTTTAATGAGCCACTGACCAGTAGACCCCCCTGTCAGCTATGCCCCGCGCTGCGGAGTGACACTGGGCCGTCCCAATAACCCTTCCCGCACATCCCACTCGTTTGAATTTAGCTTTTTCTATTTTCATTCAAACTCAGTTCTGTACCTAGTTTCAAAAATCAACCCAGCTCGATTCAGTGAACCAAATTGTATGAAACCAATTTTGTTAGAAAGGTGTTGAAATGCTTAATCCAATCCCATTGGATTCAAATAATTTAGATCTATAGATCAACCTTGGTAAAAATAACAAGGCAAAAGCTTTTCTGCATTCAAACATTTTTCAAATTTAAACCATAATATCTTTTGAGTTGATTCCAACTCTCAAAAATCACATTTGACCATACCTTTCAGAATATATAAAAATATATGGGTTTACTTATAGAAATAACGTTCAAGTAATAAAAGGATGCCACATAGGCATTTCTAGTCATTTATTTTTATTTAAAATAAAAGGTTAAATCTAATTAAATTGTGACACCACTTTAATCACATTCCCACGTACTGAAATGTGTGATGATGACATGTGTCAACATGATCCCATGTTTGGTTTGGAGAATATTAAATCTTAAGTAGTTTTTCAATGAGTAGAAATTACTTTTCTAAAAATAAAATAAATAAGACAAATGCTTTATTCTTGTGATGTTAGTGATGATGCTAGATCATATATAGAACCCTTGTGTGTTATGATTGAAAGTAGTTAAGTATTGTTTGGTGATTGTGTACCTCGTATTTATTCATAGACGCTAGTACCGACAAAGGATACGAGGAGGAAGGAGGATACTACGAAGAAGAAGCCGAGGAGAACTTCAAGCACTGCTCTGCACAAGGCAAGCTAACACTTGCAAGATACTGTACTTTAGCAAGCCTTACTAATCAAGTTGAACTGTGCAAGCAAATACTTGCTTGTTACCATGCCAACTATATGCCTTAAGCATATGTGATCATACCCACTTGATAACCCCATTCCTAGTTTAACTTACAAGATTTATACTTTATTTCTTTATCAAAGCTAGTACTTAGAGCTTACATAAGTGAATTGTAGATTCTAGAGAGATAATTGAAGGTTGCATAAAGAGCATAAAATTTGGCCTAAGCTAGATAATCTTTATGTCATCCTAAGGAATGAGATTGAACTTAGTTAAACTCCACTAGTTTACCACCCCTCATTAGTACTTACCCCCACTTGTAGATGCTAGTGCTAAGCATAAAACTTGATCAACTTTAGATGGGAATACTTGGTGGAAAAATGGGTATGAAAACCTTGGAATGATGGATCATTCTATTGAGATGTTTTGACATGTGTTTCCGAACACCAGATGATTTTGGTGATGAAAATGTTGAGGCATGAGCCTTAGCCCTTTATAAAACTGATGGTTGTCTGGATGCGATACCATTCCAATTTTACCATACAACCACAATACCCGAGATTTGGGTAGGGCTTGAATGGAAACTTATATACCTTAGTATTGGTTCCCTCATGGCCAAGGTCTGAACTGAGGCTACCTTGTGAAGATTGTCCACCTGTGCAGTACCCAAGATGACAGTTGGTCATGGTTGGGAGGCCAAACTCACATGAGAGGTGCTTATACTAGGGCGTGTAATTGAAAGGTTAGGATTGATTATCCTCATACTGAGTATGGTGAATTCAGGATTTGTTCCTCACGGATGTATCGAATGTTGTGGTGAAAGTGTACAATCTCTGCAGAGTGTCAAACTATTCGAATAGCCGCGTCCGCGGTTATGGACAGTTGGAGTGGCCATACTGTTCCCCCGTCAGATGTTTTCAAAATGACTTGTGAAATGAATTGAGATTTTGACTTGACCACAATAGAGTTGTGATATGAAATACAAGTTCCCACTTAGGTGTGATAAAAATTCAACTAGCTTTCTTCATTTCTAAACTTAGTAGAGGTAAATCTGGCTTTTTGCAAAACAACCCTAGAGCTTAGTGTCCTATTACCAAAAACCCTTTCACTTGTTAGTATTAGTTTGCGAGTACTTAAAGAGTACTCATGGCTTTGTCCCTCGCTATTCCCGTGGCTAGACTATGAAGAGGAATACCAGGAGGATGGACCCCAGGAAGTTTACGACAACTAGTATCATCTCCCATCGTCAGTATTGATAGTGACCCCGAAGATGGAGCTTCGCCTACGCTACCATTATTATTACGTATTTCCGCTGCTTGAGTTGTATTAAGAACTGGATCATGAGATCCTTATTCGTGTAAGACCTTATGTATGGTTTTTAATGGATGATGTACTATGGTATCCAAATCTGTTATGTCTTGCAAAAATGGTAATCCTGGGATTGCGATGTATGGCATAACAGGCATCTGGGATTAAAAATCCAGGTGTTGACAAGTTGGTATCAGAGCCATCCTGACCATAGGAGACCCTAGTTAGACTGGACGTTTGAATCAAAAACTTAGTTTCAAAACCAAAGGAAACAAATATTTACAAAAACTTAATCCCATTCTTATCACCTTGATTCTTTCATAAAAATTCTTGTTCCTCAAAAAAAAAACTCTTGCAAAATACATAAAATTTGACACTCTTGATCACTCTACTAACTTACTCATCCTATATTCTTATAGATGGACGTGAAGTACAACAAGTTTTACCAGTTGGGGAATGACGGAGACCTTATCTTTGAGCGGGATTTGGACCAGCTTTCGGAACTTCTGGAGCGTCCGCACCCCGAGTTCTTCGGAGCCTAGCTCAATGATCAAGGAGGAGAAGATCTGAAGTGGCTAATTGTTGCAAGTCTCCGAGGAAAGATTGAACCTCCCACTGCGGAGGGAATTCAATTCACCTTAAGAGAGAACAACTGGCTCGATGGACTTGCCAGGGCTATGCAGGAAGATCTTGCCCGTCTGTGTGGGCAGAGTATCAACCAGATCAAGGGTACCCGCTTTGAGATTTGTCCAAGGCGTGATGCTAATGGGCAGCCACTGGAAGCCCCATACCACCACGAGCTGAAGACCCAATTGGACCACCTCAGCTTCATGATGTACGATTGTCAGCAGGAATTGGATAATTGCTGTGACTACTCCAACCACAAGTCCGCCATCATCAAGACAAAGGATCAGACCATCGCCATGCTAGCGAAGGATCGCAAGTCTCGTCGCTGTCAGCTCGACAAGAAGGAGCGCATCATTGCCCGTCTTCGCCACCGTATCTCGGATTTGGAGGATACCATCCATGAGAGATACATGCAGTTGGAGGAAAGGGAGAATGCCGGAGAAGATCTTCGTGGAGACTCCTACTCCTATCTCAGCGATGATGATGATTTTTTGGAGGATCAGGCTATGGACTTCTTCACCGATGAGGAGGATTTAGCCTTCGTCAATGACGATGAGGAGGATGAGGATGATGTAACATCCCAAAAATACTAAACTTGGATCATCAAAATCTAATCATCAAATTTAGGGTTAACAAAAACTTTGCTAAATAAATATATGAATGCATGCATGTGAGTATGCATTTCATTTTGAATCCTTTTGGACCAACTTGTTTATGTGTTTCTTTGCTTGTAAAATGTTTCTTAGGTGAAATAAACATCATATAAACAATTCCCAAACTTTTCTTAAAGATCAATAAATCAAAACAAAGCTAAATGAGTGAATGCTCATTTTGACCAACTTAACTCCCATGCCTACTTTGGCTGTCTCAAACTTTCAGAACTTAACATAAACTTTTCTGGATCTTTGCACCCCTTGATTGTACTCATAACAAAGTATCAAGGCCCACCTTGTGATCATCCAGAAACTTTCAGATGCATAGTTTAAATGAAAATTCAAAATTGAATCTTTATCATATGAGAAGATCCCACTTTTTCAAAAACCACTCAAACAAGCTCAACTT
Source organism: Avena atlantica (assembly GCA_910589765.1). Taxonomy (NCBI): domain Eukaryota; kingdom Viridiplantae; phylum Streptophyta; class Magnoliopsida; order Poales; family Poaceae; genus Avena; species Avena atlantica. Next base: position 136,836,541 of record OU342739.1, read on the forward strand.
TCAAAACCCAAGCATCCGCAGACTCACCAGCACCAACCTAGCACACCCACCAAAAATCTTTTCAAAATTCAAAACTTGAGTTCTTGCGGCCATTTCATCAAACACTTGGCAGACACAAATCAAACAAAATCCAAACACTATTGTGAGCAGTGATTGAAGCCTAACTTGTTCCCTCTCTGGTTACAACTAGGTTTTAGTAGATCATCTAGCTCAATTGCACACCCTTAGCATCACTGTAAGCTTGGCATTGCCATCAATGGTGAGCAGGCCGAATGCACCCTTGTCACCCCCATGTCGTCAGCAAGCTGGGAGGAGAAACAAGCCTAGCCAGCATGTCTAGGAGCAAGCCAACACCCCACCGCCACTCCCTGTCCAGCGCTCGAACGTTGCCAACCACTAGACCACACGCACGAACCATGCCAACCTCGCCAGCAACAATGCCAAGAGCACGCACCGTGCGCCACGCTCGACTGACGCCCACAGACTGCGCGCCGCCCTCGCCGCGTGCATACGTGATCACCACCGTCCTAGCAACCCCGCAGACACGCTCGTTCGCCGCCGCGCGGACCACGCGCGCTGTGCGCCATTAAATTCTCCGTCGGGCACGCGCAGAGCACCGTCGCGTTCCGACCAAACCGCACCGCCCCACGTCTCGCCACCGTGTCGTTGAGCATCGCCAGGGAGCACCGCACCGCCCCCTACCGTCGCCCACGCCGATAGCCGTCTGTACCGTCGACCACGACGAGCTCACGTTGTGCCCCGTCGGTCCCCTCGCTCCACTATAAATAGAGGCCACCCCCAGCCGAATTGAGCACACCATCTCACTCCCCTCTCCTCACTGACCGTGCCACCCTGTTCCCGGAGCAAGGCGAGTAGCACTTCACCGGAATTTCACCGAAGCCCGCCACTACTGGAGAAGAAGGGAGCCAACGATTGGAGCCGCCCCAGGAGAAGCTGCCGGTACCAGGAGTTTCGCTGTCGTCGACTTTGTCGTTCGCCCGCCTCGCCGACCCTCGCCTGAACCCTGGTGAGCCCCCAATGACCCCCACTTGCCGCGCTAGGTTTCTGTCTCGCCGGCGTTGCCCAACGTCGACGATGACTCTCAGCCGTTGGATTAGAGCCAGATCGAACGCACCACATCGCCCCATACCGCTTCGCACCCCCTGTCTCACTGACACGTGGGGACAGCCACTTACGCAGCCAACGGAAGCGCTGTGCGTAGCAGGCCGGCCCGTTAACCTTTCCCGCGCAGCCCAGTTATTTGAATTAAACCTTTTTCATTTTATTTCAAACACACTTCTGTACCCAGTTTCAAAAATCAACCCAGATCGATTCAGTGAACCAAATTGAATGAAACTAATTTTTTTAGAAAGGTCTGGGAATGATGAATCCAAGCCAGTTGGATTCAAGTAATTTGGATCTGTAGATCACCCATGGTAAAAATAACAAGGCAGAAGCTTTTCTGCATTCAAACATTTTACAAATTTAAACCATAATAGCTTTTGAGTTGATTACAACTCTCAAAAATCACATTTAACCATACCTTTCAGAATATATAAAAATATATAGGTTTACTTACAGAAATAATGTTCAAGTAATAAAAGAATGCTACATAGGCATTTCTAGCCACTTTATTTAATTAAAATAAAAGGGTAAAACCTTCTTAAATTGTGACACCACTTTAAATCACATTCCCATGAACTAAAATATGTGGTGATGACATGTGTCAACATGATCCCATGTTTGGTTTCGAGAATATTAAATCTTAAGTAGTTTTTCAATGAGTAGAAATTACTTTTATAAAAATAAAAGGAATTAAACCAAACTTTAATCTTGTAATATTAGTGATGATGCTATATCATCTATAGGACCCTTGTGTGTGATGAATGCAAGTAGTTAAGTATTGTTTGGTGATTGTGTACCTCGTATTTATTCATAGACGCTAGTATCGACCAAGGATGCGAGGAGGAAGGAGGATTCTACGAAGAAGAAGCCGAGGAGAACTTCAACCACTGCTCTGCACAAGGCAAGCCAATACTTTCAAGCTATTAACTTAGCAAGCCTAATGCTACTAGTTGAATGTGCAAGCTAATACCTGCTTGCTACCATGCCCACAATATGCCTTAAAGCATATATGATCATAACCCCTTGATAAACCAATCCTAGTTTTACTTGCAAGTTTATTACTTTATTTCTTTATCAAAGCTCTGACTTAGAGTTTACTGGAATAAATGGTAGATACTAGAAGGATAATTGAAGGTTGCATAAAGAGCATAAAATTTGGCCTAAGCTAGATAATCTTGATGTCATCCTGAGGCATGAGATTAACTGAGTTAAACTCCACTAGTTTACCACCCCTCATTAGTACTTACCCCCACCTGTAGATGCTAGTGCTAAGCATAAAACTTGATCAACTTTAGATGGGAATGCTTGGTGCAAATGGTTATGAAAACCTTAGAATGATGGATCATTCTACTGAGATGTTTTGACATGTGTTTCCGAACACCTGATGATTTTGGTCATGAAAATGTTGAGGGAGGAGCCTTAGCGCTTTATAAAACTGATGGTTGCCTGGATGCGATCCCATTCCAATTTTATCGTACAACCACAATACCCGAGAATTGGGTAGGGATTGACTGGAAACTTATATACCCTAGTATTAGTTCCCTCACGGCCAAGGTCTGAGCTGAGGCTACCTTGTGAAGATTGTCCACATGTGCAGTAGCCAAGATGACAGTTGGTCATGGTTGGGAGGCCAAACTCACAGGAGAGGTGCTAATACTAGGGCGTGTAATTGAAAGGTTAGGATTGATTATCCGCATACTGAGTATGGTGAATTCAGGATTTATTCCAGACGGATGTATCGAATGTTGTGGTGAAAGTGTACAATCTCTGCAGAGTGACAAACTATTCGAGTAGCCGCGTCCGCGGTTATGGACAGTTGGAGTGGCCATATTGTTCCCCCGTCAGACTTTTCCAAAAAGACTTGTGAAATGAATTGAGACTTTGACTTGACCACAACAGGGTTGTGGCATGAGATACAAGTTCCCTCTTAGGTGTTATAAAACCTTAAATATCATTCGTTGCTTCCAAACTTAGTAGATATAAATCTGGCTTTTCCAAAACAACCCTAGAGTCTAGTGTCCTATTATCAAAAACCCCTTTCACTTGTTAGTATTAGTTTGCGAGTACTTAAAGAGTACTCATGGCTTTGTCCCTGGCTATTCCCGAGGCCAGACTATGAAGAGGAGTACCTGGAGGATGGACCCCAGGAAGGTTATGACAACTAGGATCATCTCCCATCATCAGCATTGCCTGTGACCCAGAAGATGGAGCTTCGCCTACGCTACCGTTATTATTACGTATTCCGCTGCTTGAAGTTGTATTAAGAACTGGATCATGAGATCCCTATTTGTGTAAGAACTTATGTACGATTTGTAATGGATGATGTACTATGGTATCCAATTCTGTTATGTCTCGCAAAAATGGTAATCCTGGGATTGCGATGTATGGCATAACAGGCATCTAGGATTAAAAATCCGGGTGTTTACAAGTTGGTATCAGAGCCATCCTGACCATAGGAGACCCTAGTTATACTGGACGTTTGAATCAAAAACTTAGTTTCAAATCCAAAGAAAACAAATATTTACAAAAACTTATTCTTATTCTTATCCCTTTTATTCTTTCATGAAAATTCATGTTCCTCAAAAATTCTTGCAAAATACATAAAATTTGACACACTTGATCACTCTACTAACTTACTCATCCTATATTCTTATAGATGGACGTGAAGTACAGCAAGTTTTATCAGTTGGGGAATGGAGGAGACCTTATCTTTGAGAGGGATTTGGACCAGCTTTCGGAACTTCTGGAGCGTCCGCACCCCGAGTTCTTCGGAGCTCAACTCAATGATCAAGGAGGAGAAGATCTGCAGTGGCTAATTGTTGCAATTCTCCGAGGAAAGATTGAACCTCCCACTGCTGAGGGAATTCAGTTTACCTTAAGAGAGAACAACTGGCTCGATGGACTTGCCAGGGCCATGCAGGAAAGTCTTTCCCGTCTTTGTGGGCAGAGCATCAATCAGATCAAGCGAACCCGCTTTGAGTTTTGCCCAAGGCATGATGCTAATGGACAACCACTGGAAGCCCCATACCACCCTGAGCTGAAGACCCAAGTGGACCACCTTAGCTTCATGATGTACGATCGTCAGCAGGAGTTGGATAACTGCCGTGACTACTCCAACCACAAGTCTGCCATCATCAAAACGAAGGACCAAACCATCGCTATGCTAGCAAAGGATCGCAAGTCTCGCCGCCGTCAGCTCGACAAGAAGGAGCGCATTATTGCTCGTCTTCTCCACCGTATCTCATCTTTGGAGGAGACCATCCACGAGAGAGACATGCAGTTGGAGGAAAGGGAGAATGCCGGAGAGGATCTTCATGGAGACCCCTACTCCTATCTCAGCGATGATGAAGATTTTCTGGAGGATCAGGCTATGGATTTCTTCACCGATGAGGATGATTTCGCCTTCATTGATGATGATGAAGATGATGAAGCCACCGATTCCGAGGAGTAGTACCACTTGAGCACTAGCGTAGTGAGTAGTATTCGGTCCCACTGTATCGTAGTTTTCAGAATGGTTCTTAAAACCATCTGTTTTTCTTTGTTGTGGTGTGTGTTGTATCATGTGCTATGAATGAATGAATGAAAAAGCAAGTTGATAGAAAAATCTGAGTCAAACTCTAAAAACTTTTCAAAGACCCAAAACCTTAGAAATTACCCTATTTTCTCATGATCTATCTCAATCTTCAGATGCCACGTGGAGGAAGTGGTTCATCCCCGGACCCGATGTTGCAGATTCTGCAAATGTTGATTTCTGACCGCGAAGCTGAAAGAGCGGAACGTCAAGCCAACCTAGCAGCCCTGCAGCAGATAGCCCAGCTATCCCACAACAACCAAGGCCACGGAAATCAGGAAAACCATGGATCTAAGCTCAAGAATTTCCAGAACACTAACCCACCTGTTTTCACTAAGTCGGAAGAGCCCTTAGACGCTGATGATTGACTGCAAACCATGGAAAATAACCTAGAAGTCGCCGGAGTGGAAGCCAACGAGAAAGTTCTGTTCTCCACCCACTATCTAGGCGGAGATGCCAGAGCATGGTGGAACAGTGTTCGCGCAATGACCAGAGGCCAGATGATGACCTGGGAGGAATTCAAGGTCAAGTTCAGCAGAACCCATGTGCCACCAGGTTTGATCAAGAGAATGAGAGACGAGTTCAGGGAACTGAAGCAAGGAAGGATGACTATAGTGTAATACCGTGACAAATTCTTGTCATTAGCTAGGTATGCCCCGGATGAGATCGACACCGAATCCAAGAAGAAAGAAAGATTCCTGAATGGTCTGCACGATGAGATGCATACGGTGTTAGTCAATATCCCCTTTGCTGATATTGAAGCCCTTGTCGACTCCGCTATCCAGATGGAAGGAAAGATCAACCAAGCCAACGAGAACCGCAAGCGTCGCATGATGCATCAGCCCGGAACCCATCAGACCCCAAAGTATCGCCCTAACCCATCTCCCGGATTTGCCCCAAGAACCAACAGACCCCGATGAACCGTCCGACCTACCCCAACAGTGAAAACCCTAGGCCCGGAGGAAATCACAACAACCCCGGCAACTCTAGCAATTTTAACCGTGCCCCACCCAAGTTCAACAACAACAATGCTACTGCCAACACCAACACTGCCCCGAGGACTGGAAGCAATGCTGTGCCTGTAGCAGCAAAGGACAAGTCGCAAGTGTCTTGTTATGACTGTGGAAATAAAGGTCACTACTCTAACGAGTGCCCCAACAAGAAGAATGCCACAACCCCCAATACCAATGCCCCAGCTCAGCAGCAACGTCGTGTTCAGCTAGGAAGAAGATTTGTCCTAGGGAATTCGCTCAACTGCAACGGCCGTCTTTTTCTCATGCATGCTGAAGAAGCTCAGGAAGCGCCAGACGTCGTGCTGGGTATGTTTTCTATTAATTCAGTACTTGCACGAGTGTTCTTTTATTATGGTGCAACACACTCATTTGTCACCGAAGAATTTGCATGCACTAGTAAAATTCAACCAGCCAAATTGAAGCATGTGATGATTGTTCAAATTCCCGGATCAACCACCAAGGCTAGGCAAATTTGCAAAGCCGTCCCTATCCAAATCCATGGCATAGATTTTTATGCTAATCTGATAGTACTCGGAACTAAAGGTTTGGAAGTAGTACTAGGAATGGATTGGATGTCCAAACATAAAGGATTGATTGACTGTGCCAAGAAAGCCATAACCATGACCAGTACAGCTGGAATATCAGTCGAGCATATATCTGAAACCTTACCTCGCCAATTCAAGTGTAACAAGAGTATAGCCCAACCTACCATTGACCAAGTGCGGATAGTCTGTGGATACCCCGATGTATTTCCAGATATTTTGCCCGGTATGCCGCCAGATCGGGATATCGAGTTTTTCATCGAACTAATCCCCGGAACTGGACCCATAGCCTAGAGACCCTATAGTATGAACCCGTCTAAACTAGAAGAACTGAAGAAGCAACTGGATGCCATGCTGGAAATTGGATTGATTCAACCAAGTGCGTCACCATGGAGGTCAGCTGTCTTGTTTGTGGACAAGAAGGATGGAGGTAACCGTTTGTGTACGGATTATCAGAAGTTGAATGATGTCACCATCAAGAACAAGTATCCCTTGCCCAAGATAGAAGATCTGTTTGATCAGTTGACCGGTGCCAAAGTGTTTTCTAAGATTGATCTTAGGACTGGATATCATCAACTCAAAATTCGTGCAGAGGATATTCCAAAGACTGCCTTTACCACCAGATATGGATTGTATGAGTATACAGTCATGTCTTTCGGACTAACCAATGCCCCCGCTTATTTCATGAATCTCATGAATAAGATTTTTATGGACTTCCTGGATAAGTTTGTTGTTGTTTTCATTAATGACATTCTGATTTATTACAAATCAGAAGAAGAACATGACCTACACCTAAGGACCATTCTTGGAACCCTTAGAGAGCATCAATTGTATGCCAAGTTTAGCAAATGTGAATTCTGGTTATAGGAGGTAGGATTCCTCGGTCACATTGTATCAGCCGGAGGAATTGCCGTTGACCCTGCAAAGGTGAAGGATGTCGAAGATTGGAAAGCCCCAACCACTCAAACCCAAGTTCGTGCATTTCTCGGATTGGCGGGATATTACCGCAAGTTCGTAGAAGGATTCTCGAGTATCGCCAGACCCATTACCCAATTGCTGAAGAAGGACAAGAAGTTTGAATGGACCGACAAATGTTAAGCGAGTTTTCAAGAACTCAAGAAGAGATTGATTTCAGCCCCAATCTTGATCATGCCGGATATCACGAAGCCCTTCGATGTGTATTGTGATGCATCCAAGATCGGTCTTGGATGTGTGATAATGCAAGAAGGCCAAGTTATATCTTATCTATCTCGACAACTAAAGCAACATGAGCAAAATTACCAAACCCATGACCTCGAACTCGCAGCCGTAGTTCTAGCCCTGAAGACATGGAGGCATTACCTGATGGGAAACCGTTGTGAGATCTATTCGGATCACAAGAGTCTGAAGTATATATTCACTCAGAAGGATCTGAATATGAGACAAAGAAGATGGATTGAGCTAATCAAGGATTACGACGTGGACATTCACTATCACCCTGGTAAAGCCAATGTGGTAGAAGATGCCCTTAGCAGATTACCGTGCCGCTTGAACTCCATGATTTTGAAGGAGCAACCAAGCCTGCACAAAGAGATGGAAGATTTTCGAATGGAAGTAGTAAGTGAAGGATTTTTGGCTAGCATAGAACTCCAGCCCACTTTGATCAGTCAGATTAAAGAGGCGCGGAAGGGAAATGCTAGTATCGACGGAATCAAGCATCATATCGGTACAGGCAAAGTACCTGGATTCACCGAAGACGAAGAAGGAGTTCTGTGGTACAAAGGACGCCTTTGTGTACCAGCAGATTCTGAGTTGAAAGAAGTGATTCTGAAGGAGGCTCATGATACTCTTTATTCTATCCATCCCGGAGGAACTAAGATGTATCAAGATTTGAAAGAGCAATTTTGGTGGCATAAGATGAAGAGAGAAATCGGAAGCTATATCGCCAAGTGTGATATTTGTCAGCGAGTCAAGGCAGGACATCAAAGACCCATTGGATTGTTGCAACCCTTACAGATTCCGGAATGGAAATGGGATTCCGTTGGAATGGATTTTATCACTGGACTGCCTACTTCCAGTAGGGGAAATGACTCTATCTGGGTCATAGTGGACAGATTGTCCAAAGTCTCCCATTTCTTGCCCGTCAAGACCACATATTAGAGTTCGAAGCTAGCGGAGTTGTACATCGCTAGAATAGTTAGTTTGCATGGAGTCCCCAAGAACATCGTATCGGATCGAGGAACTCAGTTTACCTCGAGATTCTGGAAGAAAGTCCAAGAAGGTTTAGGAACCCGCCTAGATTTCAGCACCGCATATCACCCTCAGACCGATGGACAAATGGAGCGAGTAAATCAAATACTCGAAGATATGCTGAGAGCATGTGTGTTAGAATATGGATCCAAGTGGGAAGACTGTCTGCCGTTTGCAGAATTTTCTTACAACAATAGTTATCAAGCTAGTTTGCAAATGGCCCCATTTGAATTCATGTACGGAAGAAAGTGTCGCACCCCTTTGAACTGGTCGGAAGTAGGAGAGAGTCAGATTTTAGGACCCGACATCCTACGAGAAGCAGAAGAGAAGGTTCACAAGATTCGTGAGCACCTTAAGACCGCCCAGTCCAGACAAAAGAGTTACACCGACAAGAGACATCAAGACCTCACCTTCAACATAGGAGACTTTGTTTATCTGAAAGTGTCGCCATTGAAGGGAATGCAGCGTTTCCAACTCAAAGTAAAGTTAGCCTCCAGATATATCGGACCTTTCAAGATTTTGAACCGTCGAGGAGAAGTGTCGTATTAATTGGAACTACCAGAAGAGATGTCATCTGTGCACAATGTGTTCCATATCTCGTTACTTCGCAAGTGTCTCGAAGTCCCCGAGAAGACCGAAGTGTTCAAAAATATCGATCACCGGACCATAGAGATCAACGGTGACCTGACTTATCCCAAAGTACCCATCCGTATTTTGGAAGAAGCTTTCCGAACTACTCGAACCCGAAGCATCAAGTTTCTCAAGGTTCAGTGGAGCAACCACACAGAAGAGGAAGCTACCTGGGAGCGTGAAGATCACATCAGGACATAGTTTCCCGATCTCTTCAAATCCTAGGTAATATTTTTTCGTCCTTTTTCAAATCTCGGGACGAGATTTTGTTTAAGGGGGGAAGGTTTGTAACATCCCAAAAATACTAAACTTGGATCATCAAAATCTAATCATCAAATTTAGGGTTAACAAAAACTTTGCTAAATAAAGATATGAATGCATGCATGTGAGTATGCATTTCATTTTGAATCGTTTTGGACCAACTTGTTTATGTGTTTCTTTGCTTGTAAAATGTTTCTTAGGTGAAATAAATATCATCTAAACAATTCCCAAACTTTTCTTAAAGACCAATAAATCAAAACAAAGCTAAATGAGTGAATGGTCATTTTGACCAACTTAACTCCCATGACTACTTTGGCTGTCTCAAACTTTCAGAACTTAACAGAAATTTTCTGGATCTTTGCACCCCTTGATTGTACTCATAACAAAGTATCAAGTCCCACCTTGTGATCATCCAAAAACTTTCAAATGCATAGTTTAAATGACAATTCAAAATTAAATCTTTATCATATGAGAAGATCCCACTTTTTCAAAAACCACTCAAACAAGCTCAACTTTGAAAACCCAAGCATCAGCAGACTCACCAACACCAACCTAGCACACCCACCAAAAATATTTTCAAAATTCAAAACTTGAGTTCTTACGGCCATTTCATCAAACACTTGGCAGACACAAATCAAACAAAATCCAAACACTATTGTGAGCAGTGATTGAAGCCTAACTTGTTCCCTCTATGGTTACAACTAGGTTTTAGTAGATCATCTAGCTCAATTGCACACCCTTAGCATCACTGTAAGCTTGGCATTGCCATCAATGGTGAGCAGGCCGAATGTACCCTTGCCACCCCCATGTCGACAGCAATCTAGGAGGAGAAACAAGCCTAGCCAGCATGTCTGGGAGCAAGCCAACACCCCACCGCCACTCCCTGTACAACGCTCGAACATTGCCAGGCACTAGACCACATGCACGAACCATGCCAACCTCGCCAGCAACCATGCCGAGAGCACGCCCCGTGCGCCACGCTCGACCGATGCCCACAGACCGCGCGCCGCCCTCTCCGCGTGCATACGCGATCACCACCGTCCCAGTAACCCCGCAGACACGCTCGTTCGCCGCCGCGCGGACCACGCGCGTTGTGCGCCATTAAATTCTCCGTCGGGCACGCGCAGAGCACCGTCGCGTTCCGACCAAACCGCACCGCCCCACATCTCGCCACCGTGTCATTGAGCATCGCCAGGGAGCACCGCACCGCCCCCTACCATCGCCCACGCCGATAGCCCTATGTACCGTCGACCACGACGAGCTCACCTTGCGCCCCGTGGGTCCTCTCGCTCCACTATAAATAGAGGCCACCCCCAGCCGAATTGAGAACACCATCTCACTCCCCTCTCCTCACTGATCGTGCCACCCTATTCCTGGAGCAAGGCGAGCAGCACTTCGCCGGAATTTCACCGGAGCTCACCGCTACTGGAGAAGAAGGGAGCGAGCGATTGGAGCCGCCCCAGGAGAAGCTGTCGGTACCAGGAGGTTCGCCGTCATCGACTTCGTCGTTCGCCCGCCTTGCCGACCCTCGCCTGAACCCTGGTGAGCCCCCAACGACCCCCACTGGCCGCGCTAGGTTTCTGTCTCGCCGGCGTTGCCCAACATCGACGATGACTCTCAGCCGTTGGATTAGAACCAGATCGAACGCACCACATCGCCCCATACCGCTTCGCACCCCCTGTCTCATTGACTCGTGGGGACAGCCACTTACGCAGCCCGCGGAAGCAATGTGCGTAGCAGGCGGCCCGTTAACCTTTCCCGCGCAGCCCAGTTATTTGAATTAAACCTTTTTCATTTTATTTCAAACACACTTCTGTACCCGGTTTCAAAAATAAACCCAGATCGATTCAGTGAACCAAATTGAATGAAATTAATTTTGTTAGAAAGTTCTGGGAATGCTGAATCCAAGCCCGTTGGATTCAAGTCATTTGGATCTGTAGATCACCCATGGTAAAAATAACAAGGCAGAAGCTTTTCTGCATTCAAACATTTTTCAATTTTAAACCATAATAGCTTTTGAGTTGATTCCAACTCTCAAAAATCACATTTAACCATACCTTTCAGAATATATAAAAATATGTAGGTTTACTTATAGAAATAATGTTCAAGTAATAAAAGAACGCTACATAGGAATTTCTAGCCACTTTATTTAATTCAAATAAAAGGGTAAATCCTTCTTAAATTGTGACACCACTTTAAATCACATTCCCATGAACTAAAATATGTGGTGATGACATGTGTCAACATGATCCCATTTTTGGTTTGGAGAATATTAAATCTTAAGTAGTTTTTCAATGAGTAGAAATTACTTTTCTAAAAATAAAAGGAATTAAACCAAACTTTAATCTTGTAATATTAGTGATGATGCTAGATCATCTATAGGACCCTTGTGTGTGATGAATGCAAGTAGTTAAGTATTGTTTGGTGATTGTGTACCTCGTATTTATTCATAGACGCTAGTACCGACCAAGGATACGAGGAGGAAGGAGGATTCTACGAAGAAGAAGCCGAGGAGAACTTCAACCACTGCTCTGCACAAGGAAAGCCAATACTTGCAAGCTATTAACTTAGCAAGCCTAATGCTACTAGTTGAATGTGCAAGCTAATACCTTCTTGCTACCATGCCCACTATATGCCTTAAAGCATATATGATCATAACCCCTTGATAAACCAATCCTAGTTTTACTTGCAAGTTTATTACTTTATTTCTTTATCAAAGCTCTTACTTAGAGTTTACTGGAATAAATGGTAGATACTAGAAGGATAATTGAAGGTTGCATAAAGAGCATAAAATTTGGCCTAAGCTAGATAATCTTGATGTCATCCTGAGGCATGAGATTAACTGAGTTAAACTCCACTAGTTTACCACCCCTCATTAGTACTTACTCCCACCTGTAGATGCTAGTGCTAAGCATAAAACTTGATCAATTTTAGATGGGAATACTTGGTGAAAATGGTTATGAAAACCTTAGAATGATGGATCATTCTACTGAGATGTTTTGACATGTGTTTCCGAACACCTGATGATTTTGGTGATGAAAATGTTGAGGAAGGAGCCTTAGCCCTTTATAAAACTGATGGTTGTCTGGATGCGATACCATTCCAATTTTATCGTACAACCACAATACCCGAGAATTGGGTAGGGCTTGACTGGAAACTTATATACCTTAGTATTAGTTCCCTCACGACCAAGGTCTGAGCTGAGGCTACCTTGTGAAGATTGTCCACCTGTGTAGTACCCAAGATGACAGTTGGTCATGGTTGGGAGGCCAAACTCACAGGAGAGGTGCTGATACTAGGGCGTGTAATTGAAAGGTTAGGATTGATTATCCGCATATTGAGTATGGTGAATTTAGGATTTATTCCTGACGGATGTATCGAATGTTGTGGTGAAAGTGTACAATCTCTGCAGAGTGTCAAACTATTCGAGTAGCCGCGTCCGTGGTTATGGACAGTTGGAGTGGCCATACTGTTCTCCCGTCAGGATTTTCCAAAAAGACTTGTGAAATGAATTGAGACTTTGACTTGACCATAACAGGGTTGTGGCATGAGATACAAGTTCCCGCTTAGGTGTTATAACACCTTAAATAGCATTCGTTGCTTCCAAACTTAGTAGAGATAAATCTGGCTTTTGCAAAACAACCCTAGAGCCTAGTGTCCTATTATCAAAAACCCCTTTCACTTGTTAGTATTAGTTTGCGAGTACTTAAAGAGTACTCATGTCTTTGTCCCTGGCTATTCCCATGGCCAGGCTATGAAGAGGAGTACCTGGAGGATGGACCCCAGGAAGGTTACGATAACTAGGATCATCTCCCATCGTCAGCATTGCCTGTGACCCAGAAGATGGAGCTTCGCCTACCCTACCGTTATTATTACGTATTAGGCTGCTTGAAGTTGTATTAAGAACTGGATCATGAGATCCCTATTTGTGTAAGAACTTATGTACGGTTTGTAATGGATGATGTACTATGGTATCCAATTCTGTTATGTCTCGCAAAAATGGTAATCCTGGGATTGCGATGTATGGCATAACAGGCATCTAGGATTAAAAATCCGGGTGTTGACAGATGACGACTACACCGACTCCGAGGAGTAGTAGCACTTGAGCACTAGCGTAGTGAGTAGTATTCGGTCCCACTGTATCGTAGTTTCCAGAATGGTTCTTAAAACCATCTGTTTTTCTTGTTTTGTGGTGTGTGTTTGTATCGGGTGCTATGAATGAATGAATGAATGAAAAGCAAGTTGCAAAAAAAAATCTGAGTCAAACTTTAAAAACTTTTCAAAGTCCCTGAACCTTAGAAATGTCCCTCTTTTCTCATGATCTATCTCAATCTTCAGATGCCACGTGGAGGAAGTGGTTCATCCCCGGACCCGATGTTGCAGATCCTGCAAATGTTGGTTTCTGACCGCGAAGCTGAAAGAGCGGAACGTCAAGCCAACTTAGCCACCCTTCAACAGATATCTCATCTAGCCCACAACAATCAAGGCCACAGAAATCAGGACAACCATGGATCTAAGCTCAAGAATTTCCAGAACACCAACCCACCTGTTTTCACGAAGTCGGAAGAGCCCCTAGATGCCGATGATTGGCTGCAGACCATGGAAAACAACCTAGAAGTCGCCGGAGTGGAAGCTAATGTTGTTCGCCACCCACTATCTAGCCGGAGATGCCAGAGCATGGTGGAACAGCGTTCGTGCGATGACCGGAGGACTGATGATGACCTGGGAGGAATTCAAGGTCAAGTTGAACAGAACCCATGTGCCACCGGGTTTGATCAAGAGAATGAGAGATGAGTTCAGAGAACTGAAGCAAGGACGGATGACCGTACTGGAATACCGTGACAAATTCTTGTCATTAGCTAGGTATGCCCCGAATGAGATCGACACCGAAGCCAAGAAGAAGGAGAGATTCTTGGATGGTCTGCACGATGAGATGCAGACGGTATTAGTCAATATCCCCTTTGCTGATATTGAAGCCCTTGTCGACTCTGCCATCCTGATGGAAGGAAAGATCAACCAAGCCAACGAGAACCGCAAGCGTCGCATGATGCATCAGCCCGGAACCCATCAGACTCCATAGTATGGCCCTAACCCATCTCCAAGTTTTGCCCCGAGAACCAACAGACCCTCGATGAACCGTTCGACCTATCCCAACCGTGGAAACCCAAGGCCTGGAGGAAATCACAACAACCCTGGCAACTCTAACAATTTCAACCGTGCCCCACCCAAGTTCAACAACAACAATGCTACCGCCAACACCAACACTGCCCCGAGGACTGGAAGCAATGATGTGCGTGTTGCAGCAAAGGACAAGTCGCAAGTGACTTGTTATAACTATGGAAATAAGGGTCACTACTCCAACGAGTGCCCCAACAAGAAGAACACCGCAGCCCCCAATACCAATGCCCCAGCTCAGCAGCAGCGTCGTGTTCACCCTGGAAGAAGGTTTGCCCTAGGGAACTCGCTCAACCGCAATGGCCGTCTTTTTCTCATGCATGCTGAAGAAGCTCAGGAAGCGCCAGACGTTGTGCTGGGTATGTTTTCTGTTAATTCAGTACTTGCAAGAGTGTTGTTTGATTCGGATGCATCGCATTCATTTATCACCGAAGAATTTGCCTACACTTGTAAGATTCAACCAACAAAACTGAAGCATGTTATGATTGTTCAAATCCCCGGTTCAACCACCAAAGCTAGGAAAATTTGCAAAGCCGTCCCTATCCGAATCCATGGCATAGATTTTATGCTAATCTGATAGTACTCGGAACTAAAGGTTTGGAAGTAGTACTAGGAATGGATTGGATGTCCAAACATAAAGGATTGATTGACTGTGCCAAGAAAGCCATAGCCATGACCACTACTGCCGGAATATCATTAGAGCATATATCTGAAACCTTACCTCGTAAATTCAAGTGCAACAAGAGTATATCCCAACCTACCATTGACCAAGTCCGGATAGTCTGCGAATACCCCGATGTATTTCTAGATGTTTTGCCCGGTATGCCCTCAGATCGGGATATCGAGTTTATCATTGAACTAATCCCCGGAACAGGACCCATAGCCCAGAGACCCTATAGTATGAACCCGTCGGAACTAGCAGAACTAAACAAGGAACTCGATTCCATGCTGGAAATTGGATTGATTCAACCAAGTGCGTCACCATGGAGATCACCTGTCTTGTTCGTGGACAAAAAGGATGGAGGTAACCATTTGTGTACGGATTATCGGAAGTTGAATGATGTCACTATCAAGAACAAGTACCCATTGCCCAAGATAGAAGATTTGTTTGATCAGTTGACCGGTGCCAAAGTGTTTTCTAAGATTGATCTTAGAACTGGCTATCATCAACTCAAGATTCGTGCAGAGGATATTCCAAAGACTGCCTTTACCACCAGATATGGATTGTACGAGTATACCGTCATGTCTTTTGGATTAACCAATGCCCCCGCTTATTTCATGAATCTCATGAATAAGATTTTTATGGACTTCCTGGATAAGTTTGTCGTTGTTTTTATCGATGACATTCTGATTTATTCCAAATCATAAGAAGAACATGAGATACACCTAAGGAGCATTCTTGGAACCCTTAGAGAGCATCAGTTGTATGCCAAGTTTAGCAAATGTGAATTCTGGTTACAGGAGGTAGGATTCCTCGGCCACATTGTATCAGCCGGAGGAATTGCCGTTGACCCTGCAAAAGTGAAGGATGTCGAAGATTGGCAAGCCCCAACCACTCAAACCCAAGTTCATGCATTTCTCGGATTGGCCGGATATTACCGCAAGTTCGTAGAAGGATTCTCAAGTATCGCCAAACCCATGACCCAATTGCTGAAGAAGGACAAGAAGTTTGAATGGACGGACAAATGTGAAGAGAGTTTTCAAGAACTCAAGAGGAGATTGATTTCAGCCCCAATCTTAATCATGACGGATATCACAAAGCCCTTTGACGTGTATTGTGACGCATCCAAGATCGGTCTCGGATGTGTGCTAATGTAAGAAGGCGAAGTTATCTCTTATCTATCTCGACAACTGAAACAACATGAGCAAAATTACCCAACCCATGACCTCAAACTCGCAGCTGTAGTTTTAGCCCTGAAGGCATGGAGGCATTACCTGATGGGAAATCATTGTGAGATATACTCGGATCACAAGATCCTGAAGTATATATTTACTCAGGAGGAGCTAAATATGAGACAGAGAAGATGGATTTAGCTAATCAAGGATTACGATCTGGACATTCACTATCACCCCAGTAAAGCCAACGTGGTAGCAGATGCCCTTAGCAGATTGCCGTGCCACTTGAACTCCATGATTTTGAAGGAGCAACCAAGCTTGCACAAAGAGATGGAAGATTTCTGAATGGAATTAGTGAGTGAAGGATTTTTGGCTAGCATAGAACTTCAACCCACTTTGATCAGCCAGATCAAAGAGGCGCAGAAAGGAAATGCTAGTATCGACGGAATCAAGCGTCGTATCGGTACAGGCAAAGTACCCGGATTCACGGAAGACGTAGAAGGAGTCCTGTGGTACAAAGGACGCCTTTGTGTACCAGCAGATTCGGAGTTGAAAGAAGTTATTCTGACGGAAGCTCATGATACCCTTTATTCTATCCACCCCAGAGGAACGAAGATGTATCAAGATTTGAAGGAACAATTTTGGTGGCATAAGATGAAGAGAGAAATCGGAAGCTATATCGCCTAGTGTGATATATGTCAGAGAGTCAAGGCGGGACATCAAAGACCCGCAGGATTGTTGCAACCATTGCAGATTCCGGAATGGAAATGGGATTCCGTTGGAATGGACTTTATCACCGGATTGCCTACTTCTAGTAGGGGAAATGACTCTATCTGGGTCATAGTGGACAGATTGTCCAAAGTCGCCCATTTCTTACCCGTCAAGACCACATATCAGAGTTCGAAGCTAGCGGAGTTATACATCGCTAGAATCGTCAGTTTGCATGGAGTCCCCAAGAACGTCGTATCATATCGAGGAACTCAGTTTACCTCGAGATTCTGGAAGAAAGTCCAAGAAGGTTTAGGAACCCGACTAGATTTCAGCACCGCTTATCACCCTCAGACCGATGGATAAACGGAGCGAGTAAATCAAATACTCGAAGATATGCTGAGAGCATGTGTGTTAGAGTATGGATCTAAATGGGAAGACTGTCTGCCGTTTGCAGAATTTTCATACAACAACAGTTATCAAGCTAGTTTGCAAATGGCCCCATTTGAATTCATGTATGGAAGGAAGTGTCGCACCCCTTTGAACTGTTCGGAAGTAGGAGAGAGTCAGATTTTCGGACCTGACATCCTATGAGAAGCAGAAGAGAAGGTTCACAAGATTCGTGAGCACCTCAAGACAGCCCAGTCCAGACAAAAGAGTTACACCGACAAGAGACATCGAGACCTCGCCTTCAACATAAGAGAATTGGTGTATCTGAAAGTGTTGCCATTGAAGGGAATGCAGCGTTTCCAACTCAAAGGAAAGTTAGCCCCCAGATATATTGGCCCCTTCAAGATTATGAACCGTCGAGGAGAAGTGTCGTATCAATTGGAACTACCCGAAGAGATGTCAGCCATGCACTATGTGTTCTATATCTCATTACTTCACAAGTGCCTCGAAGTTCCACAGAAGACTGAAGTGTTCAAGAATATCGATCACCGGACCATAGAATCAACGATGACCTGACCTATCCCGAAGTACCCATCCATATTTTGGAAGAAACCTTCAGAACTACCAGAACCCGAAGCATCAAGTTTCTCAAGATTCAGTGGAGCAACCACACAGAATAAGAAGCTACCTGGGAGCGCGAAGATCACATCAGGATGGAGTTTCCCGATCTCTTCAAATCCTAGGTAATCTTTTCGTCCTTTTTCAAATCTCGGGACGAGATTTTGTTTAAGGGGAGAAGGTTTGTAACATCCCAAAAATACTAAACTTGGATCATCAAACTACAGAGGTTTGTTTAAGAGGTTGGCATTGCTGCTATCGCAACACACTACAGAAATAGGTTCTTTGGCTAGAGATTATGTTCCTATCTAATCAATAACTTCGTCTTCACTTGAGTTGAGGTATATGTTGTCTTCCTGGTCTTTATTGAAAAGCTTTAGCTAAGCATGATAAGTCCTGGGGCATAACTTGATGTAGACGTCGTGTAACATCCCAGATTTTTATATTAAGATGATTACTAGAAGCATGCATCATCCTTGCATCATTGCATCCCACGAATGATTTTAACAACAAAACCCTAACAACAAAACCTACTAAAATCACTAATAAAGAAGTCCATCTATGTGAGCAAGGAATAAGTAATCTTGTTGAGCCTTCTAAAAACTATGTAAAAACAATGTTCTCTGGTCCTATGATGACCACCTTATTTTTACAAAAATTTAGAATCAAGTTTCACCAAGTTTGGACTTGATATGCAAAGTTATGGGTATTTATTAAAAACAGAAATTGAAAACTAATAAGGAAAAAAAAGAGGCAGCAGCTAACCTTGCTGGGCTGGCTGCGCCAGCCCACCCTACCCCCGCGCCCGCGCAGCAGCTAACTAGCCAGCGCCTCGCACCAGCCCGCGCCACCGCTCCCATTGACGAACCTGGCCCACGCGTCATCCCCTTTCCCCCGCGAAAACCGCATCGCCGCCGTGTATCGGTTGGACTCCGGCCGAATTGGAGAGGAAAACTTGATCCCCTCGCCAAGATTTCGACGGCTATATAAGCCCCGCAACCCGCTGCCTCGAAACCCTAAAGAAATTTTCGCCAACGCCACCGTCACGAACGCACCATCGATCTCGCCGAAGCTGGGCTCGGTCGAACTCGAGGCAGAGGTTTCGGAGACTTGCCTCCACCTCTTCTCCCCTCCACGCGACCCTCGCGTTCGACTCCCTCTCCTCGCGCTAATCACCCCTTCTCTCTCGCAGAAACGCGCTCGCAATCGCTCGCCGGAGCTCCGCCAGGGACGGAGAAGGTCAGGGAACCCTGCCGATAGACGAGGAAGCGAGGAGGATTGCCGAGGCCACGAGCGTGACCGCGAGGACCAGACGCGCCCCGTCGACCACACCGCCACCTCGGGGAGCCACCAGAGCGCCGCCGACCATCGTCACCGACGCCACCGCCGCCCAACGCCGCCGTCGCACCCTGTAAGTCGCCGCCGCCTCTCCTATCGGTCGGATCGAGATTGAACGGGTTAGATTAGAAGTTATACCGAAGGGGTATCGGCGAGTCACGGCGTGCCACGTGGCTGCACACGTCAGCGCGCCGCGTCGTCTAGATGGAGCTAATCAGGCGCTGCCACTTGGCGCGTTTCGAGTTAGGGTTAGACTAGCTCGGTTCAATTTTGCAGATTTGAGTTAAATATTGCGAAAATCATATAAAATTAAATATTTGGCCAAATTTAGCTTATAATATACCGTTGGATTCATAATTTTATGTAGAACCCAGATCTGCAATAAAATTCCAAGTTTACAGTAGGGTTTTCGGTGTAGAATTTAATAATTAGTTTGGAATATTTAATTCGTAGAAAATAATTAGAACTCCGTTTTAGTTGATTCTTGTTGCACTGACTTTGTTTCCGCAATACCTACTGGACAAAATTATAAAACTTTGCTTAAGATCATTAGATCTAATTTGGGGCTAATTAGATGGTTAGATCTCCTATTAATCCTATGATTTATATTAGTGACCCAAATAGATTTAAACCTATGGGAAATCAATCCTAGTAACACCCTTAACACTATTGCAACCCAATTATGCTACCTTGGGCAATTTAGAAAACCGTTCTTGCATAAAATACCATGTTGCATGCATGCATGATTATCTCTGTGACATGTTTTGAGCAAGTTGTGATCAGATCTATGTTTGTGATTCGTTAGATTGTTCGGAGTGCGCTAAGGAGTGCTATTGTGTAGAGTGCTGCTCGGATCAAGGCAAGTTACACCACTTGTTCATAATTTGTCCCAGTTTTGATTCTATGCATGTGATCTTCAAAATTCTGTAGTATGCTTGTGTAGGATGTTCTAGTAGAATTTTTCCTTAGTATTATTTTGCAAGTGCGATGATTTTGTAGTATGCCATGAGTAGCTCTATACTTAGGATTTTCCCTCCTAATAGGTTACCCCTGTTTTTGCTAAGTATCGCTTGCTATGCTATATATACATAGTACCGTTGGGGGGGTTTGAAAGACAATGAATTTTTCTAAGTATAAAGGCTCTCTAGAGCAAACTTTTTTTTTCTCAAATCCACTTCAAAATAAAGCTAAGTTTTCTTATGGGCGGAATGGTTGTCGGGTCAACGAGTGAGATTTTGGTGGAGCACGGCCGCCCAGGAATCAAAGAAGTCTGCCATGTTTCAGAATTCAGAAGCTTCTAGTGCAACCACAATATATTATGGGCTCTGTCTTGGCCTAGTACTTAGTGGGAAACCTCACCTGGGTACCAACATTTGGAGGTTCTTGGAACGGTTGGATCCGGAAGGTAGAGGGGCTACTAAGGGAAAGCCTCACCATGGTCTTGTCTGTAAAAAGGACTTGATCGTGGATTGTGGGTAAAGTGCACAAACTCGCGAAACAAAGTTTTGAAACCCCATGGCGTGCGTAATATCGCCAATGGGTGGGATTTTGGGAACTTGGTGTGTAATATCCAAGTGTCACTTGGTGTGTAGTATCCAAGTGTTTGGTTGTTTGGACACTTGGTGAGTAATATCCTCGTGTGCCATTCGACCTTATTTTATCTAATAAATGTTTACAAACTAGGGAAAATCTTCTCTTCTTCTCTCTACTTAAGAAAACTAGCTTTGAGCAAATGAACTCTACAGCCTAAACTAGCCTTGCATGTAGAGATAGTCCTTTCTTTCCTTGGTGTAATTTGCCAATACATTCAAAGTATTGACCCAACTTGTTGGCTGCACGTCTTATGTGCAGAATCCGAAGATTGAAAGGTGCATAGGGATCGCAAGTCTACACTCGACAAGCCTGGGGCGTTGATGGACTCAAGCTGCTTTTATGTTTCCGTTGTTATTTGAGCTAGCCTTATGCTAAGCAAATTTGTAATAAATTTATACTCTGGATTCTCCGTGTAATAAAGACTTTGTGTTTTACATGATATTTCATCGACTGTGAGTGCTAGCTATTGATCCAGGGACTAGCATGTTAATCACATGGACTTAGGATCCTTACCGATGCGAGGTCGCTACAGATGGTATTAGAGCACATCGTTGCCTGTAGGACGTGACCCTAGGATTGGAACCACCTCTAACTTATGTGCCTTACTTTTCTACTAAGTTGTTTCCCGCACTTCTAGTATCTACTTTCCTCTACTTGATTAAGTATCTAATTTTCATTCTTCTAACTTAAAGATGACAAGCTTCCTTTACGACACCGTCATGGACATCGAGCCCCTTCGCTTTGGTGGATGCCTCATGGACCTACTCACACATTTGGACCTTCCCCTCCCAACAATCCAGTGGAGCACAATGAAGAAACTCCACAAGGACGGCTGTTGGGGAGTCAAAGTCATCCAGCCAGGAAAAGAGCGAGGCAAGAACCCAGAAGAAGACATAGCAATCCACATTGTTAGCGATTCCAAGGAGAAGGCCCTTAGCATCAGCTTGCAGCAGCTCATTGGTCGCCTATGTGGACGTCATCATGAAGCTCTCCAAGGACACTGCGGCGGCCTCTTTGGAAGATGAGATGAAGAAGGAATTCCCATGGAGTTAACCTTTGAGGAAAGGACTTCTACCAAGCGCCGAAGGACCCAATATCAAGATTTGGAGTGCCACATCCATGACGTTGAAAAGGGTACCTTCCTCGAGATGTTGAAAAACAACGAGCTATGCGCCCTCATCAAGGAGAAGGAGGAAATGATCAAGCAGCAGGAGGAGGCAATGAAGCTCCAAGAGATAAAGTTCCAGGACCAAGAGAAGAAGTTCGCTAACCAAGAGAAGAGGGTGATAAATAAAAACAAGAGGATTAGGGAACTCAAGCAGGAGATCGATGGAACTGAAGTGCAAACCGAAGGCCTTTGCAAGATAATCAATGATGTGCGTGCTTCCAAGAGGGACTTGGCAAAACAACTTGAAGCCGCAAAGAAGTCAAGTCTAGTGGAGGAGCTACAAAGAGAGAAGGAGGGACTTCAGGAGCAGCTACAAGCCACTACCAAGAAGCTGCAGGATGAGATAAAGAACCTCCAAGAGAAGCTTGAAGCCACCACGAAGGAGATGGAGTTGTACAAGACAACCCTAGAGCAGGAAGGCTACTCGTTCGAGGACGAGTAAGAGGAAGGCGTGGAATATGTGTAATAGTTGGACCACCTTTAATTCTATAGTAGAACGTTATTCACGATTGTAATAAATACCAAGACAATTCTGGTTTAGTTAAACTTGGTTGTTTTCTGTGTTAAGTTGTGTTAATGTGTCTTGTGTGTCTTGTGTGCTTGGTGTGTTTTCATAAGGGTTGGAGTTTACTAACTAGTCTTTCTGTCTATTTCTTAACTTTTCTCTCAAACCCCACAAATGCCGCCAAGACGCGCGAACACCGAAATTCCTCCGAAAATAGCACAACTTTTGGCCACTCAGAACCAGTTGATCCAACTGCTCACTCAGAACATGCAAAACAACAACAACCCGCCACCACCACCTCCGCCACCACCTCAACAGGATCGCTTGACTCGGTTTTTGAGGTTGAACCCACCTACCTTCACTAGCAGCGCTGAACCAATCATCGTAGATGACTGGCTACGTACAATCAACAAGAAGCTAGACATCGTGCAAGCTGTCGGAGCCGACAGGGTATGTTATGCCGCCCACCAGCTTGAAGGAACTGCTGCAGAATGGTGGGATAACTAAAAAGTCACCCACCCGGATATTGATGCTATCACTTGGGATCAGTTTGAGTTAGCTTTTCGCACTCATCATGTGGCTGCCGGTATCATGACTCTGAAAAGGCGCGAATTTCGCGACCTACACCAGCTGCACCGTTATGTCACCGAGTATGGTGAGCTTTTCAATAAGCTAGCTCGTTATGCACCCGATGATGTTTCCACTGATGCCAAGAGACAGGAGGAGTTCTTAAGAGCACTCAATGATGAGATATCCATTCAGCTTGTGGCTCAAAAATTTGACAACTTTCAGGAACTCCTGGACAGAGCCATTGTGGTTGATCAAAAAGGAAGAGCATAGAAAACTGCAAGAGGAAGTCTAACCCTCACAAGCACTCTGTTCCGTACCAGAAGCAGCACAATTCCTCACCACCACCTTATAACAATAATGTCCACAACCATAACGGTCATCACCATGGCAGCCACAAACACAATGGGCACAAACACCGCAATGGGAGTGGCAGCAATGGAAAGGATCTCAGTGAGGTGACATGCTTTAAGTGCAACAGGACAGGGCACTATGCAACCTCTTGCCCCGAGAAGAAGAATGGAAATGGCAATGGGAATGGAAATGGACACAACCATGGCAATGGAAAAGGGAGGAAGCCAAATCCGTTTGTCAAAGCCACGGTGAATCATGTCTCTATGGAGGATGCTTGTGATGCACCAGACTCTGTGATTGGTAAGTTCAAACTCAATTCTATTCCCGCAGTTGTTCTTTTTGATACTGGTGCATCGCATTCATTCATATCAAGGGTATTTGTGGATAGAGGCAAGATACCTATGGAGACTATAAACTTTCCTCTAAGGGTAAGTTCTCCTGGGGGAGAAATAGTGGCAAACTCCGGTTGCCATGGATTAGAACTAAGGATTGGGACACACATCTTTCCCACAAGTCTAGTAGTTCTAGAATCACAAGGATTAGACACAATCTTGGGCATGAATTGGATGACCGAATATGAAGGAGTCATAGATTGTGCCAAAAGAACTATCATGCTCACAACACTGGAAGGAAAGAGAATTCGTATCAAGTCAAATTTTGCACTTAAGGAAGCCATGGTGAAATCCCTTAAGGGGGTTAGCTTGGAGGAGGTACCTATTGTAAAGGAATACCCAGATGTCTTTTCAGAGGAGCTACCCGGAATGCCTCCCGACCGTGATATCGAGTTCCTCATTGACTTGATGCCAGGCACGGGGCCGATAGCTAAGAGACCATACAAGATGGATGTGGACGAGTAAAAGGAACTCAAGAAACAGCTTAGGGAACAATTGGACAAGGGATTCATCCAACCCAGCGCGTCATCTTGGGGAGCACCTGTCCTATTTGTGGAAAAGAAGGATAAAACCAAGAGGCTGGTTGTGGACTACCGCTCGTTGAACGAAGTGACGATTAAGAATAAGTATCCTCTGCCGAACATCAATGACTTGTTTGACCAGTTAAAGGGAGCAAATGTGTTCTCAAAGATCGATCTGCGATCAGGCTACTTTCAGCTAAAGATTCGAGAACAAGATGTACCCAAAACATCTTTCACCACAAGATACAGATTGTATGAGTACACCGTGATGTCCTTTGGTCTAACCAATGCCCCGACATACTTCATGACCATGATGAAAAGGTGTTCATGGAATATTTGGACAAGTTTATCGTGGTATTCATAGATGATATACTCATATACTCTAAGGATGAGAAGGAACATGAGAAAAATCTGCGCCTTATTATGGAGAAACTAAGAGAACACAAGTTGTATGCCAAATTCAGCAAATGCGAATTTTGGTTAAAGGAAGTGGGATTCCTTGGTCATGTTGTGTCGGCAAAAGGAGTTGCCATAGATCCTAGTAAGGTAGCTTCCGTGACGGAATGGGAGTCACCCAAGAATGTGGGAGATATTAGGAGTTTCTTGGGCCTCGCAGGATATTACCGGAGGTTCATTGAAAACTTCTCCAAAATAGCAAAACCCATGACAGAACTATTGAAGAAGGAAAAGAAATTCCTATGGACCGAGGCATGTGAAGCAAGTTTTCAAGAGTTGAAGAAACGCCTTGTAACGGCGCCAGTTCTGTGTCTGCCTGATATCCAAAAGGATTTTTAAGTCTATTGTGACGCTTCTTGACAAGGACTTGGAAGTGTATTGATGCAAGATGGGAAAGTGGTATCCTATGCCTCCCGACAACTTAAGAACCACGAACACAACTACCCCACACATGATTTGGAACTTGCGTCTGTGGTTCATGCACTCAAGGTATGGAGACATTACCTCATGGGCAAACATTGTGATGTGTTCACTGATCATAAGAGTTTGAAGTACATCTTCACCCAAAAGGAGTTGAATATGAGACAAAGAAGATGGCTTGAACTGATTAAGGATTATGACTTGGAATTACAGTACCACCCCGGAAAGGCAAATGTGGTGGCCGATGCCTTAAGTCGTAAGGTATATGTGAATGGACTTACCGTAGGGGAACTTCCAAAGGATTTATGCAAGCAATTCAAGGATCTGAGGCTAGAAATAGTTTCGAAAGGACTCGTAGCGACTATGGAAATAGTGTCTACTTTCCAAGAGAGAATCAAGGAAGCACAAAAGGGAGATAAAGAGTTGGAAGAAATAAGAGTCAGGATAAGTGAAGGAAAGACAAAAGAATTCCGTTTGGATGAACAAGGAATCCTTTGGTACGGGAAGCGTTTGTGCATTCCCAATGACCCCGACATCAGGAAGTTGATTTTACAGGAAGCTCACGACTCACCTTACTCAATTCATCTAGGTAACACGAAGATGTACATGGATGTGAAGGATAGATTTTGGTGGAATAACCTAAAAGGAGAAATTGCCGAATATATTTCTCTGTGTGATGTATGCAATAGAGTTAAAGCCGAACATCATAAACCGGCCGGATTACTTCAACCACTACCTATACCCGACTGGAAGTGGGACAAGGTAGGCATGGATTTCATCACGGGATTGCCCCGGACCCGTTCTGGATTTGATTCTATCTGGGTAGTGGTGGACCACTTCACCAAAGTGGCTCACTTCATCCCCGTAAAGACCACGTATACAAGTGCTAAGCTTGCTAAGATATACATGTCAAGAATTGTAAGTCTGCATGTGTTCCCAAGGGAATTGTGCCAGATAGAGGCACCCAGTTTACTTCAAAGTTTTGGCGACAACTACATGAGTCTCTTGGGACCCGACTAGAATTCAGTACTGCCTTCCACCCTCAGACAGATGGCCAAACGGAAAGGGTGAACCAAATTCTGGAAGACATGTTGAGAGCTTGCGCACTAGACTATGGGTCTAGTTGGGATGACAACCTGACGTATGCTGAGTTCTCATACAACAACATCTACCAGACAAGTACCAAGATGGCTCTGTTTGAAGTTCTATATGGCAGGAAGTGTAGGACTCCGCTGCTATGGAGTGGAGTTGGTGAACATAGTCTATTTGGACCTAAATTGATCAAGGATGCCGAAGAAAAGGTACGACAGATTCAGGATAGGCTAAAGGTAGCCCAATCCCGACAGAAGAGTTATGCTGATTCCAAGCGCAGAGATGTGGCTTATAAAATAGGGTACCGTGCGTATCTCCGAGTTTCACCCCTACGAGGAGTTAAGAGGTTCGGAATCAAGGGCAAGTTAGCCCCACGATTCATAGGACCATATAAGGTTCTGGCCCGTAGAGGAGAAGTTTCTTATCAGTTGGAGTTACCGGAAGGACTGACTGTTCATGATGTGTTTCATGTGTCACAACTAAAGAAGTGTCACCCGAAGATGGCCGAAACACCGCTAAGAGACACCGTTTCCCTAGATGAGGTTCAATTGGAGAATGACCTTAACTATGAGGAAAAACCCATCAAAATACTGGAAATAGCTGAAAGGATTACCCGCACCAAGACTATAATATTCTGCAAAGTACAATGGAACCACCACTCCGAGGAAGAAGCTACGTGGGAGCGTGAAGAAGACTTGAAGGCAGAACACCCACACCTATTTGCTAGCCAACCCGAATCTCAGGGACGAGATTCTTCTTAAGGGGGGTAGGTTTGTAACATCCCAGATTTTTATATTAAGATGATTACTAGAAGCATGCATCATCCTTGCATCATTGCATCCCACGAATGATTTTAACAACAAAACCCTAACAACAAAACCTACTAAAATCACTAATAAAGAAGTCCATCTATGTGAGCAAGGAATAAGTAATCTTGTTGAGCCTTCTAAAAACTATGTAAAAACAATGTTCTCTGGTCCTACGATGACCACCTTATTTTTACAAAAATTTAGAATCAAGTTTCACAAAGTTTGGACTTGATATGCAAAAGTTATGGGGATTTATTAAAAACAGAAATTGAAAACTAATAAGGAAAAAAGTTATGGGCAAAAGTTATGGGGAATAAGTAATCTTGTTGAGCCTTCTAAAAACTATGTAAAAACAATGTTCTCTGGTCCTATGATGACCACCTTATTTTTACAAAAATTTAGAATCAAGTTTCACGAAGTTTGGACTTGATATGCAAAAGTTATGGGGATTTATTAAAAACAGAAATTGAAAACTAATAAGGAAAAAAAGAGGCACAAGCTAACCTTGCTGGGCCGGCTGCGCCCGCGCAGCAGCTAACTAGCGAGCGCCTCGCGCCAGCCCGCGCCGCCGCTCCCACTGACAAACCTGGCCCACGCGTCATCCCCTTTCCCCCGCGAAAACCGCATTGCCGCAGTGTATCGGTCGGACTCCAGCCGAATTGGAGAGGAAACCTTGACCCCCTCGCCAAGATTTCGACGGATATATAAGCCCCGCAACCCGCTGCCTCGAAACCCTAAAGAAATTTTCGCCAATGCCACCGTCGCGAACGCACCATCGATCTCGCCAGAGCTGGGCTCGGTCGAACTCGAGGCATAGGTTTCCGAGACTCGCCTCCACCTCTTCTCCCCTCCACGCGACCCTCACGTTCGACTCCCTCTCCTCGCGCTAATCTCCCCTTCTCTCTCGCAGAAACGCGCTCGCAATCGCTCGCCGGAGCTCCGCCAGGGACGGAGAAGGTCGGCGGAACCCTGCCGATAGTCGAGGAAGCGAGGAGGATCGCCGAGGCCACGAGCGTGACCGCGAGGACCAGACGCGCCCCATCGACCACACCGCCACCTCGGGGAGCCACCAGAGCGCCGCCGACCATCGTCACCGACGCCACCGCCGCCCAACGCCGCCGTCGCACCCTGTAAGTCGCCGTCGCCTCTCCTGTCCGTCGGATCGAGATTGAACGGGTTAGATTAGAAGTTATACTGAAGGGGTATCGGCGAGTCACGGTGTGCCATGTGGCCGCACGCGTCAGCGCCCCGCGTCAGCGCGACGTCGTCTAGCTGGAGCCAATCAGGCGCTGCCACTTGGCGTGTTTCGAGTTAGGGTTAGATTAGCTCGGTTCAATTTTGCAGATTTGAGTTAAATATTGCGAAAATCATATAAAATTAAATATTTAGCAAAATTTAGCTTATAATATACCATTGGATTCATAATGTTATGTAGAACCCAGATATGCAATAAAATTCCAAGTTTACAGTTGGGTTTTCGGTGTAGAATTTAATCATTAGATTGGAGTATTTGATTCATAGAAAAATAATTAGAACTCCGTTTTAGTTGATTCTTGTTGCACTGACTTTGTTTCTGCAATACCTACTGGAAAAAATTATAAAACTTTGCTTAAGATCATTAGATCTAATTTGGGGCTAATTAGATGGTTGGATCTCCTATTAATCCTATGATTTATATTAGTGACCAAAATAGATTTAAACCTATGGGAAATCAATCCTAGTAACACCCTTAACACTATTCAACCCAATTATGCTACCTGGGGCAATTTAGAAAACCAGTCTTGCATAAAATACCATGTTGCATGCATGCATGATTATCTCTGTGACATGTTTTGAGCAAGTTGTGATCAGATCTATGTTTATGATTCGTTAGATTGTTCGAAGTTCACTAAGGAGTGCTATTGTGTAGAGTGCTGCTCAGATCAAGGCAAGTTACACCACTTGTTCATAATTTGTCCCAGTTTTGATTCTATGCATGTGATCTTCAAAATTCTGTAGTATGCATGTGTAGGATGTTCTAGTAGAATTTTTCCTTAGTATTATTTTGCAAGTGCGATGATTTTGTAGTATGCCATGAGTAGCTCTATACTTAGGATTTTCCCTCCTAATAGGTTACCCCTGTTTTTGCTAAGTATTGCTTGCTATGCTATATATACATAGTACCATTGGGGGGGTTCGAAAGACAAAGAATTTTCTAAGTATAAATGCTCTCTAGAGCAAACTTTTCTTCTCAAATCCACTTCAAAATAAAACTTTGTTTTCTTCTGGGCGGAATGGTTGTCAGGTCAACGAGTGAGATTTTGGTGGAGGACGGCCGCCCAGGAATCAAAGAAGTCTGCCATGTTTCAGAATTCAGAAGCTTCTAGTGCAACCACAATACATTATGGGATCTGTCTTGGCCTAGTACTTAGTGGGAAACCTCGCCTGGGTACCAACATTTGGAGGTTCTTGGCACGGTTGGATCCGGAAGGTAGAGGGGCTACTAAGGGAAAGCCTCGACGTGGTCTTGTCTGTAAAAAGGACTTGATCGTGGATTGTGGGTAAAGTGCACAAACTCTCAAGAGTATTGCAATCTAATCGATCAGCCGTGTTCACGGAAACAGAACAACATTGAGCATCTGAATGATGGAGCCTCTGAAGGATCTTCCTCTCTCTTTTCTAAAACAAAGTTTTGAAACCCCATGGCGTGCGTAATATCGCCAATGGGTGGGATTTTGGGAACTTGGTGTGTAATATCCAAGTGTCACTTGGTGCGTAATATCCAAGTGTTTGGTTGTTTGGACACTTGGTGAGTAATATCCTCGTGTGCCATTCGACCTTATTTTATCTAAGAAAATGTTTACAAAGTAGGGAAAATCTTCTCTTCTTCTCTCTACTTAAGAAAACTAGCTTTGAGCAAATGAAATCTACAGCCTAAACTAGCCTTGCATGTAGAGATAGTCCTTCCTTTCCTTGGTGTAATTTGCCAATACATTCAAAGTATTGACCCAACTTGTTGGCTGCACGTCTTATGTGCAGAATCCGAAGATTGAAAGGTGCGTAGGGATCGCGAGTCTACACTCGACAAGCCTAGGGCGTTGATGGACTCAAGATGCTTTTATGTTTCCGCTGTTATTTGAGCTAGCCTTATGCTAAGCAAATTTGTAATAAATTTATACTCTGGATTCTCAGTGTAATAAAGACTTTGTGTTTTACATGATATTTAATCGACTGTGAGTGCTAGCTATTGATCCAGGGACTAGCATGTTAATCACAGGGACTTAGGATCCTTACCGATCCGAGGTCGCTACACGTCGTCTTAATGGCTTCAGAATCTAGCAAGGGTTAAGAAGATACTTTGAGTACGAGCGTACTCAGCAAGTTCACTAGAAAAGGAGTGTTTGATGCACTATAACTACAGCCACAGACCGTAGGTCGTAGGCAATGCAAGTTTTCATAAACATTTCTTCAAAAGCTGCTTTTATTCTGAAAAGGTATGTCCGTCAGCCTTCACGGGTTTACCAGAACTTTCATGGAGTTCCTTTCCCGCCGCGTTCGCAGCTCCTTCCCGGAACAGGGAGTAACAAGTTATAGTTCTTACACTCTGCAGAGGTGCGTCACTTTATCCATGAGAGATCAACTCTTTGTTGCACAACCTGGCAGCTTATTCCCGTCCACAATTCCATGATGTGGGGCCCAGAAGATGATCCAAGCCAATCACTGCCCCCTTCGCGACCTCGCATGCCTCCTTGGTGTACACCATGCCCATATAATGAATTATGACAATGGTTTGTATAAACCGTTAGATGCCAGAACTATCGTGGGACGTTGAGTGTAACATCCCAAAAATACTAAACTTGGATCATCAAACTCTAATCATCAAAATTAGGGTTAACAAAAACTTTTCCAATTAAAAATATGAAAGCATTCATATGTGTGTGCATTAAAATTTGGATTCTTTTGAATTGCCATGGTTATGTGTTTCTTTGCTTGTAAAATGACTTTTAGGTGAAATAAACATCATCTAAACAATCCCAAAATTTTCCCAAAGACAAACAAGTCAAAAAAAAACGAATTAAGTGAATGGTCACTTTGGCCAAATTAACTCCCATGCCTACTTTGGCTATCTCTAACTTTCAGAACTTAACAGAAACATGTATGGATCTTTGCACCCCTTGATATTACTCATAACAAGGTACCAAGGTCCACTTTGTGATCATCCAAAAACATTTAAATGCTTAGTTTAAATGACAGTTTAAAATTGAATCTAGTTCATATGATAAGATCCCACTATTTCTAAAACCACTCAAACAAGCTCAATTTTCAAAACCCAAGCATCCACAGAACCCCAACACATGCCTAGCACACCCACCAAAAATCTTTTCAAAATTCAAAACTTAATTTCATGCGGCCATTTCATCAAACAGGTTGCAGATTCAAATCAACAAAATCAAAAACACTATGTTGAGCAGTGTTTTGGCCAACCTTGTCCCCTCTCTGGTTACAACTAGCCTTAGTAGATCATCTAGCAACCTTAACTAACCTCTAGCACCACTGTGAGCTTGCCAATGCCATCAATGGTGAGCAGGCCAAGAGCACCCATGTCACCCTAGTGTGGACAGCACGCTAGGAGAAGAACTAGCCGTGCCAACCTTGTCTGGGAGGTAGACCATGCCTCACCGCCCCCTCTCGACCATCCCTAGCTCGAAGACAACGACCAGAACCGCCAGGAACGCCGCGCCCGCGCCGCTTTCAACCATGCAGACACGCACCGCAGAGCACGCGTCGTTCCCACGCCACCTGACCACCTCGAGCCCTCTCCGCCCGCCAGCATGCACCCCACCGTCCTAGGAGACCACCAGACATGCTCGTTTCACCGCCCGTACCCCGTAGCCACCACTCGCCGCAAAGTTCCCGACCATTTGCCACCGCCCCTACACGCGCATTTAAACCTTAGAGCATCGCCATGAGACCGCCCGTTGATCGCCAACCTCGGCCATGCCTCTAGCCGCCCATAGCGGTGTCGCCACCGTCGTCTTCCCATCCCTCTCGGTCTCGCCGTCGATCCTATAAAAGGAGACGACCCCCACTAGATTTCTTCACACCATCTCACTACCCTCACCTCACTGATCCTTCCACCCCTTAGCCGGAGTACGAGGAGCAGCAGCTCGCCGGAATTGCGCCGGAGCAGGCCGCCTCTAGAGAAGAAGGGAGCCGTTGATTTCGTCCACCCCCGGAGCTTCCGCGACCACCCCTGAGTTCGCCGTCATCGACTTCGTCGTTTGCCCGCCTCGCCGTCTTCACTGGAGCCCCGATATGCCCCCTATGCACCCCCACCAAGCCGCTAGGGTTCGAGCTCACCGGTGACTTGTTCATCGTTGGCGACGACCCTCAGCCGTCAATCTTTATTCTAATCCAACGCACCACATCGCCCCGTATCGCTTCGCGTTTAATGAGCCACTGACCAGTAGACCCCCTGTCAGCTGCGCCCCGCGCTGCGGATTGACACTGGGCCGACCCAATAACCCTTTCCGCGTAGCCTACTCGTTTGAATTTAGCTTTTTCTATTTTCATTCAAAATCAGTTATGTACCTAGTTTCAAAAATCAGCCCAGCTTGATTCAGTGAACCAAATTGCATGAAACCAATTTTGTTAGAAAGGTGTTGAAATGCTTAATCCAATCCCATTGGATTCAAATCATTTGGATATATAGATCAACCTTGGTAAAAATAGCAAGGCAGAAGATTTTCTGCATTCAAACATTTTTCAAATTTAAACCATAATATCTTTTGAGTTGATTCCAACTCTCAAAAATCACATTTGACCATACCTTTTAGAATATATAAAAATATATGGGTTTACTTACAGAAATAATGTTCAAGTAATAAAAGAATGCCACATAGGAATTTCTAGTCATTTTATTTATTTTTAAATAAAAGGTTAAACCTTATTAAATTGTGACACCACTTTAAATCACATTCCCATGTACTAAAATATGTGGTGATGACATGTGTCAACATGATCCCATGTTTGAGTTGGTGAATATTAAATCTTAAGTAGTTTTTCAATGAGTAGAAATTACTTTTCTAAAAAAATAAAATAAATAAGACAAATGCTTTAATCTGGTAATGTTAGTGATGATGCTAGATCATCTATAGAACCCCTTTGTGTGATGATTGAAAATAGTTAAGTATTGTTTGGTGATTGTGTACCTCATATTTATTTATAGACGCTAGTACCAACCAAGGATACGAGGAGGAAGGAAGATACTACGAAGAAGAAGCCGATAAGAACTTCAACCACTGCTCTACACAAGGCAAGCTTATACTGATACTAATGCAAGCCTTACTAATCAAGTTGACCTATGGAAGCTAACACTTGCAATTATGAAAGTTAGATAACCTATGAAATGCACTAAGCATGCTGGGTTAGACACATTTGATGATACCCCATCCTAGTTTTACTTGCAAGCTTTATACTTTATTTCTTTATCAAAGCTTTATCTTAGGGTTTACTTAAGTACATTGTAGATACTAGAAAGATAATTGAAGGTTCCATAAAGAGCATCAAATTTGGCCTAAGCTAGATAATCGTGATGTCATCCTAAGGCATGAGATTGTACTTAGTTAAACTCCACTTGTTTACCACCCCTCATTAGTACTCACCCCCACTTGTAGATGCTAGTGCTAAGCATAAAACTTGATCAACTTTAGATGGGAATACTTGGTGGAAAATGGTTATGAAAACCTTAGAATGATGAGTCATTCTACTGAGATGTTTTGACATGTGTTTCCGAACACCAGATGATTTTGATGATGAAAATGTTAAGGCATGAGCCTAGGCCCTTTATAAAACTGATGGTTGTCTGGATGTGATACCATTCCAATTTTACCGTACAACCACAATACCCGAAGATTGGGTAGGGCTTGACTCTAAACTTATATACCTTAGTATGGGTTCCCTCATGGCCAAGGTCTGAGCTGAGGCTACCTTGTGACGATTGTCCACCTGTGCAGTGCCCAAGATGACAGTTGGTCATGGTTGGGAGGCCAAACTCACAGGAGAGGTGCTTATACTAGGGCGTGTAATTGAAAGGTTAGGATTGATTATCCGCATACTGAGTATGGTGAATTCATGATTTGTTCCTGACGGATGTATCGAATGTTGTGGTGAAAGTGTACAATCTCTGCAGAGTGTCAAACTATTCGAATAGCCGCGTCCGCGGTTATGGACAGTTGGAGTGGCCATACTATTCCCCCGTCAGATGTTTTCAAAATGAATTGAGATTTTGATTTGACCACAACAGAGTTGTGATATGAAATACAAGATCCCAGTTAGGTGTTATAAAATTTCAACTAGCTTTTCTTGCTTCTGAACTTAGTAGAGATAAATCTGGCTTTTTGCAAAACAACCCTAGAGCTTAGTATCGTATTACAAAAACCCCCTTCACTTGTTAGTATTAGTTTGCGAGTACTTAAAGAGTACTTATGGCTTTGTCCCTGGATATTCCCATGGCCAGACTATGAAGAGGAGTACCAGGACGAAGGACCCCAGGAAGGTTACGATAACTAGGATCATCTCCCATCGTCAGCATTGCCTATGACCCCGAAGATGGAGCTTCGCCTACGCTACATTTATTATTACGTATTTCCGCTGCTTGAGTTGTATTAAGAACTGGATCATGAGATCCTTATTTGTGTAAGACCTGATGTATGGTTTATAATGGATGATGTACTATGGTATCCAATTCTGTTATGTCTCGCAAAAATGGTAATCCTGGGATTGCGATGTATGGCATAACAGGCATCTGGGATTAAAAATCCGGCGGTTGACATTGAGGGTTCCCACCCATATGTTGCATATCCTCTACGAATTACCAATTAAAATGCACGCTTCGAGCATAACATCCAAGACCTGCACATCCGGCTTCATGCGAGAGGAAGAAGATACAACTGACTTCTCTGTCCCATTCCAAATCTCATGGTCAACGTGTAATATACGGCGCAAGAATCACTGGCGACATTGGTTGTTAAGTCCTAGGTGATATAGTTCTGAACAGTGGTATTCCAACTATCAGCTTTAATATATTAGCTGATCACCCTGGGTCAGTAACCAATAGTTCACATTATTATTGAAAATAGTGTTTTTAGACCTTTTTCAAATTAAGGTGATAACAACACTGGATTTGTAAAATACTTTACAGAAAATAAACAAGGGACATGAGCAAGTGTGAACTTGCCTTTTGTGATTGCAAGATTATGCACTCATGGTCTTCGTGTCAGTATAAGATACAAAATCTGAAATCAGCATCATTGGTCCGGTAAGGACTAATGTTTAAAGAAGCAATATGTTTTTATGCATAAGTAATGTGATGCACGTTCTAAACGCAAATCCCGGAAATAGTTACTTTGGAATGTGTGGTCTTGTTAGATAAGTTTCACATTTGTGCTTTTATTAGAGCTTATGAGTGGTTGTGAACAACACATATGTAGTAGCAAAATATATATACTTATGACATACTAGTCAAGATTGCTTATACAAGAATTCTTGTTTGAAGTGGAAAAAAGAATAACCTTCGAAGAAAAGGTTTCTCTTCCAAGGTCTAAACAAGCTTTCTGGTTAGTTAGTGGTGGTTGATGTTATTTGTTTGCTTAAATGGTTTGGCTTGAGTTGCTTTATAAATTTAACTACTTCAGACCAAAGTTAACTATAAAACATAAAGTAATGTTTATTGTATTATATTTAGATTCTTGGAGACTAAAGTTAACTTTAAAATATATTTAGTTTTGGAAAGTATAGTAGTTATACATTGGTATCTTGTATATCTGAAATGTGTTCTTTAAGTTACTTAAGAATGGTTATTCTTTTACTTGGGATAATGGTTTCTTGATTCTATAATGGAGTAATATTATTTATCTTTTATATATGAGTGAGTATAGTTTATAATCTAAAACATACTATTACTTAACTACTTATGGATTTAGATAATGTTGTGGTAGTTTTTGTAATTTGGTAGTTAATATAGAGAGAAAAGGTTTGGTGTATTCATAAGTTGTTCTTTAAGGTTTTTATTATAAATGGAAACCTTTTTAGATTAAAATCTTCATTTAAGGTTGAAGATAATTTAATGAAAAGGTATTTGTAATGTTTTTAAATTATTAAAGCTTTATTTTGTTAATATTTAAGATTAATGTTATTTATTAAACTTAATTTACTCATTTTAGGAACATTAATAAGTTTTATTTATCCTTATATGGATTATTAATGAAGTAAATAAGTTTAAATTTGAGTTATTAAAATATTTGAATTTCTATTTAACTCAAAAGGAGATTATTAGATTTTTAACATGTAGATAATATTTTTGTGATCATTTTGGTATATCATATTTATTTTTGTGATTTATAAATAATAAGATATGATTTTTATAATTCTTATTACTTTATAATTACTTAATAAATAATAAATATTTATTTAAGTGAAATAATAATACATGATTATAGTTTTAAATTAGAATTCTTCTTTTTCTAAGATTTTTGGTATTTTATTTATATTATTAATATTCATTATTTTAAAAATATGAATTATCAAAGTTTTATCAATTATAAAACCTTTATTGAATAATATTTATTTAAATAATTATCATAATAATATTTGATAATAAGTTTAAGTGGTAGATTTTATTTTTCTACAAATTTTCATATATTATACATATTTTTCTGAATTGTAAATCAAAAGTTATTAATTAAACAAGGTTTAATTACTTATTTGATTTCTGAAATATTAATAATGAGGTTTATAATATTTTGTTTATTTCTTAAATAGGAAATACCTTTTTACACCGCACCCTAAGCTAGCCCAGTCACTAACTAGTGGTCCATTGTCCACCTCATCTCTCAGGTGAAAGGAATGCATTTATTACCGACCCAGACTTTACCCCAGTCAATGACATATGGGCCCTAGGCCATGCCATCAGCCACGTGGGCAAAGACCCGTCAAACTAGCTGACGTGGTTCAACCATGAGGTGAGCATGACGTAATGATGGCGTCATCACCACCACCGCCGTCGGTGAGTGGTCACCGGCGACGATCTACTACGTCCTAGCAAATGAAATGGACCTAGTTTGAATCAGCGCAACCTACTGAACCTAAAAGTGGCATCGCTGCTCGGAAATGGTCATCGGAGCCTCATCCCCGATGATCTCCGACGGTGGCATTCGGTGAGACGGCGATTTATGACAAGATCAGGCGATTAGAGGATGCTGGAAGGTTCAGGAACTCACCCTGATGATGATAGAGTGGTCGGCGAGGACAGGCGCGGTCGGAAACGAGCTCCCCGACGAGGATTCCGACAAATTGCTGCGATGAAGAACGGCAAAATTCACCTACTCCGGTGCTCCCCTTTATGCAAGATTCTATCCCAAGGATCTACGGAGGAAGGCGCTTCTCCATGGCTGCTCAGATTGGTGTGGGGAGATGTGATTCGATGGTGAGGGGTGGCTCCGGTAAGCTAGGGTTTCGATCCCGTTCGCATCTGAGAGGATAAGGAGGGATTGGAGATAGGGATTGAGGCAGGGCGTCGCGATGGCCTTCTTATCCTTCCCTGGAACGATGACGAGCATCTTAGCGCACGGCTGACGATGACGACGGCATCGAGCGGCGGCGAGTTCCGCCAGCGAGCTATATGTGTGCGTGACGATGACGATGATGGTTGTTTGCGGATAACCCCCTAACTATTCTTGCAGCTCAACCCGCGGTCCTCTCCTGACCCCACTTGTCAGTCACAGATGGAAAAGAACTGGGCTGGTTACTGGGCTGTTGTGGGCTGCACAGGGGCGTCAGATAGGTGTAGGGGTTTTGGGCCACAGCCAGGTTGTGTTTTTATTTGTTTTATCCTTTTTCTATTTTCTGTTTTCTTATTTAGATTTGAATTTGTTTTATATTTTGAACCTTTTTTTGTATGATTTATTTTCTGGATATTTGCAACAATACTAAAATATATTTTGTATCATTGGTGATTTTTTATTATATCATCTTTTTGTATTTCTTTTATTTACTCAATATGAACCCCTTTTTAATAGTTTGTAGAAACTTGTCTTATTATTTTTCTCTCCTATTTTAGTTAGGGATTTCTTGAATGATATTTTCTTATTTGTTTATAAACTTAACTCTAGTTGGGTCATAGTTTGAATACAAACCTTTATATGTATAATGATCCTATATCTTTATTTAATGCATGAAATATAAAAGACCTTGATATAGTTATTACTACCCCCATTGATTTGGAAAATGTCAATGTATCTATTTTATTATGATAAATAAGGAGGTTTAGGATTTCAAATTATGATTATTTACCTTTGGTTTTAGGATTTTGTCTTGAAATACTTAGACTCCTTTATGGATGTGGTTAAAGATTCAATCACTAAACATATTGTTTTCTGTTTGCGATATTTGATGACATCACCTTTTATAATGGTAAGTTATACTTAGAATGTTTTATATAAAGGAATTGATAAAGATATACTTGAGCACATATAGTTATGATGGTTGGAATTAATAGAGATGTGCTTATGTGATTGCTATAGGAAAATGTTTCTATAAAGTGCTATAGGCATCAGATGATGGACCAATAGCATGACATGGATATTAGGTTTAACTTAAGATTTAAAGTTGGTTATTTACCAAGAATGTCTATTTTCCATATTTCACAATTATGTATCTTTAAGTAAGGAATTCCTTTCCTAGATATACTACCTCTTCCTATTCATCATCATGATTAACATAACGAGCTTTACTTTAAAAAATATCCTTATTCACCTTTTATTCCTCTGAACTCATGGATGAATCCAATGAGTTTGATACTAAAATATTTCATAACTTCCATATATCTTTGCTTGATTGCATCTACTACTCTTCTGTTGATAGCCTTCCATTTAGCAAATAGTCCCTTCAAACTCCACTCATAATCCTTCTTAATTCATCCTTCACTAATATTTCTTCATCAGATGAATATCTCCATCTACTTTTCTCTAAGATTTACTATCTTTTAAGAGGAATAACACTACTTTAATAACTCCATGCTACTCTAGCTTTAATTTAATCATACTATCTTATCTCTTCTTGAATCCAATATCTTATACTTAACTTCACATTGTAGTAGTATGACCTGTCATGGCTAACCTAGGATAACATATCTAAACTTAGTTTCAATCATATTTTATCCACCAATGTCACTTATATATGATATAAGCATTCAATATTGGTGAATAAGGAATGATAATTATAATACTTTGATCCTTTATGATTTGGTTTCCAATTGGCCAATCAAGGCTTCATCAATACAACATTACAGTAGTATTATAATTATCTTTTGTTTAGCTCCATTGGATTAAGAGATATAATTCATTAGCTATACCTACTTGATCCAATAGGACTACTCCTGGTAACTATCTTCATAATTCATTCTTGTAATCTTCTCTTCTATCAAAGAAGGATTTAAATCCATCATTTATTCTATTAATTGGACTCTTTTCAATCATTCATATCAAATAGATAACCTCTAAAACTAACATCTCTATT
The DNA here is from genome assembly GCA_910589765.1 of Avena atlantica. Lineage (NCBI taxonomy): Eukaryota > Viridiplantae > Streptophyta > Magnoliopsida > Poales > Poaceae > Avena > Avena atlantica. The sequence continues at coordinate 136,876,409 of OU342739.1, forward strand.
CACTTCTTCTTAATTGTTTCTCTGTAGAAACTTACTTGTAAGCTGTATTATGATCAAGAGCTTGATAGGTTGAGAATGGATGTATCAATTGTTGATTTCTCAATATTGATGAACAACAGATATGGGAATATAACTCAACAGAGATGACAAGGATTGATGTGGAAATAAAGATATATGGTGAATGATCTAAGCTTTGTGTTTGTGCTACTTAATCTTACTTAAGGAGTAATGTTAAGCATTATCATGATACTAATGGTATATGTAGATAAGATTAAGATATCGTTGTTACATTCTTGTTATTTATGTTATATCCTTAAATTGGTAATCATGAGTAATTATAATGGATATTATGATATGATCACCTAAGGATCAAATATAAATCATAATGTATTAGGTTTTATCTTTTATTTCATTTGATCTACTCTTAGGTCAAATCTCCCTTACCCAAAATAAGGTTTTAGCAAAGATCATATTAAAACTTATCGCAGTCAACTTGATGATCTACTTCTTATTTCATCAAGTTAAGAGAAGCTTCAATCACCTTGACAAGTTTTGTTTAAAAGCGCGAAATTTATTCGGATTTTCTATGCATGAATGCAATGCACACATCCGGGTTCAGATTATTTATAAGCTCTAATTCTGGGATGTTACAGACTCTCCCCCTTAAAATAAACTTCGTCCTCGAAGTTCGCAAACTCTCACGTTTCAGAGTAAGAACTTGTTTTGTAGTGGTTGCTACATTCTCCCCTTCATGATGACCTTAAATGGAATTATTTGTAGTATTCCATAACCTGATTAGATATCCTAATCCAATTCTTTTTATTAAATCATCAAACTTATTACTATTTTAAGTACAGTTTAGAGGTTCTCACTACCTTAGGTTTTAAGTTTCTATATACCCGGGTTAGTAGTCAAAAGACTATCTTTCTATTCCTGTTGTAGTATAGTTGATACCGGTACTCCTTCCCAGATGGGATTTGAACTCAATTTGTACATACCCATTGGAATTTTCATTCTCGATAGTTGCCCAATTAGGTGTTCTATATTACTTCTTAAGGGTTACTTAAAAGTTGTTTCTTCTAAAATTGGTCATTTAATGTATCCTTTATCACCTTCAAGTTTATACCTTCTCAAGATTTTTCACTGATCTTCCATTATTACCTATAGTATTTTCTTCATCCTTCATTCATAACGTCCACTCTCCCCCTTAGATTTTACTAATAGTCTTTAAACTACATACATAGAGACCATTAGTTCTTAAACTCGAATATTGATCTCGGTCCAGCTTATATTCTACCGGTTTAGGGTCTGATGAAAGATTATATGGTGTATCCACACAATTGTGGATCTTCGAGGCAAATCTTTCAGCACTATATATCGTACTTATATTGGATATTTTCGCTGGGTAGGTTTATCTTTGTGAAGACTCTCGAAAGACGATCGCCTTTAAAAAAATTATACTTCCTGAGGTTTTACTTAACTTAGGCCAAATTTAATGCTCTTTATGCAACTGTTAAGATAATTTGTTTAACTATGTCAACCGAATACCACCTGCGGACAAAATACCGATTGCGGATCAGAATGACGGCAAGGGATTAGGTACCCAAGGCAGAACATTCTGGGTGGTAGGTATTATCTTACAGTTTCTGACTTACGAGTTATATTTTCTCTGAGTTGTCAGAGCTTGAATACCCTTTTGGTTCCAAGGCATCTTCTTGGTACTTTTTCATGATACTTTCATGAACTTGATACAACTCTTCATTAACTTCTTAGCATCTTACTTACTTTGAATGAACTTTCAATTTATCATATCTTGTTACTCCTTACATCTCCTACACCATGCTTTCTTCCTAAACTGGCCAAAATGTGACTTATGTTCTATCTATTCCCCAAATGGTGTAAATGCCCCTTGTATCATGCTACATCCTTCAAGTTAATCTTCCATATGATCTTCGAAACTCGTCACTCCCTTACACGAATTCCCGTTTCTATTTAGGTCTATAACATCAAGTAATAACTAGGTGTCACATCATGCATTTGCACACCTAATTAAACTTCATGTACAGATCTAGTCAATCAAGAAGAATCAAAAAGATCCAAAAGTCGATAAACAACAAAGCATATACCCTGTATTATACATAAGTTTTAAATAGTTTACAAATGTACCAGGTGTTCCAACGGTTTGTCTCAAACCTATTTACACAACTATCTTACAAGAACTCTTGCTATTGTGGATATATCCTCACTTATTTCGGCAAAATCTTCAAACTACAATACGCATTACCCTCTATATACATTATTCAAGACCTCATCCCTTGGGATGGTGTTTCTCTCTCACTTTCATCTTCCTCTAGTGCTTCCTGGAGTTCCGTCGATGATGACGTGAAGTCCTACGTCTACCTTCTGGAGCATAGGAGCACCCAGGAGGTGCATATTCTTGATTAGAAGTACCGAGACTGAGATTAGTCATTGAAAAATGACTAGAGTTGGCGTAATCTTCCACTGAATAATCCAGGTTGTCTGGCAACGCTTCCTCATAGTAAGTTGGTTCCTTAGCTTTTTCTTGGATCCAATCGTATATATTGGTCTAGTAGATATTGGAATACTCTTCTAAGTTAATTGGATTAGTATTATCCCCATATGGTCCATAAGGCTCTCTATGGTTATAGTTGCTCTCTTCTTCAATACCCGTATCACAAGGTATAGGATTTCCTATGGTTCTACCTTGAGATTCTATTTCCCATCCATACTTGTTAGGCTCAGGATTACTTGGAATAACTTTATTCCATTCCTGTTGTTTGGAGTTATATTTGGTCCATAGGTCTTCAGGTGGCTTGAAGTCATTTTGGTAATAGGCATAATTTTCTGAGTTTGGATCATAAAACTCAGTTTCCTCAAACACTTCTCCTGAAGGTATGTATTTGGGATGCCTAGCTTCTGTATCTAGCTTCTTCCTACGAGCCATTGCTTTATCAGGATCAGTAAAATCCCCAATGACCGTATCCAACTCCTGGACTAAGACTTGGTGAGTGTTATGATAAGTGTTTAGCAAAGACTGATAACGATCCATATACTCTACCGCTAGAGTAGGTTCATCTTGGACTAAGATAGTGTGATCTAACTCATGCTCTGAGTTTGAGGTCTCATGTGGTATAATGGTATGAGTACTACCTTCTAGAGATTGGGATTTATGCTCTCGGATCATGGTTATGGCTGCTGCTACGGCAATATGATATGCAAATGCCATGCACCTTGCCTCTCCTGATGACATTTCTCCCTTAAGTCCTAACTTCTTGGGTAACATGATCATGACATGATATTTAGCTAATACCTGCCCATCATAGTAAGTGTAAATCTTGACTAGAAGTCTTGATTCACATTCCAAACTCCATAGAAGTTGTCGGAGATTGTCTGTCCAATCCCCTCCGTAGTCATCCAACGTCCTGTTCATCACTTGAACATTTCGGGGTGGATATCGAGGTGCCATGTGGAACTGTAGATAATAAATTATCATCAGTCACATAGAGTTAAAACTCTTGGGTAATGATCGGAATTGCAATCATATAAAAGAGTTATCGCACTAGTAACATAACAGGATTATTCGTAAGTGAATATCCCTCATGTCACTAGAGAACTCTTTATTATTGCTAGGATATGTTCTACAGGTTCTACCCATTTACTAGGTTTCCAACCTAAGGCCAAAGCATATGCTCTGATACCAACTGCGGTGACCCAGCATACCACTGCATGATGTAGTATACTATAGTCGTTGACATAACACAAATGAAACACCGTTCACTAGTATTACATCCCTCAGAATGGCACACCAGAAACACAGCGGTCCAATACATGGCTAAAGTTTACAACTCACTCTTTACATAAGATCCAGAGAACACTCTAGGTTAAAGAGAGAGAAAGAACTTCTTACGGAGAAGAATCAAATATAAATAACGCAAGAACAATTATACTATTAAGTCTAGTATTCTGGCTAAGAGGTTGGCATTGCTGCTATCGCAATGCACTACAGAAATAGGTTCTTTGGCTCGAGATTATGTTCCTATCTAATCAATAACTTCGTCTTCACTTGAGTTGAGGTATATGTTGTCTTCCTGGACTTTATTGAAAAGCTTTAGCTAAGCATGATAAGTCCTAGGGCATAACTTGATGTAGACGTCGTCTTAATGGCTTCAGAATCTAGCAAGGGTTAAGAAGATACTTTGAGTACGAGCGTACTCAGCAAGTTCACTAGAAAAGGAGTGTTTGATGCACTATAACTACAGCCACAGACCGTAGGTCATAGGCAATGCAAGTTTTCATAAAAATTTCTTCAAAGGTTGCTTTTATTCTGAAAAGCTATGTCCATCAGCCTTCACGGGTTTACGAGAAATTTCATGGAGTTCCTTTCCCGCCGTGTTCGCAGCTCCTTCCCGGAACAGGGAGTAACAAGTTACAGTTCTTACACTCTGCAGAGGTGCGTCACTTTACCCATGAGAGATCAACTCTTTGTTGCACAACCGAGCAGCTTATTCTGGTCCACAATTCCATGATGTGGGGCCCAGAAGATGACCCAAGCCAATCACTGCCCCCTTCGTGACCTCGCATGCCTCCTTGGTGTACACCATGCCGACATAATGAATTACGGCAATGGTTTTTACAAACCATTAGATGCCAGAACTATCGTGGGACATTGAGGGTTCCCACCCATATGCTGCATATCCTCTACAAATTACCAATTAAAATGCACGCTTCGAGGATAACAGCCACGACCTGCACATCCGGCTTCATGCGAGAGGAATAAGATACAGCTTACTTCTCCGTCCCATTCCAAATCTCATGGTCAACACGTAATATACGGCGCAAGAATCACTGGCGACATTGGTTGTTAAGTCCTAGGTGATATACTTCTGAACATTGTTATTCCAACTGTCAGCTTTAATAGATTAGCTCATCACCCTAGATCAGTAACTAATAGTGCACATTATTATTGAAAATAGTGTTTTTAGACCTTTTTCAAATGCAGGTGATAACAATACTGGATTTGTAAAATACTTTACAGAAAATAAACAAAGGACATGAGCAAGTGTGAACTTGCCTTTTGTGATTGCAAGATTATGCACTCACAGTCTTCGTGTCAGTATAAGATCCAAAATCTGAAATCAGCATCATTGGTCCGGTAAGGACTAATGTTTAAAGAAGCAATATGCTTTTATGCATAAGTAATGTGATGCACGTTCTATACGCAAATCCCGGGGATAACGTTGTCCTAGGGTTTGGATTCTAGAAATGGTTACTTTGGAATGTGTGGTCTTGTTAGATAAGTTTCACATTTGTGCTTTTATTAGAGCTTATGAGTGGTTTTGAACAACACATATGTAGTAGTAAAATATATATACTTATGACATACTAGTCAAGATTGCTTATACAAGAGTTCTTGTTTGAAGTGGCAAAAAGAATAACCTTCAAAGAAAAGGTTTCTCTTCCAAGGTCTAAACAAGCTTCATGGTTAGTTAGTGGTGGTTGATGTTATTTGTTTGCTTAAATGGTTTGTCTTGAGTTGCTTTATAAATTTAACTACTTCAGACCAAAGTTAACTATAAAACATAAAGTAATGTTTATTGTATTATATTTAGATTCTTGGAGACTAAAGTTAACTTTAAAATATAGTTAGTTTTGGAAAGTATAGTAGTTATACATTGGTATCTTGTATATCTGAAATGTGTTCTTTAAGTTACTTAAGAATGGTTATTCTTTTACTTGGGATAATGGTTTCTTGATTCTATAATGGAGTAATATTATTTATCTTTTATAGATGAGTGGGTATAGTTTATAATCTAAAACATACTATTACTTAACTACTTATGGATATAGATAATGTTGTGGTAGTTTTTGTAATTTGGTAGTTAATATAGAGAGAAAAGGTTTGGTGTATTCATAAGTTGTTCTTTAAGGTTTTTATTATAAATGGAAATCTTTTTAGATTGAAATCTTCATTTAAGGTTGAAGATAATTTAATGAAAAGGTATTTGTAATGTATTTAAATTATTAAAGCTTCATTTTGTTAATATTTAAGATTAATGTTATTTATTAAACTTAATTTACTCATTTTAGGAAGATTAATAAGTTTTATTTATCCTTATATGAATTTTTAATGAAGTAAATAAGTTTCAATTTGATTTATTAAAATATTTGAATTTTTATTTAACTCAAAAGGAGATTATTAGATTTTTAACATGTAGATAATATTTTTGTGATCATTTTGGTATATCATATTTATTTTTGTGATTTATAAATAATAAGATATGATTTTTATAATTCTTATTACTTTATAATTACTTAATAAATAATAAATATTTATTTAAGTGAAATAATAATACATGATTATAGTTTTAAATTAGAATTCTTATTTTTCTAAGATTTTTGGTATTTCATTTATATTATTAATATTCATTATTATAAAAATATGAATTATCAAAGTTTTATCATTTATAAAACCTTTAATAATATTTATTTAAATAATTATCATAATAATATTTGATAAAAAGTTTAAGTGGTAGATTTTATTTTTCTACAAATTTTCATATATTATACATATTTTTCTGAATTGTAAATCAAAAGTTATTAATTAAACAAGGTTTAATTACTTATTTGATTTCTGAAATATTAATAATGAGGTTTATAATATTTTGTTTATTTCTTAAATAGGAAATACCTTTTTACACCGCACCCTAAGCTAGCCCAGTCTCTGACTAGTGGACCATTGTCCACCTCATCTCTCAGGTGAAAGAAATGCATTTGTTACCGACCCAGTCTTTACCCCAGTCAATGACATATGGGCCCTAGGCCATGCCATCAGCCACGTGGGCAAAGACCAGTCAAACTAGCTGACGTGGTTCAACCATGAGGTGAGCATGACGCAATGATGCCGTCAGCACCACCACCGCCGTTGGTGAGTGGTCACCGACGACGATCTACGACGTCCTAGCAAATGAAATGGACCTAGTTCGAATCAGCGCAACCTACTGAACCTAAAAGTGGCGTTGCTGCTCGGAAATGGTCATCGTAGCCTCAGCCCCGACAAGCTCCGATGGTGGCCGACGGTGGCATACGATGAGACGACGATTTACAATGAGATCAGGCGATTAGAGGATGCTGGAAGGTTCAGGAACTCACCCTGATGATGATAGAGTGGTCGGCGAGGACTGGCGCGGTCGGAAACGAGCTCCCCGACGAGGACTCCGACGAACTACTGTGATGAAGAACGGCAAAATTCACCCGCTTCGGTGCTCCCCTTGATGCAAGATTCTATCTCGAGGATCTACGGAGGAAGGCGCTTCTCCATGGCTGCTCAGAATGGTGTGGGGAGATGTGATTCGACGGTGAGGGGTGGCTCCGGTGAGCTAGGGTTTTGGTCCCGTTCGCATCTGAGAGGATAAGGAGGGATTGGAGATAGGGATTAAGGAAGGGCATCACAGTGGCCTTCTTATCCTTCCGTGGAACGATGGCGAGCATCTTGGCGCACAGCTGACGATGACGACGGCATCGAGCGACGGCGAGCTCCGCCAGCGAGCTGTCTGTGTGCGTGACGATTTCGACGATGGTTGTTTGCGGATAACCCCCTAATGATTCTTGCAGCTCAACTCGCAGTCCTCTCCTGACCCCACTTGTCAGTCACAGATGGAAAATAACAGGGCTGGTTACTAGGCTGTTGTGGGCTGCACAGGGGCGTCAGATAAGTGTAGGGGTTTTGGGCCACGGCCAGGTTGTGTTTTTATTTGTTTTATCCTTTTTCTATTTTTTGTTTTCTTATTCAGATTTGAATTTGTTTTATATTTTGAACCTTTATTTGTATGATTTATTTGCTGGATATTTGCAACAATACTAAAATATATTTTGTATCATTGGTGAATTTTTATTATATCATCTTTTTGTATTTCTTTTATTTACTCAATATGAACCCCTTTTTAATAGTTTGTAGAAACTTGTCTTATTATTTTTCTCTCCTATTTTAGTTAGGGATTTCTTGAATGATATTTTCTTATTTGTTTATAAACTTAACTCTAGTTGGCTCATAGTTTGAATACAAACCTTTATATGTACAATGATCCTACATCTTTATTTAATGCATGAAATATAAAATACATTGATATAGTTATTACTACTCCCATTGATTTGGAAAATGTCAATGTATCTATTTTATTATGATAAATAAGGAGGTTTAGGATTTCAAATTATGATTATTTACCTTTGGTTTTAGGATTTTGTCTTGAAATACTTAGACTCCTTTATGGATGTGGTTAAAGATTCAACCACTAAACATATTGTTCTGTTTGGGATATTTGATGACATCACCTTTTATAATGGTAAGTTATACTTAGAATGTTTTATAGAAAGTAATTGATAAAGATATACTTGAGCACATATAGTTATGATGGTTGGAATTAATAGAGATGTGCTTATGTGATTTGCTATAGGAAAATGTTTCTATAAAGTGTTATAGGCATTAGATGATGGATCAATAGCATGAAATGGATATTAGGTTTGACTTAAGATTTAAAGTTGGTTATTTACCAAGAATGTCTATTTTCCATATTTCACAATTATGGATCTTTAAGTAACGAATTCCTTTCCTAGATATACTACCTCTTCCTATTCATCATCATGATTAACATAATGAGCTTTACTTCACAAAATATCCTTATTCACCTTTTATTCCTCTAAACTCATGTATGAATCCAATGAGTTTGATACTAAAATATTTCATAACTTCCATATATCTTTGCTTGATTGCATCTACTACTCTTCTGTTGATAGCCTTCCATTTAGCAAATAGTCCCTTCAAACTCCACTCATAATCCTTCTTAATTCATCCTTCACTAATATTTCTTCATCAGATGAATATCTCCATCTACTTTTCTCTAAGATTTACTATCTTTTAAGAGGAATAATACTACTGTAAGAACTCCATTCTACTCTAGTTTTAATTTAATCATACTATCTTATCTCTTCTTGACTCCAATATCTTATACTCAACGTCACATTGTCATAGTATGACTTGTCATGGATAACCTAGGATAACATATCTATACTTAGTTTCAATCATGTGTTATCCACCAATGTCACTTATATATGATATAAGCATTCAATCTTGGTGAATAAGGTATGATCATTATAATACTTTGATCCTTTATGGTTTGTTTTCTAATTGGCCAATCAAGGCTTCATCAATACAACATTACAGTAGTATTATAGTTATCTTTTGTTTAGCTCCATTGGATTAAGAGATATAATTCATTAGCTATACCTACTTGATCCAATAGGACTACTCCTTGTAACTATCTTCAGACTTCATTCTTGTAATTCTATCAAAGAAGGATTTAACTCCATCATCTATTCTATTAATTGGACTCTTTTCAATCATTCCTATCAAATAGATAACCTCTAAAACTAACATCTCTATTCACTTCTTCTTAATTGTTTCTCTGTAGACACTTACTTGTAAGCTGTATTATGATCAAGAGCTTGATAGGTTGAGAATGTATGTATCAATAGTTGATTTCTAAATATTGATGAACAACAGATATGGGAATATAACTCAACAGAGATGACAATGATTGATGTCGAAATAAGATATATGGTGAATGATATAAGCTTTGTGTCTGTCCTAATTAATCTTACTTAAGGAGTAATGTTAAGCCTTATCATGATACTCATGGTATATGCAGATAAGATTAAGATATAGTTGTTACATTCTTGTTATTTATGTTGTATCCTTAAATTGGTACTCATGAGTAATTATAATGGATACTATGATATGATCACCTAAGGATCAAATATAAATCATAATGTATTAGGTTTTATCTTTTATTTCATTTGATCTACTCTTAGGTCAAATCTCCCTTACCCAAAATAAGGTTTTAGCAAAGATCATATTGAAACTTATCGCCGTCAACTTGATGATCTACTTATTATTTCATCAAGTTAAGAGAAGCTTCAATCACCTTGACACGTTTTGTTTAAAAGCGTGAAATTTATTCGGATTTTCTATGCATGAATGCAATGCACACATTTGGGTTCAGCTTATTTCTAAGCTCTAATGCTGTGGCTCATATGAATGAGCTTTCTACTATGAGTGCTTTGTTCTCTGACGATGTTAAGATGCGCAAGTACTTTGTTACTAAGATCTTCTCTTTTCACTAAAAGAATAAGCTAGGGCTTGGTTTAATAGATTACCTCCTAGTTCCATTGATTGCCCTGATTGCTTGATTGCTTCTTTCTTCCATAAATATTTTACTCCCAGTGCTAGACATGCTGCTTTGCAGAGACTTTTTGATTTTAAACAGGGAGAAGAAGAGAATTGCCTGAGTCATGGAAAAGATTTCGTGCCTTGATTCATGCACATCCTGGATGTCCATTACCTAAGAATGAGCTTCTTGATATTTATTATTATAGACTAACTGATGATTCTAGGACCTACCTAGATAGCTTTGCTGATTGTGTTTTCAGGAAAGGACTCCTACAAATGCTGAAGAATTAATGACTAAGATAAGCAAGAATTATGATGATTGGACTTCAACTGAGCTGAATGCATCTGAGCCTGTTACTCCTGAACCAGTTATTCCTGAACCAGTTCCAACACCAACAACAAAGAAGAGGGGAGTTATTGCATTAAATGATGAAGTGATGAAGGAAGCTAAGAAATGTCTAAAGGAGAAAGGTATTAGAGATGAAGATGTGAAGAATCTACCTCCTATAGAAGAATTATGTAAGCCAATTCCCATTCATCTACTATTGAGGTAGACTCACTCCAACACTTTGATGAAGGTGATATTCCTTATGGTAAGCCTCCTGATCAATGTTTAGAGGAACTTGATATTTTTATTGTTAAACAAGGTCACTTTAATAAACAAGTTTAGAATCATTTATAGGAAAACTTTAGAGCTATCCATGAGTTGAAATATATTGTGGAAAGAACTTCTAATGATATTAAAATGCTTGTAAACACTTTCAAATGGTTCAAACCCAACTTGATCAACTTTCTAAGGTACAAAAGGATATGCTAGTTAATGCTTCAGGAGATAAACATGCTTATGGAATTAGAACTAGGAGTGGTGCAGCTACTCAAGATCCTTTATATCCTGAAGGACACCCTAAAAAATGGAGCAGGATTCTCAACAAGGTGAAGATAGTGGCAGTCCCCGTAAGAGGAAGAAAAAGAAACATAAAGTAGTTGAGGAACCACTTGAACCTGTTGTAGATCCTAATAGTATATTTGTCTCTGATGCTGAAACTGAGAGTGGTAATGATAAAAATGAATCTCTTCATAAGGAGGAAGGCGAGGAAGAACCTGAGAAGCACACTAAGAACACTAGGTACACAAAGGAAGATTTTATTGCTAATAAACATGGTAAACAGAGAGAACCTTGGGTGTAGAAACCTATGCCTTTTCCAGGTAAGAAACACAAGTCAAAGAAGGAAGGCCACCACAACAAGTTTTGTGAGTGGATGAAACCTTTATTTTTGCAAATTCCTTTTACTGATGCTATTAAATTGCCTCCTTATTCAAAGTATATGAAAGATATTGTCTGTAATAAAAGGAAGATTCCTAATGAGGAGATTTATACTTTGCTTGCTAATTACTCCTTCAATGGTAAGGTTCCAAAGAAACTTGGTGATCCAGGTATACCAACTATTCCTTGCTCTATTAAGAATAATTATGTTAGAACTCCTTTATGTGATTTGGGAGCTAGAGTTAGTGTTATGCCTTTTTCTCTCTACAAGAGAGTCCAGCTAGAAAAGTTGATACCAACTGATATATCATTGCAAATGGCCGATAAGTCAACTACTATTCCTGTTGGTATATGTGAGGATGTTCCTATTCAATTGGCTTATGATTTCTTGGTTTTGACTGATTTTGTGGTGCTTGAAATGCCTGAAGATGATAATATGTCTATTATTCTTGGGAGACCTTTTCTTAATACTACAGGTGCTGTCATTAATTATAATCAAGGAAAAGTAACATCCAATATTGATGACAAATAGCATACTGTTTATTTCCCCAAGAAGGTTGTTAAGAGCTATTGCCCGAATTCCATTGAAAATATTGAGAGCATCAAGGTTGGAGAAATATATTGTCCCATTCCACAAGAAAATTTTGAAACTATTATGATTGGGACCATTGCTATCAAGTATGAGGTAACATAATCACCTTGTGGAATGCAAAGTTTTGTTTCATATAAGATTGTTTTGGTAACAAGACTTGATCAACCTTGTTAACAAAAGGATTTTAATGAACAAAATAATGTTTTCACTTTGGTTATACTTGCTTTCTTTTACTTTTCTCCTTCCTAGTCTTTGCCTTTCTTTTGGTAGCTTTGGTTTTGTTAGTTTTTTCCTTGTTAGTTTGTCTTAGAGCTTTTGTAGTTTGGCTTGTGGTTTGATTTTGCTTCTTCTAAAAAAACTGTTTCTGCGAGAAAATCAATTTTCATACACTGAAAATTGGCCAAAAATAAAGTTAACCGAAAAATCCCAGAAAATTCAAAATAAAATTTTCCTCGAAATAAGGGGCAGAGAGACACCTGAAGTGACCCAGGGGGCCACCCCAGGACACCACACCCATGGTAGGCGCTGCCTACCTATGGGTGGCGCCTAGGGGGGTCTGGCCCACCTAGGCCCCTTCAAGGTTCCCCCTCACATCCATCTTCTTTCTCTCTCCCGAAAAACACCGGAAAACTAGCTCAAGCTCGAGTTCTTGCTATTCTTGCTCGCGATTTTTGATCTCCTTGCTCAGCCCATCTTTGATGCTGATTTTTGGAGAGATTGCTCCTTGGTATGTGCCTTCTCCACTTGTCCAATTAGATTTGTGATTAGTAGATTGTATATTTAGTATTTTGCCGCTATAGGTGTCAGGTTGTTTGAGCTTGCATGATTGTTCTATGCTTAGAAACTTTATTTTAATGCATGTGTAGTCCTCTAGCAAGTTCCTATAGTAGTTTCTCATCATTTATCAACTTAGAAATCACTTGGTTTGATGCTTGTCTAAAATTTCAGAAAAGAGAGGTCATGGACCACCACACATTTGGTAAAATATTTGAGGGTGATGCACCTAGAAGGGCAAGGCTTCCAAGATCATCCACCAGTGTCAGGCCCTCATACAATGAGGATCTCATCACTCCGCGATTTGGTGACGAGGGAGATGAGGGGGATGCACATCCCTCCGCCTTTCCTTGCCAAACCTTCTTGCGGGCTGCTGGGATTCTTGATGATTTTATGACCTTGTTTCGGAGGGCTGGTCTAACAATTCTTATGCAGGATGAGAGCATGAAATATGCTATGCTCACTAAAACATTTGTGGAGAGCTTCTCCTTCACTAACAGCTTGTTCCATCCAGATGTTTCTTTCAAAATTTATGGCAAGTCTTACCATATGACTCTGAAGAAATTTTGTGAGGCTCTTGGACTTGGTACAACTGGGTCAGCAAAGAAGATTCCAGCTCAACCCGCGGGATAACCAATGATGATAACCGTAGAGATCAACAAGGAAAGATAATAAACATTCAGCTTCCAGCCATCAGGTACTTCACTTACTATCTTGCCACACGTGTTCTTGGTAGGGAGAACACTAGTAATATTTCCAGCTATCATTTGGCTTTCTTAGCTGCTACGCTCAACAATGATACCAAGTACAATCTTGGTTCTCCCATTGCTCGTCGTTTAACTTCTAAGGGACCCATTTACGGGGGAATTATTGCTGTGCATGTTGCTGCTGCTTTCATTGTTGTTGATCCAAATGATATAGTTTTGGCTCCTCAAAGGCTTGATATTGCTGCCATGAAGGCGCACCACTTTGTCACCACTAGCTCTACCCTTGAGAACTTGGTCTATAAAATGATGTTTATTGACGGGGACGAGAGAGAGATCCCTCTACGCCAAACCACTTTGTTCAGTATTTCACAGGGACCTTTGTCACGCTCCAAGGAAGAGATGGATGAGAAGCTGCGCTCTCTTAGCTTCTATGGACACTATTAGGAGGAAGCACCCTCTTACGACCCCGCTGTACACTACACAGGGGAGTCCTCGAGATCGTACTAGGACGAGGGAGCCTCCTCGTCATACTACGGAGGTGCACCTACTTGGGCACCATGGGATTGATCCCCACTTAGGCTAAAAGCCTAAGCTTGGGGGGAGGTATACCGACATCACAATCATATATATATCATGTTCGGTCGGTTCTTTGTATATCCATCGTTTGGCTTTCTTTTTGGTTCTTGTTGTTTCTTTCTCAAAAACGCAAAATACCAAAAATATTTTTGTTGTTTCTCTTGGTTTGTTTCTTTGTTTCTTTGCTTTGGTTTGCCTTAAAAGAAAAATCCAAAAGATTTTGCTTTGTTTGGTTTGCTTTGTTTTTGTTTGGTTTTTCTTTGTTTGCTTGTTTCCAAAAAAATCGAAAACACCAAAAATATTTGTTGTTCTTCTCTGGTTTTATGAGTTCTTTGCAGGGTTCAGCCGTCCTCAGCGGATTTTGGTTTCATGTTAATTATTCAAGTCACACAAGTGAAGGGCAATAATGAAGATTAAGACAACTCGAGGTGTGGTAAGAGGCTGGTAACGAATTCTATTTGTTTCATTTTGTACATATACTCATCCTTGTGAGCATGCTTAGCCTGTTTGTGTAAGGTGTGTGTCATTATGGATGCTTAGTAGTTCTTGCTTGTCTATGATCAGCTCCAGCTTGCTAATAGTTTGTAGCATGTCATATGAATGTTTGCTTGCATTGTTTTATTCATACTTTGGTATGACATTGTGGTATCCTCCTCTGACTATTCATGTGAATCTACTTGGCACATGCTCATGCATGCATATGGCTAATCAATAGTCAGTAAGCCTCGATGATTTATTTTGCCTCAGAGTTCTCGTATCACTTTCATGCCATAGTTAGTCCTTTTTTGTTGCAAGTATGATTATGACAACTATTGCTCTCTCGTTTGTCGTTCCCTCTCTATTGCTAGCCTTCACTTGCACTGAGTACGTGCTCTACCTGTGTTTCCAACTCACCAAAACCATTATTGCCAACTGTGTCTACCATACCTACCTATTAGCATCATTTGCTACTTCAGTGCATATTCCATATGCCTTGTTTTCTTCCAAAATAAAATGTTTGTCTGTTTTGAGAAAGTTAGTTAGTAAAGCTCTCACAAACTTGATGGCACACTTTATTCCTTGCGCTTAATAATCCTGAACCATTGTGACTAGTCCATGAAAGTTATATGCTTGCTAATTATATACTGGGAGTCAGCAGAACCGTGCTATCACGGGGAACGCTTTCAACACTTTTTTGGATATCCCATCCAGTTGATTCTTTGATCTTTTGTTTATGGATGTCGACGATGTGAAATAAAAGGGGAAGTTGTTAGTTCATGGAGTTTATACATTCTGTTAGAGAAACGCCTGGACCGCTAGCCTAAGCCATGCCTAATCATGGTGAAAACTTGCAGCATCACCATAATGAGTATCTATGAAGCGTCCTCAATAAAAAGCTATGCATATGGTAAATAAAAAGATTGCTGAGATGCTCATTGTCTGCTTGCCTCGTCATTTTGGTTATGGGAAAGCTCCTGTACCATGTGCAAGGGGTACCTCGTTGGCGGTTCTCGATGATATGATTGTATTTAAAATGACAAGAACTTTCAGGTGACCAAAGTTGAGTAGCATGCGGAGCGACCCTCGTACTCAAGGGACTTGGGATTTCCAGTCTATGGTCAGTCAAGCATATGATTCAGAGTGGACCTCACTTTCACCTTAACCACATGAAGATGCCTATGATAGGGGCAATGAGAGCTCAAAGCTTACGAGTACCTTCCTTTCAGCATTGGGAAGCCTTTCAAACCTTCACAAAACCGTTTTCACAACTTTGTTGAGTCACCACTTATTCTATGAGCACCTTCTTGAGAGCATAGTTGTCATTTTTGTGTTTGTTCCAAAACTTGGTTAATTATGTCATGACTTTGATGCTTGTATCTCTGATATCTTTATCTCTAGTGTTCATGTGAACTTAAGAGGTGCCTTGGCATTTATATTGTGCTCTTCAAACAAAGGCAAGCGAGATACCACTCTATCATACCTTATTATGAGCATTGCAATGTTTCTTATGTTTATGTTTCATGCTACTTATTATTATTGAGTTGGTTTCTCTTCATAGCTTGCAATGACTATTGAGTAGACTTAGTTTCATACTCCTTATTATGAATTGTCTAAGCATATACTCTTGTGCTGAGAATATTTACATCATATGAAGCAAAGTGTTCGTGAAAGTTCTTTTATCGCACTCAATTTTCAACTGAATTGCTTGAGGACAAGCAATAAGCTAAGCTTGGGGGGAGTTGATACGTCCAAAACGTATCTACTTTCTCGAACACTTTGCTATTGTTTTTCCTCTATAATTGTGTGATTTGGATACAACTAACACAGACTGACGCTGTTTTCAGCAGAATTACCTTGGTGTCTTGTTTTTGTGCAAAAAATGAACTATCAGGAAAAATCCCGGAAAATATGCCAAAAACTATTTCTCACCAGAAGATCCACAGAGCTAGAAGGGGAGACAGAAAGGAGGCCTAGGGGGCCCAGACCCACCCCAGGCGCAGGCCCACCTAACCCTGTGCCTGGGGGAGGTCTGGCCACCCCAGGCAGCTCCTCTGCCTCCCTCCACGCCTATAAGTTGCCTTCTGACCTAAAAACTCAGGGGGGTCGATAGTTTTCTAGAAATAGTTCCGCTTCACCGCCGCCACCAGAAACCAAGATTCGGATCCAGAAACTCTGTTCTGGCACCCTGTCGGGACGGGGAATTTGGAGAGGATCATCGCCATCATCATCACCAACGCATCTCCATCAGCCACCGATGTTTCCCTCATCCATGAGTGAGTAATCCCCCGTTGTAGGCTTGGGGATGGTAGGGATTGGATGAGTTCTATCATGTAATGGAATAAGATCTGTTAAGGCATAGTGCCTAGTTTATCTTGTGCTATTTGACTTTGTTGCAACTTGTTGTGCTTAATGCTTGTCACTAGGGACCGAGTGCCATGATCTCAGATCTGAACTTATTATTGAATCATTATGATAGTATTATTTGTGATCTTATCTGAAAGTTGTGTACACATATCATTGTCCCGATCCAAAGGCCCCAAAGTGAAAATAATTGGGATAACCGGAGGGGATGGCTGTGGTGTGAGGATCACATGTGTTCACGGAGCGTTAATGATTTTCTTCGGTGCTCTATTAAAAGGAGCACCTTAATTGCCAGTAGTTTCCTAGAGGCCCCGCTGCCACGGGCTGGCTGGACAGAAGATGTTGTGCAAGTTCTCATTGCGAGCACATATGACTATATTTGGAGAACATGCCTAGGATTATTTAGTACTTGGATGCTTGTTATTATTTATCTGCAATGCCCTAGATCTTGAAGTTACATGTTTAGACTCGTCCATGCAACGCCCGTCCATCCATCCCTATGCCTACCGCACTCAAATCCTACTGCTACCGTTACTGTTACTATTGCTCATGTTTCACTATTGTTGTTGATGTTGCTGTTGCTTCGATGTTGCTACTACAAACTGTTGCTACTAATAAACTTCTATGAGCAAGAACTATTTCCAGGTGCAGCAGAACTGACAACTCACTTGTTAAGGCTTGCAAGTATTCTTTGGCTCCCCTTGTGTCGAATCAATAAATTGGGTAATACTACCCGCGAAGACTGTTGCGACCCCTATACTTGTGGGTCATCACTGCCCATCTCAATAACTTTGTTGAACTTTGTGAGATGCAAAAATATAAGGATTAAGATGGAGATATTATTAAGCTCAAGCTTTTTTCCTTTCTCCTTGAGAGGGAAAGCTAAAGAATGGTTGCTATCTTTGCCTAGAAATAGTATTGATTCTTGGACTAAGTGCAAAGATGCTTTTATTGGAAAGTACTATCCTCCTGCTAAGATTATATCTATGAGAAGTGACATTATGAAATTTAAACAACTTGATAATGAACATGTTGCTCAAGCTTGGGAAAGAATGAAGTCTTTGGTTAAGAATTGTCCCACTCATGGACTCACTGCTTGGATGATTATCCAGACTTTTTATGCAGGTTTGAACTTCTCCTCAAGAAACCTATTGGATTCAGCTGCTGGAGGTACCTTCATGGGACTCACTTTGGGTGCTGCAATAAAGCTCCTTGACAATATGATGGTTAATTACTCTGAATGGCACACTGAGAGACCTCCACATGGTAAGAAGGTAAATTCTGTTGAAGAAACCTCCTCTTTGAGTGATAAGATTGATGTTATTATGGCTATGCTTGCTAATGGGAAAGCTCCTCTAGATCCTAATAGTGTTCCCTTAGCCTCTTTGGTTGCTCAAGAAGAGCAAGTTGATGTGAACTTCATTAGAAACAACAATTTCAACAACAATGCCTATAGGAATAATTTTGGTGGTAACAACAATTATAGGCCTTATCCTCCTAATAATGGCAATACCTATGGAAACTCCTACAATAATGCTAGAAGTGCCCCTTCTAAAATTGAAGTCATGCTCAAAGACTTTATTAGTAAACAAACTGCTTTCAACAAGACTATGGAGGAGAAACTTTTAACTGTTGAGAATAATATATCCTCTTTGTCTGAAGCACAGTCCTCCTTGATTAATAAAATGGCTGCTAAACCTGAAACTATGGAAAATACCTTTGCTACTGCTCATGCCATATAAGTTACTATTGATGAAAATGTTAGAATGTTAGCTCAACTTCATGCTAGTGGGAAAGGGAAGCTGAAATTGATAGAAACAATAGTGTGTGCACCATCACTAGAATGGATACCACTAAACCACAAGAAGTCCATGTTCCTCCTCCTACTATGCCTAAGCCTATTGAGTCTACTACTAGTGATGCTAAGTTTGAATTTGATATAGAAGGTTGCAATATTTCTGAAGTGATTCTTTTCTTGCAAAAGCTTGCTAGAAGTCCTGATGCTAGTGATATGCATGTTGCTTTCATTAAATATATTACAGATTCTCTTGTAAAAATTAAGGAAGATAAGCTAAAACACAAAGCTTCTATTCCTAGGAAAGTATAAGATAGTTGGGAACCCATTATTAATGTGCAATTGAATGACTTATCTCAAAGCTTCATGTGATCTTGGTTCTAGTGTCTCTATTATGCCTAGGAAGATTTATGAAATGCTTGATTTGCCACCTCTAGAAGATTGTTATTTGGATGTCCCACTCAATGATAATGCTAAAAAGAAACTCATGGGGAGTATTAATGATGTTCACATCATGGTTTACAATGCTTATGTCCCTGTTGATTTCTATGTTTTGGATGTTGAATACAATGCTTCTTGTCCTATTACCTTGGAAAGCCCTTTTCTTAGAACTATTGGTGCCATCATTGATATGAAAGAAGGCACCATTAAATATAATTTTCCATTCAAGAAAGGTATTGAACACTTCCCTATGAGGAGAGAGAAGTTGCTTTTTGCTCCTCCTTTGAAAGCAAGGTTTGATGTTAATGCTTCTTCATTTGAAAATACTTGATTTTTCTTGCTTCTTGTGCCTAACTTAAAGGCGTTAAAGAAAAGTATTTGATGGGCGATAACCTAAGAGTTTCCTTGAGTATTGGAAGTTATTACTTCATTAATGACCTCTCCTTATCCTTTTTGTTTGCTTTTTGTGCCAATAATGACCTCTAATGAGAGGGGCGTAATATTTGGGGAGTTGCTGTCCCGAAAAAGATTTATGTACTCCACCAAAAAATATTCGTGAGGAGTCTCTGTAACTCGGATTGAGCTAAAAATTTATGAATAAATCCCCCAGTATGTTAGCTAACTTTCTTTAGTTCAACACTTTTTGATTTGAGCAACATAAGATGGTCGAAAAAATCGATTTCTGCCATTATTTGCATTTGCTTCTTATTGATTCCTTTTTGAGTTCCATTTTGGGGAATTGAGCTTTTTGAAGGAGTTACTACTGTATCTTGTGTTTTTAGTGAAAAGTATTGCTGTTCCAAAGCTTTTCCTAAAGGTCTATTATCTTTTGAATACACTAATGTTGCTAATGAAGATTGTGTGAAGTTTGGTATGAAGGAAAAATTTCAGGTGTAGAGAGAGAATGATGTAATTCGATGAAGAATGGACAAAAGATAAAGCTTGGGGATGCCACCCCGGTGTCAGCCCAAGAAATATCCAAGAGGTACAAGCGTCAAAGCTTGGGGATGCCCAAGGCATCTCCTTCTTCATCAATAAAAAGCTCAGGTCTGTCTAGACACTTCGTTTTTATTGTTTCATACATAGTTGTGTTGTTCTTGGAGCGTCTTAGTTTTAGTTTGGTTTGCTTAGTTTGTTTAGTTTTCTTGAATAAATTAGTTTGGACCCCCCCCCCCCCTCGCTGTGTTGTTTCAAATAAGTTGCTTGGTATTGGAAAGGAGTAGAAAGTTCTTGCTTGATAAGTGCAAGAGGAGCTTGCATTGACTGTGACTTAGACTTTAGCATGACATGCTAGATGTTGTTTTGACCTTATGATTAGTGATTATTGTTGTATCTTGTCTTTTTCCAAACAATTGGGATTGATTAGTGTGCCTTGAAAAAATTATGTGTTGTTTTAGCATGCAAAAGCATAGTATTGTGGTATTCTCCTTTGATGCTTTCTTTGGGTTGACTTGGCACATGCTCACACCATGTTGTGACTATGAACAAGTCACCATAGCCTCTATGATCATTTAGTCCTTGTAGCATCCTCAAAATCATGTTTTAAACTTATGCATAGCATCCATGCATCCATGAGCATATGATTTTCATTTCAAACAAATCAATTCAAAACAGAAGCATTTGTGCTTATTATTTTATGTAAAGTTTACTCAAGCCTTGTGCTACTTGTTTTGAGAAAAGTAATGTTAACCATTCAGTATTGTTTAGAATCCAAACTCAAATGATTTCAAAAACTTGAGCAAAGTCTCAAAGCATATGAAATAAAACCAAATCTATGCCTATTATCACACCTCATAAAGGCATGGTTTTATTTTTATTTTCAAAAGACCCAAGTGTGTTTGAGTGAACACATGTGTGTGACACTTATTTGAGCACAAGTTTGTCTGTACAAAAGTCCTGAAAAGCTTTGGATTCAAACAGATTTGAATTGAGGTTTGAAAACCATTTCAGAAAAACAAACAGAAAAAGAAAAAGCTTAAAGAGAGAAAAAAATCACTCAGCCGAATCTGGCCCAACCAGCCCAGCTAAGCCCAACACCCCACCCCACGAACCGTTTTCTTTCACTCACCTCCGAACCCGCTGAGTGACTGACAGGCAGGACCCACTCCCTCTCCTTTCCTCTCGCTGACAGCCACGGCCCACACGACCATCGTCGTCTCCACCCAACGACTGGTTCATCCCCAAATCACGCAGGCGTTCCCTGTATTGATTCGCGACGTCAATTCACGTTGAATGCTGGAGTAAATCTCGCTCGCGACCATGCTACTTAAACCCCCTCTGCCCCCTCTCCATTTCCCCCAAACTCCGAGCACAAAGCGCCCCCAGGCTGCCCGCATTCAACCTCGCACCGCCGCAGTCAGAGAGCACTCCGGCGACCGATTCCGGTGAGTCCCGTGTGCCCCTCGCCCTCTGGTTCTTGCATACAGCCTCGCCACTTTCTTGCGCAACTACTGACACCGCTGGTTCCCTTTATACTGCCCCAGGTCGTCGATTCCGTTCAACACCGCAAGCTCCCGACGACAACCTCGACTCAGGCGACCAAATTCCGTAAGCCCTTTGCGCCCCTTCGCCTCTAACTCACACGAAGTTGTTCGCCACTGTCTTGTGCATCATCTGGTGCCGCTTGTTTGTGCTAGGGAGACCAGGAGCATCGCCAACGTCGCCGTCTACTCGAACCCGACGCCGCCCGCAACTCCGACGAGCTCCAACAGCCCACTCCGTGCGCCCCTTGCCAAGCCGCCGCCAGGTTGAGCATCAGCACGTCGCCACGGTTCTGGTAAGCCCCTCCGACGACCCTAGGACAACCTGTAGCGTCGTGCCGCCGTAGACAGAGCTCTCTGCCGCCAGTAGCCGCCGCTAGCGCCGCTCAGTTTTGGTCGCTTGATTCGTAGCCGTTAGATCTAGATCCAGCGCGTAGGATTAGATCACTTAACGAATCGTTATGAGTAGATCTGAGCCGTGCGGGTTAAGTAGATCCAACGGCCCAGAAGCGCGATCCAACGCGAAACGGTATGGACCAATTAGAAACAGACGCGTGGCTGGAGTTTAGATTTAAAACAGGATTTGAATCTGATTGATGTTCAAATTTGTTTTGGCTATAACTTTTGATCCCCACGTTAGAATTTGACAAATTTTATACCGTTGGAATCAGGAGAGCAAGATCTTTCTAATTATGCAATGTGTTTAATGTTTTGCTTCTGTTAAAAAGGTTTTAGTTGCAGAAACTTGTGTAGGGCTAATTTGAGCATATGAAATGTTTAGGGAATAATTTAGGGTTTAAATAATGGTTGTTTGGCAAGTTTTTAACTTGTTTATGAATCAGTACTGTTTACTTGCTTTGTTGAGTTTTTAAAAAATCATCACATATCTTTTTGCATGCATGCATATATTTTTGATTGTATATGTTTTGTATGTGATTGTGGCTATGATTCTTTGTGTAGATTTTGGTGCTAGTGATTGTGATTGTGAGGAGTGTAGCTACTCTCCAAACTACCAAGGCAAGTGGTACTTCATGAATATTATCATTCCTATGTTTTCTACTAAGCATTAGAAATATTTTGTTAGACTTGCATGCTATATTTTTGCTTATATGCCATGTTGGGAAATCCTAGTAGTAATAGAATTGCTAGGGAATCTCTAAGCTAAGTTACTATCTATGCCATGCTTAGCCTAGCTAGTAGCAAACAAGGGTTGATGAAATATACATGCTATGATAAAAATATTTCCATGTCTTTGGACTTGTGTTTTGCCTAATAAAACAACTAAGTTAATGAAACACCTGGGTGGAATGGAAGGAAAGGTTTATGTTGAGTGGTTACACAAGGCCCATTTCTATGGTTTACCTTGTGTTTCTCACTTGTGGTAAGCCACCCAGGAACAAAGAGATTTTAGAGGCCAAGTGTTAAGAAGCTTCTAGTGCAGCCACTTGGCAATATGGGCTCTGCCTGGACCACATAGGTTGCTAGAACTTAGCCATTTGGACAGTTAGTGGTAGTGGGAATGATAGGTTGGAGCGCGTCCATTTGGTCTAAGGGAAGGCTTCTGAAAGGTCCTGTCTTGGTGAAACCAAGTCTGGTGGGGAAAGTGCACAACCTCTGCAGATGGAAAATCTAAGTACTTACCCATGTCCCTGGAAAAGGACAACTTGAGCATCAAGACATGGAAGCTATCAAGAATCTCCTCATCCCAATTTCTAAGTAAAAATTTGTGGGTGAACAAGGGTGAAGGACCTCAATGTCTATTGGTGGTTCATTGGGAAAGTTTTGACAAAGAAAAACTTAGTGATTTCAACTAATAGGCAAAACCTATTTTGAGCAAAGCAAGCCAAGCTACACTTAGCCAAAATTGCATATAGTATCTAGTCCACCTAAATTATACTAAGGTATCACTTGCCAATACTATTCCAAAGTATTGACCCACTGTGGATGTAACTTGTGATGTTGCAGGTTACTCTGATGAGGATTAGGTGTCATGAGTCTACACTCAACATGTTTGCCTGTGGCACATGAAGATGAAGACTTTTACTTATTTACTTATTCAAACTCTTGTACTAGGCCTGTGGCCTTGGAGTTGTAAAGACTATGTTTATCTCTGGAATGACTGTAATAAAGACCTTTGTATCTGTGTACTTCATCTTAAACTGTGGATGCTAGCAATGATCCAGGGACTAGCATTGCAATCACAGGGATCCTTTTCCTTTATAAAGGACGGATCTTACAGATGGTATCAGAGCACTGTGTTGCCTGTAGGATTATGACCCTAGGATTGGAAACCACTAAGGAAAAATTTTCAGCAACTTCTACACTTGTCTATTCTTCTCGTAAACTTTTCTAATTTCTTCCTCATCTCTATTTGTAGATGAACTCCATCAACGAAGCCATAAGGAAAGGACCACTCATGACAATGACTTTGGAGTGCGAGACAGAATTCCCCAAGGCTCTCAAGGACCTCATGGTTGCATTAGAGATACAAGGTGCAGCTGTGTACGAAGGTTTTCCTGTGATGGATGAAGGAGTGGAATACTGGTGGGTGCAACTTCACTTGTATAAAAACAAGGAAGACAACCACCAGGAAAAAGGATTCTGCATGTTCACCAATTCAGTGGTGCACACTACATTCTTTGAATCAGCAAGGGATGCAGCTTGGAAGACCATCAAAGAACTTGGTGATAGAGTCAAGTGCAGAATGCTCAACCTCCAAAATGATCTAAAGGAAGAGAAGAAACATACCCAAGAGTTGGAAGCTACCAACCAAACCTTAAGAGGAGACATTATAGACTTAGTGATGGAGTCATGTGAGCAAGATAGGTTGATTGCTTCTAGAAACATTGTGTTAGCCAACAGGTCCAGTGAGATAGGATTGTAAACGTACTACGTTAGTTGGACCACCACTTATCACCTTATTTTCAAAAATGTGACTTTAAAATAAGTTGAACCTTGGTTGTTGTAATGGACCCATGTATGCAATGACTTGTGTGTTTTGATTTCCAAGGATATGTATGTGATGTTTTATCTTTTGTTTTATCTTGAATTGTGTTGTTATAACTTTTCTATCTTATAAATAGATGCCTACTGTTACCATCAGCACTGTTGAGGAGTTCCAGGGTACTCTCTTTGGTCCTCGTATTGTTGAGCTTACTACTTTGCTCAATCTCCCTCTTCCTACCATCATGGTGCTTCCCCTCACCAAGTTTGAGAGGAAAGACCTCTGGGGTTTCAAGGTCAACCAGCCCGGACGCCAGACTGAGCCTACCACGGAGGCCATCGTCTTCAAGCTCATGCATGATGACAAGGAGAGAGGCCTTGAGGTAGTCATGCAGGATCTGATAGGACGTCTGCTAGGGAGACACTACCGACAGGTTAGAGGTACTCACTTCCACGTCTTTGGTAGACGTGATGAGGATGGAAAGTCCATTGACTTCGAGGATGATTCGAGGGACACAGCGGAGCCGATTCGTCTATACCTCCAGGACTTAGAGGCTCTCATTAGGCACGTGGACTCCGATAGGACCAACGTCATGCTCAGCAATGACGAACTCCAGGTGCAGCTTCACGAGAAGGACAAGATCTTCGCGGAGCAAGACGAGATAGTCAAGGAGATGGAGGAGAAGTTCGAGAGCCAGGACAGAAAGTTCAAGAGTCAGGAGAAACGAGTCCAGGATAGGAACAAGAAGATCCGGGACATGACTGAAGAACTGCAGGCCAAGGACTTCGAGCTCGAGCATCAGTAGACGGTGATTGAGAGGCTTCGTTCCCAGAAGAGGGCTCTCAAAGCCAAGATAGAGACCTTGGCCACTAGTGTCGAGGAATACAAGACCGCAATGGAGAACGCAGGTCTTACCTTTGTCGAGGAGGAGGTTGATGCCGAGGAGTAGATTTGACTACTCATCTATCTTTTATTATCATACTTGTCATTGAGAACTTGTTATTTGACCATCCGACATGTGGATGGCTTGTAATTCGTGTGTGTTTTACCTTGCGAACTTGTTATTTTGTTGTTGAACCTTTATCCTTTTTGATGCATGCTTTGTGTTTGTTATGTGATGTATTGTGCATGATAGCATCTATGGGTATCTCATTCTTATCTCTATTGAACAAACCACAGATGCCTCCCCGTCGTGCAAACCCCAACCCCAATAACAACAACAACATCACACCATAAATGCAGCAAATGATGACCGCTCAAACTCAGCTGATGCAGATGATGACGACGTTCATCCAGAACCAAAACAACAACAATAACAACAACAACAACAACAACAACAACAACAACAACAACAACCCATCGGGTTTTGACATGCTTACCAGGTTCTTGAGATTGAGGCCAGCAAAGTTCTCAGGGATGACTGATCCCATGGTGGCCAATGATTGGCTACGCTCTATGAACAAGGACTTGGTAACCGTGGGATGTACTGATGCTGAAAAGGTCAGATTTGCAGCACATTTGCTGGAAGGACCAGCCGCCACTTGGTGGGATAACTTCCAGATCACCACTCCCATAGAAGATGTGATATGGGCTATCTTTGAGGATGGCTCTCATACTGATCATATCTCATCTGGAGTGATGAGTCTGAAAAAGAAGGAGTTTCATAACCTGAAGCAGCGCCACCGCAGCGTGGCTGAATATATTGAGGAGTTCAACAATCTGGCGCGATATGCACCGGATGAAGTTGACACTGATGCTAAGAGGAAAGAAAAGTTCCTCGAAGGGTTGAATGATGAGCTGAATCTGCAGTTGGCTGTGGCCTATGTTCCCACTTATCAGTCTCTCTGTGACAAGGCTGCTATTTTGGAGAACAAAATAAAGCAAGTTGAAAGCAGGAAGAGGAAGCACTCTGACAAGCACAGCTCGGGATCGTCACACAAACGATCCCATTATGATGACAGTGGAAGCTCAGGATCCCACAAGCATGGGAAATTCAACAAGCACCACAACCACAACCGTCATGACAACAAGCATCACCGTAGTCATGACAATGACAAGTACAAGAACCACAAGGGTGGATACAAGAGTCACCACAGTGGTAATGGAAGTGGAAGTGGAAGTCAGCCTGTCAAGAAGGACATTAGTCAGGTTGAATGCTTCAAGTGCAAGAAGATGGGGCATTATGCAAATGAATGCCCAGAAAAGAAAGTTTAAGGACCCAACAAGCCCAACCCTTTTCAGAAGGGACAGGTTAACCACATCAATGTGGAGGAAGTCTATGAGGAGCCTGATGCTGTTGCTGGTAAGTTCAGACTCAATTCTATTCCAGCATTTGTTCTTTTTGATACTGGAGCATCGCATTCATTCATATCAAAAGCATTTGTTGATAGAAATGGGTTTCCAACTGAAAACATTGGGTGTCCAATAAAAGTTAGTTCTCCGGGTGGAGATATGATAGTAAGTCTTGGATGCCGGGATCTAGTAATAGAGTTTGGAAAGCATAAATTTCCAGTGAGTCTGATAATCCTAGATTCCCAAGGACTGGACGTAATATTGGGAATGGATTGGATGGCTAAGTATGAAGGAGTACTAGATTGTGCTAATCATACTGTTGCACTCACGACCCCGGAAAGAAAACGGATTAAATTCAAGTCTAACTTTGAGCCAAAAGGGAGTAAGCTAAATTCTCTTAAGGGGGTTAGCATAGACAGTGTGCCAATTGTGAGTGAGTATCCGGATGTGTTTCCGGAAGAATTACCGGGAATGCCACCAGATAGAGATGTGGAGTTTCTTATAGATTTGGTACCAGGATCTGGGCCAATAGCAAAGAGACCATATAAGATGTCAGTTGATGAACTGAAAGAACTCAAGAAACAACTTGGAGAACAGTTGCAGAAATGATTTATTCAACCAAGTTCTTCATCTTGGGGAGCCCCAGTTTTGTTCGTGGAAAAGAAAGATAGAAGTCAAAGGTTATGCATAGATTACCGTTCACTTAATGAGGTGAATATTAAGAACAAATATTCTTTGCCTAGAATCAATGACTTGTTTGATCAGCTAGAAGGAGCTTGTGTGTTCTCAAAGATTGATCTCCGGTCAGGTTATTTTCAACTCAAGATAAGAGAACAAGACATACCTAAGACAGCTTTCACCACAAGGTATGGATTATATGAGTATACCGTGATGCCATTTGGTTTGACCAATGCTCCAGCATACTTCATGAATATGATGAACAAGGTGTTCATGGAATTCCTTGACAAGTTTGTTGTCGTTTTCATTGATGACATTTTAGTCTACTCCAAGATCAAAGAAGAGCATGAAGAACATTTACGTTTAATACTTGAAAAGTTAAGAGAGCATAAATTTTATGCCAAATTCAGCAAGTGTGAATTCTGGTTGAATGAAGTTGGATTTCTTGGACATGTTATGACAAAGGATGGTGTAGCAGTTGATCCTGCTAAAGTTTCAGCTGTAACGGAATGGGAATCTCCCAAGTCAGTAAAGGAAGTTCGTAGTTTCCTTGGCTTAGCAGGTTACTACAGAAGGTTCATTGAAAATTTCTCCAAGGTAGCTAAGCCTATGATTGAATTGCTAAAGAAAGACAAGAAATTTACTTGGATGGAAGGTTGTGAACTCAGCTTTCAGGAATTGAAGAAGAGACTTGTGAAAGCACCAGTCTTGTGTTTGCTAGACTTGGAAAAAGATTTCCAAGTATATTGTGATGCATCTCATCATGGTTTGGGTGCGGTACTTATGCAGGAAGGAAAAGTTGTGGCGTATGCCTCGAGACAACTCAAAACTCATGAAGTTAACTATCCTACTCATGATTTAGAGTTAGCCTCTGTTGTCCATGCACTCAAAACATGGAGGCACTATCTTTTGGGAAAGCGTTGTGAAGTGTTCATAGATCACAAGAGTTTGAAGTATATCTTCACCTAGAAGGAAATTAATATGAGACAAAGAAGATGGCTGGAACTCATTAAATACTATGACTTAAGTTTGCAATACCACCCCGGTAAAGCAAATGTTGTAGCAGATGCTCTAAGTCGTAAAGTTTTTGTGAATGGCCTTACCAAAGGAGAATTGCCAGATGATTTGTGTGCCCAATTCAGAAAACTCAGATTGGAGATTGTGCCTGAAGGACATCTCATGTCTTTGGATGTTCAACCCACTTTGTTGGACAAGATCAAAGAAGCCCAGAAGATTGATAAAGAAATCGAAGAGATTAAAGAAAAGTTTGGCAAAGGAAAATCCAAAGGGTTCCATGAAGACGAACAAGGTACTTTATGGCATGGGAAACGTATCTGTGTTCCACAAGATCCGGAGCTGCGGAGACTGATTTTGCAAGAAGCACACAACTCTACGTATTCCATTCATTCGGGTAACACCAAAATGTACATGGACATGAAGGAAAGATTTTGGTGGAATAATCTCAAGAAGGACATCGCCGAACATATTGCTTTGTGTGATGTGTGTAGTAGAGTGAAAGCGGAACATCAGAAACCAGCAGGTTTGCTTCAACCACTACCTATTCCTGATTGGCAGTGGGACAAGATTGGTATGGATTTCATTACCGGATTACCAAGGACCAGGTCAGGATATGATTCTATTTGGGTAGTAGTGGATCGCCTAACCTCGCACCCAGGCTGCCCGCATTCAACCTCGCACCGACGCAGTCAGAGAGCACTCCGGCGACCGATTCCGGTGAGTCCCGTGCACCCCTCGCCCTCTGGTTCTTGCAGACAGCCTCGCCACTTTCTTGCACAACTACTGACACCGCTGGTTCCCTTTATACTGCCCCAGGTCGTCGATTCCGTTCAACACCGCAAGCTCCCGACGATAACCTCGACTCCGGCGACCAAATTCCGTAAGCCCTTTGCGCCCCTTCGCCTCTGACTCACACGAAGTTGTTCGCCACTGTCTTGTGCATCATCTGGTGCCGCTTGTTTGTGCTAGGGAGACCAGGAGAATCGCCAACGTTGCCGTCTACTCGAACCCGACGCCGCCCGCAACTCCGACGAGCTCCAACAGCCTACTCCGTGCACCCCTTGCCAAGCCGCCGCCAGGTTGAGCATCAGCACGTCGCCACGGTTCTGGTAAGACCCTCCGACGACCCTAGGACGACCTGTAGCGCCGCGCCGCCGTAGGCAGAGCTCGCCGCCGCCAGTAGCCGCCGCTAGCGCCGCTCAGTTTTGGTCGCATGATTCGTAGCCGTCAGATCTAGATCCAGCGCGTAGGATTAGATCACTTAACGAATCGTTATGAGTAGATCTGAGCCGTGCAGGTTAAGTATATCCAACGGCCCAAAAGCGCGATCCAACGCGAAACGGTATGGACCAATTAGAAACAGACGCGTGGCTGGAGTTTAGATTTAAAATAGGATTTGAATCTGATTGATGTTCAAATTTGTTTTGGCTATAACTTTTGATCCCCACGTTAGAATTTGACAAATTTTATACCGTTGGAATCAGGAGAGCAAGCTATTTATAATTATGCAATGTGTTTAATGTTTTGCTTCTGTTAAAAAGGTTTTATTTGCAGAAACTTGTGTAGGGATAATTTGAGCATATGAAATGTTTAGGAAATAATTTAGGGTTTAAATAATGGTTGTTTGGCAAGTTTTTAACTTGTTTATGAATCAGTACTGTTTACTTGCTTTGTTGAGTTTTTAAAAAATCATCACATATCTTTTTGCATGCATGCATATATTTTTGATTGTATATGTTTTGTATGTGATTGTGGCTATGATTCTTTGTGTAGATTTTGGTGCTAGTGATTGTGATTGTGAGGAGTGTAGCTACTCTCCAAACTACCAAGGCAAGTGGTACTTCATGAATATTATCATTCCTATGTTTTCTACTAAGCATTAGAAATATTTTGTTAGACTTGCATGCTATATTTTTGCTTATATGCCATGTTTGGAAATCCTAGTAGTAATACAATTGTTAGGGAATCTCTAAGTTAAGTTACTATCTATGCCATGCTTAGCCTAGATAGTAGCAAACAAGGGTTGGTGAAATATACATGCTATGATAAAAATATTTCCAAGTCTTTGGACTTGTGTTTTGCCTAATAAAACAACTAAGTTAATGAAACACCTAGGTGGAATGGAAGGAATGGTTTATGTTGAGTGGTTACACAAGGCCCATTTCTATGGTTTACCTTGTGTATCTCACTTGTGGTAAGCTACCCAGGAACAAAGAGATTTTAGAGGCCAAGTGTTAAGAAGCTTCTAGTGCAGCCACTTGGCAATATGGGCTCTGCCTGGACCACATAGGTTGCTAGAACTTAGCCATTTGGACAGTTAGTGGTAGTGGGAATGATAGGTTGGAGCGCGTCCATTTGGTCTAAGGGAAGGCTTCTGAAAGGTCCTGTCTTGGTGAAACCAAGTCTGGTGGGGAAAGTGCACAACCTCTGCAGATGGAAAATCTAAGTACTTAGCCATGTCCCTAGAAAAGGACAACTTGATCATCAAGACATGGAAGCTATCAAGAATCTCCTCATCCCAATTTCTAAGTAAAAATTTGTGGGTGAACAAGGGTGAAGGACCTCAATGTCTATTGGTGGTTCATTGGGAAAGTTTTGACAAAGAAAAACTTAGTGATTTCAACTAATAGGCAAAACCTATTTTGAGCAAAGCAAGCCAAGCTACACTTATCCAAAATTGCATATAGTATCTAGTCCACCTAAATTATACTAAGGTATCACTTGCCAATACTATTCCAAAGTATTGACCCACTGTGGATGTAACTTGTGATGTTGCAGGTTACTCTGATGAGGATTAGGTGTCATGAGTCTACTCTCAACATGTTTGCCTGTGGCACATGAAGATGAATACTTTTATTTATTTACTTATTCAAACTCTTGTACTAGGCCTGTGGCCTTGGAGTTGTAAAGACTATGTTTATCTCTGGAATGACTGTAATAAAGACCTTTGTATATGTGTACTTCATCTTAAACTGTGGATGCTAGCAATGATCCAGGGACTAGCATTGCAATCACATGGATCCTTTTCCTTTATAAAGGAGGGATCTTACAGTCCTTGACTTGTAGTACCACTCTATGCTTTGATTAGTAATGTTTTGTTGCTCAACTCGATTATGACCATTATTGCTCTCTTAGTTGGTTGCTCCCAGTCTTTTGCTAGCCTCCACTTGTATGAGTAAGCTATACTCATGCTTCCAACTCCCAAGAAACCAAGTTATTCCAAAGTTTCCACTATAAATTCCCATGCATGGTGTGTTACACCATTCCAAGTATATTCTTGTTTTCAGCTATCTTCCAATTAAAAACTACTATGTTATGTGAAAACTTAGTGATTAAAGCCCTCACAAACTTGATGGCACACTTTATATTCTTTGCCCCTAATAAACTTGAACCACATTGTGTCATCTATGTTGTATATGCTTGCACTTATACTTTGGAATTAGCAGAACCATGCTGTCACGGGGAACGTTTCAACATTGCACTTGTAGAGGTCCCTACCCAATAAGGTAGAACCCTCCTGTGTTTTACAATGCTAGTCCCTGGATCAATAGCTAGCATCCACAGTTAAGATGTAATATCAAGATACAATGGTCATATTATAACTTTATAACCAGGAATAACATAATTCTATTACATCATACATAGCTCATTTAGCTATTACATTACATTGCAGCGGAATAAATATAGTCATGGGTCCTTCATCTTCATAGTGCCACATGCAGATGTTGGTTGTAGACTTTGTAGTCCTAGTCAATCAAACAATCTTCATTTAATAAAACAATCAACCTGCAACATTACAAGTTACAGCCACATGGGTCAATACATTTTGAATTGTATTGGCAAGTTTCACTTTTATGTAAATATGAGTGGATCCTATCAATACATGCATATTTGGCTAAGTAGAGTTTAAGGCTTTTTGCATAAAGCAACATTTATCCTATCTTTGAAAATTGGTTTTGTCCTTTGTCAAATCTTCTTCCCAAGTTCCTTGAACTCCTTGGTAGAAACACAAGTGTTCAAGTCCTTGTCAAAAATTCCTTTGAGCTACTTGGTAACCCCAAGTGCATCAAGTTTTTATCAAAATCTCATGAGTCCCTTGGTAACCCCAAGTACATCATGCTCTTGAGCACCTTGGTAAACCCCAAGTGCAACAAGCTTAACAAAATCTCTTTGAATTCCTTGGTACCCCCAAGTGCATCAAGTTTTTATATTAGAAGTTGGAATGTCGAGATCTCCCATGGTTCAAACTTTAGTTGCTCAGTATTGTCCATAACCGGGGACACGGCTAAGTACTTAGATTTTTATTAACTTCTGCAGAAGGAGTACACTTTACCCACATGACACATTCCCATCTTGTTGCCACCAGTGGCCTACTGGATTAGTGCTCACCAAGATGGAGTACCGGCAGACTGAGAGTGTGACGAAGTCTTTCCAAAAGGTCCTCCCATACATCATTGCTAGCTTGTCTTCAGCCCCCATGAAGCATTCCAGATCCCCATGTCCGGTAACTAAAGACAATGTATGGGTCTTCCTAATGTAGTTGACTAAGCCAGAGCCATAATAGCATGTGGTTGTACATGAAAGCCACAATTGGAGAAACATGTTCAATCTCTAAGTTTCCTAGGTGGTTTTCATTTGGAGCACAACACAAAGTGATTGCCATAGACATGGTTCCCTTTTGTTGCCACCTTCTCCAAATCATAAAGTGTCCACCACCTAGGTGGTTCATTGAGTCCTTGTTTTATTATGTAAAAACACAAGTCTTTTCTCAACCTTTGTAAAATCTCAACATGTATCTCTTTTCAAAACATAGCATGGATAAGCATGTACAACTTCAATATTTTTACTAAGGAGTGTATAGGGTATCCAATTAGGATTAGCATAGCATAAGTATAAAACATTTTCATGCATGTTTACAAAATCCACTAGGTACAAATAGTAGGTCTTTTGTATGATAGTGTAACTTGCCTTTTTGGTAGGGAATGAGGATTTCACTCCTTGATCTTGCTAGTCTCACACTTGCTAAATCCACTACAATCATTCAAACAGGCATAGTATCAAGTAACATTCCAAACCAATATTCAAACAATACTTCATACACACAAAGCAATGGGTCCTAATTCTTGCATAAGTATGCAAAGGTTGGTACTATTGCAAGGATGGTCTCTACTAGGCTTATAAACTTTGTAAGGTCCAAATTGGTCATTTACCAAATTGGCAAAGTCATTTGCAATTGGGTTTTATCTTAAGACCATTTTAAAATTCATTCATCATTTTATGTGGTGAAAATTATTCTTATCAAAGCAAATCTTTAGGTTTTTCACCAAGTGAGTTGCCCTTGGCAAGGTTTGATGTTTTGGGTCAGTAAGTTTGGTCCAAAGTATTTTTCCAAAGTTTTCTTGAAAAAAAAACATTTCCATAATAAAATCAATGAGTTTATTTGGCTAGAAAATGGCTAAGTTAAATAACTCAACTTAATTTTTATAAAAATCATTTTTAACACTATGGGTTGGTTCCTAGGGTCAGTAATGTCACACAAATCTATTTTGCAAAAGATTTAATCCTAGAATCAATTTTAAACAATTTTTATACCCTAAGCAAGTACACAAATGCTTCTATAAATTCAAACAAGCTAACAGTTACTATTTTCAAAACTAAGGCCATGGCTGGCTAGGGCTTGTTCTCCTGAATACATTGATATAAAATTTGTCAAATTTGGACGTGTGGTTTGAAAGTTACAAGTGTTTGAAGTTTGGATATAATTCTGATTCAAAAATCTGTTTTAAACTAGAGCTGGCCACGCGTCATATTCTAATTGGCCAAAAACGATTCGCGCGGATCACGCACTGCAGGCCATTAGATCTAAGTCACATCGCACGGTTCAGAACGCGTACCTCTTCGCAGTAAGTGATCTAATCGTAATCGTTCAAACTAGATCCTACGGTACTGGCTTGCTGGACCAAAAGTGAGCGGCGCCGACGGCGGCTAGCGGCGGTGCACGGCCAGGCGTGAGGTTCGCGGTGGTTCTAGGAAGCGAGAGAGAAAGAGAAGATGCTCACCGAGTTCAGGAGGTCACGATGATGCTCGAGGTGGTGTTGGTCGGGCGAGGGGTACTCTGGTCTTGGCAGGATTTCTCGCCGGAGTGGAGGTCGGCGTCGGGTGGTCTCAGTCGTGGTCAATGACGACGTTGTAGATCGTCCTAGGGCAAAACAGGGGCATGGTTAAGTGCGGGAGGTCACGGGGAGGTCACGTGCATGGACGAGAAGGCACGGAGCGGTCGAGGCTTACCGGGAAAGGTCGTCGGAGAGGTTGCTGACGCGGCGGCGTTTGAAAACTTGATGTAGCCGATGCTATGGGGCGCCCGCGGTTGAGAGGAGGATGCTGGGGAACGCGTCTGGTTGTGGTGGTGCTGTGAGATTGGTCAAAGAAGTAAGGGGAGGTCTGGTTTCGCCGGAATCGTCACTGGGGCATCACCGGAGACAGAGACAGTCGTGGAGATACTGTGGCGGCCTGGAGGCGTGTCGAGGAGGGGCGTCTGGGGGAAATGGAGGAGGAAACGCTGGCGATTAATAGGCCGTGGTCGCGACGAGGAATTATCGCGGCGTTAAGGCGAATTGATCGCGCGGAATCAAAGCCTGCAACGGCAGTGAGAAGGGAGGGGCGTGGTTCGCGCGGGTGTGAGAGAAGAACAGTGGAGAGGGGTCCAGCGGTCAGTGGGGAAACGGAATGAGGGGAGGTCCACTTGTCAGGGGCTTTGCGGGTTCTTTCTGCGGTGCAGAAAACGGTTCGGGAGAGGAGGTGGGCTAGATGGGCCGGAGCTGGGCCTGTCGACAGGGCTGCTTTGTTTCATCTCTTTTTTTTATACTGAATGCCTTTTCTTTTTCTATTTTGAATTTCTGTTTTGAATTTCAATCAACCAAACACATTCAAAATGATTCAACAACCATCAAGCTTTTCCAATATGAATTTGGTTCTGTTTATCAATAGAAACCAAATTCCAGAAATAAAATAATTTTTATTCTTTTTTAAGACCATTTATTAATTAATAAAAGTGGTTCTTTTAGGTATTTAACAAAATAGAGTTTGATTTAATTAATAAAAGTCTCCATTTAAAATCCAAATATTTTCAAAAACCAATCAGTGGTTTTATTTGGAAATAAGGAGTATTTGGGAAACTTGTTTAAACAAAATAACCTTTTATTTTTAGGGTCCATTAATGATTTAAATAATATAGACTTTCTTTATTAATTCCAATAGGATTTAGTTTATTTGAGATATTTATTTTGATCCTAAATTAAAGTCAAAACATTTTAGTAGGTTTTATTAGAGAATATAAAATACTTGGAAAAACCTATTTAAAACAATTTAATAAGTTTTTGATGTTTTAATTAAAATGGTAAAACCTTTTATTGGAATAAATTTTTGATATTAATTCCTTATTATTTTATTTCAAATAAACCTTTGTTTATCTTTATTCTAAAACAAAATGTGCTAATTCCAAAGCTTGGCCAAGTTTTAATTTGGCTTTATAAAACATTATTCATTTATAAACTTCCACTTCATTTGATAACAAATCTTTTCATTTAATTGTTTCAAAATGGTATTTCTAAATGTTTTTATTTTTCCTTAAATGCTTATCTTTTTAAATCCCTTTAGGTTTATTTTAATTCAAATGGTTCTGAAGTTCCAATTGAATTCAAAAAGTTTCTTCTGGCTCTGAAATTTAAACAAAGTTTTATTTTATTCATTTATTTTTCACATTACAAGATTCGGAAAATCTTGGGATGTGACAGCACTTGTACTTTCTACTCAGTTGATATCATGATCTTTTGTCTATGGATGTCACCGGTGTGAAATAAAGAGGGAACTTGTAACTCCATGGAGTATGTATTTTGTGTTAGAGAAACATCTGGGCTGCTAGCCTAAGCCATGCCTAATCATGGTGGAAACTTACATCATCACCATAGTGATCTATCTATGAAGCATCCTCAATAAAAAGCTATGCATATAGTAAATAAAAATATTGATGAGATGCTCATTATCTGCTTGCCTTGTCATTTTGGTTATGGGATAGCTCCTGTACCATGTGCAAGGGGTACCCCGTTGCGGTTCTCTATGATACACATGTACTTACAATGACAAGAACTTGTAGGAGACTGAAGTTGAGTAGAATGAGGTGTGGCCCTCGTATTCAAGGGACTTGAGATTGCCAACTTATACTTTGTCAAGAATATACTCCATCTTTGTTCACTTTAACCTTAACCACTTCAAGATGCTTATGATAGGGGCAATGAGGGCTGAAAGCTAACAAGCACCATTATTTTTGGAAGCTCTTTTTGAAACTTGAAATCCCTGCTTCCTTTATGAAAGGCTTTTCTTCCACCATTATTTGAGTCTCCACCTTCTACTTTTAGGCACCATTAAGAGAGCATGGTTGTAATTCTGTGTGCAGTGTCTCAAAACTTATTGATTGATGCATATTGTGATATTACTTGTTCTTGTGCTACTTGTTTCTATTAGCCCTTATGAACTTTGAAGGTGTCTTATGCATATATTTGCTACTCTATGAGGGACAAGATGAATGCCACTATGCCATGTTTTCTGTATGTGAAACAAACAAACGTTTTTCAATGCATGTTATTCATGATCTTTGTTTGTAGCCTTTCATGTTGCATGGATAGTTACTATGTATTACTGTTAGAACTCCATCTTTCATGCACATGTTTAGAGTTCTTTGATCCTAGCTTTCAATGCTTGTAAATGGTTTGATCTTGGTTTTGATGGTGCATGTCACCTCAAAAATAATTATTTTTATCACTTACATACTTGAGGACAAGCAGGAGTTAAGCTTGGGGATGCTTGATACGTCGGAAACGTATCTATAATTTTTGATGCTCCATACTTGTTTAGTATCTACTTTTCTTTGCTTTGTCTACACTTTGAGGTGTTTTTATATATTTTCTAGAACTAACCTATTAACAAGTTGCCATAGTGACAGTTGCCTGTTTTCTTCTGTTTTTGGTTCCAGAAAGGCAGAAAATCAATATTCTCAGAATTGGACGGGACAAAAGCCGAAGTCAATATTTTACCGTGGGGGACACAAAGCCAGAAGACGAGACGAAGAAGTGAACTAGGGCGGATAGAACCCACTAGGAGAGGGTGGGCCCACCCCGCGCCTGGTTAGGGTGTGGGGGCCCTGGCCGCCTCCCAGC
The DNA here is from genome assembly GCA_910589765.1 of Avena atlantica. Classification (NCBI taxonomy): domain Eukaryota; kingdom Viridiplantae; phylum Streptophyta; class Magnoliopsida; order Poales; family Poaceae; genus Avena; species Avena atlantica. The sequence goes on from OU342739.1 coordinate 136,914,265, forward strand.
CTCGCCTCTTCGCCTATAAGAAGTCCCCGATGCAGAAACCCGAGGCACCCGATCAAAAATCCACGAAAACTTCTGTAGCCGCCGCCACCATCATCCCTAGATCGGGGGGGGGGATCTGAAGTTCTTCCCGGCACCCTGCCAGAGGGGAAATCATCCCGGAGGTCTTCTCTCCGGTATGAAGCATGAGTAGTTCCACCTTGGACTATGGGTCCATGTAGTAGCTAGATGGTTGTATCTCCTCCTTGTGCTTTCATGTATAGATCTTGTGAGCTTCATTCATGATCAAGATCTAATCTATCTGTAATCATGCATGTTGTTTTTGCAGGGATCCGATGGATATTGAGATTACTATGTCAGATTCATTAATGGTTTTTTCTATTTGATACTATCATGTCTATGTTGTTTGTGATCTTGCATGCTCTCCGTTGTTATTAGCTATCTTGGCCAAGTAGTTGCTAGTGACTCCAAGAGGGGGTATTTATGCTCGATAGTGGGTTCATGCCTCTAGTTTCCAGGGGAAGTGACAGAAATCTCTTCGGTTGTAGATGTGTGGTTTCCACTAGGGAGAAAACAACAGTCTCTTGTTCATAGAACAAGTGGATTGTTTACCTTACACACTTTGCTTAAAGTAGTTGTCTGTTGCTTGCAACTTAATACTGGAGGGGGTTCGGATGATAACCTTAAGGTGGACTTCTAGTCATAGATGCAGTTGGATGGCGGTCTATGTATATTATTGTATTGCCCAATCGAATCTCATAGGATCTTTTTGTCTGGTATTGCATTGTTATGCCTTGCTCAGTTCCTGTCAATTTCCCTGTTGTAATGTAACACCCCATTTTTAGTTAATTTATAATTAGGGTTTTTGATTGTGCATAGCATGAGCATCATCATTTAAATTGTGCATTGGAGAGAATAATCAAACCCTAAAACCCTAGCTTTTCCCTCTCTTTCTATTTGCAAATAAATTCAAATAGGTTTTGAATTTTGAAAGTATCAAAGTGTATGGGTCTCAAATTGTCTAAAGGGGTTCCTACAATATTTTATATATTTTGAAAACCTTCTGGTACTTTTGAAATAATTCAAAACAGATTCAAAATACAAATACAAAAACAAATTTTGAAAACAGAAAAGAAAAAGGGTTTTGAAATAAAAATCTTCTCCTAAACCTAGTTAGGCCGCAGCCTAGGCCGGCCCATAGCCTCTTCTCCCTTCCTGTCGCCCACCCGCGCAGCAGCCAGCACCCTCTGCAGCCCAGCTTGGCCCGTTCGCATCCTACTTGACCCGGTACCGCTTCGCCCTCCTCCCCTGTCGTCTTCCCCAGGCAGGCATGCACCTGCGTGTCGCAGGCGCCGCCGTCGGCCGATGAACTGTGATCTGTGCTGCCGTCCGCCGCTCTAGGGTGAGGATAAGACCCCGCGCCGACGCCTCCCCTTCTCCCCTATCCTCTCTTTCCCTCCCTGGATCTCTTTCTCCTCTTCCCGAGCAAGCCGAAACCCTAGCTCCGGCTTCCGACGAGCCTCGCCGCTCCCGAGCTCCCCTCGCCCAGCCGAAGTGCCCAGGAGCCTCGCCGCGTCACCCTCGTTCTCCCTGTTGAAGCTTGCAAGCGGGGAAGCCCCCTATGCGCCGGAATCGAGCTCATCGTTCAGCCGGCCGTCGCCATGTTTCACGTCGATTCTCCTCCGTACGAGCTCGCCCGACCTCGCCGACCCCTCCTCTGCACTCGCGGTGAGCCTCTACACCTCCCAGTGCCCTCTGTTTGCCTGCTTGCTTGTTGTAGCCGCCGCGCGTCATGTCCCTGCAAGCACCGCCGCCGCTGCCCGCCGTGCGCCCTGCTCCCATGACCTATTTCGGGCGGCGCCGCCACTATTCTGCTTGCCTCGTTGTGCCGCTTCGAACAAGCCTAGCCCCGTCGCCCCGCGCGCCTCGCAACACCGCCGCCGGTGACCACCTAATGGTGGTCATCGGTGTGACGTCACCGCGACGTCATGGTGATGTGGCCATGGGTCCCATGACCGCCAGCGTGGCTACTGATGTGACATAGGGCCCAGCAGTCAGTCACAGTGGCTAGGTTCTGTGCGGTGTAAAAATATTAACCCCCCCAAGCTGACGTCAGCTGATGCAATAAAGGCTTTAATAATTTCCAGAAATTGAATAAAACTTGTAAAATCAATATCTTATTATTTATAATTCAGAAAAATATGAATAATATACCAAAATGTTCAGAAAAATGAGAACTACCTCTTCAAGCTATCATCATGCATTGTTGAACAACTTCCAAGACAAGTTTAATTAGAAAATAAAATCAACCCCTCTCATGTGTTTCCAGAGTTTCCCCGAGTTAGGGTTTTGACCCCTCGGAACCCCGATTAATTTATCGAGCATGCTTTAGGGTTTCAATTCAATGCAAATTAACTTGTCATATCATCATTCTTGTTTGAGAATTGCATTGATGCCATGTGTTGATTGTTTCCCCTCTCTTTCTGGTGTTTGGTTCTTCCCGGCAGAATATGATATCGAGATCGAGATCGAGATCGAAGACCGAGGATAACACCATCGAAGATCGAAGATTGACGAACAATACTTGACCAACTTCAATCAATTCAAGTACAAGGTTCCTGAAGATCTGATTATCTGTTATCAACTGGCAAAGGCAACCATAGCCCCACCATGATATAATCATATGATTTCGAAAGCATTTCAATTCTTGCCAGGTTGCATATGATTCTACTGTGGTCTTTTATCGATAGATAGAGTATCCTATCTATTGCATTACTCCCTTTGAGATTAGATTACCTGATGCACTGCTCCTAGCATAACTAGGTTTGGCTTGTGTGCACTGCTAGAGCTTATATCTGAGTCTTGCTTAGCCATGCATAGCTGTCAGTTCTGGTCCATCCAGAAGATGTATCAAATGCAGAGAATCTAGTATGACAGGAGAATGTGATGAGATGAGATCAGATGTGATATGAGTTAAACATGCTAAGGCTTGTATGGGAGGCCACGGTGGGATGTGGGTTTTCTAGTCCCATGATCGCCACCACTAGGACCCGAGTTCTTGCCTTTGGAACCGAGACGAGCGTACAACCACATGGGGCCTGGACAACCTCACGAGCAACTAACTTGCCTAGTAGATTCCATGAGTCACATAGTTCGGGCGTTCTATTTGACATACACATTGAAAATGTTTTCGAAAGAGGAAGTGAAGGAGGTGCATTCATATAGGTAGGGAAGCGTGGACCGGGTTGCTTGGGGTTAATGGCGCCCCTGGTAAACCAACCTCGCCTCACATATTTAAGTACCGACTTTGGGATTTGACCCGTTACGGCGGAATCATACTTATTGCGTGACTCATGGTCTCGGCGAAAGCAAGGTAAATGTCATGTCTAACCACCCTCTGCCAAACTTCCAAGGAAGAGGGCTAATCATGTGGCATTAAGAGAAGGTTAGTACGTGTAGGTAAAGTTGTACACCCCTGCAGGGTAATAATCTTTTCGAAAAGCCGTGTTCACGGTTATGAACGCTTGGTGACCAGATTCTAAGATCATAGAGAACTTGAACCTAATCGTAAAACTTGGCAGATCAACGTGTGCTTAAGGATGCTTCCTCATGGGTATGAGGGGGTGATCCTAGTTCAGATGATGATGACTTGGTGGATATCAAAAGATGATGATCAATATTTGGAAGATGTCGCTCCCTTATCCCCGTTTAAAATATTCTGACTAGACGAGCTTCTTCTATCTCTTGCTTTATAAACAAAGATGGCTTTATGCAAAACAACTCCACGAGCCAGAAGTCTTGCGGAGTACACCCTGTACTCACCCTTTCTTTGTTGATACTTTTGGCAGAGTAAGTGTTCCCTGAAGATCAATTTGGTACTACATCGACATCGACGAGTAGCTTGGGGTTCCCGGCCGGCAGCCTGGAATCTATCGGCTGGGACGTCATCGTTATGCTTCAGGCCTCTTAGGCAATTTGTTAAGTTTGCTATACTTAATAGCATAATTTTCCTTCCGTTCTTTGATGTTTGTGGTCCGTGACCTCTGCTTGTAATAATTTGGTTCTCTGCTCAGTTATGAGCTTGCTGTAATAATTTTTGTGTCGTAGGGTCACTGCCGTGTTACTGATTCTTCACTGGATATTCTCGAGCTCAAGGTTAAGATTATTCCAGATTGAGGTCTGGGATTTGTTTAGACCTGATCCCGGGGGTGTCACATGTAATTTTCTTACCCTTCATGCCATGTTGTTTATCTAAGGAGAACACCTCTAGTGAACTATGGACCCCAGTCCAATCTTTACCATTGATACATCTTCCACTATTACTTGTTTACTTGCTGCAAACCATTACCTTCCACACCATAGGTTTAATCCTTTGTTACAGCAAACCGGTGAGCTTGTCACATCCCAAGATTTTCCAAATCTTGTAATGTGAAAATAAATGAATAAAAATAAAACTTTGTTTGATTTTCAGAGCCAGAAGAAACTTTTTGAATTCAATTGGAACTTCAAACCCATTTGAATTAAATAAAACCTAAAGGGATTTAAAAAGATAAACATTTAATAAAAGGAGAAATAAAAACATTCGGAAATACTATTTTGAAACTCTTAAATGAAAAGATTTCTTTTCAAATGAAATAGAAGTTTCATAAATAAAGATTATTTTAAAAAAAGCCAAATTAAGCCTTGGCCAAGCTTTGGGAATTAAAACATTTTATTTTAAATAAAATAGCAAAGGTTTATTTAAAATAATAAAGGATTGCTTAAATAAAATAATAAGGAATTAATATCCAAATTTTATTCAAATAAAAGGTTTTACCAATTTAATTAAAACATCAAAACTTATTAAATTAATTTAAATAAGTTTTCTAAATATTTGATATTCACAAATAAAACCTACAGAATGGTTTTGGCACTATTAGTTTTAAAAAAATAAAGATATTAATAAAACAAATCCTATTTGAATTAATAATGAAAGTCTATTATATTTAATTAATAAAGGACCCTTAAATAAAAGGTTAATTTGTTTTAAACAAGTAATTCAAGTATCTTATATTTTCAAATAAAACCTACTGTTTTGGTTTTGAAAGTATTTGGAGTTCAAATAAAGATTTTATTAAATAAACCAAACCTTGTTTTATTAATAAACCTTGGACCATTTTACTTAATTAATGAATGGAACCTAAAAAGATTTAAAAATATTATTTTATTTCTGGAATTGGGTTTTGATACTAAACAGAACAAAGTTCAAACTTTCAAAGATTTGGTGATGGTTTGAATTGATTTGAACTTGATTGTGTGTTGGAAAAATCAAAACAGAAAATAGAAATAGAAAAGGATTAAGAAAACAGAAAAAAAATAAGACATGGCCGACCCAACCCAGGCAGCCCAATAGGCCCAGCAACAGCCCAGTTTCATCACCCCGCAAGAAAATGGTTCGCACTCAATAAATAACCCGCAGAGGGAATGACCGGTGGACCTCTCCCTTACTCCTTTCCCCGCTGACAGGTAGACCCCACCGCTACTGTTCTTCCTCCCCACCCGCAGACCACGCTTTCCCCCTCGCTGCCGTTGCTGCCATTCAAAGCCGCGATCAATTCGCAGTGATGCCGCGCCTTAAACCTCGCCGTGAATGCACGCTATTAAGCGCCAACGCCTCCTCCTCCTTTCCCCTCTGTCGCCACTCCCTCTCTGCCCCTAGGCTGTCGCCAATCTCTTCTGCACCGCCGCCGTCTCCGACGAGCGTAGCTCTCAATTCTGGCCACACACTTCCTCCCCTTGCTTCATCGACCAAGCACGCACGCTCCCCATCCCCTGGCGCTTCTGTCCATGCCCTCCGTTCAACCGCGGGCGCCCCGGAGCGTCGGCTTTGACGAGCTCCGACAGCGCCGCCGTCTGCTTCTTCTCCGACGACGTTTTCCAGGTGAACCAGACCGCCCCTTCACTTCTCTCCACGCACACAGCGTTGTCTTGATCTTACGCATCTGACCGCGCCTTCATTTTACCTTAGGGTGATCTCCAACGATGACCTCGACCTCGACCAGAGCCACCCACCGCCAGAACCAACTCCGGTGAGAAATTCCGCCCGTCCCCGTGCGCCCCTTGCCACGACGACCACACGACCAGCATCACCTCATCCTCGCGACCTCGGTGAGATTTCTTTTCCCCTTTTTGGCTTCCTGCCTCGCCAGCGCCGCCGCCAACTGGCCGCTCCGCCGCTCGCCGTTGGCCTTGCACCGCCAGATCCTGGCTAGTTGATAGGAACCGTTAGATCGTAATCCAGCGGCTAGGAAAGAAAGGGAGCGAAGGGGTATCGAACGATCTGCGCCGCACGTTTCTAGTTAGATCCTACGGTTCACGTTGTCGATCCTGCCGAACCGGTATAGACCAATGAAACGGCGACGCGTGGCCAGTATTAAAAACTAAAAACAGAATTGAATCAGAATTATTTGCAAACTTCAAACCTCTGTAACTTTCAAACCACACGTCCAAAAATTACAAATTTTATGTCGTTGGATTCAGGAGAGCAAGACCTAACCAACCCTGGCCTTAGTTTAGAAAATAGTATCTGTTTGTTTGCTTGAATTTGCAGATTCTTTTGTGAGCTTGTTTAGAGTATAAAAATTGTTTAAAATTGATTTTAGGGTTAAATCTTTTGCAAATTGGTATGTTGTGACCTTACTGACCCTAGGAACCAACCCATGATTTTGAAAATGAAATTGGAAAAATTTATATTGGATTAATTGAATTAGTCTATTTTTAGATAGGTAAAAATAATGGTTATTATGAAAAAGGATTTTGGAATAAAACTTTGAGAAAATATTTTGATTCAAATCTACTGACCCAAAACAACAAAACTTGAGAGTTAGAAACTTTTTGTGAAAACTTAAAGGTTTAGATTTAATAAAACTATTTTCCACCACATAAAATGTTGAATGGATTTTAAAATAGATTTTGAGCAAAACCCTCTAAATAATGACTTTGCCATTTTGGTAAGTGACCAATTTGGACCTTACAAAGTTTATAAACTTAGTAGAGACCAACCTTGCAATAGAACCCTCCTTTGCATGACTTAGAAACCATTGCTTTGTGAGTGTGAAATTGTTTGTTTAACCTTGGCTTGGAATGTTAGTTGATTTTGTGTTTTGCTTGATTGACTTGTAGTGAATTTAGCAAAGTGTGAGACTAGCAATATCAAGGAGTGAACCACCATTCTCTTCCAAAAAGGCAAGTTACACTATCATACAAAAGTCCTACTATTTTCATTATACTTAGTGGATTTTGAAAACATGCATGAAAAGATATTTCTGTACTTATGCTATGCTAAATCCTAATAGGATTCCCTATACACTCCTTAGTGAGAATATTGAAGTTGTACATGCTTAGCCATGCTATGTTTTGAAAAGAGATACATGTTGAGATTTTACAAAGGTTGAGAAAAGTACTTGTGTTTTACATAATAAAACAAGGACTCAATGAACCACCTAGGTGGTGGATACTTTAAGTTTTGGAGAAGGTGGCAACAAAAGGGACCATGTCTATGGGAAACACTTTGTGTTGTGCTCCAAAAGAAAACCACCTAGGAAACTTAGAGATTGAACATGTTTCTCCAATTGTGGCTTTCGCGTGCAACCACATGCTAATATGGCTCTGGCTTGGTCAACTACATTGGGAAGACCCATGCATTGTCTTCAGTTAACCGGACATGGGGATCTGGAATGCTTCATGGGTGCTGAAGGCAAGCTAGCAATGGTGTATGGGAGGACCCTTTGGAAAGACTTCGTCACATTCTCAATCTGCCAGTACTCCATCTTGGTGAGCACTAATCCAGTAGGCCACTGGTGGCAAAAGGATGGGATTGTGACATGTGGGTAAAGTGTACTCCTTCTGCAGAAGTTAATAAAATCTAAGTACTTAGCCGTGTCCCTGGTTATGGACAATACTGAGCAACTAAAGTTTGAACCATGGGAGATCTCGACATTCCAACTTCTAATATAAAAACTTGATGCACTTGGGGGTACCAAGGAATTCAAAGAGATTTTGTTAAGCTTGTTGCACTTGGGGTTACCAAGGTGCTCAAGAGCATGATGTACTTGGGGTTACCAAGGAACTCATGAGATTTCATAAAACTTGTTGCACTTGGGGTTACCAAGTAGCTCAAGGGATTTTTGACAAGGACTTGAATACTTGTGTTTCTACCAAGGAGTTCAAGGAACTTGGAAAAGGGATTTTTTTTTGATAAAGGACCAAAACCATTTTGAAAAGATAGGATAAATATTGCTTTATGCAAATAAGCCTTAAACTCTACTTAGCCAAATATGCATGTATTGATAAGATCCACTCCTAATATACAAAGTAGTGAAACTTGCCAATACAATTCAAATGTATTGACCCTTGTGGCTGTAACTTGTATGTTGCAGGTTTGATTGATTTTAGTGAAGATTGTTTGATTAGGATTACAAAGTCTACAACCAACATCTGCATGTGGCACTTTGAAGATGAAGGACCCCATGATTATAGATATTCCGCTGTAATGTAATGCAATGTAATGTAATAGCCAAATGAGCTATGTTTGATGTAATAAACTTATGTTATTCCTGGTTGTAAAGTTATGTTATGACCTTTGTTTCTTGATATTACATCTTAACTGTGGATGCTAGCTATTGATCCAGGGACTAGCATTGTAAAACACAGGAGGAATCTACCTTATTAGGTTGAGACCTCTACAGATGGTATCAGAGCATTGTGTTGCCTGTAGGATTTGTAAACCTAGGATTGGACAAAAACCCTTAGAAAAATAGGAGTTGTATTTGTTCCAAAAACTTATTTACAAAAACAAGCTTGTAAATTCTTTCCTCAACCATTTTGGTTTCAACTCTACATCTCTTCTATTTTAACTTGATGGAAAAACCAACCCCATGACCAAAGACTACACCATATGCAAAGGACTTCTTCAACTTCTTCAACTCTAATGACTTCAACATCTTCAGCTCTAATGACTTCAACATCTTCAGCATGTTCTCCAAATATTTCCAACATGGATACCACTAAGGACTACAAGTGAGACAAGGAGATCATACACAAGATTTAGAGACTGAGGGAATGCAAAATAAGGAGAAACCATCAACAACTTTGAAGTATTGTGACCAAGAGTTCTTCTCAAGGAAACCATGATCTCATGCAAGAAGAATCAACCAAGAAGGATGGAAAGATCGCAAGTAAACCATATAGATGGACCACCATAATTTAGTTAAGTCAAACCACCAACTTATGTAGTGTAACAAAAATATTTTGTTGCCTAAGTATGTGCTTGAACCTTGTTGATTGAGTGCAAAGTTGTTTGTGAATGTTTGGTTTGTGATTGCATGCACATTGCTTGTGTGAATTGTGATGTGTGTGATTAGAAATATTTCCTTAGAAATATCTTGCCTATTCTAATCTCCCTTCAACCCAAACAGATGACTACTCCAAAAGACTCCAAGGTTGATGACATCAACACCAACCAAGCTGACAACATGAAAAAGCTCATAGCAACCCAACACCAGTTGAACCAACTGACAGCTCAGTTCATAGCCAACAATAGTGATAAAGATCCAGCACTACAAAGGTTTTTGGAGGAACAATCCCAACTGATGCTTAAGGTGACTAATCAAATGATCAGCATGGAAGAAAGCTATCCCAAAGGAGTTTATGATAACAAGGATGACAAGAATGTTATTCTAGATGGAGCCCCATCTTGCATTATTTGTGGAGACAAGGATCATACTTCCAAGGAGCATGAAGGTCAATGCCCCAATTGTGAAGAAGAACATCCTGTTAGACAATGTCCCATATCTCAAGCCACTTGTTACCTTTGTGAAGGAAATGACCATGCCCCTATCCAATGCCCCATCTACTCCATGGTGGAACAAAGGAAACAAGAAGGATCCAAGTCTACCAAAGGAAAAGGACCACTTATACCTCCAAACAAGACAACCCAGTTCAAAGGATCAAAGAAACCCAAGAAACCAAGACCAGACATGAACCTTGTACAATGTCGCAAATGTAAAGAAACGAGACACTATTCCAGTGAGTGCCCAGAGAACAAGAAAAATAAGGGAATTGGACAAGTGGTGTGCAACAACTGCAAAGAACCAGGCCATTATGTAGCAACTTGTCCACAAGAACAACGCAAGGAACTCCAGGACATCCACTGTTTCAATTGCAAGGAACCAGGACATTATGCAAGCAACTGTCCCGAAAGGATGAAAAACAAGTTGAACAAGCCTAAGGAGAAACTCAACCTTGGCCCATGAGTCAAGTATGGAAACCAAAGACACCATGCAAATATTTGCTTAAAGAATTTTTTTTTCCAGGATCCCAAGAAGGACAAGATGTAATTTTTGTTTGAAAATTTTTAAGGGTGGTAGTACCCTAGTTGTTTTGAACTTGCTTGTAACCCCAGCCTTCCCAAATCTCGGGACGAGATTTATTTTAAGGGTGGTAGCCTGTCACATCCCAAGATTTTCCAAATCTTGTAATGTGAAAATAAATGAATAAAAATAAAAATTTGTTTGATTTTCAGAGCCAGATGAAACTTTTTGAATTCAATTGGAACTTCAAACCCATTTGAATTAAATAAAACCTAAAGGGATTTAAAAAGATAAACATTTAATAAAAGGAGAAATAAAAACATTCGGAAATACTATTTTGAAACTCTTAAATGAAAAGATTTGTTTTCAAATGAAATAGAAGTTTCATAAATAAAGATTATTTAAAAAAAGCCAAATTAAGCCTTGGCCAAGCTTTGGGAATTAAAACATTTTATTTTAAATAAAATAGCAAAGGTTTATTTAAAATAATAAAGGATTGCTTAAATAAAATAATAAGGAATTAATATCCAAATTTATTCAAATAAAAGGTTTTACCAATTTAAGTAAAACATCAAAACTTATTAAATTAATTTAAATAAGTTTTCTAAATATTTGATATTCACAAATAAAACCTACTGAATGGTTTTGGCACTATATTAGTTTAAAAAAAATAAAGATATTAATAAAACAAATCCTATTTGAATTAATAATGAAAGTCTATTATATTTAATTAATAAAGGACCCTTAAATAAAAGGTTAATTTGTTTTAAACAAGTAATTCAAGTATCTTATATTTTCAAATAAAACCTACTGTTTTGGTTTTGAAAGTATTTGGAGTTCAAATAAAGATTTTATTAAATAAACCAAACCTTGTTTTATTAATAAACCTTGGACCATTTTACTTAATTAATGAATGGAACCTAAAAAGAGTTAAAAATATTATTTTATTTCTGGAATTGGGTTTTGATACTAAACAGAACAAAGTTCAAACTTTCAAAGATTTGGTGATGGTTTGAATTGATTTGAACTTGATTGTGTGTTGGAAAAATCAAAACAGAAAATAGAAATAGAAAAGGATTAAGAAAACAGAAAACAAAAAGACATGGCCGACCCAACCCAGGCAGCCCAATAGGCCCAGCAACAGCCCAGTTTCATCACCCCGCAAGAAAACGGTTCGCACTCAGTAAATAACCCGCAGAGGGAATGACCGTTGGACCTCTCCCTTACTCCTTTCCCCGCTGACAGGTAGACCCCACCGCTACTGTTCTTCCTCCCCACCCGCAGACCACGCTTTCCCCCTCGCTGCCGTTGCTGCCATTCAAAGCCGCGATCAATTCGCAGTGATGCCGCGCCTTAAACCTCGCCGTGAATGCACGCTATTGTAACACCCTCAGAATCGGACCTATGCAAGTTTAGCAAAATTCGCCAAACCCGCATAGAAACGATTCAAAGGTGCCCACCAGGCACTTTCGTGCGGGTGGAAAACGAAGTAATAACATTACACAACAGTCCTCGATGGGACCCACAGAACAGGTATATAACAGCGACTCAAAGAGTCAAGAATACAGATATAATATACAAAGATCCAAATCACCTTGAAAACGATAGAGCGTCCAGCTACGGACAAGATGCAAATGGGGCTAAGAGCCCTGAAGAATAACCAATGGCGTCCATAACCCTGCCCAGGCCAAGCCGGAAGGGTAACCCTGCTAACGGCGTCGAACTCAAAACCTGCTTAAACAAAAGGGGTGCTGACAAAGGGCAAAGGAAAAAGAGGAGCGTCAGTACTGAGGCCAGTACACGGCGAGGCTAGAATTCGGCGGTCCTCGCCTACATAGGTATGGTGGACTGAAGCGGCAGCGGCAGCATGCACTAAACAACCTATAGAGACTCGATACAACTAGCGGATTTCAGAGAGGGATAAGAATGACCTAACCGGATCCAACCTGAAGCTAACACCAAACAATCCCATCCTGGTGTTTCCCCCTCGAGACCAAACGAGGAAGTCACCCGAGGAACTCACACAGTTGGCAGTTTTATTTATTCAGTTATCGTTGCAGCAATTACTAGTCAAATTTAGATAATCATCCTGATAAAATAAGCAGTGGGCACTTTTAATTAATCATTCCGTTATAGTGGCAACATTTACTAGTCAGATGCAATTAGCATGAGATAACCCAAAACCCAGCAGTTGTTGGTACTTTTATTCAGCCATTCCGTTGTAGTTGCAATACTTACTAGTCAGATTCATTTGTCGCAAGCGACAACCAAACAAGCAATTGTGGGCAGTATTAATTAGCCATTCCATTATAGTGAAGCTGATTACTAGTCATTATAAGTCAAATTTATAGCAGTAAACTTTAGTTATGCTTGTCTATGATCAAGAAACTGTGCTCCAAGTCGTCCATATCCGCGGACACGGCTTTCAGAAAGTTTTACCCGGCCGGGGTGCACCAATAGCAACACACACTCGATCAACCTCGGAAAACCAAATCAAAACCCAACGAGGCCTTCACGACAAAGCAATCACAAGATTCAGAAATATTTCAGGGGGCCACCCCTTAAGTAGATCCCGCAACGGAGTAAGCAAGCTCCGAGACGGCCTCAAGGTCTGTGGGGACGGCTGTGAACGACTGGGAACCCCAAACGGGGCTTGTCGACACCGCGGAATCGTGCCACTATCCAAAACAGTACAGTGTGCAGTACCTCGCACAATCGTAAATAAAGCAGTAAAACATGGCATAAGTACAGGATAGTAATAAAACCTCAAACTAGTTTGTGGCCCCAAGAAATAAGACTGAATCAAGCTCTGGCTCAGGGGGGTCCCATATACCTCCCGGATGTGGATAGCGCGATAAATCAAGGAACAGGTATCAAGTACTCGGGGTCTTACGGGACACAAGTGGGCGTTCGGAAACCAAATATTATCTATCACCCACCGATGCCTCTGCTTATTCAATTTTAGTTGTTAAACAGGAATTTAAAATGAACGGTAAGTAAAACTAGAATCATCTCCATCATCAACATGCGGCAATACATCAACAACTGTGGCATTTGACAACACGCGACAGCACTTGAGCAAGCGACTACGACGCGCAGGTCCAACTATCTACCAAACAACAGGTAATAGGAGGTGTCCAAGGCAATATAGGGCTGCACGGTATACCACAGGTACGGAAACTAAAGCATCGCAACACAGATAGCAATAGATCAACAGGAGGGAAATAAATACTATAAAAGTAAGATAGGTAGAAAGGGGGGAGATGCTCGCCTGAAAACATCGTCGAAGGTTCAACCGAAGATCGGGGCGAAGCTCACATCAACTCAACGGCCTTATCCGCGAAGAAGCAAAACACTAGAATAAACACCGGATGTACTATTTAATAAAACGGCAGAAGATCGGCATGATGCATGTATGATGGATGACATGGCAAAGGTGCGATGCAATTAGGTCATATTAAGCGGAACCGGGGTTCCGACAATTAATTAGGTGGTTCATGTTATTTTTCTACCCCACATATTAAATGTTGGTTAGCAAGACAACAGATGGAACCGGTTCGCTACACATGTTTAAATGAGGCCGATATGAGACTAGATTTGCCCGCATATGGCCCCATATTTAATTATTAGGTGAATCGGCGAAAGGCCCCCAAACCAATGATATGCATGCGAGAATGACAATTTAACATGCAACAAGTTGTTATGTTATAAAATAGGGTTCGAGGAAAAAGGGTCACACATTAGGGGTCTCGGCGATCTTGGGTTCCGGGGTTCGGGGTTCGACATGGTCCAGGGTCGGCCTCAGGGTCCAGGGTTCGACGGTTCCGTTCTCGGGTATCGGGGTAGGTCTTGGTGCATCCGGGGTCTTCGGGTCACGTTGTCGGTCTTGGCGTTCGGGACGAAGCACTTGTCGCATCGGGGTTCTCAGCGGGCTCGGTGTCCGGGGTGTAATACTTGTCGTCCTCGAGGGAGTACTTGTCGCGCATGTGTTCTTCGGGTTCTCTGTCGATGATCTTGTCGTATCGGTGTCGGGGAACCGAAATCCGTGAAGAAGTCCTTGGCGCCCTTGGTTGAAGAACTTGTCCGGTACCGGGGTTCGGTCTTCGGGTTCGGGAGGGAGAACTTGGCGTCCAGGGGGAAATTCTCGGGGTTCAGTGAGGTAAACCTTGTCGTGTCCGTGGTCTTCGGGCCCGCAGGTTCGAGGCGTCAAATTCCGAGGAGGTGACCTTGGGGCTCCCTTCGGTGGCGTCGGAACTCGGAAAGGCGATCTTGGTGTCCTTACCGATGATCTTGAGGTTTCCACTTCGAGGATCGTTGGCGGACTTGATTTACATGACGGGGATGCACCTTGTTTGCCTTTGCTCACAACGCTATCCTCACTTGGCGCCGCCTTGGTGGACCCAGACGAGGCGGGGATCGACAGGCTGGAGGGCTCGGAGGCGGTTTGGACCGATGAGGACGAGCTTGGGCTTGCGGAGGGCCCCGGAAGGGTCACGATAGCAGGGCACCGGCGAGGACCTGCGGAGCCGGTGGCGAGCTAGAGGAGGAGGCCACAGCGGGGCGACGGAGGCCCACAGGGCGGCCACGGTCGGGGACGCGGCCTCGGAGGCGGTTTCACGGCGGAGCTTGGGCCGGATGCGGGGTGGCGCGGGTCCGGTGGTTGGCGAGGCGAGCGGACCGGCTCTGCGGCGGGCGGCGCGAGCTGCGGGGTCGGGGTCGGAGGGCAGCGCCGGCGGATGGAGGGCCGGCGACCTAGAGGCGGCGAGGGGGCGCGGGACGGCGCCGGAGGAAGGCGCAGGCGCGGCCGCAGACGCGAGCACGAGCGCGGCGGAGGAGGACGATGGTGGCGAGCTCGCGCGGCGACGAGCGGAGGGGAGGCGTCGCGGGGTCGGCGACGAGCTCGGAGGAGAGGGGGGGCCGCGGTGGCTCCGGTGGCGGCGGCGGAACGCGGGGCCTGGCGCGGCGGCGGGAGCACGGCAGAGCGGCGGAGGAGCGGTGCGGGGCCCAGCGGCGCTGGAGGGCCGCAGGCGGGGAGCACGCCGGCTGGAGCGGGGCGGCGCAGCGAGCGGCGCGCGGGGAAGCCGGCTGCAGGCGCGCGTGCGGGGAAGAAGGTGGGGAGGAGGCGTCGGTGGGGGTGGGCCCCGCGGTGGGCCTAGGGGCTGTGCGCGTGAGTGGGGGTTGGTGGAGGGACCGGTGGTTTCCTGGGTGGGTTCGTGTGCGTGTGCGTGTATCGTGTGTGTGTTCACTGCGGGGTGGGCCCGGGGTTGGTGGGAGGTGAGAGAGGGAGAGGGTTTGGCCACGTGGCAGGTGGGGATTGGGTAGAGGGAAGGGGCGCTGAGGTGGCGAAGTCTGATTGGGTGGAGTGATGTGGAGGGTTGGGTGTGGGTAGGATTTAGGTGGGAAAAGGATTAGAAGGGCGGCAGGTTGGACCGATTAATTTTCTGGGGCGGTCGTTCGGGTCAATCGGCTCGTTCGACTGCCCCTATTAAAATATTTTAAATTTTTATTTATTCTAATTGGGCCGTTGCAACCCGATAGCAACAAACAAATTAACTCCGGAGACCCGGGTTTTTGCGTTTGAATAAAGATGAGGCGTTTGGAAAATAAAACGGGGTTTGCGACAATAGTTTTTATGCAAACAACGCATGACGATGACGATGCAATGCACAAATTCAACGCGATTTTCTAGTAGTGGTTTTGCGGGATGCCACAATTCGACACCACTAACAATGGATCTCGCCCTCGAGATCCGCCTCATGGTACCGGAAAGAAGGTCGGTGATCTGCATCTTCCTGCTTCGCGTAGTTCCTCGCGACACCACTAACGAGGGTTCATCCTCCATCTTGAAATCGGCGACACCACCAACAAAGGGTCGTTGTCCCTGATCGTCGAGAGAGCACTCCGGAGAACCAAAGGACGAAGATAGAGGCATCAACGATAAGGCCACCCCTAACTTCCATTAGATGAGGAAGAAGTTACATTGATCCACCAGTTCGATGTACAGAGCGAACAGTAAGAGTCGGGTAGGGTGATCAGTCCATCCCGTACCCTAACTATCAACTCTATACATGGGTAGGAGAATCAGGCAACTCAACTCTCGAGATTTAGACTGAAGATCTTCATAGGCGGTATCCGGAACAAAGGAATGCTGCCAGCAGAAATCGTATGAAAGATACAATGATTAGGTTCCGCGATGGTTCCATTGGCATGAACAACACATGCTCAAGGTTAACCCCAACTTCACCAATGCTCGTCCTTCTCATATGTTTTTCAACGACACAGATATCCGGCAAGGAACTCGTATGGATAACGAGCTCAAAACAGAAGATCGGATGAAGAGCACAACAGAACAGTTGCAGATTGATGATCGTAGCACCTCCGTTACAAAAAGGGAGAAAGCGAAGCCCTAAAGGTACGACGGAAAACCAACCACGAGAAATCCTGGACTCGAAGAGAGAGAGAAGAGAGCGGATTCAAAACACGTAGAGGTAAGAGGAGAACAGCAGAGGGGTAAGGAGTAAAATCAGACCTATCAGAACTATCCAACCGATTTTTGCAAAATAGTTTTGACACTCTACTTCGGCCGTTAGCTAGGTTATCCTACAGGCTGGACTTGTGGGGTATCGCAACTGCTGAGCTCTGATACCACTCTGTAACACCCTCAGAATCGGACCTATGCAAGTTTAGCAAAATTCGCCAAACCCGCATAGAAACGATTCAAAGGTGCCCACCAGGCACTTTCGTGCGGGTGGAAAACGAAGTAATAACATTACACAACAGTCCTCGATGGGACCCACAGAACAGGTATATAACAGCGACTCAAAGAGTCAAGAATACAGATATAATATACAAAGATCCAAATCACCTTGAAAACGATAGAGCGTCCAGCTACGGACAAGATGCAAATGGGGCTAAGAGCCCTGAAGAATAACCAATGGCGTCCATAACCCTGCCCAGGCCAAGCCGGAAGGGTAACCCTGCTAACGGCGTCGAACTCAAAACCTGCTTAAACAAAAGGGGTGCTGACAAAGGGCAAAGGAAAAAGAGGAGCGTCAGTACTGAGGCCAGTACACGGCGAGGCTAGAATTCGGCGGTCCTCGCCTACATAGGTATGGTGGACTGAAGCGGCAGCGGCAGCATGCACTAAACAACCTATAGAGACTCGATACAACTAGCGGATTTCAGAGAGGGATAAGAATGACCTAACCGGATCCAACCTGAAGCTAACACCAAACAATCCCATCCTGGTGTTTCCCCCTCGAGACCAAACGAGGAAGTCACCCGAGGAACTCACACAGTTGGCAGTTTTATTTATTCAGTTATCGTTGCAGCAATTACTAGTCAAATTTAGATAATCATCCTGATAAAATAAGCAGTGGGCACTTTTAATTAATCATTCCGTTATAGTGGCAACATTTACTAGTCAGATGCAATTAGCATGAGATAACCCAAAACCCAGCAGTTGTTGGTACTTTTATTCAGCCATTCCGTTGTAGTTGCAATACTTACTAGTCAGATTCATTTGTCGCAAGCGACAACCAAACAAGCAATTGTGGGCAGTATTAATTAGCCATTCCATTATAGTGAAGCTGATTACTAGTCATTATAAGTCAAATTTATAGCAGTAAACTTTAGTTATGCTTGTCTATGATCAAGAAACTGTGCTCCAAGTCGTCCATATCCGCGGACATGGCTTTCAGAAAGTTTTACCCGGCCGGGGTGCACCAATAGCAACACACACTCGATCAACCTCGGAAAACCAAATCAAAACCCAACGAGGCCTTCACGACAAAGCAATCACAAGATTCAGAAATATTTCAGGGGGCCACCCCTTAACTAGATCCCGCAACGGAGTAAGCAAGCTCCGAGACGGCCTCAAGGTCTGTGGGGACGGCTGTGAACGACTGGGAACCCCAAACGGGGCTTGTCGACACCGCGGAATCGTGCCACTATCCAAAACAGTACAGTGTGCAGTACCTCGCACAATCGTAAATAAAGCAGTAAAACATGGCATAAGTACAGGATAGTAATAAAACCTCAAACTAGTTTGTGGCCCCAAGAAATAAGACTGAATCAAGCTCTGGCTCAGGGGGGTCCCATATACCTCCCGGATGTGGATAGCGCGATAAGTCAAGGAACAGGTATCAAGTACTCGGGGTCTTACGGGACACAAGTGGGCGTTCGGAAACCAAATATTATCTATCACCCACCGATGCCTCTGCTTATTCAATTTTAGTTGTTAAACAGGAATTTAAAATGAACGGTAAGTAAAACTAGAATCATCTCCATCATCAACATGCGGCAATACATCAACAACTGTGGCATTTGACAACACGCGACAGCACTTGAGCAAGCGACTACGACGCGCAGGTCCAACTATCTACCAAACAACAGGTAATAGGAGGTGTCCAAGGCAATATAGGGCTGCACGGTATACCACAGGTACGGAAACTAAAGCATCGCAACACAGATAGCAATAGATCAACAGGAGGGAAATAAATACTATAAAAGTAAGATAGGTAGAAAGGGGGGAGATGCTCGCCTGAAAACATCGTCGAAGGTTCAACCGAAGATCGGGGCGAAGCTCACATCAACTCAACGGCCTTATCCGCGAAGAAGCAAAACACTAGAATAAACACCGGATGTACTATTTAATAAAACGGCAGAAGATCGGCATGATGCATGTATGATGGATGACATGGCAAAGGTGCGATGCAATTAGGTCATATTAAGCGGAACCGGGGTTCCGACAATTAATTAGGTGGTTCATGTTATTTTTCTACCCCACATATTAAATGTTGGTTAGCAAGACAACAGATGGAACCGGTTCGCTACACATGTTTAAATGAGGCCGATATGAGACTAGATTTGCCCGCATATGGCCCCATATTTAATTATTAGGTGAATCGGCGAAAGGCCCCCAAACCAATGATATGCATGCGAGAATGACAATTTAACATGAAACAAGTTGTTATGTTATAAAATAGGGTTCGAGGAAAAAGGGTCACACATTAGGGGTCTCGGCGATCTTGGGTTCCGGGGTTCGGGGTTCGACATGGTCCAGGGTCGGCCTCAGGGTCCAGGGTTCGACGGTTCCGTTCTCGGGTATCGGGGTAGGTCTTGGTGCATCCGGGGTCTTCGGGTCACGTTGTCGGTCTTGGCGTTCGGGACGAAGCACTTGTCGCATCGGGGTTCTCAGCGGGCTCGGTGTCCGGGGTGTAATACTTGTCGTCCTCGAGGGAGTACTTGTCGCGCATGTGTTCTTCGGGTTCTCTGTCGATGATCTTGTCGTATCGGTGTCGGGGAACCGAAATCCGTGAAGAAGTCCTTGGCGCCCTTGGTTGAAGAACTTGTCCGGTACCGGGGTTCGGTCTTCGGGTTCGGGAGGGAGAACTTGGCGTCCAGGGGGAAATTCTCGGGGTTCAGTGAGGTAAACCTTGTCGTGTCCGTGGTCTTCGGGCCCGCAGGTTCGAGGCGTCAAATTCCGAGGAGGTGACCTTGGGGCTCCCTTCGGTGGCGTCGGAACTCGGAAAGGCGATCTTGGTGTCCTTACCGATGATCTTGAGGTTTCCACTTCGAGGATCGTTGGCGGACTTGATTTACATGACGGGGATGCACCTTGTTTGCCTTTGCTCACAACGCTATCCTCACTTGGCGCCGCCTTGGTGGACCCAGACGAGGCGGGGATCGACAGGCTGGAGGGCTCGGAGGCGGTTTGGACCGATGAGGACGAGCTTGGGCTTGCGGAGGGCCCCGGAAGGGTCACGGTAGCAGGGCACCGGCGAGGACCTGCGGAGCCGGTGGCGAGCTAGAGGAGGAGGCCACAGCGGGGCGACGGAGGCCCACAGGGCGGCCACGGTCGGGGACGCGGCCTCGGAGGCGGTTTCGCGGCGGAGCTTGGGCCGGATGCGGGGTGGCGCGGATCCGGTGGTTGGCGAGGCGAGCGGACCGGCTCTGCGGCGGGCGGCGCGAGCTGCGGGGTCGGGGTCGGAGGGCAGCGCCGGCGGATGGAGGGCCGGCGACCTAGAGGCGGCGAGGGGGCGCGGGACGGCGCCGGAGGAAGGCGCAGGCGCGGCCGCAGACGCGAGCACGAGCGCGGCGGAGGAGGACGATGGTGGCGAGCTCGCGCGGCGACGAGCGGAGGGGAGGCGTCGCGGGGTCGGCGACGAGCTCGGAGGAGAGGGGGGGCCGCGGTGGCTCCGGTGGCGGCGGCGGAACGCGGGGCCTGGCGCGGCGGCGGGAGCACGGCAGAGCGGCGGAGGAGCGGTGCGGGGCCCAGCGGCGCTGGAGGGCCGCAGGCGGGGAGCACGCCGGCTGGAGCGGGGCGGCGCAGCGAGCGGCGCGCGGGGAAGCCGGCTGCAGGCGCGCGTGCGGGGAAGAAGGTGGGGAGGAGG
Organism: Avena atlantica; assembly: GCA_910589765.1. Taxonomy (NCBI): domain Eukaryota; kingdom Viridiplantae; phylum Streptophyta; class Magnoliopsida; order Poales; family Poaceae; genus Avena; species Avena atlantica. The sequence continues at coordinate 136,935,005 of OU342739.1, forward strand.
CGTCGGTGGGGGTGGGCCCCGCGGTGGGCCCAGGGGCTGTGCGCGTGAGTGGGGGTTGGTGGAGGGACCGGTGGTTTCCTGGGTGGGTTCGTGTGCGTGTGCGTGTATCGTGTGTGTGTTCACTGCGGGGTGGGCCCGGGGTTGGTGGGAGGTGAGAGAGGGAGAGGGTTTGGCCACGTGGCAGGTGGGGATTGGGTAGAGGGAAGGGGGCGCTGAGGTGGCGAAGTCTGATTGGGTGGAGTGATGTGGAGGGTTGGGTGTGGGTAGGATTTAGGTGGGAAAAGGATTAGAAGGGCGGCAGGTTGGACCGATTAATTTTCTAGGGCAGTCGTTCGGGTCAATCGGCTCGTTCGACTGCCCCTATTAAAATATTTTAAATTTTTATTTATTCTAATTGGGCCGTTGCAACCCGATAGCAACAAACAAATTAACTCCGGAGACCCGGGTTTTTGCGTTTGAATAAAGATGAGGCGTTTGGAAAATAAAACGGGGTTTGCGACAATAGTTTTTATGCAAACAACGCATGACGATGACGATGCAATGCACAAATTCAACGCGATTTTCTAGTAGTGGTTTTGCGGGATGCCACAAATTGCCATTGAGAAAAAGTACATGCAGAAAGTTTGGGTGGATCACCCCTATTATGTGTTGGAATTATGCCCTAGAGGCAATAATAAAGATGTTATTATTATAATTCTTGTTCATGATAAAGTTTATATTCCATGCTAGAATTGTATTAAGCGGAAACTTTAATACTTGTGTGGTTTGTGAACAACACCGTGTCCCTAGTATGCCTCTATGGACTAGCTCATTGATTAATGATGGTTAACGTTTCCTAACCATAGACATGAGTTGTCGATTAATAATGAGATCATATCATTGGGAGAATGATATAATGGACATACCCAAACTAAGCGGAGCAATTAGATCGTGTCATCATGTTCATCTTTGTGAAGCTTTTCTTATGTCAAATATTGTATTCCTTAGACCATGAGATAATACAACTCCATGGTATCAGAAGAAAGCTTTGAGGTCATCAAACATCATCCTATGAGAGGTGATCATAAAGGTGTCTCTCAGGTGATCAGAAAGTACATGTTGGGTTGTATGTATCGATATGGGATTTGTCCCTCCCAAGTCGGAGAGATATACTTCGGGCCCACTCGGTAATCGATATCAACACCGCTTGCAAGCATGTGGTTAAGGAGTTAATCACAAAGTGATATCAGATTACGGAACGAGTAAAGTACTTGCTGTGAACGAGATTGAACTAGGTATGACGGTACCGACGATCAAATCTCGGGCAAGTAAAATATCGCGAGACGAAGGGAATATATATATATGGGATTGATTGAATCCTGGCATCGTGGTTCATTCGATATGATCATCGATGAATGTGTGGGAGTAAATATGGGTTTCCAGACCACGCTATTGATTATTGATAGAAGATCATGTCTGCATATTCTCGAACCCGAAGGGTCACACACTTAACGTGTCTCGACGCTAGGATAGATTGGATAATTGGTTTATGAGTTTTTTTCGGAGTCTTGGATGGGATCCGGGACATCACGAGAGGTTCCGGAATGGTCCGGAGAATAAGATTCATATAAGGCAATGCAGTTTTTGGAGTTCGGAATTGTTTCGGGTTAATCGGTATTGTACCGGAAGCTTCTAGAACCTTCCGGAGGGGGACCAACGTGGCCCCACCTGCCGGGAGAGGGCATGGGCCTATGAGGGAGTGCCCTGGCCGCATTGGGCTAGGGGCACAAGGCCCCATAGGGCCCAGCCGGCCAAACCTAGGGGAAACCCTAAGGGAGCTTCTATAAGAGGGGGGGGGAACTTGCCCCCCACTCCTTCCTCCTTGGCCGCCGGCCCTAGGGCTTGGGGGAGGGGCAAGGGCTGGCCGCCCACCTCTCTATATAAAGAGGGCTGGGGGCGCACCCCCTCCCACACCTCCTCCTCAAGCCCTAGCCGCCCTGCTGCCCTCCTCTCTCTCTCCCTCCCGACTGCGTGTAGGCGAAGCCCTGCTGCAGAAACTCTCCACCACTTGCACCGCGCCATCGCGTTGTAGATCCAATCCGTCTCTCCACCATACTTGCTGGACCGAGGACGGAGGATACGTCGAGGTGCCGCACGTGTGCATCTCTCGGAGGCATCGCCACTTGCGGTGTTAGATCGGATCGGATCGGATCGCGAGGAGGAGAAGCGAGTACGACTACATCACCCACGTTCCGTCGAACGTTCCGCTGTGCGAATCTTAAAGGGTATGAAGATCTCATCTATCCCCCCTCATTGTTTGCATCTCCTAGATTAGATCTTGGCTTTCCCGTTCGCATCCGTAGAATTTTTTTGATTTACTATGCTGCGAAACCCATCATTATGTATATGTGGGTGAGGGATAGGTGGATCAGGGGAATACACATGAGAAACCTCATTGTATCCATCCTTACCGCTATCCTTTTTCGAGGAGGAGCTCTTGCTAGTATCATCACCAACCACTTCGTTATCTTTAGAAACAGTTTTACCCGTTTCCTTGGATTGCGGAGTGGTATCCTCAGAGTTAGATGGAGGTGATGCTGCGGATGTGGAGAGACGCATTATCAATTGACGCATCTCTTCCATCTTAGCCTCCATTGAACTCACCAAGGTTGTTTCCAACGTCTTGAGATCGTTCATGGTGACTACCTCTGGAGCATCACTACCATCTACCTTGGAACCCATACTTCTCTTAGGCGGTTAAGCCCGAAATAAGAGCCGAGGCTCTGATACCAATTGAAATGGATCGTATGGGCACCTAGAGGGGGGTGAATAGGTGCTAACCAATTTTTAATACTTTTTCAATTTTAGGCTTGACACAAAGTAAATTCTCTAGATATGCCACTACGAGAATTTCCCTATATGCAACTCTAACTACTAAGCACGTAAAGAGAGGAGCGAAGGAACCGTAGTGGAGCACGCGGAGACACAGGGATTTGTTTTACCGCAGTTCCTTCCTTGTTAAGGGAAGTAAATCTGCGTTGGAGGGGTGGGCGGTTCTAAGACCACCACGCCACAATAGGCCTCACCCTATTCTCCGATGGATCTCGCCACGAGAGGCCTGATCCACCTTCTCCACTATTGGATCCCTTCGAGGCGGGAACCGGTGCCTTTTACAACACTATCGGGGCACACACCCACAACCGAATTGGGGGCTCCCGAGATGACAACAAGCTGCCACGATGAAGATCGAGTTCTGCTCCTTCGATTCCCCAAGGGACGGGGCCTTTGGGTGGATCTAGGTGGAGCTCTCTTGGATGAAGGTTGCAGATCAGATCTCAACTTTTTCGAATGAATCAACAGGTCTGGTAGGAGGGGGAAGGCTGGCTGAAATACCCCCTCCCCAGATCTGGCCATTGCACAACTTTGGGGGCGGATTATCCGCCCCTGGGAAAACTCCGCCCCATGGGCGGATTCTTCGGGGGAAACTCTGCCCCCTCTCTAGGGCTGGCGCCTGCGAAACTTGGTGAAGATCTTGGGGGGGCGGATAATCCGGGCCCCTCCAGGGGCGGATTATCTGGCCAGACTGGAAAGTCCGGCCAACACTCCGCCCCCTCTCTAGGGCTTGCGTCTTGGCGATGAGCAAGGGGGAGCGGACTATCCGGCCCCCCTGAGGGGCGGATTATCCGGCGGGGCCGGAAAATCCGGCCAAAACTCCTCCCCCTTCTGGGGCTTGCGCCTACTTGGGAAGAGGGAGGGGCGGATTATCCGCCCCTGGTGGGGGCGGATTATCCGCCCCCCAAAGGCAGAATCCTTTTCCCTTTTTCTCAAAGAGAGCTGCAACACTTCAACACACATTAAATAATCCTTGATATTGTTATCTAACACACAAAACACTAGGGATTATAAAATGTTCTTTCAGTGGTGATGGACACCCTAATAAAGATACATGGATGCGAACAAGAGTGCTTCTCAGCAATACTTCCGGTCTAACAAAAGCTAGGTGGACCGGGGATCCAAACACGAACGATTGGAATCAACATTCGAGACAAGGGAGGCTAGGAGGCATGACTGCTACAAAGAAGAAGAAGAAGATTTTATGGACGAAGTAGCCACCGAAGCATAGCATATGGGGAGGAGTCTCGACAAGTAGTGTTTCGTCTACTATATATGTTCGCGGCGCGGCCAAGAGGTATTCAAGATTTGCTAGTCAAGTGCGAACTCTCATGCGACCGCCGCGCGGCTCAATCTTCGCAGTGCTCGGGCATGAGGTTATGCCCGCCTCACCTAATTTCAGCGCACACATCGTCTCCCCCTTGCGCCCTTTCCATGGTGGTATCCTCACACCGAGCGTCGTCGTCGTCACCGGTCAGCTCCATTCTGTACTCGACAAGTCCTCTACAACCATTAATTGATAATTCAGAGCTCTGGAAGATGGTTGATTTGCACTTGCCAGCAGCACACATGGTAGTGTCTAGAGGCATTTTTTCTAACTAGACGCTCGAATGCCTCATGAACATGAGAGGCTCTAAGTGAAATTGTTGGAAGTGCTAACTCTACACCGACATGTCTGTCCTCCCTTTGTTCAGGTTCTAAAGGGGAGCTCAGGGCAGGGTCGGAGCTCTTGGCTCTTGATGCAAGCAGAGACCTGCAGCGCTCCCGTATAGCGAGAAGCCGACACTCGTGCCGATCAAGGAGGCCATCAAGATGGAGGATGCTCCAATTGGTGGCCGGGGGCTCCATTGCTTCCGTCTGCGACGCAGTACTTCACTCAGGGATTTGAAAATTCGCTGATTCCCTCTGGAAGATAGCAGTATTTGGGATTTTGGATATTTCTGTATAGATTTTCTTTTTCTTTTTCTGTGTGTTATACTGATTGAGAGACAAGTGGTCATTGCTGAAGCATGACAACCTTCTGATATGTTCCAGATATTTTTTTTGTGCATGGGTGTGCTCTTCTTTATGTGTACAAAAATGTCGTGGAACTCATGGAGTAACAACTCTTACATGCATTTAAATCAAATTCGCACGAATCTGATTGCAACATTATCCAGATCAGATTGAACAAAATATTAGAAACATTTCCCAGATCGAACAACAGATTGAACTAACCAAAATATTCAAGATTGAACCTAAAAATTGCAATATATCGCAGTCTGACCAAAATATTGCCAGTACAGTGCACAAGAGTAATAAGGAAGATGGCAGTACAAATGTAGTGCTACTGAAGGTAAACAACACCCAGCTACACATCATCTTCATGTGGTGCATTTTGAGTTACATGCATTTCTTCTCCTTCTCCATTATGCTCTGGTTCATTCAGGTCATGCACATTAGCATTCAGATCTGGAATACTAGATCTTTGCTGCTCATCATCTCCAAACAGCCAGTACCCAACAGTACCAATGCTTGCGTTGTTAGTTGCTGATGTTCTTGCTCTTCCCTCTAGAACATGTGCAATAGTTCCCCAGGTATAATTGTTAGTGCCTCTTTTCTTGCCCTTCCTAGCTTCCACCTATCTGGACACATGTTGTATTCCATCTGCACCTTGTTAGCAAAAGTTTGTAGACCCATCTTCATGTTATCCCTGAATTCATCAAGTAACCTCTGTGTTGGCATTGTGCCTTCTTATTTCATTTCGAGCACGACACTTGGAAGCACTATCATCTCTCTGAACTACCAAGCACTGGTTGGTTCACAAACAACACTTAAATTCAGAGTAGGCTTAAATTCAGAGTTGCCTACCGCCAACTTCATTTGCTGCTGTACATGCTACTGATTTCCTATAACATAAGTTTAAATATGTGCTTCAACTCAGATTCAGTTAACACTGAAATTCAGAGTTGCATATTTCCCAGAACTCAGATTGCAAGAACATAAGACTTGCATATTATCCCAAACAGTACACTAATATTCAGTTAACAATGAAATTCAGAGCTTCACACTCCGAAAAACAAAAAAGGCATAGTTTTTATGGTTGCATCAATTATTCACATCAATGTAGTTGTACAATGTTCATTTCTTCAAGAGATCAAAATTTTCTTAACATTGCAACACAACCAGTACATGTCTGTGTGACAACATGCACACATGTGAACTTCCGATGAAATTAAGTCTGCAGTGTAGCTCAACATGCACCCATCTGGTGCATCAATTCTCTATAGTCAAACATGTAAGAGGAATAAAAGTTTAGGGAAAACCCAACATACTTCTAATGGTATACAATGATACACCAAATATAAAGGTTAATTTCAAACCTAAAAACATTTGATATGTTCTACTTCTGTTGCAATGCATGGGCAGTTTGCTAGTTTATTTTAATACGCGGTTCACTTCTCCAAAACACATCAGCCAACATACCCGACACAGTGATGTTAAGTTCTATACAAGCAAAGGTGGCGCCTTTTTAAATATGACCATTAAAAAAACATCTTTCACACCCTAAACTAATAGTAAGAAAGAACAAATTGGGTCCTTGATGTTTATGCACACAAAGTGAAATCTTTAAGGTTCTTAGAATAGTACTGCTGTTTTTAATAAGTGTGCTTTTAAATATTATGTGGTTATCTTTCTACATACATTAAGTGTATTATATTTAGATTTGCAACTATTAAAGAAAATTAGAAGGATCCTGGCAAGGCACGAGCATTCAGCTAGTTTGTAGTAATACCTGGAGTTGGAAGAAATGTACAAGGAAGAAATGCAGATCTCTTAACTGAAATGTTTTGCATCCTCCAGTGATTAGTTCAGTCTGTTCTCCGAATACAAACTAAATTTAGCAACTATTGTGCTTCTGCCAGTCACGGCCATCCGGTATGTCGTGGGGATGGTCACGGCAGATGCTGCAATCGGCAGCGAGTAGTAGAACGAGGGGCAAGGGCGGCCAGCCATCTGCGGTGCGAGATGAGGGCAAAGACACAGGGTTTTACCCAAGTTCGGCCCCCCGGAGGGTAAAGACCTACTCCTGCTAGATTGTATTATGGAGGTGTTACAATGGGCGAGCTCGGCGGCTAGGCGGCGAGTCGCTTGGGTGTATGAGGGAACGTGTCTCTACTCACTCTATAGGGAGGTTTATATAGGCTCACCTCCCCTAGGGTTTACATATCTCAACCGATTCGGTTATAGATTCAGTAGTCGTTTAACCTAGTCCGACTGGGCCTATCTACTCGCCCGGGCCTCCAGCTTCCAGTCGCTCGGTACCTTGCTGGGCTTCAATCCACTCGCCGTTCTGCAGGCCCACTCGCCAGCTTACGGGCCGGACGGAAACGTCCTGCTGGGTATACCCCAGTAGTCATATCCCCATCAGTAGTCCCCGAGGCCGTCGTCGATTAGGCGTAAGTGGCTGCTGGCAGTCGGAGTATACGGCTTCAGAGTAGGCATCCAGTCGAATCTTCGGCGGGCTCCTGTATAAAGGAGGAAATCCGACGAACCAAGTCGCGGCTTCGGCGAGTCGAGTCGGCGAGACGCGGTCATAGTGATTGACTTGGCGAGCCGAGTGGCTGGAGTTGGACCGTCAGGCGCGGTCAAACTAGCCGTTGGGGTAATCCAACGGTAACTTTTGGCGTAATCATCGCGCGGTAACGGCCTCCTGAATTGGCGGGTAACTCCCGCTATATAAGAGGAATGGCAGGCAATCGTAGAGTCAACTGCTCACCACTTCTTCCGAGTGCGTGCATTTTCCTTCCTTCGCTCCGCGATCCAGTCGACCCGAAATCCTCCGATCTCCAACCAACCTCTCGGCCATGGCCCTTTCCACCGAACCATGGGGTAGATCCAAGTGTACGAGGGCGCAGCTGGCCTCTTTCGAGGAGGCCGGGATCCTGCGAGCCGGCTGTTGGCGTATCCCCGCAGCCGGAGAAACGACCCCAAACCCGCGAGAGAGGGAATTCGTCTGTTTCACCAGTCATCTCGAGCGAGGGCTAGGGTTTCCCACGTCCTTGTTCTTCCGGCGCTTTTGCGCCTACTACGGGATCCAGCCTTCAGATCTGGGTCCCCACAGCATCAAGCAGCTCGCCATCTTCGTGGCATTCTGCGAATGCTACTTGGGCTGCCGGCCCTACTTTCCCTTGTGGCAAGATCTGTTCCACGGACGGATCAGCCGTGAGGAGGCAGGCGGCCCAATGCTAGCCGCGGGCGGCTTGACGTTCCAGCTCAAGTCCAAAGCCTCTTTCTTTGATCTGATGCTACCCGCCAAGGCAGCGAGCGACTGGAAAAAGTCGTGGTTCTACGTGACCGAGGCGACCCCGGAGGGCGAGGCGGCGATCCCGCGGTACTCCGCTAGTCGTTCCGAGCCGCGCCATCTCCAAGTCGGCAAGCTCCCCGACGACCAGCGGATGGTCGTTGACGAGATGCTCCAGACCATCCGTGGTCTGAAGAAGAAGAAGAAGGGCCTCCAAACGATAAATTTTTACAATTGCTGGCTTGGGCGGCGGCTCGTTCCACTCGCCCAACGCGACCACTATATGTACCAATTCACGGGCCGGGGGGACTCGACGAAGGCCTGCCTCGACGAGTGGAAGCTGGAAGATTATCTCCCAGCGCTGAATAAGATTACCCAGGCGGTGTACCTGGATGCGCAGGCTGGGATCGCCCCCTACATCGTGAAGCGTCCGGCTCCAATGGTAATTTCTTTACCTTGTTCGCAGTCGCAGTGTATGCAGTCGCGGTAATTCTGATTCTGTTTTGTATTCATCGCAGCTATTCCAAGTGGTGGAAGGGTGGCTCCCACCTTCGGATGATGAGAGCCCGGGTCCATCCGCCCAGGACATAGGCGAATCGCCACCCGCGAGGGCCAACGAGGACGACGAGGACGAGTCCGAAGAGGACGTCGCCCCGCTGGTCCGAAAGACCCGCGGGCAACGTCAGCGCGAGATCGAGGCGAGCAGAAGCCTCGAGCGTCATGATGACGACGACGAGCTCCCAGAGACCACCTCGCACCGTCAAGCCACTCCGTCGAAGAAGAAGAAGAAGAAGAAGAAGAAGAAGAAGGAGGAGAGGGAGGCGAGGACCCCTCGAAGAAGAAAACGAAGCCGTCGAGGACGGCCTCACCGCCGCACTCGGCGAGCAGCTCCGATGCTCCCAGCCCAGCTAGTGACGGCGCGCCACCAGCGACAACCGCGCTGGACATGGCGACCGTGGAAGTGCCACTGGCCTCAATGCCTCCACCATTCGCCCCAGTCTCTGGGCTGGGGGAGGCTCCGGCTGCGGCGGCTTCGCCCCGCAAGGAGGCTCCGGCTGCAGCGGCTCCAACTCGCGAGGAAGCTCCAGCCGAGGATGTCCCAGAGGCACCAGCTGCGGCCTCAACGACGAAGAAGCCGTCCGTGTCTTGGGCACGCGACGTCCTGGAACTGGGGCTCAGTCGCCGACTGGGCCCTGAACTGGAAAGACCGGCCGGCCTTCGTACGGGGCTACGTTTCATCCCAGTCGCCAAGTGAGTGCGCTCACCCCTCCTTATTTTCCATAACTATTTCAATTGTCTTTGTTGATTCGATTAATGCGCAGGACCGGAGTGAAAATGATGGGCCATCCAACCGTGGCCAAGGTGCCCTCCGCCGCTAGCGAGGAAGATCCTTCCCGCAAGAGGAAGGCGGACGAGGTCGTCGCCTCAGCGGATGGCAGTAAGAAGGCCAAGGGCGACGACATCGTCACTATCTCTGACGACACGGCGGCCGCGCCGGCCGGGCCCACGGTGGAGGCAGCCGCGTCTACGAAGGAGGGCGCTTCCTTGCCTGGAACGGCGGAGGCGACCTCCCTTGTAGCGGGTGCCTCTATCTCTACCTTCCCCCGCTTCGTGACCAAGGCGGCCACGGCGAGTGGGGCTGCACCCTCGAGCCACGCTCCTGGGACCGCCGATGCTGAAGTCGACCAGCGTCGTGGGCACACGCCAGCGTTACTCGCGTCCGTGGATGCGATACAACTCCATGGCATGCTTGGCGCAGCCATCCAGGTACATCCAGTCCCCGAGGATCAGGTCGGTGCTTTGCAGCGGCTTGATTCTTATAATTTCTCGTCTTTTATTTTCGTATCCAGTCCCCGAGTGCGCACTCGCTGAATTTCAGCGGGTGGGAACTTAGGAATTTCTTGATCGCCAGTCCTCGAGTGCGCACTCGCTGAATTTCAGCGGGTGGGCACTTAGGAATTTCTTGATCGCCAGTCCCCGAGTGCGCACTCGCTGAATTTCAGCGGGTGGGCACTTAGGAACTTCTTGATCGCCAGTCCCCGAGTGCGCACTTGCTGAATTTCAGTGGGTGGGCACTTAGGAATTTCTTGATCGCCAGTCCCCGAGTGCGCACTCGCTGAATTTCAGCGGGTGGGCACTTAGGAATTTCTTTTTAACTAACTTTTTCGGTGATGTGCAGGGTCTGCAGCTTGAGTCGGCGGACCGATTGGCCGCGAAACAGCGCGCGGAGAAGGAGCTAGCCATCGTCCAGGAGGCGAACAAAGGGCTTCGGGCTGTTGCTGCGAGGGCGGAGGAAGATCGCCAGGGGCTTGTCCCCGCTGGTGAGTTGGTGGCGACACGATCTGCTCTGGGTGCCGCTGAACAGCGGATCGCCGACCTCGAGCGTGAACTGCGGGAGGCGAGAGAAGAAGCGAGCTTGGCGGACGGGCGAGCTAAGGCCGCCATTGCGGCCGTTGAGGAGGATCGCAAGGTATCGTAAGTCCTTATTGCTGGGCTTCAGGACGACCACACGTCGCTTCAGTGCTTCATCACGGGACTCGCCCGCCCGTTGCTTGGTGAGTGCATCCTCCCTTTCTTATAGTTGTGGTTTTTGTGGTGTCCGTCATACTCATCATTGTCTTCTTCTTCGCAGGCCGTATCATTGATAGCGAAGAAGAGGCGAGCTCGCTCGACGCGAGGCAGTGCGTAAGCATGCTCGTCGACTCGGCGACGCTGTCGGCGACCTGCATCCGCGCCTACCTCCAAGAAATATCGCCCACGGAGGTGATTCCCAGCGACCTCGTTGAGGTGTGGAAGTACTTGGAGAAGGCACCCGCGGTCATTGAATTCATGACGCGATCGGCGTTTCGGCGTGGAGCATCGACGGCCCTGAGCCTTGGACTCGCCCACTTCCCCAAAGATTTCGACATCGACGATGTGACGAGTGGATACCCATCGTCAACTGGCGCGGTGGAGCTGTCCGAGGTCCTCAAGTTGCAAGAGCGTGCCGCCACGTACTCGGAACGTGTCTGGGCAATGGGCGACCTCCTTCCGTACCAGGAGACGGTCGTCGCGCCGAACGACCCCGAGCCACCGCGCCGTGACTTCAAAGTTGAGCAACCTTTTCGCGCGGCGATGGCGGGTGAACTGACGACGTATCCGTCAAACCCGTACACGACGTTCATCTGCAATCGCCGGGATGTTGGCGAGTCGTCATCAAAGCCTGCAGAGTAGGGTAGTTTGCCTTGAAGCGTTAGCAGCAGTTCTGCCGCGCGGGCATATTTTGTAACGTAAAACAATGCAATATGCGATTGAATGAGACGTCGTGTCTATTTTGGTATTTGTTTGTGTGCTTTTGATTGGTGTTGAACGAGTCCCCGAGCGCGTCCGCCCTTTTGTGGGGTTTTATCTCGTGTATGATGTATGTGTTGTTGTTATGTGTTTTGATGTTTTAATCGACTCGCCCGAGCTCGAAGAGCCAGTCGCTAGGCGACTCCCTTGAGTGCTCTATACTTTACCGTTTTCCCGTGCGCGAACGAGGTCGGGTGGCCGAGTCCCCGAGCGTGGTACTTGGTAGTTCTAGGCGCGACTCGAGGGTGGTTGAGGACTTAGCGCGTTGGTGTGAGCGCGTCACTCCTGCCTGGCCCGTGGGGTCAGTCGCGTGGCGAGTCCTGGGCATGCTCTCTTACTTGGCGTTTTCCCTGACCGCTCGCGACGAACTGGTCTTCAGTCCCCGAACTTGGTACTTAGCCGTTCGAGTCGCTATGCCGAGGATGCGGAGGACCAAGGTCGCTGTGAGAAGCGAGGGTAGTTGTCTTGGCTCGTAGAACCAGTCGAGCTAGGCGACTCCAGTGGGGCTCCGGGTTGGCGTTATTCGTGGACGATGCAAGACCTGAAGTGATTCAGTGCTCTTACACCGCACTACTTAGCCGTGCCGATCGCTGCACCAAAGGTTGACTTTTGCAATTAGCATAACGCTGTTTTTACGAGTGCGAGTGGCACAAGTCATGGAGAGTAGGCGCAATTTGCGGTAACCGTTTCTTTTATTTCATAGAGACTGGAGAGTACATGTCTGGGGTTCTAGGAGTAGAACTTCCGGAGGAGGTTTACATTCCATGGTCGCTTGACGTCGAGTTCGCCGTCTCCGCGGACATCGATGAGGTAGTAGGCGTCGTTGCCGAGTACACACCCGATAGCGAATGGGCCTTCCCACGGAGGGGAAAGCTTGTGCATGCCCTTCTTGTCCTGGATGAGGCGTAACACCAGGTCGCCTTCCTGGAAGGTGCGAGCTTTCACCCGCCGGCTGTGGTAGCGGCGGAGTCCTTGCTGGTAGATGGCGGTGCGTGACCGAGCGAGGTCGCGTGCTTCGTCGAGCTGGTCTACCCCGTCTTGGCGAGCCAGCTCGTTTGCGGCCTCCGTATAGTGGACGACCCGCGGCGAGTCGTGTTCGAGGTCGGTGGGAATGACTGCTTCGGCACCGTAGACCATGAAGAAGGGAGTGAATCCCGTCGATCTGTTGACTGAGGTGCGGATCCCCCAGATGACAGAGGGCAACTCCTCGACCCAGCACCCGGCGGTGCGCTCGAGTGGTACTTGGAGTCGCGGCTTTAGGCCGTTGAGGATGCTTTGGTTGGCCCGTTCCGCCTGGCCGTTGGATTCCGGGTGGGCGACTGACGCGAGGTCGAGCCGGATGTGGTGCTCTTCGCATAATTCGGCCATGGCTCCCTTGGCGAAGTTGGTGCCGTTGTCCGTGATGATGCTGTTTGGGAACCTGTAGCGATATATGAGTTCGCGTAGGAATTTAGTGGCGGTCTTCCCGTCGCATTTCCGGACTGGCTTGGCCTCCACCCACTTCGTGAATTTGTCGACGGCGACTAGTAGGTGGGTGTAGCCGGAAGGGGCCTTCTTGAAGGGGCCTACCATGTCCATGCCCCACACAGCGAATGGCCAGGTGATGGGGATTGTTTTGAGCGCCGAGCTCGGTACGTGCGTCTGATTGGCGTACTTCTGGCACCCGACACATCGCTGGACGATGTCGACAGCGTCGGCGTGTTCGGTGGGCCAGTAGAAGCCGTGTCGCATAGCCTTGGCGACCAGGGAGCGAGCGGCGGCGTGGTGGCCGCAGTCACCTGAGTGAATGTCGTGGAGGATTTTGCGTCCTTCAGCTGGTTGGACGCAGCGTTGGAACACGCCGGTGACGCTGCGCTTGTGGAGCTTGCCGTCGATGATGGTGTAGGACTTGCATCGACGAGCGATCATTCGAGCGTCTATCTCGTCTGCTGGCAGGGTGCCGGCTTCCAGGTAGGCGATGTAGGGCTTGGTCCAGTCGTCTATCTCGTTGACGAGTGCGACCAAGGCTGCCTCTGGTTGGAGTGGAACTCCGATGTCGATCTCCCTCGGGGGAGAGACTGATGGCTTGGAGATAGTGTCGAGGAAGACGCCGGCGGGTGGTGCGAGTCGAGCCGACCCGATGCGAGAGAGGGCGTCGGCCTCCTCGTTTTTCCGCCTGTCGATCCACTCGACAGAGTAGCCGGTGAAGTGGCCGCCCAGCTTGTCCACCGCTTGGCGGTACGCCGCCATGGTAGGGGAGACGGCGTCGCAGGTTCCGGCGACTTGCCCCGTGACAAGGTCGGAATCTCCGTAGCAGCGGAGGCGATTGACGTTCATCTCCTTGGCGGCTCGCATGCCGTGGAGTAGGGCCTCGTATTCAGCCATGTTGTTGGTGCAGGGCGTGAAGTCGAGGCAGAGGATGTAGCGGAGCTTGTCGCCCTTTGGTGAAGTCAACACTATCCCTGCGCCTGCACCGTCCGCGTTCTTGGAGCCGTCGAAGTGCAGGCTCCAGTAGTGGAGGTACGGCAGCTTCTCTGGCTGCTCGGCTTCCTCCCAGTCGGCGATGAAGTCTGCCAGTGCCTGCGACTTGATTGCCTTTCGTGGCTCGTATTTGATGTTATGGACGCCGATCTCGACGACCCACTTGGCGACCCGCCCGGTCGCCTCGCGATTGCGGATGATGTCTTGCAGTGGTGCTGAGGAGATGACCGTGATCGGGTGCTCCTGGAAGTAGTGCGGCAGGCGCCGCTGAGCCCTGAAGACCGCGTATACTAGCTTTTGGTACTGTGGGTACCGCTGGCGCGACTCGGTGAGGACCTCGCTGATGTAGTACACCGGCCGCTGAACCGGGCGCTCCTTTCCTTCCTCTGGTCGTTCGACGACCAGCATGGGTTCTTTGTCGGCGGGGGCGGCGAGTAGTGGTGCGGCGAGTAGCACCTTTTTGAGGTCGCGGAGCGCGTCGTCCGCCTTCTTGTCCCACTGGAAGGTGGGGTTCTTGCGCATCAGGCGGTATAGGGGCATCGCCTTTTCCCCCAGGCGGGGAATGAAGCGACTGAGAGCCGCTACTCGCCCGGCCAGTTTCTGGACGTCGCGCAGGCGCTCGGGTTTGCCGAGCCGGGTGATCGTATCGATCTTTGTTGGGTTCGCCTCGATCCCTCGTTTGGAGACGACGTACCCCAGTAGTTGTCCGGCGGGTACACCGAAGGTGCACTTGCCTGGGTTGAGCTTTATCTTGTATCTTCGCAGGTTGGCGAAGGTTTCCGCCAGGTCGGCGAGTAGGTCGCCTTGGCGAGCGGACTTCACGACCACGTCGTCGATGTAGACGTGGATGTTGCGGCCAATTTGGCTCGCGAGGCATTCTTGCATGCACCGCTGGTAGGTCGCCCCGGCGTTCTTGAGGCCGAAGGTCATGGCGGTGTAGCAGAAGGCTCCGAATGGCGTGATGAACGCCGTCTTCTCCTCGTCTTCGACAGCCATTTTGATCTGGTTATACCCAGAGTAGGCGTCGAGGAAACATAGCGACTCCGAGCCCGCGGTTGAATCAATTATCTGGTCGATCCGCGGGAGGACGAACTGCTCCTTTGGACAGGCGTTGTTCAGGTTTGTGTAGTCGATACACATTCTCCAGGTCCCGTTTTTCTTCTCGACCAGGACTGGGTTTGCCAGCCACTTGGAGTACTTGATTGGCCGGATGAAGCCGGCAGCGAGTAGACGCTGCACTTCCTCGGCGATTGCTCGACGGCGCTCTTCATTGAAGGGCCGTAGCGACTGCTTGACAGGTCTCACTTTAGGGTCGGCGTTCAGCTTGTGCTCAGCGAGCTCCCTAGGGACACCGGGCATGTCGGAGGTTTTCCATGCGAAGATGTCCCTGTTCTCACGGAGGAACTCTATGAGCGCGCCTTCCTATGCTGGGCTCATGCCTGTCCCGATCGTCACCGTCTGGCTGGAGTCGCCTGGGACCAGCTCGACGGTGCGAGTGTGCGTCGTGGCCTCAAAGGTTGAGGTGTTTGCGCCCTCTGAGTTGGGCTTCTTGAGTATTGTGGGGTCGTCATTGTTGACCCCGCTTGCGTACTTGGCGAGCTCATCGGCGTGATTATTCTCCGCCGCGATGACAGCGTCGGCGAGCTCGGCTCCTTTGGCCTCGCACTCGGCGGCCATGTCGGGGTCGCCGTTGATGGTGATGACACCGCACGGCCCGGGGAGCTTCATCGCGTTGTACGCATAGTGGGGCGCTGCCATGAATTTAGCGAACGCCTGGCGCCCCAGGACGCAGTGGTAGGGGCTGTCAAAGGGCACCAGCTCGAAGACGATCCGCTCGGTGCAGAAGTTTGCCGATGTGCCGAAGGTGACTGGCAGCGTGACCTTGCCGATCGGGTACGCCTTCCGACCGGGGACGATGCCGTGGAACGTGGTGTGGGTCGTCTCGATCATCGACTGCGGGAGCCGCAGCCGCCTGAAGGTGTCGAGGTAGAGGATGTTGATGGAGCTACCGCCGTCCATCAGTGTCTTGGGGAGCCAGTAGTCGCCAACCTTGGGCTTGACCACCAAGGCGACTCGTCCTGGGTACTCGATGCGCGGCGAGTGGTCTTGGCGGCTCCAGGTGATGGGCTGCTCCGACCAGTTCAGGAACTGGGGGACGTCTATTTGGGCCACCGCGTTGACGGCGACGGCGCGGGCGATGACCTTCTTCTCGCGCTTCGTGTTGAAGCCTGTGAAGGTGTGGAGCGAGCCGGATACTTTGCCGAATTTTCCGCCATTTGGCGGGTCGTTGTCGGGGTCCTCCCGCGCTTGCCGTGCCTTCTCGATTTCCCTGAGGGTGTGGCAGTCGGCGGTGGTGTGCGTTGCGGGCTTCCCTTCCCTGCTATGGAACGCACATGGTTGGTTAAGGAGGGCCGCGGGGTCGAACCTTGGCTTGTTCTTGTAGTTGCCGCCGTCGCGGCGTTGCCCTCCGTCGCGGCGAAAGCTCTTGGGCTCGCGCTGCGCATGCCCGGCGTTGGCGACGAAGTCGACTCGCCCGTCACTGCGGCGCTTGCCAGTGAGGCGAGTGCCGCTGTAGCGTAGGTCGGTTCGGCGTCCGCCGTCGTTGCCGCCTGCGCGGCGTTGACCTCCTGACTCGTCGTTAGTTTCCTGGTTTGGGTCTTCCTCGGCGTACCGTTTGGCGATCTCGAGGAGGTCGGGGATGTTGTCGAGTGTGTGGGAGTGTCGCTTGAGCTTGGCGACTAGGGGCTCGTAGCGGCACGAGGTCTTGAAGCAATGGATCGCGGTGTTCGGGTGGATGCCGACCGTGTTGTACCAAAGCTCTTGCCAGTTGCGGGTCGACTCGCGGGGTCCCTGGACGCACCGTTCCAGGTCCTCAATAGTGGTGGCGCGGGTGTAGGAGCACTCGAAGTGCCTGACGAAGGCGTCGCGCATTTCCTCCCAGGATTCGATACTGTCCTGGGGGAGAGTGTTGATCCACTGCCTGCACGTCCCCTCCATGATCAGGGGGAGGTAACGGGCGGCGAGCAGGTCAGTGTGACCCGCGATCCCCATCGCCATGAGGTATGTGTCGAGCCAGACGGCGGGGTCGTACGAGGAGTCGTACTTTTCTATCTCTTTTGGCGCCTTGAAGTTTGGAGGGTACTTCTCGCCTCGGATCATCGGTCCGAAGCACTTGGGTCCGAGTCGACTAAGCGACCCCATAGGCTCGCCGTCGCGGCGATTAGTTAGGGTGTGCCGCAAGTCGTCGGGCTGGCGTGCGCGCCAGCTTTGGTTGTTGATGATGTGGGTGCGGGCGTCGATGGGTTGCCCGTTGGCGGCGACAAGGTGGGTTGCCGGCCTGGGGTCGTTGGTGGAGAGTGCCGCGTTCGCGGGTCGGTGTTGGAGCTGCAGCGGCTCTGGTGGCAGGAAGTTGAGGGTGTTTGCCGCCGCTGGGCGGCCGCTGGAGGCCGCTCTGCTTCCCGAGGAACGCGAGTATACTCGACCTGCCGAGTCGGCGCCCGCTTTTTGCTGCTCGACGGCCTTTGCGAGCAGGGCCCTAACGTATTGGATCTGTAGGGCGCCGTCGCCCGTGGCTGTGATGCTGTCGGCTGCTGCTCGTCCTGCCACGAGGTTGTCCATTGGGGTGGAGAACAGTGGGAGGCCGTTTGCGTCTCGCTCCCGTGAGGAGACTACTATCCGCGGCTGGTCCCTGGGAGGGGTGCGGTTTGGTGGTGGTGGGGCGCCCCTCGCCGTTGATCCTGGCGGGGGCCGGGCGCTTCCTCCTGGTGGCGCGTTCTCGCAGATCGCGCGTTCGGCCACGCGGGCCGGGTCGTTTTCGTCGTCGAAGTTCAGGGCACGCCCTTGAACGGTGGGGTTCAGGCGTGACCTGATCCGCTGCTGGTGGTAGCGTGATAGCTCCTGCGCCGTCACCTGCTCGAGGCAAAAAAATTCGCGCTCGGCTTGCTCCTTGCAAACCGCCTCCGCCAGTTTCAGGCGGAGTTCCTCGACCTCCGTTGCCGTGGCATTAGGAGGGATTGGGGTGGAGAAAGGATCCTCCGGCGGATCGGCGCCGGTGGCCATGTAGGTCGCGGCGTGGCGACCGGTTCCGTCGCGGAGGTCGGCGGAGTTCTCCGACCCGGAGTCGAATTCGAAGATCCCGAGGATGGAGGGGTCCTCGAAGTCTCCCGCGTTGGAGACCCGGGCGATGGAGCCCGCGGACGAGGCCGCGGTGATGGATCCGGCGAGTGACGCCGGGGTCGCCGAGTCGGCGTCGTTGGTGAGGGCCGCATCCTCTGCGGCCGCTGAATTCCCGGCCACGTTGCTGTGGGCCGAGTTGTACTCGGAGGCGAGGCGATGGATCGTGCGGATCTGGCTCTCGGAGAGCCGATCGCGTGGCGGCGACTCGCGGATGCGAGCCGAGTCCTCCGAGACGATGACGTCGGTGAGGCCGACGAAGAGGCTGATCGTGCCGATAGGCAGGATCACGCTGTGCGTGACGGGTCGCGCCGCCGGGACGTAGCTGCTCGGCAAGATCTGGAGCATCTCGCCGATCGCTATCATGCGGCCGGTGGTGACCGTCTCGTTGATGGGCAGATTGGATCTCGCCGCAGAACACCGGCCAGACTGGTCAGGCCCCACGGTGGGGGCCACTGTCGTGGGGATGGTCACGGCAGATGCTGCAATCGGCAGCGAGTAGTAGAACGAGGGGCAAGGGCGGCCAGCCATCTGCGGTGCGAGATGAGGGCAAAGACACAGGGTTTTACCCAGGTTCGGCCCCCGGGAGGGTAAAGACCTACTCCTGCTAGATTGTATTATGGAGGTGTTACAATGGGCGAGCTCGGCGGCTAGGCGGCGAGTCGCTTGGGTGTAGAGGGAACGTGTCTCTACTCACCCTATAGGGAGGTTTATATAGGCTCACCTCCCCTAGGGTTTACATATCTCAACCGATTCGGTTACAGCTTCAGTAGTCGTTTAACCTAGTCCGACTGGGCCTATCTACTCGCCCGGGCCTCCAGCTTCCAGTCGCTCGGTACCTTGCTGGGCTTCAATCCACTCGCCGTTCTGCAGGCCCACTCGCCAGCTTACGGGCCGGACGGAAACGTCCTGCTGGGTATACCCCAGTAGTCATATCCCCATCACGGTAAGTTCAGAACTGCAGGAAAGAAGGCACAGACGCCGTATACCTGTCACCATAGAAACTAAGTGCCACCATGGGCAGGAAGGCATGAGGCGGCAGGCTAAAGAGGAAATTTGAAATTAACAGCAGGAATTCTGGTCGAATTTGGAGGGAAGACTTGAAATTTGCTAGAAAATTATAAAATGGTAAAGAAGAAATGAGTAAATGGTAGTTTCATACGATTCTATGAAAGTTCTAGAGCCAACCCCATTTCCTTGCGCTTTTAAGTCGTAGGATACAATTCTATGAAAGTTCTGGAGCCAGAATGCACACTAGTTTCATACGACCTGGTCTGCCGCTTGGGTTATGTCGGATAACGAGTAATAGTGTTACAGATTACATATAGACTCGACTACGGACTGTCATTACTCATTAGACTACGCATATAAACCAACAGGTAGTGGTAAATTCATCGAACAATTTGACATTGCATTGTTATCAACAGTGAACCTTTGTAATTTAATAATTTTGGTGCATAATACCTGTAACTTTTGATCAAATTTCGGTGAAAAGAGAACATCAGTCAGAGAACAACCCCACAAGCTGTTTTTTTAGAGAAATGCATTTACCTTTGTGAAGAAATGCACAGAAGTTATGCTATCGCTTCATCTCCAAATCACTTGTTTATAATGGGTGAAAAAATATCAAAATGGAAAAGCACTGCCCCATCTGACAAGTTGGCACAGCTGGGTGCTCAAAACATGTTTATACATTTATTGATCTATATAATAAACAAATATTACATGAGAATATGCAAATAGGAAAAACTGGTGAAAATTAGTTTATACAGGAGAATCAGGACCTCAGAGGTTTATATGCGTAATAATCATCATCAGATATATAGACTTCTGTAAAATATGGGCCGATTCATCTTCGAATTCATAAGTCGTATTATTGCACATGAAACACTCAGAATGGATCAAATCCTGGGGATTTCCAAAAATAATGTCCCAACTCTAATTAGCAACATTGGTTTATTCCTCAATGTTTTGGTTGTGTGTGACATCCTTAAAAAAATTACGGCATTATCAAATAAAATAACTCCCCACCTGCTCCGAGAACAGTGTGAATCTCATCAATAAAGAGAATGACCCGTCCATCAGAATCTGTGACCTATTTCAGTACAACTTTCAGCCTATCTCAAATTCTCCTCGATATTTGGCACCAGCAATCAAAGCACCCATGTCTAGTGTAATTAGCTGCTCAAAACAAAAGTAAACGTCAGTCAGAAGATCCTCCTGATATAACCCTGGACAATATACCACAGTTGCATGGAACATCCCCTTGCACTATCCTCTGATCAAGCCTAAGCAAGAATTTAAAATCCAGTAAGAGAAATTACTTCCATACTCATAAGTGACGAAATGTTGTGAAAAAAATTACTGTTTTCCTACCTTTCAGCTATAGCCGTTTTTCCCACACCAGGTTCACCAATCAGAACTGAGTTACTCTTTGTTCTTCGAGATAAAATTTGAATGCACCTACGATTTCATCATCTCTTCCAATAACCGGGTCATGCTTCCCGTGACGTGCCATAGCTGTTGGGTCCTTTCCATATTTTTCCAAAGCTTCATAGTACTTGCCCTTTAGATCGCTTCATTACCAGTTATTTTTCAGGAAAAAAATATGCACACATCTGTACATATTCAAGAAACAAAGGAAGCATCAAGGTTCACTCCTACTGAAGGGCATCTTTAATACAGTCCTGCAGCATGTTCTCGGCTAAAAAAAGAGGCCCCTTTTTTGCACTATCCACGGGAGATGTTATCCATGCATACAACTTTCTTTCAGAGATCACTTAGCCAATGGATTTTATGTTTTCAAGCAAATAAGAGCATGATGAACTAAAGAGTGACAGTTTACAGGGAAAACTCTATTTTGCTTCATGGAATTTGATCAGAGTATGCAACGGTATGAGCATCTCAATCATGTCAACTAGTATACAAAGTAGCACATGTTTTTTGAATCTCAACCAGAAAGCAGCAATTGCACGAGGGAACTTGTGAATGAAGCAAATTCTAGTAGCTCAGTTTGGTGTACCTTTGACTGCAAATTGAGCTCAGGCACGGGCGTTGTATACTTGTCAACCTAGAAACTAAGTGTCACCGTGGGCAAGGAAGGCAGGAGGCGGCAGGCTAAAGAGGAAATTTGAAATTAACAGCGGGAATTCTGGCCGAATTTGGAGGGAAGGCTTGAAATTTGCTACTAGAAAATTATAAATGGTAAAGAAGAAATAAGTAAATGGTAGACTCGAATTTGGGGGAAATTTCATTAATTTTGACATTAAAACAAGCTACCGTCTCATCAAAAACCTTACACTCCGGTGTGGAGTTCCCCCCTTAGGCTTCGTTCGGTTGTTGGGGATTAGTTCCTCTGGTGGAACCGATCCCGGGAGGAATCGGGTGATCACCCAAATCCCTGGATGGATTAGTTCCACTGGTCGTACTAATCCCTGCTACTAGATTTTGTTCGGTTAACCCTGACGTAGACTACATGGACAAATAGAAACTTGTTCTTCCAGAATCCATAGTTCTACATGGAATCAGGTCCATGAACGGTACCTAGAGCTCATGTCAACAACGAGAGGGGACTGAAGGGGAGGAGCACAGGCTTGTCGTCTAGAGGCCGCTGCCGGGGAAGCGCAGGGAGATGTCGGAGATCTAGAGTTGAGCCGCCGTCTTCGTCGCTGCCGGGTCAAAGCGAGGTCGGGGGCCATGTTCTCGGGTAGCCGCTAGACAGGACGATGCCGTCGCCTTGCGAATCTCGTGAGGTCACGTCTCAATTCTCCCCGACATGGGCGCAGCTTCTTTGGCCTCGCCTCTCTCGGGATTAATTCCACGAGTCAACTGACGATTGTTTTTTCCACCGTGGAATGGACGGGTTGGGCAGGGTTTGGGCCAGGGATTCAGCCCGCCCGGGTGTAACCGAACACATAAAGGTTGATGGGCGGGGATCTTTCCTCCGTGTGTCTAACCCCCGTGAAACCCGGATGTTCCTCGCGGGGAAGGGAATAAGCGAACAAGGCCTTAAGGAAAAGAGTACGCGATAACTTGCAAACTAAAAACACTACTCTGCAGAACTTAACTCGGCTATTACATAGCCGGCAAAAACGCGAGCTAGCCGATGAAGGATAAAGCTCGCTTGGATCCGGGGACACAGCGATAAAGCTCGGGCCAGCGAACAGCATCTCCGGCGCCGGAGCGGCTTCCGTCTCAATAGCAATCGAAGGAGTGGCCGCCGTCTCGGTCTGGATGAGGATCTCAGTAGCAGGAGAGGCTTCCGTCTCGACGGCAATCTTAGGCGCAGGAGCGGCTTCCGTCTTGACGATCAGAGGCTTCTGCTTCCTTTCAGTTTGATCGGCGGAAGGCGCACGGCTCGCGGGTCTTTTGCCCCCGCTCCCGCAAGTGTCCCTCCATGTCGGGCGGCTGGCGCGCTCGACGCTCGAGTTCGACGCACCGGCCTGGCCGAGCTTCTTGTCCTCCACCCAGCTTGAGCTGAGGGAGGCTCTGCCGGGCATCTTTCTATCAGCCGACGGAACGCCGCCGCCGGTGAGCTTATCCTTGTCCCTAATCCAACTCTCACTGGAAGATGCGCGCCCTGCAGGCTTCCTGGTTCCATCAAATCTACGAGACGCGTACGACGCTGGAGGCGGCGTGAGGCCGACGCACCTCGTCGGGGTTGGCAGCAGGGGCGCAAGCTCGGCGGCGACCACAGCCATTGCTACGAAACCAGGCGAAATCGAGGAAATTAAATTGAATCTAGAACAGAACCTAATACGAGATTGGAATCGAAAGATTTATAACCAGGATTAGATCTAGAAATTGAAACAGGGGATCGAAAATTCTTATCTCGATTCGGCGGCGGAATCACGCGCGAGAGCAGAACGGAGGCGAGAGAGAAATCGCGATTTAGGTATTCTAGTACGATGTACGAATCGCGATTTAGGTATCTTATACATGTATTGTACATAGTACCGACGTACCGCGCCGAGCCAAATACGGAATACCGCCCGGACTTGATCGCAAAAAAAAAAAGAAACGTACCGGCCTCCGTCGGAAAAATTAGGGCGTTCCGAACGGTGGGCTTTCGTGGGCCGCACGCGCATCCGACCCTCTTAATTTCGTTCCTTTTTCCTTTTTCGAAATCGTTATCTGTCCGAAGAAAAAGAAAAAGTGAATCTCGTACCGCATCGTAGCCAACACGTCTCGTACAAAAGGATCATCTCTTTTCTTTTGTAAAACCCAGTAACAGCAAGATAACCCATTTTCGGTGTTATGTTTTTTTTAAACATCATATATTAATCATGCAAATCGTCTCATTAAAAATTTATAGTCTTTTTAGGTACTCTGATAAGAAAAAAATAATGACTCAAAAACTTGCAACCCATCAAACATTTGATACATCATTTACAAGAGATTGCAAAATAACAGGGTTCATCGACCCGATTACAAGAAGTTATACTAGAAAACACGATCTAGCTAATTCATACGCTACTCCATTGACCTCCCTCGGGCAGTGTTGAAATACAACAGTTTCAACCACAGATGCATCATCGATACTGTGGATGTTAACCGTATCCTTGGTGTTGCCTCGGTGTTGTGTTTCTTCAAACGAAAAATCACTTTAGAGCATGGCCTCATTCGAGCCTGTTTTTATAATTTTTCGAAAAGCATTAAATATTTTGAAAAATACCTTTGTGTAGCCACTAAAAAGAAATACATGTACGCATTTTTTCAACAAAAAATACATTGTATTTCGAGCAGCAAAAAACAAATATGATAAAATTTAGAAAAACGGATGTTCATTTAGAATTACATGGTTTACGTTCAGATAACATTTTCACTTTTTTACTCAAGACAGAATACAAAATAATTTCACATGATTTTTCATATATGCGTATTATAAATTATTATCTATCTTCCTATATTTTATCCAAAATTTTCTGAAACTTTAATTTTAAACTAAAAAAAAGGCTCCATGGAGCACGATTACACCATATCGACGTCTCCGTCTTCAAGAGCTTACCCATATAAGGGTAAAAGACAATAACTCTTTTTCTGGATAAGAGAGGGTAAAAATACAGCTTCCTCCTACCTATATATAGATAAAACTAGCCAAATTTTGAGTAAGACCGTCATGTTAGTGTAACCAACACAAGAGCCTTTAATGGCCACGTGCAGAAGCTTCCGTGTTTGACTTTGACGCCGGTCGTCATCGTCCTTGCCGTCTCTGTTCTTCTATGACCGTTCGCCGCACCACCTCTGTAACCCATGCTATTGCCATGCCGCACTTGTTTTTTCCCGCTCAATCGGAATTGACAATGGGCAAGCAGCAATGGACGCCCCGTTGCCGCGCCGCTAGCCACGATTCAACATCGCGCGCGACCTGCCACCCCTCATTTCCTCTCCGCTGCCTGCCACCCACCACACGACCTCCATGACCCCGCATGCGCCACCCCACCTGCTCCCGAGGACGACGACACGCTGGGGAGGCGACTATCGCTGCAGCTCGCAGGAGCTCCTCCTCACAAAAACAACATTGAACAGAACCCGATCGCTTTTTATTTTATTTTATGTCCTTGATGTAAAAGATGTACAGTTTGTAGTTTACTTTTGTGAGGACCCAATTGTATTTCGGGTAGCTAAAAAATGGATAAGCTAGAAAACTAAAACTTTATTGCTTTGCTTATACCTTCTCTATTCTCATATCCAAACAAATTTCCTTATAGATAAATGGATAAGCTACTGGAGTTGCTCTTAATTGTACTGCTACTTCCCTTAGTGATTTGTAGAATTGTTGCTCTTAAATGTACCGCTGCTTCCCTTGGTGATTTGTAGAATTGCCGGAAGGACAGAAACCTGAACCCCTGTTAGGAAACCTTTGCACAATGGAGTGTAGGATCCCAGAGTTTAATGCTATGGTTAGATTTTTATCTTAATTGCTTTCTTATAGTTGCAGATGCTTGCAAGATGTTTAATCACAAGTTTGTATTAGTCCAAGTAAGGTTGGTACATTAGCACAGTTTCACCCACACAACACGTATCCAACCAAAGAAGATTAATCAACTATATGAAGCGAAAGCACTTGACAGTATTCCCATGTGTCCTCGAGAACGTTTGGTCCTCATAAGTAATACAACCGGCTTGTCCTTTGCTAAGAAAAGATTGGTCCACTTGCTGCAACTATTTGTTGTCTTTATTTACTTGCACTTTATTCTTTTCTTTATTAAAACCCCTTAAAAATCCGTTTGCTAAGTATTTATAGAGAATTCCTGCTCCAAACCACTAGTCAACACCTTCTGCTCCTCGTTGGTCATCAAGAATTCCTATTTATTAAAAGTAATACGATACACCCCCTATACTTGTGGGTCATCAAGATTTTTTTCTGGCGCCGTTACCGGGGAGTGAAGCGCTATTGAAGATTGGAACTGGTAAAGGAAACTTCTACTGTGAGTATTGTTTTTATTTCTGTTTGTTACTTTGTTTCCAATATGGATAACCCACTTGGTTTCTTATTTGGGAAAGCTACTACCACTGTAAGGGTAGTGGATGAACCACCACCTGTTGAGATAGATCCTTTTAAGATACCTAGAAGAATTGTTGATCGTGTTATGGATAATTATTATTTTGGAGATGGAACTGTCCACCCAGGTGATCACTTGCTTTTTATCCATGAATTATGCGGGTTGTTTAAGTGTGCAGGTATCACAACGGAACAAGTCAAGAAAAAATTACTCTCTATATCATTGAAAGGAAGAGCTGAAGAATGGACAATCTATGGAATGGGAGGAAATTGTACCTCTCTTTTATTCTAAATTCTATCCTCCCAGTGAGATTTATAAGGATAGGAATCAAATATATAAATTTTGGCCTCGTGATGGAGAGAGTACAACCCAAGCTTGGGGAGATTGAAGTTACTAATGCTTAAATGTCCTATTCATGCCCGAGCCAAATTCAAGAAAAAATTACTCTCTATATCATTTAAAGGAAGAGCTGAAGAATGGACAATCTATGGAATGGGAGGAAATTGTACCTCTCTTTTATTCTAAATTTTATCCTCCCAGTGAGATTTATAAGGATAGGAATCAAATATATAAATTTTGGCCTCGTGATGGAGAGAGTACAACCCAAGCTTGGGGGAGATTGAAGTTACTAATGCTTAAATTTCCTATTCATGCCCGAGCCAAAGTCAAGAAAAAATTACTCTCTATATCATTGAAAGGAAGAGCTGAAGAATGGACAAACTATGGAATGGGAGGAAATTGTACCTCTCTTTTATTCTAAATTATATCCTCCCAGTGAGATTTATAAGGATAGGAATCAAATATATAAATTTTGGCCTCGTGATGGAGAGAGTACAACCCAAGCTTGGGGGAGACTGAAGTTACTAATGCTTAAATGTCATATTCATGAACTCCCTAATAATATTATTATGAATAACATTATGTAAGGCTTTCTCTTCATGATAAAGATTTATTAGATGCTTCTTGTGCTAGATCATTCACGTGTATGAAGGAAGAAGCTAAGTGGGATCTTCTAGACTGTATTCAAGAAAATACTGAAGCATGGGAGAATGACAAAGGAAGAAAGTCAGGAAAGCAAGAGGAAAGATTATTGGAAGCATTGAAGAAACACCGAGGATATATGGGTTATACTCTTGATGATTTAAAAGGGATTTCTCGTACTATGTGTCAGCATGCTATTAATATAGAACCTGATGCAAAGCCAGTTGTTGAACACCAACGCCGTCTAAATCCTAAGATGAAGGAAGTGGTAAGAAATAAGGTATTAAAACTTCTTGATGCTGGTATGATTTTTCCTATTGCCGATAGTAATTGGGTTAGTACTATTCATTGTGTCCCTAAGAAAGGAGGAATAATTGTTGTGTCTAATGAAAATAATGAGCTTATACCTCAGAGATAGTGGTTGGTTATAGGATGTGCATTGATTTTAGAAAGGTGAATAAAGTCATTAAGAAATATCATTATCCTCTGCCTTTTATTGATTAAATGCTAGAATGGTTGTCTAAGAACACTCACTTTTGTTTTCTTGATGGTTATTCTGGGTTTTCTCAAATTGTTGTGAAAGCATAAGACCAAGAGAAAACCACTTTCACGTGTCCCTATGGAACTTATGCTTATAGGCATATGCCTTTTGATTTATGTAATGCTCCTGCTACTTTTCAGAGATGTATGTCTGCTATCTTTCATGGTTTTTGTGAAGAAATTGTGGAAGTTTTTATGGACGATTTCTCCTTCTATGGGACTTCTTTTGATAATTGTTTGCACAACCTTGATAAAATTTTGCAGAGATGTGAAGAAACTAATCTTGTTCTTAATTGGGAGAAATGCCACTTCATGGTTAATGAAGGGATTGTTCTTGGACACAAAATTTCTGAAAGAGGTATTGAAGTTGATAGAGCCAAAGCTGAAGCAATTGAGGAAATGCCTTGTCCTAGGGATGTGAAAGGTATTCGTAGTATCCTTGGTCATGCTGGTTTTAATGGAATGTTTATTAAAGATTTCTCAAAAAATTTAAAGCCCTTACTAGTCTTATTAAAAAAGATGTACCTTTTGTTTTTTATGATGATTGCAAGGAAGCTTTTAAAACTTTGAAGAAAGCTTTAACTACGTTTCCTATTGTACAACCACCTGATTGGAATTTACCCTTTAAATTATGTGTGATGCTAGTGATTTTGCTATGGGTGTTGTTCTTGGGCAATGAATAGATGAAAAATTGAATGTTATTCATTATGCTAGTAAGACTCTTGATGCTGCTCAAAAGAATTATGTTACTACGGAAAATGAGTTCTTAGCTATGACCAGACTGATTCCTGAAGGTCTGCAGCTAGAAATCTAATTTCCTTCAGTTGTTGACATCACTCCTGAAGGTCTACAGCGGCGGTGGGAGCTTGGGCGGGGCTGGGGCAGCGTCAGAGGGGGCTTGCGCGGCGGGGCTGGAGTCGCAGCTGCGGCGGTGGCTGGATGGTCTCGTTGATTTGTTGGAACTGTTGGTTTGTCTTGAGGAAGAATCGTGAGTCGTGGGCGGTCGTGTGGGGTTCTCATCCCGAAATAGTCCGTTCGTACGATGATTCCCGATAAAGACGGAAGCAGTGTGATGCTTTGGATAATTAAATCATGTGGACACAGTTTATTGGATTTGACCCTCTGGCTCTTTTATATTAATATTAATATTAGTTTAGATTTAGATTAGTTTAGATAAGCAAACGAGTACTCTTATACTTGAAAAGGCATGAGTGTACAACATTTTTCGTAGCTAATCATGTAAATAATAAGTTTTAAAATAACCTCTCTTCCCCATTTAGCTAGCACTTGGGTGGAGTATTATCTAAAGGCTTAAGCGTGACCTGCAGGGAGGTTTCTCGCGACTCCTGAGGCGCGTCGTGCTATCCTTTGTCTCTGACTGTGGGCCTTATTTTTGGTTCTTGCTGGATGTGATCCCCGCAGAGACGCTCAATCGACCTGCCCTTGCCCCCGCCTCATATTCTCCGCTCGCCCTCGCCCTCGCCCTCGCCCTCACCGCATCTCTGCTCGCCCTCACCGCCTCCTCTCGGCTTCTCCTCTATCCTCCCAGGTCAAATCTTTGCCATCACTCGCCGCCCTCGCCACGTCCCCGCTCAAACCGGCGACGACGACCTTCACTCGCCCAACCTTATTTTTGCCAAGATCCCCAAAAGCGTGCGCCCAGATGGAGAAGGAGGGGTGGGAGAGCGCAGGCGACCGACTAAGGAGGCCAACCCCTCTTCTGATTCTGGTCGGCGTCGCCAGCAGGCTGCGCCGTCAACCACACCTCTACCGGCTGAACTTTCTGTTCTGGATATGTGCCGTGTGGTGAGTGCAGGATCCATTGTGACGGTCTGAGGCATTCGAAGTCGCCGACCTGCCTGCATACGACTTCTTCCTTCTCCTTTCAGCTTGTCCGCGGCAAACAGCCCCACATGCACAACAAGTCATCGTCGGGGTCAGTACTGGCACGGGTGTTGGGAGGACGATGGATGATTCCTTTTCCAGCACAAGACACAGGTTAGCTGCTGGATATCTGCTTTACAGTGTTTTTTGGTTTGTACGATTCAACAATTTTTTGAGCTACTGTATGCTGCCTCGGGTTTCTAGGGATTGCCCAATAAAAAATCCCAAATTTTGATTTCACGGCCTTGTGTTGAGCAGTTTAGGAGACGGCTAGGAAGTTTTTGTGTCAACGACGAGGCCGAAAGCCAGCGCCCCATCAACGGCTTTTGTGATGTCCGGGTGGCACGCACCAACATGGTTTGAAGTAGCGAGTTCTGTTCCGGGCGGTGCTTGTGTTGCTTTTTTTTCATGCTCGGATGCCATTATAAGGGGATTTTTTAGAAATATTTATAAGGGCGAAGATAATGAGAACATTCGAAGGTAAACGTATTCAGCTGAAGAATGACTCACAAATGAACTGTTGAACCTTGTGTTGCCTGCTATTTGAGTTTGGATAAATGAAGTAACTTTGTTGGCAGTGTCATTGCAAACATGTGGAATTTACTGAGATCTTTTCTTAGGAGGACCCAGTTAAGAGAATAATTAGTTGATGAGTTAGCTTGATCTATTTAGAAAGATTGGAGCTAAGATTGCAAATTACAATGTGCCAATTTGGCATTTTTGCCTATTTCTACCTGCTCAATGGATATGCTTGTTAGCAAATTGATATAGAATAAAATTGGCATACACGTTATATCATTGCAATCGACTGATTTTTTTTAATGTTGAGTTCAGGACCGTGCAAAGCCTCTATTGTTCCTTTAGAAATGGGGCACTCACTGTTTTCACTGTTTTTCTTTGTGTGATGAACTAGTTACTGTCTTACGAAATGACACCGTGTCGTTTCTTAGATCTAGAGAATGTTGTCTTGGTGTTGCTTTCTTGTTACCTATTCTATTTCAAAATAACAATTGATACCAACTCGATGTTACATCTTGTGATATTAAGATGGATTTATCAGTTCCATTGGTGTTTGTGGCAAGTAGTGGCAACTTAAAAATATTTTAAACCTTAAACATGACACTGTACACTATGGTGGTGGTGACCTATATCATCACAGGTCCTAATTCTTTGCTATAGCCCTGGCTACAGTACACATGGATCTGAGAATTAGGACCTGCGTTGCACACATTAAAACTTTCAGGACCTGTATACAGTTTCGTCCAAACTTTTAGGACCTTCGGTGCATATTACTCTATAGGAGGCACTAAAATTGTGATTCTTGATGCTGCTATAACCAACTCATCTGAAATTTAGTATGTGATTTACCACCTTTACTCATGCAGACATTGTTGTTTCTTCACTATGTTTGTCTTCTTGGAAGACAAATCCATTGGGACTGCCTTCACGAGATCTCTATATTTATCGTACACCTATTGCGGATCTACCGAGACAAGTGAGGCTGGCTTCTTTATCATACCAAGTGCTGCTATGTAGATTGAGATGTCAATGTAAGATTCGGCATCTCTTTTGGTAGTGTGCACTCCACCACCACCTGTAATTCTGGTTTGGTCTGAATTTTTGCAAGATTGTTTTTTCTTTCCTGTTTTAGCTTAGGGCATGGTGAATTATGTTTTAGTTTTGGTATATGGTCAGTAATGATTGAGTATATAATACTAATGCCCCTTAAACTTGATTTCTTATGTTACTCCCTCCGTCCTAAAATAAGTGACTTGTGTTTGTCTAAATTTGGACGAATCTCGCACTAAAATACATCTAGATTCATGCGAATCTAGACAAATCCAAGCCACCTTTTTTTGGGACGGAGGGAGTATGCTTTATGCCAAAACAGACTCTGTATTATTTTAATACTAATTATAGAAGTTGCAATATTTTGCATGTAACTTATTGACCAATAAAGAACTATTAGATCAGCTTGATTGTCCATTCATATTTTTGGCAGAGTGTAAGATTTAGTCTTCTTTATTCAAAATTTTATAACATGTGAAACTTTTTCTATACTTTACATGGTCCGTACACTCTTTCAAGAAGAGAAACCATGACTGAAGGAATAGTATAATTATAGAGCTTTATGTTTTTTCAACAGGCAATAAATAGAACCTTTTTTTGGAAGCTCCTAAGCTTATTCTCTAGAAGCTTAAGCATAGTGGCCTGTGAGCGATATGGGAGCGTTTTCGCAGCGTGCTCATGTCTTTGTTCGTCTGCATGTGGCCCTGCTTGCTTTATATGTCGTCCGCGTCGCATTTTGGTTTGTATACGTGTTGGCTATACGATAGTCTGGGTGGGCGGTGGTTCTGGGCAGTTTCTCTGGTCTTCTCCCCGTCCCCGGCTCCTAAAATAGATAATGGTATCTACCTTATCTACCACATCTCGCACCTGCGGTGATCATGGAGAGTTAGGGTTTCGCCGCTGCCACCCCAGCCGCTCACCCCATCGCCGCTCCTCCAGCTGCTCACCCCGCCGCCGCCGCTCCAGCCGCTCACCCCGCCGC
Source organism: Avena atlantica (assembly GCA_910589765.1). NCBI lineage: Eukaryota > Viridiplantae > Streptophyta > Magnoliopsida > Poales > Poaceae > Avena > Avena atlantica. Next base: position 136,966,584 of record OU342739.1, read on the forward strand.
TGCCGCTCAACCCGACTCAAGTTGCGGTCTGCCTCTCCACAGGCAGCGCAGCAACGAGCCCGCCTCTCCACGCGTAGCAGCGAGCCCGCTTCTCCACCCGCAACAACGACCATCCCAGTCCACCTCTCAACGCTCTCCTCGACCCCTTGGCGTCCTCCCCGTTGCCGACGGAAAAAATTGAACCCGTGGCAATATTTTTAACATTTTTTTGCATCATGGAATCCTTCATGTTCATGGACAATTTATTTTTATTAGCTTGAAGTATTTGCAAGTTCATGGACTGAAAGAGTTTTTTTAGATATGTCAAGTGTTGTTATTGTGCTGATAATTTTATTTGGATTTTTTCGGATGGCTAATGCTTGTTGTTCTAGGTTATTTCACATGCAGTGGTCGATGCTCCGCTTCTGTATGCATCTATGTCGGCTACCACCGCGCCGCCTCACTTCGATCCGTCTATCTGCACAGCCTCTAGCATACTGTTTCTTTGCCTAACACTTTTCTATACATGGTTGAACTGATGGAAACATAAAAATTGTTTGCATGAAAGTTATTGTTTGCATGAAAGTTATAGTCTTCCTATTTCTGTCCAAGAACTCAATACCTGACAATTTGTTTGGGTCCAGTTTGTGTTTATCGATAGAAGGTAAATAACAACTATTTCCGAAATGGGCTTTGAACTGACCTGTGAAAAATATGTACCCTTGTTTCACTTTTTGTGCGTTGTGCAAGGGTTTATCTCTGTGGCATGTAGGGATGTGTTATGCAAGGGTTTATATCTAAGAACTCATATAGAGAGGTTTAGGGGAAGGCTGCTTGAAAGGCATGATTAGTATCTGCGTTACCTGGAGGTTAAGCAAGTGAAGGATGCTTTTTGTGCCGTGGATCACTGTTTTGAGATATGGCTGACAAATTGGATAGAGTTAGTTGAGATTACTCCCGTCTTTGAGAGCTTGCCTTGCTATGCCTGCAAGCTTAAATCATTCCAGGGCCTCCTCGATAATGCGGGCGAGAGGACTACCTTGCAGGTGATTGCTTATAGCTGTAGTGGTTCTTTATGTTATCTCAGTTTTTGATGGTCTATTTGTTCCATGGTATGTTAGTTAATAAGGGAGGCTCTCTGCTTGTGTGATTGCAGATTTGATTGGTATAGTCGCTGGTGTATACCCGACTGTCATGTTCGACGTGAAAGACTTAATTTACATCATTTGGTGTCTCCTTGAGCAGATTTCTGCTCTCGATAGAAGTAGGTTAGTGAAGAGATCAATGCGTCAATATGGTGTTGGACAGGCCAATGATGTAATCCATATCCATCATGAAGGGAATTATTGATTTGTTCATCATATCATGTGTGCTTAGGTTTAGCTGCTCTGGTTTTACAGCTGTGAGATACTATACTATACATTATGAGGCACTAATAGATGGTTATCTCCTTTCTAATGAATTATGTCTTTGTTCAGATGATCTATTATTGTATTTGTATAGGACATGTATTTGTATAGAAATTTATGCTGAAATGGGGAAACCTATTTATATTCAATGGAGTCCAATGGTCTGTTCATAGTTTAGGTAAATTATATTACACATTAGTTTAGCCGACACCGTCTCATGTTTTTCTTCAAGATAAATATTGCTTTTGTGGGATCAGACTGTAAAGGCTGTTGTTTGGTATATGGTTATGGGTCTTATAGTAAAAAGGTCTTATAGTAAAAAGGACAGTTAGAACATGTCTTTACTGGTGCTTCATGTTGGAAATCAGCTGTAGAAAACATAGTTTGTTTACATTTTGTACTTCATACTTTCATATCAATATTTTGTGCCTTTTTGTATACATTCTGGTATGTAAAAGCCGCTACTTCTTTGGTCGGTACAACATAGACAGTACAACACTGGTGGTCGCAAGCCTGGCCTGCTGTTGATGATGTTGTCAGAGAGGATGTTGTCATCCTGCTGCTCCGCTGAGCATGACGTCGAGCTCGCCGAAAAGAATAGCAACAATGGGAGCAACACAGAGGTGCTGGAAAGCAGGTTTCTCCAATGGCCTTCCATTGAAGAACTTGAAGGTAGCAGTTCTCGCAGACTGAACACTCGATTCAGTGAATGGGCATGTCCATGCTGACTATATTACTGACATTTTTTATTTGTTGTGCATATTCCTGAGCAGGTGCTATTGGCACTCTTGCTAGCCTCCCTGGTAAATTTTTGACTGACTTCCTCGGAAGAAATTCTTATGTGAACATGAAAACCCATTATACCGAAGTACAAAGTCTTTTTTAATTCGTGGTATGCTAACATGCAGAATGATGGTTGTAGTTATGAGGATTGTTGTCCCTGTCAAGCAACCGTGTGTACTTCAGCTTTCATTTTATTTCTTATCCTATTTTCACGGTGGATGATTTACAACACCTAATTTCATGGAGTTTACACCAGAGTTTTATTTGCACATCTATGAGATTCTGTAAATTATATAGTAACTGTTGAAATCATAATGCAGAATAGTCTAGTGGGCTCCTTCTTTCTGCTTTATTTTGTTTTATAGACCACCGTTGTTTTCTTTTGCAGCATCTCTAGATATTTGTACTTTTTGTACTTTCTCACTGTTGTTGTGTTTCATAATTTTTTGACTTCTTACAGCACCGACAAAAAGGATTATTTCAGTTCTAATTATCTTCTTTATGTATCTCCTAACTCTTAACTTTCCATAGTAGAATAATACTATTCCTAACTCTGACTTTACATAGCCGAGTAATACTGTTTCAGTATACAACATGACTCATCTATTAGAAATTAACTATGAGAATAGAAATCCACTTACACATTTACAAAGGGAAAATAGAGGAGCTGGGTAAGGAGAGTTGTGTCCTACTTCTGGATGCTTTTCTACAGCGAGAAAGATGCATAGGGCTGCTTTACATGTATACTCTTCGGCTCTTCGCTGGCAGTATGGTGAGGCTTCTTGAGTTTCTTTTCTCTATCTTCCAATTAGGTATTTTTCGTAGGATATTATTTATCCCAACTTCCAATATATTAGTTAGGTAGAGGACAAGTCCATACGTTAGCTAAAAACGCTATGCCGGTTTCGGCCAAACGAGAAGTACAATTGGAATACATGGTCCAATTGTTTTAGTCTCGGTTTACCCAGGTCATGGTGTGCCGCGTGCCATTGACCGCTGTACGCGAGCCCACGTTGAGTGTAACTTCACGTTGTGTGAAGGTAGTTCTTCCAATCTGGTGTCTGGTAATATTCGGCTTCTAGGAGCTTTGTTGTTTGTATTTGGTATAGTGGTGCTGGTATGCTTCTTTTTATTCATTCGATTTGTTTGGTTGTTATTTTTTACTTTGCTCATTGAAGATTATCTTTCTAGATGAAGCTCATAGGAGATTGTCTTTCTGGACGAAGGTTGTTGGATGTTGTAGTCCTCTCTTTGTGAGTGATTTCCGTATTAGTGCCCGCCGTCGTGGCGTCTCATTGAGTTTCGTCTCCTCCGTCTTTAGGTAGGCCTCCGGGTCTTGGGCGGAGAAGGCGCGGTAGGTCCGTTCATCTCGGCCAAACTGCCTTTTCTCCTGGGTGCCTTTTCTCCAACATTGTGTCCAAGGATTTTCGTGTCCACAAATAAGGTTTGCTTGCTATCCATGACTATTTTGCTTGGTTTATGCATATGGGTTTCTGTAGTGCCAACTTCATCCGAATCTCTATCCAGATTTGCATATATGTAGGTTGAAGGCACATCAACAGAAGTGCTATGCGTGTTTGGTCAGTGAAATAATATAAGTGTACAATCTTAATATTTCATTCTTAACAGAAATATGTACGAATTATCCAGGCTGCTTGGCCAGTCTGAATCAGTCAGTTAGTTTGAATATGCTATACTTTCTAGCTTTGGCTGACTTATTAGTTTCCTGATCCTTGATGTTCTGATTTATAATAGTCATATGTAATCTGTTTAGAATTATGGTATAGATAAACTAATGTAGATGATGCCATTTGTTTCTTCATTACTTTAATGTCATAATTGCCATATTCTTTGTTAGATTTGTTTGCATGTAGTAGAATAGTTAGTTTTAAACATTTTAACTGATACTCCCTCCATTTCAAAATATAAATGTTTTAGCTTTGTGAAGGAAATGTATCTAGACTTCTTTTAGTATGTAGGTTCACTCAGGTTTTAAGTGAATCTACATATTAAAAGAAGTATAGATTTATTTTCTTCACAAACCTAAAACATCTTATATTTTGAAATAGATGAAGTATTTGTTAATCAGTAAATATTGGCCTTTTTAGTGCCAAGCGTCGGGCACTTTGTTGTTCTCAAAGAGGAAAGTTTGAAGTACTCTCTCTGTCTCAAACATCACTTGGATTTTATAAATTTATTGTTCATATTATTGTTAAAAATGGAGAAGCACCATGGTGAATTGTCGCTTCAGGACATGTCTATGCTTGCATGGTTGCCCGAGGTTGTGTGTAGCTCTACCAAGCTTATCTTCCATATTTATCTATTTCCTCACTTGCTTTCTTTTTGTCTTCAATATATTTTTGATGTGTTATTTCTTCCTTTCTGAAATTGTTTGGTACTATACAAGCATAACCTGAAACTAATTTCTCCTATTTCTTCACTTGATTTTTTTTGCCTTCATTATTTATCTGATGTGTTAAGTTCTTCCTTTCTGAAGTTGTTTGGTCCATTGTGGTTGTTTCTGCCGATTTGCCTTCTCAAATCGAGAAGGGGAGAAACCTTTTGGATATTTTAAACATTTTGTTTCCTCTAAATTTTAACCAATTTTTCAACGTCAAAATGTAAAACCAGTTTTACAATGTCTTCCTACTTTAATTGCGTTTGTTACTAGAAGTTGCAAACTCAAAATTTCTCTGTAGCAAGTTAACATATGCATTGTTGTGCCAAGAACAATTCTCTTTGTTCCTGACTCAGATATGACTTAACTTTTATCATTTATTGTACGTAGAGGGTGCAGAGGTAAGACAGGCTGCGTGCATGTCGGAATAATAGATGCCACGAAGGAACTACCCTAATTAGCAGAGCTGAGGATGCCCTGTGCTACGGGAGTTGCTGCAGGGGTACAGAGATAGCAAGATGTGTTGAAGTTACCATACGTGATAATAATTGATTGGAAGGTTGCACCTAACTTTGGTAGGTTTAATGTGGGTATGGTTCACTCACGTAGCAGCTTTTTGGTTAGCTAACATGATGTGCAAGCAGGATAGGATTTTTACTACTTCCTCTATCCCAGTTTATAAGACTTACGCGTATATCTAGGTTGTCCGCATGAGCTATATAATATGACTTATATAATATAAAAATTATATCATTAAAAAATATAACATTTGAAGTTTCTAATAATATAGTTTTTATCTTATGTACCTCATGCTAAGTTGATTAATTTGTCAACCTAGAAATACGCGTAAATCTTATAAACCGAGACTGAGAAAGTACTCCCTCCGACTCAAATTAGTTGACTTAGATTTGCTAGACTTGATTGCTAGACATGATTTAGTATTAGATACATCCGTATCTTGATAAATTTGAGTCAACTAATTTGGATCGGAGAGAGTACAGTAAACGAGGAGGATAGTATTTTTCTATGGTCATTATAAAAACACTCATAGTTATTCATAGGTGTTTTTACAAATGGTTTAGCTACATCTACTGATCTACTGCCGTATGGATCGTCTACGTATAATTATTGGCAAGTAAACGGTTTGTTTATCATGCCTATCGGATTTAATTAGACTAATTCAAAACTATATATATGTCTCTGTATATCAACTCTTGCAGTACACAATGTCTTTTTGTTTCTCTTATATTGGTCGATCAAGTCACATGTTATTTGTAACAAAAAAGACTTAGTTTTTTACACCCTACATGTGGCATGCATCGCCACCAAATACATCGCACAAGCCATGCCGTGCGGCAACACCATGAAGGCGGCGAGGTGAAGCTCGCGTGTCCGTCTAGTATTTAGTTGTTTCCCAGCTCCGTGTTTACGTTTAGGCTTGCTAATTCGTATATACTTTATTTTGTCCAACTAGCAGGTGTTAATGTGCTATACGTCTCTAAAATCTGTATTATTAAAGCAGAAGCGTCATGTCTGGTGTCACACTTCTCGCTCTTTACCTCGGATTCATGCAGGTGCAGGAGAGAAATAATCGCGCGAGTTGTTGACGACCTCACTCTTGTCTCTGTCTGGTTGCTTTTTGGCGTGTCTCACGCCTGCGTTCGTTGGAGATGTTGATGTCGATGACCGCAACTTGTTTGGCTGCGTGGCTGCTCGATGAAGCCCCCCGCTGTCTGTCTGAGAGCCGAGTGTGATGGCAGACCTGGCCGTCCTTGGCGGCCGCCCATCCATGGTCCCTCGCATGATGAAATCGTTTATTCTTGTTGAAATTTAGAGATCCCGTCTGAAAGATGAACCCAGTCGACTCCCGACACCATAGGCCCGATGGCTGCCCGATGGCTGACCTGGCGACTGGCGTCCCCTCTAACCCCACGACGTGTTTTTCTGGCAGAGCACATCTTGGTGGCCAGAATGCAAACCACCACTAGTGTCGTACATGATGGAGGAAGCGTTCAAGCTCTTGTATGATAGCTTGTGCGTTGCTGGTCCGCAGTGGCACCATATCGTTGGCTATTGGGAGGGGGAGCCGGAGCAGGCCAGAAAGGTGCTCTTGCTCCGATATGAGAAGATGCTTCGGGACCGGTGGGCAACGTGGGGAAGATGGTGGAGTTCATGGGGCCAGGGTGCACATTCTCTGATGACGAGGAAGCGTCAGGGGTGGTGATCGGCACCCTAATAAAGATACATGGATGTGAACAAGAGTGCTTCTCAGCAATACTTCCGGTCTAACAAAAGCTCGGTGGATCGGGGATCCAAGCACGAACGATTGGGATCAACATTCGAGACAAGGGAGGTAGGAGGCAAAGAAGAAGAAGAAGATTTTATGGACGAAGTGTTGGAAATATAAGCAATAATCCATATGATTTAATCCGAATAATAAATTGATAAAGCATGATCATATAAACGGTACTAAAACCAATTATGCAGATCAATAAAGTAGATAAACAGATTACATCTATAAGAGATAAACCTATCACATCTACACCAAATGCTAGAACAAAGAACTCTAGCACAAATCCGAAAAAGGCAGTTGAGGATCACATACAGTGTAGGCTGAATAGCAGCCGCAGCGGTCGCAGCAGCGTCGCCCATGTTGAGGTTGTTGAAGAGGTCGCTGACGTCCGGGAAGAAGTCATCGTTCGGAAACTCGTCGTCGGACGACGTTGTGGTTGACAGTAGTCGCGCTTGAGCGCTCCCCAAATACCTGATCGCCCCTCACCCATATAGGTTCACGAGAGGCGGGGTTCCGGAGGCCTACTATTTCGATCTTCGGTGCACGCCACAAGCCGGGATGGGAAAGACGAAAGCGGCGGCGCAAGGTTCTGAAGGTAGGCGCGTGTGTGGATTGATTCGGTGCCGATTAAGTTTAGCCCGGACGCTTATATAGTGCAGGTTAGGAGGATCGTGGGCTCAGCCCACGTCCGAGTCGGTAACAACCACGTCCATAAAAACTGGAAACGGCTGTAATTAACGTGTCCGTTAATGACTCATAATCATTTTTCCCAACCAGCAAAATAAAGCTCGGCTCGGCGATATTCCCGCAACCCGTGGCGCGCGCGCGTCATGGCGAGGCGGGCGGCGTCGAGGAGGAGTGCGCGAGGGCTACTCTTCTTGTCACACCTTAGTGAGTGGTGCAACACTCTACTATATAAGGTGGTCCAACTCCCCTTCAACTAGCAATGTGGGACTAAACTTTAGCACCACTAGCACAACCATAAGCTGCCATACACAAGTGGGCCAAAGAGAATTTCAGAATTTGTCTAATTGGCCAACAGCCCAAAATTCATCAAATTCCAACAATCCCCCACAAAGTCTCATTGGCACATCACATCATTTTCCTTCCAGAACATTGTTTTATATACCAGTATGTAGTGGAGACTGTTAAGTTGAACTTCCATGTTAAACTTCATGCTACACTAGCTAGCAACTTGAATAGTGGACTATGCCTTGAACTACAAGTTTTCTGCGCGCTAGTTTCACACAAAATCTAGACCGGTACAGGGCTACCGTCGGCTTCCCGCGGTTTGGAGCTTATGCGTCATACTCCAGGGCCTTTCATGAGTTTATTAGAGAGCACCCAACTCTCACGGACTGCGACGTTTAACAGTCAGACTCATATAGGTGTGTTCCTCAAGAGATATTCTGCAGGACAACATTTCCGCTTATAAAAAGCCACTTGGAACACATTAAGATAAATATCAACCTGCCATGCATATTAAGAGAGTATTGCATCTTTATGGAGATGTAAATATAATATGGGAATACTCTCCTCTCAGCTGACCAACAACTTGTCTCCCATCTCTAATTCACGGGATCTCCGATCACATAGAGTGGGTTGCCACTGGGATCAACTCATAGCGTGGGTCTCAAACCCATCTCCCTCGATGCATTATCTATCACATTGTGTGATAAACCCTTTGTGAAGGGATCTGCTAGATTCTTAGATGTTTGGATATAATCCAACGCAATAACTCTGGAGTTTCTCAATTTCCTGACAGATTTCAATCTCCTCTTCACATGCCTTGATGACTTCATATTATCCTTAGAACTGTTTACTTTGAGAATCACAGTTTGATTATCACAGTTCATCGGGATGGCGGGTATTGGTTTTTCAACCACAGGTAAGTCCATCAAGAGGTCATGAAGCCACTCTGCTTCAATAGTGGCGTGTCTAATGTTGTGAGTTCTGCTTCCATTGTTGACTTCGTTAAGATGGTCTACTTGCAAGACTTCCAGGAAACAGCGCCACCACCAAGTGTAAACAAATAACCACTTATGACCTTAATCTCATCAGCATCAGATATCCAGTTTGAATCACTATAACCTTCAAGTACCTGTGGATAACCAGTATAGTGAATACCATAACTCGCAGTGCCTTTCAAATCGCGCAAAACTCTTTCAAGAGCATGCCAATGATCATCTCCAGGATTTGACACAAATCGACTCAGTTTTCTTACAACAAAGGAGATGTCAGGTCTAGTAGCGCTGGCTAGATACATGAGCGAGCCAATAATTTGAGAATATCTCAATTGATCTATAACATTCCTTCGATTCTTTCGAAGTAACACACTCGGATCATAAGGCATTGGAGAAGAATTGCAGTCGCTATACCCGAAGCGACTCAATATATTTTCCACATAGTGATACTGAAGCAATGTAATCCCACCATTGTCATCCTTTAGTAGCTTGATGTTTAAGATTACATCACCACTCCCAAGTCCTTCATCTCGAAGCAGCGAGATATGAACTCTTTGACCTCCTCAATAACAGCGAGGTTGGTCCCAAATATCAATATGTCATCAACATAGAGACACATAATAACTCCCTCGCCCCCACCATGGCGATAGTACACACATTTGTCAGCTTCATTTACAATAAAGCCTTCAGCAGTTAAAGTTCTTTAAAACTTCTCGTGCCACTGCTTAGGAGCTTGCTTAAGACCATACAAAGACTTCACTAACTTACACACATTTCCTTCTTGACCATCTACTACAAATCCGTCAGGCTGCTCCATATAAATTTCCTCATCTAGCTCTCCATTTAGAAAAGCTGTCTTAACGTCCATTTGATAAACGAGAAGACCATGTGAGGGAGCCAAGGAAAGTAGTACTCGAATAGTGGTCAATCTGGCCACAGGTGAGTAGGTATCGAAGAAGTCTTCACCTTCCTTTTGGGTATAACCCTTAGCCACAAGACGTGCCTTGTACTTTTCAATAGTACCATCAGGTCTAAGATTTTTCTTGAACACCCATTTACATCCTACAGGTTTACACCCATAAGGACGATCAGTGATTTCCCAAGTACCATTAGCTAAGATGGAGTCCATCTCTCTTCGGACAGCTTCCTTCCAGTAGTCAGCATCTTGAGATGCATAGGCTTCTGAAATAGAAGTGGGAGTATCATCCACAAGGTACACAATGAAATCATCACCAAATGACTTTGCAGTCCTTTGTCTATTGATCCTTTTGGGAGCTTCATTGTCATCCTCCACAGGATCATCAGAGTGTTCTATCGGCATAGTGGGTTCAGGAATTATAGAAAATTCCTGACTAGATGAACTAGTCATGTCCTGATTTGATGAGCTAGACATACCTTTCATAGGAAAGATGTCCTCAAAGAAAGTCGCATCATTCGACTCCATAATTGTACCAACATGCATGTCGGATACCTCAGATTTTACTATCAAAAATCTATAGCCAATGCTATGAAAAGCATATCCCAGAAAAACACAATCAATGGTTTTTTGTCCAAGCTTTCGCTTCTTGGGTATTGGAATATTGACTTTCGCCAAACAACCCCAAGTTCGTAAGTAAGAGAGTTTAAGCCTTTTCTTTTCCCATTCCTCAAATGGAGTCATGGTTTTATCCTTTACAGGAACACGGTTTAGGACATGACACGTAGTCATTAGTGCCTCCCCCACCATTCCTTGGAAAGACCCGATGTATCTAACATGGCGTTAACCAAATCAGTTAGAGTGCAGTTCTTTCTTTTGGCCACCCCATTTGACTGAGGTGAGTAGGGAGGCGTCCTCTCATGTATAATACCATGTTCCATACAGAATAAATCAAATTCGTTTGAAAAGTACTCTCCACCATGATCCGACCTTAGCCGCTTCATTTTAAGATCAAGTTGGTTTTTTGCCTCAGCTTTATAGATTTTGAAGTAGTTCAAAGCTTCATCTTTAGATTTCAGAAGATAAACATAGCAGTATCTAGTGGATTCATCAATCAACATCATAAAATATCTTTTTCCACCTTTTTTCAATACACCATTCATCTCACAAAGATCTGAATGTATAAGTTCTAGCGGTGCTAAGTTTCTCGGTTCCGCAGCCATATGAGACTTGCATGGTTGCTTTGCTTGCACACAAACTTGGCACTTAGAACCTTTGACAGTGGTAAATTTCGGAATTAAACTCATATTGGCTAGCCGCGTCATGCAACCAAAGTTAATATGACAGAGTCGTGAATGCCAAACATTGGATTCATTATCATTGCAAACATGATTAATAACTCTAGTACATGAGTCTGACAAAGACAAGCGGAACAGACCTCCGCACTCATAACTCTTTCCAATAAATTGTACATACTTAGAACTTACAATTTTATTGGACTTAAAAACCAACTTAAATCCATCTCGACATAAAAGCGATCCGCTGATGAGATTCTTATTGATGGAGGAAATGTGCTGCACATTCTTTAGGTGTACGGTCTTCCCCGAAGTAAAATTCAGATTTACCGTACCAACACCATGAATAGAAGCACGTGAGCCGTTTCCCATCAGCACGGAAGAGGTCCTTGAGACCTGATAAGAGGAAAACATGGAAATATCAGAACATACATGTGTATTAGCACCCGTGTCTATTCACCAATCAGGAGAATGGCATACTGAAAGGATAGTAGGTAAAATACCGTACCCAGCATCCTTCATCTCAGTATCGCTAATAACAACATTAGCGGCATTGCCGCTGTTCCCATGTTGACGCTTGTCAAAGCGATTAGGGCAGCTAGGAGCCCAATGACCAGGATCACCACAGACGTGGCAAGAGCCTTTCCTCTTAACATTTTTCTTCTTGAAGTTGGTTGAGTGTGTGGCCTTGTTTTTGACATCAAACTTCCCCTTTCCTTCAGTTTTGTTCTTATTCTAGAACTTGTGGGATTGGAAGTTTTTCCTCTGCACCAAATTGGCAGTAGAACCTCCCTCAAACCCTCGAGCAATTTTGTCCTTTGCTCTCGCCTTCTCTTCCACATGAAGAGACCCAATGAGATCCGTAACGGAAAACTCTTGTCTCTTATGTTTCAGAGATGTAGCAAAGTTCCTCCACGAGGAAGGAAGCTTGGAAATAATGCCACCGGCCACAAATTTGTCCGGTAAGGAACATTTGAACTGCTCAAGTTCTTTGGCAAGTGATTGTATCTCATGAGCTTGCTCAACGACGGAGCGCTCATCAACCATCTTGTAGTCATAGAATTGCTCCATGACATACAACTCAGTGCCAGCGTCCGAGACCCCAAACTTGGCCTTGAGCGCTTCCCACGTGTCCTTGCCTTTATCAAATGACATATACGGGTCAACAATGTTGTCCCCAAAAACACTGAACAAAGCCGCCATAAACATGGTATCGACTTTCTTAAAGTCCACTTCCTGCTCAGCAGAAAGATCTCCTTCAGGCTTGCCAAGAGTGGCGCTATAGCAGTTTAGGTTTTCAAACCAGAGAACTGCTCTCTTGCGTCATCCCTTATAGTGCATGCCATCAAAAAGAGGCGGCCTAGTAGCCGCGGCTACACCAGTGGAATTCAGTTGCCTATAATCAGGTTTTTGGATTGTTGGAAATATAAGCAATAATTCATATGATTTAATCCGAATAATAAATTGATAAAGCATGATCATACAAACGGTACTAAAACCAATTATGCAGATCAACAAAGTAGATGAACAGATTACATCTATATGACATAAACCTATCACATCTATACCAAACGCTAGAACAAAAAACTCTAGCATAATCCGAAAAAGGCAGTTGAGGATCACATACAGTGTAGCCGCAGCGGTCGCAACAGCGTCGCCCATATTAAGGTTGTCGAAGAGGTCGCTGACGTCCGGGAAGAAGTCGTCGTTCGGGAACTCGTCGTCGGACGACGTTGTGGTTGCCAGTAGTCGCGCTTGAGCGCTCCCCAAAAACCTGATCGCCCCTCACCCGTACAGGTTCACGAGAGGAGGGGTTCCGGAGGCCTACTGTCCCGATCTGCGGTGCACGCCGCAAGCCGGGATGGGAAAGACGAAAGCGGCGGCGCAAGGTTCTGAAGGTAGGCGCGTGTGTGGATTGATTCAGTGCCGATTAGGTTTAGCCCGGACACTTATATAGTGCAGGTTAGGAGGATCGTGGAGCTTGGCTCGGCGAGATTCCCGCACCCCGCGGCGCGCGCGCGCGTCGTGACGAGGCGAGGCGTGGCGAGGCAGACGGCGTCGGAGGAGTGCGCGAGGGCTACTCTTCTTGTCACACATTAGTGAGTGGTGCAACACTCTACTATATAAGGTGGTCCAACTCCCCTTCAACTAGCAATATGAGACTAAACTTTAGCACCACTAGCACAGCCATAAGCTGCCATACACAAGTGAGCCAAAAAGAATATCAGAATTTGTCTAATAGGTCAACAGCCCAAAACTCATCAAATTCCAACACGAAGTACCCACCAAAACATAGCGTATGGGGAGGAGTCCCGACAAGTAGTGTTTCGTCTATGTTCGCGGCGCGGCCAAGAGCCATTCAAGATTTGCTAGCCAAGTGCGGACTCTTGTATGACCACCCGTTTTGTCCCGCGGCTCGATCTTCGCAGTGTGAGCTCGGCGTGGTCACCGTGGCAGAGCTCTGGCATGATGCAATGTGTGGGCGCCTCACCTGATTTCAGCGCGCACATCGTCTCCCCTCGTGCCCTTCCATGGTGGTATCCTCACACCGAACGTCGTCGTCTTCACCGGTCAGCTCCATTCCGTACTCGACAAGTCCTCTACAACCATTAATCGGTAATTCAGAACTCTGGAAGATGGTTGATTTGCACTTGCCAGCAGCACATATGGTAGTGTCTAGAGGCATTTTTTTTCTAACTAGATGCTCCAATGCCTCATGAACATGAGAGGCTCTAAGTGAAATTGTTGGAAGTGCAGCTAGCTCTGCACCGACCTGTCTGTCCTCCCTTTGTTCAGGTTCTACAGGGGAGCTCAGGGCAGGGTCGGAGCTCTTGGCTGTTGCTGTTGTTCCATCTCTTGATGCTTCCATGTTCAAAATACAGCAATACAGGAAGTGCAATTGCTTTGGGGGGATTTAATATGTTCATAAGTTGCATCGGCCTATTCTTTAGAAAACTTAAATTCTGTGCCCACACAATCTACGGATGTTTTACTGTTTTCATTTATAGTTCTTGCTCTGATGAAGCTCTTTGCACATCAGTTTCCCCAGGCCTTGCAGACCACCGTGGATGAAAGTCGTCGATCTCCAGCGAATACAGCTGCAGCTGTTGTTCCATCTACGAATTCGCCCGGAACTTCACCCTGCAAGAAGCTAGTGAAGAAGCCAACACGGGAAACGATTGCAAGTGGACTTCTGCTTATTGGAAGCATCGTTTGTCTGTCTAAAGGCCGATCAAACCTTGGCGCTCAGCTTGCGATGGCGTTCTTCCTGAAGAAGACCTTTAATAAAGACAAAGAATCAGGCTCGCCGAGGGGGAAGAACTGATGCCACGGTGTCCACGCACTTGTCATCGAACTGAGCTTCAGCTGCTGGGATTACCGATGGTATCCTTATATTTTATAAGCAAACGAGTACTCTTATACTTGAAAAGGCACGAGTGTACAGCGTTTTTCGTAGCTAATCATGTAAATAATAAGTTTTGAAATAACCTCTCTTCCCCATTTATCTAGCACTTGGGTGGAGTATATTTAGTTGTTTCCCCAGCTCCGTGCTTACGTTGAGGCTTGCTAATTCGTGCTCCATTTTGTCCAACTAGCAGGTGTTAACGTGCTGTACGTCTCTAAAATCTGTACTATTAAAGCAGAAGTGTCGTGTTTGGTGTCACACTTCTCGTTATTTACCTCGGATTCATGCAGGTGCAGGAGAGAAATAATCGCGCTGAGTTGTTAACGAACTCACTCTTGTCTCTGACTGGTTGCTTTTTGGCGTGTCTCACGCCTGCATTCGTTGGCGATGTTGATGTCGATGACCGCAACTTGTTTGGCCACGTGGCTGCTCGATGAAGCCCGTCTGAGAGCCGAGTGTGATGGCGGAGCTCGTCATCCTTGGCGGCCGCCCATCCATGGTCCCTCGCATGATGAAATCGTTTATTCTTGTTGAAATTTAGAGATCCCGTCTGAAAGATGAACCGAGTCGACTCCCGACACCATAGGCCCGATGGCTGACCTGGCGACTGGCGTCCCCTCTAACCCCACGACGTGTTTTTCTGGCAGAGGACATCTTGGTGGCCAGAATGCAAACCACCACTAGTGCCGTACATGATGGAGGAAGCGTTCAAGCTCTTGTATGACGGCTTGTGCGTTGCTTGTCCGCAGTGGCACCATATCGTTGGCTATTGGGAGGGGGAGCCGGAGGAGGCCAGAAAGGTGCTCTTGCTCCGATATGAGAAGATGCTTCGGGACCGGTGGGCAACGTGGGGAAGATGGTGGAGTTCATGGGGCCGGGGTGCACATTCTCTGATGACGAGGAAGCGTCAGGGGTGGTGATCGACACCCTAATAAAGATACATGGATGCGAACAAGAGTGCTTCTCAGCAATACTTCCGGTCTAACAAAAGCTAGGTGGATCGGGGATCCAAACACGAACGACTGGAATCAACATTCGAGACAAGGGAGGCTAGGAGGCATGACTGAAGAACGGGTCCTCTACAACCACTAATTGATAATTTAGAGCTCTGGAAGATGGTTGATTTGCACTTGCCAGTAGTGTTGGAATAAATGGGCTTCTACAAGAATTGGGCCCATATAAATTTCAGAAATTGGAGAGAAGTCAAGGGGGTGGAGGCTGTGGGAGTATACTCCCACATTGCCAAGGGAGCAAGATTTTGACCTGCTTATAAGGGGGCATCTCATGGTGAGACTAGTTGGAAAGACTAGAGAGAGATATGCTAAGTGTACACCACACGCGCACACGCGCGCGCTCGCTCGCATTTCGCATTTATTCGCGTTTAATTACACGTGACTTGTGACTTGTGACTTTGGCGAGGCGAGGCGAGCGCGACCGTGGCCTGTTAAATTGCATCTCTTTTTAATCTTTTTCCCGAGCAATTTACTTATCTTATCCACCCGCGTCTGTCTCACGCACGACTCGAAGATAGACTTCCCGTTGAGGAAAGTTAGGAGATCGTTCGTGATGGAGATATACCAGGGGTCGGATCCTGGAATATAGGAAGAACGTGCTGCGTGGGGGTTATCCTTTCGAATCTATAAGAGGAAGACGTCCCTCTCGACAGAAGACACCAGATACACAGAAACCCTACTCCGTTCTCTTCTGCAGCCGCCACCGATCTTCGTCGATCCTTTCCCTGCCGTGTCGCGGGGGAAGGAAAGCAGTAGTCTCCGGACTTTCCCTGGCGTTTGGCATCCCGCACGAGGGAGCCGGGCGATAAAGTTTCTGGGCAGTGCTTCGCACGGCTGCTTCTTCTTCACCGACCGCATCGACCGTCTGCTTCATCTTCCTTAACTACTCTTCATCAACGTTCGTCTGCATCACTGTAAGAAATCAATCTTGTGATCCTCTCTATCATGTTTTAGAAGGGGTTTGAGATCCATGTCGATCTGCTGTGCCATGTTAGATTTCATGTTCATAATCACATGTGTAAATCTGTTAGATCTATCTTTGTTATCACACAAATTCGGAATTATTTTAATTCGATTGCGTGCAATATTTCCAACAGTCCAGAAACTTTATTACTGTGCAATGGCTGGACCTAGCGATGTGATGAAACCTGAGAGGTTTGGGGGTGAGAACTTTAAGAGATGGCAGACCCGTATGAAGTTTTCGCTCATGAGCCAGAACTTGTGGTGGGTGATTTCCTCCACGGTTGAAAGGCCACTCACGCAGGAACAACAGCGTGACTGGGAGGTGTCTTCGGACACTACCATGGGCTACCTGCTCTCCCTCATGACCGACCAGCTTTGTGACATCTACATGAACTATGCCAGTCCTGCCCTTGTGTGGGAAGCTCTCGACAGAAATTATGGAGAGTCGGATGCTGGGCGTGAGCTGTATGTGAATGAGCTGTATCACGATTTTAAGATGACCGATAATAATTCGGTTGTGACCCAAGCTCATGAGATACAGCTTCTGGTGGGGGAACTCGCCGGTTTTGGAGTCGTTCTGCCTGACAAGTTTGTGCTGGGGGGCATTATTGCCAAGTTACCTCCATCATGGAGGAGCTTTGCCACTACACTCAAACACAGGAGGGAGGTGATGACTGTTGAAAGTCTCGTCGCCACTCTTGATGTTGAGGAAAAGGCCAGGGCGAAAGACGTCGAGAAAAACCCACCTCATCCGACTCCCAATGCCAATGTCGTGCACAATGGGGATGGCGGTTCTGGGGGAAAGAACTTCAAGAACAAAGGAAAGGCAAAACAAACCACTAGCTTTAAGAAAAAGAAGAACAAGGAAAAGGGTGACTTCAACTGCTTTGTGTGTGACGAACCTGGACACATAGCCAGGAAGTGTCGCATGCGCAAAGGCAGGAAGGAAGGTGCTCAGCAATCTGCGAATGTCACTGTTAGCGAGGCAGGTGGAGGATCTGGGTACGTACCTAGTGTCCTTATTGCATGTCAATCCACTGATTGGTGGGTAGATACTGGAGCTAATGTACATGTTTGTGCTGACTACAACTTGTTTTCTTCTTATCAGACTTGCAGCAGTTCCACCGTCGTGATGGGAAATGGCACTCGGGCAGATGTACGTGGGATCGATAGAGTTGACCTAAGACTTACTTCAGGGAAGACTCTATCGTTGAAGAACGTACAACATGTCCTAGGAATAAATAGGAACCTGCTATCTGGCTCGTTGATGTGTCGTGATGGCTACAAGCTGGTCTTCGAGTCGAATAAATTTATTATTTCGAAATTTGGTTTGTTTATTGGAAAAGGCTATAACAGCGGAGGCTTGTTCCGCCTTTCCATTCTAGATGATGCGACTAAGTGGTGTTATATTTACCTAGTAAAATTGAAAGATGAGGCTCTGAGTTACTTTAAGATTTATAAGGCCGAAGTAGAAAACCAATTAGAGAAGAAAATCAAACGTTTAAGGTCAGATAGAGTATGTATCTCACGAGTTCACTAAATTCTGTGCGGAACATGGAATTATACATGAAGTAACCCCTCCCTACTCGCCCCAATCTAATGGAGTGGCAGAAAGGAAAAAACGAACACTTACGGACTTGGTGAATGCCATGTTGGACAATTCCGGTTTAACTAAGTCATGGTGGGGGGAGGCTGCTTGGGCGGCATGTTATACTCTCAATAGAGTTCCCTCATCAAAAGGAGAAATAGCTCCGTATGAAGGATGGAAGGGACATAAACCAACTCTTCGTTTCTTGCGTGCATGGGGCTGTTTGGCCAAGGTTAATGTACGAGCATGCAAAAAGCGAAAATTGGGACCTAAAACTGTTAATTGTGTCTTCCTAGGATATGCACATATCAGCAATGCATACAGATTCTTGGTTATAAAATCCGAGATTCAAGATGTACACACTAACACTGTGATTGAATATCGGGATGCTACTTTCTTTGAGACAATCTTTCCCATGAAGGAAAATTTGGCATCCACTAGTCAACCTACTCTACAAGTAGAACCTGAACCCGAACACACATCTCTGGTAGTTCCTGAAATTTTCAATGAGGATAATGACAGTGAAGTGGCTCCGAGAAGGAGTAAGAGACAACGGACTGAAAGGTCTTTTGTAGATGACTTCACTGTGTATCTCGTGGATGACATTCCCAGAACTCTGGCAGAAGCATATGCATCCCTGGATGCAGATGATTGGAAGGAGGTTGTTCAAAGTGAAATGGATTCCATTCTCACTAACGGAACATGGGAAATATGTCCACGACCGATGGGTTGCAAACCTATTGGATGCAAATGGATATTCAAAAAGAAGCTACGACCAGATGGCTCCATTGAAAAGTATAAAGCTAGGCTCGTGGCCAAGGGTTTTACCCAAAAGGAAGGAGAGGATTTCTTTGATACCTACTCACCTGTTGCTAGGATGACTACAATTCGAGTGCTAATTGCACTTGCTGGTTCTCATAAGTTTCTAGTCCATGAAATGGATGTGAAGACAGCTTTCCTAAATGGAGAGCTCGATGAGGAAATTTATATGCAGCAACCCGATGGTTTTGTAGCAACCGGGCAAGAGAACATGGTGTGTAGATTAAAGAAATCGCTCTAGGGTCTCAAGCAAGCCCCAAAGCAATGGCATGAAAAGTTTGACAATACTCTGACTTCAGCAGGCTTTCTGGTGAATGAAGGAGACAAATGTGCGTACTATAAATATGGTGGGGGTAAGGGTGTAATCCTATGTTTATACGTTGATGACATATTAATTTTTGGGACTGGTATGGATGTCATAAATGAGGTTAAGTCCTTTCCGTCTCAAAATTTTGACATGAAGGATATGGGAGAGGCAGACGTTATTCTTAACATAAAGCTGAATAAGGATGAGAATGGGCTTAATTTGAGTCAATCCCATTATGTGGACAAAATTCTGAGTCGCTTTGGTTTTGAGGACTCCAGAACGTCTCCAACTCCTTATGACCCTAGTCTAAAGCTTCGAAAGAACAGAGGACAAGGGGTTGATCAGCTAAGATAATCTCAAATCATAGGTTCTCTCATGTACCTTGCTGGTGCAACAAGACCGGACATTTCATTTGCTGTAAGCAAACTGAGCCGGTTTAACTCGAATTCGGGAAATGATCATTGGACTGCACTGGAACGAGTAATGAGGTACTTGAGAGGAACCACAACGTATGGACTTCACTATACGGGGTACCCAGCAGTACTAGAAGGGTATAGTGATGCTAATTGGATCTCATATGCAGATGAGATCAAAGCAACAAGTGGATACATATTCACTTTTGGTGGTGCTGCAATCTCTTGGAGGTCTCGCAAACAGACCATCTTAACAAGGTCTACTATGGAGGCAGAACTTGTAGCACTTGACTCAACCACTGTAGAGGCAGAGTGGTTGAGGGAGCTCTTGAATGATTTGCCAATGGTGGAAAAACCAATTTCGGCAATCCTTCTGAACTGTGATAACCAAACCGTGATCACTAAGGTTAAAAGTTCAAAGGATAATCTGAAATCATCAAGACATATGAAACGGCGTATCAAATCCGTCAGGAACTTGAGACACAAGGGAGTGATTGCCGTTGATTATATTAACACTACCAAAAACCTGGCGGATCCTTTTACAAAAGGGCTATCATGTGCGGTGATAGATGGAGCACCGAGGGAGATGGGCTTGAGACCCACCTGAGTTGCACGACAATGGAAACCCAGCCTTAGTGACCAGAGATCCCGTGAATAAGGAAAAGGGAAAAACAAG
The DNA here is from genome assembly GCA_910589765.1 of Avena atlantica. Lineage (NCBI taxonomy): Eukaryota > Viridiplantae > Streptophyta > Magnoliopsida > Poales > Poaceae > Avena > Avena atlantica. The sequence goes on from OU342739.1 coordinate 136,986,806, forward strand.
TTGTTGGAGCAACAAGAGAGAGTACATATATATTTATCCATTTCCCGCTAAGATGAGTACTCTTAGTACTGCATGGGAGGGTGACTGTTAGTCTTAATTTTTTTTGAGGCTGAAATACTTCAGCAAGATACCGTCCTGCAGGGTATTCTTGAAAGGACACACCTATGTGAACTTAACTGTGTGGTCGCAGTACATGAGATTCGGGTGATCTCTAATGAGCTTATTAAAGGAATAGGGAGCACGACCGTAATGCTCCAAACCTTAGGCGTGGATTCAGGCAGCCTAGTATCAGCGATGGCTCCTGGTGAACCTCTTCTACATAAGACTGGAAATTCAAGGCTTTGTCCATTTCCTAGTTGTAAGAAGAGTGGATCTTGGAGTGCTAGGTATAGCTCAACCCGAGACGGGTCTATACTACAAAGCTGGTATATAAAAGCCAGATGAGAACAAGTTGCAGACCTTGACTTCTTGGTGGGGATTGTTGGAATAAATGGGTCTCTACAAGAATTGGGCCCATATAAATTTCAGAAATTGGAGAGAAGTCAAGGGGGTGGAGGTTGTGGGAGTATACTCCCACATTGGCAAGGGAGCAAGATTTTGACCTGCTTATAAGGGGGCATCTCATGGTGAGACTAGTTGAAAAGACTAGAGAGAGCTATGCTAAGTGTACACCACACGCGCACACGCTCGCTCGCATTTCGCATTTATTTGCGTTTAATTACTTGTGACTTTGGATCTTTGGGCTTTGGCGAGGCGAGCGCGACCGTGGCCTGTTATATTGCATCTCTTTTTAATATTTTTGCCTAGCAGTTTACTTATCTTATCCACCCGCGTCTGTCTCACGCACGACTCAAAGATAGACTTCCCGTTGAGGGAAGTTAGGAGATCGTTCGTGATGGAGTTATACCAGGGGGCGGATCCTGGAATATAGGCAGAACGTGCTGCGTGGGGGTTATCCTTTAGAGTCTATAAGAGGAAGACGTCCCTCTCGACAGAAGACACCAGATACACAGAAACCCTACTCCGTTCTCTTCTGCAGCCGCCACCGATCTTCGCCGATCCTTTCTGTGTCATGCCGCGGGGGAAGGAAAGAAGTAGTCTCCGGACTTTCCCCGGCGTTTAGCGTCCCGCACGAGGGAGTCGGGCGATAAAGTTTCTGGGCAGTGCTTCGCACGACTGCTTCTTCTTCATCGACTGCATCGACCGTCTGCTTCATCTTCCTCAACTATTCTTCATCAACGTTCGTCTGCATCACTGTAAGAAATCAATCTCGTGATCCTCTCTATCATGTTTTAGAAGGGGTTTGAGATCCATGTCGATCTGTTGTGCCATGTTAGATTTCATGTTCATAATCACATGTGTAAATCTGTTAGATCTATCTTTGTTATCACATAAATTCGGAATTATTTTAATTCGATTGCATGCTATATTTCCAACAAGCAGCACATATGGTAGTGTCTAGAGGCATTTTTTTTTCTAACTAGACGCTCCAATGCCTCATGAACATGAGAGGCTCTGCACCGACCTGTCTGTCCTCCCTTTGTTCAGGTTCTACAGGGGAGCTCAGGGCAGGGTCAGAGCTCTTGGCTCTTGCTGCAAGCAGAGAACTGGTGCTCGCGTATAGCGAGAAGCCGACACTCGTGCCGATCAAGGAGGCCATCAAGATGGAGGATGCTACAATTGGTGGCTGGGGGCTCCATTGCTTCCGTCTGCGATGCAGTACTTCACTCAGGGATTTGACAATTCGCCGATTCTTTTCCTGTGTGTTATAGTGATTGAGAGACAAGTGGTCATTGCTGAAGCATGACAACCTTCTGATATGTTCCAGATATTTGTTTGTGCATGGGTGTGCTCTTCTATATGTGTACAAAAATGTCGCACAACTCTTACATGCATTTTGTCAACACCCGGATTTTTCAATCCTAGATGCCTGTTATGCCATACATCGCAATCCCAGGATTACCATTTTTGCGAGACATAACAGAATTGGATACCATAGTACATCATCCATTACAAATGATACATAAGTTCTTACACAAATAGGGATCTCATGATCCAGTTCTTAACACAACATCAAGCAGCAGAATACGTAACAATAACGGTAGCATAGGCGAAGCTCCATCTTCGGGGTCACAGGCAATGCTGACGATGGGAGATGATCCTAGTTGTCGTAACCTTCTTGGGTTCCATCTTCCAGGTACTCCTCTTCATAGTCTGGCCATGAGTACTCTTTAAGTACTCGCAAACTAATACTAATAGGTAAAGGTTTTTTTTGGATAATAGGACACTAGGCTCTAGGGTTGTTTTGCAAAAGCCAGATTTATCTCTACTAAGCTCCAAAGCTAGTCACAATTTTATAAATCCTAAGCGGGAACTTGTATTTCGTATCACAACTCTGTTGTGGTCAAGTCAAAGTCTCAATTCATCTCACAGGTCATTTTGAAAAGTCTGACGGGGGAACAGTATGGCCACTCCAACTGTCCATAACCGCGGACGCGGCTATTCGAATAGTTTGACACTCTACAGAGATTGTACACTTTCACCACAACATTCGATACATCCGTCAGGAACAAATCCTGAATTCACCATACTCAGTATGCGGATAATCAATCCTAACCTTTCGATTACACGCCCAAGTATAAGCTCCTCTCCGGTGAGTTTGGCCTCCCAACCATGACCAACTGTCATCTTGGGTACTGCACAGGTGGACAATCTTCACAAGGTAGCCTCAGCTCAAACCTTGGCCGTGAGGGAACTAATACTAAGGAATATAAGTTTCTAGTCAAGCCCTACCCAATATTCGGGTATTGTGGTTGTACGATAAAATTGGAATGGTATCGCATCCAGACAACCATCAGTTTTATAAAGGGTTAAGGCTCATGCCTCAACATTTTTATCACCAAAATTCTCAAGTGTTTGGAAACACATGTCCAAAACATTTCAATAGAATGATCCATCATTCCAAGGTTTTCATAACCATTTTTCCACCAAGTATTCCCATCTAAAGTTGATCAAGTTTTATGCTTAGCACTAGCATATACAGGTGGGGGTAGTAATGATGAGGGGTGGTAACTAGTGAAGTTTCAACTAAGTACAACCTTATGTCTCAGGCTGATGTCAAGGTTTCTAACTTAGGCCAAATTTTATGCTCTTTATGCAACCTTCAGCATCTTTCCAATATCTACGAGTCACTTAAGTAAACTCTAAGTAAGCTTTGATAAAGAAATAAAGTAAGAAGCTTGCACATAAAACTAGGATTGGTTTATCAAATGGGTATGATCACATATGCTTAAGGCATAGTAACAAGTAGGGGTTTGTTGCATCAGTAGGGTATCCTGCAAGTGTTAGCTTGCATCAATGTCAATATAAGCTTGCCTTGTGCAGAGCAGTGGTTGAAGTTCTCCTCGGCTTCTTCTTCGTAGTATCCTCCTTCCTCCTCGTATCCTTGGTCGGTACTAGCGTCTATGAATAAATACGAGGTACACAATCACCAAACAATACTTAACTACTTGCAATCATCACACAGAAGGGTCCTATGGATGATCTAGCATCATCTCTGTAGAGTCCCAATCTTGGATAAGATAGAGCCTCCTATGTTTACAATGCTAGTCCCTGGATCAATAGCTAGCATCCACAGTTTAGATGTAATATCAAGAAACAATGGTCATATTATAACTTTATAACCAGGAATAACATAATTTTATTACATCAAACTTAGCTCATTAGGCTATTACATTGCAGCGGAATAAATATAGTCATGGGTCCTTCATCTTCAAATTGCCACAGGCAGATGTTGGTTGTAGACTTTGTAATCCTAGTTAATCAATCAATCTTCTCTAAACAATCAACCTGCAACATACAAGTTACAGCCACAAAGGGTCAATACATTTGAATTGTATTGGCAAGTGATACTATGGTAGTATAGTGGAGTCTATCATCTATATGCATTTGGCTAAGTGGAGTTGAGGCTTGCATTGCTCAAAATAGATTTTTCTTATCATTTTGAAAATACTAAGTTTTTGCTTGACAAAATCATTTTTCTCAATCAAAGATTTCAAGATCCTTGTACCAAGCCATCTCTCCATCAATGATTGAAGAATTCAAACAACCCTTGTTCAACCACAAGATTTTAATTTAGAAATTTGAATGATGAGATTCTTGATTGCTTCCATGTCTTGATGCTCAAATTGTCCTTTACCAGGGACATGGCTAAGTACTTAGATTTTACACTCTGCAGAGGTGGTGCACTTTACCCACAAGACTTGGTTTCCCAAGACAAAATCTTTCAGAAGCCTTCCCTTAGACCAAAATTGACGCGCTCCAACCTATCAAACACTACCACCCACTGTCCATTTGGCTAAGTTCTTGCAACCTATATGATCATGGCAGAGCCCATATTGCCAAGTGGTTGCACTTGAAGCTTCTCAACATTTGACATCTCAAATCCCTTTGTTTCCTGGGTGGCATTCCACAAGTGAGATACACAATCCAAGTCCATGGCATTGTGAACCACTCAACCATTCTCCACCAAGCAAGCCCATTCCACCCAGGGGATTTATTAACTTAGTTGTTTTATTAAACAAAAACATAAGTCCTCAGACTTAGAGATTTTCCATAGTGTGAATATATTTTCCACCCATGTTTTCTATTAGCTAGGCTAAGCTTGGTAGTAATAGGAAACTTAACTTAGGAAATCCTACTAAGGATTCATCTACTAGGTTTTCTTATAGCAATATCTATACTTAGCAAAATCCATGCAAGTTTTACTTAGCAAAATCACTAATGCATAGTGAAAGTAATGGGATAGAAAGTATGAAGCATCACTTGCCTTTTTGGTAGGGAATGGTGGTTCACTTCTTGATCTTTCTAGTCTCACACTTCACTACAAATCAATCAAGCAAACACAAATTCAATTCACATTCCAAACCAAAGTTACACAAACAATTCTTCACACACACAAGGTAATGGAATCTAAGTCATGCATGGGAGCATGCACAAGATAGTTTTATTTTGCAAAGGGGTCTCTAGGGGGTTTCTAAACTTTGTAAGATCCAAATTGGTCATTTACCAAAGTGGAAAATTCATTAGCAAGAGGGTTTTGTCCAAAAACTATTTTTAATTCCATTCATCATTTTATGTGGTGAAAAATGTTTTTATTAAGGCAAAAACTCTTAAGTTGTTCACCAAATGAGTTGCTATTGCAAAACTTGGTGTTTTGGGTCAGTAGGGTTGGTCTAAACCATCTTTCTCCAAAGTTCTTTACTCAAAATCATTTCCATAAACAATCCATTATTTTTATTTGGCTAGAAATTGGCTAAGTCAAATAATCCAACTAAAATCTTTCCAAATTCATTTTTAACACAAGGGTTGGTTCCTAGGGTCATTAAGGTCACAACAATCCAATTTGCAAAGGTTTTATCCTCAAATTCAATTTTAAACAATTTTTATACTCTAAACAAGCATACAAATGTTTCTGCAAATTCAAACAAGCTAACAGATACTATTTGCTAAACTAAGGCCATGGTTGGCTAGGGCTTGTTCTCCTAAATCCATTGATATAAAATTTGCCAAATTTGGACGTGTGGTTTGAAAGTTATAGGGTTTTCAAAATGGCTTTTAAATCTGGTTTCTAATTTCTGTTTTAATCAGAACAGGCACACGCGTCGAGCCTTGATTGGCCGATACCGATTCGTATGGATCGCGTGCTGCAGCGCGTTGGATTAAGTCATATCGTGCGACCCTGAACGCGTACCCTTTCGCGTTTAAGTGAATCTTTCGCAGCCAATGGATCTGCATCTAACAGTCGTTGCACGTTTGACTAAAAAGGAGCGGCGCTAACGGCGGCTGTGCGGCGGCGATGGGCAGACGGCGGCGGCGTTGGCGAGGCAGGAAGTGAGGAAGAGGGGGAGGATGCTCACAGGGTTCGTGGAGCGACGCTGATGCTCAACGTGGGACTGGTCCGTAGAGGGGCGCACGTGAATGGGCAGAATTCCTCGCCGGAGTTGGTTCTGGCGGCGGACGCGCTCGGTCGAGGTCGAAGACGGCTCTGTGGTTCACCAGAAGGCAAGAAAAGGTCGTGATCAGATGCAGGGGCCACGGAGATGACATGTGCATGAACGAGAGGGGTCGGGGTGGTCTGGAATTACCGGAGGAGCTCGTCGGAGGCGAGACATACGGAGGCGCGGTCAGATGTTGTCGAAGACGGTTTCTTGGGCGCCCGCGGTTGAACGAAGTGTACTAGGAGATGCTCCAGAGAGTGGGAAGGTTGCTAGGTTGCATAGGAAGGTAGGAGGTGGAGTGTGTTGGCCAGAATCGGCGAGAACGGTCGTCGGAGACAGAGGTAGTGCTGGGCAAAATTCTCCGGCCTGGGGGCGTATCGATGAGGGGTGTCTGGGGGAAATGGAGGGGAAGGCGCTGGCGCTTAAGTGTGCTTGATCGCGGCGAGTTATGGTGGCCGTGTTAAGGCATAATCAAGCCACGAATCAATAGCCTGCAACGGTGGCGAAGGGAGGAAGAACGGGTCGTGGGAGTGGGGAAGGAGAACAGTGGAAAGGGGTCCACTAGTCAGTGGGGAAAACGTTTCAGGTGGGGTCCTCTGGTCAGCGTCGGTGTGGGTACGGTTCTGAGTGGAAAAGAAAACAGTTCGGGGAGGGAAGTTGGGCTAGATGGGCTGGAGCTGGGCCAGATGGTTGGGCTGCTCGTTTTGTTCTATTTTTTTCTATATGATTTCTTTTTCTTTTTCCAAATCTATTTCCTGATTTGTTATTTCAAACAATTATTCAAGCATTCAAATGATTCAACAATTCAAACAATCATTAAACTTTGCATTGTGTTTTTGGTTCTGTTCATCCACATAATCCAACACTCCAAAATAAAATAATCTTTTTAGGTTCCATTTATTAATTAAATAAAATGGACCATGGTTTATTAATAAAATAGGGTTTGGTTTAATTAATAAAATCTTCATTTAAAATCCAAATATTTTCAAAACCCAATCAGTAGGTTTTATTTGGAAATAAAGAATATTTGGAAAACTTGTTTAAAATAAAATAATCCTTTTACTTTAGGGTCCATTAATAATTAAATAAAATGGACCTTAGTTATTAAATCAAATAGGGTTTGATTTTATTAATAAAATCTTTATTTGAACCTAAATATTTTCAAAAAAAAATTAATAGGTTTAATTTGGGAGGTATATAATATTTGGTAATTTGTTTTAAAACAAAATAACCTTTTATTTTAGTGTCCATTATTAATTAACATAATAGGCTTTCATTATTAAATCCAATAAGATTTGTTTTATTGAGATATTTATTTTGAAACCTAAAATAAAGCCAAAACACTTTAGTAGGTTTTTATTAGGGAATATCAAATAATTAGGAAAACTTATTTTAAATAAATTAATAAGTTTTGATGTTTCAATTTAAATTGGTAAAACCTTTTATTTAAATAAAGTTGGATATTAAATCCTTATTAATTTATTTAAATAAACCTTTGCTAATTTTATTAAAAATAAAAATGTTTTAATTCCAATGCTTGGCCAAGGTTTTAATTTGGCTTTATAAAATAATCCTTATTTGTAAAACTTCTATTTCATTTGAAAACAAATCTTTTCATTTAATTGTTTCAAAATAGTATTTCCAAATGTTTTTATTTTCTTTTTATTAAATGTTTATCTTTTTAAATCCCTTTAGGTTTATTTTAATTCAAATGGGTTTGAAGTTCCAATTGAATTCAAAAAGTTTCTTCTGGCTCTGAAAATCAAACAAAGTTTTATTTTGTTCATTTATTTTCACATTACAAGATTTGGAAAATCTTGGGATGTGACAGGCTACCACCCTTAAAATAAATCTCGTCCCGAGATTTGGGGAGGCTGGGGTTACAAGCAAGTTCAAAACAACTAGGGTACTACCACCCTTAAAAATTTTCAAACAAAAATTACACCTTGTCCTTCTTGGAATCATGGGAAATATTTTCTCTAAGCAACAGTTGCATCTGTCCTTGGTTTCTTTACTTGACTCATGGGCCAAGGTTGAGATCCTTCATAGATTTGTTTAACTTGTTCTCCATCCTTTCTGGACAATTGTTTACATAGTGGCCTAGTTCCTTGCATTTGAAACATGTGACAAGGCTGAGATCTCTCATGGGCTGGTTTATCTTGTGCTTCATCTTCTCTAGACAGTAGTGTGCTTAATGTCCTAATTCTTTGCAGTGTTTGCACATCACTTGGCTAATATATTTCTTTATCTTGGGTTTCACTAGCCTTTGTTTGTCTTCTTGTCTCTTCTTCTTTTCTAGGCATTCACTGGCATAGTGTCCCATCTCTTTGCAATTGTAGCATTGCAACTGGCTTATGTCCTTCTTCTTCTTCTTGGGTCTCTCCAAAGCTAGGAGTTCTTCTAGTTCATGTTCTTCATAGGTGGGAGATCTTTCTCTCTTCTTGAGGCATTGATCTTCATATTCCTTGGATGTATGATCCTTGTCTCTAAAAATATTGTTAGCTTGGGTTCCTTCTAGAATAGCATCTTTGTCATCCTTGTTGTCATTAGCTCTTTGGAAAAAGTTTTCTCTCATGTTGATCATTTGAGTAACCATTCCTTGCAACAATTTGGATTGAAGTTTCAAAATCCTTTGTATGGCTGGGTCTAGTCCATTGTCGTTGGCTAAAAGCTGAGTTGTCTCTTGGCTCAACTGGTTTTGGGTTGCTATAAGTTCTCTCATGTTGTCCTCTTGGTTGTTGTTGTTGTTGTTGTTGTTGTTGTTGTTGTTGTTGTTGTTGTTGTTGTTGTTGTTGTTGTTGTTGTTGTGATCAACCTTGATGTAGGAGCTTCTTGGAGAAGTCATCTGTTTGGGTTGAAGGGAGATTTAGAATAGGCAAGATATTTCTAAGGAATTATTTCTAATCACACATATCACAATTCACACAAACAATGTGCATGCAATCACAAACAAACATTTCACTCAAACAAGGTTCAAGCACATACTTAGGCAACAAAATATTTTTGTTACACCACATAAGTTGGTGGTTTTGACTTAACTAAAATATGGTGGTCCATCTATATGGTTCACTTGTGGTCTTTCCTTCCTTTATGATTCTTCTTGTATGAGATCTTGGTTTCCTTGAGAAAAACTCTTGGTCACAATACTTCAAAGTTGTTGATGGCTCCTTCTTATTTTGCATTCCCTTAGTCTCTAAATCTTGAGTAGGTTTTCCTTGTTTCACTTGTGGTCCTTAGTAGTATCCAAGTTGGAAGTCCTTGGTGAATATGCTGAAGATGTTGAAGTCATTAGAGTTGAAGAAGTTGAAGAAGTCCTTTGCATATGGTGTAGTCTTTGGCCATGAGGTTGGTTTTCCATCAAGTAGAAGAGAAGTAGAGTTGAAACCAAAATGGTTGAGGAAAGAGTTTACAAGTGTTTTTGTAAATAAATTTTTGGAAAAAAATATAACTCCTATTTTTCTAAGGATTTTTGTCCAATCCTAGGGTTTACAAATCCTACAGGCAACACAATGCTCTGATACCATCTATAGAGTCCCAATCTTGGATAAGATAGAGCCTCCTGTGTTTACAATGCTAGTCCCTGGATCAATAGCTAGCATCCACAGTTTAGATGTAATATCAAGAAACAATGGTCATATTATAACTTTATAACCAGGAATAACATAATTTTATTACATCAAACTTAGCTCATTAGGCTATTACATTACATTGCAGCGGAATAAATATAGTCATGGGTCCTTCATCTTCAAATTGCCACAGGCAGATGTTGGTTGTAGACTTTGTAATCCTAGTCAATCAATCAATCTTCTCTAAACAATCAACCTGCAACATACAAGTTACAACCACAAAGGGTCAATACATTTGAATTGTATTGGCAAGTGATACTATGGTAGTATAGTGGAGTCTATCATCTATATGCATTTGGCTAAGTGGAGTTGAGGCTTGCATTGCTCAAAATAGATTTTTCTTATCATTTTGAAAATACTAAGTTTTTGCTTGACAAAATCATTTTTCTCAATCAAAGATTTCAAGATCCTTGTACCAAGCCATCTCTCCATCAATGATTGAAGAATTCAAACAACCCTTGTTCAACCACAAGATTTTAATTTAGAAATTTGAATGATGAGATTCTTGATTGCTTCCATGTCTTGATGCTCAAATTGTCCTTTACCAGGGACATGGCTAAGTACTTAGATTTTACACTCTGCAGAGGTGGTGCACTTTACCCACAAGACTTGGTTTCCCAAGACAAAATCTTTCAGAAGCCTTACCTTAGACCAAAATGGACGCGCTCCAACCTATCAAACACTACCACCCACTGTCCATTTGGCTAAGTTCTTGCAACCTATATGATCATGGCAGAGCCCTTATTGCCAAGTGGTTGCACTTGAAGCTTCTCAACATTTGACATCTCAAATCCCTTTGTTTCCTGGGTGGCATTCCACAAGTGAGATACACAATCCAAGTCCATGGCATTGTGAACCACTCAACCATTCTCCACCAAGCAAGCCCATTCCACCCAGGGGATTTATTAACTTAGTTGTTTTATTAAACAAAAACATAAGTCCTTAGACTTAGAGATTTTCCATAGTGTGAATATATTTTCCACCCATGTTTTCTATTAGCTAGGCTAAGCTTGGTAGTAATAGGAAACTTAACTTAGGAAATCCTACTAAGGATTCATCTACTAGGTTTTCTTATAGCAATATCTATACTTAGCAAAATCCATGCAAGTTTTACTTAGCAAAATCACTAATGCATAGTGAAAGTAATGGGATAGAAAGTATGAAGCATCACTTGCCTTTTTGGTAGGGAATGGTGGTTCACTTCTTGATCTTTCTAGTCTCACACTTCACTACAAATCAATCAAGCAAACACAAATTCAATTCACATTCCAAACCAAAGTTACACAAACAATTCTTCACACACACAAGGTAATGGAATCTAAGTCATGCATGGGAGCATGCACAAGATAGTTTTATTTTGCAAAGGGGTCTCTAGGGGGTTTCTAAACTTTGTAAGATCCAAATTGGTCATTTACCAAAGTGGAAAATTCATTAGCAAGAGGGTTTTGTCCAAAAACTATTTTTAATTCCATTCATCATTTTATGTGGTGAAAAATGTTTTTATTAAGGCAAAAACTCTTAAGTTGTTCACCAAATGAGTTGCTATTGCAAAACTTGGTGTTTTGGGTCAGTAGGGTTGGTCTAAACCATCTTTCTCCAAAGTTCTTTACTCAAAATCATTTCCATAAACAATCCATTATTTTTATTTGGCTAGAAATTGGCTAAGTCAAATAATCCAACTAAAATCTTTCCAAATTCATTTTTAACACAAGGGTTGGTTCCTAGGGTCAGTAAGGTCACAACAATCCAATTTGCAAAGGTTTTATCCTCAAATTCAATTTTAAACAATTTTTATACTCTAAACAAGCATACAAATGTTTCTGCAAATTCAAACAAGCTAACTGATACAATTTGCTAAACTAAGGCCATGGTTGGCTAGGGCTTGTTCTCCTGAATCCATTGATATAAAATTTGCCAAATTTGGACGTGTGGTTTGAAAGTTATAGGGTTTTCAAAATGGCTTTTAAATCTGGTTTCTAATTTCTGTTTTAATCAGAACAGGGACACGCGCCGAGCCTTGATTGGCCGATACCGATTCGTATGGATCGCGTGCTGCAGCGCGTTGGATTAAGTCATATCGTGCGGCCCTGAACGCGTACCCTTTCGCGTTTAAGTGAATCTTTCGCAGCCAATGGATCTGCATCTAACGGTCGTTGCGCGTTTGACTAAAAAGGAGCGGCGCTAACGGCGACTGTGCGGCGGCGATGGGCAGACGGCGGCGGCGTTGGCGAGGCAGGAAGTGAGGAAGAGGGGGAGGATGCTCACAGGGTTCATGGAGCGACGCTGATGCTCAACGTGGGACTGGTCCGTCGAGGGGCGCACGGGAATGGGCAGAATTCCTCGCCGGAGTTGGTTCTGGCGGCGGACGCGCTCGGTCGAGGTCGAAGACGGCTCTGTGGTTCACCAGAAGGCAAGAAAAGGTCGTGATCAGATGCAGGGGGCCACGGAGATGACGTGTGCATGAACGAGAGGGGTCGGGGTGGTCTGGAATTACCGGAGGAGCTCGTCGGAGGCGAGACAGACGGCGGCGCGGTCAGATGTTGTCGAAGACGGTTTCTTGGGCGCCCGCGGTTGAACGAACTGTACTAGGAGATGCTCCATAGAGTGGGGAGGTTGCTAGGTTGCATAGGAAGGTAGGAGGTGGAGTGTGTTGGCCGGAATCGGCGAGAACGGTCGTCGGAGACAGAGGTAGCGCTGGGCAAAATTCTCTGGCCTGGGGGCGTATCGATGAGGGGTGTCTGGGGAAATGGAGGGGAAGGCGCTGGCGCTTAAGTGTGCTTGATCGCGGCGAGTTATGGTGGCCGTGTTAAGGCGTAATCAAGCCACGAATCAATAGCCTGCAACGGTGGCGAAGGGAGGAAGAACGGGTCGTGGGAGTGGGGAAGGAGAACAGTGGAAAGGGGTCCACTGGTCAGTGGGGAAAACGTTTCAGGTGGGGTCCTCTGGTCAGCGTCGGTGTGGGTACGGTTCTGAGTGGAAAAGAAAACGGTTCGGGGAGGGAAGTTGGGATAGATGGGCTGGAGCTGGGCCAGATGGTTGGGCTGCTCGTTTTGTTCTATTTTTTTCTATATGATTTCTTTTTCTTTTTCCAAATCTATTTCCTGATTTGTTATTTCAAACAATTATTCAAGCATTCAAATGATTCAACAATTCAAACAATCATTAAACTTTGCATTGTGTTTTTGGTTCTGTTCATCCACATAATCCAACACTCCAAAATAAAATAATCTTTTTAGGTTCCATTTATTAATTAAATAAAATGGACCATGGTTTATTAATAAAATAGGGTTTGGTTTAATTAATAAAATCTTCATTTAAAATCCAAATATTTTAAAAACCCAATCAGTAGGTTTTATTTGGAAATAAAGAATATTTGGAAAACTTGTTTAAAATAAAATAATCCTTTTACTTTAGGGTCCATTAATAATTAAATAAAATGGACCTTAGTTATTAAATCAAATAGGGTTTGATTTTATTAATAAAATCTTTATTTGAACCTAAATATTTTCAAAAACAAATTAATAGGTTTAATTTGGGAGGTATATAATATTTGGTAATTTGTTTTAAAACAAAATACCCTTTTATTTTAGTGTCCATTATTAATTAACATAGTAGGCTTTCATTATTAAATCCAATAGGATTTGTTTTATTGAGATATTTATTTTGAAACCTAAAATAAAGCCAAAACACTTTAGTAGGTTTTTATTAGGGAATATCAAATAATTAGGAAAACTTATTTTAAATAAATTAATAAGTTTTGATGTTTCAATTTAAATTGGTAAAACCTTTTATTTAAATAAAGTTGGATATTAAATCCTTATTAATTTATTTAAATAAACCTTTGCTAATTTTTTTAAAAATAAAAATGTTTTAATTCCAAAGCTTGGCCAAGGTTTTAATTTGGCTTTATAAAATAATCCTTATTTGTAAAACCTCTATTTCATTTGAAAACATATCTTTTCATTTAATTGTTTCAAAATAGTATTTCCAAATGTTTTTATTTTCTTTTTATTAAATGTTTATCTTTTTAAATCCCTTTAGGTTTATTTTAATTCAAATGGGTTTGAAGTTCCAATTGAATTCAAAAAGTTTCTTCTGGCTCTGAAAATCAAACAAAGTTTTATTTTGTTCATTTATTTTCACATTACAAGATTTGGAAAATCTTGGGATGTGACAATCTCTAACATTACAAGGTTAAGGCTTGATTTAATTCCTTTTATTTTTAGAAAAGTAATTTCTACTCATTGAAAAACTACTTAAGATTTAATATTCTCCAAACCCAACATGGTATCATGTTGACACATGTCATCACCACATATTGTAGTCCATGGGAATGTGATTTAAAGTGGTGTCACAATTTAATAAGGTTTTACCCTTTTATTTTAATTAATTAAAGTGGCTAGAAATGCTTATGTAGCATTCTTTTATTACTTAAACATTATTTCTGCAAGTAAACCTATATATTTTTATATATTCTGAAAGGTATGGTTAAATGTGATTTTTGAGAGTTGGAATCAACTCAAAAGCTATTATGGTTTAAATTTGAAAAATGTTTGAATGCAGAAAACCTTCTTTCTTGTTATTTTTACCATCGGTGATCTATAGATCCAAATGACTTGAATCCAACGGGCTTGGATTCAGCATTCACGGAACTTTCCAACAAAATTGGTTTCATTCAATTTGGTGCACTGAATCGATCTGGGTTGATTTTTGAAGTTGGGTACAGGAGTGTGTTTGAATTGAAATATAAAAAGTTTAATTTGAATAACTGGGCTGCACGGGAAAAATTACTGGGCTGGCCTGCTAAGCGCAGTGCTCCCACGGGCTGCTTAAGTGGGTGTCCCCACTCGTCAGTGATACGGGGCTGGGCGAAGTGGTATGGGGCGACGTGGATCATTCGATCTAGTTCTAATCTAACGGCTGGGAGTCATCGTCGACGCGAGACAACTCCGGCGAGAACGAAACCTAGCGCGGCCAGTAAGGGTTGCTGGGGGCTCACCGGGGTACTGGCGAGGGTCGGCGAGGCTGGCGAATGACGAAGTCGACGACGGCGAACTCAGGGGTGGTCGCGGCAGCTCCTGGGGCGGCTCCAATTGCTGGCTCCCTTCTTCTCCGGCAGCGGCAGGCTCCAGTGAAATTCCGGCGAGGTTGTGCTCGCCTTGCTCTGAGAATGGTGTGGCACGATCAGTGAGGAGAGGGGAGTGAGATGGTGTGAAGAAATCGTGCGGGGGTGGCCTCTATTTATAGTCGAGCGAGGGGACCGTCGGGGCGCACGGTGAGCTCGTCGGGGGCGAGGTTACATGCGGCTAAAGGCATGGGCAAGGGTAGGGGACGGTGCGGTGTCTCCTGGTGATGCTCAACGACATGGTCTCGGGGCATGGGGCGGTGTGGTTTGGTCTGGAACGAGCGGTGCTCTGCGCGGCAGAGGCGGCGTCTTCGACGGCGGGCGGTGGCTGTGCGGTACAGGGTGGCAAACGGGGATGTCTGGCGGTCTCCTGGGTCGGTGGGGATTGTGTATGCACGTGGCGAGGGCGGCGCACGGTCTGTGGGTGATGGTCGAGGGTGGCGCTCTGGCGCACACTCGGCATGGTCTGGGCGCGGCTTGTGCGCGTGGTCCAGGGCTTGGCAACGCTCGCGGCTGGGACAGTGAGTGGCGGTGGACGGTGGGCTGCCTCCCAGACATGCTGGCTAGGCTTGCTGCTGCTCCTAGCTTGCTGTCAACTATGTGGTGGCAAGAGGGTGCTCGGCTATTCACCATTGATGACAATGGCAAGCTTACAGTGGTGCTAGTGCCTGGCTAATCTTCCTAGATGATCTACTGAGTTGTGTGTGAGCTAAATGGGGAACCAGTTAGGCAAGAATCACTGCTCACAATAGTGTTTGATGTTTGTTTGATTTGTGTCTGCAACCTGTTTGATGAAATGGCCGCATGAAATCAAGTTTTGAATTTTGAAATGATTTTTGGTGGGTTTGCTAATTGGTGCTGGTGAGTCTGCAGATGCTTGGGTTTTGAAAATTGAGCTTGTTTGAGTAGTTTTTGAAAAAGTGGGATCTTCCCATATGATAAAGATTCAATTTTGAATTGTCATTTAAACTATGCATTTGAAAGTTTCTGGATGATCACAAAGTGGGCCTTAATACCTTGTTATGAGTACATTCATGGGGTGCAAAGATCCAGAAAAGTTTCTGCTAGGTTCTGAAAGTTTGAGACAGCCAAAGTAGGCATGTGAGTTAAATTGGCCAAAATGACCATTCATTTCATATATGTGTTTTGATTTACTTGTCTTTAGGAAAAGTGTGGGAAATGTTTTAGATGATGTTTATTTCACCTAAGAAACATTTTACAAGCAATGAAACAAACAAACAAGGTGGTTTTAAAGGATTTCAAAATCCATGCATGCACATATGCATGCATTCATGATTTCATTTAGAAAAGTTTTTGTTAACCCTAATTTTGATTATTAGAATTTGATGATCCAAGCTTAGTATTTTTGGGATGTTACAAACCTTCCCCCCTTAAACAAAATCTCGTCCCCGAGATTTGAAAAAGGACGAAAAGATTACCTAGGATTTGAAGAGATCGGGAAACTCCGTCCTGATGTGATCTTCGCGCTCCCAGGTAGCTTCCTCTTTTGTGTGGTTGCTCCACTGAATCTTGAGAAACTTGATGTTTCGGGTTTGGGTAGTTTGAAAAGCTTCTTCCAAAATGCGGATGGGTACTTCAGGATAGGTCAGGTCATCGTTGATCTCTATGGTCCAGTGATCGATATTCTTGAACACTTCGGTCTTCTCGGGGACTTCGAGACATTTGCGAAGTAACGAGATATGGAACACATTGTGCACAGCTGACATCTCTTCAGGTAGTTCCAATTGATACGGTACTTTTCCTCGATGGTTCAGAATTTTGAACGGTCCGATATATCTGGGGGCTAACTTTCCTTTGAGTTGGAAACGCTGCATTCCCTTCAATGGCGACACTTTCAGATAAACAAAATCTCCTATGTTGAAGGCAAGATCTCGACGTCTCTTGTCGGCGTAACTCTTCTGTCGGGATTGGGCGGTCTTGAGGTGCTCACGAATCTTGTGAACCTTCTCTTCTGCTTCTCGGAGGATGTCGGGTCTGAAAATCTGACTCTCTCCTACTTCCGACCAGTTCAAAGGGGTGCGACACTTTCTTCCGTACATGAATTCAAATGGGGCCATTTGCAAACTGGCTTGGTAACTATTGTTGTAGGAAAATTCTGCAAACGGCAGACAGTCTTCCCACCTGGATCCATATTCTAGCACACATGCTCTAAGCATATCTTCGAGTATTTGATTTACTCGCTCCGTTTGTCCATCGGTCTGAGGGTGATACGCGGTACTGAAATCTAGGCGGGTTCCTATACCTTCTTGGACTTTCTTCCAGAATCTCGAGGTAAACTGAGTTCCTCGATCCGATACTATGTTCTTGGGGACTCCGTGCAAACTAACGATTCTAGCGATGTATAACTCTGCTAGCTTCGAACTCTGATAGGTGGTTTTAACGAGCAAGAAATGGGCGACTTTGGACAATCTGTCCACTATGACCCAAATAGAGTCATTTCCCCTACTAGAGGTAGGTAGTCCGATGATAAAGTCCATTCCTACAGAATCCCATTTCCATTCTTGAATTTGCAAAGGTTGCAACAATCCAGCAGGTCTTTGATGTCCTGCCTTGACTCGCTGACATATATCACACTTGGCGATATAGCTTCCGATTTCTCTCTTCATCTTATGCCACCAAAATTGCTCTTTCAAATCTTGATACATCTTAGTCCCTCCGGGATGGATAGAATAAAGAGTATCATGAGCCTCCTTCAAGATAACTTCTTTCAACTCCGAATCTACTGGTACACAAAGGCGTCCTTTGTACCACAGAACTCCTTCTTCGTCCTCGGTGAATCCGGGTACTTTGCCCGTACCGATACGACGCTTGATTCTGTCGATACTGGCATTTCCCTTCTGCGCCTCTTTAATCTGACTGATCAAAGTGGGCTGAAGTTCTATGCTAGCCAAAAATCCTTCACTTACTAATTCCATTCGAAAATCTTCCATCTCCTTGTGCAAACTTGGTTGCTCCTTCAAAATCATGGAGTTCAAGCGGCACAGCAATCTGCTAAGGGCATCGGCTACCACGTTGGCTTTACCAGGGTGATAGTGAATGTCCAGGTCGTAATATTTGATTATCTCAATCCATCTTCTCTGCCTCATATTCAACTCCTTCTGAGTGAATATATACTTTAGGCTCTTGTGATCCGAATAAATCTCACAACGGTTTCCCATTAGGTAATGTCTCCATGTCTTCAGGGCTAGGACTACTGCTGCGAGTTCGAGGTCATGGGTTGGATAGTTTTGCTCGTGTTGCTTCAATTGTCGAGATAGATAAGATATAACTTTGCCTTCTTGCATTAGCACACATCCGAGACCAATCTTGGATGCGTCACAATACACATCGAAGGGCTTCGTGATATCCGGCATGATCAAGATTGGGGCTGATATCAACCTCCTCTTGAGTTCTTGAAAACTCGCTTCACATTTGTCGGTCATTCAAGCTTCTTGTCCTTCTTCAGCAATTGGGTCATGGGTCTGGCGATACTCGAGAATCCTTCTACGAATTTGCGGTAATATCCCGCCAATCCGAGAAATGCACGAAGTTGGGTTTGAGTGTTTGGGGCTTGCCAATCTTCTACATCTTTCACTTTGGCAGGGTCAACGGAAATTCCTCCGGCTGATACAATGTGACCGAGGAATCCTACCTCCTGTAACCAGAATTCACATTTGCTAAACTTTGCATACAGTTGATGCTCTCTAAGGGTTCCAAGAATGGTCCTTAGGTGTAGCTCATGTTCTTCTTCTGATTTGGAATAAATCAGAATGTCATCGATGAAAACAACGACAAACTTATCCAGGAAGTCCATAAAAATCTTATTCATGAGGTTCATGAAATAAGCGGGGGCATTGGTTAATCCAAAAGACATGACTGTATACTCGTACAATCCATATCTTGTGGTAAAGGCAGTCTTTGGAATATCCTCTACACGAATTTTGAGTTGATGATAGCCAGTTCTAAGATCAATCTTAGAAAACACCTGGGCACCGGTCAACTGATCAAACAAATCTTCTATCTTGGGCAAGGGGTACTTGTTCTTGATGGTGACATCATTCAACTTCCGATAATCCGTATACAAACGGTTACCTCCATCTTTCTTGTCCACAAATAAGACAGGTGATCTCCATGGTGACGCACTTGGTTGAATCAATCCAATTTCTAGCATGGAATCCAGTTGCTTCTTCAGTTCTGATAGTTCCGAAGGGTTCATACTATAGGGTCTCTGGGCTATGGGTCCTGTTCCGGGGATTAGTTCGATGATAAACTCGATATCCCGATCTGGGGGCATACCGGGCAAAACATCGGGAAATACATCGGGGTATTCACAGACTATCCGGACTTGGTCAATGGTAGGTTGGGCTAGACTCTTGTTACACTTGAATTGGCGAGGTAAGGTTTCAGATATATACTCGACTGATATTCCGGTGGTACTGGTCATGGTGATGGCTTTCTTAGCACAGTCAATCAATCCCTTATGTTTGGACATCCAATCCATTCCTAGTACTACTTCCAAACCTTTAGTTCCAAGTACTATTAGATTAGCATAAAAATCTATGCCATAGATTCGGATAGGGACGGCTTTGCAAATTTGGCTAGCCTTGGTGTTTGATCCGGGAATTTGCACAATCATAACATGCTTCAGTTTGGTTGGTTGAATTTTACTAGTGCAGGCAAATTCTTCGGTGACAAATGAATGCGATGCACCAGAGTCAAACAACACTCTTGCAAGTACTGAATTAACAGAAAACATACCTTCCTGAGCTTCTTCAGCATGCATAAGAAAAAGACGGCCATTGCGGTTGAGTGAATTCCCTGGGGCAAATCTTCTCCCTGGCTGGACACGACGCTGCTGCTGAGCTGGGGCGTTGGCATTGGGGGTTGTAGAGTTCTTCTTGTTGGGGCATTCGTTGGAATAGTGGCCTTTATTTCCACAGTCATAACAGGTCACTTGTGACTTGTCCTTGGCTGCGACAGGCACATCATTGCTTCCAGTCCTCGGGGCAGTGTTGGTGTTGGCGGTAGCATTGTTGGTGTTGAACTTGGGTTGGGCACGAGTGAAATTGCTAGAGTTGCCGGGGTTTTTGTGATTTCCTCCGGGTCTAGGGTTTCCACGGTTGGGGTAGGTCGGACGGGTCATAGGGGGTCTGTTGGTTCTTGGGGCAAATCCTAGAGATGGGTTGGGGCGATACTTTGGGGTCTGATGGGTTCCGGGTTGATGCATCATGCGACGCTTGCGGTTCTCATTGGCTTGGTTGATCTTTCCTTCCATCTGGATAGCAGAGTCGACAAGGGCTTCAATATCAGCAAAGGGGATATTGACTAACACCGTCTGCATCTCGTCATGCAGACCATTCAGGAATCTTTCTTTCTTCTTGGCTTCGGTGTCTATCTCGTCCGGGGCATACCTAGCTAATGACAAAAATTTGTCACGGTATTACACTACAGTCATCCTTCCTTGCTCTAGCTCTCTGAACTCGTCTCTCATTCTCTTGATCAAACCTGGTGGCACATGGGTTTTGCTAAACTTGACCTTGAATTCCTCCCAGGTCATCATCTGGCCTCCGGTCATTGCACGAACACTGTTCCACCATGCCCTGGCATCTCCGGCTAGATAATGGGTGGCGAACAGGACTTTCTCGTTGGCTTCCACTCCGGCGACTTCTAGGTTGTTTTCCATGGTTTGCAGCCAATCATCGGCATCTAGGGGTTCTTCTGACTTGGTGAAAACGGGTGGGTTAGTATTCTGGAAATTCTTGAGCTTAGATCCATGGTTGTCCTGATTTCCGTGGCCTTGGTTGTTGTGGGCTAGCTGGGCTATCTGTTGCAGAGTGGCTAGGTTGGCTTGATGTTCCGCCCTTTCAGCTTCGCGGTCAGAAGTCAACATTTGCAGGATCTGCAACATCGGGTCCGGGGCTGAACCACTTCCTCCACGTGGCATCTGAAGATTGATATAGATCATGAGAAAAGAGGGAAATTTCTAAGGTCTTGGGTCTTTGAAAAGTTTTAAATTTTGACTCATATTTTTCTGGCAACTTGATTTTTCATTCATTCACTCATAGCACACAGTACAACACACACCACAACAAAGAAAAACAGATGGTTTTAAGAACCATTCTAGAAATTACGATACAGTGGGACCGACTACTACTCACTACGCTAGTGCTTAGTGCTACTACTCCTCGGAGTTTGTGGCTTCATCATCTTCAGCATCATCGATGAAGGCAAAATCATCCTCATCGGTGAAGAAGTCCATGGCCTGATCCTCCAGAAAATCATCGTCATCGCTAAGATAAGAGTAAGGGTCTCCACGAAGATCCTCTCCGGCATTCTCCCTTTCCTCCAACTGCATGTCTCTCTCGTGGATGGTCTCCTCCAGAGATGAGATGCGGTGGCGAAGACGGGCAATAATGCGCTCCTTTTTGTCGAGCTGACAGCGGCGAGACTTGCGATCCTTTGCTAGCATGGCTATGGTCTGATCCTTCGTCTTGATGATGGCAGACTTGTGGTTGCAATAGTCACGGCAGTTGTCCAACTCCTGCTGACGATCATACATCATGAAGCTAAGGTGGTCCAATTGAGTCTTTAGCTCGGGGTGGTATGGGGCTTCCAGTGGTTGTCCATTTGCATCACGTCTTGGGAAAAACTCAAAGCGAGTACCCTTGATCTGATTGATGCTCTGCCCACACAGACGGGAAAGAGTTTCCTGCATTGCTCTGGCAAGTCCATCGAGCCAGTTGTTTTCCCTCAAGGTAAACTGAATTCCCTCCGCGGTGGGAGGTTCATCTTTCCTCGAAGACTTGCAACAATTAGCCATTGCAGATCTTCTCCTCCTTGATCATTGAGCTGAGCTCCAAAGAACTCGGGGTGCGGACGCTCCAGAAGTTCCGAAAGCTGATCCAGATCCCTCTCAAAGATAAGGTCTCCCCCATTCCCAAGTTGGTAAAACTTGCTGTACTTCCCGTCCATCTATAAAAATAGAGGATGAGTAGATTAGCAGAGTGATCAAGTGTGTCAAAATTTTATGTATTTTGCAAGAGTTTTTGAGGAACATGAATTTTTATGAAAGAATCAAAGAGATAAGAATGAGAATAAGTTTTTGTAAATATTTGTTTTCTTTGGTTTTGAAACTAAGTTTTTGATTCAAACGTCCAGTCTAACTAGGGTCTCCTATGGTCAGGATGGCTCTGATACCAACTTGTCAACACCCGGATTTTTCAATCCTAGATGCATGTTATGCCATACATCGCAATCCCAGGATTACCATTTTTGCGAGATATAACAGAATTGGATACCATAGTACATCATCCATTACAAACGATACATAAGTTCTTACACAAATAGGGATCTCATGATCCAGTTCTTAACACAACATCAAGCAGCGGAATACGTAACAATAACGGTAGCGTAGGCGAAGCTCCATCTTCGGGGTCACAGGCAATGCTGACGATGGGAGATGATCCTAGTTGTCGTAACCTTCCTGGGTTCCATCTTCCAGGTAGTCCTCTTCATAGTCTGGCCATGGGAATAGCCAGGGACAAAGCCATGAGTACTCTTTAACTACTCGCAAACTAATACTAATAGGTAAAGGGGGTTTTTGGATAATAGGACACTAGGCTCTAGGGTTGTTTCGCAAAAGCCAGATTTATCTCTACTAAGCTCCAAAGCTAGTCACAATTTTATAAATCCTAAGCGGGAACTTGTATTTCATATCACAACTCTGTTGTGGTCAAGTCAAAGTCTCAATTCATCTCACGGGTCATTTTGAAAAGTCTGACGGGGGAACAGTATGGCCACTCCAACTGTCCATAACCGCGGACGCGACTATTCGAATAGTTTGACACTCTGCAGAGATTGTACACTTTCACCACAACATTTGATACATCCGTCAGGAACAAATCCTGAATTCACCATACTCAGTATGCGGATAATCAATCCTAACCTTTCGATTACACGCCCTAGTATAAGCACCTCTCCTGTGAGTTTGGCCTCCCAACCATGACCAATTGTCATCTTGGGTACTGCATAGGTGGACAATCTTCACAAGGTAGCCTCAGCTCAAACCTTGGCCGCGAGGGAACTAATACTAAGGAATATAAGTTTCCAGTCAAGCCCTACACAATATTCGGGTATTGTGGTTGTACGATAAAATTGGAATGGTATCACATCCACACAACCATCAGTTTTATAAAGGGTTAAGGCTCATGCCTCAACATTTTTATCACCAAAATTCTCAAGTGTTTGGAAACACATGTCCAAAACATTTCAATAGAATGATCCATCATTCCAAGGTTTTCATAACCATTTTTCCACCAAGTATTCCCATCTAAAGTTGATCAAGTTTTATGCTTAGCACTAGCATCTACAGGTGGGGTAGTAATGATGAGGGGTGGTAACTAGTGAAGTTTCAACTAAGTACAACCTTATGTCTCAGGCTGATGTCAAGGTTTCTAACTTAGGCCAAATTTTATGCTCTTTATGCAACCTTCAGCATCTTTCCAATATCTACCAGTCACTTAAGTAAACTCTAAGTAAGCTTTCACAAAGAAATAAAGTAATAAGCTTGCACATAAAACTAGGATTGGTTTATCAAATGGGTATGATCACATATGCTTAAGGCATAGTAACAAGTAGGGGTTTGTTGCATCAGTAGGGTATCCTGCAAGTGTTAGCTTGCATCAATGTCAATATAAGCTTGCATTGTGCAGAGCAGTGGTTGAAGTTCTCCTCGGCTTCTTCTTCGTAGTATCCTCCTTCCTCCTCGTATCCTTGGTCGATACTAGCGTCTATGAATAAATACGAGGTACACAATCATCAAACAATACTTAACTACTTGCAATCATCACACACAAGGGTCCTATGAATTATCTAGCATCATCTCTAACATTACAAGGTTAAGGCTTGATTTAATTCCTTTTATTTTTAGAAAAGTAATTTCTACTCATTGAAAAACTACTTAAGATTTAATATTCTCCAAACCCAACATGGGATCATGTTGACACATGTCATCACCACATATTATAGTCCATGGGAATGTGATTTAAAGTGGTGTCACAATTTAATAAGGTTTTACCCTTTTATTTTAATTAATTAAAGTGGCTATAAATGCTTATGTAGCATTCTTTTATTACTTGAACATTATTTCTGCAAGTAAACCTATATATTTTTATATATTCTGAAAGGTATGGTTAAATGTGATTTTTGAGAGTTGGAATCAATTCAAAATCTATTATGGTTTAAATTTGAAAAATGTTTGAATGCAGAAAATATTCTGCCTTGTTATTTTTACCATGGGTGATCTATAGATCCAAATGACTTGAATCCAACGGGCTTGGATTCAGCATTCACAGACCTTTCCAACAAAATTGGTTTCATTCAATTTGGTGCACTGAATCGATCTGGGTTGATTTTTGAAGTTGGGTACAGAAGTGTGTTTGAATTGAAATAGAAAAATTTAATTTGAATAACTGGGCTTCGCGGGAAAAATTACTGGGCCGGCCTGCTAAGCGCAGTGCTCCCGCGGGCTGCTTAAGTGGGTGTCCCCACTCGTCAGTGACACGGGGCTGGGCGAAGCGGTATGGGGCGACGTGGATCGTTCGATCTAGTTCTAATCTAACGGCTGGGAGTCATCGTCGACGCGAGACAACTCCGGCGAGAATGAAACCTAGCGCGGCCAGTGAGGGTTGCTGGGGGCTCACCGGGGTACTGGCGAGGGTCGGCGAGGCGGGCGAACGACGAAGTCGACGACGGCGAACTCAGGGGTGGTCGCGGCAGCTCCAATCGCTGGCTCCCTTCTTCTCCGGCAGCGGCAGGCCCCAGTGAAATTCCGGCGAGGTGGTGCTCGCCTTGCTCTGAGAATGGTGTGGCACGGTCAGTGAGGAGAGGGGAGTGAGATGGTGTGAAGAAATCGTGCGGGGGTGGCCTCTATTTATAGTCGAGCGAGGGGACCGTCGGGGCGCACGGTGAGCTCGTCGGGGGCGAGGTTACAGGCGACTAAAGGCATGGGCAAGGGTAGGGGACGGTGCGGTGTCTCCTGGCGATGCTCAACGACATGGTCTCGGGGCATGGGGCGGTGTGGTTTGGTCTGGAACGAGCGGTGCTCTGCGCGGCAGAGGCGGCGTCTTCGACGGCGGGCGGTGGCTGTGCGGTACGGGGCGGCAAATGGGGATGTCTGGCGGTCTCCTGGGTCGGTGGGGATTGTGTATGCACGCGGCGAGGGCGGCACGCAGTCTGTGGGTGATGGTCGAGGGTGGCGCTCTGGCGCACGCTCGGCATGGTCTGGGCGCGGCTTGTGCGCGTGGTCCAGGGCTTGGCAACGCTCGCGGCTGGGACAGTGAGTGGCGGTGGACGGTGGGCTGCCTCCCAGACATGCTGGCTAGGCTTGCTGCTGCTCCTAGCTTGCTGTCAACTATGTGGTGGCAAGAGGGTGCTCGGCTATTCACCATTGATGACAATGGCAAGCTTACAGTGGTGCTAGTGCCTGGCTAATCTTCCTAGATGATCTACTAAGTTGTGTGTGAGCTAAATGGGGAATCAGTTAGGCAAGAATCACTGCTCACAATAGTGTTTGATGTTCGTTTGATTTGTGTGTGCAACCTGTTTGATGAAATGGCCGCATGAAATCAAGTTTTGAATTTTGAAATGATTTTTGGTGGGTTTTCTAGATTGGTGCTGGTGAGTCTGCAGATGCTTGGGTTTTGAAAATTGAGCTTGTTTGAGTAGTTTTTGAAAAAGTGGGATCTTCCCATATGATAAAGATTCAATTTTGAATTGTCATTTAAACTATGCATTTGAAAGTTTCTGGATGATCACAAAGTGGGCCTTGATACCTTGTTATAAGTACATTCAAGGGGTGCAAAGATCCAGAAAAGTTTCTGCTAGGTTCTGAAAGTTTGAGACAGCCAAACTAGGCATGTGAGTTAAATTGGCCAAAATGACCATTCATTTCATATATGTGTGTTGATTTACTTGTCTTTAGGAAAAGTGTGGGAAATGTTTTAGATGATGTTTATTTCACCTAAGAAACATTTTACAAGCAATGAAACAAACAAACAAGGTGGGTTTAAAGGATTTCAAAATCCATGCATGCACATATGCATGCATTCATGATTTCATTTTGAAAAGTTTTTGTTAACCCTGATTTTGATGATTAGAATTTGATGATCCAAGCTTAGTATTTTTGGGATGTTACACATTTAAATCAAATTCGCACGAATCTGATTGCAACATTATCCAGATCAGTTTGAACAAAATATTAGAAACATTTCCCAGATCGAACAACAGATTGAACTAACCAAAATATTCAAGATTGAACCTAAAATTGCAATATATTGCAGTCTGACCAAAATATTGCCAGTACATTGCGCAAGAGTAATAAGAAAGATGTCAGTACAAATGTAGTGCTACTCAAGGTATACAACACCCAGCTACACACAATCTTCATGTGGTGCATTTTGAGTTACAAGCATTTCTTCTCCTTCTCCGTTATGCTCTGGTTCATTCAGGTCATGCACATTAGCATTCAGATCTGGAATACCAGATCTTTGCTGCCCATCATCTCCAAACAACCAGTACTCAACAGTACCAATGCTTGCGTTGTTAGTTGCCGGTGTTCTTGCTCTTCCCTCTAGAACATGTGCAATAGTTCCCCATGTATAATTGTTAGTGCCTCTTTTCTTGCCCTTCCTAGCTTCCACCTATCTGGACACATGTTGTATTCCCTCTGCACCTTGTTAGCAAAAGTTTGCAGACCCATCTTCATGTTATCCCTGAATTCATCAAGTAACCTCTGTGTTGGCATTGTGCCTTCTTATTTCATTTCGAGCACGACACTTGGAAGCACTATCATCTCTCTGAACTACCAAGCACTGGTTGTTTCACAAACAACACTTAAATTCAGAGTAGGCTTAAATTCAGAGTTGCCTACCTCCAACTTCATTTGCTGCTGTACATGCTACTGATTTCCTATAACATAAGTTTAAATCTGTGCTCCAACTCAGATTCAGTTAACACTGAAATTCAGAGTTGCATATTTCCCAGAACTCAGATTGCAAGAACATAAGACTTACATATTAGCCCAAACAGTACACTAATATTCAGTTATCAATGAAATTCAGAGCTTCACACTCCGAAAAACAAAAAAGGCATAGTTTTTATGGTTGCATCAATTATTCACATCAATGTAGTTGTACAATGTTCATTTCTTCAAGAGATCAAAATTTTCTTAACATTGCAACACAACCAGTACATGTCTGTGTGACAACATGCACACATGTGAACTTCTGATGAAATTAAGTCTGCGGTGTAGCTCAACATGCACCCATCTGGTGCATCAATTCTCTATAGTCAAACATGTAAGAGGAATAAAAGTTTAGGTAAAACCCAACATACTTCTAATGGTATACAATGATACACCAAATATAAAGGTTAATTTCAAACCTAAAAACATTTGATATGTTCTACTTCTGTTGCAATGCACGGGCAGTTTGCTAGTTTATTTTAATACGCGGTTCACTTCTCCAAAACACATCAGCCAACATACCCGACACAGTGATGTTAAGTTCTATACAAGCAAAGGTGGCGCATTTTTAAATATGACCATTAAAAAAACATCTTTCACACATAAACTAATAGTAAGAAAGAACAAATTGGGTCCTTGATGTTTATGCACACAAAGTGAAATCTTTAAGGTTCTTAGAATAGTACTACTATTTTTAATAAGTGTGCTTTTAAATATTATGTGGTTATCTTTCTACATACATTAAGTGTATTATATTTAGATTTGCAACTATTAAAGAAAATTAGAAGGATCCTGATTCAGCTAGTTAATAGTAATACCTGGAGTTGGAAGAAATGTACAAGGAAGAAATGCAGATCTCTTAACTGAAATGTTTTGCATCCTTCAGTAATTAGTTCAGTCTGTTCTCCGAATACAAACTAAATTTAGCAACTATTGTGCTTCTGCCAGTCACGGCCATCCGGTAAGTTCAGAACTGCAGGAAAGAAGGCACAGACGCCGTATACCTGTCACCATAGAAACTAAGTGCCACCATGGGCAGGAAGGCATGAGGCGGCAGGCTAAAGAGGAAATTTGAAATTAACAGCAGGAGTTCTGGCCGAATTTGGAGGGAAGACTTGGAATTTGCTAGAAAATTATAAAATGGTAAAGAAGAAATGAGTAAATGGTAGACTCAGAGTTTCATACGATTCTATGAAAGTTCTAGAGCCAACCCCATTCCCTTGCGCTTTTAAGTCGCATGATACAATTCTATGAAAGTTCTGGAGCCAGAATGCACATTAGTTTCATAACGATTAATAGTGTTACAGATTACATATAGACTCGACTACGGACTGTCATTACTCATTAGACTACGCATACAAACCAACAGGTAGTTGTAAATTCATCGAACAATTTGACATTGCATTGTTATCAACAGTGAACCTTTGTAATTTAATAATTTTGGTGCATAATACCTGTAACTTTTGATCAAATTTCGGTGAAAAGAGAACATCAGTCAGAGAACAACCCCACAAGCTGTTTTTTTAGAGAAATGCATTTACCTTTGTGAAGAAATGCACGGAAGTTATGCTATCGCTTCATCTCCAAATCACTTGTTTATAATGGGTGGAAAATTATCAAAATGGAAAAGCACTGCCCCATCTGACAAGTTGGCACAGCTGGGTGCTCAAAACATGTTTATGCATTTATTGATCTATATAATAAACAAATATTATATGAGAATATGCAAATAGGAAAAACTGGTGAACATTAGTTTATACGGGAGAATCAGGGGTTTATATGCGTAATCATCATCATCAGATATATAGACTTCTGTAAAATATGGGCCGATTCATCTTCGAATTCATAAATCGTATTATTGCACATGAAATACTCAGAGTGAATCAAATCCTAGGGATTTCCCAAAATAATGTCCCAACTCTAATTAGCAACATTAGTTTATTCCTCAATGATTTGGCTGTGTGTGACATCCTTAAAAAAAATTACGGCATTATCAAATAAAATAACTCCCCACCTGCTCCAAGAACAGTGTGAATCTCATCAATGAAGAGAATGACCCGTCCATCAGAATCTGTGACCTATTTCAGTACAGCTTTCAGCCTATCTCAAATTCTTCTCGATATTTGGCACCGGCAATCAAAGCACCCATGTCTAGTGTAATTAGCTGCTTAAAAAAAAGTAAACGTCAGTGAGAAGATCCTCCTGATATAACCCTGGACAATATACCACAGTTGCATGGAACATCCCCTTGCACTATCCTCTGATCAAGCCTAAGCAAGAATTTAAAATCCAGTAAGAGAAATTACTTCCATACTCATAAGTGACGAAATGTTGTGAAAAAATTACTGTTTTCCTACCTTTCAGTTATAGCCGTTTTTCTCACACCAGGTTCACCAATCAGAACTGGGTTACTCTTTGTTCTTCGAGATAAAGTTTGAATGCACCTACGATTTCATCATCTCTTCCAATAGACGGGTCATGCTTCCGCTGACGTGCCATAGCTGTTGGGTCCTTTCCATATTTTTCCAAAGCTTCGTAGTACTTGCCCTTTAGATCGCTTCATTACCAGTTATTTTTCAGGAAAAAAATATGCACACATCTGTACATATTCAAGAAACAAAGGAAGCATCAAGGTTCACTCCTACTGAAGGGCATCTTTAATACAGTCCTGCAGCATGTTCTCGGCTAAAAAAAGAGGCTCCTTTTGTGCACTATCCACGGGAGATGTTATCCATGCATACAACTTTCTTTCAGAGATCACTTAGCCAATGGATTTTATGTTTTCAAGCAAATAAGAGCATGATGAACTAAAGAGTGACAGTCTACAGGAAAAACTCTATTTTTCTTCATGGAATTTGATCAGAGTATGCAACGGTATGAGCATCTCAATCATGTCAACTAGTATACAAAGTAGCACATGTTTTTTGAATCTCAACCAGAAAGCAGCAATTGCACGAGGGAACTTGTGAATGAAGCAAATTCTAGTAGCTCAGTTTGGTGTACCTCTGACTGCAAATTGAGCTCAGGCACGGGCGTTGTATACTTGTCAACCTAGAAACTAAGTGTCACCGTGGGCAAGGAAGGCAGGAGGCGGCAGGCTAAAGAGGAAATTTGAAATTAACAGCGGGAATTCTGGCCGAATTTGGAGGGAAGGCTTGGAATTTGCTACTAGAAAATTATAAATGGTAAAGAAGAAATAAGTAAATGGTAGACTCGAATTTGGGGGAAATTTCATTAATTTTGACATTAAAACAAGCTACTGTCTCATCAAAAACCTTACACTCCGGTGTGGAGTCCCCCCCCCCCCTCGCCCCCGCGTAAGGAAAAGAGTACGCGTAACTTGCAAACTAAAAACACTACTCTGTAGAACTTAACTCGGCTATTACATAGCCGGCAAAAACGCGAGCTAGCCGATGAAGGATAAAGCTCGCTTGGATCCGGGGACACAGCGATAAAGCTCGGGCCAGCGAACAGCATCTCCGGCGCCGGAGCGGCTTCCGTCTCAATAGCAATCGAAGGAGTGGCCGCCGTCTCGGTCTGGATGAGGATCTCAGTAGCAGGAGAGGCTTCCGTCTCGACGGCAATCTTAGGCGCAGGAGCGGCTTCCGTCTTGACGATCAGAGGCTTCTGCTTCCTTTCAGTTTGATCTGCGGAAGGCGCACGGCTCGCGGGTCTTTTGCCCCCGCTCCCGCAAGTGTCCTTCCATGTCGCGGGTCTTTCGTCGTCATCAACACCGTCATCAAGCTAGACTTCATTAGGATCATCATCATCATCATCATCATCATCATCATCATCATCCTCACCACCATCTCCACCAGCACCATCATCACCACTCCATCCCACTGTAACAATTATGTTGAATCTTGCATAGTTCTTAGAGGAAACTTTCCCGGTGTTGATTACTTTTGTAGTTGATGCTTATGAGTGGAACCATTGAATTATTTTTTATGTTCAGATTGTTATTCATCATATCATATCTGATCTTGATCCATATGATGTCTCATGAGTAGTTCGTTTAGGTCTTGAGGACATGGGAGAAGTCATGTTGTTAGTAGTGGAATTGTATTGAGCTATTATTCAATGGTTTGATATTTAAGTTGTGGTGCTATTCTTCTAGTGGTATCATGTGAACGTCGACTGCATGATACTTCACCATTTATGGGCCTAGGGTAATGCATTGTGTATTTGGCTACTATTTGTGGGGTTGCCGGAGTGACAGAAACCTGAACCCCTGTTAGGAAACCTTTGCACAAGGGAGTGTAGGATCTCAGAGTTTAATGCTATGGTTAGGTTTTTATCTTAATTGCTTTCTTGTAGTTGTAGATGCTAGAAACAGGTTTAATCACAAGTATGTATTAGTCCAAGTAAGGTCGGTACATTAGCACAGGTCCACCCACACAACACGTATCCAACCAAAGAAGATTAATCAACTATATGAAGCGAAAGCACTTGACAGTATTCCCATGTGTCCTCGAGAATGTTTGGTCCTCATAAGTAATACAACCGGCTTGTCCTTTGCTAAGAAAAGATTGGTCCAATTGCTGTAATTATTTGTTGTCTTTATTTACTTGCACTTTATTCTTTGTTTTATTAAAACCCCTTAAAAATCCGTTTGCTAAGTATTTACAGAGAATTCCTGCTCCAAACCACTAGTCAACACCTTCTGCTCCTCGTTGGGATCAACACTCCTATTTATTGAAAGTAATACGATACACCCCCTATACTTGTGGGTCATCAAGTCTTTTTTTCTGGCGCCATTGCCGGGGAGTGAAGCGCTATTGAAGAGTGGAACTGGTAAAGGAAACTTCTACTATGAGTATTTTTTTATTTCTGTTTGTTACTTTGTTTCCAATATGGATAACCCACTTGGTTTCTTATTTGTGAAAGATACTACCACTTTAAGTGTAGTGGATGAACCACCACCTGCTAAGATAGATCCTTTTAAGATACCTACAAGAATTATTGATCGTGTTATGGATAATTATTATTTTGGGGATGGAACTGTCCACCCTGGTGATCACTTGCTTTTTATCCATGAATTATGCGGGTTGTTTAAGTGTGCAGGTATCACAGCGGAACAAGTCAAGAAAAAATTACTCTCTCTATATCATTGAAAGGAAGAGCTGAAGAATGGTATAAGTTGCTGAAGAATGGACAATCTATGGAATGGGAGGAAATTATACCTCTCTTTTATTCTAAATTCTTTCCTCCCAGTGAAAGTTATAAGGATAGGAATCAAATATAAATATTTTGGCCTCGTGATTGTCACATCCCCAAAATTCTCCTAATTTTGGAATGTGAAATAAATAAATAAGTTTGATTGATTATTTGACTATGTTGAAAATTCTCAAAGAGAAGAAACTTTTTGAATAGAAAATCCTCTCAACCTTGAATTCAAAATCTTATATTCTTTTGTTATGACCTAAGTAGCCATATAGGCAAAAGGACTTGAATTGATTATGGATTGAAGAATTGGTGTGCAAGATTTCAAAATGGAAATCATGAAGCATTCATAAGCATTTCATTATATCCATGCAAAGTTCTCACAAACTAAATCCAAATCCCGGTATCTAAATCCTATAGTTGATTTGTCCAAATGTTCCTAAAGGAAATTTAATTGAATTTATAAAACCCACTGTTGCTAAGGCAGCGATTATTGCTAAATTATAGCCTAAAAAGATCCAATTAATATTACAAAATTTTAGAAACAAAATTGAGCTTATTTGGAGCTAGTATGAAAAAGTTATGAAATAAATACAAACACATAAAGATATAAATAAAATGAAATATACAAGGATTTGTAAATCCACTACTTCCAAACTAGTAAAAATATTACAAATTTTATCCTATAATAATCTATTCGATTTTAGAAAAATTTAGAAATAAGAATCATGTCATTTGGAGTTCGTATGCAAAAGATATAAGGGAAACAAGTAAATAGAAAAAGAAAAGGAAAAAAAACCTAATGGGCCGGCCCACCCGGATCGAACCAGCACGCACGGGAAGGATGGATCGATTGGTTGCTTTAAAAAGCGTGCAAAATCTGTTTTGTTAAACCTATCTCTATTCAAACTGCTATAACTTTTTATCTAAAACTCCGAATCTACTTCCGTTTGTTTCTACTTGTTCCCTACTCCAATATCTATCTCCCCACCGTCCCAAAGCTCCATATAAACTCATGGAGCCACAGCTGTACGGGTTTCTTTCCTCGAAATGCCGAATCTTATTTCGCTTTTTAACCCATCTAGACTTCGTCGTTTGCCTTCGGTCAAAAAACGAAAGTTGTAGGAATCATCGAAATCTTTCAATCCCGACAAACCTCCCCTATTTTCATCCACCACAGCCAGAGAATTTCGTATCGCAATATTTCAGATCTTACGGTGTAAATCCAAGATGTACCCGCGCTCGTTTCTTCAAATCCAAATTCATTTGGTGAGAAGGTAGGAATAATGATTCCCCACAACTTTTATGTTCTAAGTTTTTCAATTTGACCTACGGATTTATCTCTCTAACACAGATTTGTTTCTTGTCTATTCTGAGCCAAAATCGGGTCAATCTCTTCTTCTAGCCACCGGATCCTATCCAGACGGTCGAGATCCAATCAAACCGGTGCGTGGCATGTCGTCAACCCGGTAAGCTTCCTCATCAACGCCACGTCAACGTCAGGTCAATATCTAGTCCCAGTCAGCATGCAAAGTCAACCTGTCCAGTCAGCGAAATATTCCCTGGAATATTCCGTTCGAATTTAAAATTGCATATTATAGATCTAACTTGTAAAATTCATTAGAAATTCATACCACGTCCAAAAATTGCGTATAATATATCAAATTGAAGATAATTTTACGTAGAATCATCTTATCAGAATAGATCCAACTTTTACTCTACGTGGTTACTGCAGTAATTTAATTGATTTTAATGGTCTTTTAGGTTAATAAATTTATAAGAAATTATCTGTAACTACAAAAAATATGAACAATATATCAAATTGAAGCTACTGTAATGTACATTAATAATATCTGGTTGGATCTAGCCTTTGACGATTATTTAACCCGTAGCATTTTAATTAGTTTTAATGGCTTTATAAATCATTAAATTCATAGTAAATTAATTGCTTGTCACAAAAATATAAATGATATACCGATGGAAAGCTGGTTCCATGTAGATCATCAATAAGCAATTAGTTCAGCCTTTGACTGTAAGGTTTTTCCGTGAAGATTTAAATGGTTTAATGGTCTATTTAGAGTAATAAATTCATAAGAAAATAAATACTGCTCAGAAAATTACAAATAATATGTCCCTGAAATTACAATTCTGTGGAGACTACAGATATAATTTTAGTTTGATTTTTACACAACAGAAACTATATGAATCATTTAAAACCCATTAAACACTATTTAAATCATACAAAAAGATCTATAACTCCGATTAGGGTGAATCCAACGCCTACTGGTTCGTATTAATGTCTTCTATCCAGTAAACCCAAGAAACAAATTTAATTCGACAGTTATAATAGGCGTTACAACAGAACTATTAAAAACCCTATATTGGCAAGTAATTATTAATAACAGGTACTCCATTGCATTAATTGGCCTCTTGCATCATATACTTCAATATTGTTTAGAGAACTAAAGTAACAACCATTGTGACTCATTAAATCGTCATGCATGCATCTGTTCATCATTGTTTTCTTGTAATGTTGCACTGTTGTATGTTTGCAATATTTTGAATGGTGTTTGTTGTGTTTGCTTCAAACGTTAGATTGCGAGGAGTGCAACTACTCTGATTGCAACTACTATGATTGCAAGTATTGTGGTTATTACGAAAGAGGCCATTATAATTGTGAGGATTATCTAATTGACTAGATCTACAACAAAGGCAAGTGGTGCTATCTTGGTCATAAATGTCCTATTGTTTTCCTATGCATTGTAGATGTTTTTTTTGTAGAATTGCATATGTAGGAATTGATGTGTATATGTTATGCTATGTCCCATATTATTCCCTAGCATTCCTTGTTTATGAGCCATCGTATTGGTAGATTGCTTAGCTATGCTATTTAGACGAGGAAGGGAATCACATCATGAAACGTTATATGTTTTGAAAGGCTTATGTTTTGCTAAATGACAAACCAATATGTTTTAATGAACCACCTGGGCGGAATGGCATTGATTGGGTCATCGAGTGTGGATTTATGGTGGGGAATGCTGCCCAGGACACTGAGAAAGGATTGGTTTTTTTGTTTGGAAGATTTCGTGTGCAACCATGTGCCAATAATGGAATGGGCGGTTGGTTGAACTCAGTAGGTTGTGGTAACTCGAACCCGCGTATCCAGAGATGTAGATAGTGTAGGTTGGACCGGTGCGCGTCGGGATTGGGGAGCTACTTCCCGAACGGTTCCTTCTTGGACTTCTCCATATCATCATCCAATATGAGAGTGGTGGTACGAGCTGGGCTGGCCAAGTCACATGGGTAAAGTGTACTAACCCCTGCAGGGTGTATAAACTAAGTGCTTAGCCGTGTCCCCGGTTATGGACAATTTGAGCGACCTGATACTGATGCTATGATATTTCTCACTCATCCTTATTTCTTAATTACCTAAAACTTGTTGGGTAAACTTAATTGGGTAGGAACACCTGGTAGTGAACCAGAGTGTCCTATTTATCGTATTTGAAAACTACTTTGTTACAAATGTTAGGATAAAACTGTTGCTTTATGCAAATGAGCCTGAACTCCACTTGGACAAATAAGCATGTAGTTGATAGATCTGTTGTTAACCACTTTAGCCTACTTGCCATACATTCAATGTATTGACCATTCGTGGCTGCAACGTTTCATGTTGCAGGTTATATCGTATCTGAGTGATCGTTCATAGGTCGCGAGACTCCACTCAACATTTGTTCGCCTGTGGCACATTTGAAGGATGGAGATCTACCTTGTATTCGTTTTCCGCTGTGTACTTGTATAAATAATGTAAATTCTGGATCATATTCGTTGTATTTATGATGCACAGTTATATTTGGTATCATTTTGTACTGTGTGTGCCAGTGAACCGATCCAGGGATTGGCACTATACACATGAACTCAGCCTTATTAGGCGAGGGTGTTACAGTGATGGAGAGATTACAACCCAAGCTTGGGGGAGACTGAAGTTACTAATGCTTAAATGTCCTATTCATGAACTCCCTAATAATATTATTATCAATAACTTTTATGTAAGGCTTTCTCTTCATAATAAAGATTTATTAGATGCTTCTTGTGCTGGATCATTCACATGTATGAAGGGAGAAGCTAAGTGGGATCTTCTAGACTGTATTCAAGAAAATACTGAAGCATGGGAGAATGACAAAGGAAGAAAGTCAGGAAAGCAAGAGGAAAGATTATTGGAAGTATTGAAGAAACACCGAGGAGCTATGGGGTATACTCTTGATGATTTAAAAGGGATTTCTCGTACTATATGTCAGCATGCTATTAATATAGAACCTGATGCAAAGCCAGTTGTTGAACGCCAACGCCGTCTAAATCCTAAGATGAAGGAAGTGGTAAGAAATAAGGTATTAAAACTTCTTGATGCTGGTATGATTTTTCCTATTGGTGATAGTAATTGGGTTAGTACTATTCATTGTGTCCCTAAGAATGGAGGAATAACTGTTGTGCCTAATGAAAATAATGAGCTTATACCTCTGTGATAGTGGTTGGTTATAGGATGTGCATTGATTTTATAAAGGTGAATAAAGTCATTAAGAAAGATCATTATCCTCTGCCTTTTATTGATTAAATGCTAGAGTAGTTATTCTTGATGGTTTTCTGGGTTTTCTCAAATTGCTGTGAAAGCACAAGACCAAGAGAAAACCACTTTCACGTGTCCCTATGGAACTTATTCTTATAGGCATATGCCTTTTGGTTTATGTAATGCTCCTGCTACTTTTAAGAGATGTATGTCTGCCTTCTTTCATGGTTTTTGTGAAGAAATTGTGGAAGTTTTTATGGACGATTTCTCCGTCTATGGGACTTATTTTGATAATTGTTTGCACAACCTTGATAAAGTTTTGCAGAGATGTGAAGAAACTAATCTTGTTCTTAATTGGGAGAAATGCCACTTCATGGTTAATGAAGGGATTGTTCTTGGACACAAAATTTCTGAAAAAGGTATTAAAGTTGATAGAGCCAAAGCTGAAGCAATTAAGAAAATGCCTTGTCCTAGGGATGTGAAAGGTATTCGTACTATCCTTGGTCATGCTGGTTTCAATAGAATGTTTATTAAAGATTTCTCAAAAAATTTAAAGCCCTTACTAGTCTTCTCCAAAAAGATGTACCTTTTGTTTTTGATGATGATTGTAAGGAAGCTTTTGAAACTCTGAAGAAAGCTTTAACTACGTCTCCTATTGTCCAACCACCTGATTGGATTTTACCCTTTGAAATTATGTGTGATGCTAGTGATTCTGCTGTGGGTGCTATTCTTGGGCAATGAATAGATGAAAAATTGAATGTTATTCATTATGGTAGTAAGACTCTTGATGCTGCTCAAAATAATTATGTTACTACGGAAAAGGAGTTCTTAGCTGTAATATTTGCTTGTGATAAGTTTAGACCCTATATTGTTGATTCAAAAGTTACCATTCATACTGATCATGCTGCTATTAAGTACCTTATGACAAA
This sequence comes from Avena atlantica, assembly GCA_910589765.1. Classification (NCBI taxonomy): domain Eukaryota; kingdom Viridiplantae; phylum Streptophyta; class Magnoliopsida; order Poales; family Poaceae; genus Avena; species Avena atlantica. Next base: position 137,024,231 of record OU342739.1, read on the forward strand.
TAAAGATGCTAATCCTAGGCTTATTAGATGGGTGTTGCTTTTACAAGAGTTTGATCAACATATTGTAGATAGGAAAGGTGCTAAAAATCCTGTTGCTGATAATTTATCTCATTTGGAAAACATTTTTTTTGATCCTATGCCTGTTAACGATAGTTTTCCAAATGAACAGTTGGCTGTAATAAAGGTAAGCCCACGAGAGAGTCCTTGGAATGCTGATTATGCTAACTTATTGTTTCCAAGTATTTGCCTCCAACCTTTATAGCCCAACAAAGAAGGAAATTATTTTATGATCTGAGGCATTACTTTTGGGATGACCCACATTTATATAAAGAAGGAGTAGATGGTATTATGCGGATATGTGTTCCAGAATATGAACAACAAGACATATTGAGAAAATGTCATGGTAGTGCTTATGGAGGACATCATGATGGGGATAGAACCGCACAAAAAGGTTTTACAATCAGGTTTTTATTGGCCTACTCTCTTCAAGGATGCAAGGAAGTTTATTTTATCATGTGATGAATGTCAAAGAGTTGGTAACATTTCTAGACGCAATGAAATTTCTATGAATTATTCTCTTGTTATTGAACCTTTTGATTGTTGGGGATTCGACTTTATGGGTCCTTTTCCCCCTTCAAAAGGGTATACTCATATTCTTGTTGCTATTGATTATGTTACAAAGTGGGTAGAAGCCATACCTACAAATATTGCTGATGGTAAGACCTCTTTAAAATGCTTAAAGATGTTATTTTTCCTAGGTTTAGTGTGCCTAGATATCTCATGACTGATGGAGGTTCTCATTTTATTCATGGTGGTTTTAGGAAGACTCTTGCTAAATATGATGTTAACCATAGAATTGCTTCAGCTTATCACCCTCAAACCAGTGGGAAAGTAGAAATTTCGAATAGAGAAATTAAATCCATCTTGCAAAAGACTGTTAATAGATCTAGAAAAAATTGGGCTAAAAAGTTGAATGATACGTTATGGGCTTATAAAACTGCTTATAAAAATCCTATGGGAATGTCTCCTTGCAAAATGGTTTATGGAAAAGCTTGTCACTTGCCTTTAGAATTAGAACACAAAGCTTATTGGGCAGTGAAAGAACTAAATAGATATTTTAAACTTGCTGGTGAGAAAAGATTGCTTGACTTAAGTACCTTAGATGGGTGGAGAAGTGAAGCTTATGAAAATGCTAGACTATTTAAAGAAAAAGTAAAATGATGGCATGATAGGAGAATTCTCAAAAGGGAGTTCCATGTTGGTGAGAAAGTTCTATTGTATAGGTCTCGTCTCAGATTTTTTGTAGGAAAACTACTCTCGAAATGGGAAGGGCCTTTTGTTATTGAGGAGGTGTATCGTTCAGGTGCTATTAAAATTTCATGTTTGAGAGACAACACTACACAAGTGGTGAATGGTCAAAGGCTCAAACATTATATTTCTGGAGACTCTTATAATGAAGATGTTGATGTTATTCAAATGGTGACTCCAGAAGAATTTATTAGAGACAAAACTCAGGAACCTGCAGAGTCCGTTTCCGAATAGGTAGAAGTGCTGAAAATAGAAGGTTCGCGAAAAACTTTTCTATTTATATTTTTTGCAGTTTTTATTCCATATGGAAGGTTACAAGATGAAAAAGGGAAGGAAACGGAGCCCGAGTGGGCCACACCACCCAGTGGCGCGGGCCCTCCCTGGCCGCGCCACCAGGTGGTGAGACCACCCCGGAGCCTGTCTCCGTCCCGTTTTCGCCCTGTACCTTCCTTATGTCGTAAAACTTTGTAATATATAACCCCCCGGATCCCCCGAAGTTTGTATATCGTGTTTTCATTTCGATCTATTTCTGTCAGGAAATATTCTCAAGTTTAGAGGCACCATGGTCTCTGCCAACGACAAGGGCAAGAAACCCGTGGAAGAAGAAAGGATCGTATCTAGGCGCGAAGACATGGATTGGAGCGTCGAGGAGTAAGTAAAGAACATGTCAGCAGGCATGAAGGGACAAACTACCACAGGATCCAGGGCGAGAAAAGCTACTTTTGTAGGGGCAATTAACAATGGACGTGCTTTTTCTCATAATATGCAGGGGATGATGACCTCCGTTCCAGACTTCAGTTCCTGCCCTGAGGTAGTGGAAGCCCTTCAAGCCACTGATGAGTTTTGTGATAAGTATCGAGCTCTAAGGAGGAAGGTGGATATACTTCAAGAGGAGAATAACAGGCTTCGTAAGATGCTAGAGGGTTTCCTCACCATGAACAAACCACCACCACCGAACGAGTAATTCGTCATCAGGTTTTGGCATCCCCTTGGTTTGTTCCAAGCTTGGGGGAGTGCCGCGGTATCACATCATTATCTTTCATCTTTTTACCTTTTTAGTAGAGTCATATCTTGAATATAGAAGTTATCATATAGGATGGTTTGCATTGTGGAAGTATCTCTCCTTTAGTTGGTTATCTATGTATCCCTTGGTGTGAGTGCCTTTATGTAATATTAATGAGAAGTTTCATCTTTTACTTTTTGCACATCTTCTTTTAGTTTGCAATCTCTATTATATGATTGATCTTGTTGATTAATATTGGTATCACTTTGGGAGCATCAAGTAAATCCAAATTGGTTTTGGCAAACTGAGCTCTGGTCAGTAGCAACACTTTTTGAGGTTTGAAAGGAAAAGAGAAAAGCACTTACAATTATTTTATATTATTTTTCTTCTTCCTTGATTGGCTCATAAGCTTAGTATTATTTATTTAAGATCTTTCGTGTTTTCAAGGAAGAATGCATGTTTGACTTTATCACTTGTATGTTTGCTTGTTTCCTTCAACTCTTTTGCTTGCTACCCAGCCTTGCTAGCCAAAAACCTGTAATGAGAGGGAATACTTCTCGTGCATCCAATCCTTTAAACTTAAACCTATGCCATTTGTGTCTACCATATCTACCTTTTAGTATCGTTGCTATTCCGAGTAAATTCTCGAGTTTCATCTATCTTTCAAATTAAAAATTCTTTTATTATGTGAAAACAAGTTAGTAAAGATCTCACGAACTTGATGGCACACCTTATTTTCCCTGCCCTTAATAAACTTGAACCATTGTGTCATCTATGTTGTATATGCTTGCACATATAAGTTGGGAATTAGCAGAACTGTGCTGTCACGGGGAACACTTTCAACACTTGTAAATATCTACCCCGTTGATATAATGATCTTTTGTTTACGGATGTCAGCGGTGTGAAATAGAAGGGGAGCTTGTAAGTCCATGGTTTTATGTATATGTGTTAGAGAAATGCCTGGCCGCTAGCCTAAGACATGCCTAATCATGGTGGAAACTTGCAGCATCACCATAGTGAGCAATCTATGAAGCATCCTCAGAAAAAATTTATACAGAAAAAAAGAGAGAAGAGAAAAAAATATTTTCACCATTCTCATGGTAAATAAAAGGATCGCTGAGATGCTCACTGTCTGTTGCCTTGTAATTTTGATATGGGATAGCTCCTGTGTCATGGAGCAAGGGTACCCCGTTGGCGGTTCTCTATGATACACATGTACTTATAATGACAAGAACTTACAGGTAACTAAAGTTGAGTAGCATGAGGAACGACCCTCGTACTCAAGGGACATGGGATTTCCAACTTATATTTCGTCAAGCATATACTCCATCTTTTTTCACTTTCAACTTAATCGCCTCAAGATTCTTATGATAGGGGCAATGAGAGCTCAAAGTTAGTAAGTACCATAATCGTTTGAAAGCTCTTTATGAAACTTGAAATCGTTGATTTCCTCTGCTAAGGGACTTTCTTGTACTTCTTTGTTGAGTCAGTAAACCTATTCTTTTCTATCTCCAGCAAGCATTTGAGTTGTTGTGTTTCAATCATTCATATGATGATTTATTCAATCATGTTTCTTATCTTCCTTGTTTTGCACAAAACTCTTATCTGAATGAATATTACATTGAAATCCATCATTGTGAAAAGCCTTTTATGTTTGAGCAAAAGGACTCCTGTTATAAACTTCTTTACAAAAGCTTTGCTTGAAAACTATGTGTGATTTGTCAACTATTCTCTGACCAAGAAAAAGTTTTCCATTACCAATTATGATCTATCTTTATGCATCTTTATTGTGACTCCCATACTCGTTGCAAGTTAAGTTATATAATGGTGATTTGCTTTCTATTATGAGTTGTGTATTGGTAAGTGTGATGCTTCTTGTCCGTATTCTTTTTATCGACACTTCACTCCATAAACCCGTGGGCATGTTTACTGAGCTCAGTTTTCACTTGGGGACAAGCGAGGTCTAATCTTGGTGGGAGTTGATACGTCCATTTAGCATCACTATTCTATATCATAATTTACTGTTATTCATTGATATATTTCTTATTAAGAGGTGATACTTATGTTGTTTCATCTATTTTTGCATGTTGGATGACTTTTGGAGGATGAACTGCCGGAGTCAGGATTCTGATGGAAAAAGCGGTGTTTTGATGCAATATTCGCGAAGATAAGAAAATTCCATAAAATACACGGAAAATTCTATTTTTCCAGAAGACAAAGGATGCCAGAAGGAGAGGCAGAGATGGGCCACAGCCCCCCCTGCGCGGGCCTCCCTGGACCGCGCCACCAGGGGGTGTGGCCACCTTGTCCCACCTCCTACTCCGTCCTTTCACCTATATCTTCTCCTCGAAACCCTAATACACGGGGGGAGACCATAGAAAGATTCCTCCGCCTCTGCGGGGAAGAAACTATAGAGAGAGAAAGAGATCCCCGGCAGACAGATTTCTGCCGGGGAAATTCCTTCCCGGAGAGGGGAGATCGTCGCCATCAACACCCTCATTAAGCTAGACTTCATAGGGATCATCATCATCATCATCATCACCATCTCCACCAACACCATCATCACCACTCCATCCCGTTGTAACAATTGTGTTGAATCTTTGCATAGTTCTTAGGGGAAACTTTCCCGGTGTTGATTACTTTTGTAGTTGATGCTTGTGAGTGGAACCATTGAATTATTGTTTATGTTCAGATTGTTATTCATCATCATATCATCTCTGACCTTGATCCATATGATGTCTTGTGAGTAGTTCGTTTAGTTCTTGAGGACATGGGAGAAGTCATGTTGTTAGTAGTGGAATTGTGTTGAGGTATTAGTCAATGGTTTGATATTTAAGTTGTGGTGATATTCTTCTAGTGGTGTCATGTGAACGTCGACTACATGATACTTCACCATTTATGGGCCTAGGGGAATGCATTGTGTATTTGTCTACTAATTGTGGGGTTGCTGGAGTGACAGAAACCTGAACATCCGTTAGGAAACCTTTGCACAAGGGAGTGTAGGATCTTAGAGTTTAATGTTGTGGTTAGGTTTTTTTATCTTAATTGCTTTCTTGTAGTTGCAGATGCTTGCAAGGGGTTTAATCATAAGTATGTATTAGTCCAAGTAAGGTCGGTATATTAGCACAGGTTCACCCACACAACACTTATCCAACCAAAGAAGATTAATCAACTAAGCGAAAGCACTTGACAATATTACCATGTGTCCTCGAGAACTTTTGGTCGTCATAAGTAATACAACCGGCTTGTACTTTGCTAAGAAAGGATTGGGCCACTTGCTGAAATTATTTATTTTCTTTATTTACTTGCACTTTATTTCTTTTCTTTATCAAAAAACCCTAAAATTCCTTTTGCTAAGTATTTACAGAGAATTTCTGCTCCAAACCACTAGTCAACACCTTCTGCTCCTCGTTGGGATAAACAATCCTATTTATCAAAAGTACTACGATATTAATATATACTTTTTAAAAAACATTGGGCACTGATGACCCACAAGTTAAGGCCAGACCTTGAATTTTCACCCTGCAAGGTAAGACTGGGAACTCCTGTGTTGCCTCTCCCCACAAACAGTCGCTGTTACGAGTCATAGATCATGCAGTCAGTTCATCATCGTCACAAAGACTCAAATCACCATCGCTGCCCTCATGTTTTCGCTTTCCTAACATTCTCCGCATCTGACTTTACCATGACTCGATGAATGACACTTGGTGGGAACAAACAGCATAGCTTCGCAACGCTCCCGCTAAAACCAAACGGACAGAAAAACATGGGTACGCATGACTGGATACCTTCCGATCCAACAATTTTCAGGTCTGATGCGCCCATAGGAGTTCGTCGGTGGATCCTTTAGAAACTCGACACTCTGTAGGTGAGACTTCGAGTTTGATCAGCAATCCTCTTTTTACTCTTGCCAATTGTATACCAGGCAAATTAAAAGAACTTTTTTTAGCATACGATCCTACAAGTGAAGAGTTTGCAAGCAAAAGTTGTAAGATTGACCTAAAACAATGTTTTCTCCACACGATTCATGAACTCTGGCCGGAAAACAGATCTTGCAGCATCGATCACCATCTTATTCATACTCACATTTTTTTTAGAATAACTCGTTGCTTCTTATATTAAAGTGGCATCGGATGCCAATAGGTTCACAATAAAGTTTGACTATGAATCCACCCAGAAGGATCTAAACTTATTATAGTAGCTTACTTTAGCAAGGACATGTGAAATCTATTACATGAGAGACGCGCGTGACGAATTTCGAAGGCATTAAACCCTCTCAGCAAAATCTTGATCTCTTCCATCAATGGACTGTGATTCGATTGATCTAGTTCTGAATATTTCAGTTTTGACATAGCTCCCTGACAGTCCGTTTCTAGACACAACTTGGAGACCCCTCTATCTCGGGCCATCAACACAGCTTTCCTACAAGCCAACGGCTTAGCTCTCTCTGCATCGGCGGTAAGGGTCAAAAAATGGCTTTCTCCTGCCAGGAACTTGCCATCGTGGTCCCAGAGAACCACACCACACCCCCCACTGTTCGATACCGGATCGAACGCACCATCGGCATTTGCTTTAGACCACCCTTCTAGCGGTCGGAGCCAGTGCTCCTGTGCTGGATGATTAGACACTTGCAGTGTTTTCTTGACCGTTGCTCATTCGTCAACAATAGCGACCGAACGACGCACTATATTTGGGGCAGCTTTGATAGAAGTCTCTTCTCTCACTTCATTTCTTGCTAACCACATTTGGTATAAGATCAACACCGCAATAGCCCTCTCCTTCCCCTTCATATACCCCAACCAATCTAGCAGCCATCCCCGGAGATCGCCAGGGCGATGCACCTCCTCCTCCCACGGACGAGACAACTCCAAGCCTGTCATTGCTCGTTCACTATCCCACACACCCATCGAGTGTGGGAAAGTCTAGAATCTGTGCCCTCGTGACTCCACCCGATTGCAGACAATACACCGCACTCCCTCCTTAATGTGCCTCCTTTTCAGCCCTTCGCCTACCGCAAGGCCATTTTGAATCAATCTCCAGACACGAATCTTCACTTTACCTGGCACCAATGCGTCCCATAGCGATAACCAGCCCTGATGATTGCTATACGACACTGACAAGATGGCCTGGCCCGCATTGTTGCTGCGCAACTGCATCTTCAAATGGTACGACTTTACTAAAAAAATCCATTTTTGGTGAAATTCCACGCAAAATAGTCCTCTGATCTAGCTCTACCCACCAGAACTTTCAGAATATTGTCAACATCGCCATCAAAGAAAATATCACGCAACTTTTCTTCATTCCACCCCAAACCATCAGGTAATAGGAGCTCATCAACCTTGGTCACAATTTTTCCAGGCTTGTGTCCCAGTGGACGCCGCAACCCTGACCTAGGTATCCAAAAACTCTCCCACACCTTTACTTTACTTCCATCCCCAATGATCCACACCAGACCTTCCTTTAGTAGCTCTCGCCCATGAATAATGCTATGCCATATATACGAGACGCCCTTCGGACATGGAGCCTCCAAAAAATCCACTCCTCTTAAGTAGCGAGCCTTTAACACTCTTTCACAAAGGGAGATGGGAGATGTCATTAGCCTCTAGGCTTGCTTGGCCAACAGCGCCTGATTGAAACCTAAGAAATTCCAAAACCCCAGACCCCTTTCTTCTTTGGAGGGCTCCTTCTGTCCCAGCTGATCTTGGAGGCTTTCCTTCTACCTTCAGCCATACCCCACCAATAACCAGAAGAGATGGATGTCAACTTGTTACACATGCCCTCTGTGAGCCTGAAACAACTCATTGGATAAGTGGGCACAACCCGAAGGACCGATTTTATCAATGTTTCCTTGCCTTCCAACGACATGCCCTGACCTTTCCACCCCTTCACTTTCCCCAACGATCTTTCTGGAATGTTCTGAAAAGCCCCATCCTTGGATCGACCCACCGCTGTATGTAATCCCAAATATTTTTGTAAAAGAGCCTCAAATGCAATACCCACAAAATTCTCCAACACAGCCTTCCTCTCGTCGACGCAACCTTTTCTAAAGTAGATCGTCGACTTGTCTAGGTTCACACGTTGGCTAGAACAATCCTCATATTGCTTCAGAATATCCGTTAGGGCCGTTAAACACGATTCGCTGACCTCCAAGAACACGACACTATCATCGGCTAATAGTATATGTGTAACCATTGGCCCAGTAGCCACAAACTTCACCCTTCCATTTTCTTCTCCATTTGCGCTTGCCTCAGCAGCGCCGAGGAACCTTCAACGCAGAACAGGAAAAGGTACAACGATAAAGGGTCCCCTTGTCGGAGACCCCTTGTAGGCACAAAATAATCAGACAAGCCCCCATTCAGCTTGACGGAAATCCTAGTTGTCCTGACACATATCATCACCATCTGTACCCATCTCTCACAGAACCCCATCTTGAGCATCATAGCCTCGAGGAAAACCCACTTGACCCTATCATAGGCCTTCATCATATCTAGCTTCACAGCACATAAGGGTTTCTTCCTCTTCCTAATCGCATGCACACTCGTAGGCCACTAGAACATTATGAGTGATTAATCTACCGGGCACGAAAGCACTTTGTTTCTCCGAGATCAACAAAGGGAGGATCCTTTTCAACCTGTTTGCCAAGACTTTGGAAGCTATTTTATACAACACATTGCATAGACCTATTGGCCGAAATTGGGTCAAGAACTCCAGTGAGGTGACCTTCGGGATTAACACCAGGATAGTGTCATTAAAATCATCAGGATAAGGTATGCCTTCCAAGAAGTATCTAATAGCGCGGCAAACTGCATGCTTCAAAATCGCCTAGTGCTTCTGGTAGAAAAGGGACAAAATCCCATCAGTCCTAGGAGCCTTCATGGGCCCCACTTGAAATAAGGCTTCTTCGATTTCCCTGTCTGAAAAGCCTCTAGTGAGGTTCTCATTCATTTCTTCCTCCATCCTTTCCTCCATTAGGTCCAAAACAGCCGAAGTGTTAGAGGATCCCTCAGATTGAAATAATTTCTCAAAAAAGGCCAGTGCCATTTCCTGCATACCTTCATTAGTTTTTGCACACCGTACCGTTAGCTCTTTTAAAATTTTTGACTGTGTTCTTCCTTCTCCGATGAGAGGCACGATTCTAGAAAAATTTCGTGTTGTGGTCGCCCGATTTGAGCCAATCTTGCCTCGATCTCTGATAGTACATCAACTCCTCCCTCTCATACATGTCGTGGAGCTTGAGATCAATACCTTTAACCACCTGAAGGGATCCAGAGACTAGAGCCTCCTCTCTCGGAATAGCCAGCTGATCCTTCAGCTTTTTAATCTTAGCTCTAACCGAGCCAAACACCTCCACACTCCAGCTCTTCATCTGGCTTTTCATTTCTTTTAGTTTTGGCCAGAGCCCAGATATCCCCTCCTCTGAACTCGGCCCACTCGCCTAGGCCACCTTCACCATCTCCTCGTACTGCTCATGCATGGACCACATCTCCTCATACATAAATCCCCTATGGACTTGACCCTTACGACCCACATCCTCCAATACCCGAGTGAGAATTGCCACTTAGTCCGATTCTTCAGTAAGAATATGATCAAACCTGAGTATGGGGGAATAGAGAGAGGAACGACGTTGTTGCCGTAGCTCTGTCTAGACATGCTTGAACATTTGCGTCGCCTTCCCTCTTGTTATTCCATGCAAATGTGTAGCCATTATATCCCAAGTTGTTCAGCTTGCAATCAATCAGCGTACTACTAAAAGCCAACATATTTGAAGCACTGGGGGCATTGCCGCCGAGTTGTTCCTCCTGTGAGACAACTGTTGGGTTTGCAGCATAGAAAACAAAATTTTCCTATGATGGGAACTGTATACGCCATGATCCATCTATCTAGATACAATCAATGGGTGGATATACATCCATAATACATACCCTTGAAGACCGACAAAGCTTTACGATTATGGACTCGTTGGTGATACAATCGATCTCTTGCCAATCTCAAGATCGTGTAGAAGTCCGATAACCCCGCAACTTAGCGGACCATCCATGATCGCACACACGTACGGATCCCCGACCACCTCTGCGACCTTGCTCCAGTAATGCAGCGGAAGTAGCAAATCCTCGCTCTAGAAAAAGCCACCGGGAACATATCTCGCTAGTCCGAGACCATGGGGGAATAATACTAGAGGGGGAGAAAGATCCTTCACGAGGAGGTGTGAGATGAGAGGAGGAGAGGGGGCAGCCCAAAGGGCATGGCGTGACAGCCATGGTGGCTGTCCCACCTCTTCCAAATTCATGTGGGTGGAGCTCCCACTCAAAATAAAAATCCTCGACTCACATAAACATGCCTCCACTCAAAAATTCACTCACATCCATTAAATTTCTACCAAATTTAATGCAAGCTCTCATTTACTAAAAACTCCTTATTTATTTTATTCAGAATTTTGTTAATTACAATAATTAAACAAACATTCACTTAAAAACCCTTGAAACATTTCAATTTTACATGCAGAACCAGTTTCAGCAATTTCACCCGAAACAATTCATGTTTCCATTAAAATAATTCCAGCGCTTTCTTTTTCTTTCTCTAGCAGCTCATTTGCTCCAAATGGTGTCGGTATTCCTAAAGTGTGTCACCCTGCGGTTCACGAATAATGCAGACATGATCGAGATCCCTCTTCGATCAATAATCAACCGCGGGACCTGGATATCCGTACTAACTCCCACACATCCTTTTGTCTCGCGATATTTTACATGTCCGAGATTCGATCATCGGTATCCCCATACCTAGTTTGATATCGTTACCGACATGTACACTTTTCTTGTTCCCGTGACATAACATTCTAGTGATCTCCATCACTTGCTTGCAAGCTATATCAATGTGATATCACCGAGAGGTCCCAAAGTATATCTCTCCGTCATTTGGATGGAGAAATCCCCCTCTTGATCCATGAGCCTCTACATAACATTATCGGAGTATCTGAACCCACCTTCATATTCACCTTGTTACGGTGTGACGTTTGATGTTATCAAGACACTCTTCATATGTTAGTGATTAACATGATCTCATGGTCTATGGACTAAAGTTACTTGCAATGATGTTATAGTAATTTAAACATAATGACTTTGATCGTATTACTATACTTTAGATGAATGTTCATCACATCATTCCACCAATGTCGTGACCTCGTTATTAACAACATCCAATGTCCATGATTAGGAAACCTTGATCATCATGTTAATCAATGAGCTAGTGTAAGATCCCTCCCTTTATAAAGGTAAGGATCCCTGTGATTACAATGCTAGTCCCTGGATCAATGCTAGCATCCACAGTTTAAGATGAAGTACACAAACACAAAGGTCATTATTACATATCATTCCAGAGACGAACATAGTATTTTACAAACTCCATGTCCACAGGCCTAATAAAAGAGTTAAAATATATAATAATATAAATAAGTCTCCATCTTCATGTGCCACAGGCAAGCATGTTGAGTGTAGACTCATAACCCCTAATCATCATCAGAATAACCTGCAACATCACAAGTTACAGCCACAGTGGGTCAATACATTGGAATAGTATTGGCAAGTGATACCTTAGTTGAATATTAGTAATCTAGATACTATATGCATTTTGGCTAAGTGTAGCTTAGGCTTGCTTTGCTCAAATTAGGTTTTACCTATCAGTTGAAAACACTAAGTTTTTCTTTGACAAAACTTTCCCAAGGAATCACCAATAGACATTGGTGAGCCTTTACCCTTGTTCACCCACAAGTTTTAACTTAGAAATTGGGATGAGGAGATTCTTGATAGCTTCCATGTCTTGATGCTCAAGTTGTCCAATACCAGGGACATGGCTAAGTACTTAGATTCTTTCATCTGCAGAGGTTGTGCACTTTCCCCACAAGACTTGATTTTCACCAAGATAGGATCTTTCAGAAGCCTTCCCTTCGACCAAATGGACGCGCTCCAAACCTATCAACCCAATACCACCAACTGTCCAAATGGCTAAGTTATTGCAACCTATATGATCCAGGCAGAGCCCATAATCCCATGTGGCTGCACTAGAAGCTTCTTAATATTTGGAATCTCAAATCCCTTTGTTCCTGGGTAGATTTCCACAAGTGAGATACATAAGGTAAATCATAGACATGGACATTGTGTAACCACTCAATACAAACCATTCTTTCCATTCCACCCAGGTGTTTCATTCACTTAGTTGTTTTATTAAGCAAAAACACAAGTCCAAAGACTTAGAAATATTTTCTCATAGCATGAATATATAACCACCCTTGGTTTCTACTAGCTAGGCTAAGCATGGCATTGATAAGCATCTTAACTTAGAAATTTCTAGCAATTCTACAACTACTAGGATTTCCCAAGCATAGCATATAGATCAAAATATTCATGCAAGTCCTATACAAAATATTTCTAGTGCATAGTTGAAAAACATAGGAATAAAATCATGAAGAACCACTTGCCTTGGTAGTTTGGGGAGTAGCAACAATCTTCACAATCACAATCACTATTTGCACCAAACTCTACACATAAAATAATGACACCAAAATCACATACAAAGTATATGCAAACAAAAATATATGAATGCATGCAAATGCCATGTGATGATTTTTTCTACACCAAACAAGACAAGTGAACAGTATTTAAACATAAAAAGTCCAAAACTTGCCAAATAAACTTTATTTGAACAACAAAACATTTTTCAAATAATTACTATACACAAATTATGCCTACAAATGTTTTTGTAAAAACAACTATTTTTACAGAGGCAAAACATTAAACACATTGCATAAATGGAAAGGATTTTCTCTCCTGATTCCAATAATATAAAATTTGCAAAAATTGAACGTGGGAATCAAAAGATATGAATTTTACAAGTTTGGTTAACTAATAGATCAAATTTTCTGTTTTAAATTCAAACAGAGGCCACGCGGCGCTTTCTGATTCGCTGGTACCGTTTCGCGCGGATCGGCTAGTGTGGACCGTCAGATCTCACTTAGCTCGTACGGCTCAGATCATCACTTACCGCTTCGATGCAGATCTAATCTAGAGCGATGGATCTAGATCCTACGGCTGCTAAGCAAGCGACCAAGGATGGGCGGCGCGCGACGGTGGCTGGCGGTGGCGCGCAAGGGCGATGGTGTTGCCGGCGATATAGGAAGCGAGAGAGGCAGTGAGTTAGCTCACCAAGTTCGCGTGATCATGCTGGTGCTTGAGGTGGTCTTCGTTGGCGAAGGGGCGCGCAGTGGAGGTCGCTGGGGCTCGTCGGAGTTGTGCGCGGCGTGGGGTGCTTGCAGACGTCGTCGTTGCCGAGGCTCTGGGTCGCCCTATCATGAGTCAGTTGCATCAGGGGGTGCGCAAGTCTACGGCGAACACTACTGGATCAAGGAGAATACAAGGGGCGATCAGATTATACCTCAATTGCTTGTCAGAGTTAGATGACGGTTCTGTCACTTGTGGTTGTGAACGGAGACGGCGAGCTGGGTCACGAGAAAACAAACGGAAGGTATCAGGGAACGTGCAAGAACCTGTTGGTCACGATTGTTTGAACCAGAGAAAGGGGGCCGGTCAAAGCTCACTGCAATCGGTCGCCGGAGGTCGTCGGTGCTGCGGGGTTCTGAGCTCGAATGCGCGCAGCCTGGTGGCGGAGTGAGCGAGGAAAGTGGGGGAAAAAGACCGCGGCTGCGAGGGGTTTAAGTAGCCAGAAGCGGGGCGAAGATTGCGTGCTGAATCAATGGGATTTAAGCGAGTTTTAATCGCGGCGTCACTGCACGGTGGTAACTGCGGGGCGGTGTCTATGCGCGAGAAATTGGGGAAGACGACGCTGACATGGAGAGGGCCCAGTGCTCAGTGGCTGCGGGGCTGGTTCGTCGTGGGTGAGAAGAGACAGAGAGAAGAGTGGCCCGGGTGGGCTGCTTTGCTTGTTGGGCTGGATTGGTGGCGCTAGGCCCAGTTGGGTTTTCTAATTCCTTTTCTTTTTCTAAGTTGAATTTTAGGAATCTTTTCAAATGAAATCAAATGCATTTAAATTCCAAACCTTTTCTGGATTTTTGCAAAGTGTAAACTTCATAGTATTGAACATAAAACCTTGCTGTCTCATTAAACATGCTTGGTCTTTTTTGAAAAATCAAAATAAACAGTGCTTAGCACTTGATTTGAATAGGTTTTGAAAATGGTTTAAAATCCATATTTGTTTTTTTAAATTTTGTCCAAGCTTTAACACTCAACCAATCCAACTTAAGAGCAAACAAAACTTGGTTTAAAATAATTATTCTCTCATTTGAGAGTGGCATTGGATCAATGCTTGTTTACATAAAATAATAAGCACCCAAATGCTTCTGTTTTGTAAATGGTTTTCAAATAGAACCCTAAATGATCATGAATGCATGGATGATGTGCAAAGCTTTGAAAACATGATTTTAGGGATGTTACAAATCTAACCCCTTAAGGTGAATCTCGCCCTCGAGATTCGGGTTGGCTAGAAAATAGGTGAGGGTGGTCTTTCCGAATATCATCTTCTCTTTCCCATGTTGCTTCTTCTTCGGAATGATGGTTCCATTGAACTTTGCAGAATTTGATAGTCTTAGTCCAAGTAACCCTTTCTGCAGTCTCAAGAATCTTGATAGGTTTCTCCTCGTAAGTGAGATCACTTTCCAATTGGACCTCTTCCAAAGGTATAGTATCCTTCAAAGAAGTCTCTTCCATTTCTGGATGGCACTTCTTTAGCTGACTCACATGAAACACATTGTGAACAGCTGACAATGATTCTGGCAATTCAATCTTATAAGCTACCTCTCCTTTACGACTCAGAATTTTGAATGGTCCAACATATCTTTGGCCAATTTTCCTTTGACTCCAAATCTCTTCACTCCACGAAGTGGTGACACTCTAAGATAGGCTCTATCACCCACTTCATAGGTGACTTCTCTACGCTTAGGATCTGCATAGCTCTTCTGTTGGGACTGTGCTATCTTTAATCTGTCCTTAACTTGCTTGACTTTCTCTTCAGCCTCTTTGATTAGTTCTGGTCCGAACAAATTTATTTCTCCCACACCATTCCATAGTAATGGGGTGGTACACTTTCTCCCATAGAGAAACTCAAATGGTGCCATCTCAATACAGGCTTGACAGCTGTTATTGTAAGAGAATTCTGCGTAAGGCAGACTTTCATCCCAACTGGATCCATAGTCTAGGGCACATGCCCTCAACATATCTTCAAGAATCTGGTTGGTCCTTTCTGTTTTTCCATCAGTCTGAGGATGAAAAGCAGTGCTGAATTCCAACCTCGTTCCCAATGACTCATGTAGTTGCCTCCAAAAATGAGAAGTGAATTGAGTTCCCCTATCAGACACAATACTCTTGGGTACTCCATGTAGACATACAATTCTACTCATATATACCTTGGCTAACTTAGCACTTGTGTAGGTTGTCTTCACGGGTATGAAATGAGCTACTTTAGTTAGGCGATCCACTACTACCCAAATAGAGTCATGTCCTGACCTGGTCCTTGGCAATCCGGTGATGAAATCCATGCCAATCTTGTCCCACTTCCAGTCAGGGATAGGTAGTGGTTGTAACAATCCTGTTGGTTTCTGATGCTCCGCTTTCACTCTACTACATACATCACACACAGCAATATGTTCGGCGATGTCCTTCTTGAGATTATTCCACAAAAATCTTTCCTTCATGTCCATGTACATTTTGGTGTTGCCCGGATGAATGGAATATGGTGAGTTATGTGCCTCCTGTAAAATTAGTTTGCGAAGCTCCAGATCTTGCAGAACGCAGATACATTTTCCATACCATAAAGTACCCTGTTCATCTTCATGGAATCCTTTGGCCTTCCCTTTACCAATCTTTTCTTTAACCTCTTCAATTTCCTTATCTATCTTTTGGGCTTCTTTGATCTTGTCCAACAAAGTGGGTTGAACATCCAATGCCATGAGATGTCCTTCAGGCACAATCTCCAATCTGAGATCTCTAAATTGGGCACACAGATCATCTGGCAATTCTCCCTTTGTAAGGCCATTCACAAAAACCTTACGGCTTAGAGCATCCGCTACAACATTTGCTTTACCGGGGTGGTATTGAAAACTCAAGTCATAGTCCTTGATGAGTTCTAGCCATCTTCTTTGTCTCATGTTAATTTCTTTCTGGGTGAAGATATACTTCAAACTTTTGTGATCTGTGAACACTTCACATCGCTTTCCCAAAAGGTAGTGTCTCCATGTTTTGAGTGCATGGACAACAGAGGCTAACTCTAAATCATGGGTAGGGTAGTTTACCTCATGAGTTTTAAGTTGTCTCAAGGCATAAGCCACAACTTTCCCTTCTTGCATAAGTACTGCACCTAATCCATGATGAGATGCATCACAATACACCTGGAAATCCTTCTCCAAATCTGGCAGACATAAGACTAGTGCTGTCACTAGTCTCTTCTTCAATTCTTGGAAACTGAGTTCACATCCTTCAGACCAAGAAAATTTCTTGTCTTTCTTTAGTAACTCTGTTATTGGTTTAGCTATCTTGGAGAAATTCTCAATGAAGCTTCTGTAGTATCCTGCCAAGCCAAGGAAACTACGAACCTCTTTCACTGACTTAGGAGATTCCCATTCAGTTACAGATGAAACTTTAGCAGGATCAGCTGCTACACCATCTCCTGACACAACGTGTCCAAGAAATACAACTTCATTCAACCAAAACTCACACTTGCTAAATTTGGCATACAGCTTATGCTCTCTAAGCTTCTCAAGTATCAAACGTAGATGTCCTTCATGCTCTTCTTTGCTCTTGGAGTAGATCAAAATTTCATCGATGAATACGACAACAAACTTGTCGAGGAACTCCATGAACACTTTGTTCATCATATTCATGAAGTAAGCTGGTGCATTGGTTAAACCAAATGGCATCACGGTATACTCATACAATCCATTCCTAGTGGTGAAAGTTGTCTTAGGAATGTCTTGTTCTCTTATCTTAAGCTGAAAGTAACCTGATCGGAGATCAATCTTTGAGAACACACAGGCTCCTGCTAACTGATCAAACAAGTCATTGATTCTAGGCAAAGGGTATTTGTTCTTGATAGTCACCTCATTGAGTGAACGGTAATCTATGCATAACCTTTGACTTATATCTTTCTTTTCCACAAACAAGACTGGTGCTCCCCAGGATGAATAACTCGGTTGAATAAATCTTTTCTGCAATTCTTCACCAAGTTGTTTCTTGAGTTCTTTCAACTCATCAACTGACATCTTGTACGGTCTCTTTGCTATTGGTCCAGATCCTGGTAGCAAATCAATGAGAAACTCCACATCTCTATCTGGTGGCATTCCCGGTAATTCCTCCGGAAACACATCCGGATATTCACTCACAATTGGCACACTTTCTATGCTAACCCCTTAAGAGAATTTAGCTTACTCCCTTTCGATTCAAAATTAGACTTGAATCTTATCCATTTCTTTTCCGGGGTTGTGAGTGCAACAGTTCGATTGGCACAATCTAGTACTCCTTCATACTTGGTCATCCAATCCATTCCCAAAATTACATCCAGTCCTTGGGAATCTAGGATTATCAGACTCACTGGAAACTTATGCTTTCCAAACTCTATTACTAGATCCCGGCATCCAAGACTTACTATCATATCTCCTCCGGGAGAACTTACTTTTATTGGACACCAATGTTTTTGGTTGGAAACCCATTTCTATCAACAAATGCTTTTGATATGAATGAATGTGATGCACCAGTATCAAAAAGAACAAGTGCTGGAATAGAATTGAGTTTCAACTTACCAACAACTGCATCAGGTTCCTCATAGATCTCTTCCACATTGATGTGGTTCACCTGTCCTTTTTGGAAAGGGTTGGGCTTGTTGGGTCCTTCAACTTTCTTTTTTGGGCACTCATTTGCATAATGCCCCATCTTCTTGCACTTAAAACATTCAACCTGACTAAGATCCTTCTTGACAGGCTGGCTTCCACTACCACTTCCACTTCCATTGTGGTGGTTCTTGTACCCACTCTTGTGATTCTTGTACTTGTCATTGTCATGACTACGGTAATGTTTGTTGTCATGATGACGGTTGTGGTTGTGGTGTTTGTTGTACTTACCATGCTTGCGGGATCTAGAATTCCCACTATCATCATAATGGGAACGCTTGTGAGACGATCCCGAGCTGTGCTTGTCAGAGTGCTTCCTCTTCGTGCTTTCAACCTGTTTCATCTTGCTCTCCAAGATGGCAGCCTTGTCACAAAGAGATTGATAAGTGGGAACATAGGCCACAACTAACTGCAGGTTCAGTTCGTCATTCAATCCTTCCAGGAACTTTTCTTTCCTCTTAGCGTCAGTGTCAACTTCATCCGGTGCATAACGCGCCAGATTGTGGAACTCCTCAATATACTCAGCCACGCTGCGGTGGCGCTGCTTTAAGTTATGAAATTCCTTCTTCTTCAAACTCATCACTCCGGATGAGATGTGAGAAGTACGGAAACCATCTTCAAAAATAGCCCATGTTACATCCTCAATGGGAGTGGTGATCTGGAAGTTATCCCACCAAGTGGCTGCTGGTCCTTCCAACAAGTGTGCTATAAATCTAACTTTCTCTTCATCAGTATAGCCAACAGTTACCAAATCCTTGTTCACTGAGCGTAGCCAATCATTGGCTACCATGGAATCAGTAGTTCCTGAGAACTTTGCTGGCCTCAGTCTTAAGAATCTGGTGAGCATGTCAAAACCCGGTGGGTTGTTCTGATTGTTGTTGTTCTGATTGTTGTTGTTGTTGTTGTTGTTGTTGTTGTTGTTGTTGTTCTGATTGTTGTTGTTGTTGTTGTTGTTGTTGTTGTTGTTGTTGTTGTTGTTGTTGTTGTTGTTGTTGTTGTTGTTGTTGTTGTTGTTGTTGTTGTTGTTGTTGTTGTTGTTGTTGTTGTTGTTGTTGTTGTTGTTGTTGTTGTTGTTGTTGTTGTTGTTGTTGTTGTTGTTGTTGTTGTTGTTGTTGTTGTTGTTGTTGTTGTTGTTGTTGTTGTTGTTGTTGTTGTTGTTGTTGTTGTTGTTGTTGTTGTTGTTGTTGTTGTTGTTGTTGTTGTTGTTGTTGTTGTGTTGTTGTTGTTGTTGTTGTTGTTGTTGTTGTTGTTGTTGTTGTTGTTGTTGTTGTTGTTGTTGTTGTTGTTGTTGTTGTTGTTGTTGTTGTTATTGTGATTTTGTATGAACGTGGTCATCATCTGCATTAGCTGCGTCTGAGCTATCATCATCTGCTGCATCTCAGGGGTGATATTGTTGTTGTTAGGGTTGGGATTGGCACGTCGGGGAGGCATCTGTGGTTTTCAATAAGGATAAGAATGAGATACCCATATATGCTTAACATGCACAATACAACACATAGACAATCACCAAGCATGCATCATAATAGTAAAGGTTCAACAACATAGACAACAAGTTTTGAAAGGTAAACACACCAATAGCAAGCCATCCACATGTTGGATGGTCATTGCGACTCAACAATCAAAAGCATGGTAAATAAAAGGTAAATGAGTAGTTATCACTACTCCTCTGCATCAACCTCCTCATCAACAAGTGTAAGACCTGCATTATCCATTGCGGTCTTATATTCCTCGACATTGGTAGTCAATGTCTCTACTTTGGCTTTGAGAGCCCTCTTCTGTGAACGAAGTCTCTCAATCACTACCTGTTGATGCTCGAGCTCAAAGTCCTTGGCCTCTAGTTCTGCAGTCATGTCTCGAATCATCTTGTTCCTATCTTGGACTCTCTTCTCTTGACTCGTGAACTTTCTATCCTGACTCTCAAACTTGGCCTCCATTTCCTTGACTATCTCATCTTGCTCCGCGAAGAGCTTGTCCTTCTCACGAAGCTGCACCTTGAGTTCGTCATTGCTAAGCATGACGTTGGTCCTATCAGTATATAGGTGCCTAATAAGAACCTCTAAGTCCTGGAGGTATAGACGAATCGACTCTGATGTCTCTCTAGCAGTATCCTCGAAGTCAATGGCCTCACCATCCTTGTCACGTCTACCGAAGGCGTGGAAGTGAGTACCTCTAATCTCCCGAGAGTGTCTCCCTAGCAAACGTCCAAGAAAATCCTGCATGACTACCTCTAGGCCTCTCTCCTTGTCATCATGCATGAGCTTGAAGGTGATAGCCTCTGTGGCTGGCTCAGTCTGGCGTCCTGGCTGAGTAACCTTGAAGCCCCAAAGGTCCTTCCTCTCGAACTTGGTGAGGGGAAGCATCATGATGGTAGGAAGTGGGAGATTGAGAACACTAGTGAGCTCAATAATACAAGTGCCAAAACGAGTTCCCTTGAACTCTTCAGCCGTGCTGATAGTAACATTAGGTATCTATTATATAAGATAGAAAAGTTAGAATCAACATACATAGAGATGAATCAAAAGACAAGGCATCACATGCATATCTTTAACAATCAAAACACACAAGTCATGGCATACATAAAACCATTACAAGCATCCAAGGTTCAACTTATTTTAGACAACATTTGGGAAAATAAAATGATAAGAGTGGTGGTCCAACTGTCACATCCCAAGATTTTCCAAATCTTGTAATGTGAAAATAAATTAATAAAATAAAACTGGGTTTGATTTTCAGAGCCAGAAGAAACTTTTTGAATTCCAATAGGAATCTTCAAACCTAATTTGAACAAATAAATCCCAAAAGGATTTAAAAACATAAAACAATTAACAAAGGAAAATAAAGTATTTTGGAAATACTATTTTGGATCCTTTAATAAAAGATTGGTTTTCAAAAGAAAAGATGGATTTATAAAGAAGGATTATTTTATAAAGCCAAATTAAACCTTGACCAAACTTTGGGAATTAAAACATTTAGTTTGAATAAAAACAACAAAGGTTTATTTAAAATAAAATAAAATAATAAAGAATTAATATCCAAACTTTATTTAAATAAGAAGTTTTACCAATTTAATTAAAACATCAAAACTTATTAAGATTGTGTTAAATAGGTTTTTTTTTAATATTTTATTTTCTCTAATAAAACCTACTAAAGTGTTTGGGCTTGTTTTAGATTTCAAAATAAATATCTCAATAAAACAAATCCTATTGGAGTTAATAAAGAAAGTCTATTATAATAATAAATAATGGATACTAAAATAAAAGGTTATTTTGTTTTAAAATAAATTTCCAAATATTATATATTTCCCAAATTTAACCTACTAATTTGATTTTGAAAATATTTAGGTTTCAAATAAAGATTTTATTAATAAAATCAAACCCTATTTGATTTAATAACTAAGGCCATTTTATTTAATTATTAATGGACCCTATAATAAAATGCTATTTTATTTTAAACAAGTATTTCAAGTATTCTTTATTTCCAAATAATACCTACTGATTTGATTTAGAGAAATATTTTGGACTTTAAATGGAGATTTATTAAATAAATCATACCATATTTGATTAAATAACTATGGTCTATTTTATATTAAATAGATCCTAAAAAGAATAAAAATATTATTTATTTTGGAATGTTGGTTTATGTTGATAAACAGAACCAAGTTCAAAGAATTGAAATGTGGTGTTTGTATGAATTTATTTGGATTGATTGAATTGTTGTTTGAAATCCAAATCAGTAAATAGAAAATAGAAAAAACAAAGCAGACAGAGAAAAATAAAAGAAAACCAACCCAACCCAGCAACCCACGAAGCCCACCAGCGGCCCAGCTCTTTTCCCCTCCCCGAACCGTTTTTCCCTCACTGCTGAAACAGCCCGCAAAGTCACTGACTTGTGGCCCCTCCTCCCTCACTCCTTTTCTCACTGACACCAGACCCCACCACCGGCCTCTTCTTCCCCACCCCACCCCGCGAACTGTTCTTCCTCCTCCCTTAGCCGTTGCAGACGTGATTCCTCGGACTTAATTCGCTTTAATGCCACGAGTTAAAGCCGCAGTGAGCACGCGTGATAAATCGCCAGGGACTCCTCTCTCGTTCCCCTCTGTTTCCTTCCCCAATCCCGCCCCCAGACCACTCTAATTTCTCCCCGAACCACTCGGTGTCCGACGACGCTCCGACGCCGATTCCGGCTGCCTCTCGCCGCCCCTCTTCTCCCCGACCAATCTCACACCTTCTCCACTCCCAGGAGCATCTCCAGGCACTTTTCCTTTACCCGCGGGCGCCCCAGAACGCCGTATCCAGCAAACCACTGAGCGCCGCCGCAGCTCCGACGAGTTCCAGAGCCAAATTCCGGTGAAAGGAACACACCCGCACCTTCGTTTTTCTGTGGAATCTCCCTGGTATTCTTACGCGTACCCCTCTGACTCCTTGGTTCGATTTCTTGACCCCCAGGCATTCGACAGCGACAACATCTGCAAAGCGTCGCCGCCAGCTCGACTCCGGCCACCCCTAGGAACCATTCCAGGAAGCAAACCTCCACCGCTCCAACGCCACTGGCTCTGCCCGGAACTCCTGTGCATCGTCTTCGTCTCCACCATCTTCGGGAACCACCAGAACGTCGCCTTCTTACACATCCCGAGCGTCGCCGCCGTCCTCACCATCGCCGGTGACCAGAGCCACCAGGTGAGCCAGCACCCTCTGTTCCTTACCCTTCGATCTTGCTTCGACGGACACGATTAGATCTAGCCAAGCCTAGCCGAGCCACGTGCCGTGAGCCAAGCCTCCAGCCTAGCTCGAGCCTTGTTGAATCTGCACCGTTCGTTTTATGTAAATCGTGCGACCCACACCAGCTATCCACACTGAACCGGTATAAGCGAATCAGGAGTAGCCACGTGGCCAGTTTCTGTTTAAAAACAGATTTTGAAATCAGAATTTGATGCAGTTTTCAAACCCTTATAACTTTTGAACCACACGTCCAAATTTGGCAAATTTTATATCAATGGATTCAGGAGAACAAGCCCTAGCCAACCCTACCCTTAGTTTAGCAAATAGTATTTGATAGATTGTTTGATTTTGCAGATTCTTTTGTGTGCTTGCTAACATTAGAAAAATCATTTAAAAATGAATTTTGAGATCAAACCTTTGCCAATTGGTTTGTTGTGACCTTACTGACCCTAGGAACCAACCCATGGTTTGGAAAATGAATTTGGAAAAATTTGGAATAGATTAATTAGTTTAGTCCATTTCTAGCCAAATAAAATTGTTGATTATATTATAAAAATGTTTATGGAATGAAAACTTTGAGTAGATGGTTTGGACCAAACCTACTGACCAAAACACCAAGTTTTGCAATAGCAACTCATTTGGTGAACCCTATGGGCTAATGCCTTAGTAAAAATATTTCTACACCACATAAAATAACACTTTGTTTTGAAAATGGTTTAAAAGTGAAACCTTTTGCACATGACTTGGCCACTTTAGGAAATGACCATTAGATGTACCCAAATGTCTATGACCCACTAGGAACCACTTTTTCAAACAAAACAAAGCTTGGCATGCTTGCATGCATTTCTTTGACTTTGTTATTTATGTGTGTTGTTTTGCTTGATTGGTAGATTGAGTTTGTGCCTTGCTTAATTGATTTGTAGTGACTTGAAGAGTGTGATTGTTGCAAAGATCAAGAAGTGAACCTATACTCTACCAAAAAGGTAAGTGATGCTTCATACTTTCTATCCCAATACTTTCACTATGCATTAGTGATTTTGCCAAGTAAACTTGCATGGATTTTGCTAAGTATAGATCATGCTATAGTAAAACCTAGTAGATGAATCCTTAGTAGGATTTTCCTAAAGTTAAGATTCCTATTACAATCAAGCTTAGCCTAGCTAATAGAAAACATGGGTGGAATATATATTCACACTATGGAAAAATATTCTAAGTCTGAGGACTTGTGATTTTGTCTAATAAAACAACTAAGTTAATGAATCACCTGGGTGGAATGGAAGGATTGGGATATGTTGAGTGGTTACACAAGGCCATGGACTTGGGTTGTGTATCTCACTTGTGGTATGCCACCTAGGCACAAAGAGATTTGAGATGTCAAATGTTGAGAAGCTTCAAGTGCAACCACTTGGCAATATGGGCTCTGCCATGATCATATAGGTTGCAAGAACTTAGCCATATGGACAGTGGGTGGTAGTGTTTGATAGGTTGGAGCGCGTCCATTTTGGTCTAAGGGAAGGCTTCTGAAAGATCTTGTCTTGGGAAACCAAGTCTTGTGGGGAAAGTGCACCACCTCTGCAGAGTGTAAAATCTAAGTACTTAGCCATGTCCCTGGTAAAGGACAATTTGAGCATCAAGACATGGAAGCAATCAAGAATCTCATCATTCAAATTTCTAAAGTTAAAATCTTGTGGTTTGAACAAGGGTTGTTTGAATTCTTCAATCATTGATGGAGGGATGGCTTGGTACAAGGATCTTGAAATCTTTGATTGAGGAAAATGATTTTGTCAAGCAAAAACTTAGTATTTTCAAAATGATAAGAAAAATCTATTTTGAGCAATGCAAGCCTCAACTCCACTTAGCCAAAAGCATATAGATGATAGACTCCACTATACTACCATAGTATCACTTGCCAATACAATTCAAATGTATTGACCCTTTGTGGCTGTAACTTGTATGTTGCAGGTTTGATTGATTTTAGTGAAGATTGTTTGATTAGGATTACAAAGTCTACAACCAACATCTGCCTGTGGCACTTTGAAGATGAAGGACCACTTGACCATAGTTATTCCGCTGCAATGTAATGAAATAGCCTAATGAGCTATGTTTGATGTAATAAACTTATGTTATTCCTGGTTATAAAGTTATATTATGACCTTTGTTTCTTGATATTACATCTTAACTGTGGATGCTAGCTATTGATCCAGGGACTAGCATTGTAAACACAGGAGGCTCTATCTTATTAAAGATTGGGACCCCTTACAGATGGTATCAGAGCATTGTGTTGCCTGTAGAATTTGTAAACCTAGGATTGGACAAAAACCCTTAGAAAAATAGGAGTTGTATTTGTTCAAAAACTTATTTACAAAAACACTTGTAAACTCTTTCCCCAACCATTTTGGTTTCAACTCTACTTCTCTTCTACTTCAACTTGATGGAAAAGCCTACCCCATGACCAAAGACTACACCATGTGCAAAAGACTTCTTCAACTTCTTCAACTCTAATGATTTCAACATCTTCAACTCTAATGACTTCAACTTCTTCAACTCTAATGACTTCAAAATCTTCAGCATATTCACCAAAGACTTCCAACTTGGATACTACTAAGGACTACAAGTGAGACAAGGAGATCTTACTCAAGATTTAGAGACTGAGGGAATGCAAAATAAGAAGGAACCCTCAACAACTTTGAAGTATTGCAACCAAGAGTTTTTCTCAAAGAAACCATGATCTCATACAAGAAGAATTAAGAAGGAAGGAAAGATCACAAGTAAACCATATAGATGGACCACCATATTTTAGTTAAGTCAAAGCACACCAACTTATGTGGTGTAACAAAAATATTTTGTTGCCTAAGTATGTGCTTGAACCTTGTTTGACTGAAATGTTTGGTTTGTGATTGCATGTACATTGCTTGTGTGAATTGTGATGTGTGTGATTAGAAATATTTCCTTAGAAATATTTTGCCTATTCTAATCTCCCTTCAAACCCAAAACAGATGACTACCCCAAAATACTCCAAGGTAGATGACAACAACAACAACCAAGAAGACAACATGAGAGAACTTATAGTAACCCAAAACCAGTTGAGCCAAGAGACAACTCAGCTATTAGCCAACAACAATGGACTAGACCCAGCCATACAAAGGATTTTGAAACTTCAATCCCAATTGTTGCAAGGATTAGTTACTCAAGTGATCAACATGAGAGAAAACTTTTCCCAAAGAGCTAATGACAACAAGGATGACAAAGATGCTATTCTAGAAGGAACCCAAGCTAACAATATTTTTAGAGACAAGGATCATGCATCCAAGGAACATGAAGATCAATGCCTCAAGAAGAGAGAAAGATCTCCCACCTATGAAGAACATGAACTAGAAGAACTCTTAGCTTTGGAGAGACCCAAGAAGAAGAAGAAATGCCCCAACCCAAACAAGAAGGATATTACTCAAGAGCAATGTTACACTTGCAAAGAGATGGGACACTATGCCAATGAATGCCCAGAAAAGGAGAAGAACCAAGAATACAAACAAAGGCTAGTGAAACCCAAGATGAGGAAGGATATTAGCCAAGTGATGTGCAAACACTGCAAAGAGTTAGGACATTATGCAAACTACTGTCCAGATAAGATGAAACATAAGATAAACAAGCCTATGAGGGATATCAACCTTGTCACATGTTTCAAATGCAAGGAACTAGGCCATTATGCAAACAATTGTCCAGAAAGGATGGAGAACAAGTTAAACAAGTCTATGAAGGATCTCAACCTTGGCCCATGAGTCAAGTATAGAAACCAAGGACACATGCAAAGTTTGCTTAGAGAAAGTATTTCTCATGATTCCAAGAAGGACAATGTGTAATTTTTGTATGAAATTTTAAGGGTGGTAATACCCTAGTTGTTTGAACATGCTTGTAACCCTAACCTTCCCAAATCTCGGGACGAGATTTATTTTAAGGGTGGTAGCCTGTCACATCCCAAGATTTTCCAAATCTTGTAATGTGAAAATAAATTAATAAAATAAAACTTGGTTTGATTTTCAGAGCCAGAAGAAACTATTTGAATTCCAATAGGAATCTTCAAACCTAATTTGAACAAATAAATCCCAAAAGGATTTAAAAACATAAAACAATTAACAAAGGAAAATAAAGTATTTTGGATCCTTTAATAAAAGATTGGTTTTCAAAAGAAAAGATGGATTTATAAAGAAGGATTATTTTATAAAGCCAAATTAAACCTTGACCAAACTTTGGGAATTAAAACATTTAGTTTGAATAAAAACAACAAAGGTTTATTTAAAATAAAATAAAATAATAAAGAATTAATATCCAAACTTTATTTAAATAAGAAGTTTTACCAATTTAATTAAAACATCAAAACTTATTAAGATTGTGTTAAATAGGTTTTTTTTTTAATATTTTATTTTCTCTAATAAAACCTACTAAAGTGTTTGGGCTTGTTTTAGATTTCAAAATAAATATCTCAATAAAACAAATCCTATTGGAGTTAATAAAGAAAGTCTATTATAATAATTAATAATGGATACTAAAATAAAAGGTTATTTTGTTTTAAAATAAATTTCCAAATATTATATATTTCCCAAATTTAACCTACTAATTTGATTTTGAAAATATTTAGGTTTCAAATAAAGATTTTATTAATAAAATCAAACCCTATTTGATTTAATAACTAAGGCCATTTTATTTAATTATTAATGGACCCTATAATAAAATGCTATTTTATTTTAAACAAGTATTTCAAGTATTCTTTATTTCCAAATAATACCTACTGATTTGATTTGGAGAAATATTTTGGACTTTAAATGGAGATTTATTAAATAAATCATACCATATTTGATTAAATAACTATGGTCTATTTTATATTAAATAGATCCTAAAAAGAATAAAAATATTATTTATTTTGGAATGTTGGTTTATGTTGATAAACAGAACCAAGTTCAAAGAATTGAAATGTGGTGTTTGTATGAAT
Organism: Avena atlantica; assembly: GCA_910589765.1. NCBI lineage: Eukaryota > Viridiplantae > Streptophyta > Magnoliopsida > Poales > Poaceae > Avena > Avena atlantica. Next base: position 137,052,127 of record OU342739.1, read on the forward strand.
TTATTTGGATTGATTGAATTGTTGTTTGAAATCCAAATCAGTAAATAGAAAATAGAAAAAACAAAGCAGACAGAGAAAAATAAAAGAAAACCAACCCAACCCAGCAACCCACGAAGCCCACCAGCGGCCCAGCTCTTTTCCCCTCCCCGAACCGTTTTTCCCTCACTGCTGAAACAGCCCGCAAAGTCACTGACTTGTGGCCCCTCCTCCCTCACTCCTTTTCTCACTGACACCAGACCCCACCACCGGCCTCTTCTTCCCCACCCCACCCCGCGAACTGTTCTTCCTCCTCCCTTAGCCGTTGCAGACGTGATTCCTCGGACTTAATTCGCTTTAATGCCACGAGTTAAAGCCGCAGTGAGCACGCGTGATAAATCGCCAGGGACTCCTCTCTCGTTCCCCTCTGTTTCCTTCCCCAATCCCACCCCCAGACCACTCTAATTTCTCCCCGAACCACTCGGTGTCCGACGACGCTCCGACGCCGATTCCGGCTGCCTCTCGCCGCCCCTCTTCTCCCCGACCAATCTCACACCTTCTCCACTCCCAGGAGCATCTCCAGGCACTTTTCCTTTACCCGCGGGCGCCCCAGAACGCCGTCTCCAGCAAACCACTGAGCGCCGCCGCAGCTCCGACGAGTTCCAGAGCCAAATTCCGGTGAAAGGAACACACCCGCACCTTCGTTTTTCTGTGGAATCTCCCTGGTATTCTTACGCGTACCCCTCTGACTCCTTGGTTCGATTTCTTGACCCCCAGGCATTCGACAGCGACAACATCTGCAAAGCGTCGCCGCCAGCTCGACTCCGGCCACCCCTAGGAACCATTCCAGGAAGCAAACCTCCACCGCTCCAACGCCACTGGCTCTGCCCGGAACTCCTGTGCATCGTCTTCGTCTCCACCATCTTCGGGAACCACCAGAACGTCGCCTTCTTACACATCCCGAGCGTCGCCACCGTCCTCACCATCGCCGGTGACCAGAGCCACCAGGTGAGCCAGCACCCTCTGTTCCTTACCCTTCGATCCTGCTTCGACGGACACGATTAGATCTAGCCAAGCCTAGCCGAGCCACGCGCCGTGAGCCAAGCCTCCAGCCTAGCTCGAGCCTTGTTGAATCTGCACCGTTCGTTTTATGTAAATCGTGCGACCCACACCAGCTATCCACACTGAACCGGTATAAGCGAATCAGGAGTAGCCACGTGGCCAGTTTCTGTTTAAAAACAGATTTTGAAATCAGAATTTGATGCAGTTTTCAAACCCTTATAACTTTTGAACCACACGTCCAAATTTGGCAAATTTTATATCAATGGATTCAGGAGAACAAGCCCTAGCCAACCCTACCCTTAGTTTAGCAAATAGTATTTGATAGATTGTTTTATTTTGCAGATTCTTTTGTGTGCTTGCTAACATTAGAAAAATCATTTAAAAATGAATTTTGAGATCAAACCTTTTCCAATTGGTTTGTTGTGACCTTACTGACCCTAGGAACCAACCCATGGTTTGGAAAATGAATTTGGAAAAATTTGGAATAGATTAATTAGTTTAGTCCATTTCTAGCCAAATAAAATTGTTGATTATATTATAAAAATGTTTATGGAATGAAAACTTTGAGTAGATGGTTTGGACCAAACCTACTGACCAAAACACCAAGTTTTGCAATAGCAACTCATTTGGTGAACCCTATGGGCTAATGCCTTAGTAAAAATATTTCTACACCACATAAAATAACACTTTGTTTTGAAAATGGTTTAAAAGTGAAACCTTTTGCAAATGACTTGGCCACTTTAGGAAATGACCATTAGATGTACCCAAATGTCTATGACCCACTAGGAACCACTTTTTCAAACAAAACAAAGCTTGGCATGCTTGCATGCATTTCTTTGACTTTGTTATTTATGTGTGTTGTTTTGCTTGATTGGTAGATTGAGTTTGTGCCTTGCTTAATTGATTTGTAGTGACTTGAAGAGTGTGATTGTTGCAAAGATCAAGAAGTGAACCTATACTCTACCAAAAAGGCAAGTGATGCTTCATACTTTCTATCCCAATACTTTCACTATGCATTAGTGATTTTGCCAAGTAAACTTGCATGGATTTTGCTAAGTATAGATCATGCTATAGTAAAACCTAGTAGATGAATCCTTAGTAGGATTTTCCTAAAGTTAAGATTCCTATTACAATCAAGCTTAGCCTAGCTAATAGAAAACATGGGTGGAATATATATTCACACTATGGAAAAATATTCTAAGTCTGAGGACTTGTGATTTTGTCTAATAAAACAACTAAGTTAATGAATCACCTGGGTGGAATGGAAGGATTGGGATATGTTGAGTGGTTACACAAGGCCATGGACTTGGGTTGTGTATCTCACTTGTGGTATGCCACCTAGGCACAAAGAGATTTGAGATGTCAAATGTTGAGAAGCTTCAAGTGCAACCACTTGGCAATATGGGCTCTGCCATGATCATATAGGTTGCAAGAACTTAGCCATATGGACAGTGGGTGGTAGTGTTTGATAGGTTGGAGCGCGTCCATTTTGGTCTAAGGGAAGGCTTCTGAAAGATCTTGTCTTGGGAAACCAAGTCTTGTGGGGAAAGTGCACCACCTCTGCAGAGTGTAAAATCTAAGTACTTAGCCATGTCCCTGGTAAAGGACAATTTGAGCATCAAGACATGGAAGCAATCAAGAATCTCATCATTCAAATTTCTAAAGTTAAAATCTTGTAGTTTGAACAAGGGTTGTTTGAATTCTTCAATCATTGATGGAGGGATGGCTTGGTACAAGGATCTTGAAATCTTTGATTGAGGAAAATGATTTTGTCAAGCAAAAACTTAGTATTTTCAAAATGATAAGAAAAATCTATTTTGAGCAATGCAAGCCTCAACTCCACTTAGCCAAAAGCATATAGATGATAGAATCCACTATACTACCATAGTATCACTTGCCAATACAATTCAAATGTATTGACCCTTTGTGGCTGTAACTTGTATGTTGCAGGTTTGATTGATTTTAGTGAAGATTGTTTGATTAGGATTACAAAGTCTACAACCAACATCTGCCTGTGGCACTTTGAAGATGAAGGACCACTTGACCATAGTTATTCCGCTGCAATGTAATGAAATAGCCTAATGAGCTATGTTTGATGTAATAAACTTATGTTATTCCTGGTTATAAAGTTATATTATGACCTTTGTTTCTTGATATTACATCTTAACTGTGGATGCTAGCTATTGATCCAGGGACTAGCATTGTAAACACAGGAGGCTCTATCTTATTAAAGATTGGGACCCCTTACAGATGGTATCAGAGCATTGTGTTGCCTGTAGAATTTGTAAACCTAGGATTGGACAAAAACCCTTAGAAAAATAGGAGTTGTATTTGTTCAAAAACTTATTTACAAAAACACTTGTAAACTCTTTCCCCAACCATTTTGGTTTCAACTCTACTTCTCTTCTACTTCAACTTGATGGAAAAGCCTACCCCATGACCAAAGACTACACCATGTGCAAAAGACTTCTTCAACTTCTTCAACTCTAATGATTTCAACATCTTCAACTCTAATGACTTCAACTTCTTCAACTCTAATGACTTCAAAATCTTCAGCATATTCACCAAAGACTTCCAACTTGGATACTACTAAGGACTACAAGTGAGACAAGGAGATCTTACTCAAGATTTAGAGACTGAGGGAATGCAAAATAAGAAGGAACCCTCAACAACTTTGAAGTATTGCAACCAAGAGTTTTTCTCAAAGAAACCATGATCTCATACAAGAAGAATTAAGAAGGAAGGAAAGATCACAAGTAAACCATATAGATGGACCACCATATTTTAGTTAAGTCAAAGCACACCAACTTATGTGGTGTAACAAAAATATTTTGTTGCCTAAGTATGTGCTTGAACCTTGTTTGACTGAAATGTTTGGTTTGTGATTGCATGTACATTGCTTGTGTGAATTGTGATGTGTGTGATTAGAAATATTTCCTTAGAAATATTTTGCCTATTCTAATCTCCCTTCAAACCCAAAACAGATGACTACCCCAAAATACTCCAAGGTAGATGACAACAACAACAACCAAGAAGACAACATGAGAGAACTTATAGTAACCCAAAACCAGTTGAGCCAAGAGACAACTCAGCTATTAGCCAACAACAATGGACTAGACCCAGCCATACAAAGGATTTTGAAACTTCAATCCCAATTGTTGCAAGGATTAGTTACTCAAGTGATCAACATGAGAGAAAACTTTTCCCAAAGAGCTAATGACAACAAGGATGACAAAGATGCTATTCTAGAAGGAACCCAAGCTAACAATATTTTTAGAGACAAGGATCATGCATCCAAGGAACATGAAGATCAATGCCTCAAGAAGAGAGAAAGATCTCCCACCTATGAAGAACATGAACTAGAAGAACTCTTAGCTTTGGAGAGACCCAAGAAGAAGAAGAAATGCCCCAACCCAAACAAGAAGGATATTACTCAAGAGCAATGTTACACTTGCAAAGAGATGGGACACTATGCCAATGAATGCCCAGAAAAGGAGAAGAACCAAGAATACAAACAAAGGCTAGTGAAACCCAAGATGAGGAAGGATATTAGCCAAGTGATGTGCAAACACTGCAAAGAGTTAGGACATTATGCAAACTACTGTCCAGAAAAGATGAAACATAAGATAAACAAGCCTATGAGGGATATCAACCTTGTCACATGTTTCAAATGCAAGGAACTAGGCCACTATGCAAACAATTGTCCAGAAAGGATGGAGAACAAGTTAAACAAGTCTATGAAGGATCTCAACCTTGGCCCATGAGTCAAGTATAGAAACCAAGGACACATGCAAAGTTTGCTTAGAGAAAGTATTTCTCATGATTCCAAGAAGGACAATGTGTAATTTTTGTATGAAATTTTAAGGGTGGTAATACCCTAGTTGTTTGAACATGCTTGTAACCCTAACCTTCCCAAATCTCGGGACGAGATTTATTTTAAGGGTGGTAGCCTGTCACATCCCAAGATTTTCCAAATCTTGTAATGTGAAAATAAATTAATAAAATAAAACTTGGTTTGATTTTCAGAGCCAGAAGAAACTATTTGAATTCCAATAGGAATCTTCAAACCTAATTTGAACAAATAAATCCCAAAAGGATTTAAAAACATAAAACAATTAACAAAGGAAAATAAAGTATTTTGGATCCTTTAATAAAAGATTGGTTTTCAAAAGAAAAGATGGATTTATAAAGAAGGATTATTTTATAAAGCCAAATTAAACCTTGACCAAACTTTGGGAATTAAAACATTTAGTTTGAATAAAAACAACAAAGGTTTATTTAAAATAAAATAAAATAATAAAGAATTAATATCCAAACTTTATTTAAATAAGAAGTTTTACCAATTTAATTAAAACATCAAAACTTATTAAGATTGTGTTAAATAGGTTTTTTTTTAATATTTTATTTTCTCTAATAAAACCTACTAAAGTGTTTGGGCTTGTTTTAGATTTCAAAATAAATATCTCAATAAAACAAATCCTATTGGAGTTAATAAAGAAAGTCTATTATAATAATTAATAATGGATACTAAAATAAAAGGTTATTTTGTTTTAAAATAAATTTCCAAATATTATATATTTCCCAAATTTAACCTACTAATTTGATTTTGAAAATATTTAGGTTTCAAATAAAGATTTTATTAATAAAATCAAACCCTATTTGATTTAATAACTAAGGCCATTTTATTTAATTATTAATGGACCCTATAATAAAATGCTATTTTATTTTAAACAAGTATTTCAAGTATTCTTTATTTCCAAATAATACCTACTGATTTGATTTGGAGAAATATTTTGGACTTTAAATGGAGATTTATTAAATAAATCATACCATATTTGATTAAATAACTATGGTCTATTTTATATTAAATAGATCCTAAAAAGAATAAAAATATTATTTATTTTGGAATGTTGGTTTATGTTGATAAACAGAACCAAGTTCAAAGAATTGAAATGTGGTGTTTGTATGAATTTATTTGGATTGATTGAATTGTTGTTTGAAATCCAAATCAGTAAATAGAAAATAGAAAAAACAAAGCAGACAGAGAAAAATAAAAGAAAACCAACCCAACCCAGCAACCCACGAAGCCCACCAGCGGCCCAGCTCTTTTCCCCTCCCCGAACCGTTTTTCCCTCACTGCTGAAACAGCCCGCAAAGTCACTGACTTGTGGCCCCTCCTCCCTCACTCCTTTTCTCACTGACACCAGACCCCACCACCGGCCTCTTCTTCCCCACCCCACCCCGCGAACTGTTCTTCCTCCTCCCTTAGCCGTTGCAGACGTGATTCCTCGGACTTAATTCGCTTTAATGCCACGAGTTAAAGCCGCAGTGAGCACGCGTGATAAATCGCCAGGGACTCCTCTCTCGTTCCCCTCTGTTTCCTTCCCCAATCCCGCCCCCAGACCACTCTAATTTCTCCCCGAACCACTCGGTGTCCGACGACGCTCCGACGCCGATTCCGGCTGCCTCTCGCCGCCCCTCTTCTCCCCGACCAATCTCACACCTTCTCCACTCCCAGGAGCATCTCCAGGCACTTTTCCTTTACCCGCGGGCGCCCCAGAACGCCTTCTCCAGCAAACCACTGAGCGCCGCCGCAGCTCTGACGAGTTCCAGAGCCAAATTCCGGTGAAAGGAACACACCCGCACCTTCGTTTTTCTGTGGAATCTCCCTGGTATTCTTACGCGTACCCCTCTGACTCCTTGGTTCGATTTCTTGACCCCCAGGCATTCGACAGCAACAACATCTGCAAAGCGTCGCCGCCAGCTCGACTCCGGCCACCCCTAGGAACCATTCCAGGAAGCAAACCTCCACCGCTCCAACGCCACTGCTCTGCCCGGAACTCCTGTGCATCGTCTTCGTCTCCACCATCTTCGGGAACCACCAGAACGTCGCCTTCTTACACATCCCGAGCGTCGCCGCCGTCCTCACCATCGCCGGTGACCAGAGCCACCAGGTGAGCCAGCACCCTCTGTTCCTTACCCTTCGATCTTGCTTCGACGGACACGATTAGATCTAGCCAAGCCTAGCCGAGCCACGCGCCGTGAGCCAAGCCTCCAGCCTAGCTCGAGCCTTGTTGAATCTGCACCGTTCGTTTTATGTAAATCGTGCGACCCACACCAGCTATCCACACTGAACCGGTATAAGCGAATCAGGAGTAGCCACGTGGCCAGTTTCTGTTTAAAAACAGATTTTGAAATCAGAATTTGATGCAGTTTTCAAACCCTTATAACTTTTGAACCACACGTCCAAATTTGGCAAATTTTATATCAATGGATTCAGGAGAATAAGCCCTAGCCAACCCTACCCTTAGTTTAGCAAATAGTATTTGATAGATTGTTTTATTTTGCAGATTCTTTTGTGTGCTTGCTAACATTAGAAAAATCATTTAAAAATGAATTTTGAGATCAAACCTTTGCCAATTGGTTTGTTGTGACCTTACTGACCCTAGGAACCAACCCATGGTTTGGAAAATGAATTTGGAAAAATTTGGAATAGATTAATTAGTTTAGTCCATTTCTAGCCAAATAAAATTGTTGATTATATTATAAAAATGTTTATGGAATGAAAACTTTGAGTAGATGGTTTGGACCAAACCTACTGACCAAAACACCAAGTTTTGCAATAGCAACTCATTTGGTGAACCCTATGGGCTAATGCCTTAGTAAAAATATTTCTACACCACATAAAATAACACTTTGTTTTGAAAATGGTTTAAAAGTGAAACCTTTTGCAAATGACTTGGCCACTTTAGGAAATGACCATTAGATGCACCCAAATGTCTATGACCCACTAGGAACCACTTTTTCAAACAAAACAAAGCTTGGCATGCTTGCATGCATTTCTTTGACTTTGTTATTTATGTGTGTTGTTTTGCTTGATTGGTAGATTGAGTTTGTGCCTTGCTTAATTGATTTGTAGTGACTTGAAGAGTGTGATTGTTGCAAAGATCAAGAAGTGAACCTATACTCTACCAAAAAGGCAAGTGATGCTTCATACTTTCTATCCCAATACTTTCACTATGCATTAGTGATTTTGCCAAGTAAACTTGCATGGATTTTGCTAAGTATAGATCATGCTATAGTAAAACCTAGTAGATGAATCCTTAGTAGGATTTTCCTAAAGTTAAGATTCCTATTACAATCAAGCTTAGCCTAGCTAATAGAAAACATGGGTGGAATATATATTCACACTATGGAAAAATATTCTAAGTCTGAGGACTTGTGATTTTGTCTAATAAAACAACTAAGTTAATGAATCACCTGGGTGGAATGGAAGGATTGGGATATGTTGAGTGGTTACACAAGGCCATGGACTTGGGTTGTGTATCTCACTTGTGGTATGCCACCCAGGCACAAAGAGATTTGAGATGTCAAATGTTGAGAAGCTTCAAGTGCAACCACTTGGCAATATGGGCTCTGCCATGATCATATAGGTTGCAAGAACTTAGCCATATGGACAGTGGGTGGTAGTGTTTGATAGGTTGGAGCGCGTCCATTTTGGTCTAAGGGAAGGCTTCTGAAAGATCTTGTCTTGGGAAACCAAGTCTTGTGGGGAAAGTGCACCACCTCTGCAGAGTGTAAAATCTAAGTACTTAGCCATGTCCCTGGTAAAGGACAATTTGAGCATCAAGACATGGAAGCAATCAAGAATCTCATCATTCAAATTTCTAAAGTTAAAATCTTGTGGTTTGAACAAGGGTTGTTTGAATTCTTCAATCATTGATGGAGGGATGGCTTGGTACAAGGATCTTGAAATCTTTGATTGAGGAAAATGATTTTGTGAAGCAAAAACTTAGTATTTTCAAAATGATAAGAAAAATCTATTTTGAGCAATGCAAGCCTCAACTCCACTTAGCCAAAAGCATATAGATGATAGACTCCACTATACTACCATAGTATCACTTGCCAATACAATTCAAATGTATTGACCCTTTGTGGCTGTAACTTGTATGTTGCAGGTTTGATTGATTTTAGTGAAGATTGTTTGATTAGGATTACAAAGTCTACAACCAACATCTGCCTGTGGCACTTTGAAGATGAAGGACCACTTGACCATAGTTATTCCGCTGCAATGTAATGAAATAGCCTAATGAGCTATGTTTGATGTAATAAACTTATGTTATTCCTGGTTATAAAGTTATATTATGACCTTTGTTTCTTGATATTACATCTTAACTGTGGATGCTAGCTATTGATCCAGGGACTAGCATTGTAAACACAGGAGGCTCTATCTTATTAAAGATTGGGACCCCTTACACCAACTAACAAAGTACGTTAAAATCCCATCTCACTTGTCAAGTTGGCTAACAGGGCATCCCTAGAGGAAATCTGTCGATCCTGATCACATGACTCTATCGCTAAGTCTATGATTTCCTTTCTTAAACATTGGTTGGTAGCCTCTAACTCTTGGGTATGCTTCTTTTCTTCCCTTAGGTCAATCTGGGTGTTGAGCATTCTGCACTTGATTCTATCACCAAGCTCTTTGATGGCCTTCCAAGCTGCATCCCTTGCGGAATCAAAGAATGTGGTGTGCATCACTGAGTTGGTGACCATGCAGAATCCTGATTCCTTGTGGTTGTCTTCCTTGTTTTTATACAAGTGAAGTTGCACCCATCAGTACTCAACTCCTTCATCCATCACGGGAAAACCCTTGTACACAGCTGCACCATGTATTCCCATGGCAACCATGAGGTCCTTGAGAGCCTTGGGGAATCCTGTCTCACACTCCAAATTCATAGTCATGAGTGGTCCCTTCTTCATAGCTTCGTTGATGGAGTTCATCTACAAATAGAGATGAGAAAGAAGTTTAGAAAAGTTTACGAGAAGAAAAGACAAGTGTGGAAGTTGTTGAAAATTTTTCCTTAGTGGTTTCCAATCCTAGGGTCATAATCCTACAGGCATGTAACATCCCTAAAATCATGTTTCAAAACTCATGCATATCATCCATGCATCCATGATCATTTAGGGTTCTTTTTCAAAACCATTTCAAAAACAGGAGCATATGTTGCTCATTATTTTATGTAAGCATGCCTTATTGCTACCTTCTAATGAGAAAGGTACTTGTTTTATTCAGTAATGTTTTGAGTTCAAACTTAAGTGTTTTCCAAAGCTTGGGCATAGTTTTAAAAACAAAGTATGAATATAAACCAATTTTATGCCTATTATTTATATCTCATTAAGGCTTGGTTTTATTTTATTTTTCAAATGATCAAAGTGTGTTTGTGTAAACAGAAGTGTTTGACACACATTTGAGTACAAAAGTTCACTGTGTAAAAATCTAGAGAAGATTTGAAATCAAACTTATTTGAATTAGAGTTGAAAATCATTTCTAGAAAATCAAACAGAAAAAGAAAAGTGAAAGGTGGGAAAAAAATAAAGCAAACAACCAATCTGGCCCAACCTAGCCCAGTTCGACCCATCTAGCCCAACTATCCCCTCCCGCGAAACGTTTTCTTTTACTCGCAACCACACCCAAAGAGTCACTGACGTAGGGACCCCACCTCCTCTCTTTTTCTCTCGCTGACAACAGAGGCCCACACGTCAGTCATCGTCTCCACCCCCAGCGACCAGTTCTTCCCCAATTTCCTCCGGGCGTTTCCTGTTTAATTCCGCGGCTTCAGTTCCGTTGAATGCTCGATTAAATCTCGCCCACGACCACGCCTACTTAAGCACCATGATCCCCTTCCCCATTTCTCCCAAACCCCACCCCACTGGAGCCACCAGGCTGCTCGGAATTCTCTCAGAACCTCCCTCTGCTCCGATGCCTTACGGCGACGATTCCGGCCAAACCCCGTCGCCCCTCGCCTCCTCGACCACACGAGCACACCCACCATGACCAGGCGCATCTCTCGGTACCTTCCTCTCGCCCGTGCATGCTCTGTATCCTCGGCAGCATCATCGACTGAGCTCCGCTACCATCGGCTCGAACTCCGGCGACCATTCCCTGTAAGCCCCAGCTTCTCCTCTCCCTCTGTTTGATACGAGTGTGATCCCTAGCATCCTACGCACTTAACGGCACCCTTTTCTCGTCTTAGCGTGGCCCAGAACGTCGTCTCCGTCGCCAACCGAGAACAACCGACGCCATCTCGATCTCCGACAAGCAATCAACATTGACTCCGTACGCCCCTTCGCCAACCGAGCACACGATGAGCATCCCCTCGCGACGACGATTCTGGTGAGCTTTTCCCCTACCCCTCTCGCCTCCTGTAACTCCGGCAACTTCACCGCCAGCGCACGCCGCCGCCACTCGCCGCCGCCAGCGCCGCCACTCGATGGTCAGTCGCTATGAGCCGTGCGATGTACATCGGACGAACGCGATAGAACATAGTCGAAGGGGTAAGTAGCGATCTGTGCTGCACGATTCAGTTAGATCCAACGCCTCACAGCATGCGATCCATGCAAACCGTTTTTGTCCAATGAAATCATGCCACGTGGCCTGTCTGTTTAATAAAAACCAGGAATTAGATCTATTAGATGTTTAAACTTGAATAATTCATAACTTTTGATTCCCACGTCCAAATTTGACAAATTTTATATCAATGGAATCAGGAGAGAAAATCCTTTCCATTCATGCAATGTGTTTAATGTTTTGCTTCTGTTAAAATGATTGTTTTCACAGAATCATTTGTAGGCATAAATTGAGTATAGTAATTATTTGGAATTTTTTTGTTATTCAAATAAAGTTTATTTAGCTTGTTTTGTACTTGTTTATGATTCAGTACAGTGCACTTGTCTTGTTTGGTGTAGAAAATAATCACATGGCATATTGCATACATTCATGTATTTTTGCTTGTATTAATTATGTATGTGATTTTGAGCCATTATTTTATGTGTAGATTTTGGTGCAAATAGTGATTGTGATTGTGAGGATTGTAGATACTCTCCAAACTACCAAGGAAAGTGGTGCTTCATGATTTATTCCTATGTTTTTAAACTATGCATTAGAAATATTTTGCTAGTCTTGCATGGATATTTTTGATCTATATGCTATACTTGGGAAATCCTAGTAGTTGTAGAATTGCTAGAAATATTTCTAAGTCTTATCAATTCCATGCTTAGCCTAGCTAGTAGGAACCAAGGGTGGTTATATATTCATGCTATGAGAAAATATTTCTAAGTCTTTGGACTTGTGTTTTGTTTAATAAAACAACTAAGTGAATGAAACACCTGGGTGGAATGGAAGGAATGGTTATTGTTGAGTGGTTACACAAGGCCATTTCTATGGTTTACCTTGTGTATATCACTTGTGGAAAGCCACCCAGGAACAAAGGGATTTGAGATGCCATATGTTAAGAAGCTTCTAGTGCACCCACTTGGCATTATGGGCTCTGCCTGGATCATATAGGTTGCATTAACTTAGCCATTTGGACAATTGGTGGTAGTGGGATGATAGATTGGAGCGCGTCCATTTGGTCTAAGGGAAGGCTTCTGAAAGGTCCTGTCTTGGTGAAAACCAAGTCTTGTGGGGAAAGTGCACAACCTCTGCAGATGGGAGAATCTAAGTACTTAGCCATGTCCCTGGTATTGGACAACTTGAGCATCAAGACATGGAAGCTATCAAGCCATGTCCCAATTTCTAAGTAAAAACTTGTGATTGGACAAGGGTGAAGGTTCACCAATTTCTATTGGTGATTCCTTGGGAAAGATTTGACAAAGAAAAACTTAGCGATTTCAACTGATAGGTAAACCTATTTTGAGCAAAGCAAGCCTAAGCTACACTTAGCCAAAATGCATATAGTATCTAGTCCACCAATATTCTACTAAGGTATCACTTGCCAATACTATTCCAATGTATTGACCCACTATGGCTGTAACTTGTGATGTTGCAGGTTATTCTGATGATGATTAGGGGTTATGAGTCTACACTCAACATGCTTGCCTGTGGCACATGAAGATGAAGACTTATTTATCTTATTATATATTTGAACTCTTGTATTAGGATTTTGGCCATGGAGTTTGTAAAAGACTATGTTTGTCTCTGGAATGATATGTAATAATGACCTTTGTTTCTGTGTACTTCATCTTAAACTGTGGATGCTAGCATTGATCTAGGGACTAGCATTGCAATCACAGGGATCCTTACCTTTATAAAGGGAGGGATCTTAAATATGGTATCAGAGCACTGTGTTGCCTGTAGGATTATGACGTTAGGATTGGAAACCACTAAGGAAAATTTTCAATAACTTCCACACTTGTCTTTTCTTCTCGTAAACTTTTCTAATCTTCTTTCTCATCTCTATTTGTAGATGAACTCCATCAACGAAGCCGTGGGGAAGGGACCACTCATGACTATGAATTTGGAATGTGAGACAGAATTCCCCAAGGCTCTCAAGGACATCATGGTTGCCATGGGAATACATGGTGCAGCTGTGTACAAAGGGTTTTCCTGTGATGGATGAAGGAGTTGAGTACTGGTGGGTGCAACTTCACTTGTATAAAAATAAGGAAGACAACCACAAGGACTCAGGATTCTGCATGGTCACCAACTCAGTGATGCACACTACATTCTTTGATTCAGCAAGGGATGCAGCTTGGAAGGCCATCAAAGAACTTGGTGATAGAATCAAGTGCAGAATGCTCAACACCCAAAATGACCTTAGGGAAGAAAAGAAGCATACCCAAGAGTTAGAGGCTACCAAAAAAAGTTTAAGGAAGGACATCATAGACTTAGCAATGGAGTCATGTGATCTAGATAGACAGATTGCCTCTAGGGATGCCCTGTTAGCCAACTTGGCAAGTGGGATGGAATTGTAACGTATTTCGTTAGTTGGACCACGACTTTCATTTTATTTCCAAATGTTGTTTAAAATAAGTTGAACCTTGGAAGATTGTAATGGTTTTATGTATGCCATGACTTGTGTGTTTTGATTTCCAAAGTTATGCATGTGATGCTTTGTCTTGTGATTCATCTCTATGTATGTTGATTCGAACTTTGGCACTCGTCTCATTGAGCTCACTAGTTTGCTCAATCTCCCACTTCCTTCCATCATGATGCTTCCCCTCACCAAGTTCGAGAGGAAGGACCTTTGGGGCTTCAAGGTTATTCAGCCAGGACGCCAGACTGAGCCAGCCACGGAGGCCATCACCTTCAAGCTCATGCATGATGACAAGGAGAGAGGCCTAGAGGTAGTCATGCAGGATTTGCTTGGACGTTTGCTAGGGAGACACTCTCGGGAGGTTAGAGGTACTCACTTCCACGCCTTCAGCAGACGTGACGAGGATGGTGAGGCCATTAACTTTGAGGATACTTCTAGAGAGACGGCATAGCCGATTCGTCTATACCTCCAGGACTTAGAGGTTCTTCTTAGGCACCTAGATACTGATAGGACCAACGTCATGCTCAGCAATGATGAACTCCAGGTGCAGCTTCATGAGAAGGACAAGCTCCTCGTGGAGCAAGATGAGATAGTCAAAGAAATGGAGGCCAAGTTTGAGAGTCAGGATAGAAAGTTCAAGAGTAAAGAGAAGAGAGTCCAAGATAGGAACAAGAGGATTCGAGACATGACTGCAGAACTAGAGTCCAAGGACTTCGAGCTCGAGCATCAGCAAGGTGTGATTGAGAGGCTTCGTGCACAGAAGAGGGCTCTCAAAGCCAAAGTAGAAAGCTTGACCACCAATGTCGAGGAATACAAGACCGCAATGTATAATGCATGTCTTACACTTGTTGATGAGGAGGTTGATGCAGAGGAGTAGTGATGACTACTCATGTACCATTTATTTAACATGCTTTTGATTATTGAGTCGCAATGACCATCCAACATGTGGATGGCTTGCTATTGGTGTGTTTACTTTTCAAAACTTGTTGTCTATGTTGTTGAACTTCTATTATTATGATGCATGTTTGGTGATTGTTTATATGATGTATTGTGCATGTTAGGATCTATGGGTATCTCATTCTTATCTCCATTGAACAACCACAAATGCCTCCCCGACGTGCCAATCCCAACCCCAACAACAACAACATCACCCCTGAGATGCAGCAGATGATGACAGCTCAGACTCAGTTGATGCAAATGATGACCACGTTCATCCAGAATCAGAACAACAACAACAACAATAATAATAACAACAACAACAATCAGAACAACCCACCGGGTTTTGACATGCTTACCAGGTTCTTAAGACTGAGGCCAGCAAAGTTCTCAGGAACTAGTGATCCCATGGTGGCCAATGATTGGCTATGCTCTGTGAACAAGGACTTGGTAACTGTTGGCTGTACTGATGAAGAGAAGGTCAGATTTGCAGCACACTTGTTGGAAGGACCAGCAGCCACTTGGTGGGATAACTTCCAGATAACCACTCCCATTGCGGATGTGACATGGGCTATCTTTGAAGATGGTTTCCGTACCGCTCACATCTCATCCGGAGGGATGAGTCTGAAGAAAAAAGAATTTCATAACTTGAAGCAGCGCCACCACAGCGTGGCAGAGTATATTGAGGAGTTCAACAATCTGGCGCGTTATGCACCGGATGAAGTTGACACTGATGCTAAGAGGAAAGAGAAGTTCCTTGAAGGATTGAACGATGAATTGAACCTGCAGTTAGCTGTGGCTTATGTTCCCACTTATCAGTCTCTTTGTGACAAGGCTGCTATTTTGGAGAGCAAGATGAAACAAGTTGAAAGTAGGAAGAGAAATCACTCTGACAAGCACAACTCGGGATCGTCTCACAAGCGTTCCCATTATGATGATAGTGGGAATTCTGGATCCCACAAGCATGGGAAGTATAACAAGCACCACAATCACAACCGTCATCATGACAACAAGCATCACCGTAGTCATGACAATGAAAAGTGCAAAAATCACAAGAGTGGATATAAGAGCCTCCACAATGGAAGTGGAAGTGGTAGTGGAAGCCAGCCTGTCAAGAAGGATCTTAGTCAGGTTGAATGTTTCAAGTGCAAGAAGATGGGGCATTATGCAAATGAATGCCCAGAAAAGAAAGTTGAAGGACCCAACAAGCCCAACCCTTTCCAGAAGGGGCAAGTGAACCACATCAATGTGGAGGAAATATATGAAGAGCCAGATGCTGTGGCTGGTAAGTTCAAACTCAATTCTATTCCAACACTTGTTCTTTTTGATACTGGAGCATCGCATTTATTCATATCAAAAGCATTTGTTGATAGAAATGGGTTTTCAACTGAAAACATTGGGTGTCCAATAAAAGTAAGTTCTCCAGGTGGAGATATGATAGTAAGTCTTGGATGCCGGGATCTAGTGATAGAGTTTGGAAAACATAAGTTTCCAGTGATTCTGATAATCCTAGATTCCCAAGGATTGGATGTAATTTTTGGAATGGATTGGATGACCAAGTATGAAGGAGTACTAGATTGTGCCAATCGTACTGTCGCACTCACAAGCCTAGAAAAGAAACGGATAAGATTCAAGTCCAATTTTGAATCGAAAGGGAGTAAGCTTAATTCTCTTAAGGGTGTTAGCATAGACAGTGTGCCTATTATGAGTGAATATCCGGATGTGTTCTCGGAAGAATTGCCGGGAATTCCACCGGATAGAGATGTGGAATTTCTTATTGATCTGCTACCAGGATCTGGACCAATAGCAAAGAGACCGTACAATATGTCGGTGGATGAGTTGAAAGAACTCAAGAAGCAACTTGGAGAACAGTTGCAGAAAGGTTTTATCAAACCAAGTTCTTCATCTTGGGGAGCACCAGTTTTGTTTGTGGAAAAGAAAGATAGAAGTCAAAGGTTATGCATAGATTACCGTACACTCAATGAGGTGACTATCAAGAACAAATACCCTTTGCCAAGAATCAATGACTTGTTTGATCAGTTAGAAGGAGCTTGTGTGTTATCAAAGATTGATCTCCGGTCAGGTTATTTCCAGCTCAAGATAAGGGAACAAGACATACCTAAGACAGCTTTCACCACAAGGTATGGATTGTATGAGTATACCGTGATGCCATTTGGTTTGACCAATGCACCAGCATACTTCATGAATATGATGAACAAGGTGTTCATGGAGTTCCTTGATAAGTTTGTTGTCGTTTTCATCGATGACATTTTGATCTACTCCAAGAGTAAAGAAGAGCATGAAGGACATCTACGTTTGATACTTGAGAAGCTTAGAGAGCATAAGCTGTATGCCAAATTTAGCAAGTGTGAATTTTGGTTAAATGAAGTTGGCTTTCTTGGACACATTGTGTCAGGAGATGGTGTAGCAGTTGATCCTGCTAAAGTTTCAGCTGTAACTGAATGGGAATATCCTAAGTCAGTGAAAGAGGTTCGTAGTTTCCTTGGCTTGGCAGGATAATACAGAAGGTTCATTGAGAATTTCTCCAAGGTAGCTAAGCCAATGACAGAATTGCTAAAGAAAGACAAGAAATTTGCTTGGTCTGAAGGATGTGAACTCAGTTTCCAAGAGTTGAAGAAGAGGCTAGTGTCAACACCAGTCTTATGTCTGCCAGATTTGGAGAAGGATTTCCAAGTGTATTGTGATGCATCTCATCATGGATTAGGTGCAGTACTTATGCAAGAAGGGAAAGTTGTGGCTTATGCCTCGAGACAACTCAAAACTCATGAGGTAAGTTACCCTACTCATGATTTAGAGTTAGCCTCTGTTGTACATGCACTCAAAACATGGAGACACTATCTTCTGGGAAAACGATGTGAAGTGTTCACAGATCACAAAAGTTTGAAGTATATCTTCACCCAGAAAGAAATTAAAATGAGACAAAGAAGATGGCTAGAACTCATCAAGGACTATGACTTGAGTTTGCAATACCACTCCGGTAAAGCGAATGTTGTAGCGGATGCCCTAAGCCGTAAAGTTTTTGTGAATGACCTTACTAAGGGAGAATTGCCTGATGATCTGTGTACCCAATTCAGAAATCTCAGATTGGAGATTGTGCCTGAGGGACATCTCATGTCTTTGGATGTTTAACCCACTTTGTTGGACAAGATCAAAGGAGCCCAAAAGACAGATAAGGAAATTGAAGAGATTAAGGAAAAGATTGGCAAGGGAAAAGCCAAAGGATTCCATGAAGACGAACAGGGTACCTTATGGCATGGAAAACGTATCTGTGTTCCACAAGATCCGGAGCTTCGGAAACTGATATTACTAGAAGCACATAACTCACCATATTCCATCCATCCGGGTAACACCAAAATGTACATGGATATGAAGGAAAGATTTTGGTGGAATAATCTCAAGAAGGACATCGCCGAACATATTGCTTTGTGTGATGTATGTAGTAGAGTGAAAGCGGAGCATCAGAAACCAACAGGATTGTTACAACCACTACCTATTCCTGATTGGAAGGGGGACAAGATTGGTATGGATTTCATCACCGGATTGCCAAAGACCAGGTCAGGATATGATTCCATTTGGGTAGTAGTGGATCGCTTAACTAAAGTGGCTCATTTCATACCCGTGAAGACAACCTATACAAGTGCTAAGTTAGCCAAGATCTATATGAGCAGAATTGTATGTCTACATGGAGTACCCAAGAGTATTGTGTCTGATAGAGGAACCCAATTCACTTCCCATTTTTGGAGGCAACTACATGAGTCATTGGGAACAAGGTTGGAATTCAGCACTGCTTTTCATCCTCAGACTGATGGACAGACAGAAAGGACCAACCAGATACTTGAAGATATGTTGAGGGCATGTGTCCTGGACTATGGAGCCAATTGGGATGAAAGTCTGCCCTACGCAGAATTTTCTTACAATAACAGCTATCAAGCTAGTATTGAGATGGCACCCTTTGAGTTTCTCTATGGGAGAAAGTGTACCACCCCATTGCTATGGAATGGTGTGGGAGAAAGAAGCTTGTTCGGACCAAAACTAATCAAAGAGGCTGAAGAGAAAGTCAAGCTAGTTAAGGACAGATTGAAGATAGCACAGTCCCGATAGAAGAGTTACGCAGATCCTAAGCGTAGAGAAGTCACCTATGAAGTAGGTGATAGAGCTTATCTTGGAGTGTCACCACTTCGTGGAGTGAAGAGATTTGGTGTCAAAGGCAAATTAGCCTCAAGATATGTTGGACCATTCAAGATTCTGAGTCGTAAAGGAGAAGTAGCTTATGAGATTGAACTGCCAGAATCATTGTATGTCGTTCACAATGTGTTTCATGTGAGTCAGCTTAAGAAATGCCATCTAGAAATGGAAGAGACTTCTTTGAAGGATACGATACCTTTGGAGGAGGTCCAATTGGAAAGTGATCTCACTTATGAGGAGAAACCTATCAAGATTCTTGAGACTGCAGAAAGAGTTACTTGGACTAAGACTATCAAATTCTGCAAAGTTCAATGGAACCATCATTCCGAAGAAGAAGCAACATGGGAAAGAGAAGATGATCTTCGGAAAGACCACCCTCACCTATTTGCTAGCCAACCCGAATCTCGAGGGCGAGATTCACCTTAAGGGGGTTAGATTTATAACATCCCTAAAATCATGTTTCAAAACTCATGCATATCATCTATGCATCCATGATCATTTAGGGTTCTTTTTCAAAACCATTTCAAAAACAGGAGCATATGTTGCTCATTATTTTATGTAAGCATGCTATAGCCTTATTGCTACCTTCTAATGAGAAAGGTACTTGTTTTATTCAGTAATGTTTTGAGTTCAAACTTAAGTGTTTTCCAAAGCTTGGGCATAGTTTTCAAAACAAAGTATGAATGTAAAACCAATTTTATGCCTATTATTTATATTTCATTAAGGCTTGGTTTTATTTTATTTTTCAAATGATCAAAGTGTGTTTGTGTAAACAGAATTGTTTGACACACATTTGAGTACAAAGTTCACTGTGTAATAATCTAGAGAAGATTTGAAATCAAACTTATTTGAATTAGAGTTGAAAATCATTTCTAGAAAATCAAACAGAAAAAGAAAAGTGAAAGGTGGGAAACAAATAAAGCAAACAACCAATCTGGCCCAACCCAGCCCAGTTAGACCAATCTAGCCCAACTATCCCCTCCCGCGAAACGTTTTCTTTTACTCGCAACCACACCCACAGAGTCACTGACGTAGGGACCCCACCTCCTCTCTTTTTCTCTCGCTGACAACAGAGGCCCACACGTCAGTCATCGTCTCCACCCCAGCGACCAGTTCTTCCCAAATTTCCTCCGGGCGTTTCCTGTTTAATTCCGCGGCTTCAATTCCGTTGAATGCTCGATTAAATATCGCCCACGACCACGCCTACTTAAGCACCATGCTCCCTTCCCCTTTTCTCCCAAACCCCACCCCACCGGAGCCACCAGGCTGCTCGGAATTCTCTCAGAACCTCCCTCTGCTCTAACGCCTTCCGGCGACGATTCCGGCCAAACCCCGTCGCCCGTCGCCTTCTCGACCACACGAGCACACCCACCATCACCAGGCGCATATCTCGGTACCTTCCTATCGCCCGCGCATGCTCTGTATCCTCGGCAGCGTCATCGACTGAGCTCCGCCACCGTCTGCTCGAACTCCGACGACCATTCCCCGTAAGCCCCAGCTTCTCCTCTCCCTCTGTTTGATACGCGTGTGATCCCCAGCATCCTACGCACTTAACGGCACCCTTTTCTTGTCTTAGAGTGGCCCAGAACATCGTCTCCGTCGCCAAGCGAGAACAACCGACGCCGTCTCGATCTCCGACGAGCAATCAACATCGACTCCGTACGCCCCTTCGCCAACCGAGCACACGACGAGCATCCCATCGTCACGGCGATTCTGGTGAGCTTTTCCCCTACCCCTCTCGCCTCCTGTAACTCTGGCAACTTCACCGCCAGAGCACGCTGCCGCCACTTGCCGCCGCCAGCGCCGCCACTCGATGGTCAGTCGCTGTGAGCCGTGCGATGTAGATCGGACGAACGCGATAGAACATAGTCGAAGGGGTAAGTAGTGATCTATGCCGCACGTAGATCCAACGCCTCATAGCACGCGATCCACGCAAACCATTTTTGTCCAATGAAATCACGCCACGTGGCCTGTCTGTTTAATAAAAACCAGGAATTAGATCTATTAGATGTTTAAACTTGAATAATTCATAACTTTTGATTCCCACGTCCAAATTTGACAAATTTCATATCAATGGAATCAGGAGAGGAAATCCTTTCCATTTATGCAATGTGTTTAATGTTTTGCTTCTGTTAAAATGATTGTTTTCACAGAATCATTTGTAGGCATAAATTGAGTATAGTAATTATTTGGAATTTTTTTTGTTATTCAAATAAAGTTTATTTAGCTTGTTTTGTACTTGTTTATGATTCAGTACAGTGCACTTGTCTTGTTTCGTGTAGAAAATCATCACATGGCATATTGTATACATTCATGTATTTTTGCTTGTATTAATTGTGTATGTGATTTTGTGCCATTATTTTATGTGTAGATTTTGGTGCAAATAGTGATTGTGATTGTGAGGATTGTATCTACTCTCCAAACTACCAAGGCAAGTGGTGCTTCATGATTTATTCCTATGTTTTTTAACTATGCATTATAAATATTTTGCTAGTCTTGCATGGATATTTTTGATCTATATGCTATACTTGGGAAATCCTAGTAGTTGTAGAATTGCTAGAAATATTTCTAAGTCTTATCAATGCCATGCTTAGACTAGCTAGTAGCAACCAAGGGTGGTTATATATTCATGCTATGAGAAAATATTTCTAAGTCTTTGGACTTGTGGTTTGTTTAATAAAACAACTAAGTGAATGAAACACCTGGGTGGAATGGAAGGAATGGTTATTGTTGAGTGGTTACACAAGGCCATTTCTATGGTTTACCTTGTGTATCTCACTTGTGGAAAGCCACCCAGGAACAAAGGGATTTGAGATGCCATATGTTAAGAAGCTTCTAGTGCAGCCACTTGGCAATATGGGCTCTGCCTGTATCATATAGGTTGCAATAACTTAGCCATTTGGACAGTTGGTGGTAGTGGGATGATAGATTGGAGCACGTCCATTTGGTCTAAGGGAAGGCTTCTGAAAGGTCTTGTCTTGGTGAAAATCAAGTCTTGTGGGGAAAGTGCACAACCTCTGCAGATGGGAGAATCTAAGTACTTAGCCATGTCCCTGGTATTGGACAACTTGAGAATCAAGACATGGAAGCTATCAAGAATCTCCTCATCCCAATTTCTAAGTAAAAACTTGTGGTTGAACAAGGGTGAAGGTTCATCAATTTCTATTGGTGATTCCTTGGGAAAGATTTGACAAAGAAAAACTTAGTGATTTCAACTGATAGGTAAACCTATTTTGAGCAAAGCAAGCCTAAGCTACACTTAGCCAAAATGCATATAGTATCTAGTCCACCAATATTCTACTAAGGTATCACCTGCCAATACTATTCCAATGTTTTGACCCACTGTGGCTGTAACTTGTGATGTTGCAGGTTATTCTGATGATGATTAGGGGTTATGAGTCTACACTCAACATGCTTGCCTGTGGCACATGAAGATGAAGACTTATTTATCTTATTATATATTTGAACTCTTGTATTAGGCTTTTGGCCATGGAGTTTGTAAAAGACTATGTTTGTCTCTGGAATGATATGTAATAATGACCTTTGTTTCTGTGTACTTCATCTTAAACTTTGGATGCTAGCATTGATCCAGGGACTAGCATTGCAATCACAGGGATCCTTACCTTTATAAAGGGAGGGATCTTACACACAGTGCTCTGATACCATCTGTAAGATCCCTCCCTTTACAAAGGTAAGGATCCCTGTGATTGCAATGCTAGTCCCTGGAAGGGTGGCTCCCACCCGCGGACGACGAGAACTCGAGCTCGTCCGTCCAGGACGGGGAAGAGTCTCCTCCTGCCAAAGGCGGCGTCGGGAGCGACGCGAGTGATGACGACGACGATGATGACGAGCCCAAGGACGACGTCGCCCCGATGGTTCGCAAAACTCGCGGGCAACATCAGCGCGAGCTCGAGGCAAGTAGAAGCCTCGAATGCCATGACGACGACGACGAGCTTCTTGAGCACACCTCGCGTCGTGAGGCTACACCATCGAAAAAGAAGTAGAAGAAGAAGGAAGTGAAGGCTCCACCAAAGAGGAAGACGAAGCCGGCAAAACAGGCATCTCCGCCTTGCTCGGCGAATAGTTCCGACGCCACTAGCTTGGCCAAGGATGAAGCGCCGCAGACGGCAGCAGCACCGAATGCCACTGCCGCCCTAAGTGAGATACCTCTGGCCTCGCTTCCCCCCTATTCACCCCAGTCTCTAGGTTGGGGGTTGCTCCAGCCGCAATAGCTTCGCCTCCCAGGAGAGCTCCTGCCGAAGTCGTTTCGGTGGCTCCTGTCGTGGCCTCGTCGTCGAAGAGGCCTTCCGTGTCTTGGGCACATGATGTTTTGGAGATGGGCCTCAGTCGGAAACTGGGCCCCGAACTGGAGAAGCCGGCCAGCATCCGCACGGGGCTGCGGTTCATACCAGTCGCCAAGTAAGTTTTGTTCATCTGCTTTGCCTTTTGTTATAATCGAACCATTTTGCTCGTATAATCAATTCGCAGGACTGGAGTTAAAAAGATAGGCCACCCGTCCATGGCCAAGGTGCCGCCAGTCGTCGCCGAGGAGGACCCCTCGCGGAAGAGGAAAGCTGATGAGGTCGCTGCCCCCGCAGACAGTGCCAAGAAGGCCAAGGGCGATGATGTCGTCATGGTGTCTGATGACACAACGGTTGCTCCGAGTGGTCCTCCACTGCGACGGAGAAGGCCTTGAAGACCAAGGAGGATGTTTCCTCGCCTGGGATGGCCGAGCCGGCTTCTCTTGGTGCTGGAGCGTCCACCGCGACCTTCCCCCGCTTCATGGCCAAAGCGGCTACCGCGAGCGGTACAACGCCATCGAGCCGCGCACCTGGGTTCACCGAAATGGAGGTCGAGCAGTGTCGCGAGCACACTCCAGCTCTTCTCGCATCTGTGGACGCGCTACAGCTCCATGGCATGCTGGGCGCAGCCATCCAGGTATGTCCAGTCCCTGAGGATCGGGCCACTGAATTTCAGTTGTCAGATTCTTTTTGTGTTTGATTTTATTTGTAGAGCCCAGTCCCCGAGTGTCCAGTCGCTGAATTTCAGCGGGTGGGCACTTAGGATTTTTGATTTCCAGTCCCCGAGTGTCCAGTCGCTGAATTTCAGCGGGTGGGCACTTAGGATCTTTGATCTCCAGTCCCCGAGTGTCCAGTCGCTGAATTTCAGCGGGTGGGCATTTAAGATTTTTGATCTCCAGTCCCCGAGTGTCCAGTCGCTTAATTTCAGCGGGTGGGAACTTAGGATTTTTGATCTCTAGTCCCTGAGTGTCCAGTCGCTGAATTTTAGCGGGTGGGCGCTTAGAATTCCGTTGTTGTTATCTGTTTGACTTGTGCACAGGGCTTGCAGCGTGAATCAGCCGATCGGCTTGCTGCAAAGTGTCGCGCGGAGAAGGAACTTGTTGCCGTCCAAGAGACGAACAAGGGACTCCAGGCGATCGCTGCCAAGGTAGAGGAGGTCCGCCAGGGCCTTGTCCCGGCGAGTGAACTGTCGGCGGCTCAGTCTGCCTTGAGTACGGCTGAGCAGCGGATCGATGATCTTGAGCGCGAGCTTAAGGAAGCGAAGGCGGAGGCGAGTTCAGCGGATGCGCGAGCCAGAGCGGAAGGTCTCTGACGCCCTCGTTGCTGGGCTACAAGAAGACTTCTCCTCTCTTCAAAGCTTCATCACGGGTCTCTGCCATCCTTTGATTGGTAAACTTTCCTGCCTCTGCCTGTAGTAGCTACGTTATGAAATCGTCGTTGTACTTACTGTCGGCCCCTGTCCGCAGGTCAGATTATCGACAGCTCGGAGGAGGCGCAATCGTATGACGTGTGGCAGTTCGTGGCCACTATGGTCGACTCGGCCACGTTGTCTGCGGCTTGCATTCGAGCGTATCTTCAAGAGAAGTCGCCCACGGAAGTGATTCCCAGCGATCTCGTCGAAGTATGGCGGTATCTAGAGAAGGCGCCGTTAGTCATCGAGTTCATGACGCGGTCGACGTTCCGGCGCAGGGCGGCAACGACGCTTAGCCTTGGGATTGCCCACTTCCTGGAGGACTTCGACCTTGACAACGTGACGAGTGGCTACCCCTCGTCGACGGGCTCGGTGGAGATTGCCGAGGTGCTGAAGCTGACGGACCGGGCCACGGTATACTCCGATCATGTCTGGGCGATGGGCGACCTCCTCCCTTATCAGGAGACGACTGTCGCGCCCAACGATTCCAAGCCGCCGCACCGGGACTTCAAGGTCGAGCAGCCCTTCCGTGCGGCGATGGCGGGTGAGTTGACGACGTACCCGTCGAACCCGTACACTCCCTTCATTCGCAACCGCAAGGGTGGCGGCGAGTCGACGTCGAAGCCTGCGGAATAGAAACATTGTGCCCTGGGGCGTTAGTAGTAATTTGGCCATTGGTCTCAACTCGTATTTTGTAGCGACTTGGTTCTGCTGTAATGGAATTTTGCGTTATTTTGTGAATTGTCTTGTGATTTTGATTGCTGATTGGATGAGTCCCCGAGCGCGTCCGCCCATTTTGTGGGGTTTACCTCGTTTGTTATGTGTTTGTGGTTTTGAACGTTTTGTCGGTTGTTTTGTTATTGAGGTCGACTCGCCTGAGCTTGGAAAGCCAGTCGCAGGGCGAATCCCATGAGTGCTCATTACTTGACCGTTTTCCCTTGCGCGAACGAGGTCGGGTAGCCGAGTCCCCGAGCGTGGTACTTGGTGGTTCTAGTCGCGGCTCTAGGGTGGGTGAGGACTGGGCGCGTTAGAGTGAGCGCATCACTCCTGCCTGACCCGTCGGGTCAGTCGCATGGTGAGTCCTGGGCACGCTCTCGTACTTGGCGTTTTTCCCTAGTCGCTCGTGCTTAACTGGTCGTCAGTCCCCGAGCATGGTACTTGGCCGTTCGAGTCGCTGTGTCGAGGATGAGGAGGATCATAGTCGCTGTGAGGAGCGAAGGCAGTTGTCTTGGCTCATTAAGCCAGTCGAGCTAGGCGACTCCAATGGGGCTCCGGGTAGGCGTTTTTCGTGGACATTACGAGTCTTGGGGTAACCCAGTGCCCTAGTAACGCACTACTTGTCCGTGCCGGTCGCTGTACCAGAGGTTGACTTCTGTAATTAGCTTGACGTTGTTATTACGAGTGCGAGTGGCACAAGACACGGAGAGTAGACGCAATTTGCGGTAACCAATATGTTTTATTTCATAGCTAGTGGAGGGTACATGTATGGAGTTCTAGGAGTAGAACTTCCGTAGGAGGTTTACATTCACGGTCGCTTGACGTCGAGTTTCCCGTCTCCGCGGACGTCGGTGAGGTAGTAGGCGTCGTTGCCGAGTACTCGCCCGATGGTGAATGGTCCCTCCCACGGGGGAGGGGGAGAGCTTGTGCGTGCCCTTCTTGTCCTAGATGAGGCATAGCACCAGGTCGCCTTCCTGGAAAGTGCGAGTCCTCACCCGCCGGCTATGGTAGCGGCGGAGTCCTTGCTGGTAGATGGCAGTGCGGGAGCGAGCTAGGTCGCGTGCCTCGTCGAGTTGATCGACTCCATCCTGGCGTGCGATTTTGTTCGCAGCCTCCGTGTAGTGGACGACCCTTGGCGAGTCGTGCTCTAGGTCGGTGGGCATGACTGCCTCGGCGTCATACACCATGAAGAAGGGGGTGAATCCTGTCGACCTGTTGACCGATGTGCGGATGCCCCAGATGACGGAGGGTATCTCCTCGACCCAGCACCCGACGGTGCGCTCGAGTGGTACTTGGAGCCGTGGCTTCAGGCCATGGAGGATGCTCTGGTTGGCCCGTTCCGCCTGGCCGTTGGACTGCAGGTGGGCGACTGAGGCAAGGTCGAGTCGGATGTGATGTTCCTCGCAGAACTCGGCCATGGCTCCTTTGGCGAAGTTGGTGCCGTTGTCTGCGATGATGCTGTTTGGGAACCCGTAGCGATATATGAGCTCGCGTAGGAACTTGGTGGTGGTCTTCCCGTCACATTTCCGGACTGGCTTGGCCTCCACCCACTTTGTGAATTTGTCGACCGCGACCAGGAGGTGGGTGAAGCCGGAGGGGGCCTTTTTGAAAGGGCCTACCATGTACATACCTCACACGGCGAACGGCCAGGTGATGGGGATTGTCTTGAGCGCCGACCTTGGCACGTGGGTCTGGTTGGCGTACTCTGGCACCCGGCGCACCGCTGGACAATGTCGATGGCGTCTGCATGTGCGGTGGGCCAGTAGAAGCCATGTCGCATAGCCTTTGCGACCAGAGAGCGGGCGCCGGCGTGGTGTCCGCAGTCGCCGGAGTGGATGTCGTGGAGGATTTTGCGTCCTTCAGTGGGTTGGACGCATCGTTGGAACACGCTGGTCACGCTGCGCTTATGGAGCTCGCCGTCGATGATGACGAAGGATTTGCAGCAGCGCGCTATCATCCGGGCGTCTGTTTCATCTGCTGGCAAGGTGCCTCCCTCCAGGTAGGCGATGTCCGGCGTAGTCCAGTCGTCTGGCTCAGCGATGAGTGCGACCAGGGCTGCCTCTGGTTGCAGCGGGACTCCGATGTCGATCTCCCTTGGGGGAGAGACGGAAGGCTTGGTGATGGTGTCGAGGAAGACGCTGGCAGGTGGTGCGAGTTGAGCCGAACCGATACGAGAGAGTGCGTCGGCCTCCTCGTTTTTCCGCCTGTCGATCCATTCGACGGAATAGCCTGCGAAGTGTCCGCCAGCTTATCCACTGCTTGGCGGTATGCCGCCATGGTGGGGGAGACGGCGTCGCAGGTGCCGACGACTTGCCTAGCAACGAGGTCGGAGTCTCCATAGCAGCGTAAGCGGTTGACATTCATCTCCTTGGCGGCTCACATGCAGTGGAGTAGTGCCTCGTACTCGGCCATGTTGTTCGTGCAGGGGGTGAAGTCCAGGCAGAGGACGTAGCGGAGCTTGTCGCCCTTCGGGGAAGTTAGCACGATCCCTGCTCCTGCGCCGTCTACGTTCTTGGAGCCGTCGAAGTGCAGACTCCAATAGTGGAGGTACGGTAGCTTTTCCGGCTGCTGGGCCTCTTCCCAGTCGGCGATGAAGTCTGCGAGAGCCTGCGACTTGATCGCTTTGCATGGCTCATACTTGATGTTGTGGACGCCGATTTCGACGACCCACTTGGCGACTCGCCCGGTCGCCTCACGGTTGCGGATTATGTCGTGCAACGGTGCTGAGGAGACGACCGTGATCGGGTGCTCCTGGAAGTAGTGCGGCCGTCGCCGCTGTGCTCTGAAGACCGCGTATACCAGTTTCTGGTATTGCGGGTATCGCTGGAGCGACTCGGTGAGGACCTCGCTGATATAGTACACTGGTCGCTGCACTGGGCGCTCCTTTCCTTCCTCTGGTCGCTCGACGACCATGACGGCGCTGACGATGCGCTCGGAAGCCGCGACGTAGACCAGCATGGGTTCCTTGTCGACGGGGGCGGCGAGTAGCGGTGCTGCGAGTAGCACCTTCTTGAGGTCGCGGAGCGCGTCGTCTGCCTCCTTATCCCACTTGAAGGTGGGGTTCTTGCGCATCAGGCGGTATAGGGGCATCGCCTTTTCTCCTAATCGGGGGATGAAGCGACTGAGAGCCGCGACTCGCCCGGCCAGCTTTTGGACGTCGCGCAGGCACTCCGGTTTGCTGAGTCGAGCGATCGTGTCGATCTTGGTGGGGTTCGCCTCGATCCCGCGCTTGGAGACGATGTATCCCAGTAGTTGCCCTGCTGGTACACCGAAGGTGCATTTGCCTGGGTTTAGCTTTATCTTGTATTTCCGTAGGTTGGAGAATGTTTCCGCCAGGTCAGCGAGTTCGCTCTGGCGAGCGGACTTCACTACCACGTCGTCGATGTAGACATGGATATTGCGGCCAATTTGGCTCGCAAGGCACTCCTGCATGCACCGCTGGTAGGTTGCCCCGGCGTTCTTGAGGCGAAGGTCATGGCGGTGTAGCAGAAGGATCCGAATGGTGTGATGAACGCCGTCTTTTCTTCGTCCTCAACAACTATTTTGATCTGGTTGTACCCAGAATAGGCGTCGAGGAAACACAGCGACTCCGAGCCTGCGGTGGAATCGATTATTTGGTCGATCCGTGGGAGGACGAATTGTTCCTTCGGGCAGGCGCTATTTAAGTTTGTGTAGTCGATACACATCCTCCAGGTCCCGTTTTTATTCTCGACCAGGACTGGGTTTGCCAGCCACTTGGAGTATTTGATTGGCCGGATGAAGCCTGCAGCGAGTAGACGCTGCACCTCCTCGGCGATGGCTCGGCGGCGTTCTTCATTGAAGGGCCGCAGCGACTGCTTGACAGGTCGCACTTTGGGGTCGGCGTTGAGTTTGTGCTCAGCGAGTTCCCTAGGGACACTAGGCATGTCAGAGGGATTCCATGCGAAGATGTCCCTGTTCTCACGGAGGAACTCGGTGAGCGCGCCTTCCTATGCTGGGCTCATGCCCGTCCCGATCGTCACCGTCTGGCTGGAGTCGCCTGGGACCAGCTCGACGGTGCGGGTATGCGTCGTTGCCTTGAAGGCTGAGGTGTTGCCGCCCTCCGAGTTGGGCTTCTTGAGTATAGTGGGGTCGTCGTTGTTGACCCCGCTCGCGTATTTGGCGAGCTCGTTGGCGTGGTTGGCCTCTGCCGCGATGATGGCGTCAGCGAGTTCGGCTCCTTTGGCCTCGCACTCGGCGGCCATGTCGGGGTCGCCGTGGATGGTGATGACGCCACGCGGTCCAGGGATCTTCATCGCGTTGTACGCGTAGTGGGGCGCCGCCATGAACTTGGCGAACGCCTGGCGCCCCATGACGCAGTGGTAGGGGTTGTCGAAGGGCACAAGCTTGAAGACGATCC
Source organism: Avena atlantica (assembly GCA_910589765.1). NCBI lineage: Eukaryota > Viridiplantae > Streptophyta > Magnoliopsida > Poales > Poaceae > Avena > Avena atlantica. The sequence continues at coordinate 137,081,929 of OU342739.1, forward strand.
GCTCGGTGCGGAAGTTTGCCGGTGTGCCAAAGGTGACTGGCAGTGTGACCTTGCCGATCGGGTACGCCCTCCGACCGGGGACGATGTCGTGGAACGTGGTGTAGGTCGTCTCGACCATCGACTGCGGGAGCTGCAGTTGCCTGAAGTTGTCCAGGTACAGGATGTTGATGGAGCTGCCGCCGTCCATCAATGTCTTGGGGAGCCAGTAGTCTCCCACCTTGGGCTTGACTACCAGGGCGACTCGGCCTGGGTACTCGATGTGTGGCGAGTGGTCCTGGCGGCTCCACGTGATTGGTTGCTCCGACCAGTTGAGGAACTGGGGAACGTCCACCTGGGCCACCGCGTTGACGGCGACGGCGCGGGCGATGACCTTCTTCTCGCGCTTCGTGTTGAAGCCTGTGAAGTTGTGGAGCGAGCCGGCCATGCTGCCAAATTTTCCGCCGTTTGGCGGGTTGTTGTCGGGGTCTTCCCGCGCTCGCCGTGCCTTCTCGATCTCCTTGAGAGAGTGGCAGTCGGCGGTCGTGTGTGTGGCGGGCTTTCCTTCCCTGCTGTGAAATGCACAAGGTTGGTTAAGGAGGGCCGCGGGGTCGAACCTTGGTTTCTCCTTGTAGTTGCCGCCGTCGCGGCGTTGCCCCCCGTCGCGGCGGAAGCTCTTGGGCTCACGCTGCGCGTGCCCAGCGTTGGCCACGAAGTCGACTCGCCCGTCACTGCGGCGCTTGCCGGTGAGGCGAGTGTTGCTGTAGCGTAGATCGGATCGTCATCCGTTGTTGTTGCCGGTCGTGCGGCGTTGTCCTCCCGACTCATCGTCGGTTTCTTGGTTTGGGTCTTCCTCCGTGTATCTTTTGGCAATCTCAAGGAGGTCCGGTATGTTGTCGAGTGTGCGGTATGCTCGTTTGAGCTTGGCGACCAGGGGCTCGTAGCGGCACGAGGTTTTGAAGCAGTGGATTGCGGTGTCTGGGTGGATACCGACCGCGTTATACCACAGTTCTTTCCACCATTGCACCCAGCTGCGGGTCGACTCGCGAGGTCCCTGGACGCATCATTCCAGGTCCTCGATGGTGGTGGCGCGGGTCTATGAACCCTCGAAGTGCCTGACGAAGGCGTCGCGCATCTCTTCCCAGGAGTCGATGCTGTCCGCGGGGAGAGTGTTGATCCACTGCCTGGACCCCCCCTCCATCATCAGGGGGAGGTAGCGGGCAGCGAGTAGATCGGTGTGGCCGGCGATCCCCATTGCCATGAGGTAGGTGTCCAGCCACACGGAGGGATCGTACGTGGGGTCGTACTTCTCTATTTCCTTCGGCGCTTTGAAGTTCGCCGGGTATCTTTCGCCTCGGATCATTGGTCCGAAGCACCGGGGCCCGAGTCGACTGAGCGACCCCATCGGCTCGCCATAGCGGCGGTTGGTTAGGGTATGTCGCAGGTCGTCGGGCTGGCGTGCGCGCCATCTCTGGTTGTTGATGATGTGGGTGCGGGCGTCGACGGGCTGACCGTTGGCGGCGATGAAGTTGGTCGCCGGCCTGGGGTCGTTGGTGGAGAGTGCCGTGTTCGCGGGTCGGTGTTGGAGCTGCAGTGGTTCGGGTGGCGGGCAGTTAAGGGTGTTTTCCGCTAATTGGCGGCCGCTCTGCTGCCCGATGAACACGAGTACATCCGACCCTGTGAGTCGACGCCTGCGTTTTGTTGCTCGACCGCCTTTGCGAGCAAGGCCTTGACGTACTGGATCTGTAGGGAGCCGTCGCCGGTGGCCGTGATGTCCATCGGGGTGGAGAACAGTGGTAGGCCGTTCGCGTCAATCTCCCGTGAGGAGACCATGATCCGCGGCTGGTCCCTGGGGGGTACGCGGTTGGGTGGAGGTGGGGCGCCAATCGCCGTCGACCCTGGTGGGGGCCGGGCGCTTCCTCCTGGTGGCGCGTTCTCGCAGATCGCGCGCTCGGCCACGCGGGCCGGGTCATTCTCGTCGTCGAAGTTCAGGGCGCACCCCTGTACGGTGGGGTTCAAGCGCGACCTGATTCGTTGCTGGTGGTAGAGCGATAGCTCCTGCGCCGTCACCTGCTCGAGGCGAAATTTTTCGCGCTCGGCTTGCTCCTTGCGGACTACTTCCGCCAGCTTCAGGCGGAGTTCCTCGACCTCCGTTGCCGTTGCGTTGGGAGAGATCGGGGTGGAGAAGGGATCCTCTGGTGGGTCGGTGCCGGTCGCCATGTAGGTCGCGGCGTGGCGACCGGTCCCATCGCGGAGATCGGCAGAGTTTTCCGACCCGGAGTCGAAGTCGAAGATCCCAAGGATGGAAGGATCCTCGAAGTATCCAATGTTGGAGACCTGGGTGATGGAGCCCGCGGGCGAAGCCGCGGTGATGGATCCGGCGAGTGGCGCCGGGGTCGCCGAGTCGGCGTCGTCGTTGAGGGCCGCGTCTTCCGTGGCCGCGGTGGTTTCAGCCACATCACTATGGGCTGAGTCGTACTCGGAGGCGTGGCGGTGGATCGTGCGGACCTGACTCTCGGAGAGCCGATCGCGTGGCGGCGACTCGCAGATGCGAGCCGAGTCCTCCGAGACGATGACGTCGGTGAGGCCGACGAAGAGACTGATCGTGCCAACCGTCAAGATCATGCTGTGCGTGACGGGTCGCGCCGCCGGGATGTAGCTGCTCGGCAAGATTTGGAGCATCTCGCCGATCGCTATCATGCGGCCGGCGGCGATCGACTCGTTGATGGGAAGATTGGATCTCTCCGCAGAACACCGGCCAGGCCCCACGGTGGGCGCCACTGTCGTGGGAATGACCACGGCAGATGCTGTAATCGGCAGCGAGTAGTAGAACATGGGGCAATGGCGGCCAGCCATCTGCGGTGCGAGATGAGGACGGAGACACAGGGTTTTACCCAGGTTCGGCCCCCCGGAGGGTAAAGACCTACTCCTGCTAGATTGTATTATGATGGAAGTACAATGGGGCGAGCTCGACGGCTAGGCGGCGAGTCGCTTGGGTGGATGATGGAATGTATCCTCTACACGCCCTCTAGGGAGGTTTATATAGATTCACCCCCCTAGGGTTTACATATCTCAACCGAATTAGTTAAGGTTTCGGCAATCGTTTAACCTAATCCGACTGGGCCTATCTACTCTCCTGGGCCTTTAGCTTCCAGTCGCCTGAATCCATGCCAGGCCTTGATCTAGTCGCCGTCCTGTAGGCCCACTCGCTAGTTCCTGGGTCGGTCGGAAACGTCCTGCTGGGTATACCCTGGTAGGCATATCCCCATCATAGATACTATATGAATTTTGTCTAAGTGTAGCTTAGGCTTGCTTTGCTCAAATTAGGTTTTACCTATCAGTTGAAAACACTAATTTTTTCTTTGACAAAACTTTCCCAAGGAATCACCAATAGACATTGGTGAGCCTTTACCCTTGTTCACCCACAAGTTTTAACTTAGAAATTGGGATGAGGAGATTCTTGATAGCTTCCATGTCTTGATGCTCAAGTTGTCCAATACCAGGGACATGGCTAAGTACTTAGATTCTTCCATCTGCAGAGGTTGTGCACTTTCCCCACAAGACTTGATTTTCACCAAGACAGGATCTTTCAGAAGCCTTCCCTTAGACCAAATGGACGCACTCCAAACCTATCAACCCACTACCACCAACTGTCCAAATGGCTAAGTTATTGCAACCTATATGGTCCAGGCAGAGCCCATAATGCCATGTGGCTGCACTAGAAGCTTCTTAACATTTGGCATCTCAAATCCCTTTGTTCTTGGGTGGCTTTCCACAAGTGAGATATATAAGGTAAACCATAGACATGGGCCTTGTGTAACCACTCAATACAAACCATTCTTTCCATTCCACCCAGGTGTTTCATTCACTTAGTTGTTTTTTTAAGCAAAAACACAAGTCCAAAGACTTAGAAATATTTTCTCATAGCATGAATATATAACCACCCTTGGTTGCTACTAGCTAGGATAAGCATGGCATTGATAAGCATCTTAACTTAGAAATTTCTAGCAATTCTACAACTACTAGGATTTCCCAAGCATAGCATATAGATCAAAATATTCATGCAAGTCCTATACAAAATATTTCTAGTGCATAGTTGAAAAACATAGGAAAAAAATCATGAAGCACCACTTGCCTTGGTAGTTTGGGGAGTAGCAACAATCTTCACAATCACAATCACTATTTGCACCAAAATCTACACATAAAATAATGGCACCAAAATCACATACAAAGTATATACAAACAAAAATATATGAATGCATGCAAATGCCATGTGATGATTTTCTACACCAAACAAGACAAGTGAACATTATTGAAACATAAACAAGTCCAAAACTTGCCAAATACAATTTATTTGAACAACAAAACATTTTTCAAATTTACTATACACAAATTATGCCTACAAATGTTTCTGTAAAAACAACCATTTTTACAGAGGAAAAACATTAAACACATTGCATAAATGGAAATGATTTTATCTCCTGATTCCAATGATATAAAATTTGCAAAAATTGAACGTGGGAATCAAAAGATATGAATTTTACAAGTTTGGTTAACTAATAGATCAAATTTTCTGTTTTAAATTCAAACAGAGGCCACGAGGCGCTTTTTGATTCGCTGGTACCGTTTCACGCGAATCGGCTAGTGTGGACCGTCAGATCTAACTTAGCTCGTACGGCTCAGATCGTCACTTATCGCTTCGATGCAGATCTAATCTAGAGCGATGGATCTAGATCCTATGGCTGCTAAGCAAGCGACCAAGGATGGGCGGCGCGCGACGGTGGTTGGCGGCAGCGCGCGACGGCGGTGGTGTTGCCGGCGATATAGGAAGAAAGAGAGGCAGTTAGTTAGCTCACCGAGTTCGCGTGATGATGCTGGTGCTCGAGGTGGTCTTCGTTGGCGAAGGGGCGCGCAGTGGAGGTCGCTGGGGCTCGTCGGAGTTGTGCGCAGCGTCAGGTGCTTGCAGACGTCGTCGTTGCCGAGGCTCTGGGTCACCCTAGCACGAGTCAGTTGCATTAGGGGGTGCGCAAGTCTACGGCTAACACTACTGGATCAAGGAGAATACAAGGGGCGGCCGGATTATACCTCAATTTCTTGTCGGAGTTAGACGGAGGTTCTGTCACTTGTGGTCGTGAACGGAGACGGCGAGCTGGGTCACGAGAAAACAAATGAAAGGTATCAGGGAACGCGCAAGAACCTGCTGGTCACGATTGTTTGAACCAGAGAAAGGGGGGCGGTCGGAGCTCACCAGAATCGGTAGCCGGAGGTCGTCGGTGCTGCGGGGTTCTGAGCTCGAACGCGCACGGCCTGGTGGCGGAGTGGGCGAGGAAAGTGGGGGAAAAAGACCGCGGCTGTGAGGGGTTTAAGTAGCCAGAAGCGGGGCGAAGATTGCGCGCTGAATCAATGGGATTTAAGCGAGTTTTAATCGCGGCGTCACTGCACGGTGGTAACGGCGGGGTGGTGTCTGCGCGCGAGAAATTGGGGAAGACGACGCTGACGTGGAGAGGGCCCAGTGCTCAGTGGCTGCGGGGCTGGTTCGTCCCGGGTAAGAAGAGACAGAGAGAAGAGTGGCCCGGGTGGGATGCTTTGCTTGTTGGGCTGGATTGGTGGCGCTAGGCCCAGTTGGGTTTTCTAATTCCTTTTCTTTTTCTAAGTTGAATTTCAGGAATCTTTTCAAATGAAATCAAATGCATTTAAATTCCAAACCTTTTCTGGATTTTTGCAAAGTGTAAACTTCATAGTATTGAACATAAAACCTTGTTGTCTCATTAAACATGATAAACAGTGCTTAGCACTTGATTTGAATAGGTTTTGAAAATGGTTTAAAATCCATATTTGTTTTGTAAATTTTGTCCAAGCTTTAACACTCAACCAATCCAACTTAAGAGCAAACAAAAGTTGGTTTAAAATAATTATTCTCTCATTTGAGAGTGGCATTGGATCAATGCTTGTTTACATAAAATAACAAGCACCCAAATGCTTCTGTTTTGTAAATCGTTTTGAAATAGAACCCTAAATGATCATGAATGCATGGATGATGTGTAAAGCTTTGAAAACATGATTTTAGGGATGTTACAACTATTTTATATGATAGGCATAACTAGGAACTCTTTATTTGTTTATTAAACACACATGTATTAACGTTTTTGATTAATACAATTATAGCATAAGAAATAAACATTTGTCATAAACAAGGAATAAGATAATAACCACCTTATTATTGCCTCTCGAGCATATTCCCTTCAGTAACCTCGTTGAAATCTCTAGCGCAGATCCAAGGAAGATCGTCCTGGGAACTAAGATATCTGAGCATGTCCCATGTACGCTGGCGCGGCTCTGTTCTTGGTTCACCGTACACGCCAGTAAACCTCAAGGTTTTGCATTCAAAGCATATTTTTGCATCAATAAAATTCTGACACCAAGGGCGGACCGACACTTCCACATCATCACGCCACCAGAGAGCTAACCCTCCACTTCTCCCATCACATTCCAGCGCAACGCCGTTCTTGAAGCCGAGACTCCACTTAAGTTTGTCCATGGCTCTTGCTTTTTTGTTCGTCTCTCTCAATAAAACCACCCCTAGGTTGTAAGATCTCGTAAGATCACGTAGTTTGCCTACCGCCATGTCCAACCCCAAACCCCGTTGTGTGATGATAAACAATGAGATTAGGGCAAACAATCTTGACCCAGAATGCTAGTCTAGGTTAGTTGATATAATAGGATTAACATAGTTTCGTTACAATACATTTACACATAGGAATCCTACTCCTTATCATATACATATTATAACACCCTCCCTCAATCTCAACCTCTCTTAGAATCCAAAAGATTGAGATTGTGCCTACAACCTACAAACTGTGGCTATGGAAGAGACTTCGTGAAGATGTCAGAAAGTTGATCTTTGGAGGGGATGAACTTGATATGGAGTAGCTTCTATGCAACACATTCCCTGACAAAGTGATAGTCAACTTCAATGTGTTTCGTTGGGCATGAAATACCGGATTAGATGAAAGATATGTAGCACCGATGTAGTCACACCAAAGGACTAGAGGATGATCTTGAGAGACTCCCAACTCTCTCAATAAGGACTACACCCATATGAGCTCAGTTGTGGCATTAGAAACCGCCTTGTATTTAGCTTCAGTACTGCTGCGAGATACTTGATAACTGCAATTGCACAGATCGTTTGTATCTAGTTTTGAAATAAGATATCGATCCCATAGGGAGCGGGAGTTCTGAAGTCTAATAACTCTTGAATTAAATACTGAAGTAGTAATGCTAAATAACGTTCTAAGTAATAAGATAAAATGCGAGTTTTATGTAAAAATGTATTTTCGGGTTTTTGTATAAGGAAAAAATAAGTATAGTAAAACAAACTGAATGCAGAAAGAAAGTATCGCGTATGTAAAGGAGATATGAAACTGCAATGGGGAAAAGTGTTCTCAGGGAGTAGTGGATACACCTCTAGCATTATAAAGGGTTTAAGATAAAGATTATTATCATGAACATTCTCAACTATGTATGTGTGGGAGGAACTCCGTAATTGGACGAATATGCAACAACCACTGCTCATATCATCCTCATAACCACAGCAGACAAGCAATCTACATCAATTGAATTACTGCGCTATTAAGGGACTTTATCTCGTAGGATGTATCCTATGGCATGGATAGTGTTTCATGAGTTTCCTTAGTTCCCAAGTTGATACATAAGGGGTAATAAAACTTTATATCCACCATAAGTGCTAGCACACATCCGTCAAGTAGTTCCCTCCATCAAGTCCCCACAAGAGGCAAATATTGAGAGGTCGACTTCTCCCAACATCAAGATGAAGACAATCTAACACATGGTCACAACGATGAATATCATAATAAAATTTATCTTATTTCAATCTCATGCTAGGGTTTCTCCATCTCCCTAAGAACTAATGATCTACTCAGACATGGAGGCAATCAACATCATGGCAAAGACAATGGAATCTATCGTAGATAAATAGTACTTGTATAAATCCATAATAAGTACGGAAATTACAACTAGATCTAGACAAGATGTAGATGGGATGGATGGAGATGGTGGTGATGCAGCGGTTGATGATGAAGATCGATGCCTTAGCCTCCAGGATCTGCGTAGGGTGAAGAAGGATCCCCGGTGGATGAGTTACCCCTCCAGATCCCTTCTGAAGGCGAGGTTTCTGCGATTTCTGTTTGTTCTGTATGTCGTATCTCCCTTCGATTACACAGGGCGAAACTATTTGAGGAGGTGGTGGTGGCGGCAACTATACGGCGGGAATACTTTTTCCCGCTGAAAGGATCGTATGGGCACCTAGAGGGGGGGTGAATAGGTGCTACTTCAATTTTTCTTCTATTCCAAATTAGGGTTTGACAAGAAAGGTAAATTCTCTAGATTATGCAACTACGGTGAATTTACCTATATGTCAAACAAGCAAGGACTATCACAACACTAAGCAAGAACAAATAAGTAAAGTGCGGTAAAGCATAGAAGTAACCAAAGGAGTGGACGCGGAGACACAAGGATTTGTTTCCCGTAGTTACTTCCTTTTGAGGGGAAGTACGTCTACATTTGGAGAGGGGGTGGTTTCAAACCACCAACTCCACGAGAGGCCTCCCTTCTTCTCCGATGAACTCACCCCAACGGGATCGATCCACCTTCCACTATATCGGCAACCTTCAAGGTGGAAGCCGACACCTTTACAAGTTTGGGGCACACATCCACAACTTAATTGGAGGCTCCCAAATACAAGCAAGTTGTCAAAACAATCAAAGACAAGCTTGTAAGAACCAAATCAAAGTTAGGGTTTCCAAAGAAACACTAGAGCTTGGGGGCCCTCAAGTGAATGAGGGGGAAATGAAGATCTCTCTTGGTGAAGCTGTAGATCAAGGCCTCCTCCTTCGATTCTCCAAAGATCAATGACTTTGGATGGTTGGATGGAGAGATCTTGTAGATTTGGTGGCTCTAATGGAGTTTGTGTTCTTGAGCAGCTCGAGCAACTGGAGGAAGAAGATAAAGGTCCCTTTTTATAGGCAGCTCCCTCCACGAACCATTTTCTGACCGTTGGAGGAAAGTCAGACCGGAGACTCCGGTCTGTACACCGGAGACTCCGGTCTACACCGGAGATTCCGTTCTATCTCCGGACTAGCCTTCGGACCGCCTATCTGAATGTCCTGGACCAGCCATGACCCAACTTGGCCGGAGACTCCGGTCCTCCAACACCGAAGACTCCGGACAGAGCCAGGACCGGAGATTCCGGAGTACCCTCCAGACCTTGCTCCGGACCCCCAATCAGAATGTCCTAGCCAAGATTCTGAAGCCTCCACCGGGGACAAATCCAGAAACTCTGGACCACACCAGAGACTCTGGTCTGGGGAGACCAGAGACTCCGGTATGGAGTTTCCAGAACTCTGTCACTCTTGCAGGAAACTTTCCCAAGTGTGAGGGTACTTTTCACTTATCATAATACCAACCTGTGGACAGTGAAAAACTGTAAAATGATCTACTTGTTGTTAAGAAACACCAAAAGTGATTATGACAATAAATGTCCTTTCAATCTCCCCTTTTTGGTGTTCGATGACAACAAGTGATTTTGCATGGAATAAATATATGGGGCTCCCCCTTACTATGTGCAATAAGGTAAATAAGTAAATCATGCAAGGTAGATAGTATCAACGATAACACACATAAATCTCACATGAGTTACAATAGATAGTGCACACAAGCACATAGTCACACACATGAACGGCAAATAACACACATGAAGCTCAAAGTTTGAATATGGCAAATGAAAGCAGATAGTAGCAAATCCAAAGCCCAAACCCATGCAAAACAATGAGAATGTCTTCTCCCCCTTTGGCATCGGAACGCCAAAAAGGGAAAAGACCTAAGCTAGCGCCCCAGCAACTCAGTAGTCCTCGTCATCCTCGTCCTCCTCCTCATCCTAGTCATCACCACCCTCATCATAGTCATCATCATCATCCTCAGGGACTGCAGGACCTTTGCCGTGAGGGCGAGAAGAGGAGGTACCCTAGTACCCGAAACCTGAGGTGACATCAGCAAAGGTCTTCCAATCCACCAGGCTATCCCGTTGGGCATTCCATGCCCCAAATGAGAGTGTGTGGTCAGACTCTGTGGACTGCTGAGCCCAATGCTCATCATTGTATTCATCCTCACCTTCCTCATTATCCCCTTCACCTTGTTCCTTGATCTCCTTTAGGAGCTTCTCAATGTGACGGTTGCTTTGGTAGGATGCATGCTGCTGTTTGCGGATGTCAACATTCATGCAGCACAAAGTCCTTTCCCAGAAAGAGGCCTTCTTGAACTTCTCATGAACATAGTCCCTGGTCATGGAAGGCATAGGTGCATTGGAGGCATTCTTCCTCCGAAGTCTAGGTGGAGAGGGAGCCCTCTCAGTCTCAATCTCCTCATCATCATCCCCATAGCAACGCCTCGGAGCAGGCCCCATACGCCCCTTCTGCTACAGTGAGACCAAAGTGTGCTCAGTAAGATGAGGTGCTATGCCAAGAGGAGAATTATGCTCCTTGGAGTTGATGAGCCTCATAACCAAAGGTGCATATGGAGGAGACTTCTTGTAAATAATAGCATGGAACATCTCCTCAAAAATGAAATCCATCACATCAATAGGTTCAGCATCTGCCTCTGGACCAGCATTGTAGATCCGGTGGGTGTGGTACAGAAGGTTGACAAGCCCACACCTAATGCATCGTCATTCCCAGCACTTGGTTCAATGGTATGACGGAAAATCCTCAACATTAGGTTGTAAAGAGTCTTGAGTCCCTTGGACCCCCCCACAACACCCTCGCCACCATACAGATGTGCCAGCTTCATCTTTTTCTCACCCAGAGCTGCAGAGTGCATACGCAGCCCAACGGGAGTGGATACTCCATGAAAGGTCTCAAAGATGACGTTGGAGAAGTCATGGAATGTAGCTGTGCAGCGAGTGGTGCCAGACATCCAAACCATGGTCCTGTCTTGATCAGACCCAAACACAACGATGGCATAGAACTGCTGTACAAGGTAGATATCGTAGTCTTCACGCATCTCCATCAAGTTATACAGTCCCAGGTTCTCACATATCCTCAAAGAATCATTGAAGTAGGGGCTGAGGCGCATCTGCTCAACACTCATGAACTTATGAGGGCAGACAGGTGATTTGGTGAGCACACCATACACATCCTTCATGAACACTAACTGTTCCTTCCTCCAGAAACAATGGTCTTCGCTGGTATGAGGCAGCTCATAAAAATCAGTCTTTATCTGTTCACGGTACTCCTCTTTTGACATTTTGGCCAAGGACTGAAGGTTGTCATATTTGGCCTTCTTGGCACGGTCCTCTCGTTCATCCCTCTCTTGATCCCTCTTCAAGTAAGCTGCATCACGTGCCTGCTATTTACGGTTGGACGGAGGCACGATAAACTGACCCTGAGCTTCATCATAGCGAGGAGTGCCCCTTTGTGACTTGGCCATGGTACGAAGAGGACGACTAGAATCATCACCTATGAACAACAATGAGGGAGATAGCATGGAGATGAGTATATGTGTCCCAACAATGCAGTACAAGAGCTTTGATGCATTTCTGGTCTGGTTTGATTCACCCTACACCGGAGTCTCCGCACCTCATACCGGAGTCTCCGGCTCAGACCGGAGTCTCTGGTCCTGGGGACCGGAGTCTTCGGCCTGGACCGGAGTCTCCGAACCTAAGTCCGGAATCTCTGGTCGGGAGGCTCGAGCATGAGATGGGGAGAAGCTGGTGGGGGTGAATCTAGTAGATCGAGCAATGCAACAAGGCTAAAGTACTAGAGTGCACGCAAACAAGTGATTCCAATGGACAAATCAACACCAATCCTCAAAAACACATCTAGAGATGAACCCTAGGAGAAATAGAGGAGGAGAGGTACCAGATCTGTCCATGAGATCAATTCCTGCGATGGGAATGACCCAATGGAGGAGAGGGGAAGGTTGGCCAGCGGCACGACGGATCCCGGGGGCTTCTTGAACTCCGGGGAGGAGTTTTGGAAGGGGAGGCGACGGGTTAGGAGGAGGTGGACGGGGTGAAGAATGAGGAACTGCTATACCATTTCACCCCGTCCCCTTGCTATAAGTGGTAGAAACCGTCTGGACCGGAGACTCCGGTCTACACCGGAGACTCCGGTGCATGTGCATCGGAGACTCCGGTCCTCCTCGACCAAAAATTCCAGCATAGGTGTTTGGGACACATATGAGAGATAGTTAGGTTAAAGACATGAAATAGACTTGGGTTGAGATATCAAATTGTGAAGAACCAATAAGAGCCATAGAAATCCATAAAAATGTTCGGGAAGACTCAAAACAACACGGATCAAGCAAATGACAAACACGAGTAAGAACATACCTTTCTAATAAGAGAGGGTGGTGGCCTTGGCCACCATATTTGAGTATACTCATCTTGGCACCACGAAGATATATCTTGGGTCCATTACCGAAACTCATCATTTAAGCTCACATATCACAAAATGATATTAAGAGGAATGATTTTGATTGCTTTGGGAATAATGGGGGAAGGGATTGTAACATCCCTAAAATCATGTTTTCAAAGCTTGGCATATCATCCATGCATTCATATTCATTTAGGGTTCAATTTCAAACTCATTTGAAAGAAACAAAAGCTTTGAGTGCTATTATTTTATATAGACAAGCATTATTCAGAATGCCACTCTCAAGTGAGAGAATATTTGTTTTAAACCAAGTTTTGTTGGCTCATAAGCAAGTTTAGTTGAGTTTCAAAGCTTGGGTAAAATTTCCAAAAAAAATATGGTTTTAAACCATTTTCAAATCCTTATAAAATCATGTGCTAAGGCACTGTTTGTATTGAATTTTCAAAAAAGACCAAGCAAGTATAACGAGACAACATGTTTTTATGCCTAAAAATATGAAGGTTTCACTTTGGAAAAGTCCAGAAAGATTTGGAATTCAAATGCTTTTGAATTTGATTGAAAAGGATTCCTGAAAATCGATTTAGAAAAAGAAAAGAGAATAGAAAATAGAACTGGGCCTGGCGCCACGTTTTCGGCCCAACAGACAAAGCAGCCCACCCGGGCCACTCCTCTCTCTGCCTTTCTCCACCCGCGCAGAACCTACCCCCAGCTACTAACCGATGGGCCCTGTCCACGTCACCGTCGTCTTCCCCAAATCTCGCGCAAGAACACGTCGCCGCTGTCGTTGCTGCCGTTGATAGCGTGGCGTAATTGCCATTGCTTCAGCATGCGTTTCCTGCCGATCCTTTGCCTACTTAAACCCCTCCGCACCGCGAGTCTTTCACCTCACTCGACACCCCCACTCCGCCACCAGGCTGCCGGCAATTTGAGCTGCAACGCCGCTGCCCGACGCACTCCGGCGACCTATTCCGGTGAACCCCGTGCTCCCTTTCACCTATCATTCATACGAGCTTGCTAGTCATGCCCGTGCGCATCTTATCACACCTTTGGTTTGCTCTATAACGCCCCAGGTCGTCGTCTCCGTCGAAGCCCGTGAACGACCGAAGCGCCATCCAACTCCGGCGAACAATCACGGTAAATCCAGACCGCCCCTTGACCCCTAGTTCTTACGACTGTGCTCGTAGTGATCTTGCGCACCTCCTAATGCATCTGGTTCGTGCTAGGGCGGTTCAAATCTTTGGAAACATCCACGACTGCAAGCACCCGATGCCGCGCACAACTCCGACGAGCCCCAAGGACCTCCATAGTGCGCCCATGTCCCTCCCTCGACCACCTCGAGCACCACAGCAACCACACGAACCCAGTAAGCATATCCACTCCTCCCCGCACGACCTAAATCGCCGGCAACTTCACTGTCAGAGCCGCTGCCGCCACTCGCCGCCGCTGGCGCCGCCAGACTTTGGTCGCTTGGTCCATAGCCGTTAGATCCAGATCCAACGAGTACGATAGAACACTTAACGAAACATTTTCTTTAGATCTGAGCCGCACCTTGTCACTTAAATCCTACGGCTCGCATCGATCGATCCGCGAATCGGTATCGGCCAATCAGAACACGCCGCGTGGCTAGGGTTTAGATTTAAAAATAGAATTTAGATCTATTAGTGATTCAAACTTGTAAAATTCATAACTTTTGATCCCCACGTTCAAATTTTGCAAATTTTATATCATTGGAATCAGGAGAGAAAATCCTATCTGTTTATGCAATGTGTTTAATGTTTTGCCTCTGTAAAAATGGTTGTTTTTACAGAAACATTTGTAGGCTTATTTTGGTTATAGAAATGATTTGAAAAATATTTTAAAAAATCAAATAAAGTCTATTTTGAGTATCTTGGACTTGTTTATGTTTTAGTACTGTTTACTTGTCTTGTTTGGTGTAGAAAATCATCACATGGCATTTACATGCATTCATATATTTTTGTTTGTATATTTTGATATGTGATTTTGGTGCCATTATTTTATGTGTAGATTTTGGTGCAAATAGTGATTGTGATTGTGAAGGTTGTTGCTACTCCCCAAACTACCAAGGCAAGTGGTGCTTCATGATTTATTCCTATATTTTACCTATGCATTAGAAATATTTTGTATAGGACTTGCATGAATATTTTGCTAAGTATCTTATTGCTATGCTTGGGAAATCCTAGTAGTTGTAGAATTGTTAGAATTTCCTCTAAGTTAAGATGCTTACCTTTGCCATTCTTAGCCTAGCTTGTAGCAACCAAGGGTGGATTATATTCATGCTATGCGAAATATTTCCAACTCTTTGACTTGTGTTTTTGCTAATAAAACAACTAAGTGAATGAAACACCTGGATGGAATGGAAAGAATGGTTTGTGTTGAGTGGTTACACAAGACCCATTTCTATGGTTTACCTTGTGTATCTCACTTGTGGAAAGCCACCCAGGAACAAAGGGATTTGAGATGCCAAATGTTAAGAAGCTTCTAGTGCATCCACATGGCATTATGGGCTCTTCCTGGATCATATAGGTTGCAATAACTTAGCCATTTTGACAGTTGGTGGTAGTGGGATGATAGGTTTGGAGCGTGTCCATTTGGTCTAAGGGAAGGCTTCTGAAAGGTCCTGTCTTGGTGAAAATCAAGTCTTGTGGGGAAAGTGCACAACCTCTGCAGATGGAAGAATCTAAGTACTTAGCCATGTCCCTGGTAATGGACAACTTGAGCATCAAGACATGGAAGCTATCAAGAATCTCCTCATCCCAATTTTTAAGTTAAAACTTGAGGTTGAACAAGGGTGAAGGCTCACCAATTTCTATTGGTGATTCCTTGGGAAAGTTTTGTCAAAGAAAAACTTAGTGATTTCAACTAATAGGTAAAACCTATTTTCAGCAAAGAAAGCCTAAGATACACTTAGCCAAATTCATATAGTATTTAGATGTTAATATTCTACTAAGGTATCACTTGCCAATACTATTCCAATGTATTGACCCACCGTGGCTGTAACTTGTGATGTTGCAGGTTATTCTGATGATGATTAGGGGTTATGAGTCTACACCCAACATGCTTTCCTGTGGCACATGAAGATGAAGACTTATTTATCTTATTATATATTTGAACTCTTGTATTAGGCCTGTGGCCATGGAGTTGTAAAAGACTATGTTTATCTGAATGTAATAATGACCTTTGTTTCTGTGTACTTCATCTTAAACTGTGGATACTAGCATTGATCCAGGGACTAGCATTGCAATCACAGGGATACTTACCTTTATAAAGGGAGGGATTTTACAGATGGTATCAGAGCACTGTGTTTCCCATAGGATTATAACCCTAGTTTTGGAAACCACTAAGGAAAATTTTTCAACAATTTCCACACTTGTCTTTTCTTCTCGTAAACTTTTCTAATCTTCTTTCTCATCTCTATTCGTAGATGAATTCCATCAACGAAGCTGTGAGGAAAGGACCACTCATGACTATGACCTTGGAGTGTAAGACAGAATTCCCTAGGGCTCTCAAAGACCTCATGGTTGCCATGGGAATACATGGTGCAGCTGTGTACAAAGGTTTTCCCGTGATGGATGAAGGAGTTGAGTACTGGTGGGTGCAACTTCACTTCTATAAAAACAAGGAAGAAAACCACAAGGAATCAGGATTCTGCATGGTCACCAACTCAGTGATGCACACCACATTCTTTGACTCTGCAAGGGATGCAGCTTGGAAGGACATCAAGGAGCTTGGTGATAGACTCAAGTGAAGAATGCTAAACACCCAAAATGACCTTAGGGAAGAAAAGAAGCATACCCAAGAGTTAGAGGCTACCAACCAACATTTAAGAGAGGACATCATAGACTTAGCAATGGAGTCATGTGATCAGGATCGACAGATTGCCTCTAGGGATGCCCTGTTAGCCAACTTGGCAAGTGAGATGGGATTGTAACGTACTTCGTTAGTTGGACCACCACACTTATAATTTTATTTCCCAAAATGTTGTTTAAAATAAGTTGAACCTTGGATGCTTGTAATGGATTTATGTATGCCATGACTTGTGTGTTTTGATTGCCAAAGACATGCATGTGATGCCTTGTCTTGTGATTCATCTCTATGTATGTTGAATCTAAATTTTTCTATCTTATAAAATAGATGCCTAATGTTACTATCAGCATGGCTGAAGAGTTCAAGGGAACTCGATTTGGCACTCGTCTTATTGAGCTCACTAGTATGCTCAATCTTCCGCTTCCTAGCATCATGGTGCTTCCCCTCACCAAGTTTGAGAGGAAAGACCTTTGGGGCTTCAAGGTTAATCAGCCAGGACGCCAGACTGAGCCTACCACGGAGGCAATCATCTTCAAGTTTATGCATGACGACAGGGAGAGAGGCCTAGAGGTAGTCATGCATGATTTACTGTAGAGGTCCCAACCTTTAATAAGATAGAGCCTCCTGTGTTTTACAATGCTAGTCCCTGGATCAATAGCTAGCATCCACAGTTAAGATGTAATATCGAGAAACAAAGGTCATAATATAACTTTATAACCAGGAATAACATAATTTATTACATCATACATAGCTCATTTGGCTATTACATTACATTGTAGCGGAATAACTATAATCATGGGGTCCTTCATCTTCAAAGTGCCACAGGCAGATGTTGGTTGTAGACTTTGTAGTCCTAGTCAATCAAACAATCTTCATATAAATAAACAATCAACCTGCAACATTACATGTTATAGCCACAAGAGTCAATACATTTTGAATTGTATTGGCAAGCTTCACTTTTATGTAGATATGAGTAGATCCTATCAATACATGCATATTTGGCTAATTAGAGTTTAGGGCTTATTTGCATAACGCAACAGTTATCCTATCTTTTCAAAATGGTTTTGGTCCTTTGTCAAATCTCTTTTCCAAGTTCCTTGAACTCCTTGGTAGAAACTCAAGTGTTCAAGTCCTTGTCAAAAGAAAAAAAAATCCCTTGAGCTACTTGGTAACCCCAAGTGCAACAAGTTTTATGAAATATCATGAGTTCCTTGGTAACCCCAAGTACATCATGCTCTTGAGCACCTTGGTAACCCCAAGAGCAACAAGCTTTATCAAATCTCTTTGAATTCCTTGGTACCCCCAAGTGCATCAAGTTTTTATATTAGAAATTGGTATGTCGAGATCTCCCATGGTTCAAACTTTAGTTGCTCAGTATTGTCCATAACCGGGGACACGGCTAAGTACTTAGATTTTCTTAACTTCTGCAGAAGGAGTACACTTTACCCACATGACACAATCCCATCTTGTTGCCACCAGTGGCCTACTGGATTAGTACTCACCAAGATGGAGTACTGGCAGACTGAGAGTGTGACGAAGTCTTTCCAAAAGGTCCTCCAATACATCATTGCTAGCTTGTCTTCAGCCCCCATGAAGCATTCCAGATCCCCATGTCCGGTAACTAAAGACAATGTATGGGTCTTCCTAATGTAGTGGACTAAGCCAGAGCCATAATAGCATGTGGTTGTACACGAAAGCCACAATTGGAGAAACATGTTCAATCTCTAAGTTTCCTAGGTGGTTTTCATTTGGAGCACAACACAAAGTGATTGCCATCGACATGGTTCCTTTTGTTGCCACCTTCTCCAAAACTTCAAGTATTTTCCACCTAGGTGATTCATTGAGTCCTTGTTTTATTATGTAAAACACAAGTCCTTTTCTCAACCTTTGTAAAATCTCAACATGTATCTCTTTCCAAAACATAGCATGGCTAAGCATGTACAAATTCAATATTTTCACTAAGTAGTGTTTAGGGAATCCTATTAGGATTAGCATAGCATAAGTATAAAAACATTTTCATGCATGTTTACAAAATCCACTAAGTATAATGAAAGTAGTAGGACTTTTGTATGATAGTGTAACTTGCCTTTTTGGTAGGGAATGAGGGTTTACTCCTTGATCTTGCTAGTCTCACACTTTGCTAATTCCACTATAATCATTCAAACAAGCATAGTATCAAGTAGCATTCCAAACCAATATTCAAACAATATTTCACACACACAAAGCAATGGATTCTAAGTCATGTATGGGAACATGTTTAAGATGGTTTTATTCACAAGGGAGGTATCCACTAGGCTTTTAACTTTGTAAGGTCCACATTGGTCATTTACCAAGATGGCAAAGTTATTTACAAAAGCTTTTAGTCCATAAACCATTTTAAAATCCAAACATTATTTCATGTGGTGAAAATATTTTTATCAAAGCAAAACTTTATGTTTTTCATCAAGTGAGTTGCCATTTTCAAAGCTTGGTGTTTTGGGTCAGTAGGTTTGTTCCAAAGCATTTTTCACAAAGTTTTCCTTGCAAAAAAACATTTCCATAGTAAAATCAATAATTTTATATGGCTAGAAAATGGCTAAGTTAAATAATTCAACCTAAATTATACCATAATAATTTTTAACACCAAGGGTTGATTCCTAGGGTCAGTAAGGTCACTATAAATCATTTTGCAAAGGTTTTGTCATTAAATTCAATTTTAAACAATTTTTATACTCTAAACAAGCTCACAAAAGAATCTGCAAAAACAAACAAACAAACATTTACTATTTTCCAAACTAAGTCCATGGTTGTTTTGGTCTTGCTCTCCTGAATCCAACGACATAAAATTTTCTAAATTTGGACGTGTGGATCAAAAGTTATAAGGGTTTGAAAATTACAAACAAATCTGTTTTTCAATTTCTGTTTTTAAACAGACAGGTGACACGCGGCGTGTTCTTACTGGTCGATACCGGTTCGGTTGGATTGATCCCTCTGGATCGTTGGATCTAAGTGGAATCGCACGGCTCTGGTTGCTCGATACCCCTTCGGTTAGTCATTCTATCCCAGTCGGTGGATCTGCATCCTACGGTTCCTATCGCTTGGCCAAAAAGCAGCGGCGCTGGCGGCGGCGTCTGGTGGCGGAGCGGTCGGTCGACGACGGAGGAGACGCTACAGGAGGTGAGGGAGAAGGAGGGGTTGATCACCGGGCTCAGGGGGTCACGGCGTTGCTCAAGGAAGTGTTGGTCGGACGAGGGGCGCTCGGGTTCTACGGTAATTCCTCACCGGAGTTCGTGGCGGCGTCGGGAGCGTCAGGGGGTCGTCGTGGACGGCGCTGTGGATCACCTCAAAGTGAAATGACGACACGGTTAGATGCGCAGGAACAAGACAGAGTCGGGTGTGTGAACTAGAAGGCGTGGGGCGGTCAGATACTACCTGTGGGCTTCGCCGGAGATGAAGCAGACGGTGGCGACGGTGGTCGTTGTCGAAGGCGAGGTTACAGGGTACCCGCGGTCGAGTTGGAGGCACTAGTAGATGCGCCTGAGAGTGGAGAAGATGCTAGGGTGCTTAGGGATGCAAGGGGCGGTGGGGTTTCGTTGGAATCATCATCGGAACATCGTCGGAGCGGCGGCGGTACAGAGAGGATTGGAGGCAGCCTAGGGGCAGAATGGAGGCAGTGTCTGGGGAAAAAGGAGGAGGGGGAGCAGGCGGTTAAATGGGCGTGGCCGCGACGAGGAATTAACGCGGCGTTAAGGCTAATTGATGCCGCGAAGTTACAGCAGGAAACGGCGACGAGGAGGGGAAGAACTGGTCGCGCGGGTGGTGAAGGAGAACAGTGAAAAGGGGGTCTAGCGGTCAGTGGAAATAAAAGAAAGGAGGAGGTCCACCTGTCATACTCAGTGTGGTTCAGGAACAGGGTGCGAATCGTTTTTCTCGCGGGGTGAGGGACTGGGCTGTTTCCTGGGCTTGTTGGGCTGCCTGGGCTGGGTTGGCCAATCTCCATTTTTTTATTCTGTAACTTTTTCCTTTTCTTTTTTTGATTTCTGTTTTGAATTTACAATCAATTATTCATCAAATCAAACAACACTCTTTTCATTTGAATTTGGTACTGTTTATCAACATAACCCAAATCCAAAATAAAATAATATTTTTATATTTAATTTAAGATCCATTTAGTAATTTAAAAATGGATCTTTAGTTATTTAATAAAATAGGGTTTGATTTATTTAAATAAATTTCCATTTGAAATCTAAATGCTTCCAAAATCAAACCAGTAGGTATCATTTGGAAGTAAATAATACTTGGATACTTGTTTCAAACAAAATATTATTTTAAGATCCATTATTGGTTGAATAAAACAGGCCAAGGTTTATTAATCAAATAGGATTTGATTTTATTAATAAAATCTTTATTTGAAACCCAAATATTTCCAAAACCATATCAGTGGGTTTTATTTGGGAAATATAGTATACTTGGAGATTTGTTTAAATAAATAACATCTTATTTTAGGGTTCATTATTAATTAAATAAAATGGTCCTTAGTTAATATATCAAATGGAATATCTTTATTTTGAAAACTAAAACCAAAACACTTTTGTTAGGTTTTATTTGAGATTATAAAATACTTGGTAAAACCTATTTAAAATAATTTAACAAGTTTTGATGTTTCAATTAAATTGGTAAAACCTTTTATTTAAATAAAGTTTGGATATTAATTCCTTATTATTTTATTTTAAATAAACCCCTGTTGTTTTCATTCAAAAAAGTTTTAATTCCCAAGGTTTGGTCAAGGTTTAATTTGGCTTTATAAAATATTCTTTATTTATAAACTTCTATTTCATTTGAAAACAAATCTTTTTATTTGATTGTTTCAGAATAATTTTTCCAATTGTTTTTATTTTTCCCTTTATGAAATGTTTATCTTTTTAAATCCCTTTTGAATTTTATTTAATTCAAATGGGTTTGAGGTTCCAATTGAATTCAGAAAGTTTCTTCTGACTCTGAAAATCAAACAAAGTTTTATTTTATTCATTTGTTTTCACATTACAAGATTTGGAAAATCTTGGGATGTGACAGGCTACCACCCTTAAAATAAATCTCGTCCCGAGATTTGGGAAATCTGGGGTACAAGCAAGTTTAAAACAACTAGGGTTCTACCACCCTTAAAAAATTTCAAACAAAAATTACATATTGGCCTTCTTGGGTCCTGGAAACTTCTCTAAGCAAACTTTTGCTTTATTCCTATGCTTTACTCATGGACCAAGATTGAGTTTCTCCATAGGCTTGTTCAACTTGTTCTTCATCCTTTCTGGACAGTTGCTTGCATAATGCCCTGGATTCTTGCAGTTGAAACAATGAATGTCCTTGAGTTCTTTGCGTTGTTCTTGTGGGCAAGTTGCCACATAATGGCCTGGTTCTTTGCAGTTGTTGCACCACACTTGGTCAATCTCTTTATTCTTCTTGTTCTCTGGGCATCCACTAGAGTAGTGTCCCATTTCTTTACATCTACGACATTGTGCAAGGCTCATGTCTTGCTTTTGTTTCTTAAATTTCTTTAGTCCTTTGAATTGGGTTGTCTTGTTAGGAGGTAGGAGTGGTCCTTTTCCTTTGGTAGACTTGGATCCTTCTTGTTTCCTTTGTTCCACCATGGCATAGATGGGACATTGGCCAGGAGTATGATCACTTCGTTCACAAAGGTAACAAGTAGCTTGATCGGTGGGGCATTGTCCAGCAGGATGATCTTCTTCACAATTGGGGCATTGTCCTTCATGCTCCTTGGAAGTATGATCCTTGTATCCACATATAGTGCAAGCTGGGGCTCCATCCAGAATAACATTCTTGTCAGCCTTGTTATCATAGACCTCTTTGGGGTAGTTTTCCTCCATGCTGATCATTTGGTTGGTCACCTTAAGCATTAGTTGAGACTGCTCTTCCAAAAACCTTTGTAGTGCTGGATCCTTATCACTATTGTTGACAATGAACTGAGCTGTCAGTTGGTTCAACTGGTGTTGGGTTGCTATGAGCTCCTTCATGCTGTCAGCTTGGTTGGTGTTGATGTCATCAACCTTGGATTCTTTTGGAGTGGTCATCTGTGTGGGTTGAAGGGAGGTTAGAATAGGCAAGTTATTTCTAAGGAATCAATTCTAATCACACACTTCACAATTTACACAGACAATGTGCATGCAATCACAACCAAACATTCACAAACGTCTTTGCACTCAAACAACAAGGTTCAAGCACTTACTTAGGCAACAAAATATTTTTGTTACACCTCATAAGTTGGGTGGTTCTGTCTTAGCTAAAATTTGGTGGTCCATCTATATGGTTCACTTGTGTTCTTTCCTTCCTTCTTGATTCTTCTTGTATGAGATTATGGTTTTCTTGAGAAAAACTCCAGGTCACAATACTTCAAAAGTTGTTGATGGTTTCTTCTTATTTTGCATTCCCTCAGTCTCTAATTCTTAAGTAAGATTTCCTTGTCTCACTTGTGGTCCTTAGTAGTTTCCATGTTGGAAGTTCTTGGTGATCATGCTGAAGATGTTGAAGTCATTAGAGCTGAAGATGTTGAAGTCATTAGAGTTGAAGAAGTCCTTTACACATGTTGTAGTCTTTGGCCATGGGTAGGTTTTTCCATCAGGTTTGAAATAGAAAAGATGTAGAGTTGAAACCAAAAATGGTTGAGGAAAGAGTTTACAAGTGTTTTTGTAAATAAGTTTTTGGAACAAAATAACTCTTATTTGTCTAAGGGTTTTTGTCCAATCCTAGGGTTTACAAATCCTACAGGCAACACAATGCTCTGATACCATCTGTAGAGGTCCCAACCTTTAATAAGATAGAGCCTCCTGTGTTTTACAATGCTAGTCCCTAGATCAATAGCTAGCATCCACAGTTAAGATGTAATATCAAGAAACAAAGGTCATAATATAACTTTATAACCAGGAATAACATAATTTATTTCATCATACATAGCTCATTTGGCTATTACATTACATTGCAGCGGAATAACTATAATCATGGGGTCCTTCATCTTCAAAGTGCCACAGGCAGATGTTGGTTGTAGACTTTGTAGTCCTAGTCAATCAAACAATCTTCATATAAATAAACAATCAACCTGCAACATTACATGTTACAACCACAAGGGTCAATACATTTTGAATTGTATTGGCAAGCTTCACTTTTATGTAGATATGAGTAGATCCTATCAATACATGCATATTTGGCTAATTAGAGTTTAGGGCTTATTTGCATAAAGCAACAGTTATCCTATCTTTTCAAAATGGTTTTGGTCCTTTGTCAAATCTCTTTTCCAAGTTCCTTGAACTCCTTGGTAGAAACTCAAGTGTTCAAGTCCTTGTCAAAAGAAAATAAAATCCCTTGAGCTACTTGGTAACCCCAAGTGCAACAAGTTTTATGAAATCTCATGAGTTCCTTGGTAACCCCAAGTACATCATGCTCTTGAGCACCTTGGTAACCCCAAGAGCAACAAGCTTTATCAAATCTCTTTGAATTCCTTGGTACCCCCAAGTGCATCAAGTTTTTATATTAGAAATTGGTATGTCGAGATCTCCCATGGTTCAAACTTTAGTTGCTCAGTATTGTCCATAACCGGGGACACGGCTAAGTACTTAGATTTTATTAACTTCTGCAGAAGGAGTACACTTTACCCACATGACACAATCCCATCTTGTTGCCACCAGTGGCCTACTGGATTAGTACTCACCAAGATGGAGTACTGGCAGACTGAGAGTGTGACGAAGTCTTTCCAAAAGGTCCTCCCATACATCATTGCTAGCTTGTCTTCAGCCCCCATGAAGCATTTCAGATCCCCATGTCCGGTAACTAAAGACAATGTATGGGTCTTCCTAATGTAGTTGACTAAGCCAGAGCCATAATAGCATGTGGTTGTACACGAAAGCCACAATTGGAGAAACATGTTCAATCTCTAAGTTTCCTAGGTGGTTTTCATTTGGAGCACAACACAAAGTGATTGCCATCGACATGGTTCCTTTTGTTGCCACCTTCTCCAAAACTTCAAGTATCTTCCACCTAGGTGGTTCATTGAGTCCTTGTTTTATTATGTAAAACACAAGTCCTTTTCTCAACCTTTGTAAAATCTCAACATGTATCTCTTTCCAAAACATAGCATGGCTAAGCATGTACAACTTCAATATTTTCACTAAGTAGTGTTTAGGGAATCCTATTAGGATTAGCATAGCATAAGTATAAAAACATTTTCATGCATGTTTACAAAATCCACTAAGTATAATGAAAGTAGTAGGACTTTTGTATGATAGTGTAACTTGCCTTTTTGGTAGGGAATGAGGGTTTACTCCTTGATCTTGCTAGTCTCACACTTTGCTAATTCCACTATAATCATTCAAACAAGCATAGTATCAAGTAGCATTCCGAACCAATATTCAAACAATATTTCACACACACAAAGCAATGGATTCTAAGTCATGTATGGGAACATGTTTAAGATGGTTTTATTCACAAGGGAGGTATCCACTAGGCTTTTAACTTTGTAAGGTCCACATTGGTCATTTACCAAGATGGCAAACTTATTTACAAAAGCTTTTAGTCCATAAACCATTTTAAAATCCAAACATTATTTCATGTGGTGAAAATATTTTTATCAAAGCAAAACTTTATGTTTTTCATCAAGTGAGTTGCCATTTTCAAAGCTTGGTGTTTTGGGTCAGTAGGTTTGGTCCAAAGCATTTTTCACAAAGTTTTCCTTGCAAAAAAACATTTCCATAGTAAAATCAATAATTTTATATGGCTAGAAAATGGCTAAGTTAAATAATTCAACCTAAATTATACCATAATAATTTTTAACACCAAGGGTTGATTCCTAGGGTCAGTAAGGTCACTATAAATCATTTTGCAAAGGTTTTGTCATTAAATTCAATTTTAAACAATTTTTATACTCTAAACAAGCTCACAAAAGAATCTGCAAAAACAAACAAACAAACATTTACTATTTTCCAAACTAAGGCCATGGTTGTTTTGGTCTTGCTCTCCTGAATCCAACGACATAAAATTTGCTAAATTTGGACGTGTGGATCAAAAGTTATAAGGGTTTGAAAATTACAAACAAATCTGTTTTTCAATTTCTGTTTTTAAACAAACAGGTGACACGCGGCGTGTTCTTACTGGTCGATACCGGTTCGGTTGGATTGATCCCTCTGGATCGTTGGATCTAAGTGGAATCGCACGGCTCTGGTTGCTCGATACCCCTTCGGTTAGTCATTCTATCCCAGCCGGTGGATCTGCATCCTACGGTTCCTATCGCTTGGCCAAAAAGCAGCGGCGCTGGCGGCGGCGTCTGGTGGCGTAGCGGTTGGTCGACGACGGAGGCGACGCTACAGGAGGTGAGGGAGAAGGAGGGGTTGCTCACCGGTCTCAGGGGGTCACGGCGTTGCTCAAGGAAGTGTTGGTCAGACGAGGGGCGCTCGGGTTCTACGGTAATTCCTCACCGGAGTTCGTGGCGGCGTCGGGAGCGTCAGGGGGTCGTCGTGGACGGCGCTGTGGATCACCTCAAAGTGAAATGACGACACGGTCAGATGCACAGGAACAAGACAGAGTCGGGTGCGTGAACTAGAAGGCGTGGGGCGGTCAGATACTACCTGTGGGCTTCGCCGGAGATGAAGCAGACGGTGGCGACGGTGGTCGTTGTCGAAGGCGAGGTTACAGGGTACCCGCGGTCGAGTTGGAGGCACTAGTAGATGCGCCTGAGAGTGGAGAAGATGCTAGGGTGCTTCGGGATGCAAGGAGCGGTGGGGTTTCGTTGGAATCATCACCGGAACATCGTCGTAGCGGCGGCGGTACAGAGAGGATTGGAGGCAGCCTAGGGGCAGAATGGAGGCAGTGTCTGGGGAAAAGGAGGAGGGGGAGCAGGCGATTAAATGGGCGTGGCCGCGACGAGGAATTAACGCGGCGTTAAGGCTAATTGATGCCGCGAAGTTACAGCAGGAAACGGCGACGAGGAGGGGAAGAACTGGTCGCGCGGGTGGTGAAGGAGAACAGTGAAAAGGGGGTCTAGCGGTCAGTGGAAATAAAAGAAAGGAGGAGGTCCACCTGTCATACTCAGTGTGGTTCAGGAACAGGGTGCGAATCGTTTTTCTCGCGGGGTGAGGGACTGGGCTGTTTCCTGGGCTTGTTGGGCTGCCTGGGCTGGGTTGGCCAATCTCCATTTTTTTATTCTGTAACTTTTTCCTTTTCTTTTTTTGATTTCTGTTTTGAATTTACAATCAATTATTCATCAAATCAAACAACACTCTTTTCATTTGAATTTGGTTCTGTTTATAAACATAACCCAAATCCAAAATAAAATAATATTTTTATATTTAATTTAAGATCCATTTAGTAATTTAAAAATGGATCTTTAGTTATTTAATAAAATAGGGTTTGATTTATTTAAATAAATTTCCATTTGAAATCTAAATGCTTCCAAAATCAAACCAGTAGGTATCATTTGGAAGTAAATAATACTTGGATACTTGTTTCAAACAAAATATTATTTTAAGATCCATTATTGGTTGAATAAAACAGGCCAAGGTTTATTAATCAAATAGGATTTGATTTTATTAATAAAATCTTTATTTGAAACCCAAATATTTCCAAAACCATATCAGTGGGTTTTATTTGGGAAATATAGTATACTTGGAGATTTGTTTAAATAAATAACATCTTATTTTAGGGTTCATTATTAATTAAATAAAATGGTCCTTAGTTAATATATCAAATGGAATATCTTTATTTTGAAAACTAAAACAAAACACTTTTGTTAGGTTTTATTTGAGATTATAAAATACTTGGGAAAACCTATTTAAAATAATTTAACAAGTTTTGATGTTTCAATTAAATTCGTAAAACCTTTTATTTAAATAAAGTTTGGATATTAATTCCTTATTATTTTATTTTAAATAAACCCCTGTTGTTTTCATTCAAAAAAGTTTTAATTCCCAAGGTTTGGTCAAGGTTTAATTTGGCTTTATAAAATATTCTTTATTTATAAACTTCTATTTCATTTGAAAACAAATCTTTTTATTTGATTGTTTCAGAATAATATTTCCAATTGTCACGCCTTCGGGAGATGTGACGAGGATGGTGAGGCTATTGAGTTCGAGGATGCTGCTAGAGAGACGGCAGAGCCGATTCGTCTGTACCTCTAGGACCTAGAGGTTCTTGTTAGGCACCTAGATACTGATAGGACCAACGTCATGCTTAGCAATGACGAGCTCCAGGTGCAGCTTCGTGAGAAGGACAAGCTCTTCGCGGAGCAAGATGAGATAGTCAAGGAAATGGAGGCTAAGTTTGAGAGTCAAGATAGAAAGTTCAAGAGTCAAGAGAAAAGAGTCCAAGATAGGAACAAGAGGATTCGAGAGATGACTGCAGAACTAGAGACCAAGGACTTCGAGCTCGACCATCAGCATACTGTGATTGAGAGACTTCGTTCACAGAAGAGGGATCTCAAAGCCAAGGTAGAGGCCTTGACTACCAATGTCGAGGAATACAAGACCGCTATGGAGAATGCAGGTCTTACACTTGTTGATGAGGAGGTTGATGCAGAGGAGTAGTGATGACTACTCATTTACCTTTCATTTACCATGGTTTTGATTATTGAGTCGCAATGACCATCCAGCATGTGGATGGCTTGCTATTGGTGCGTTTACTTTTCAAACTTGTTGTTATGTCGTTGAACTTTATGTCTTTTTGATGCTTGTTTGGTGATTGTCTATGTGATGTATTGTGCATGTTAAGCATATATGGGTATCTCATTCTTATCCTTGTGAAACCACAGATGCTTCCTCGACGTGCCAACCCCAACCCGAACAACAACAATGTCACCCCAGAGATGCAGCAGCTGATGACAGCCCAGGCACAGATGATGCAGATGATGACTACCTTTATGCAGAATCAGAACAACAATAATAACAACAACAACAATAACAAAAACAACAATCAGAACAATCCACCAGGTTTTGACATGCTCACCAGATTCCTAAGACTGAGGCCAGCAAAGTTCTCAGGAACTACTGATCCCATGGTGGACAAAGATTGTCTACGCTCAGTGAACAAGGATTTGGTAACTGTCGGCTGTACTGATGAGGAGAAAGTCAGGTTTGCAGCTCACTTGTTGGAAGGACCAACAACTACATGGTGGGATAACTTGCAGATCACCACTCCCATTGAGGATGTGACATGGGATATCTTTGAAGATGGTTTACGTACAGCTCACATCTCATCCGGAGTGATGAGTTTGAAGAAGAAGGAATTTCATAACTTGAAACAGCGCCACCGCAGCGTGGCTGAGTATATTGAGGAGTTCAACAATCTGGCACGCTATGCACCGGATGAAGTTGACACTGATGCCAAGAGGAAAGAGAAGTTCCTCGAAGGACTAAACGATGAACTGAACCTGCAGCTATCTGTGGTCTATGTCCCCACTTATCAATCTCTTTGTGACAAGGCTGCCATCTTGGAGAGCAAGATGAAACAGGTTGAAAGCATGAAGAGGAAACACTCTGACAAGCACAGCTCGGGATCGTCTCACAAGCGTTCCCATTATGATGATAGTAGGAATTCTGGATCCCACAAGCATGGAAAGTACAACAACCACCACAACCACAACCGTCATCATGACAACAAGCATCACCGTAGTCATGACAATGACAAGTACAAGAATCACAAGAGTGGGTACAAGAACCACCACAATGGAAGTGGAAGTGGTAGTGGAAGCCAGCCTGTCAAGAAGGATCTTAGTCAGGTTGAATGTTTCATGTGCAAGAAGATGGGGAATTATGCAAATGAATGCCCAGAAAAGAAAGTTGAAGGACCCAACAAGCCCAACCCTTTCCAAAAGGGATAAGTGAACCACATCAATGTGGAAGAAATTTATGAGGAGTCCGATGCTATGGCTGGTAAGTTCAAACTCAATTCTATTCCAGCACTTGTTCTTTTTGATACTGGTGCATCACATTCATTCATATCAAAAGCATTTGTTGATAGAAATGGGTTTCCAACTGAAAACATTGGGTGTCCAATAAAAGTAAGTTCTCTAGGTGGAGATATGATAGTGAGTCTTGGATGCCGGGATCTAGTAATAGAGTTTGGAAAGCATAAGTTTCCAGTGAGTCTGGTAATCCTAGATTCCCAAGGACTGGATGTAATTTTGGGAATGGATTGGATGACCAAGTATGAAGGAGTACTAGATTATGCTAATCGAACTGTCGCACTCACAACCCCGAAAAAGAAACAGATAAGATTCAAATATAACTTTGAGTCAAAAGGAAGTAAGCTAAATTCTCTTAAGGGGGTTAGCATAGACAGTGTGCCAATTGTGAGTGAATACCCGGATGTATTTCCGGAAGAATTGCCAGGAATGCCACCAGATAGAGATGTGGAATTTCTGATTGATTTGCTACCAGGATCAGGACCAATAGCAAAGAGACCATACAAGATGTCAATTGATGAGTTGAAAGAACTCAAGAAACAACTTGGAGAACAGTTGCAGAAAGGATTTATTCAACCAAGTTCTTCATCCTGGGGAGCACCAGTTTTGTTTGTGGAAAAGAAAGATAGAAGTAAAAGGTTATGCATAGATTACCGTTCACTCAATGAGGTGACTATCAAGAACAAATACCCTTTGCCTATAATCAATGACTTGTTTGATCAGTTAGAAAGAGCCTGTGTGTTCTCAAAGATTGATCTCCGATCAGGTTATTTTCAGCTTAAGATAAGGGAGCAAGACATACCTAAGACAACTTTCACCACTAGGTATGGATTGTATGAGTATACCATGATGCCATTTGGTTTGACCAATGCACCAGCCTACTTCATGAATATGATGAACAAGGTGTTCATGGAGTTCCTTGACAATTTTGTTGTCGTTTTCATCGATGACATTTTGATCTACTCCAAGAGCAAAGAAGAGCATGAAGGACATTTACGTTTGATACTTGAGAAGCTTAGAGAGCATAAGCTGTATGCCAAATTCAGAAAGTGTGAATTTTTGTTAAATGAATTTGGATTTCTTGGACACATTGTGTCAGGAGATGGTGTAGCAGTTGATCCTGCTAAAGTGTCAGCTGTAACTGAATGGGAATATCCTAAGTCAGTAAAAGAGGTTCGTAGTTTCCTTGGCTTGGCAGGATACTACAGAAGATTTATTGAGAATTTCTCCAAAGTAGCTAAACCAATGACAAAGTTACTAAAGAAACACAAGAAATTCGCTTGGTCTGAAGGATGTGAACTCAGTTTCCAAGAATTGAAGAAGAGGCTAGTGACAGCACCAATATTATGTCTGCCATATTTGGAGAAAGATTTCCAAGTATATTGTGATGCATCTCATCATGGGCTAGGTGCAGTGCTAATGCAAGAAGGGAAATTTGTGGCTTATGCCTCCAGACAACTCAAAACTCATGAGGTAAATTACCCTACTCATGATTTAGAGTTAGCCTCCGTTGTCCATGCACTCAAAACATGGAGACACTATCTTTTGGGAAAGCGATGTGAAGTGTTCACAGATCACAAAAGTTTGAAGTATATCTTCACCCAGAAAGAAATCAACATGAGACAAATAAGATGGCTAGAACTCATCAAGGACTATGACTTGAGTTTGCAATACCATACCGGTAAATCAAATGTTGTAGCATATGCTCTAAGTCGTAAGGTATTTGCGAATGGCCTTACTAAGGGAGAGTTGCCAGATGATCTGTGTGCCCAATTTAGAGATCTCAGATTGGAGATTGTGCCTGAAGGACATCTCATGTCATTGGATGTTCAACCCACTTTGTTGGACAAAATCAGAGAAGCCCAAAAGACAGATAAGGAAATTGAAGAGATTAAGGAAAAGATTGGTAAAGGAAAATCCAAAGGATTCCATGAAGATGAACATGGTACTTTATGGTATGGAAAATGTATCTGTGTTCCACAAGATCCGGAGCTTCGGGAACAGATTTTACAAGAAGCACACAACTCACCGTATTCCATTCATCCGGGTAACACCAAAATGTACATGGATATGAAAGAAAGATTTTGGTGGAATAATCTCAAGAAGGACATCGTCGAACATATTGCTTTGTGTGATGTATGTAGTAGAGTGAAAGCGGAACATCAGAAACTAGCAGGATTGCTACAACCACTACCTATTCCTGATTGGAAGTGGGATAAGATTGGCATGGATTTCATCACCGGATTGCCAAGGACCAGGTCAGGATATGATTCTATTTGGGTAGTAGTGGATCGCCTGACTAAAGTGGCTCATTTCATACCCGTGAAGACAACCTATACAAGTGCTAAGTTAGCCAAAATCTATATGAGTAGGATTGTGTGTCTGCATGGAGTACCCAAGAGTATTGTGTCTGATAGGGGAACTCAATTCACTTCTCATTTTTGGAGGCAATTACATGAGTCATTGGGAACGAGGTTGGAATTCAGCACTGCTTTTCATCCTCAAACTGATGGACAAACAGAAAGGACAAACCATATGCTTGAAGATATGTTGAGAGCATGTCCTCTAGACTATGGAGCTAGTTGGGATGAAAGTCTGCCTTACGCAGAATTCTCTTACAACAACAGATATAAAGCCAGTATTGAGATGGCACCATTTGAGTTTCTCTATGTGAGAAAGTGTGGGAGAAAGAAGTTTGTTCGGACCAGAACTAATCAAAGAGGCTGAAGAGAAAGTCAAACTAGTTAAGGACAGATTGAAGACAGCACAGTCTCGACAGAAAAGCTACGCAGATCCTAAGCGTAGAGAAGTAACCTATGAAGTGGGTGATAGAGCTTATCTTAGAGTGTCACCACTTCGTGGAGTGAAGAGATTTGGAGTCAAAGGAAAATTGGCCCCAAGATATGTTGGACCATTCAAGATTCTGAGTCGTAAAGGAGAAGTAGCTTATGAGATTGAATTGCCATAATCATTGTTGGCCGTTCACAATGTGTTTCATGTGAGTCAGCTAAAGAAATGCCATCCAGAAATGGAAGAGACTTCTTTGAAGGATACTATACCTTTGGAGGAAGTTCAATTGGAAAGTGATCTTACTTATGAGGAAAAACCTGTCAAAATTCTTGAGACTGCAGAAAGAGTTACTCGGACTAAGACTATCAAATTATGCAAAGTTCAATGGAACCATCATTCCGAAGAAGAAGCAACGTGGGAAAGAGAAGATGATCTTCAGAAAGACCACCCTCACCTATTTGCTAGCCAATCCGAATCTCGAGGGTGAGATTCACCTTAAGGGGGTTAGATTTGTAACATCCCTAAAATCATGTTGTCAAAGCTTGGCATATCATCCATGCATTCATATTCATTTAGGGTTCAATTTCAAACTCATTTGAAAGAAGCAGAAGCTTTGAGTGCTATTATTTTATGTAGACAAGCATTGTTCAGAATGCCACTCTCAAGTGAGAGAATATTTGTTTTAAACCAAGTTTTGTTGGATCATAAGCAAGTTTAGTTGAGTTTCATAGCTTGGGTAAAATTTCCAAAACAAATATGGTTTTAAACCATTTTCAAATCCTTATCAAATCATGTGCTAAGGCACTGTTTATATTGAATTTTCAAAAAAGACCAAGCAAGTATAATGAGACAACATGGTTTTATGCCTAAAAATATGAAGGTTTCACTTTGGAAAAGTCCAGAAAGATTTGGAATTCAAATGCTTTTGAATTTGATTGAAAAGGATTCCTGAAAATCGATTTAGAAAAAGAAAAGAGAATAGAAAATAGAACTGGGCCTGGCGCCATGTTTTCGGCCCAACAGACAAAGCAGCCCACCCGGGCCACTCCTCTCTCTGCCTTTCTCCACCCGCGCAGAACCTACCCCCAGCTACTAACCGATGGGCCCTGTCCACGTCACCGTCGTCTTCCCCAAATCTCGCGCAAGAACACGTCGCCGCTGTCGTTGCTGCCGTTGATAGCGTGGCGTAATTGCCATTGCTTCAGCATGCGTTTCCTGCCGAGCCTCTGCCTACTTAAACCCCTCCGCACCGCGAGTCTTTCCCCTCACTCGACACCCCCACTCCGTCACCAGGCTGCCGGCAATTTGAGCTGCAACGCCGCTGCCCGACGCACTCCGGTGACCTATTCCGGTGAACCCCGTGCTCCCTTTCACCTATCATTCATACGAGCTTGCTTGTCATGCCCGTGCGCATCTTCTCACACCTTTGGTTTGCTCTATAACGCCCCAGGTCGTCGTCTCCATCGAAGCCCGTGAACGACCGAAGTGCCATCCAACTCCGGCGAACAATCACGGTAAATCCAGACTGTCCCTTGACCCCTAGTTCTTACGACTGTGCTAGCAGTGACCTTGCGCACCTCCTAATGCATCTGGTTCGTGCTAGGGCGGTTCAAATCTTTGGAAACATCCACGACTGCAAGCACCCAACGCCGCGCACAACTCCGACGAGCCCCAGGGACCTCCACAGTGCGCCCCTGTCCCTCCCTCGACCACCTCGAGCACCGCAGCAACCACGCGAACCCAGTAACCATATCCACTCCTCCTCGCGCGACCTAAATTGCCGGCAACTTCACTGTCAGAGCCGCCGCCGCCACTCGCCGCCGCTGGCGCCGCCAGACTTTGGTCGCTTGGTCCAAAGCCGTTAGATCCAGATCCAACGAGTACGATAGAACACTTAACGAAACATTTTCTTTAGATATGAGCCGCACCGTGTCACTTAAATCCTACGGCCCACATCGATCGATCCGTGCTAATCGGTATCGGCCAATCAGAACACGCCGCGTGGCTAGGGTTTAGATTTAAAAACAGAATTTAGATCTATTGGTGATTCAAATTTGTAAAATTCATAACTTTTGATCCCCATGTTCAAATTTTGAAAATTTGATATCATTGGAATCAGGAGAGAAAATCCTATATATTTATGCAATGTGTTTAATGTTTTGCCTCTGTAAAAATGGTTGTTTTTACTGAAACATTTGTAGGCTTATTTTGGTTATAGAAATGATTTGAAAAATATTTTAAAAAATCAAATAAAGTCTATTTTGAGTATCTTGGACTTGTTTATGTTTTAGTACCGTTTCCTTGTGTGTAGAAAATCATCACATGGCATTTACATGCATTCATATATTTTTTTTTGTATATTTTGATATGTGATTTTGGTGCCATTATTTTATGTGTAGATTTTGGTGCAAATAGTGATTGTGATTGTGAAGGTTGTTGCTACTCCCCAAACTACCAAGGCAAGTGGTGCTTCATGATTTATTCCTATATTTTACCTATGCATTAGAAATATTTTGTATAGGAATTGCATGAATATTTTGCTAAGTATCTTATTGCTATGCTTGGGAAATCCTAGTAGTTGTAGAATTGTTAGAATTTCCTCTAAGTTAAGATTCTTACCTTTTCCATGCTTAGCCTAGCTAGTAGCAACCAAGGGTGGATTATATTCATGCTATGTGAAATATTTCCAAGTCTTTGACTTGTGTTTTTGCTAATAAAACAACTAAGTGAATGAAACACCTGGCTGGAATGGAAAGAATGGTTTGTGTTGAGTGGTTACACAAGGCCCATTTCTATGGTTTACCTTGTGTATCTCACTTGTGGAAAGCCACCCAGGAACAAAGGGATTTGAGATGCCAAATGTTAATAAGCTTCTAGTGCAGCCACATGGCATTATGGGCTCTGCCTGGATCATATAGGTTGCAATAACTTAGCCATTTGGACAGTTGCTGGTAGTGGGATGATAGGTTTGGAGCGCGTCCATTTGGTCTAAGGGAAGGCTTCTGAAAGGTCTTGTCTTGGTGAAAATCAAGTCTTGTGGGGAAAGTGCACAACCTCTGCAGATGGAAGAATCTAAGTATTTAGCCATGTCCCTGGTAATGGACAACTTGAGCATCAAGACATGGAAGCTATCAAGAATCTCCTCATCCCAATTTCTAAGTTAAAACTTGAGGTTGAACAAGGGTGAAGGCTCACCAATTTCTATTGGTGATTCCTTGGGAAAGTTTTGTCAAAGAAAAACTTAGTGATTTCAACTAATAGGTAAAACCTATTTTGAGCAAAGCAAGCCTAAGATACACTTAGCCAAATCCATATAGTATTTAGATGTTAATATTCTACTAAGGTATCACTTGCCAATACTATTCCAATGTATTGACCCAGTGTGGCTGTAACTTATGATGTTGCAGGTTATTCTAATGATGATTAGAGGTTATGAGTATACACCCAACATGCTTGCCCGTGGCACATGAAGATGAAGACTTATTTATCTTATTATATATTTGAACTCTTGTATTAGGCTTGTGGCCATGGAGTTGTAAAAGACTATGTTTATCTCTGGAATGAATGTAATAATGACCTTTGTTTCTGTGTACTTCATATAAAACTGTGGATGCTAGCATTGATCCAGGGACTAGCATTGCAATCACAGGGATCCTTACCTTTATAAAGGGATGGATCTTAGAGGGATAGTCCAATCAATTAGGACCGCACTCCCCCTATATCCATACCTACACCCATACCAAATATGGGTCAAGTCATAGGTGAGAATGCAAGATAATCAAGTCAAGATCCTTGAATCTACAATATTTAGTTCATTCCTCAAATAGCAAAACCTTCCTTCATCAAGTGGCTTCATGAAGATGTCGGCAAGTTGATCTTTGGTTGACACATAGGATAGATCAATATCACCTCTAGCAACATGATCTCTAATGAAGTGATGGCGAATCTCAATATGCTTTGTCCTTGTGTGATCCACCGGGTTGTAGGCATTCTTGGTAGCACTTTCATTGTCACATAGAAGAAGCACTTTGTCACAATGGACCATGTATTCCTTTAAAGTTTGCCTCATCCATAGCAATTGGGTGCAAGCACTAGCAGAAACTACATACTCGGCTTCAGCGGTGGAGAGAGATATACAATTTTTCTTCTTAGAAGACCAACACACCAAGGACCTACCAAGGAATTGGCAAGCCCCGGATGTTGATTTTCTATCATCCTTATCACCCGCCCAATCCGAATCTGTGTATCCACAAAGAGCAAATGTTGAGCCTCGAGGGTACCAAAGACCATAAAATGGGGTATGAACTAAATATCGAAAGATTCTCTTGACCGCCATTAAATGGCTTTGTTTAGGAGCCGCTTGATATCTTGCACACACACATACACTCAACACAATATCGGGTCTAGATGCAAAAAGTTAAAGCAAACAACCAATCATAGACCGGTATACCTTTTGATCCACATCTTTACCATTTGGATTTTGTTCTAGATGAGTCTTTGTAGCCATGGGAGTTGGATCTCCATTTATATCTTGCATATTGAATCTCTTGAGCATATCTTGAGTATACTTGGATTGGTTGAAGAATGTCCCTCCTCTAACTTGCTTGATCTTAAAACCAAGAAATACTCTCAACTCCCCTATCAAAGACATCCGGAACCTACTAGTCATAAGCTTTGAGAATTCATCATTAAAAGCTTTGTTAGATGAGCCAAAGATAATATTATCAACATATATTTGGCATACAAAAAGATACCCATTGACCTTCTTAGTAAAAAGAGTGGGATCGATTTTCCCAACCTCAAAACCACGGTCAAACAACAACTCTCTAATGTGCTCATACCACGTGTGTGGGGCTTGCTTGAGCCCATAGAGCGCCTTATCAAGTTTGTAGACATGGTTTGGAAATTTGGGATCCTCAAATACCGGGGGTTGCTTAACATATACCAACTCATTTAATGGACCATAAAGAAATGCACTTTCTACATCCATTTGTTGCAACTTAAAGTTATGATGTGCCGCATAAGCAAGAAGGATACAGATGGACTCAAGGCGAGGCACGGGTGCATAGGTCTCTCCATAGTCAATGCCTTCAATTTGAGAGAACCCTTGTGCAACCAATCTAGCCTTGTTCCTTATTATAATTCCATGCTCATCTTGCTTGTTCTTGAATATCAACTTTGTGCCAATAAAATTGCGGCAATCCTTTGGCTTCTCAACTAACTTCCATACTTTGTTTCTCTCAAAGTTGTTGAGATCTTTGTGCATAGCTTCCAACCAATCCGAATCCTCAAGAGCTTCCCACACTTTATTTGGTTCAATCATGGAGATGTGTGCTTGGTGTTCACTAAACCTCTTCAATTATGCTCTTGTGGTAATGCCTCTCCTAAGATCACCAACCACATTTTGGAGAGAGTGGTCTCTTAATTCATACATCTTCTCCTTTCTAGCTTCACGACGAGTGTGGATCTCCTCATTGTTCCTAGGGGGACCCTCTTCATCACTTTGGTCCTCGTATTGACCATCCACTTGACCTTGATCATCCTCGGTATCATTCTCTTCATTAAGGGGTAAAGATTGACCCCGGTCTTGATCAAGTACCCTTCTAGCATCGATTTGAGCTTGTCTCAAGGCAGTTTGTAGGATCTTCCTTGAGTAATTGCCTTGGCAGCACTTGACATCCTGGAGAATGAATCAAGCTCCCCTTGACTAGAGTTGTCACTATGATCATCATGTTGAGGGTCCACATCTTGTCTTTGGCTTGAGTCATTGCCCACCTTGGTGGATGGAGCTTGTTGATGTTGTGAAGATGAGGGATCCACTTGAGTGGAGCATAGTTCTTCTCGATCCACCATAAGGGGTTCCTCAACGGGGCGGATATATCCCACACCCATTCTTCCTATGGCATCCCGAGGCATTTCATCATCTGCATCACAAGCATCAACACGCCCCCTTGGGTACCATCATATTCTTCGAAGGTCACACTACAAGATTCTATGACGGCTCCGGAGAGCTTATCATAGATTCTATAAGTGTGAGATTCGAGACCATAGCCAACAAAAATACCCTCTAATGCTTTAGACTCGAATTTGGACAAACGAACACCTTTTATGAGATAGAAACACTTACAACCGAACACCCGTAAGTAAGATATGTTGGGCTTGTTACCGGTAAGTATTTCATATGGAGTCTTGTTGATTTCTTTGCGGAGGTGGAGCCGGTTTGAAGCATGGAAAGCGGTGGAGATGGCTTCGGCCCAAAAGTTGTATGGAGATTTAAACTCCGCCAACATGGTCCTAGCCATCTCAATAAGAGTCTGGTTCTTCCTTTCGCCCACACCATTTTGTTGAGGGGTGTATGCAGCAGAATATTGATGTTTTATCCCCTCATCACTAAGGAAATCATTCAAGGTGTAGTTCTTGAACTCGGTGCCGTTGTCACTTCTTATGATCAACACGGGAAGATTGTGTTGACGTTGGACCATGTTGATGAAGTCGATGAAGGTCTTTTGGGTCTCACTCTTCAACTTGAAGAAATATACCCATGAGTATCTTGAAAAGTCATCAACGATCACAAAACAATATTTCTTCCCACCAAGACTTGCATGAGCCGGGGGACCAAAAAGGTCCACATGGAGGAGCTCCAAGATCTTGGTAGACTTGATGCGGTTCTTAGGCTTGTGAGGAACATCATGCATCTTCCCTAGAACACATGCCCTGCAAACACGATCTTTGGCAAAGGAAACATTTTATTTTAGTCCAACAATATGGCCCTCCTTGTGGAGACTTTGCAAAGTTCTCATATTGACATGGGCTAGTCCGCGATGCCATAACCAACCCAAATCAGCCTTTCCGAATAAGCACATCGGACTTGTAGTGGCTTGCCCCGAAAAGTCCACCACGTACAAGTCATGCTCGACGTACCCAACGAAAGCGACCTTGAGAGACTTTCTCCACAAGAGGACCACAATATCAATATAGACGGCAAAGCCCATCTTTCCAAGAGCACGAAATGAAAGTAAATTGTATCCAAGGGTCTCAACAAGCATGACATTCACGAGTGTAATGTCGTGAGCAACCACTACATTGCTGAAACCCATTACCTTAGACTTTGACTTGTCGGCATATGTCACGGTGATTTGATCATCATTTGGCTTTAAGTCCTTGACAATAGACGAGCTTCCGGTCATATGACTCGTGCAACCACTACCAAGAACCCACTTTGACCCTCCGGAAGCATGAGTCTACAAAATATCGAACTAATTTTTAGGTACCCATTTTTCAATGGGTCCTATTTTGTTAGAAACAAGGGTCTTGGGAACCCAAATAGACCAAGCAATATAACCATCATATGG
The DNA here is from genome assembly GCA_910589765.1 of Avena atlantica. Lineage (NCBI taxonomy): Eukaryota > Viridiplantae > Streptophyta > Magnoliopsida > Poales > Poaceae > Avena > Avena atlantica. Next base: position 137,121,252 of record OU342739.1, read on the forward strand.
GCCAACATATTGTGCATACACATCACCATAATAATCACGAATTAGAACATAGTGAGGGTTAGCACTTCCCGCAAAGTCATCATGAGACATAGTTTTACCACATGTGGTCTTACTATCCACAATGGACTTGTTGGTCTCTTGTGCAGGCTTGGCCTTCTTCCTCTTACCGTTCTTCTTCTTGGTTTTGGAGACAAAACCAATGCCCCCTTTTTCACCACAAGGCCTTTGCTTACTCAAAAGATCATCAATGGACTTGTTGCCTTGTGGAAATGTGGCCTTGGCTAGCTCCCCCTTCAACCTAGCATTTTCTTAAAGAATAATTGTACTACTAGATGGAATGAAGTTACTAGGTGAAGGAATATTGGACAATTGAGTTTGAAGCGTTTCATGGGACTTTGTGAGTGACAAGAGTTCACTTTCCAAAGCCTTGTGAGCCTTGTTAAGCAAACTAAAGTCCTCAGCAAGTTTTTCATGAACCACACCAAACTCAATCTTGTCCTTTTTAGCCCTTTTGTATTTAGTAATAGCCTGATCACGCTCTTTGATGAATTTATTAACAATAATGTCATTGGCCTCATCAAGCCCTTCAAGTTTTAATTCAAGTGACATCCTAGTCTCTTGTTCTTCTTCTAGAGAATTATTTAAAGCCTCTAGCTCAATCATGTGTTCATGCCCAAGTTTACATCTTACATGTAGGAGCTCTTGTGTGTGGGAAAGTTGATCTAAGATGTTACCAAAATGTATCTTAGCATCCCCTTGTAGGTTAGTCATAAACTCATCGAAAGCAATTAATTCCCTTTTAACATCAAGAGACATCTCATCATCAATTTCATCATTAGCTAAGGGAGTGGAGTGAGATGATGAGGATACCTCCGTTCCTCTTGCCATAAGGCAAGTGACGTTCTTGATGGGAGAATTCTCATTTGGAGAATCGAAGAGTGAGAATGTCGGAGTAGAAGTAGTGTCTAGAGCCTCCAAACCATTAGAAGTTTACTCTTCCTCATCTTGATCATCTTCATTGTTGGAGGAGTATTCTTCATGAGTGATCAAGACAATTTCTCCCGACTTCTTGTTGATGGGATTCTTCTTGATGAAGGGTTTCTTGTAAGGTACTTTGAGAGTCTTCTTCAACACAAGCTTACCCCCATGATCTTCTCTCTTCTCATAGGGGCAACTTGCCACAAAGTGATAGCGGTCACCACAATTGAAGCAAGTTCTCAATCTAGTAGTATTTTCTCTTTTCCCATTTGGGTTGCTTCTCCATTGCATTTCCATCTTGGCCTTGGCGGGGTTATTTCAAAAGTTCTTTGCATAGAAGGCCATATATTGACTATGAGCAATCTTGACTTCATCGGGGTGGTCCATGGAGAGACCTCCATCACTATCTTATTCATCCCCATGGTCCACAACTTTGGCCTTCAAAGCAACATTGACAACGTTGCTCATACCAAGGGCACGAGCACGAGCATCTTTCGCATTCTTGGCGGCAACTTTGAAAGCGGCCATCTCTTGCATAACTTCATTGGAGGTCATGAGATGGTAGTTGTGTCTTCCTTGTAGGCTCTTCAAGTCGGTGGGCTCAAAAGGCATGAGTGCACTCACATATTTCCTTTTTATCCACGCATCATCCACATGTGAGGCACCCACGTTTCTAAAAGCGGTGGCGGTGGTCTTGAGCCTTTGGTACATGTCTTCATGATCTTCACCTTCCATCATGTAGAAGCCTTTGGCTTCATTTCTTAGTGCATCATACCGGTTCCTCCTCATACTTTCATTTCCAACAAACAATACAGTGAGGGCATCCCAAGCTTCCTTGGCAATGCTAAAGTGCTTAATGTGTGGATAATCCTTTGTACCCAATCCTTGTTGAATCATATGCAAGGTAGTGGCATTGAGTTGACTATTGACAACCTATCTTCTTGTCAAGTTGTTTGGATCCCCAATAAAGAGTCCATGCTCGATGATGTTCCATAGTTCAATGCAAGAGCTGTGCATATGAGTTCTCATTAGTGATTTTTATTGATCAAAAGTAGCAGATTCTTCAAGCTTAGGTGGGTCACCTATATTGTATACAGGGTGAGGGATTGGAGGGTCGGGAGAGTACCATGAATCATGGTGCTCACCCTTCCCCCCATCATTTTGTGTGGAGGAATTAGTGTTGTCTTGTTTACCCCTTACCATCATATCCTCGGGGGATACCGGAGTATTCCCTTTAGGTAAAATGGATGGAGGATCCTCTTGAGGAGAGGGTGATGATGGGCCATCTTTGTCTTTAAGAAGTTGCTCAAGCATCTTCTTGACTTCGTTGACCAATGAAGAGCTCAATCTTGTTTCCAAGTTTTTGAGATCTTCCATGGTCACCGTGGTGCGCTCACCATCACCATCCCCTTCGCTGCTACCCATATTCTCTTAGGCAGTAAATCCCAAATAAAGAGTCGAGGCTCTGATACCAATTGAAAGGATCATATGGGCACCTAGAGGGGGTGAATAGGTGCTACTTCAACTTTTCTTCTTTTCCAAATTAGGGTTTGACAAGAAAGTTAAATTCTCTAGATTATGCAACTACGGTGAATTTACCTATATGTCAACCAAGCAAGGACTATCACAACACTAAGCAAGAACAAGTAAGTAAAGTGCGGTAAAGGATAGAAGTAACCAAAGGAGTGGACGCGGAGACATAAGGATTTGTTTCACGTAGTTCCTTCCTTTTGAGGGGAAGTACGTCTACATTTGGAGAGGGGGTGGTTTCAAACCACCAACGCCATGAGAGGCCTTCCTTGTTCTCCGATGAATCTCACCCCAACGGGATCGATCCACCTTCCACTATATCGGCAACCTTCAAGGTGGAAGACGGCGCCTTTACAAGTTTGGGGCACACATCCACAACTCAATTGGAGGCTCCCAAATACAAGCAAGCTGTCAAAACAATCAAAGACAAGCTTGTAAGAACCAAATCAAAGTTAGGGTTTCCAAAGAAACACTAGAGCTTGGGGTCCCTCAAGTGAATGAGGGGGAAATGAAGATCTCTCTTGGTGAAGCTGTAGATCAAGGCCTCCTCCTTTGATTCTCCAAAGATCAATGACTTTGGATGGTTGGATGGAGAGATCTTGTAGATTTGGTGGCTCTAATGGAGTTTGTGTTCTTGAGCAGCTCAAGCAACCAGAGGAAGAAGATGAGGGTCCCTTTTTATAGGCAGCTCCCTCCACAAACCATTTTCTGACCGTTGGAGGAAAGTCAGACCGGAGACTCCGGTCTGTACACCGGAGACTCCGGTCTACACCGGAGATTCCGGTCTACCTCCGGACTAGCCTCCAGACCGCCTATCTGAATGTCCTGGACCAGCCATGACCCAACTTGGCTGGAGACTCCGGTCCTCCAACACCGGAGACTCCGGACAGAGCCAGGACCGGAGATTCTGGAGTACCCTCCGGATGTTGCTCCGGAGCCCCAATCTGAATGTCCCTGCTAAGATTCTGAAGCCTCCACCGGGGACAAATCCGGAAACTCTAGACCACACCGGAGACTCCAGTCTGGGGAGACCGGAGACTCTGGTCTGGAGTTTCCAGAACTCTGTCACTCTTGCAGGAAACTTTCCCAAGTGTGAGGGTACTTTTCACTTATTATAATACCAACCTGTGGACAGTGAAAAACTGTAAAATGATCTACTTGTTGTTAACGAACACCAAAAGTGATTATGACAATAAATGTCCTTTCACCCGCCGTATAGTTGCTCGTTAAAGCTTCTGCCTGCTGCGATCGCTGCGGGTTTTCTTCTGGTGTTATTGATATTTCCCAATTTAGCGATTTATGCTGTTTTTTACTCCTTTTCACTCTAGTACAACTGGTCCAATAATTGTGTCCATCGTATCCATCATCTATACTTATCCTGGTGAAAATAGACATAAAAGATGCGCGCGAACGCCGTGAAATACCAAGATCCTACTACTACAGTGCAAAATAATAATATAAAACATGATGCAAATATGCACTCATGTCGTGGGAATGGTCACGGCAGATGCTGCAATCGGCAGCGAGTAGTAGAACGAGGGGCAAGGGCGGCCAGCCATCTGCGGTGCGAGATGAGGGCAGAGACACAGGGGTTTACCCAGGTTCGGCCCCCCGGAGGGTAAAGACCTACTCCTGCTAGATTGTATTATGGAGGTGTTTACAATGGGCGAGCTCGGCGGCCAGGCGGCGAGTCGCTTGGGTGTATGAGGGAACGTGTCTCTACTCACCCCGTAGGGAGGTTTATATAGACTCACCTCCCCTAGGGTTTACATATCTCAACCGATTCGGTTACAGCTTCGGTAATCATTTAACCTAGTCCAACTGGGCCTATCTACTCGCCTGGGCCTTCAGCTTCCAGTCGCTTGGTACCTTGCTGGGCTTCGATCCACTCACCGTTCTGCAGGCCCACTCGCCAGCCCTCGGGCCAGTCGGAAACGTCCTGCTGAGTATACCCCAGTAGGCGTATCCCCATCAGTAGTCCCCGAGGCCGTCGTTGATTAGGCGTAAGTGGCTGCTGGCAGTCGGAGTATACGGCTTCAAAGTAGGCATCCAGTCGAATCGTCGGCGGGCTCCTGTATGAAGGAGAAAATCCAGTGAACCAAGTCGCGTCTTTGGCGAGTCGAGCCAACGGGACGCGGCCACGGCGAGTGGCCTAGCGAGCCGAGTGGCTGGAGTTGGACCGTCAGGCGTGGTCAAACTAGTCGTTAAGGTAACTCAACGGTAACTCTCGGCGTAATCATCGCGCGGTAACGGCCTCCTGATTTGGCGGGTAACTCCCGCTATATAAGGGGAATGGCAGGCAACCGTAGAGCCAACTGCCCACCACTTCTTCCGAGTGCGCGCATTCTCTTTTCTTTGCTCCTTGATCCAATCGAGCCGAAATCCTCCGACCTCCAACCAACCTCTCGGCTATGGCCCTTTCCTCCGAACCATGGGGCAGGTCCAAATGCACGAGGGCGCATCTGGCCTCCTTCGAGGAGGCCGGAATCCTGCGAGCCGACTGTTGGCGTATCCCTGCAGCCGGAGAAACGACCCCAAACCCGCGAGAGAGAGAGTTCGTCTGTTTCACCAGTCATCTCGAGCGGGGGTTAGGGTTTCCCACGTCTTTGTTCTTCCGGCGTTTTTGCGCCTACTACGGGATCCAGCCCTCAGATCTGGGTCCCCACAGCATCGAGCAGCTCGCCATCTTCGTGGCGTTCTGCGAGTGCTACTTGGGCTGCCGGCCCTACTTTCCCTTGTGGCAAGATCTGTTCCACGGACGGATCAGCCGCGAGGAGGCAGGCGGCCCAATGCTAGGCGCGGGCGGCCTGACGTTCCAGCTTAAGTCCAAAGCTTCCTTCTTTGATCTAATGCTGCCCGCCAAAGCAGCGAGCGACTGGAAGAAGTCATGGTTCTACGTAACCGAGGCGACTCCGGAGGATGAGGCGGCGATCCCGCGGTACTCGGCCAACCGTTCCGAGCCGCGCCATCTCCAGGTCGGCAAGCTCCCCGACGACCAGCGAATGGTCGTCGACGAGATGCTCCAGGCCATCCGTGGTCTGAAGAAGAAGGGGCTTCAGACGATAAACTTGTACAATTGTTGGCTTGGGCGACGGCTCGTTCCGCTCGCCCAACGCGACCATTATATGTATCAGTACACAGGCCGGGGAGACTCGACGAAAGCCTGCCTCGACGAATGGAAGCTGGAGGATTATCTCCCAGCGTTGAAGAAGATCACCCAGGCGGTGTACGTGGATGCACAGGCCGGGGTCCCCCCCTACACCGCGAAGCGTCCGGCTCCGACGGTAATTTCTTTATCTTGTTCGCAGTCGCAGCGTGTGCAGTCGCGGTAATTCTAATTCTGTTTCGTATTCATCGCAGCTGTTCCAAGTGGTGGAAGGGTGGCTCCCACCTGCCGATGACGAGAGCCCAGGGCCATCTTGAAGGGAATATGCCCGAGAGGCAATAATAAAGTGGTTATTATCGTATTCCTATTTATGATAAATGTTTATTTTACATGCTATAATTGTATTAATACGGAAACGTTAATACATGTGTGTTTAATAAACAAAAGAAAGTTCCTAGTTATGCCTCTCTTATAAACTAGCTTGTTGATTAACAAGATGATCATAGGTTTCCTGATCATGGACATTGGATGTTGTTAATAACGAGGTCACAACATTAGTGTAATGGTGTGATGAACATTCATCCGAAGTATAGCATTACGATCAAAGTCATTGAGTTTATATTGCTATAACAACTTACGAAGTGATCCTAATCCTTAGACCATGAGATCATGTCAATCACTAACACCGGAAGAGTTTCTTGATAACATCAAACGTCACACCGTAACAGGGTGATTATAAAGATGGATTCAGAACTAATAAAGTGTAATGTTGAGGCCCATGGATCGAGAGTGGAATTTTTTCATCCTGATGACGGATAGATATGCTCTGGGCCCTCTCGGTGATATCACATTGATTAGCTTGCAAGCAAGTGATTTGATCACTAGAATGTTATATCACGGGAACGAGAAAAGAGTGCATGTCGGTAACGAGATCAAACTAGGTATGGAGATACCGATGATCGAATCTCGGACATGTAATATATCACGAAACAAAAGGATTAAGATACTAGCGTAAAAGGTTCCGACGATCACAAGAAAGTCATCGTTGAATGTGTGGGAGTCAGTATGGGTCTCCAGATCCCGCTTCTGATTATTGATCTGAGAGGGGTCTCGATCATGTCCACATTATTCGCGAACCGTAGGGTGACACACTTAAGAGACACCGACATCCAATTGGAGCAAAAGTTTCATGCCGAAAAGAAAAGGAAAGCGCAGGAATTTATTTCACTAGACACCGAAACTGTTTCGGTTGAAATTGCTGAAACTGGTTCTGCATGTGAAATGGAATACTAGCAAGGGGTTTTATGTGAATGTTTGTTAATTAAAGTAATTAACAAAATTCTGAATAAATAAATAAAAGAGTTTTATTTAAATGAGAGCTTGCATTAAATTTGGTGGAAATTTAATGCATGTGAGTGGATTTTTGAGTGGAGGCTTTTTAATGGGAGTGGAGGCTTTTCATTTTGAGTGGGAGCTCCACCCACATGAATGTGGAAGAGGTGGGGGCAGCCCCATGGCTGGGCGCCATGCCCCTTGGGTGCCCCCCTCTCCCCTATAAAAGGCCCCCCTCTCCTCCTCTCACATCACACCTCCTCGTGAAGGATCTCTCTCCCCCTCTAGAATTTATCCCCCATGGTCTCGGACTAGCGAGATACATGTTCCCGGTGGCTTTTCGGCAAGAAAGAGTTGTGCTTCCGCTGCATCGCTGGAGCGAGGAGGCGGAGGTTGCTCGGTGCCTCGAACGTGTGTGCGAGCACGGATGCGCTGCTGTTTTGCGGCGCTAGGACTTCCTCTCGATCTTGAGATCGGCAAGAGATCGTCTACATCAACCACGAGTTTGGACTCGTTAAGCTTTGTCGGTCTTCAAGGGTATGTTCTCTACGGATATACATCCGCCCGTTGTTTGTATCTAGTAGATAGATCTTGGTACATAGTTGTTCCCATCGTAGGAAATTTTTTGTTTTCTATGCTGCGAACCCTACACATCTGCCCAGGATACAAGCGAATCGTCGCCCGCGAAGGGCAACGAGGATGACGAGGACGAGTCCGAAGAGGAAATCGCCCCGCTGGTCCGAAAGACCCGTGGGCAACGTCAGCGCGAAATCAAAGCGAGCAGGAGCCTCGAGCGTCATGATGACGACGATGAGCTCCCAGAAACCACCTCGCGCCGCCAGGCCACTCCTTCGAAGAAGAAGAAGAAGGATAAGGAGGCGAGGGCCCCCCCGAAGAGGAAGACGAAGCCGCCGAGGATGGCCTCGCCACCGCACTCGACGAGCAGCTCTGACGCTCACAGCTTGGCCGATGACGGCGCGGCCCCAGCGACAACCGCGTTAGATGCACCGTCTGTGGAAGTGCCGCTGGCCTCGATGCCTCCGCCATTCGCGCCAGTCTCTGGGCTAGGTAAGGCTCCAGCCGTGGCGACTTCGCCTCGCAAGGAGGTTCCGATTGGGGCGGCTTCGCCCCGCAAGGAGGCTCCGGCCGTAGCGGCTCCAGTTCGCGAGGACGCCCCTGCCGAAGGTATCCTAGAGGCGCCGGCCGCAGCCTCGATGACGAAGAAGCCGTCCGTGTCTTGGGCACGCGACGTCCTGGAACTAGGGCTCAGTCGGCAACTGGGCCCCGAGCTGGAAAAACCGGCCGCCTTCGCACAGGGCTACGCTTCATCCCGGTTGCCAAGTGAGTGCATTCGGCCTTCCCTATTTTCCATAGCTGTTTCGATTGTCTTTACTGATTCGACTGATGTGCAGGACCGGAGTGAAAAGGATGGGCCACCCGACCGTGGCCCAGGTACCCTCCACCGCTAGCGAGGAGGATCCTTCCCGTAAGAGGAAGGCGGACGAGGTCGTTGCCTCGGCGGATGGCAGTAAGAAGGCCAAGGGCGACGACATCGTCACTGTCTCTGACGACACGGCGGTTGCGCCGGCCGGCCCCGTGGTGGAGGCAGCCGCGTCTACGAAGGAGGGCGTTTCCTTGCCTGGAACGGCGGAGGCGACTTCCTTTGGAGCGGGTGCCTCGATCGCCACCTTCTCTCGCTTCGTGACCAAGGCGGCCGCGGCGAGCGGGGCTGCATCCCCGAGCCTCGCTCTAGGGGTCGTCGATGCTGAAGTCGACCAGCGTCGTGGGCACACGCCAGCGTTACTCGCATCCGTGGACGCGATCCAACTTCATGGCATGCTTGGCGCAGCCATCCAGGTATATCCAGTCCCCGAGGATCAGGTCGGTGCTTTGCAGCGGCTTGATTCTTATTATTTTCTCGTCTTTTACGTTCTTATCCAATCCCCGAGTGCGCACGCGCTAAATTTTAGCAGGGTGGGCACTTAGGAATTTCTTGATCGCCAGTCCCCGAGTACGCACTCGCTGAATTTCAGCGGGTGGGCACTTAGGAGGTTCGTTTTTACTGACTTTTTGATGATATGCAGGGTCTGCAGCTCGAATCGGCGGACCGATTGGCCGCACAGCAGCATGCTGAGAAGGAGCTGACCACCATCCAGGAGGCGAACAAAGAGCTCCAGGATGTTGCTGCGAGGGCAGAGGAAGCTCGCCAGGAACTTGTCCCTGCTGGTGAGTTGGAGGCGGCGCGATCTGCTCTGGGCGCTGCTGAACAGCGGGTCGTTGACCTCGAGCGCGAGCTGCGGGAAGCGAGGGAAGAAGCTAGCTCGGCGGACGGGCGGGCTAAGGCCGCCATTGCAGCCGCGGAGGAGGATCGCAAGGTTTCGGAAGTCCTTATTGCTGGGCTGCAGGACGACCACACGTCGCTTCAGTGCTTCATCACGGGGCTCGCCCGCCCATTGCTTGGTGAGTGCATCTTTCCTTTCCGTTAGTTGGAATTGCTGTGGTGTCCGTCGCACTCATCATTGTCTCCTTCTCGCAGGTCGCGTGATTGGTAGTCAAGAAGAAGCGAGCTTGCTCGACGCGAGGCAATGCGTAAGCATGCTCGTCGACTCGGCTACGCTATCGGCGACGTGCATCCGCGCCTACCTTCAAGAAATGTCGCCCACGGAGGTTATTCCCAGCGACCTCGTTGAGGTGTGGGAGTATTTGGAGAAGGCGCCCGCGGTCATTGAGTTCATGACGCGGTCGACGTTTCGGCGTGGAGCGTCGACAGCACTGAGCCTTGGACTCGCCCACTTCCCCGAGGATTTCGACCTCGACGATGTGACGAGTGGGTATCCCTCGTCGACTGGGGCGGTGGACCTGTCCGAGGTTCTCAAGTTGCAGGAGCGTGCCGCCGCGTACTCGGAGCGTGTCTGGGCAATGGGCGACCTCCTTCCCTATCAGGAGACGGTCGTCGCTCCGAACGACCCCGAGCCGCCGCATCGTGACTTCAAGGTCGAGCAACCTTTCCGCGCGGCGATGGCGGGTGAACTGACGACGTATCCGTCAAACCCGTACACCGCGTTCGTCCGTAGGCGCCGGGATTCTGGCGAGTCGTCATCGAAGCCTGCAGAATAGGGTAGTTTGCCTGGATGTGTTAGCATCAGTTCTGCCAAGCGGACATATTTTGTAATATAAGACAATGCAATATGCGATTGAATGGGACGTCGTGTCCGTTTTGCTATTTGTTTGTGTGCTTTGGATTCATTTTGGACGAGTCCCCGAGCGCGTCCGCCCTTTTGTGGGGTTTACCTCGTATATGATGTTTTGTTGTTAACAAGTGTTTTGTTGATTTAGTCAACTCGCCCGAGCTCGGAGAGCCAGTCGCAAGGCGACTCCCTTGAGTGCTCTATACTTTACCGTTTTCCCGTGCGCGAACGGGTTCGGGTGGCCGAGTCCCCGAGCGTGGTACTTGGTAGTTCTAGGCGCGACTCGAGGGTGGTTGAGGACTCAGCGCGTTGGTGTGAGCGCGTCACTCCTGCCTGGCCCGTGGGGTCAGTCGCGTGGCGAGTCCTGGGCATGCTCTCTTACTTGGCGTTTTCCCTAACCGATCGCGACGAACTGGTATTCAGTCCCCGAGCGTGGTACTTAGCCGTTCGAGTCGCTATGCCGAGGATGCGGAGGACCAAGGTCGCTGTGAGAAGCGAGGGCAGTTGTCTTGGTTCGTAAAACCAGTCGAGCTAGGCGACTCCAATGGGGCTCCGGATTGGCGTTTTTCGTGGACGACGCAAGACCTGAAATGACTCAGTGCTCTTACATCGCACTACTTAGCCGTGCCGATCGCTGTACCAAAGGTTGACTTCTGCATTTTAGCATGACGCTGTTATTACGAGTGCGAGTGGCACAAGGCATGGAGAGTAGACACAATTTTGCGGTAACCGTTTCTTTTATTTCATAGCGACTGGATAGTACATGTGTGGGGTTCTAGGAGTAGAACTTCCGGAGGAGATTGACATTCCATGGTCGCTTGACGTCGAGTTCGCCGTCCCCGCGGACGTCGATGAGGTAGTAGGCGTCGTTGCCGAGTACGCGCCTGATGGCGAATGGGCCTTCCCACGGAGGGGAGAGCTTGTGCATGCCCTTCTTGTCCTGGATGAGGCGTAACACCAGGTCGCCTTCCTGGAAGGTGCGGGTTTTCACCCGTCGGCTGTGGTAGCGGCGGAGTCCTTGCTGGTAAATGGCGGTGCGCGATCGAGCGAGGTCGCGTGCTTCGTCGAGCTGGTCGAGCCCATCTTGGCGGGCACGCTCGTTTGCGGCCTCCGTATAGTGGACGACCCGCGGCGAGTCGTGTTCGAGGTCGGTGGGCATGACTGCTTCGGCGCCATAGACCATGAAGAAGGGAGTGAATCCCGTCGATCTGTTAACCGAGGTGCGGATTCCCCAGATGACGGAGGGCAGCTCTTCGACCCAGCATCCGGCGGTGCGCTCGAGTGGCACTTGGAGTCGCGGCTTCAGGCCGTGGAGGATGCTTTGGTTGGCTCGTTCCGCCTGGCCGTTGGATTCCGGGTGGGCGACTGACGCGAGATCGAGCCGGATGTGGTGCTCTTCGCAAAATTCGGCCATTGCCCCCTTGGCGAAATTTGTGCCGTTGTCCGTGATGATGCTGTTGGGGAACCCGTAGCGATATATGAGCTCGCGTAGGAATTTAGTGGCGGTCTTCCCGTCGCATTTTCGGACTGGCTTGGCCTCCACCCACTTGGTGAATTTGTCGACGGCGACTAGCAGGTGGGTGTAGCCGGAGGGGGCTTTCTTGAAGGGGCCTACCATGTCCATGCCCCATACGGCGAATGGCCAAGTGATGGGGATCGTTTTGAGCGCTGAGCTTGGTACGTGCGTCTGATTGGCGTACTTCTGGCACCCGGCGCATCGCTGGACGATGTCGACGGCGTCGGCGTGAGCGGTGGGCCAGTAGAAGCCGTGTCGCATGGCCTTGGCGACCAGGGAGCGGGCGGCGGCGTGGTGGCCGCAGTCACCTGAGTGAATGCCGTGGAGGATTTTGCGTCCTTCAGCCGGTTGGACGCAACGTTGGAACACGCCGGTGACGCTGCGCTTGTGTAGCTCGCCGTCTATGATGGTGTAAGACTTGCATCGGCGAGCGATCATCCGAGCGTTTGTCTCTTCTGCTGGCAGAGTGCCGTTTTCCAGGTAGGCGATGTAGGGCTTGGTCCAGTCGTCTGGCTCGGTGATGAGTGCGACCAAGGCTGCCTCTGGTTGGAGTGGGACTCCGATGTCGATCTCCCTCGGGGGAGAGACTGATGGCTTGGAGATTGTGTCGAGGAACACGCCGGCGGGTGGTGCGAGTCGAGCCGACCCGATGCGAGAGAGGGCGTCGGCCTCCTCGTTTTTTCGCCTGTCGATCCATTCGACAGAGTAGCCGGTGAAGTGGCCGCCCAGCTTATCCACCTCTTGGCGGTACGCCGCCATGGTAGGGGAGGTGGCGTCGCAGGTGCCGGCGACTTGTCCCGCAACGAGGTCGGAATCTCCGTAGCATCGGAGGCGGTTGACGCTCATCTCCTTGGCGGATCGCATGCCGTGGAGTAGGGCCTCGTATTCGGCCATGTTGTTGGTGCAGGGCGTGAATTCGAGGCGGAGGATGTAGCGGAGCTTGTCGCCCTTTGGTGAAGTCAGCACTATCCCCGCTCTTGCACCGTCCGCGTTTTTGGACCCGTCGAAGTGCAGGCTCCAGTAATGGAGGTACGGCGGCTTCTCTGGCTGCTGGGCCTCCTCCCAGTCGGCGATGAAGTCTGCCAGTGCCTGTGACTTAATCGCCCTTCGTGGCTCGTATTTAATGTTGTGGACGCCGATCTCGACGGCCCACTTAGCGACTCGCCCAGTCGCCTCGCGATTGCGGATGATGTCTTGCAGTGGCGCGGAGGAGACGACCGTGATCGGGTGCTCCTGGAAGTAGTGCGGCAGGCGCCGCTGAGCCCTGAAGACCGCGTATACTAACTTTTGGTACTGTGGGTACCGCTGGCGCGATTCGGTGAGGACCTCGCTGATATAGTACACCGGCCGCTGAACCGGGCGCTCCTTTCCTTCCTCTGGTCGTTCGACGACCATTACAGCACTGACGACGCGCTCGGACACCGCGATGTAAACCAGCATAGGTTCCTTGTCAGTGGGTGCGGCGAGTAGTGGTGCGGCGAGTAGCACCTTTTTGAGGTCGCGGAGCGCGTCGTCCGCCTCCTTGTCCCACTGGAAGGTGGGGTTCTTGCGCATCAGGCGGTATAGGGGCATTGCCTTTTCGCCTAGGCGGGGGATGAAGCGACTGAGAGCCGCTACTCGCCCGGCCAGCTTCTGGACGTCACGCAGGCACTCGGGTTTGCCGAGCCGGGCGATCGTGTCGATCTTTGTTGGGTTCGCCTCGATCCCTCGTTTGGAGACGACGTACCCCAGTAGTTGTCCGGCGGGTACACCGAAGGTGCATTTTCCTGGGTTGAGCTTTATCTTGTACCTCCGCAGATTGGCGAAGGTCTCCGCCAGGTCGGCGAGTAGGTCGTCTTGGCGAGCGGATTTCACGACCACGTCGTCGATGTAGACGTGGATGTTGCGGCCAATTTGGCTCGCGAGGCATTCTTGCATGCACCGCTGGTAGGTTGCCCCGGCGTTCTTGAGGCCGAAGGTCATGGCGGTGTAGCAGAAGGCTCCGAATGGCGTGATGAACGCCGTCTTCTCCTCGTCTTCGACAGCCATTTTGATCTGGTTGTACCCCGAGTAGGCATCGAGGAAACATAGCGACTCCGAACCCGCGGTTGAATCGATTATCTGATCGATCCGCGGGAGGACGAACTGCTCCTTTGGGCAGGCGCTATTCAGGTTTGTGTAGTCGATACACATTCTCCAGGTCCCGTTTTTCTTCTCGACCAGGACTGGGTTTGCCAGCCACTTGGAGTATTTGATTGGCCGGATGAAGCCGGCAGCGAGTAGGCGCTGCACTTCCTCGGCGATTGCTCGACGGCGTTCTTCATTGAAGGGCCGTAGCGACTGCTTGACAGGTCGCACTTTGGGGTCGGCGTTTAATTTGTGCTCAGCGAGCTCCCTAGGGACACCGGGCATGTCGGAGGGTTTCCATGCGAAGATGTCCCTATTCTCACGAAGGAACTCGATGAGCGCGCCTTCCTATGCTGGGCTCATGCCTGTCCCGATCGTCACCGTCTGGCTGGGGTCACCTGGGACCAGCTCGACGGTGCGGGTGTGCGTCGTGGCCTCAAAGGTTGAGGTATTTGTGCCCTCTGAGTTGGGCCTCTTGAGTATTGTGGGATCGTCATTGTTGACCCCGCTCGCGTATTTGGCGAGCTCGTCGGCGTGGTTTGTTTCTGCCGCGATGACAGCGTCGGCGAGTTCGGCTCCTTTGGCCTCGCATTCGGCGGCCATGTCGGGGTCGCCGTTGATGGTGATGACGCCGCACGGCCCGGGGAGCTTCATCGCGTTGTACGCGTAGTGGGGCGCTGCCATGAATTTAGCAAACGCCTGGCGCCCCAGGACGCAGTGGTAAGGGCTGTCAAAGGGCACCAGCTCGAAGACGATCCGCTCGGTGCGGAAGTTTGCCGGACTGCCGAAAGTGACTGGCAGCGTGACTTTGCCGATCGGATACGCCTTCCGACCGGGGACGATGCCGTGGAACGTGGTGTGGGTTGTCTCGATCATCGACTGCGGGAGCCGCAGCCGCCTGAAGGTGTCGAGGTAGAGGATGTTGATGGAGCTGCCGCCGTCCATCAGTGTCTTGGGGAGCCAGTAGTCGCCAACCTTGGGCTTGACCACCAGGGCGACTCGTCCTAGGTACTCGATGCGTGGCGAGTGGTCTTGCCGGCTCCAGGTGATGGGCTGTTCCGACCAGTTCAGGAACTGGGGGACGTCTGTTTGGGCCACTGCGTTGACGACGACGGCGCGAGCGATGACCTTCTTCTCGCGCTTCGTGTTGAAGCCTGTGAAGGTGTGGAGCGAGCCGGCTACTTTGCTGAACTTTCCGCCATGTGGCGGGTCGTTGTCGGTGTCCTCCCGCGCGTGCCGTGCCTTCTCGATTTCCCTTAGGGTGTGGCAGTCGGCGGTGGTGTGCGTTGCAGGCTTCCCTTCCCTGCTGTGAAACGCACATGGTTGGTTAAGGAGGGCCGCAGGATCGAACCTTGGCTTGTTCTTGTAGTTGCCGCCATCGCGCCGTTGCCCTCCGTCGCGGTGGTAGCTCTTGGGCTCGCGCTGTGCGTGCCCAGCGTTGGCGACGAAGTCGACTCGCCCGTCGCTGCGGCGCTTGCCTGTGAGGCGGGTGCCGCTGTAGCGTAGGTCGGTTCGGCGTCCGCCGTCGTTGCCGCCCGTGCGGCGTTGCCCTCCTGACTCGTCGTCGATTTCCTGGTTTGGATCCTCCTCGACGTACCGTTTGGCGATCTCGAGGAGGTCGGGGATGTTGTCGAGTGTGCGGGCGTGTCGCTTGAGCTTGGCGACTAGAGGCTCGTAGCGGCACGAGGTCTTGAAGCAATGGATCGCGGTGTCCGGGTGGATGCCGACCGCGTTGTACCAGAGCTCTTGCCACCGTTGGACCCAGTTGCGGGTCGACTCGCGGGGTCCCTGGACGCATCGTTCCAGGTCCTCGATGGTGGTGGCGCGGGTGTAGGAGCACTCGAAGTGCCTGACGAAGGCGTCGCGCATTTCCTCCCAGGAGTCGATACTGTCCTGGGGGAGCGTGTTGATCCACTGCCTGCACGTCCCCTCCATCATCAATGGGAGGTAACGGGCGGCGAGTAGGTCAGTGTGACCCGCGATCCCCATTGCCATGAGGTATGTGTCGAGCCAGACTGCGGGGTCGTACGAGGAGTCGTACTTTTCTATCTCCTTTGGCGCCTTGAAGTTTGGCGGGTACTTCTCGCCTCGGATCATTGGTCCGAAGCACTTAGGCCCAAGTCGACTGAGCGACCCCATGGGCTCGCCATCGCGGCGATTAGTTAGGGTGTGCCGCAAGTCGTCGGGCTGGCGTGCGCGCCAGTTTTGGTTGTTGATGATGTGAGTGCGGGCGTCGATGGGTTGTCCGTTAGCGGCGACGAAGTTGGTCGCCGGCCTAGGATCGTTGGTGGAGAGTGCCGCGTTCGCAGGTCGGTGTTGGAGCTGCAGTGGCTCTGGTGGCGGGCAATTGAGGGTGTTTGCCACCGCGGGGCGGCCGCTTGAGGCCGCTCTGCTTCCCGAAGAACGCGAGTATACTCGACCTTGCGAGTCGGCGCCCGCTTTTTGCTGCTCCACAGCCTTCGCAAGCAAGGCCTTGACGTACTGGATCTGTAAGGCGCCGTCGCCAGTGGCTATGATGCTATCGGCTGCTGCTCGGCCTGCCACGAGGTTGTCCATTGGGGTGGAGAACAGTGGGAGGCCGTTTGCGTCTCGCTCCCGTGAGGAGACAACTATCCGCGGTTGGTCCCTGGGAGGGGTGCGGTTGGGTGGTGGTGGGGCGCCCATCGCCGTTGATCCTGGCTGGGGCCGGGCGCTTCCTCCTGGTGGCGCGTTCTCGCAGATCGCGCGCTCGGCTATGCGGGCCGGGTCGTTTTCGTCGTCAAAGTTCAGGGCACGCCCTTGAACGATGGGGTTCAAGCGTGACCTGATCCGCTGCTGGTGGTAGCGTGACAGCTCCTGCGCCGTCACCTGCTCGAGGCGAAATTTTTCGCGCTCGGCCTGCTCTTTGCGTACCGCCTCCGCCAGTTTCAAGCGGAGTTCCTCGACCTCCGTTGCCGTGGCATTAGGAGGGATTGGGGTGGAGAAAGGATCCTCCGGTGGATCGGTGTCGGTGGCCATGTAAGTCGCCGTGTGGCGATTGGCGCCATCGCGGAGGTCGGCGGAGTTCTCCGACCCGGAGTCGAATTCGAAGATCCCGAGGATGGAGGGGTCCTCGAAGTCTCCCGCGTTGGAGACCTGGGCGATGGAGCCCGCGGATGAGGCCGCGGTGACGGATCCGGAGAGTGACGCCGGGGTCGCCGAGTCGGCGTTGTCGGTGAGGGTCGCATCTTCTGCGGCCGCTGAGTTCCCGGCCACGTTGCTGTGGGCCGAGTTGTACTCGGAGGCAAGGCGGTGGATCGTGCGAACCTGGCT
Organism: Avena atlantica; assembly: GCA_910589765.1. Classification (NCBI taxonomy): domain Eukaryota; kingdom Viridiplantae; phylum Streptophyta; class Magnoliopsida; order Poales; family Poaceae; genus Avena; species Avena atlantica. The sequence goes on from OU342739.1 coordinate 137,138,299, forward strand.
CTCGGAGAGCCGATCGCGTGGTGGCGACTCGCGGATGTGAGCCGAGTCTTCCGAGACGATGACGTCGGTGAGGCCGACGAAGAGGCTGATCGTGCCGATTGGCAGGATCACGCTGTGCGTGACGGGTCGCGCCGCCGGGACGTAGCTACTCGGCAAGATCTGGAGCATCTCGCCGATCGCTATCATGCGGCCGGTGGCGACCGTCTCGTTGATGGGCAGATTGGATCTCGCCGCAGAACACCGGCCAGACCGGCCAGGCCCCACGGTGGGCGCCACTGTCGTGGGAATGGTCACGGTAGATGCTGCAATCGGCAGTGAGTAGTAGAACGAGGGGCAAGGGCGGCCAGCCATCTGCGGTGCGAGATGAGGGCAGAGACACAGGGGTTTACCCAGGTTCGGCCCCCCGGAGGGTAAAGACCTACTCCTGCTAGATTGTATTATGGAGGTGTTTACAATGGGCGAGCTCGGCGGCCAGGCGGCGAGTCGCTTGGGTGTATGAGGGAACGTGTCTCTACTCACCCCGTAGGGAGGTTTATATAGACTCACCTCCCCTAGGGTTTACATATCTCAACCGATTCGGTTACAGCTTCGGTAATCATTTAACCTAGTCCGACTAGGCCTATCTACTCGCCTGGGCCTTCAGCTTCCAGTCGCTTGGTACCTTGCTGGGCTTCGATCCACTCGCCGTTCTGCAGGCCCACTCGCCAGCCCTCGGGCCAGTCGGAAACGTCCTGCTGAGTATACCCCAGTAGGCGTATCCCCATCAACTCATAAAATTCCCCAAGCTTAGACTCTTGCTCGTCACGAGCAAGGTTAGCTTAATGGATGTGATCCTCACATTCATGAAGCTGAGTTGATAAAATAAATGAGGCAATTGCAGCATGTGTTTATCATATATGATACTTAGGAATAAGTTCATGAATAATACCGTACTTGAACAATCTGAATAATATTAGCAGGCTTCCACACCTTAGCTTTTAACAGTTCACAAAATATTACTCTCAATATGATGTAAAAGTGTTTAGTCGACTGAATGAGTTAGCGAGGTAGTTCCAAGCATTTTAGGATTAACATATTCACTTGGGATTTAAAATCTCAAACGTTCCTTTGTCTCACCACAAGATAGTGACATATGCCTATTTGCTTTTTTACACATTTTATTTTCTCTTTTTTTATGCTCACACTTTTGTTTAAGTGCTGTGCAAAGGAGCTAGCCATACATTTCACTTCATGTAGGAATTCACAGTTTAATGATCTCAATTACCAAATTCCACTTGTATATGAAGCATCTTTATAGCTTGAATATCTACCTCGTCTTGTTCTCACTCTAATTTGATAGCACTTTTAATTTTCATTTGTTCAAGGTTACTTTATCAACTTAACTAATTAGATATTTTTCCTTTGTAAATCAAACTATGAACTTACAACATATTGACCAAATTATCTTTGTATGTTCCATTAATACCAATGGTGTGGAAGACTCCTATTGCTATCATCAAGTGCAAGTAAAATTATATTCAAGCCGTTAATATATATAATAAGACAAGCACAAACTCAATAATGCTCCATATATGATAATAGACTCGGAATTTCATAAAAGGGATCAACTATTCCTGAAGGGAATTCTAATGATGCAAACTTTATTTCTAAGCTCAAACTAATGCAAAGCTAAAGATAGTAATATAAAACTTATAAGCTAGATTACAAGGTCTGAAAGATCTCCCCATGCTTGGAATCAGTCCAAGCGGGATCAAATAATCCCTCGTGATTATTTGATACCATGATTATTGTAGATCACTATGGCACCATGGCGTGCAACACTGCGGTGCGCAACTTCTTGTTGATCCTCCAGGGAAGTGAGGCGGCTGTAGCACATGCGCAAATCAGATTGAAAAGTGTCCACTTTATCTATGAGTTTAGTCACCAATGGGAGAAGATCATCCTTCTTCTCTATCTCCTTGAGACGGTGACGGACTTCAACGCAATGGATTAGCTTCTGCTTTTGATATATCTCTAGTGCTCGCACACGGTATTTGGTCCTGGGAACAACTTCTTCTTCCTCGTCCATAATTGATGGATCGGGGAAGCAGAAACCGTCCCTCCACTCTTCTTGCAGCTTCACCCTTATACGAGCACCAATGGTAGGCTTCGAGAGTGGCACCATCGCTTCCTTGCTAGAACCTACACCAATATTAGGTAATTCCTTACGCTTGAGCGGCCTGCGGTCTGTTGTGATGAACTTGACCGTCTCCACACGCCCTTTTCCATGCGGCTTGTGACCTTCTCTATCTTGTTGAGCTCTCTTCATTGTCGCCTAGTTGATCTCTGGGGGATCATAGACATCACGACTGATGTAGATGTCACTCCAATCTTCATCAGCATCGCTGTTGTAGAAGCTTGGATCGACGTACTCCTTGTACCTCGGGCTAAACCTCTCCACCTCCTTGTCGCCGTCCTCCATGGACGGGCTACAAGAGCGGTCCCTGGAAAGAGAAATGAGACCCAGGGTTTTTCCACAGCATGGGGCGGGATAGAGCATGGCTGGATTGGTTCCTAGTGATTATGATTAGAGAGAGACACAATGGAAGTATATAAGGGGGTTAGAGGTCGGTAAATATCGCTAGAAACACCAAAGTTATGCCCAAGAAAAGAATCTTAACGAAATAGGGAAAGAAATCTTGGATTTGGAGAAGTCCGGTTGCGCAAGGACCAACTATACGGGCGTGGCCTGTATAGTTCCGTCCGTATAGTTGTTCCCGAGCAGATATTTCCAAAATATCTCGAGTCCAGGTCGGTTATTTTACTGACTTGGAACTGACATATTTTTTTTAATCACACGAAAAAAAATGGAGCTGTCAGAAGGTTTACCGACCAACTATACGACAGGAACAAATTTTCTGGTCGTATAGTATCCAGACATCGAAAAATTTCGCGAAGGGAATACCCAAGGTTTAACGACCAACTTTACGGAGGGAGCATTTTCTCCGGCCATATAGTTGCGGCTGTATAGTTGGTAAACCCTCGGAAACTTCAGAAAAACATGAGGAATTCAAATGTAAAAATTTCAGGAGTATAAATTGTGAAAACAAATCACTTATTTAGATAAATAAAACTTACCTTGTACTTACCGCTTATTTAGTCAGGGGTGACAAGCTCCTCCAACAACAAGTAATTCTTCTCTATTGGAGGAATTGACCTTAGCTCTTCTAATAATTCTCATAAATGAAAATCACCAGGACCAAAGTTCCTCTCAATAAGATTGGTGCCTTGCTGGGCAAATATGGATACTGTATCCAATATCTTTATTTCTTGCCTTTGCATAATCTGCAACTCAAATTCTTGAAGTAAAAGGATCCAATGAATCAGTCTTGGCTTATGATTCTTCCTCTCAAAGAGTTCTTTTAAACCATCATGATCCATATGAACTCTTACTTTTACATCCACTATATAAGAATGAATTTATCGCAAGTGAAAAATACAGCAAAAAGTTCTCTTTCTTCCTTAGGATAATCCTTTTGAACACTATTAAGAGTTCTACTAGCATGATGTATAATATTAAATCTGCGACCTATATGTTGTCCTAGAGTTACTCCTACAGCATCATCACTAGCTTCACATATAAAATCAAAAGTCATATCCCGTATAGGTGGTTTAATGATATGAGTGTGGGAAAAAGCATATTTAAGTTTATCAAAGGCAATAAGGCATTTATCATCAAATTACTCCCTTTTGCAAAAGGTTAGTCAAAGGTTTAAAAATTCCAGAGAAATTAATGAACCTTCTATGAAACCCACATGACCAAGAAAACTTCTTATACCTTTTATATTCCTAGGCTATGGCATTCTCTCTATTGCTTCAACCTTAGCTCTGTCTACTTCAATACCCTTACCTGATACCTTATGTCCAAAGACTATACCTTTTATCACCATAAAATGACACTTCTCCCAATTTAGAACAAGATTGGTTTCTTCGCAATGCTGCAAAACTCTTTTGAGATTATCCAAGCAACTAGTAAACAAAATTCCATAGATAGAGAAGTCATCCATAAATACTTCCATTATCAGTTCTATAAAATCCGAAAAAATAGCAGTCATGCATCTTTGAAAAGTAGCTGTTGCATTACATAAACCAAAAGGCATGCGTAGGTAAGCATGTAAACCATAAGGACTAATGAAAGTTGTTTTAAGTTGGTCATCAAAATGTATAACTATTTGGGAAAACCAGAGTATCCATCCGAGTAACAAACATGAGTGTGGTTTGCTAACCTCTCTCAAGTTTGATATATGAACGGTAAATGTCGTGGGAATGGCCACGACAGACGCTACTAGGGGTAGCGAGTAGTAGGATTTGGGGAAAGAGCGATCAGCCATCTGCAGAACGAGATGAGGGCAAAGACACAGGGGTTTACCCAGGTTCGCCCCTCATAGGGTAAATACCTACTCCTGCTGGATTGTATTATTGCTTGAGTACAATGGTGGCGAGCTCGGAGGCTAGGCAGCGATTCGATGGGGTGTATGATGGAACGTGAGTATAGAGAGTACCCTAGGGAGGTTTATATATGGGTACCTCACTAGGGTTTACGGGTATACAACCGAGTCAGTTAAGGATTGGGAGGATTGACCTAATGCGACTAGGCTTAACTATGCTTTTGAGCCTCCAACTTCTAGTCGCCTGGTCCCTCCTTCAGTAATGATCCAGTCACCGTCTTGCAGGCCCACTCGCAAAGGGCCTGTGCCAGTCGGAATCGTTCTGCTGAGCATACCCCATTCGGTATATCCCCATAAGTAGTCCCCGAGGCCATCGTTGGTTTGGTGCAAGTGTTATTTGGCAGTCAGAGTCTGCGGGTCCAATTTGGATGCCTAGTCAAAATGGCGGTAGACTCCCTTAATGAAGAAAGAAATATCCTGTGTGTCTTTCCAATCGCAGCATTGGCGAACAGTCGAATCATAGAATTTGCAACCAGTCAAATCGCAGCATTGGCGACCAGTCGAATCGCAGCATCGACGAATGGGTCGGCGAGTTGAGTGAGTGAAGGTGGACCATCGGCTTGGTCAAACTAGCCATTGGGTAATCCAACAATAATATTGGCGTAATTATCGCGGGGTTACGACTCCTCTGAGATTGGCAGGAAGCACCCCTATATAAGGAGAGTGATGGGGGAGAGCTACGAATCTTCCTCACATTTCTCTGACCATGCGAGCCCTTAGTCTTCCACTCTCTCCCGATCCATAATTTCTGGCTCGAGCGAGTCTTGATCTTATCGATGGCGCCTCCGAAGGATCTTTGGGGCAAGTCCAAGTGCACCGCGGCCTTGCTGAAATCCTTCTAGGATGCGGGGATCCTTTGCAAAGGAAAATGGCGAATCCCTGAGGACAGAGAGATGGAGCCCAAGGCCCACCCTAGAGAGTTCATATTCTTCTTGAGCGTAGAGATGGGGCTCGGCTTCCCCACTTCGGTCTTCTTCCGACGATTCTGCGCGTACTATGAGATCAAGCCCTCATATCTGGGGCCGCACAACATCGAGCATCTCGCCATTTTCGTGGTGTTCCGCGAGTGCTACCTGGGATGTCGCCCCTACTTCTCCTTGTGGATGGATCTATTCCATGGCCGCGTCAGCCGCGAAGGGGCAGGCGGCCCAATCCTAGGGACGGGTGGCCTCACCTTCCAACTAAAGAACAAGGCCTCCTTCCTGGACCTTAAGCTGCCAAAGAAGGCTGCCAACGAGTGGAAGCGGAGCTGGTTCTACGTAAGCGAGTCGACACTAGATGGTGAGGTGTCGGTCCCAACATATACCGTCGAGAGGAGTGAGCCGCATCGGTTGCTGGCGGCGAAGTTCCCTGACAACCAGAGGATGGTTGTAGATGAAATGTTGACGCAGATCCAGACGCTGAAAAAGGACGGCCTGGAATCCATCAACTTGTATAACTGCTGGCTTGGGCAGCGACTGGTGCCACTGGCCTGTCGGGCCCACTAGATGTACCAGTACACCGGCAAAGATGACGACACGAAGGCATGCTCGGTGACTTGGAACGCCAATGATTATGTCGCCGCATTAAAGAAGATCATAGAGGCAGAGTACACCGACTCAAAGGACGGGCTCGCTCCGTACACCGCCACCGGGAAGCACTAGGCGCCAACAGTAAGTTCTTTCCTTGGATTCATAGTCGCAGTGTCGCAGTCGCGGTTCTCTAACGTTGTTTTCTCTCTGTCAGTTGTTTCAGGTCCTGGAGAACTGGCCCCCTCCCGTCTACAAGGAGATTCCCAAGGAGCTGTAGGAGGATTCAGACGAGTCCTCCGATAGCAAGGACGAGGTGGTGGAAGTCGCCGCACCTACGCCCGTGGCTCGGAAGACCCGTGGGCAGAACCAACACGAACTCGAGGCGAGTCGGAGCCTCGAGGAGCGCGACAGTGATGAAGGCGACATTTAGGAGCATAGCTAATGGAATGTGGCCACGCCGGCGAAGAAGAAAGGCGAAGTCACCCGCGAAGAAGGCGAAGTCGCTCGTGAAGAAGAAAACACCGAAGGCGGCGTTGCCGCCCGAATTGGTGGCTGTTTTCGAGTCGGATGAAGAGCTTGATGATGCGGAGACCGAGGCCTCGATGAAGATTCCGGAGGATCCTGTTCCGTTGAAGGGGTCAGGGGTCGAGGCCATGGTGGAGGGCGAGATCCCGCTCTTGGCGATCCCTCCACCATTCTCGGTGGTCCTGGGGCCAGGGGCTGCCATGGCCACGGAGTTGAGGCCCTCGCCGCCTAGGGGAGCCCCTGTGTTACCTGGGCCAGAAGTGCCTGCGGTCGTAGCCTCGTCATCGAAGAAGCCCGCGGTGTCGTGGGCTTCGAGCATGCTTGAGAGGAGCCTCACTCGCAAATTGGGCTCGTAGCTGTAGAAGCCGGCTCACATCAGCACCGGCCTGCGCTTCATTCCCGTCGCCAAGTAAGTTTGCATCAGGTGACCCGCAGTTGTTTCCGGGGTCGTTTGTCAGAGTATTGATATGTTGTTTTGCAGGACCGACGCCAAGAAGATTGGTCACCCTTCGGTGGACAAGGTTCCATCCGTCGCCCCCGGATGGGAGGCCGACCATTCCAAGGAGAGGAAGGGAGACGTAGTCGAGGCACCAGTCTAAGTTGTGAAGAAGAAGAAGAAGGGGGACGATTCCGCTGAAGCAGCGGATGATCTAGTCAACGCGTCAGTCGAGGCGCCGATCTGGGCGGCAGCTACCTTGGAGGGCGAAGCAGTCGCAAGCTCGCACCTGGGCGAGTCGACCGGGCCGGCTAGGGTGTCAGTGCCTGCAGCTAGCGCCCCAACGGCAACGACCGTGACGTTCCCTCACTTTGTGGCGAGAACATCCTCCGTGGTGATGGTAACGCAATCACCTCAGGTTCATGAGGTCGTTGATGGTGATGCTGGGCAGCGATGCGGGCATACGTCGTTCGTGTTGCCATCGACTAACGCCATCAAGCTCCACAACATGCTAGGCACAGCCATCCAGGTATATCCAGTTCTCGAGGATCCGGTCGCTGAATTTCAGCGGCTAGATTCTTATATATTTTGTTGTCCAGTCCCCGAGTGGATAGTCGCTGAATTTCAACGGCTAGACACTTAGAACTTCTCTTGTCCAATCCCCGAGTGGCTAGTCTCTGAATTTCAGCGGCTAGGCACTTAGAACATCTGTTGTCCAGTCCCCGAGTGGCTAGTCGCTGAATTTCAGCGGTTAGGCACTTAGAAATTTTGTTGTTTGCTTATGTATAATCTTCTGTTTGCAGGGTCTTCAACGGGAGTCGGACGATCAGCAGGCCACGAAGGAACATCTGGAGCGTGACCTACGGGCCACACGGGATGCCAATCAACAGCTCCAAGCGACTGCAGGTTAGTTGGGGGTGCCTCTGATGACGTTTTATTCTTGTTGTTATGCAGAAATTTGACTGCATTCTCCATTCCGGTAGAGGACCGCACCGCCGCGATCGTCAAGTCCCATGAGGTTTATGTTCCGGTCGCCGAGCTGGAATCTGTGAAGACATCGCTAGCCACTACAAAGGGGCAGATCGCCTTGTTGTAAAAGGAGCTGGAAGCCACGAAGGCGTCCATGATCGCGTCCGAAGAAAGGGACAAGGCCGCGATCGTCGCCGCGAACGACGAGCAGAAGGTTTCCGACGCGCTTGTCGCTGGGTTGCAGGATCAGCTTTCAGGCTTGTATAAGTTCATCACCGAGCCCTTCCGCAAGCTTCTTTGTGAGTGTTATCATCTCCGTTCTCCTCCTTCGGTGTTGGCGAGTTTTCTGGGATGGCGGGTCGCCGAGCCTGCGAGTCCCTGAGCGGGCGAGTCCTCGAGCGGTAGGTCCACGAGTGTGATTCCTTACGGGTTTATCTTGATGTTGTTGCAGGTGTGATATGCGATGGAGATCCGGAGGTGCAGACGTACGACGCCAAGTAGTATGTGACTGTAGTGGTGGACACGGCCACCCTCTCGACAACGTGCGTCCAGGCTGTCCTCCAGGGGATCTCTCCCACTAAGTTGATCCCTAGTGGGTTGATGGAGGTGTGGCGCTACCTCGAGGAAGCACCTTCCCTGGTCGAGTGGATGACACGGTCGGCCTTTCTTCGTGGGGCTGCGACTGCGCCGAGTCTTGGACTCGTACAGTTCCCCGACGACTTCGACCTAGACGACTAGCTCGGTGGAGATCATGGATGTGCTGAAGCTGAACGCCAAGGCGACTCCCTACGCCGAGCGGGTGTTGGCGATGGGTGACTTGCTACCGTACCAGGAGACAGTGGTGGCGCCGAATTACCATGATCCTCCGTATCGTGATCTGAAGTCGGAGCATCCTTTACAGTCGTTGATGGCGAAGAGCTTGACGATGTACCTGGCAAACCTTTGGGAACCCTTTGTCTGGGTCAGGGGTGGTGGCGACGCATCATCTTCAAAGCCTACGGAATAGATAACTTCCCTGGGGCTTTTTATGTTAGTAGTAGCAATTGGATCTTTTGTTAGAATCCTTGATGGCGAACAATGTATTTTGTTGCTATAGAAATGAAAAAACGTTGTTCGCTTTGAATTGCTTTGTGATTTTTGTTTGTTGTGTGAGTCCCCGAGCGCATCTGCCGTTTAATGGGGTTTTACCTCACATGTGTGTAAGTTTGTTTGTGTTATACTATTAGTTTAGTTAGAATCGACTCGCCGTGGCTCGTAGAGCCAGTCGCTTGGCGACCCCAAGGGGTGCACTATACTTGGCTATTTTTCCAGATGCGAGCAGGGTCGGTTAGGTGAGTCCCCGAGCATGGTAGTTAGCCGTTCTATTTGCATGCCCAAGGTAGGTGAGGACACGATGCGTTTTTTGTAATGCGTATCTCCACCTGGCTCAAAAAGCCTGTCGCATGGCGAGTCTAGGGTACGCTCTTATACTTGGTGTGTTCCCGATTCACGTGGGTTTAGACATGGGCGAGTCTCCGTGCGGTACTTAACCGTTCGAGTCGCTGTACGCGAGGATGTAAAGGACCGGTCGCTGTATGAAGCGTGTGAGGTTGTCTTGGCCTAGAGGGCTAGCCAAGCGAGGCGACTCCGATGGTGGCTCCGGGGTGATGTTTTCGTGCACAACGCAAGGCCCGAATATTTTCGGTGCCCTTGCATCACACTAGTTAGCCGTGCCGGCCGCTTGACCAAGGGTTGACTTCCGTGGGTAGCGTATTGCTAAGATTACGAGTGCGATTGGCACAAGGGTTTGGCGAGTAGGCACAATTTGTGCGAGTCGAGTTTATTGCATTTGTATAGCAGGGGGTACTAGCTGGAGTTCTACGTGTAGAACTTCTAGAGGAGGTTTACATTCCATGGCCGCTTGACGTCGAGTTGGCCATCACCTCGTACGTCGATGAGGTAGTAGGCGTCGTTGCCGAGGGCTCGCCCTATGGCGAATGGTTCCTCCCATGGGGGAGAGAGTTTGTGCATGCCCTTCTTGTCCTGGATGATTCGCAGGACCAGGTCGCCTTCCTGGAAGGTGCGAGTCCGGACTCGGCGGCTGTGGTAGCGCAATACGTACAATTTGCATCACCATTCTATATCATAATTTTCCTCTATTCATTGATATGTTACATATTAAGAGGAGTTACTTATGTCTTTTCATCTGTTTTTGCATGTTGGATGATTCTGGGAGGATAAACTGCTGTAGTCAGGATTCTGATAGAAAAAGAGGTGTTTTGATGCAATTTCGCGAAGATCAGAAAAATACCAAGAAAACTACGGAAAATTCTATTTTCCCAGAAGACGAAGGAAGCCAGAAGGGAAGACGGAGTTGGGCCATAGGGGGCACAGACCCCCCAGGCGCGGGCCACCCTAGGCCGCGCCTATAGGGGATGTGGCCACCCTGGACTACCTCTGGCTCCACCCTCTCGCCTATATATTCTCATCGAAACCCTAATACACGGGGGTGACCACAAAAAGATTCCGCCGCCTCTGCGGGGTGGAAAACACCGAGAGGGAAAGAGCTCTCCTGCAGACAGATTTCTACCGGGGAAATTCCTTCCCAAAAAGGGGAGATCATCACCATCAACACCATCATCAAGATAGACTTCATCGAGATCATCATCATCATAATCCACACCATCATATCCACCAGCACCATCATCATCACTCCATCCCGCTATAACAATTGTGTTGAATCTTGCATAGTTCTTAGGGGAAACTTTCCCGGTATTGATTACTATTGTAGTTGATGCTTGTGAGTGGAACCATTGAATTATTGTTTATGTTCAGATTTTTATCCATTACCATATCATCTCTGATATTGATCCACATGATGTCTCGTGAGTAGTTCGTTTAGTTCTTGTAGACATGGGAGAAGTCATGTTGTTAGTAGTGGAATTGTGTTGAGGTATTATTCAATGGTTTAATATTTAAGTTGTGGTTTTATTCTTCTAGTAGTGTCATGTGAACGTCGACTACATGATACTTCACCATTTATTGGCCTAGGGGAATGCATTGTGTATTTGGCTACTAATTTTGGGGTTGCCGGAGTGACAGAAACCGGAACTCCCGTTAGGAAACCATTGCACAAGAGAGTGTAGGATCTGATAGTTTAAGGCTGTGGTTAGGTTTATATCCTAATTGCTTTCTTGTAGTTGCGGAAGCTTGCAAGAGGTTTAATCACAAGTATGTATTAGTCCAAGTAAGTTCGGTACATTAGCGCAGGTTCACCCACACAACACTTATAAAACCAAATAAGATTAATCAGCTATATGAAACGAAAGCACTTGACAGTATTCCTATGTGTCCTCGAGAAAGTTTGGTCCGCATTAGTATTTCCACTGGCTTGTCCTTTGCTAAGAAAGGATTGGGCCACTTGCTGCAATTGTTTGCTGTTTTATTTACTTGCACTTTATTTCCTTGCTTTATCAGAAAACCCCTAAAAATCCGTTTGCTAAGTATCTACAGAGATTTCCTGCTCCATACCACTAGTCAACACCTTCTGCTCCTCGTTGGGATCGACACTCCTATTTATCGAAAGTACTATGATACACCCCATATACTTGTGGGTCATCAATACTATTTTCTGGCACCATTGCCGGGGAGTGAAGCGCTATTGAAGAGTGGAACTGGTAAAGGAAACTTCTACTGTGAGTATTGCTTTTTATTTCTGTTTGTTACTTTGTTTCCAATATGGATAACCTACTTGGTTTTTGTTTGAAAAAACTACTACCACTGTTAGGGTAGTAGATGAACCACCACCTATGGAGATAGATCCGTTTAAGATACCTACAAGTATTGTTGATCGTGTTATGTATAATTATTTAATTAGGGGATGGAACTGTCCATCCTGGAGATCACTTGCTTTTTATCCATGAATTATGTGAGTTGTTTAAGTGTGCAGGTATCACAACTGAACAGGTGAAGAACAAGTTACTCTCTATATCATTAAAAGGATGAGCTGAATAATGGTATAAGCTGCTGAAGAATGGACAATCCATGGAATGGGAGAAAATAGTACATCTCTTTTACTCTAAATTCTATCCTCCGAGTGAGATTCATAAGGATAGGAATCTAATATATAACTTTTTGCCTCGTGATGGAGAGAGTACAACTCAAGATTGGGGGAGACTGAAGTTACTAATGCTTAAATGTCCTATTCATGAACTCCCTAACAATATTATTTTCAATAACTTTTATGCAAGGCTTTCTCTTCATGATAAAGATTTACTAGATGCTTCTTGTGCTGGATCACTCACACGTATGAAGGAAGAAGCTAAATGGGAACTCCTAGACCGTATTCAAGAGAACACTGAAGCATGGGAGAACGACAAAGGAAGAAAGTCAAGTATAACTTATGATTATGAATGCATTAAATATTTTATGGGAACTGATGACTTCCGTGATATTAGTACTGAGTTTGCTCTTGATTCTAAAAGTATTGCCAATTTTTAAGGCCTTTGCCTCTTATATAGAAATTCCTAAAAAGAAGTGAAATAAGTACCATGCACCTTATAAAGATGTTGTTATTCATGTTCCTGGTAGAAATACAGAAGTTTGTACTATTGATCATATTTTGCTGGAACCTTATGTTGAGAAAACACCTTCCTAGCCAAGGTAAAGGAGTATTCTATGATAATTAGTGCGGTTAACAAAGGTACAAAGAAAACTGTGGAACATGATGAGCAAATAAACATTGAACCTGTAGTAGCCATTGAGAAAGATCTTGTCACTAAAAATATAGAGGATGAGCACATTATCTTCTATGAAGACACTTCTAATATTGTCTCTCATCCTAGAAAAGCTAGAAAACTAGTGTCCCTGTGCTTTCTATTATAATTGGTGATCATTGCTACTATGGTTTATGTGATATTGGTGCTAGTTCTAGTGCTATTCCTTATGAGCTTTACAGGGAAATTATGCATGAAATTGGTCCTTGTAAACTTGAGGACATAGATGTGGTTGTTCACCTTACTAATAGAGAGATAGTCTGTCCAATTGGCATTGTAAGAGATGTGGAGATTCTTTGTGGTAAGATTAAATATCCTGCTGATTTTCTAGTACTTGGTTCAGAAGCTAGTAAAACCTGTCCTTTTATCTTTGGTAGACCTTTCTTGAATAATTGTGGGGCTATCATAGATTGTAAGAAGGAGAAAGTTTTAACTAAGTTTGATGGAGATTCGTATGAGTTTAATTTTTCCAAATTTTCTAGAACTCCTTATGAAAATGAATTGCCTAATAAAGATTTTAGGGTTGAACAACTGGCTTCTATTGATCCAGTTTATGAACTTAGACCTCTTTTTGATGATTGTAAGTATGCTCATTCTGATGATAAAGTTGTTTCTTGTGATAGTTATATTGTCAACTTTATTCAAAGTGCTACTAAAATTTATTATGAGAGAGGAAAACATGGTTTTATGCATCTCAATAATATTAAGTGTTGGGGATATACTATATAGGTAACCTCATAGCATGTCTCTTATCCGACTAACCCGGGTGGCCCATAGTCGGTAGCATGGCCTGTGGCCTGCTGGGCGGCCCAGTTAGGTGGATCCAGAAGGGAGGCCCATGCCGGATAAAGGAAGGCTACGGTGGAGTCACCAGCGTACCCGGAGCCTTGGAGTACAAGATACACAAGACTAGTGATAGACGGTGTAGGACTCTATAACCTGTCCGGCTAGGACTTTTCCCTGTAACCCTAGGAACTAGCGACTATATAAGTCGGGCCTATGGGAGCCTTTAGGGCATCGTTTTACACACACCTCGCATAGCGAACCTATCTCTGTAACTCGGCTTACTGCCATTATAGTGATTTATAGCAGGAGTAGGATTCCGCCACCGTCGTGGGATCTGAACCTGGGTAAGCTGTGTTACCTCGTACACGTCAGCCGTCCGCCTTAACCCACGTCTCTAAACACGCACTGTGAGGACCCCTCCATGGCGTACTCGTCGGCAATACCACGATAGTTGGCGCCCACCGTGGGGCAAGAGGCGCTTCAGGCTCTTCAGCGGGCGAGGACCAAGATCTTCGCAGGAATCGGCGAAACCGTAGCCATTGGCCGTGTTCTCTTCTTCGGCAACATTCCGATCGTCCCCCCTGACGAGTTCTGGATCCCGGCGAAGACGAACCCTACGCGGTGTTCGATCGTTCCTATCGGAGATATCCACCTCTTCATCGGCGAAACCGACTCGGGCACTAGTTCCCTGGGAGTCGGAGGAGCATCAAGACCCGCACGGACCGCCTACGGGCAGGATACGTTCGCGGAAGGATCAATGTCGGATCTCCCTTCGGAGTTTGCAGGCAAAGATCGGAAAGCATCAAGACCCGCACGGACCGCCTACGGGTAGGATACGTTCGCGGAAGGATCGATGTCGGATCTCTCCTCGGAGTTTGCCGGCAAAGATCTAAAAAATTCAAGACCCACCCAAACCGCCCCTGTGCAGGATATAAAGGTGGAATATCACTGCAAATCCGCCGGCTTCATCCATGCGTATGGACAGCAGAGATCCAAGTTCGTCGGCGTGGTTACCATCTTCGATCTGGCGCGCTTCGTTCAGAGAGAGGGCGAAAACCCCCGCGATTACCTGGCCAGGTGGCTCCGTATACGAGCCGATCTGGCCCCAATGATGATGCCATCTATCACTTTTTGTAAGGACTGGACCGTGGCACGCTTCTCCGACACTCTCTAAGATGGCAACAGGCGTCAGGACGCCTTACCTTCGAAGGCATGGTGAACACCGTCAATAACTACGCGGAGGCTGAAGCGGCAACTCAGACAGCGCTTGCGCTCATTGACGGAGCCCCTCCGATTCAGCCACCACCACCACCGCCTCCGGCCGCCATCGTCGCAGCAGCACCACCACCTCCAGTCATCGTCCAGGCCGTTGTACCTCCACCGCCCGTCATCGAGGAAGTCCTGGCACCCTCCGACTTTGTCATTGACGCGCTTTATGCTGGTTTCAGCAGATTCGGAGGAAATAGACTTTAGTCCAGAAGAGCTAGACTCCGCTATGCAGGAGATGGAGGAGGAGTATTCGCGCGACAAGCAAGCTATTAACACCGTCATGTCTCGAGGGTTGTTTGTCACCATTGGGACAGCGATGGATGAAGATCAACCCGGGCAAGTTCCGCCTACGGGGATGGAAAAGGGGAAGGGTCCGCTCATTACTGCTGACGATGATCGCACAAAGGTCATGCCTCCTCCACCTAACCCAGTGCAGCAGCCGCAGGTACTCGGCACCGGTCCGAGCAACAACAACACCGCAAACTTGCCACCTCCAGCATCCACGTTGGCAGCAGCCCATGTTACTCCAACTGATAGAGTGATGTACGGCAATCTCCTCGTTGAGCCACTAACCGTTGATCATATCCGGAACGTGACTCAGCTTGACGAGAAGCGCCAGCAAATGCTAGAGGAGGCACAAGCCATCGCGGAGCAAGGCGCTAAACTAGATCGAGATCTGGTCAACGCGCAGAAGTCCATAGAGAAAGATAGAGCAATGGAGGCCGAGGACTCTGCTCTAGCAGCAGAAGGCTAAGAAAGCTCCGGCTCGCGTCATCAACGATCCCGGCATACGGCGCATCCTAGGATGGGCTCCCTCGAAGCTGGCACAGGCCAAGCCATACATTGATAGTGAAGGCAAGCAGGTGATGCCCACCCCACTCCTTAACCTCGCCGTCGCCAAGACCCTTCTGGAACAGGATAGATCGCCTGAGGCAGTAGAATAGGTCTATGACCTAGTGGCCAAGGCGGTAAAGCAGCAGGAAAAGGCCACCTCTCAGAGGCTTGAGTCTGACCCAGCATTCTGCCGATCTAGCCAGTACAAACCGCCAAGGGACGGATCTCCTCAAGATGTCGGATCACAGACGGGTTCATCAGAACCAAGACGGAGGGATGCGCACAACAGGAAGGATGCTATCCCCATATCCTCCAACCACAGAGAAAAAGCCCGACCTCGTCGCCCATCGCCACCGCCCCGATCCCCCCGACATCAGGAAGATTACAAGGCTCACCATCGTACGGATATGCCCCCTCCAAAGCAGTGTGGTATTGTCATCTGCGACAACGCGGCACAGACCCGTCATGATGAAGAGCGCCACCAAGGACACAAGAGCAGGTCACACCACGACCCTCCGCGTCCGACAAGCAACCGTGACAGACGTGAGGCGTCGCAGGAGGGTAACAGCAAGAAGGCTAACCCACCGCCACCTCCACCTCCGTCGCCGCCAAGCAGTCACCATGGCGGAAGAGGCCCACGTCGTTCACGCAGACCGTCCCCTGTTGACAACAAGAAGAAGAACCCGGAGCCGTACGATGCACGTTCGCGGATCGATAAGATCCACGAGGCCCGGGAAGGACCATACCTGGGACCACGTTGCTTTGGACCTACAATACGGTCCGCAACATACCCCAGAGGTTTCTAGATAGACAAGGACATCAAGCCCTATGACGGCACCGCCAAGCCCGCCACATGGTTGCAGGACTACGGCAACACGGTGGAGATTTCCGGAGGCAACCCCAACGTTGCCGTCAAGTACCTCCCGTTAATGTTGGCAGGAACGGCCCGTCAATGGATCGACGACTTGCCGAAGAAATCTACCTACAACTGGCTGGATATGCAAGAAGCATTCACCAAGAACTTTGAGGGCACATACAAGTGTCCCTGCACTGTGGGCGATCTACAGCGGTGCATGCAAGAGAAAGACGAGACATCTCGCGCCTACCTCTCCCGCTAGCTGGACATGAAGAATTCCTACGCAGGAGTGCACGCACAGACCGCTATGGCCGCCTTCATTGATGGATTGGAAAGGGGAAAACCGCTCCAGAAGAAAAGCAATCTACCTACATGGTCGCCATGACTTTTGCAGGACGAGGAGAAGGCGGACAACATGGCCGAGGAAGGGGAGCAGGCCGCAGGCAGCAGCGAGGAAGTGAAACCAACTCGGCGCCGCTTCGCCTTCCCCAAACATACGAGGAGTACCGCAATATGTCGTGCCTCGTACACCTCGATGTCAACGGCAAGGCCACCCATACCAATCGACACTGCAAGTTCATCAACGACCTCAAGGAAGACCCGGAGTCCGGCTACAAGCAAAGTCGGAAGAACAGATCGCGAGGCAAGGGCAAGGGGAAGAAGAAGGAGGAGTCCAAGGATTCAAGTGACATGGACGAGGACGTTGACCCCAAGAACGCCGCCAAGAGCGATGACAAGGGCAAGAACCCCTTCGCAAAGAAGGCCCCAGTCTACCACACTTTCCTTAGCACCCCCACCGTCCGACAACAGAAGACCTCTCTAAGGATCCTGATGGCCACTCTCCCCCTAGTTCCCCAAAACCTGTGCTGGTCGGAGGTTCAAATCACTTGGGACAGGACGGACCACCCAGACCTTGTTCCCACGAAGAACTAGTACGCCATGGTCATCAACCCATTGATTAACGGCGTGGAGTTCACCAAGTGCATGGTGGATAGTGGAAGAAGCATCAACATCATGTACCTGGATACACTGCAGAAAATGAACTTGACGGAGGCAAACCTAAGGTGGACCAACACCATGTTCCATGGCGTAGTTCCTGGTCGGGAGGCTCGGTCCCTTGGGTGCATTATGAAGGGTTTCGCGGCATAGTAAATCAAAATTTTCTACGGAGCGAATAGAGGGAAAGCCAAGATCTAATCTAGGAGATGCAAACAACGAGAGAGATTGTATTAGATCTTCATACCCTTGGAGATTCGCACAGCGGAACGTTCGTCGGAACGTGGGTGATGTAGTCGTACTCGCTTCTCCTCCTCGCGATCCGATCCGATCTAGCACCACAAGTGGCGGTGCCTCCGTGAGATGCACACGTGCAGCACCTCGACGTCTCCTCCTTCCTCGGACCAGCGAGTATGGTGGAGAGATAGATTGGATCTACAGCACGACGGCGTGGTGTATATGGTGGAGAATTTCTGCTGCAGGGCTTCGCCTACAAACAGTCGGGAGGGAGAGAGGAAGGTAGCAAGGCTGCTAGGGCTTGGAGGAAGGTGTGTGTGTGGGGGAAGGGGCGCACCACCCCTCTATATATAGAGGGGGGGGCGGCCATCCCTTGCCCCTCCTCCAAGACTATCTCTAGTTTAAACAATTTAAACTTTCCCTTATCTAGAAATCCTATCTCTAGTTTAAACGATTTAAACTCTCCCTTATCTAGAAATTCTATCCCGAGATTTAAACGAGTCAAATCTCTCTAGAATCGGCTGGGCCCTATGGGGCCTTGTGCCCCTGGCCCAATGCGGCCAGGACAATCCCTCATAGGCCCATGCCCCCTCCCGGAAGGTGGGGCCACGTTGGTCCCCTTCCGGAAGGTTCTAGAAGCTTCCGGTACAATACCGATTAACCCGGAACAATTCCGAACTCCAAAAACTGCACTGCCTTATATGAATCTTATTCTCCGGACCATTCCGGAACCTCTCGTGATATCCCGGATCCCATCCGAGACTCCGAACAAAAATTCATAAACCAATTATCCAATCTATCCTAGCGTCGAGATACGTTAAGTGTGTGACCCTGCGGGTTCGAGAATATGCAGACATGATCTTCTATCAATAATCAACAGCGGGGTCTGGGCACCCATATTGACTCCCACACATTCATCGATGATCATATCGGATGAACCACGATGCCAGGATTCAATCAATCCCATATATATATTCCCTTCGTCTCGCGATATTTTACTTGCCCGAGATTCGATCGTCGGTACCGTCATACCTAGTTCAATCTCGTTCACAGCAAGTACTTTACTCGTTCCGTAATCCGATATCACTTTGTGATTAACTCCTTAACCACATGCTTGCAAGCGGTGATGATATCGATTACCGAGTGGGCCCAAAGTATATCTCTCCGACTTGGGAGGGACAAATTCCATCTCGATACATACAACCCAACAGATACTTTCCGATCACCTGAGAGACACCTTTATGATCACCCTCTCATAGGATGACGTTTGATGACCTCAAAGCTTTCTTCCGATACCAGGGAGTTGCATTATCTCATGGTCTAAGGAATACAATATTTGACATAGGAAAAGCTTCGCAAAGACGAACACGATGACACAATCTAATTGCTCTGCTTTGTTTGGGTCTATCCACCATATCATTCTCCCAATGATATGATCTCATTATCAATTGACAACTCATGTCTATGGTTAGGAAACCTTAACCATCATTGATCAATGAGCTAGTCCATAGAGGCGTACTAGGGACACGGTGTTGTTTATAAACCACACAAGTATTAAAGTTTCCGCTTAATACAATTCTAGCATGGAACATAAACTTTATCATGAACAAGAATTATAATAATAACATCTTTATTATTGCCTCTAGGGCATAATTCCAACAGTCTCCCACTTGCACTAGAGTCAATAATCTAGTTTACATCTGGCAACAATCTCACACCCATGGCACTGAGGTGTTGATCATGTTTTACACGTGGAAGAGGTTTAGTCAATGGATCTGCGACATTCAGATCCGTATGTACTTTGCTAATCTTCAGATCTCCATCTCCTATATAATCTCGGATTATATGAAACTTGCGGTTGATATGCTTGGTCTTTGGATGATATCTTGGTTCCTTAGCGAGTGCTATGGCGCCAGTGTTGTCACACAATATCTCCAGTGGGTCCAATGCACTTGGAACCACGCCAAGCTCAGTGATGAAGTTTCTGATCCAAACTCCTTCACTTGACGCTTCTGCAGCAGCCATGTATTCCGCTTCTACTGTAGATCCCGCGATCACGCTTTGCTTGCAGCTTCTCCAGCTCACAGCTCCTCCATTCAAAATATAAATGTATCCTGTCTGAGATTTAGAATCATCCTTGTCGGTGTCGAAACTAGCATCGACGTAACCTTTTACGACAAGCTGTTCATCAACCCCATAGACTAAGAACATTTCTTTAGTTCTATTTAGGTACTTTAGGATGTTCTTCACGGCTGTCCAGTGTTCCACTCCTGGATCACTTTGATATCTGCTCGTCAAACTAAGAGCATTGGACACATCTGGTCTAGTACACAGCATGGCATACATGATGGAACCTATGGCCGAGGCATAAGGCACTTTGCTCATAGCTTCCCTATCATTTACCGTAGCTGGACACCGAGCCTTGCTCAATATCTTACCTGACAACATAGGCACTGAACCTTTCTTTGCCTTATCCATTCTGAACCTTTTCAGAACTTTGTCCAGGTATGTACTCTGGCTTAAAGCTATCAGGCGTCTTTGTCTATCTCTATAGATCTTGATGCCCAATATATAAGCAGCTTCACCTAGGTCTTTCATTGAAAAACACTTGTTCAAATAACTCTTCACATCGTTAAGAATGTTGATGTCATTTCCGATAATCAATATGTCATCCACATACAGTACCAGAAACGTCACCGAGCTCCCACTCACTTTCTTGTAGATGCAAGCTTCGTAGCAATTTGGAACAAATCCAAAGCTCTTGATCACTTGATCAAAACGAAGGTTCCAACTCCGAGATGCTTGCTTCAGTCCATAAATGGAACGCTGAAGTTTGCATACTTTACTAGCATCCTTAGGATCGACAAAACCCTCGGGTTGCATCATATACAACTCTTCATCAATGTTGCCATTGAGGAAAGCAGTCTTTACATCCATCTGCCATATTTCATAATCATGAAACGCAGCAATTGCTAATAAAATCTGAATGGACTTAAACATCGCTACGGGAGAGAAAGTCTCATCGTAGTCAACACCTTGAACTTGTCGAAAACCTTTTGCGACAAGCCGTGCTTTATAGACGGTAACATTACCATCCGCGTCCGTTTTCTTCTTGAAAATCCATTTGCACTCAACGGCCTTTCGGTCGCTAGGAGGATCCACCAAAGTCCATACTTGGTTTTCGCTCATGGATCCCAATTTGGATTTCATGGCTTCCAGCCATTTCTCAGAGTCTGGGCTCATCATCGCTTCCTCATAGTTCGTAGGTTCACTGTCTTCTACCAACAAGACAGTCAAGACAGGGTTGCCGTACCACTCAAGAGGGGCACGCGACCTTGTCGAGCTGCGACGTTCAGTAGCAGCATCATCCGAAGCTTCATGATCCTTGTCATTAGCTTCCTCTATTGTTGGTGCAGGCGGCACTGGAACAATTTCAGGTGCTGCGCTACTCTCCAATTCAAGAGAAGGTTCAATAACCTCGTCTAGCTCTACTTTCCTCCCACTCACTTCTTTCGAGAGAAACTCCTTCTCAAGAAAGGAACCGTTCTTTGCGACAAACACTTTGCCTTCGGTTCTGTGATAGAAGGTATACCCAATAGTTTCCTTAGGGTATCCTATGAAGACGCATTTCTCCGCTTTGGGTTCGAGCTTGTCTGTCATCAACTTCTTGACGTAAGCTTCGCATCCCCAAACTTTAAGAAACGACAACTTAGGTTTAGCACCAAACCACAGTTCATACAGTGTCGTCTCAACGGATTTAGATGGAGCCCTATTTAAAGTGAATGCAGCGGTTTCTAATGCATAACCCCAAAATGATAACGGCAAATCAGTAAGAGACATCATCGATCGGACCATATCTAATAGGGTTCGATTCCGGCGTTCAGACACACCATTGCGATGTGGTGTTCCGGGTGGCGTGAGTTGCGAAACAATTCCGCTTGCTTTAAGATGCGTGAGAAAATCATAACTCAAATATTCGCCCCCACGATCGGATCGTAGAAACTTAATCTTTCTGTTACGATGGTTCTCCACTTCATTTTGAAATTCTTTGAACTTTTCAAACGTTTCAGATTTATGTTTCATTAAATAGATATACCCATATCTACTTAAGTCATCGGTAAAAGTGAGGAAATAGTGATATCCACCGCGCGTCGAAACACTCATCGGTCCGCATACATCGGTATGTATGATTTCCAACAAGTCCGTTTCTCGCTCCATCATACCGGAGAACGGGGTTTTGATCATCTTGCCCATGAGGCATGGTTCGCATGTGTCAAATGATTCAAAATCAAGAGACTCCAAAAGTCCATCAGAATGGAGTTTCTTCATGCGCTTTACACCAATATGACCTAGACGACAGTGCCACAAATAAGTAGTATTATCACTATCTACTTTGCATCTTTTAGCCTCAATGTTATGGATGTGTGTTTCATCAATTTCGAGATTTAGAAGAAATAAACCATTCACAAGAGGTGCATGACCATAAAAGATGTTACTCATATAAATAGAACAACCATTATTCTCCGATTTAAATGAATAACCGTCTTGCAATAAACACGATCCTGAAATGATGTTCATGCTCAACGCAGGCACATAATAACATTTATTAAGGTTTAAAACTAATCCCGAAGGTAAAACTAAGGAGAGCGTGCCGACGGCCATCACATCAACTCTTGATCCGTTGCCAATGCGCATCGTCACCTCATCCCTCGCAAGCCGCCGTCTATTCTGTAGCTCCTGTTTCGAGTTACAAATATTAGCAACTGAACCGGTATCAAATACCCAGGCACTACAACGAGGGCTAGTAAGGAAAACATCAATAACATGTATATCAAATATACCTTTGATGGTGTTAGCCTTCTTGTCCGCTAAGTACTTCGGACAGTTGCGCTTCCAGTGACCCTTGTCCTTGCAATAGAAGCACTCAGTGTCCGGCTTGGGACCAGACCTGAGCTTCTTCTCAGTAGGGGCATTGCGCTTGCCGCCGCCCTTCTTGAAGGGCTTCTTTGCTCCCTTACCTTTCTTAAAGGAGGGCTTGTTGACCATCAACACATGATTATCCTTCTTGATGTCCACTTCCGCAGCCTTCATCTTTGCGAAGAGCTCGGTGATCGTATTAGTGGAACCAATCTGATTATGAGTCACTACAAAACTTTTGTAGCTGGGAGGGAGTGATTGCAGAACCCTGTCAATCTTGATCTCCTCTGGAATCGTGCATTCCAGTTGCTCAAGGCGTTGAGTGTAGCCCGACATCTTTATGGCGTGCTCACTAACGGAACTCCCTTCCTCCATCTTGCAGTTAAAGAACTTCTCAGAGATCTCATATCTCTCAGAACGGGCTTGAGTCTGAAACATGGTTTTCAGCTCCTCGAGAATCTCAAAGGGCCCGGGAGAGGTTTCAAAACGATTTTGAAGTTCCGGTTCCATAGCAAACAACATGGTGCTCTTAATCACACCATAATCATCTTTGCGCGACTGATGGACAGCTTTCTCATCAGCCGGCGCAGTTGCAGCAGGGGGGTTACCTAACGCTTTCTCAAGGACATAGTCCTTTTGTCCGCCAGACAGAATGATTCTTAGATTGCGGAACCAGTTGGTGAAGTTATACCCATTGTTTCTAAGCTTTTCTTTCTCAGCAAAAACGTTTGAAGTTGAAGTTGGACTTGGCCATTGGATCTACAGTATTTGCAAGTACAATTTAGACTATGTTCATGATAAATAGTTCAACTTAATCAAATTACTAGATGAACTCCCACTAAATTCAACATCCCTCAAGTTGTTTAGTGAACACGATCCAAATTCACCACACCTAATCCGATCATCACGAGAAGAGATGTGGTTTCAATAGTGGACAACGAAGTGTCGATCATATCATTCATATGACTCATGCTTAACCTTTCGGTTCTTGTGTTCCGAGGCCATGTCTGTACATGCTAGGCTCGTCAAGTTAGACCCAAGTATTTCCGCGTGTGCAAAAACTGGCTTGCACCCGTTGTATGTGAGCGTAGAGTCTATAGCACCCGATCATCACGTGATGCTTGGACACGACGAACTTTCGCAACGGTGCATACTTGGGGAGAACACAATTTTCATCTTGATCTTTAAGTGAGGAATCATCTTATAATGCTACCGTCGCGATCTAAGCATGATAAGATACATAAAAGGATAAACATCACATGCATATAACTTTATGTGACATGGTATAGCCTATCTTCCCGCAATGATCTCCATCTTGTGCGTTCCGGCATGATCTCCATCACTCCACCATGATTGCCTCCACCACGAATAGCAACTACAACTATTGCTGACTACTTAGCGATAAAGTAAAGCTATTACATGGCGTATAAGAAGTTGACTCGCAGGTCATACACAATTATAAAGACAACCATATGGCTCCTGCCGGTTGTGTACTCATCGACATGCAAGTCGTGAAACATTACAAAACATGATCATCGCATACAATATACACATCACATCTTGGGCCATACCATATCATAGAAAACACTCCCTGCAAAAACAAGTTAGACGCCTCTACTTTGTTGTTGCATGTTTTACGTGGCTTTATGGGAGTAGATGCTAAGAACGATTCTTACCTACGGAAAGCCACAATGGTGATATTATGGTTGCAAAACTCCGGTGTTAATCCCATGACAACTATAGTGAGAGAAACTGACATCCACCAGCCGCATGTGTGGAACAAGCCACACGTCAAGTGCGGAACCGGTCTCGCGAACGACGTCGCGTAAGGTTGGCCTGGACCGCTTCAATCTCACTATCCCGCGTCATAAGAAGAACACAAACAAGAGGCTTGCAACAGAAAACATCAACGCCCGCAACAACCATGTTGCGTTCTACTCGTGAAACACATCTACGCATAGATCTAGCTCTGATACCACTGAAGGGTTTCGTGGCATAGTAAATCAAAATTTTCTACGGAGCGAACAGAGGGAAAGCCAAGATCTAATCTAGGAGATGCAAACAACGAGAGAGATTGGATTAGATCTTCATACCCTTGAAGATTCGCACAACGGAACGTTCATCGGAACGTGGGTGATGTAGTCGTACTCGCTTCTCCTCCTCGCGATCCGATCCGATCTAGCACCACAAGTGGCGGTGCCTCCGTGAGATGCACACGTGCAGGACCTCGACGTCTCCTCCTTCCTCGGACCAGCGAGTATGGTGGAGAGATAGATTGGATCTACAGCACGACACCGTGGTGTATATGGTGGAGAATTTCTGCTGTAGGGCTTCGCCTACAAACAGTCGGGAGGGAGAGAGGAAGGTAACAAGGCTGCTAGGGCTTGGAGGAAGGTGTGTGTGGGGGGGAAGGGGCGCACCACCCCTCTATATATAGAGGGGGGGCGGCCAGCCCTTGCCCCTCCTCCAAGCCTATCTCTAGTTTAAACAATTTAAACTCTCCCTTATCTAGAAATCCTATCTCTAGTTTAAACGATTTAAACTCTCCCTTATCTAAAAATTCTATCCCGAGATTTAAACGAGTCAAATCTCTATAGAATCGGCTGGGCCCTATGGGGCCTTGTGCCCCTGTCCCAATGCGGCCAGGACACTCCCTCATAGGCCCATGCCCCCTCCCGGAAGGTGGGGCCACGTTGGTCCCCTTCCGGAAGGTTCTAGAAGCTTCCGGTACAATACCGATTAACCCGGAACAATTCCGAACTCCAAAAACTGCACTGCCTTATATGAATCTTATTCTCCGGACCATTCCAGAACCTCTCGTGATATCCCGGATCCCATCCGAGACTCCGAACAAAAATTCATAAACCAATTATCCAATCTATCCTAGCGTCGAGATACGTTAAGTGTGTGACCCTGCGGGTTCGAGAATATGCAGACATGATCTTCTATCAATAATCAACAGCGGGGTCTGGGCACCCATATTGACTCCCACGCATTCATCGATGATCATATCGGATGAACAACGATGCCAGGATTCAATCAATCCCATATATATATTCTCTTCGTCTCGCGATATTTTACTTGCCCGAGATTCGATCGTCGGTACCATCATACCTAGTTCAATCTCGTTCACAGCAAGTACTTTACTCGTTCCGTAATCCGATATCACTTTGTGATTAACTCCTTAACCACATGCTTGCAAGCGGTGTTGATATCGATTACCGAGTGGCCCGAAGTATATCTCTCCGACTTGGGAGGGACAAATTCCATCTCGATACATACAACCCAACAGATACTTTCTGATCACCTGAGAGACACCTTTATGATCACCCTCTCATAGGATGACGTTTGATGACCTCAAAGCTTTCTTCCGATACCAGGGAGTTGCATTATCTCATGGTCTAAGGAATACAATATTTGACATAGGAAAAGCTTCGCAAAGACGAACACGATGACACGATCTAATTGCTCTGCTTTGTTTGGGTCTATCCACCATATCATTCTCCCAATGATATGATCTCATTATCAATTGACAACTCATGTCTATGGTTAGGAAACCTTAAGCATCATTGATCAATGAGCTAGTCCATAGAGGCGTACTAGGGACACGGTGTTGTTTACAAACCACACAAGTATTAAAGTTTCCGCTTAATACAATTCTAGCATGGAACATAAACTTTATCATGAACAAGAATTATAATAATAACATCTTTATTATTGCCTCTAGGGCATAATTCCAACACATTACGCTCAGGTAGCCTTCGGCGAAGTTAATAATTACAGCCAAGAGCGCATGACCTTTGAGGTGGTCTCCTTCAAGAGCGTGTACCACGTCATATTCGGTCGCGACATATTCCACACGTTCATGGCCAAGCCATGCTTTGTCTACAACAAACTCAAGATACCCGGACCAAACGGCGTCATCACCATATCCGGAAGCTTTACCAAGGCAAGGGACTACGAGATCAATGAAGCAGCCGTTGCAGAAGCTGTCCTCTACAGCGAAGAATTCAAGGAGATCCAGAGCAAGGTCAATGACTCATAGATGCCTGCGTCGAAGAAGCAGATCTCCGACTCCGCTCCTGCGTTCAAGGCCGCCATCGAGACCAAGCCGGTGGAACTTGTGGTAGGCGATGCCTCCAAGACCGTCACCATTGGGACGAACCTGGATCCCAAATAGGAAAGCGCGCTCGTCGAGTTCCTCCGTGAGAATAGGGACATCTTTGCCTAGCAACCTGCTGACATGAAAGGTGTACCTAGGGAACTTGCCGAGCACATCTTAAACATAGATCCAAAATGTAAACCAGTGAAACAACCTCTACGACGCTTCGGAGATGAGAAGAGACGCGCCATTGGCAAAGAGATAACTAGGTTACTTAAGGCTGGGTTTATCCGAGAAGTCCTTCACACCCGATGGGTGGCCAATCATGTACTTGTCCCTAAAAAGGGAACCAATGAACTAAGAATGTGCGTTGATTACACCGGCTTGAACAAATCATGTCCCAAAGATCCGTTTGCTTTGCCTCGCATTGACCAAGTCATTGACTCGACGGCTGGCTCGGAACTTTTGTGTTTTCTCGATGTATACTCAGGATACCACCAGATCAAGATGAGGGGACCAATTGGCCACTTCGTTCACTACCCCATATGACATGTTTTGCTATGTCACAATGCCCTTTGGGCTGAAAAACGCAGGTGCTACCTACCAGCGGACAATGCAACGTTGCCTTCACGACCAAATTGGTCGGAGCATTCACGCCTATGTGGACGATATCGCGGTTATGTCTAAAAAGTAAAACGACTTAATCTCCGACTTAAAAGAAACCTTTGATAATCTCCAGAAATACAACATGATGCTCAATCCTAAGAAGTGCGTCTTCGGGGTTCCAGCCGGCAAACTGTTGGGCTTCATCGTTTCCCAGCGTGGAATCGAGGTCAACCCGGAGAAAATCAAGGCCATCTTAAACATAAACTGTCCGACATGCCTAAAGGACATTCAACGACTAACAGGTTGTGTTGCAGCAGTTAGTCGGTTCGTCAGCCGACTTGGAGAGAAGGCTTTGCCGCTGTACAAGTTGCTGAAGAAGGCGGACAAATTCACGTGGACAGACGAAGCAGATGCAGCACTGAAGAAGCTCAAGGAGATTCTTTCCTCAGCGCCCATCCTTGCAGCGCCCGAGCCTGGAGAGCCCCTGTTAATCTACATGGCGGCTACCAACCGGGTAATCAGCATCGTCGTCGTGGTAGAGCGGAAGGAACCAGGCTACGAGCACGGAGTGCAACGACCAGTTTACTATGTAAGCGATGTCTTGACGGAGTCCAAGCAGCATTACCCGCACTACCAAAAGATAGCTTACGGAGTATTCCTCGCTTCCCGGAAGCTGAGGCATTACTTTCAGGAGCACCCAATCACAGTAGTGAGCAAGACCCCACTGTCCGACATTATCAATAACAGCGACGCTATAAGAAGGGTCGTGAAGTGGGGCATTGAACTTGCCGCCTTCGAGATCACCTACAAGAGACGCGACGCTATCAAATCACAAGCTTTGGCGGATTTTATTGCGGATTGGACGGAGATGCCAGATGCTACTCCGTTACCAGAACCAGAGTACTGGGTGATGCACTTTGACGGATCAAAGTTGCTCAACGGCTCGGGGGCTGGTGTACTGCTACAGTCACCAAAAGGAGACAAGCTGCACTACGTTCTGCAGATCCACTTCGAGGCTACAAACAACATGGCGGAGTATGAAGCACTCATTCACGGACTGCGTGTAGCCAAGGATATTGGCATCAAGCACATTGTTTGCTGTGGAGATTCCGACTTGGTTGCCCAGCAGGTGGCTGGCACCTGGAATGCGCGGAACCCTATGATGGCGGCATATCGCGACGAAGTGGACGAGATAGCCAAGATCTTTTTGGGCTACGAAGTCAAGTATGTGCCTAGAGAGCAAAACGAGGCGGCTGATCTACTGTCTAAACTTGGATCAGGGCGCAAGAAAATTCCGCCAGGAGTTTTCCTAGAGCATCTACGCACACCATCCGTGAAGGGCGCCGACATCGACAACCCGGATAGAGCTGACTCTTTCATCAACATGGTGACAAAGATCCCTCCAGCTTGGACAAAACCGTTCATGGAATATCTCGAACACGGAACTTTGCCCGACGACGAGGTCAAACGACGACAAATAGTATGACGAGCAAAGGGTTATACCATAATCAATGGGCAACTCTATAAAAGGAGCACTACTGGTGTATACCTAAAGTGTGTTTCCCAGCTAGAAGGTATGGAAATCCTGCGCGAGATCCATCTCGGAGATTGCGGGCATCACGCCGCTCCTCGATCATTGGTCGCAAAAGCCTTCCCGCAAGGATTATACTGGCTGACCGCGAAGGCAGACGCCGACAAGCTGGTTGAGACATGCACGGGATGCCAGTATTATGCCCGACAACCACATGTTCCTGCTGAAGAACTGCGAACAATACCAATAACTTGGCCATTTGCAGTCTGGGGGCTAGACATGGTGGGACCGTTACAAACGGCACCGTGTGGATTTACACATCTGCTGGTAGCAGTTGAGAAATTCACCAAATGGATAGAAGCTAAACCCATTAGAAATCTTGATGGGGCAACCGCCCTCAGGTTTCTCCGGGATCTAGTGGTGAGATTTGGTCTCCCACATAGCATCATCACCGACAACGGAAGCAACTTGTCACTCGGAGAAGTGGAGGCCTATTGCTGGGACAAAGGCATCCGACTTGACCTTGCATCTGTGGCACACCCACAATCCAATGGTCAGGTTGAGCGAGCCAATGGATTAATTCTACAGGGAATCAAGCAACGTCTTGAGGCACCGCTACATAGAGCAGCTGGAGCCTGGGCGGAAGAATTGCCATCTGTGCTGTGGAGTTTACGAACCACACCCAACAGATCCACCGGCTACACCCCTTACTTCATGGTATATGGAGCAGAAGCCATCCTACCCTCCGACATCCTCCACGATGCACCAAGAGTTGCCGCCTACGACGAAGATGACGCTGAAGAATCCAGACGCCTTGATGTGGACCTTCTCGAGGAGGAGCGCGTTTTGGCATGCCAAAGATCCTCCATCTACCAGCAGAAGCTACGCAGCTACCATAGTTGCCACGTTCGGCATCGCTCGTTTAAAGAGGGGGATTTAGTACTCCGACTTAAGCAGAAGAAGTCACACAAATTATCCCCGCCATGGGAAGGACCGTTCATCATAAGCAAGGCGCTGCTGAATGGCTCTTACTACCTTGTCGACAATCGTGAGCTCAAGGATAGACCCAACGAGGATCATAAGCGTAAGCGACGTGACCCGGATGATGACTACCCGGAGCTTGATCGGCCATGGAACATAGCACAACTACGTCCTTTCTACACTTAGCATTTTTTATCTAATCGTGTACCTCTTATATGATCAATGAAATAAAGCTCTTTGGTTCACTCATATTGCTGAGTCTTTTACCTCCTTTAGTGTTCATTTTTGGATCATGTAAAACCTTTATGCACAAGTCTTGCGATTGCACTTGTGAAAATTCCGCCTACGGGCGTTAGCTTAAGTTTTCTGGTCTACACATTCTTTGTAGTTTTTATGTGGATGCTCGAGTAGTGACTTTCGGCACTTATTGTCGGGGATTTTGTGCTCAGGTTATTGACGGTGCCATTGGGCATCATCACCTAAGCGCATGGTTCCGACAACGAGTCTTCCGACTCACGAAAAGTCAAGCATAAGAACCAGAGTAATGGATAAGCCAACACCTGCTTAAAAAATATATATACATGCTGAAACTTAATTCTTAAGTAGCAGGATACGACAACCATTGTTTTCCGCCTTAAGATTACATTAACAAGTTTTTCCCGTGCACACACCAAAGGTGAAACAGAAATTACAAAGTGTTTTTCATTCTTTGGGCGCAGGAGACTTGGAGGCCGCATCATCGCCAGCTGGAGAATCACCCTCGACGTCGGCACTGTGATGAGACTCGGAGGAGTCCTGGTTGACGTTGTCGATGAAGTTCCTGGGCACGAAGACGTCAACGTCCACCAACTCGGCAACCCTGGTGTCATAACCCGCGAGTGATGACAGGATGGCTTCGTGATCGATCTCCTTGCCGTCATCATCCATGTCGGGGATACCAGATGTCACCGTATCGATGTCGACATCTTCATAGTGTGCCTTCACCATAGACAGCGCCATCCTTGCGCCAGCCCGTGCGCATGAAGCTTTCTAGCTCGCGACACGCTCGGGGGCTCGGCGCAGAATCTCTGAGTACTTCGTCACGGAGTCCGAGGCCTTGATATAAATCTGGAGGGGCTTGGTAATCTCCTTGGCTTGCGCGATGGCTGTATTGATGAATTTGCCGGCAAGAACCATACATTCCTTGTCCGAAGGAGGCGAGCGGGTTAAACCCATGGGCGCTGAAAAATTCCGACAAGGTTTGCATGAGTTCAATAAATTCTAAGTATCCAGACTGCAGAACTACAAGGTGGAGGACACTTACTGAAGATGCTGGCCTTAGCCTGCCAGACGGTGTCCGCCAAGGATTCCTTCTCTTGTTGGAGGAGCTTAAACGCTTCGTTCTGGCGAAGGTTTTGCTCATCAGTAGCTTGCTTCTGATCCTTTAGGATCGCAAGCTCCTCCTTCAAGCGAGTGATCTCCGCGGAGGCGGAGTCCTGCAGGGCTTTCATGGAATCCTCGTGCATCTTCAGCATTTCTTCCCGCTCCTTCTTAAGTATTTTGTTCTCGCTGTCCAGCTGCTGGATGTGCTTGGACTGCTCGACAATATCCTTGGCCTTGGCAACATGCTCTGCAAGTCAGAGAAAATAAAGTACACAGTGAGTACTCGAAGAAGGAAGGAACAAAAGTAAGACGGAAATGCGCAAAAAGAAAACAGACTCTTGTTTTTGATGATCTGTTCCTTCAAGATGGCAGTTTTACCCTTTTCGGCTTCAAGATCTGCGCGCATCTTCTGGTACTTGTCGTTGGCCATGCCCCTCCGAGCATTCTCGTTCTATGGAAGCCAGTACAAAGTTAAGTCGTTGTTTGGTCTTCTTGGAGCCCCTAGTCAGAAATTTTCCATCTAGGCGCTCGGGGGCTACAGCAAGAGTTTTTAAACTTATGAATATGCTTAGCTTTTCTTTAAAGCATCTAGTCAGAACTACTTCAGTTCTCGATTAGAAGCTTGGGGGCTACAGTATAAAGTTTTTAGCTCGGAAAATTCTTAGCTTTTCTTTAAGCATCTAGTTGGAACTAATTCAGTTACAACTAGAAGCTTGGGGGCTACAGCACTGAAAGATATGAACACTGTGTATGCTACTCTTAAAGCATCTAGTCGGAATAATTTCTTCCATCTAAATGCTTGGGGGCTACAGTGAGAGTTCTTTCTAATTTAGTCACTCTTAGAGCATATAGATGCAAAACCTATGGGTTTCCGTCTACATCCTCGGGGGCTACAGTGGGATACTCATACAAAATGCAAAAGGTAAAGTAAAAATTACAAGTGCAATGATCTTGAGGTTTGTAGCGCTCTCGGCCAGCAGCTTGCCAAAGGAAATGCTATTTCCTCGCAAGATGTCTGCTTGTCGGGGTAGCTCCTCAAGACCGCACATCGGAGATGACGGCACTCCTCCAGGAACCATAGTTGTGTTACTCGGCATGAGCGCCAGGTAGACTATCTTAGGGAACTCGAAGGGTTTCTGGGGAGCAGAGGCGCCGCCTTCGGCAGAAGTACCAGCTCCCACCACTGCCTTGCCGCTACCGATGGCATCTTTAGCCGGAGCTTCAGCCATTTGAAGAGCAGCGCTCTCCTGCGTCGCCTGCTCGCCGACAACAGCGAGTTCGGTAGAGGCGCCAGAATCCACTTCCATGGCGGAAGGGCCTGGTGCCTCCTGGACTTGGGAGCTTATCGGAGCGGAGGAGGGCTTGACGGCAGGAGTAGCAGCGGCGATGGCAGGGGAGGAGTCGCAATGCAGCATATCTTTGATATTTCTAGAAGCCCCAAGAGTCTTGGAGGACTTCTTGAGGCTGGTTGTGGCTTTCTTCCTGAAACGTGCAAAATGCATAAGTACAGGAATAAGACATATAAATAAGACAATGTCGGAGAATGAGAAGCTTACACTAGGGGGGGCGCTTTGGCAAACATCCCGGTGGCTTTCTTCTTTTCCGCCTCTAGGGCAGTAGTACTCTTTTTGGAGGCTCCACCCTCCGTCTTCTTCTTCTTACCTCCATCGGCAGCGTCAGAGGTGGAGCTCTTCCACTTTTGCGCCAACGGGGCATCGTCTTATTACGGTGGCTTTCTTCTTTTCCGCCTCTAGGGCAGCAGTACTCTTTTTGGAGGCTCCACCCTCCGTCTTCTTCTTCTTACCTCCGTCGGCAGCGTCAGAGGTGGAGCTCTTCCGCTTTCGCGCCAACGGGGCATCGTCGTCGGACACGACCATGGCTTCCTTCATATTTGGATCGTAGATTTGGGCAGCCAGTTTGTCCTCATCTAGATCGCTAAGCTGTTAAGTAAGAAATCACCGTGTTAGATAAGATGGCTATGATAAGACAGAGAAACTGGAGCAATGTCATACACGGAAAATAAATACCTACCTTTGGCACTTGCCATCTACGTACATGTCGCAGGTGTTGGTAAAGCCACGCTTCTTATCCTTCACCTTGACAATGTCCTTCAGAAGGAGCTTGACAGAGTCGCTCGAGAAGTTATCCACGGAGATCCAAAGGGAATCCTTTCGATCACCCGTGTACTCGTGCATGAACTTCACGCGGTGCTGCAGAGGTTGGATTCGCCTGATGAACCAGCGCATGGCTAGGTCCAAGCCGGTCAAACCCGCCTCTACGAACCACTCGATCCGCCTTATTGCGCGAGAAGCATTGAGGTCGGAGGGAAGGGAGGCAGCGGCAGATCCATCCACAAAGTCCGGGTACGTCACTTCTCGGCCCGCCAAAGGAATGTCGGGGCCGTAGAAGTACGTCCGCTGCCAGTTTGTGGGGTTGGACTTTGAAGTGGTTCAAGACGGACAGAAATAAGTGGGAGATGGGCAGAGAAACGCCGCGTACCAGTTGGGCCTTGAGGTACACCTTTTCTCCGACTTGGGGAGAAGGTGTCACCTCGCCGGCCGGCGCCGCCCGCCAGGCGAGTCCCTCCGTCGAGGAGAGGTATACCTTGGCGACCATCTCTTGGATGTCGCGGACGGTGATGTCTGAGCCGCGCCAGTCGCCTTTGTGCGAGTCTGGCGCCTCTTCCAGAGGCTCCAACGCCGCCAGATTATGGTCACCGCCGGTGGTTTCAATCACCGCCGACGCGGGGATGACCAGGACCTCAGGGGGCACGACGACGGAGCTCGCCGGCTTCGCCGTGGCTTCGCTCGACGCCGCCATCGAAGGGGAGGAGCTGCTGCTGGCCATGGAGGACTGGGAGGACGCGACTGGTGTAGAGAGAGGCTAGGGTTTCCTCGAGGTTTTACGCGGAGGGCTCGAGGAGGTGTGCGGCTGGAGGAAGAAGATGATGACGCGAGGGAATAGGGTGAAAAAGTGGCAAGTGTCCCACGGTTACTATTTATCTTACTCTGCGTCAAGATTCGTGCAGCTAATCGGATGGTTGCCGCGTAGACGACGTGTTCGTGAACGTTCGCGGTAATTTCGCCACGTCTCCAACCGCCGCCGCCAACGGTTCGTATCGCTCGCGCGGGAAAATCGGATATGATTGCGTTCTCTGCATGTGTGAGTTACGAGGCGTCGTTGACCTACAGCCTACGTCGTCATAACTGACATGGTAGATGAGCCGTCCCATCGAAGATTTAATCCGACAACGGAAGCGTACAATGGAAGATTCAGCATTTTCTCCGACTTACTCATAGAAGACGGAGAAACCTGTGCAGGGTTCTTTGGGAGAACTACAAGATATTGCTTGACGATTTGCCGACATCCATCTAGACGGAGCATTCCACGGGAAGAGGCAAGACGGCGCAAGATCTCGGATTTCTCCGGGGGCTACTGTTGGGGATATACTATATAGGTATCCTCATAGCATGTATCTTATCCGACTAACCCGGGTGGCCCATAGTCGGTAGCATGGCCTATGGCCTGCTGGGCGGCCCAGTTAGGTGGATCCAGAAGGGAGGCCCATGCCGGATAAAGGAAGTCTACGGTGGAGTCATCAGCGTACCCGGAGCCTTGGAGTACAAGATACACAAGACTAGTGATAGACGGTGTAGGACTCTGTAACCTGTCCGGCTAGGACTTTTCCCTGTAACCCTAGGAACTGGCGACTATATAAGTCGGGCCTATGGGTGTAACATCCTCAAAATCATGTTTCAAACTTATGCATATCAGCCATGCATCCATGAGCATATGAATTTCATTTCAAACAAATCAATTCAAAACAGAAGCATTTGTGCTTATTATTTTATGTAAGTTTCCTCAAGCCTTAGTGCTATCTTCCAATGAGAAGAATACTTGTTTTTGATTCAGTAAAGTTTGTTTATTCAAACTTAGGCACCACCAAAAGTTTGAACAAATTTCAAAACAAAATGAATAATAAAACCAATATTATGCCTATTGAATATATATCATAAAGGCTTGGTTTTATTTTTATTTTCATCTGATCAAAATGTTTGGTTGGACAGTAGTGTTTGGCACACATTTGAGTGCAAGGTTTACAGTATAAAAACCTAGGTAAGATTTGAATTCAAACTCATTTGATTTAGATTTGAAAAAACATTTCAGAAAATCAAAATAGAAAAAGAAAAGGAGAAAAGAAATGGAAAAGGGCCAGCGCTACCTATCTGGCCCAACTACTAATCCAGCCCACTAAGCCCACCCGGGGTCCTTCTTTCTCTCGCTCACCCGCAGACACACCCCCAGAGTCACTGACCGCACGACCCCACCCCCTCGCTGTTTAAACCCGCTGACGAGTGGACCCTGCGACCATGTCGCCTTCGTCGTCAATCACGCGCGCCAGCGCCGCTCGCTCCGCCGTTACCTTGCCGCTGTTACTGCGCGCTTAATTGCCATTGATTCGCCGCGCAATCCTCGCCCCCGCTCTGGCTATAAGATCCCCTCTGCACCGCGGCCATTTTCCCTCACCTAGCGCCACCTTTACGCCCCCAGGCTGCCCGCAATTGCCTCTACACCGCCGCAGACAGAGCAACTCCGGCAAGCGATTCCGGTAAGCTCCGACCGCCCCGCCGTCTCTGGTTCAAACGAGCGTGACCGCCATGTCCTTGTGCATCTTCTAACACCCCTGGTTTGCCTTCTCGTGACCCAGGTCGTCGTTCTCGTTCACGCCCGCAACCACCAGCGCCGCCGCTCGACTCCGACGAGCAATAGCGGTAAGAACTGAGCGCCCCTTGCCTTCCCTTTGGTACCATCTTGTTCGCCAGACACTTGCGCATCTCCTAAACCCTCTGCCTTGTGCTAGGACGACGCAGAGCCTCGACAACGACCTCGACAGCAAGCGACAGACGCCGCCCGCAACTCCGACGAGCCCCAGCGACCATGTCCGTACGCCCCTTGCCAAGCCGCCGCCAGGCTGAGCATCAGCACGTCGTCACGTCTCTGGTAAGCGCCTCCAACGACCCCCTAGCCACCTGTAGCGCCGCGCCGCCGTAGGCAGAGCTCACCGCCACCAGTAGCCGCCGCTAGCGCCGCCCGTCTGTGGTCAATTAGATTAGGGCCGTAGGATTTAGATCTAACGAGTAAGATTAGATCTGTGTCGAAGAGGTACGCGTCAGATCTGGCCGTGCATATTCACTTAAATCGTGTGGCTCTCGTTGATCGACCCGCCCGAACCGGTACGCACCAATCAGAACATGACGCGTGGCTGGAGTTTAGATTTAAAACAGGATTTGAATCTGATTGTGGTTTGAATTTGATCTGGCTATAACTTTTGATCCCCACGTTAGAATTTGACAAATTTTATATCGTTGGAATCAGGAGAGCAAGCTCTTTATTTATATGCAATGTGTTTAATGTTTTGCTTTTGTTAAAATGGCTTTATTGATAGAAACTTGTGTAGGGCTAATTCGAGTATATGAAATGTTTAGAAAATGATTTAGGGTTTAAATAATTGTGGTTTGGCAAGTTTTTAACTTGTTAATGCACCAATACTGTTTACTTGCTTGGTTGAGTTTTAAAAATCATCACATACCATTTTGCATGCATGCATATATTTTTGGTTGTATATGTTTTGTATGTGATTTGTTGCTATAATTCTTTGTGTAGATTTTGGTGCTAGTGATTGTGATTGTGAAGAGTGTAACTACTCTCCAAACTACCAAGGCAAGTGGTACTTCATAAATATTTCTATCCCCCTATTTTATACTAAGCATTAGAAATATTTTGCTAAGTCGTGCATGTTATTATTTTGCTTATATGACATGTTGGGAAATCCTAGTAGTTGTAGAATTGCTAGGGAATCTCTAAGTTAAGTTACTATCTATGCCATGCTTAGCCTAGCTAGTAGCAAACAAGGGTTGGTGAAATATACATGCTATGATGAAAATATTTCTAAGTCTTTGGACTTGTGTTTTGCCTAATAAAACAACTAAGTTAATGAAACACCTGGGTGGAATGGAAGGAATGGTTTATGTTGAGTGGTTACACAAGGCCTATTTCTATGGTTTAACTTGTGTATCTCACTTGTGGTAAGCCACCCAGGAACAAAGAGATTTTAGAGGCCAAGTGTTAAGAAGTTTCTAGTGCAGCCACTTGGCAATATGGGCTCTTCCTGGATCACATAGGTTGCTAGAACTTAGCCATTTGGACAGATGGTGGTAGTGGGATGATAGGTTGGAACGCATCCATTTGGTCTAAGGGAAGGCTTCTAAAAGGTCTTGTCTTGGTGAAACCAAGTCTGGTGGGGAAAGTGCACAACCTCTGCAGATGGAAAAACCTAAGTACTTAGCCATGTCCCTGGAAAAGGACAACTTGAGCATCAAGACATGGAAGCTATCAAGAATCTCCTCATCCAAATTTCTAAATAAAAACTTGAGGGTGAACAAGGGTGAAGGACCTCAATGTCTATTGGTGGTTCCTTGGGAAAAGTTTTGACAAAGAAAAACTTAGTGATTTCAACTAATAGGCAAAACCTATTTTGAGCAAAGTAAGACAAGCTACACTTAGCCAAATTGCATATAGTAATATAGTCTACCTAAATTATACTAAGGTATCACTTGCCAATACTATTCCAATGTATTGACCCACTGTGGCTGTAACTTGTGATGTTGCAGGTTACTCTGATGAGGATTAGGAGTCATGATTCTACACTCAACATGTTTGCCTGTGGCACATGAAGATGAAGACTTTTATTTATTTACTTATTCAAACTCTTGTATTAGGCCTGTGGCCTTGGAGTTGTAAAGACTATGTTTGTCTCTGGAATGCCTGTAATAATGACCTTTGTATATGTGTACTTCATCTTAAACTGTGGATGCTAGCAATGATCCAGGGACTAGCATTGCAATCACAGGGATCCTTTTCCATTATAAAGGAGGGATCTTACAGATGGTATCAGAGCACTATGTTGCCTGTAGGATTATGACCCTAGGGTTGGAAACCACTAAGGAAAAACATTCAGCAACTTCTACACTTGTCTATTCTTCTCGTAAACTTTTCTAATCTTCTTTCTCATCTCTAATTGTAGATGAACTCCATCAACGAAGCCCTAAGGAAAGGACCACTCATGACAATGACTTTGGAGTGTGAGACAGAATTTCCCAAGGCTCTCAAGGACCTCATGGTTGCAATGGAAATACATGGTGCAGTTGTGTACAAAGGATTTCCTGTGATGGATGAAGGAGTTGAATACTGGTGGGTGCAACTTCACTTGTATAAAAACAAGGAAGACAACCAGCAGGAAAAAGGATTCTGCATGTTCACCAATTCAGTGGTGCACACTACATTCTTTGAATCAGCAAGGGATGCAGCTTGAAAGACCATCAAAGAACTTGGTGATAGAGTCAAGTGCAGAATGCTCAACCTCAAAAATGACCTAAAGAAAGAGAAGAAACATACCCAAGAGTTGGAAGCTACCAACCAAACCTTAATAGGAGACATTATAGACTTAGTGATGGAGTCATGTGAGCAAGATAGGCTGATTGCTTCTAGAAACATTGTGTTAGCCAACAGATCCAGTGAGATAGGATTGTAAACGTACTACGTTAGTTGGACCACCACTTATCACCTTATTTTCCAAAATGTTGCTTTAAAATAAGTTGAACCTTGGTTGTTGTAATGGATCCATGTATGCCATGACTTGTGTGTTTTGATTTCCAAGGATATGTATGTGATGTTTTGTCTTTTATTTTATCTTGAATTGTGTTGTTCTATCTTTTCTACCTTATAAAAAGATGTGTACTGTTACCATCAGCACTGTTGAGGAGTTCCAGGTTACTCGCTTTGGTCCTCGCATTGTTGAGCTTACTACTTTTCTCAATCTCCCTCTTCCTACCATCATGGTGCTTCCCCTCACCAAGTTTGAGAGGAAAGACCTCTGGGGCTTCAAGGTCAACCAGCCTGGACGCCAGACTGAGCCTACCACGGAGGCCATTGTCTTCAAGCTCATGCACGATGACAAGGAGAGAGGCCTTGAGGTAGTCATGCAAGATCTGATAGGACGTCTGCTGGGGAGACACTCCCGACAGGTTAGAGGTACTCACTTCCACGTCTTCGGTAGACGTGATGAGGATGGAGAGTCCATCGACTTCGAGGACGATTCGAGGGACACAGCGGAGCCGATTCGTCTATACCTCCAGGACTTAGAGGCTCTCATTAGGCACGTGGACTCCGATAGGACTAACGTCATGCTCAGTAATGACGAACTCCAGGTGCAGCTTCGCGAGAAGGACAAGATCTTCGCGGAGCAAGACGAGATAGTCAAGGAGATGGAGGCGAAGTTCGAGAGCCAGGACAGAAAGTTCAAGAGTCAGGAGAAGCGAGTCCAGGATAGGAACAAGAAGATCCGGGACATGACTGAAGAACTGCAGGCCAAGGACTTCGAGCTCGAGCATCAGCAGACGGTGATTGAGAGGCTTCGTTCCCAGAAGAGGGCTCTCAAAGCCAAGATAGAGACCTTGACCACTAGTGTCGAGGAATACAAGACCGCAATGGAGAATGCAGGTCTTACTTTTGTCGAGGAGGAGGTTGATGCCGAGGAGTAGATTTGACTACTCATTTATCATATATTATCGTACTTGTTGATTGAGAACTTGTTATTTGACCATCCGACATGTGGATGGCTTGTTATTTGTGTGTGTTTTACTTTGCGAACTTGTTATCTTGTTGTTGAACCTTTATCATTATGTTGCATGCTTTGTGATTGTTTATGTGATGTAATGTGCATGAAAGCATCTATGGGTATCTCATTCTTATCTCTATTGAACCAACCACAGATGCCTCCCCGTCGTGCAAACCCCAACCCCAACAACAACAACAACATCACTCCAGAAATGCAGCAAATGATGACCGCTCAAACTCAGCTGATGCAGATGATGACAACGTTCATCCAGAACCAAAACAACAACAATAACAACAACAACAACCCACCGGGTTTTGATATGATTACCAGGTTCTTGAGATTGAGGCCAGCAAAGTTCTCAGAAACGACTGATCCCATGGTGGCCAATGATTGGCTATGCTCTGTGAACAAGGATTTGGTAACTGTGGGCTGTACTGATGCTGAAAAGGTCAGATTTGCAGCACATTTGCTGGAAGGACCAGCCGCCACTTGGTGGGATAACTTCCAGATCACCACCCCCATAGAATATGTGACATGGGCTATCTTTGAGGATGGCTTCGCACTGATCATATCTCATATGGAGTGATGAGTCTGAAAAAGAAAGAGTTCCATAATCTGAAGTAGCGCCACCGCAGTGTGGCTGAATACATTGAGGAGTTCAACAATCTGGCGCGTTATGCACCGGATGAAGTTGACACCGATGCTAAGAGAAAGGAAAAATTTCTTGAAGGCTTGAATGATGAGCTGAACCTGCAGCTGGCTGTAGCATATGTTCCCACATACCAGTCTCTTTGTGATAAGGCTGCTATTTTGGAGAACAAAATGAAGCAAGTTGA
Organism: Avena atlantica; assembly: GCA_910589765.1. Lineage (NCBI taxonomy): Eukaryota > Viridiplantae > Streptophyta > Magnoliopsida > Poales > Poaceae > Avena > Avena atlantica. The sequence goes on from OU342739.1 coordinate 137,178,971, forward strand.
GAGCAGGAAGAGAAAGCACTCAGACAAGCACAGCTCGGGATCGTCTCACAAACGTTCCCATTATGATATAGTGGAAGCTCGGGATCCCACAAGCATGGGAAATTCAACAAGCACCACAACCACAACCGTCATGACAACAAGCATCACCGCAGTCATGACAATGACAAGTACAAGAACCACAAGGGTGGATACAAGAGCCACCACAGTGGTAATGGAAGTGGAAGTGGAAGCCAGCCTGTCAAGAAGGACATTAGTCAGGTTGAATGCTTCAAGTGCAAGAAGATGGGGCATTATGCAAATGAATGCCCGGAAAAGAAAGTTGAAGGACCCAACAAGCCCAACCCTTTCCAGAAGGGACAAGTTAACCACATCAATGTGGAGGAAATCTATGAGGAGCCTGATGCTGTTGCTGGTAAGTTCAAACTCAATTCTGTTCCAGCATTTGTTCTCTTTGATACTGGTGCATCTCATTCATTCATATCAGAGCATTTGTTGAAAGAAATGAACTCCTAGTAGAAACTATTGGGTGTCCTATAAAAGTAAGTTCTCCTGGTGGAGAAATGATAGTGAATTCAGGATGTCATGATCTAGTCATAGAGTTTGGGAAGTATAAGTTTCCCGTTAACTTGATAATCCTAAATTCCCAAGGATTGGATGTCATTTTTGGAATGGACTGGACGACTAAGCACAAGGGAGTGATAGATTGTGCCAACCATACTGTCTCACTCACAACTCCAGAAAATAAAAGGATCAGATTCAAGACCAACTTTGAAGCAAGAAGGAGTATGCTAAATTCTCTTAAGGGGGTTAGCATAGACAGTGTACCAATTGTGAGTGAGTATCCGTATGTGTTTCCGGAAAAATTGTCGGGAATGCCACCAGATAGATATGTGGAGTTTCTTATAGATTTGCTACCAGGATCTGTACCAATAGAAAAGAGACAGTACAATATGTCAGTTGATGAACTGAAGGAACTCAAGAAACAACTTGGAGAACAACTACAGAAAGGTTTTATACAACCAAGTTCTTCATCTTGGGGAGCCCCAGTTTTGTTTGTGGAGAAGAAAGATAGAATTCAAAGGTTATGCATAGATTACCGTTCACTCAACGAGGTGACTATCAAGAACAAATACCATTTGTCTAGAATCAATGACTTGTTTGATCAGCTAGAAGGAGCTTGTGTTTTCTGAAAGATTGATCTCCGGTAAGGCTATTTTCAACTCAAGATAAGAGAACAAGACATACCTAAGATAACTTTCACCACAAGGTATGGATTGTATGAGTATACCATGATGCCATTTGGTTTGACCAATGCTCCAGCATACTTTATGAATATGATGAACAAGGTGTTCATGGAATTCCTTGATAAGTTTGTTGTCGTATTCATCGATGACATTTTAATCTACTCCAAGAGCAAAGAAGAGCATGAAGGACATTTGCGTTTGATACTTGAGAAGCTTAGAGAGCATAAACTTTATGCCAAATTCAGCAAGTGTGAATTCTGGTTGAATGAAGTTGGTTTTCTTGGTCATGTTATGACAAAATATGGTGTAGCAGTTGATCCTGCTAAAGTTTCAGCGGTAACAGAAAGGGAATCTCCCAAGTCAGTGAAAGAAGTGCGTAGTTTCCTTGGCTTAGCAGGTTACTACAGAAGGTTCATTGAGAATTTCTCCAAGGTAGCTAAGCCTATGACAGAATTGCTAAAGAAGGACAAGAAATTTGCTTGGTCTGAAGGTTGTGAACTCAGCTTTCAGGAATTGAAGAAGAGACTTGTGAAAACACTAGTCTTGTGTTTGCCAGACTTGGAAAAATATTTCCAAGTATATTGTGATGCATCTCATCATGGTTTGGGAGCAGTACTTATGCAAGAAGGAAAAGTTGTGGCATATTCCTCGAGACAACTCAAAACTCATGAAGTGAACTATCCTACTCATGATTTAGAGTTAGCCTCTGTTGTTCATGCACTCAAAACATGGAGGCACTATCTTTTGGTAAAACGTTGTGAAGTGTTCACAGATCACAAGAGTTTGAAGTATATCTTCACCCAGAAGGAAATTAATATCAGACAAAGAAGATGGCTAGAACTCATCAAGGACTATGACTTAAGTTTGCAATACCACCCCGGTAAAGCAAATGTTGTAGCGGATGCTTTAAGCCGTAAGGTTTTTGTGAATGGCCTTACAAAAGGAGAATTTCCTGATGATTTATGTGCACAATTTAGAGATCTCAGATTGGAGATTGTGCCTGAAGGACATCTCATGTCTTTGGATGTTCAACCCACTTTGTTGGACATGATCAAAGAAGCCTAGAAGATTGATAAGGAAATTGAAGAGATTAAAGAAAAGATTGGTAAGGGAAAAGCCAAAGGGTTCCATTGAGACGAACAGGGTACTTTATGGCATGGGAAACGTATCTGTGTTCCACAAGATCCGGAGCTTCGGAAACAGATTTTGCAAGAAGCACACAACTCACCATATTCCATTCATCCGGGTAACACCAAAATGTACATGGATATGAAGGAAAGATTTTGGTGGAATAATCTCAAGAAGGACATCGCCGAACATATTGCTTTGTGTGATGTATGTAGTAGAGTGAAAGCGGAACATCAGAAACTAGCAGGATTGCTACAACCACTTCCTATTCCTGATTGGAAGTGGGACAAGATTGGTATGGACTTCATTACCGGATTACCAAGGACCAGATCAGGATATGATTCTATTTGGGTAGTAGTGGATCGCCTAACTAAAGAGTCTCATTTCATACCCGTGAAGACAACCTATACAAGTGCTAAGTTGGCCAAAATCTACATGAGTAGAATTGTATGTCTACATGGAGTACCAAAGAGCATTGTATCTGATAGAGGAACTCAATTCACATCCCATTTTTGGAGACAGCTACATGAGTCATTGGGAACGAGGTTGGAGTTCAGCACTGCTTTTCATCCTCAAACTGATGGACAGACAGAAAGAACTAATCAGATTCTTGAAGACATGTTGAGGGCATGTGCCCTAGACTATGGAGCCAGTTGGGATGAAAGTCTGCCTTACGCAGAATTTTCTTGTAACAACAGCTATCAATACAGCATTGAGATGGCACCATTTGAGTTTCTTTACGGAAGAAAGTGTACCACCCCATTGTTATGGAATGGTGTGGGAGAAAGAAGCTTGTTCGGGCGCGAACTTATCAAAGAAGCCGAAGAGAAAGTCAAGTTGGTTAAAGACATATTGAAGATAGCACAGTCCCGACAGAAAAGCTACGTGGATGCTAAGCGTAGAGAAGTCACCTACGAAGTTGGTGATAGAGATTATCTTAGAGTGTCCCTACTTCGTGGAGTGAAGAGGTTCGGAGTCAAAGGAAAGTTGGCCCCAAGATACGTTGGACCATTCAAGATTCTGAGTCGCAAAGGAGAAGTTGCTTATGAAATTGAATTGCCGGAGTCTTTGTCAGCAGTTCATAATGTATTTCATGTGAGTCAGCTTAAGAAATGTCATCCAGAAATGGAAGAAACTTCTTTGAAGGATACTATACCTTTGGAGGAGGTTCAATTGGAAAGTGACCTCACTTATGAGGAGAAGCCTATCAAGATTCTTGAGACTGCAGAAAGAGTCACAAGGACTAAGACTATCAGGTTTTGCAAGGTTCAGTGGAACCATCATTCCGAAGAGGAAGCCACATGGGAAAGAGAAGATGATCTTCGGAAAGACCACCCGCACCTATTTGCTAGCCAATCCGAATCTCGAGGGCGAGATTCACCTTAAGGGGGTTAGATTTGTAACATCCTCAAAATCATGTTTCAAACTTATGCATATCATCCATGCATCCATGAGCATATGAATTTCATTTCAAACAAATCAATTCAAAATAGAATCATTTGTGCTTATTATTTTATGTAAGTTTGCTCAAGCCTTAGTGCTATCTTCCAATGAGAAGAATACTTGTTTTTGATTCAGTAAAGTTTGTTTATTCAAACTTAGGCACCACCAAAAGTTTGAACAAATTTCAAAACAAAATGAATAATAAAACCAATATTATGCCTATTGAATATATATCATAAAGGCTTGGTTTTATTTTTATTTTCATCTAATCAAAATGTTTGGTTGGACAGTAGTGTTTGGCACACATTTGAGTGCAAGGTTTACAGTATAAAAACCTATGGAAGATTTGAATTAAAACTCATTTGATTTAGATTTGAAAAAACATTTCAGAAAATCAAAATAGAAAAAGAAAAGGAGAAAAGAAATGGAAAAGGGCCAGCGCTACCTATCTGGCCCAACTACTAATCCAGCCCACTAAGCCCACCCGGGGTCCTTCTTTCTCTCGCTCACCCGCAGACACACCCCCAGAGTCACTGACCGCACGACCCCACCCCCTCGCTGTTAAACCCGCTAACGAGTGGACCCTGCGACCACGTCGCCTTCGTCGTCAATCACGCGCGCCAGCGCCGCTCGCTCCGCTGTTACCTCGCCGCTGTTACTGCGCGCTTAATTGCCATTGATTCGCCGCGCAATCCTCGCCCCCGCTCTAGCTATAAGATCCCCTCTGCACCGCGGCCATTTCCCCTCACCTACCGCCACCTCTACTCCCCCAGGCTGCCCGCAATTGCCTCTACACCGCCACAGACAGAGCAACTCCGACAGGCGATTCCGGTAAGCTCCGACCGCCCCGCCGTCTCTGGTTCAAACGAGCGTGACCGACATGTCCTTGTGCATCTGCTAATACCCCTGGTTTGCCTGCTCGTGACCCAGGTCATCGTTCTCGTTCACGCCCGCAACCACCAGCGTCGCCGCTCGACTCCGACGAGCAATAGCGGTAAGAACTGAGCGCCCCTTGCCTTCCCTTTGGTACCATCTTGTTCGCCAGACACTTGCGCATCTCCTAAACCCTCTGCCTTGTGCTAGGACAACGCAGAGCCTCGATAACGACCTCGACAGCAAGCGACAGACGCCGCCCGCAACTCCGACGAGCCCCAGCGACCGTGTCCGTGCGCCCCTTGCCAAGCCGCCGCCAGGCTGAGCATCAGCACGTCGTCGCGTCTCTAGTAAGCGCATCCAACGACCCGCTAGCCACCTGTAGCGCCGCGCCGCCGTAGGCAGAGCTCGCCGCCGCCAGTAGCCGCCGCTAGCGCCGCTCGTCTGTGGTCAATTAGATTAGGGCCGTAGGATTTAGATCTAGCGAGTAAGATTAGATCTGTGTCGAAGAGGTACGTGTCAGATCTGGCCGTGCATCTTCACTTAAATCTTGTGGCTTTCGTTGATCGATCCGCCCGAACCGGTACGCACCAATCAGAACATGACGCATGGCTGGAGTTTAGATTTAAAACAGGATTTGAATCTGATTGTGGTTTGAATTTGATTTGGCTATAATTTTTGATCCCCACGTTAGAATTTGACAAAATTTATATCGTTGGAATCAGGAGAGCAAGATATTTCTTTATATGAAATGTGTTTAATGTTTTGCTTCTGTTAAAATGGCTTTATTGGCAGAAACTTGTGTAGGGCTAATTTGAGTATATGAAATGTTTAGAAAATGATTTAGGGTTTAAATAATTGTGGTTTGGCAAGTTTTTAACTTGTTAATGCACCAATACTGTTTACTTGCTTGGTTGAGTTTTAAAAATCATCACATACCATTTTGCATGCATGCATATATTTTTGGCTGTATATGTTTTGTATGTGATTTGTTGCTATAATTCTTTGTGTAGATTTTGGTGCTAGTGATTGTGATTGTGAAGAGTGTAACTACTCTCCAAACTACCAAGGCAAGTGGTACTTCATAAATATTTCTATCCCCCTATTTAATACTAAGCATTAGAAATATTTTGCTAAGTCGTGCATGTTATTATTTTGCTTATATGACATGTTGGGAAATCCTAGTAGTTGTAGAATTGCTAGGTAATCTCTAAGTTAAGTTACTATCTATGCCATGCTTAGCCTAGGTAGTAGCAAACAAGGGTTGCTGAAATATACATGCTATGATGAAAATATTTCTAAGTCTTTGGACTTGTGGTTTGCCTAATAAAACAACTAAGTTAATGAAACACCTGGGTGGAATGGAAGGAATGGTTTATGTTGAGTGGTTACACAAGGCCCATTTCTATGGTTTACCTTGTGTATCTCACTTGTGGTAAGCCACCCAGGAACAAAGAGATTTTAGAGGCCAAGTGTTAAGAAGCTTCTAGTGCAGCCACTTGGCAATATGGGCTCTGCCTGGATCACATAGGTTGCTAGAACTTAGCCATTTGTACAGATGGTGGTAGTGGGATGATAGGTTGGAACGCGTCCATTTGGTCTAAGGGAAGGCTTCTGAAAGGTCCTGTCTTGGTGAAACCAAGTCTGGTGGGGAAAGTGCACAACCTCTGCAGATGGAAAACCCAAGTACTTAGCCATGTCCTTGGAAAAGGACAACTTGAGCATCAAGACATGGAAGCTATCAAGAATCTGCTCATCCAAATTTCTAAATAAAAACTTGAGGGTGAACAAGGGTGAAGGACCTCAATGTCTATTGGTGGTTCCTTGGGAAAAGTTTTGACAAAGAAAAACTTAGTGATTTCAACTAATAGGCAAAACCTTATTTGAGCAAAGCAAGCCAAGCTACACTTAGCCAAATTGCATATAGTAATATAGTCCACCTAAATTATACTAAGGTATCACTTGCCAATACTATTCCAATGTATTGACCCACTGTGGCTGTAACTTGTGATGCTGCAGGTTACTCCGATGAGGATTAGGAGTCATGAGTCTACACTCAACATGTTTGCCTGTGGCACATGAAGATGAAGACTTTATTTATTTACTTATTCAAACTCTTGTATTAGGCCTGTGGCCTTGGAGTTGTAAATACTATGTTTGTCTCTGGAATGCCTGTAATAATGACCTTTGTATCTGTGTACTTCATCTTAAACCGTGGATGCTAGCAATGATCCAGGGACTAGCATTGCAATCACAGGGATCCTTTTCCTTTATAAAGGAGGGATCTTACAATGGTAGCCTTTAGGGCATCGTTTTACACACACCTCGCACAGCGAACCTATCTCTGTAACTCGGCGTATTGCCATTATAGTGATTTATAGCAGGAGTAGGATTCCTCCACCGTCGTGGGATCTGAACCTGGGTAAGCTGTGTTACCTCGTACCCGTCAACCGTCCGCCTTACCTCACGTCTCTAAACACGCACTATGAAGACCCCTCCATGGCGTACTCGTCGGCAATACCACGACATTAATTTCCCCCGTTTTATGTTGAAAGCTTTGAAGTTGCTTTTGTTTTGTCTTCCTATGCTAGTTGCCTTTTGTTTCAATAATTTTTTTTCTCATGAGACTCCCTTGCATAGGAAGTTGGTTAGACTCAAATGTGTAGATATTTTCTTCTTGATTCTCTCTTTCACTTCAAATCTATATCTCCTATGTGAGCATCTTTGAAATTATCAAACCTAATTAAAGGCATTAAATAAAATTACTTCTTGGGAGATAACCCAATAGTTTTGTTGAGTCTCGAAAGTTATTACCGGTAATAACCGATCCTTATCTTTTTTGTTTTGGTTTTTGTGTCAAGATCAAGTACTTTTGAGAAGTAGAGGAGTTATGAAAAGTGGCTGTCCTGGAACAGATTTTTGTGCTTCATTGTAAAAATTCGTGAAGGACCTCAGTACAATGGATGGAGCTATAATTTCTATGCTTACTCTCCAAGTTATTATCCCACTTTCTTTAGTTTTGTACTTTTTGATTTGAGCAATAGAAGTTTTTCGAAAAAATCGATATTTACCTGCTAGTCTGTTTTGAGAGATTTCTGCCATCATTTGCATTTGCCTCTTATATTGATTCCCTTTTAGATTCTTTTTTGGGCTTTTGGAAAGGATTTGCTACAATAGCTTTTGTTGTGATGGATTTCAGTTGAAGTGTGTACTTAGAGGTTTGTTATTTTTGCATATACTAATGTTGCCAATGAGGTTTGTGTAAGGCCTTGTATGAAAGGAATTTTCAGGAGATGGAGAGAAGGAATCTGCAAAGTCCATTTTTGAATAGGTAAAAGTGCTGCAAACTGAAGGTTCGTGAAAACCTTATCTTTTTATATTTTTTGATGTTTTTATTACATACGGAAGGTTACGAGATGAAACAAAGGAGGAAACGGAGGCCAGGTGAGCCACACCCACCCTAGGCGCGGGCCCCAACTGGCCGCGCCTACAGGGGGTGTGAGCCCCCTAGAGTCTGTCTCCGCCTAGTTTTCGCACAATACCTTCCTTATGCAGTGAAACTTCGTAATATATAACCCCTTGGATCCCCCGAGGTTTGTATATCCTGTTCTCGTTGTTTTTTCGTTTCGATCTGTTTTTGTCAGGAAATACTCTCAAGTTTAGAGGCGCCATGGTTTCCGCCAACGACAAGGGTATGGAGCACATGGAAGAAGAAAGGATCGCTGCTAGGCACGAAGACATGGGTTGGAGCATCGAGGAGAACGTAAAGGACATGTCAGCAGGCATTAAGTGACAAGCTTCCACAGGATCAAGGGAAAGGAAACCTACTTTTGTAGGGGCAATTAATACTGGACGTACTTTTTCTCATAATATGCAGGGTATCATGACCTCCATTCCAGAATTCAGATCCTGCCCTGAGGCAGTGGAAGCCCTGCGAACCACTGATGAGTTTTGTGATAAGTACTATGCTCTAAGGATGAAGGTGGATATACTTCAAGAGGAGAATAGAAGGCTTCATAATATGCTGGAGGGTTTTCTCACCCTAAACAAGGGAACACCACCACCACCGAAGGAGTAATTCGTCATCAGGTTTGGCATCCCCTTAGCTTGTTCGAAGCTTGGGGGAGTGCCGCGATATCACATCATTATATTTTATCTTTTTACCTTTTTAGTAGAGTTATATCTTGGGTAGAGAAGTTATCTTATAGGTTGGTTTGCATTGTGTAAGTATCTCTCCTTTAGTTGGTTATCTATGTATCCCTTGGTGTGAGTGCCTTTATGGAATATTAATGAGAAGTCTCATCTTTTACTTTTTGCACTTCTGATTTTTAGTTTGCAATCTCTATTATATGATTGATCTTGTTGATCAGTATTGGTATCACTTTGGGAGCATCAAGTAGATCTAAATTGGTTTTGGCAAACCGAGCTCCGGTCAGTAGCAACACTTTTTGAGGTTTGAAAGGAAAAGAGAAAAACACTTACATGTATTTTTGTATCATTTATTTTCTTTCTTGATTGGCTCATAAGCTTAGTATTATTATTTAAGATCTTTTTTGTGTCTTCAAGGAAGATTGCATGCTTGGCTTTATCACTTGTATGTTTGCTTGTTTCCTTCAACTCTTTTGCTTGCTACCCAACCTTGCTAGCCAAAAAACCTGTTTTGAGGGGGCATACTTCTCATACATCCAACCCCTTAAGCCCAAACCTGTGCCATTTGTGTCCACCATATCTACCTATTAGCATTATTGCTATTCCAAGTAAATTCTCAAGCTTCATCTACCTTTCGAATTAAAAATTATTTTGTTATGTGAAAACTAGTTAGTAAAGCTCTCACGAACTTGATGGCACACCTTATTTTGTTGCCCCTAATAAACTTGAACCATTGCATCATCGAAGTTGTATATGCTTGCACCTATACATTGGAATTAGCAGATCCGTGCTGTCACAGGGAACGCTTTCAACATTGCACATGCACACTGTACACAGTTGATATCATGCTCTTTTGTTTGCGGATGTCATTGGTGTGAAAGAAAAGGGGAGCTTGTAAGTCCATGGAGTTATGTATATGTGTTAGAGAAATGCCTGGGCCGATAGCCTAAGCCATGCCTAATCATGGTGGAAACTTGCAGCCTAACCATAGTGAGCAATCTGTGAAGCATCCTCAATAAAAACCTATGCAAGTAGCAAATAAAAAGATCACCGCAATGCTCACTGTCTGCTTGCCTTGTCATTTTGATATGGATAGCTCCTGTATCATGTGCAAGGGGTACCCGTTGGTAGTTCTCTATGATACGCATGTACTTACTATGACAAGAACTTACCGGTAACTAAAGTTGAGTAGCATGAGGAGGGACCCTCGTACTCAAGGGACATGAGATTGCCAGCTTATATTTCATCAAGCATATACTCCATCTTTGTTCGCTTTAACCTTAATCACCTCAAGATTCTTATGATAGGGCAATGAGAGCTCAAAGCTAGTAAGTACCATAATCTTTTGAAAGCTCTTTACGAACTTAAAATCCTTGCTTCCCTCTATGAAGGGCCCTTTCTTCTACTTCTAAGTTGAGTTATTAAACCTATTCCTCTCTATATCCAGCAAGCATTTGAGTTGTTGTGTTTCAAGCATTCATATGATGATTTATTCAATCATGTTCTTTATCTCCCTTGTTTGCACAAAACTCTTATCGAAATGAGTATTACTTTGAAAGCTATCATTGTGAGAAACCTTTTATGTTTGTGAAAAGAGTACTCTTATTGTAAACCTCTTTACAAAAGCTTTACCTGAAAAATGTTTGCCAACTGTTCTCTGACAAAGAACAAAGTTTGCCAATACCAATTATGATTTATCTTTATGCATCTTTATTGTGACTCCCATACTTGTTGCAAGCTAAGTTATATAATGGTGAGTTTGTTTCTTCTATGAGTTGTGCATTGGTAAGTGTGATGCTTCTTGTCCGTATTCTTTTTATCGACACTTCACTCCATAAACCCGTGGACATGTTTACTGAGCTCAGTTTTTGCTTGGGGACAAGCGAGGTCTAAGCTTGGGGGAGTTGATACGTCCAATTTGCATCACCATTCTATATCATAAATTGCCTCTATTCATTGATATATTTCATATTAAGATGAGTTACTTATGTCTTTTCATCTGTTTTTGCATGTTGGATTATTCTTGGAGGATGAACTGCCGGATTCAGGATTCTGATGGAAAAAGAGGTGTTTTGATGCAATTTCGCGAAGATCATAAAAATACCAGAAAAACTACAGAAAATTCTATTTTCCAAGAAGAGGAAGGAAGCCAGAAGGGAAGGCGGAGTTCGGCCATAGGGTGCCCACACCCTCCAGGCGCGGGCCACCCTAGGCCGTGCCTATAGGGGGTGTGGCCACCCTGGCCCACCTCTGGCTCCTCCCTCTTGCCTATATATTCTCCTCGAAACCCTAATACACGGGGGCGACCACATAAAGATTCCGCCGCCTATGCAGGGCAAAAAACATCGAGAGAGAAAGAGCTCTCTGACAAACAGATTTCTGCCAGGGAAATTCCTTTCTGGAGAGGGAGATCATCGCCATCAACACCATCATCAAGCTAGACTTCATCGGGATCATCATCGTCATCCACACCATCATCTCCACCAGCACCGTCATCACCACTCCATCCCGCTGTAACAATTGTGTTGAATCTTGCATAGTTCTTACGGGAAACTTTCCCGGTGTTGATTACTATTGTAGTTGATGCTTGGGAGTGGAACCATTGAATTATTGTTTATGTTCAGATTGTTATCCATTACCATATTATATCTGATCTTGATCCACATGATGTCTCGTGAGTAGTTCGTTTAGTTCTTGAGGACATGGGAAAATTCATGTTGTTAGTATTGGATTGTGTTGATGTATTATTCAATGGTTTAATATTTAAGTTGTGGTTCTATTCTTCTAGTGGTGTCATGTGAATGTCGACTACATGATACTTCACCATTTATGGGCCTAGAATGCATTGTGTATTTGGATACTAATTGTGGGGTTGCCGGAGTGACATAAACCGGAACCCCCGTAAGGAAACCATTGCACAAGGGAGTGTAGGATCTTAGAGTTTAAGGCTGTTGTTAGGTTTATATATTAATTTCTTTCTTGTAGTTGCGGATGCTTGCAAGGGGTTTAATCACAAGTATGTATTAGTCCAAGTAAGGTCGGTACATTAGCACAGGTTCACCCACACAACACTTATAAAACCAAATAAGATTAATCAGCTATATGAAACGAAAGTACTTGACAGTATTCCCATGTGTCCTCGAGAACGTTTGGTCCTCATTAATATTTCCACTGGCTTGTCCTTTGGTAAGAAAGGATTGGGCCACTTGCTTAAATTGTTTGCTATTTTATTTACTTGCACTTTATTTCCTTGCTTTATCAGAAAACCCCTAAAAATCCGTTTGCTAAATATCTACAGAGATTTCCTGCTCCATACCACTAGTCAACACCTTCTGCTCCTCGTTGGGACCCATACTCCTATTTATAAAAAGTACTACGATACACCCCATATACTTGTGGGTCATCATAGCGGCAGAGTCCCTGCTAGTAGATGGCGGTACGGGAGCGATCTAGGTCGCGTGCTTCATCGAGCTGGTTGACCCCGTCTTGGCGTGCAGGCTCGTTGTCGGCCTCCGCGTAGTTGACGACCCAAGGCGAGTCGTGTTCCTGGTTAGTTGTAATGATGGCCTCGGAGTCGTACACCATGAAGAAGGGCGTAAACCCTGTTGACCGGTTGATGGAGGTGCGAATACCCCATATGACAGAGGGGAGCTCTTCGACCTAGCATCCCGGAGTTCGCTCGAGGGGAACTTGCATTCGCGGCTTGAGACCATGGAGGATGCTTTGATTGGCATGCTCTTCTTGGCCGTTTGACTCCGGGTGGGCGACTGAGGCGAGGTCAAGCCGTATGTTGTGCTCCTCGCAGAACTCGGCCATGGCGCCCTTTGCAAAGTTGGTGCCGTTGTTCGTGATGGTGCTGTGCGGGAATCCGTACCGGTAAATGAGCTTGCAGAGGAATTTGGTGGCGGTCTTCCCGTCGCACTTCCTGACCGGCTTGGCCTCGACCCACTTGGTGAATTTGTCGACTGCAACCAGGAGGTGGGTGTAGCCAGAGGGAGCCTTTTTGAAGGGGCCTACCATGTCCATGCCCCACACGGCGAATGGCCAGGTGATGGAGATCGTCTTTAGTGCCGAACTAGGGATGTGCGTCTGTTTGGCATATTTTTGGCACCCGACGCAGTGTTGGATGATGTCGACAGCGTCGGCGTGTGCGGTGAGCAAGTAGAGGCCATGTCACATGGCCTTGGTGACTAGAGATCGGGCGCCGGCGTGGTGGCCACAGTTGCCGACGTGGATGTCTTGGAGGATCTTGCATCCTTCCCCTGGTTGCACACAACGTTGGAAGATGCCAGTCACGCTGTGCTTGTGGAGCTCAACATTGATGATGAAGAAGGATTTGCATCATCGCACTTGTAGGGGTTCGTAGCATGGAAAACCAAAAATTTCTACCGCATACAAACAAACAAGCCAAGATCTATCTACTAGATTGTAGCAACGAGTCAATAGAATAACTCACCCTCGAAGATTCCAAAGTGTTTAACGAGAGCAGATTCTCGTGGGTGATGTAGTCGTACTCTTGCCGATCTCAAGATCGTGTAGACGATCCTTCTGGCGCTGTGTTCCGGCAGCGCTCCCGCAGTCGGTCACACATTCGGTACTCGATGAAGACCTTCCTCTCCCTTGTTCTAGCAGGCAGCGGAGGTTGTAGCACTCTCCTCGCGATTCCGGCAGCACGACGACGTGGTACCGGAAGTAGAGGGGAGATCTCACAGGGCTTCTCCTTAAGCCGGAGCGAGTATGGTGGATTATGAGAGAGGCCTTGGCGATCTAGGGTTTAGAGGCACCAAGGGAGGAGCCTAGCCGGCGGCTAAGGTTAGGGTTTCACCCCAACTCGGCGAGTTGGTGGTGCCCTAGGCGGCGGCAGAAGGAGGTGGTGGCGCCGGCGGCTTAGGGTTAGGGTTTTGGTGGTGAGAGGTGTGTGCTAGAGGGGCACCCCTGCCCCTCCTTATATAGGTGGGAGGGCGCCGGTTGGGAGGAGGGAGTCCTCCCCCAACTCAGCCTCCTTGGCCGGCGGTGGAGGGAGGAGGACTTTCTCCCCAAGTAGGTTTCCTACTCTCCTCCACCAAGCAAACTTGCCGTTTGACTTTTCAAATTGGCGTTTGACTTTTCAAACTAGGATTTGATTTATCCCTTTATTTTGCTCAGCGATGACACCTAGTACATGACTTTTCCAGCGATTACACATTCATGTACCCTTCCCATCCGGAGTGCCGGACCTTCCGGACCCTTCTAGAACATTCCCGATGAAAACACCGGAATCATTCTCCAACTCCGAAACAGGACTTTCCTGATATGAATCTTATTCTCCGGACCATTCCGGATCTCCTCGTGATATCCCGGATCCCATCCAAGACTCTGAACAACATTCGGTCTCTTACTCATCATTCCATAACTACTCAACAACATTGAATCCTTAAGAGTGTCTCCCTACGGTTCGTGAATTATGCGGACATGATCGAGACACTTCTCTGAACAATAACCAATAGAGGAATCTGGAAATTCATATGGCTCCCACATATTTCTATGATTACTTTGCGATCGAATGAACCACTTACATACGATACCAATTTCCCTTTGTCTCACGATAGTTTACTTATCCGAGGTTTTGATCGTTGGTATCTCTACATACCTAGTTCAACCTCGTTACTGATAAGTACTCTTTTCTCGTTCCCGTGATATGTGATCCCTTGTGAGCCAGTCACATGCTTGCAAGCTAATTGGATGACATTCCGCCGAGAGGGCCTAGAGTATATCTATCCGTCATATGGATGGACAAATCCCATTCTTGATCCATGTGTCTCAACCCATACTTTCTGAACACTCATTGCCACCTTTATAACCACCCAGTTACGGTGTGGTGTTTGATGTCATCAAAGCATCCTTTCGGTGATGGTGATAAGCATGATCTCATGGTCAAAGGAATTAAGTTACTATGTATCAGAAAGCATATAGCAATTGAACTATTAAAATGACTTGATCTTTATGCTACGCTTATCTAGAGGAGTATGTCCATCATACCATTCTCCTAACGATATGATCTTGTTGTTAATAACATCTCAATGTTCATGATAGGGAAACCACAATCATTTATTAACCAACAAGCTAGTATTGTGAAGAGTCTTTACTAGGGACTCTAATTTAGTTTACAAATCACACAAGTATTAATGTTTCCTTGTTAATACTGTTATAGCATGAATGTAAACATTTATCATAAACACAAAGATATAATAATAACTACATTTATTATTGCCTCTAGGGCATATCTCCAATAGTCTCCCACTTGCACTAGAGTCAACTAATCTAGATTACATGGTAATATACCGAACACCCATGGCAGTTTGGCGTTGGTCATGTTTTGCCCTCGGGAGAGGTTTAGTCAACGGATCCGCCACATTCAGATCTGTGTGTACTTTGCAAATCTTTATGTCACCATGTTGGACATGTTCTCGAATAGCGTGAAAACGTATCTTGATGTGCTTCAGCTTCTTGTGTGACCTTTGTTCTTGCGCATTGGCTATGGTGCCCATGTTATCACAGTAGATAGACATTGTGTCCAGCGCACTTGGAACCACACCGAGCTCTGTAATGAACTCCTTCATCCATATCGCTTCTTGTGAAGCCTCCGAAGCAGCTATGTATTCCGATTCAGTTGAAGATCTCGCCACAACGCTTTGCTTTGCACTCCTCCAGCTAACTGCTGCACCATTCAAAGTAAATATGTATCTATATTGAGATTTAGAATCATCCGGATCGGTGTTCCAACTAGCATCGGTGTAACCATTAACAACGAGCTGTTCATCACCTCCATAAGAAAGAACCATATCCTTAGTTCTTCTCAAGTACTTAAGGATGTTTTTGACCGCTGTCCAATGATCCACTCCTGGATCACTTTGATATCTGCTAGTTAAACTAACAGCATATGCAATGTCGGGTCTAGTACATAGCATAGCATACATTAGAGATCCTATGGCGGAGGCATATGGAGTCTTACTCATCCTTACTCTATCTTTTGTCGTTGCTGGACTTTGAGTTTTACTCAAGGTCATATTGGGCAACATGGGCAAGAACCCTTTCTTGCTATCTTCCATTCCAAACCTCTTTAGAACTTTGTACAAATATGTAATTTGTGACAATGATATTAGGCGTCTCGATCTATCTCTATAAATCTTTATGCCTAATATGTAAGCTGCTTCGCCAAGACCTTTCATTGAAAAACTATTATTCAAATATTCCTTGACACTATTAAGAAGGTCTACATCATTCCCAATCAACAATATGTCATCTACATATAGTATTAAGAATGCTACAGAGCTCCCACTCACTTTCTTGTAAATACAAGCTCTCCATAAGTTTGTATAAAACCAAAATTTTTGATTACTTTATCAAAACATTGATTCCAACTTCGGGATGCTTGCTTCAATCCATATATGGACCGTTGAAGTTTGCATACCTTGTTAGCATCTTTAGGATCGACAAAAACTTTGGGTTGCATCATATACAACTCTTCATCAATGTCTCCATTGAGGAACGCTGTTTTGACATCCATCTGCCATATCTCATAATCATAATATGCAGCGATTGCTAACAAAATCCTCACAGACTTTAGCTTCGCTACTGGTGAGAAAGTCTCATCGTAGTCAACTCCTTGAATTTGTCGAAACCCTTTTGCGACAAGTCGAGCTTTATAGACAGTAACATTACCATCAACATCTATTTTCTTCTTGAAAATCCATTTGTTCTCGACAGCCTTCCGGCCATCCGGTAAGTCCCCCAAAGTCCATACTTGGTTTTCGTACATGGATCCAATCTCGGATTTCATGGCTTCTTGCCATTTATTGGAATTTGGGCTCATCATCACTTCCTCATATGTCGCAGGGTCATCGGTGTTGTCCACCAACATGACACTCATAACGGGATCATACCAATCAGGAGTGGTACGAGTTCTCGTTGACCTGCGAGGTTCTGTAGCAATTTCAACCGAAGTTTCATGATCATCATCATTAGCTTCCTCTCTTATTGGTGCAGGCACCACAGGAACTTCTTCCGGTGCTGCGCTACTCGCAAGTTCGAGAGAAGGTTCGACAACCTCGTCGAGTTCTACTTTCCTTCTAGTCACTTCTTTCGAGAGAAATTCCTTCTCTAGAAAGGATCCATTCTTGGCAACAAAGATTTTGCCTTCGGATCTATGATAGAAGGTATACCCAATTGTTTCCTATGGGTATCCTATGAAGACGCATTTTTCCGCTTTGGGTTCAAGCTTGTCCGGCTATAACTTCTTTACATAGGATTCGCAACCCCAAACTTTAAGGAACAACAATTTAGGTTTCTTCTCAAACCATAATTCATATGGTGTCGTTTCAACGGATTTAGATGGTGCCCTATTTAAAGTGAATGCGGCTGTTTCTAACGCTTAACCCCAAAATGATAGCGGTAAATCTGTAAGTGACATCATAGAACGAACCATATCTAAGAGAGTTCGATTACGACGTTCGGACACACCATTACGTTGTGGTGTTCCCGGCGGTGTCAATTGTGAAAGTATTCCGCATTTCTTCAAATGCTCGCCAAACTCGTAACTTAGATATTCACCTCCACGATCAGAACGTAGATATTTAATCTTCTTGTTACGTTGATTCTCCACCTCACTTTGAAATTCCTTAAACTTCTCGAAAGTTTCAGACTTATGTTTCATGAAATAGATATACCCATATCTACTCAAGTCATCCGTGAAGGTAAGAACATAACGATAACCACCGCGCGATGCTACACTCATCAGACCACACACATCGGTATGTATGATTTCCAATAAGTCCGTAGCTCGCTCCATCATACCAGAAAATGGAGTTTTAGTCATTTTACCAATCAGACATGCTTCGCATCTTTCAAATGATTCGAAATCAACTGATTCAAGAAGTCCATTGGAATGGAGTTTCTTCACACGCTTCACTCCAATGTGACCAAGACAACAGTGCCACATATAGGTCGAGTTATCGCTCAATTTCAAACGTTTAGATTCAATGTTATTAATATGTGTATTTCCACTATCGAGATTCAAGAAGAATAGACCATCTATCAAAGGTGCATGTGCATAAAAAATATTACTCATATAAATCGAACAACCATTATTCTCGGACTTAAAAAAGTAACCGTCTCGCAATAAACAAGATCCCGATATAATGTTCATGTTTAACGCAGGCACCAAATAACAATTATTTAAGTATAAAACTAATCCCGATGGTAGATGAAGAGGTAGCGTGCCGACCGCGATCACATCAACCTTTGATCCATTTCCTACGCGCATCGTCACCTCGTTCTTCGCTAGCTTCCGTTTATTCTGCAGCACCTGTTTCGAGTTACAAATATGAGCAACCGAACCAGTATCAAATACCCAGGAACTACTACGAGTACTAGTGAGATACACATCAATAACATGTATATCAGATATACCTTTCTTCTTGATGTTGTCGTTCTTCAAATCCGCCAAGTACTTTGGGCAATTCCGCTTCCAGTGACCTTCTCCCTTGCAGTAAAAGCACTCAGTATCAGGCTTAGGTCTAGCCTTGGTCTTCTTCATCGGTGCGGCAACTTTCTTACCACCCTTCTTGAAGTGTCCCTTTTGCTTAGACTTTCCTTTCTTGAATTTGGTGGTCTTATTGACCATCAACACTTGGTGCTCTTTCTTGATCTCCACTTCTGCAGATTTTAACATGGAGAAGAGTTCTGGCAACTGCTTGTTCATGCTTTGCATATTGTAGTTCATCACAAAGTTCTTGTAACTTGGTGGTAGTGATTTGAGGACACGGTAAATCCCCAAAGCATTAGGAATCACTATACCCAAGCTTTGGAGTTTGTTTGCGTGCCCAGACATCTTAAGCACATGCTCACTAACGGAGCTGCCCTCTTCCATCTTGTAGTTAAAAAACTTTTCAAAAGCCTCATAGCTCTCAACTGCCGCGTGATTCTCAAATATCAATTTGAGTTCACGGACAATATCATGTGGGTCTGAATTCTCAAACCTTTTTTGAAGCTCCGATTCCAAACCATACAAGATAGCACACAGAACTGTGGAGTACCGATTCTTCCGAGTGAGGTAAACATTATTTACTTCATCGGTAGCAGTAACTGCAGGCGGGTCACCCAGCGGTGCATCCAGCACATAGGTCAAATTACCAGCATTGAGGACAATCCTCAAATTGCGGAACCAATCCGCGAAGTTGTTTCCATTGTTTTTCAACTTTTCTTTCTCTAGAAACGCATTAAAATTGATGGTAGGGGCCGCCATTGATCTAAAACATATTTGCAATAATTTAGACTAAGTTTATGAAAAATTTAGTTCTAATTAATAGTTAAATTAATCTAGGTGAACTCCCACTCAAAACAATATCCCTCACATTGTTTTAGTGATCACACGAACCAAATCCACCACATCAAAACCGATCATCACGATTGTTGATGTAGCTTCAATGGCGAACAATCGACATGTTCATCATATCTACTATATGATTCATGCTTTACCTTTTGGTGATCCGTGTTCCGAGACCATGTCTGTACATGCTAGGCTCGTCAAGATCAAACCTTATCTTCCGCATGAGAAAATCTAGCTTGATCACGTTGTATACACTTGCAGAATCTAACACACCCGATCATCACGTGGTGCTTCGAAACAACAAGCTTTAGCAATGGTGCTTACTAAGGATGAACACTTTAGAACTTGAAATTTATGTGCATGAGGGATCATCTTATAATGCTACCGTTGTTAACTAAGCAATACAATATGCATAAAGGATTAACATCACATGCAATTCATAATATGTGATATGATATGGCCTTTCTTCTTTGTGCTTCCGATCTCCATCTTCAAGCACGAACATGATCTCCATCATCACCGGCATTGCATCAAGGTCAATGACGCTGCTTCATGATTGTCGTCCACCAGCTTCAACTATTACAACTACTTTGAATAGACACGCGGGTCTTAACAGAAATTAAAGACAACCATATGGCTCCTGCCGGTTGCCAACTTACAATAAGGAACATTGCATACATCAAATATAATCACAATCATGGCCATATCACATCATAGCACACCCCTGCAAAACAAAGTTAGACGCCTCTAATTTCTTTGCATATTTTATGTGGTTTGGGGCTTTCAATAAGTGTCGATCTAACTTACGAACAAGAACCACAACATTGATGTTTGAACTATCAAGTTCCCGTTGTAAATTGGATCTATACTATAATGGGAGAGACAGACACCCGCAAAGCCACTTATGCAATACAAGTTGCATGTTGAGCGTGGAGCAAGTCTCATGAACGATGTCATGTAAGGTTAGCCCGGGCCGCTTCATCCCATCATACCGCAAGATGCAAAGTACACAAGAAGCAATTGATAATAAAAGCATCACCGCCCATAATGACCATTGTATTCTACTCGTGCAACAGATCTACATATAGACATGGCTCTGATACCACTGTAGGGGTTCATAGCATGGAAAACAAAAAAATTCTACCGCATACAAACAAACAAGCCAAGATCTATCTACTAGATTGTAGCAACGAGTCGATAGAATAACTCACCCTCAAAGATTCCAAAGTGTTTAACGAGAGCGGATTCTCATGGGTGATGTAGCCGTACTCTTACCGATCTCAAGATCGTGTAGACGATCCTTCCGGCGATGCATTCCGGCAGCGCTCCCGCAGTCGGTCACACGTTCGGTACTCGATGAAGACCTTCCTCTCCGTTGTTCCAGCAGGCAGCGGAGGTTGTAGCACTCTCCTCGCGATTCCAGCAGCACGACGGCGTGGTACCGGAAGGAGAGGGGAGATCTCGCAGGGCTTCGCCTTAAGCCGGAGTGAGTATGGTGGATTATGAGAGAGGCCTTGGCGATCTAGGGTTTAGAGGCACCAAGGGAGGAGCCTAGCCGGCGTCTAGGGTTAGGGTTTCACCCCAACTCGGCGAGTTGGTGGTGCCCTAGGCGGCGGCAGTAGGAGGTGGTGGCGCCGGCGGCTTAGGGTTAGGGTTTTGGTGGTGAGAGGTGTGTGCTAGAGGGGCACCCCTGCCCCTCCTTATATAGGTGGGAGGGCGCCGGTTGGGAGGAGGGAGTCCTCCCCCAACTAGGCCTCCTTGGCCGGCGGTGGAGGGAGTTGGACTTCCTCCCCAAGTAGGTTTCCTACTCTCCTTCCACCAAGCAAACTTGCCGTTTGACTTTTCAAATTGGCGTTTGACTTTTCAAACTAGGATTTGATTTATCCCTTTATTTTGCTCAGCGATGACACCTAGTACATGATGCAACCATTCCAACTTGTTATGACACATTCATGTACCCTTCCCCTCCGGAGTGCCGGACCTTCTGGACCCTTCTATAACATTCCCGATGAAAACACCGGAATCATTCTCCAACTCCGAAACAGGACTTTCCTGATATGAATCTTATTCTCCGGACCATTCCGGATCTCCTCGTGATATCCCGGATCCCATCCAAGACTCTGAACAACATTCGGTCTCTTACTCATCATTCCATAACTACTCAACAACATTGAATCCTTAAGTGTGTCTCCCTACGGTTCGTGAATTATGCGGACATGACCGAGACACTTCTCCGAACAATAACCAATAGAGGAATCCGGAAATTCATATGGATCCCACATATTTCTACGATTACTTTGCGATCGAATGAACCACTTACATACGATACCAATTTCCCTTTGTCTCACGATAGTTTACTTATCCGAGGTTTTGATCGTCTGTATCTCTGCATACCTAGTTCAACCTCGTTACTGATAAGTACTCTTTTCTCGTTCCCGTGATATGTGATCCCTTGTGAGCCATTCACATGCTTGCAAGCTAATTGGATGACATTCCACCGAGAGGGCCCAGAGTATATCTATCCATCATATGGATGGACAAATCCCATTCTTGATCCATGTGTCTCAAACCATACTTTCTGAACACTAAATGCCACCTTTGTAACCACCCAGTTACGGTGTGGTGTTTGATGTCATCAAAGCATCCTTCCGGTGATGGTGATAAGCATGATCTCATGGTCGAAGGAATTAAGATACTATGTATCAGAAAGCATATAGCAATTGAACTATTAAAATGACTTGATCTTTATGCTACGCTTATCTATAGGAGTATGTCCATCATACCATTCTCCTAACGATATGATCTTGTTGTTAATAATATCTCAATGTTCATGATAGGGAAACCACAATCATTTATTAACCAACAAGCTAGTATTGTGAAGAGGCTTTACTAGGGACTCTAATTTATTTTACAAATCACACATGTATTAATGTTTCCTTGTTAATACTGTTATAGCATGAATGTAAACATTTATCATAAACACAAAGATATAATAATAACTACATTTATTATTGCCTCTAGGGCATATCTCCAACAGCACTATCATGTGTGCCTCCGTCTCGTCCGCTGATAGGTTCCCGCTCTCGAGGTAGGCGAGGTATGGCGTGGTCCAGTCGATGGGTTCTGAGACCATGGCGACCAGGGCGGGCTCGGGTTGCAGCGGTATCCCGACGTCGATATCCTTCGGCGGGGAGACCGAAGGTTTGTGGATGGTGTCGAGGAAGACGCCTACTGATGGTGTTTGCCGAGCCAACCTGATGCGGGAGATGGCGTCGTCCTCCTCGTTTTTGCGCTTGTCAATCCACTCGACGGAGTAGCCAACGAAGTGGCCCCCAGCTGATCCACAGCTTGGCGGTATGCCGCCATGGTGGAGGAGACGGCGTCGCAGGTACCGGTGAATTGTGCGGCGACGAGGTCGGATTCTCCGTAGAACCGTAGGCGATAGACGTTCATCTCCTTGGAGGCCCGCATGCCATGGAGGAGGGCCTCATATTCGGCCATGTTGTTGGTGTAGGGCGTGAAGTCGAGTTGCAGCACGTAGCGGAGCTTGTCGCCTTTGGGGGAGGTGAGTATGACCCTGGCCCCTGCGCCATCCATGTTCTTGGACCCGTCTAAGTGGAGCGACCAGTAGTGGAGGTATGGCAGCTTCTCTGCTTGATGCGCTTCTTCCCAGTCGGCGAGGAAGTCTGCCAGGGTGTAACACCCTCAGAATCGGCCCTATGCAAGTTTCAGCGATCCCCGCCAAACCCGCATAGAAACGATTCAAAGGTGCCCACCAGGCACTTCTGTGCAGGTGGAAAACGAAGTAATATCATTACACAATAGTCCGCGATGGAACCCACATAACAGATATATACAACAGCGACTCAAAGAGTCAAGAATACAGATATACAATACAAAGATCCAAATCACCTTCAAAACGATACATCGTCCGGGTACGGACAAGATGCAAATTGACCTAAGAGCCCTGAAGAATAACCAATGGCATCCATAACCCTGCCCAGGCCAAGCCGGAAGGGTAACCCTGCTAACGACATCGATCTCAAAACCTGCTTAAACAAAAGGGGTGCCGATAAAGGGCAAAGGAAAAAGAGAGCGGTCAGTACTGAGGCCAGTACACGACGAGACTAGAATTCGGCGGTCCTCGCCTACATAGGTATGGTGGACTGAAGCGGCAGCGCAGCATGCACTAAACAACCTATAGAGACTCAATACAGCTGGCGGCTATCAGATAGGGATAAGAAATACCTATTCGGATCCAACCTAAAACTACCACCAAACATACCATCCTGGTATTTCCCCCCCTCGAGACCAAACGAGGAAGTCAACCGAGGAACTCACACAGTTGGCAGTTTTATTTATTTAGTTATCGTTGCAGCAATTACTAGTCAGGTATCGATAGTCATCCTGATATAATAAGCAGTGGGCACTTTTAGTTGACCATTCCATTGTAGTTGTAGTACTTACTAGTCAGATACATATAGGTGAGGCATCCCAACACCCAACAGTTGTTGGTACTTTTATTTAGCCATTCCGTTGTAGTTGCAATACTTACTAGTCAGATACAATGGTAAGAGGTAACAACTCAAACCAGCAATTGTTGGCACTTTTATTTAGTCATTCCATTATAGTAAAGCTGATTACTAGTCATTATAAAGTCAAATTTATAGCACTACTTTAGTTATAGTTGTCTATGATCGAGATACTATGCTCCAAGTCGTCCATAACCGCGGACACGGCTTTCAGAAAGTTTTACCCTACAGGGGGCACAAATAGCAACACACGCACGATCAACCTCGGAAAAACCAAATAAAACCCAACGAGGCATCACGACAAACAAATCGGAAGATTCATATAATATTTCAGGGGGCCACCCCACCAAGCTACCCGCTACGAAGTTGGCCGGCTCCGAGACGGACCCAGAGGTTTGTGACGACGGCTGTAAACGACTGGGAACCCGAAAGTGTGACTAGGCTTGTCGATACCGCGAAAACGTGGCACGGGGTTCCAAAACAGTACAGGCGCTCCACGCGCAATCATAAATAAAGCAGTAAAGCATGGCATAAGTACAGGATAGTAATAAAGCCCCAAACTACTTTGTGGCCCCGAGAAATAAGATATGACTCCAGCTCATGCTAAGGGGATTCATGGGCCCACATGCGGATAGTGCGAATATTCAAAGAACAGGTATCAAGTACTCGGGGTCCTACAGGACACAAGTGGACGGTTAAAAACCAAATAACATCTATTGCCCACCTGTGCCTTTGCATTATTTACCTACTTCAATTTTAGTTATTAAACGATAATTAAAGTTATAATCATCTCCAACATTAAACATGCGGCATTACTCCAACAACTGTGGAACATCGACGGCGCGACACATCACCTATGCAAGCAACTACGACTCACAAGGCCGACTATCTACCAAACAACAGGTAATAGGATGTGTCCATGGCAATATAAGGGTTGTAGGGAAGGATAACGGGGTACGGAATCTATAGCATCGCAACACAGATAGCAATAGATCAACAGGAGGAAATAAAGACTATAAATGTAAAATAGGTAGAAAGGGGGAGAATGCTCGCCTGAAAACATTGCCGAAGGTACATCCGAAGATCGGGGCGAAGCTCACATCAACTCATCGATCTTATCCGCAAAGAAGCAAAACACTAGAAGAAACATCGGATGCACTATTTAATACTACGACAGAAGATCGGGCATGATGCATGTATGATGTATGCCATGGCAAAGGTGCGATGCAATTCGGCAATATTAAGTGGAACCAGCGTTCCGACAATTAATTAATAGGTTCATGTTATTTAGATACCCCGCAATTTAAATGTTGTCTTAACATGGCAAAATATAGCACCGGTTCGCTACACAAATTTAAATAGGGCCAATATAAGACTAGATTTGCCCGCATATGGTCTCCATATTTAATTATGAGGTAAATCGACATAAGGCCCCCCAAACCCCACAATATGTATGAAACATGAACAATTTAATATGGAACAAGATATATTATTTATAAAAATAGGGTCTTGGGAAGAGGGGTCACACATGGGGATCGGCGAACTTGGGGTTCCGAGGTTTTGAGGGATCAGTCTTCGGGGTCCGATAAGGAAGAGCTCCGTGTTTCATGAAGAAGTTCATGTCGATGGTAGATCTAGGCATTGCGTAAATGGCATCGGTCGACGAGAATATCGTAATACATGCATCGACACGGTCTCACTTCGTATCTTCTTGGTCACATGTACAGGAACCAACAAGCACATTACAGACTAACACAAAATTTGATCATAGGACACGATCTTAACCACAGAGACATCCACTCACGGAGCAGATGGCCCTCCGACGTGCGCACACGCGGGCTCACGAGCGGCCAAAGCAAGGTCGAGACTTCGACGAGGAGCAGGCGAGGGCGCCAGGAAGGAGAGGTGCGGTCGCGAGGTGCCAGGGCTCGGGGATGGGCGAGCGGCGAGCAGCAGGGCGGTCGGGGCTCGCAGGGTCGACAGGCTCGGCGGGGATGACCGCTGCAGAGGAGGCTCCGGCGAGGAGAGGATACGGGAGTGGCCGACAACGTGCACGCGTGAGGCAGAGGAGCTGCAACGGCTTGGCGGCTTTGCTTGCGGAGGTGGCGTCCGCAGCAGTGCGCGATCGGGAGGTGGAGAGAAGGCTGCGGGGCAGAGGCGAAGGGAGCTCCGGGCGACACGCAGGGTCCGGGCCCAGGTCGCTAGCGGCAGAAAGGCCTGAGACCTGCGGCAGAGAGCTCTGAGGAGGCGGGGAGGTGCAGAATCGGGAGGCGGTGGAGAAGAACCTGGCACCAGGGGCGCCGGTGTCAGCGGATGGAGCTTGGAGGGAGGGGCACCGATGTGCTGGTCAAGGGGAGCCTAGCAGCAGGTTGCAGAGGGCAGGGCTGGCAGCGACAGGGTGAGCGAGGAAGGGGGGCGGGGGTCACGGGGTGGAGAGATCGAGGAGGAGACCCGAGACAGCTACAACGTGGTCAGGGTGGGTCGCGATGTACATGAAGAGCATGTCAGGGACATGTCGGGCTGGGGCCTGGCTAGCGAGAAGAGGCGCTGGAAGCAGAGCAACACGCGGGGTGGCTCGCGTCAGGGTGCAGTGCGACGCGCGGCTATGTGTGTGCGTGTGGCATGGGTGTGTTGGTGGCGGTCGGGAGTAGTGGTTGGGCGGGATGTGCACCTGGCGGCGGCGGTTGGAGGGGTGAGGGAGTGGGGCTAGGGTTTGGATTAGAATTAGGGTTAGGGTTTTGTTGGGCCGGAGTTGTAGTAGGTGGCCTGGCCTACGGCTGGGCTGCCTCCTCCGGTCCAAAAATATTAAGACTGTTACTTTAATTTTTAAAGATACTTCTGCAAATAATTTTTAGACAAACAAAATATCCGGAAGAAACAGGGTTTTATATTTTGAAATGAAGACAGGGGAAATAGGGACTTTTTGAAAATATTTTTAGATTAAAACATGCATGATGATGTCATGATGATGTGCAATATACAGACAACCGCGATTTCTAGTAGTGGTTTTATCCGGGGTGCTACAATTCGACACCACTAACAATGGATCTCGCCCTCGAGATCCGCCTCCTAGTATGGGAAAGAATGCCGACGATCTGAATCTTCTCGCTTCGTGTAGATCTTCGCGACACCACTAACAAAGGTTCTTGTTTCGTCTTGAAATCGGCGACACCACCAACAAGATGTCGTTAATCCTGTTCGTCAAGAGAACACTCCGGATAAACAACAGACGAAGTTAAAGGTAAGGCCACCTCTAACTTCTATGGAAGGAGTAAGAATTGCATCGATCCACCATTCAATGTACAAAATCGAATGGTATGAGTAGTGGTATGGTCGCGACTCCATCCCGCACTCAAAGCATTAATCTGTACATGAATAGAAGACTTATGCAACCAACTCTCGGGATTCAGACTGAAGATCTCGACAAGCGAGGTTTGGAAACAAAGGAGGGATGGAGATTCTCATCAGATCTGATGTAGATGACTTCGTCGTATCGGAAAACACTGGAGGATAGAAAGAAAATTTTTATTGATTTTACGGTCCATTGAAAGGTACAACAGATGAAAGATTCATCAGATAGCATGAAGGTCGGATGTTGAAGCACCTTTACAAGAGGAGGAAGTGAAACCCTGAAGGTACGACGAAAGCCCAACCACGAGAATTCCTGGACTCAAAGAAAAGATAAGGGGGTAGATTCAAAACACGCAGAGGTACGAGGAGAATAGCAAAGGCGTAAGGAGTAAAAGCAGACCTAATCAGATCTATCCAACCGATTTTCCAAAATAGTTTTGACACTCTACATCGACCGTTAGCTAGGTTATCCTACAGGCTGGACCACTGGGGTATCATAACTGCTGAGCTCTGATACCACTCTGTAACACCCTCAGAATAGGCCCTATGCAAGTTTCAGTGATCCCCGCCAAACCCGCATAGAAACAATTCAAAGGTGCCCACCAGGCACTTTCGTGCGGGTGGAAAACAAAGTAATATCATTACACAATAGTCCGCGATGGAACCCACAGAACAGATATATACAACAGCGACTCAAAGAGTCAAGAATACAGATATACAATACAAAGATCCAAATCACCTTCAAAACGATACAGCGTCCGAGTACGGACAAGATGCAAATTGAGCTAAGAGCCCTGAAGAATAACCAATGGCATCCATAACCCTGCCCAGGCCAAGCCGGAAGGGTAACCCTCCTAACGACGTCGATCTCAAAACCTGCTTAAACAAAAGGGGTGCCGATAAAGGGCAAAGGAAAAAGAGAGCGGTCAGTACTGAGGCCAGTACACGGCGAGACTAGAATTCGGCGGTCCTCGCCTACATAGGCCTAGTGGACTGAAGCGGCAGCGCAGCATGCACTAAACAACCTATAGAGACTCAATACAGCTGGCGGCTATCAGATAGGGATAAGAAATACCTATTCGGATCCAACCTGAAACTACCACCAAACATACCCATCCTGGTATTTCCCCCCTCGAGACCAAACGAGGAAGTCAACCGAGGAACTCACACAGTTGGCAGTTTTATTTATTTAGTTATCGTTGCAGCAATTACTAGTCAGGTATCGATAGTCATCCTGATATAATAAGCAGTGGGCACTTTTAGTTGACCATTCCATTGTAGTTGTAGTACTTACTAGTCAGATACATATAGGTGAGGCATCCCAAAACCCAGCAGTTGTTGGTACTTTTATTTAGCCATTCCGTTGTAGTTGCAATACTTACTAGTCAGATACAATGGTAACAGGTAACAACTCAAACCAGCAATTGTTGGCACTTTTATTTAGTCATTCCATTATAGTAAAGCTGATTACTAGTCATTATAAAGTCAAATTAATAGCACTACTTTAGTTATAGTTGTCTATGATCGAGATACTGTGCTCCAAGTCGTCCATAACCGCGGACACGGCTTTCAGAAAGTTTTACCCTGCAGGGGCACAAATAGCAACACACGCACGATCAACCTCGGAAAAACCAAATAAAACCCAACGAGGCATCACGACAAAGAAATCGCAAGATTCATATAATATTTCAGGGGGCCACCCCACCAAGCTACCCGTTATGAAGTTGGCCGGCTCCGAGACGGACCCAGAGGTTTGTGACGACGGCTGTAAACGACTGGGAACCCGAAAGTGTGACTTGGCTTGTCGATACCGCGAAAACATGGCACGGGGTTCCAAAACAGTACAGGCGATCCACGCGCAATCATAAATAAAGCAGTAAAGCATGGCATAAGTACAGGATAGTAATAAAGCCCCAAACTACTTTGTGGCCCCAAGAAATAAGATATGACTCCAGCTCATGCTAAGGGGATTCATGGGCCCACATGCGGATAGTGCGAATATTCAAAGAACAGGTATCAAGTACTCGGGGTCCTACGGGACACAAGTGGACGGTTAAAAACCAAATAACATCTATTGCCCACCTGTGCCTCTGCATTATTTACCTACTTCAATTTTAGTTATTAAACGATAATTAAAGTTATAATCATCTCCAACATTAAACATGCGGCATTACTCCAACAACTGTGGAACATCGACGGCGCGACACATCACCTATGCAAGCAACTATGACTCGCAAGGCCGACTATCTACCAAACAACAGGTAATAGGATATGTCCATGGCAATATAAGGGCTGCAGGGAAGGATAACGGGGTACGGAATCTATAGCATCGCAACACAGATAGCAATAGATCAACATGAGGAAATAAAGACTATAAATGTAAAATAGGTAGAAAGGCGGAGAATGCTCGCCTGAAAACATTGCCGAAGGTACATCCGAAGATCGGGGCGAAACTCACATCAACTCATCGATCTTATCCGCAAAGAAGCAAAACACTAGAAGAAACATCGGATGCAATATTTAATACTACGACAGAAGATCGGGCATGATGCATGTATGATGTATGCCATGGCAAAGGTGCGATGCAATTCGGCAATATTAAGTGGAACCGGCATTCGACAATTAATTAATAGGTTCATGTTATTTAGATACCCCGCAATTTAAATGTTGTCTTAACATGGCAAAATATAGCACCGGTTCGCTACACAAATTTAAATAGGGCCAATATAAGACTAGATTTGCCCGCATATGGTCTCCATATTTAATTATTAGGTAAATCGACATAAGGCCCCCCAAACCCCACAATATGTATGAAACATGAACAATTTAATATGCAACAAGATATATTATTTATAAAAATAGGGTCTTGGGAAGAGGGGTCACACATGGGGATCGGCGAACTTGGGGTTCCGAGGTTTTGAGGGATCAGTCTTCGGGGTCCGAGAAGGAAGAGCTCCGCGTTTCATGAAGAAGTTCATGTCGATGGTAGATATTGGCATTGCGTAAATGGCATCGGTCGACGAGAATATCGTAATACATGCATCGCCACGGTCTCACTTCGTATCTTCTTGGTCACATGTACAGGAACCAACAAGCACATTATAGACTAACACAAAATTTGATCATAGGACACGATCTTAACCACAGAGACATCCACTCACGGAGCATATGTCCCTCCGACGTGCGCACACGCGGGCTCACGAGCGGCCAAAGCGAGGTCGAGACTTCGACGGGGAGCAGGCGAGGGCGCCAGGAAGGAGAGGTGTGGTCGCGAGGTGCTAGGGCTCGGGGACGGGCGAGCGGCGAGCAGCAGGGCGGTCGGGGCTCGCAGGGTCGACAGGCTCGGCGGGGACGACCGCTGCAGAGGAGGCTCCGGCGAGGAGAGGATACGGGAGTGGCCGATGACATGCACGCGTGAGGCAGAGGCGCTGCAACGACTTGGCGGCTTCGCTTGCGGCGGTGGCGTCCGCAGCAGGGCGCGACCGGGAGGTGGAGAGAAGGCTGCGGGGCAGAGGCGAAGGGAGCTCCGGGCGACGTGCAGGGTCCGGGCCCAGGTCGCTAGCGGCAGAAAGGCCCGAGACATGCGGCAGAGAGCTCTGAGGAGGCGGGGAGGTGCAGAATCGGCAGGCGGTGGAGAAGAACCTGGCACCAGGGGCGCCGGCGTCAGCGGATGGAGCTTGGAGGGAGGGCACCGATGTGCTGGTCAAGGGGAGCCTAGCGGTGGGTTGCAGAGGGCAGGGATGGCGGTGGCAGGGTGAGCGAGGAAGGAGGGCGGGGATCACGGAGTGAAGAGATCGAGGAGGAGACCCGAGACAACTACAACGTGGTCAGGGTGGGTCGCGATGTACATGACAAGCAGGTCAGGGACATGTCGGGCTGGGGCTTGGCTAGCGAGAAGAGGCGCTGGAAGCAGAGCAACACGCGGGGTGGCTCGCGTCAGGGTGCAGTGCGACGCGCGGCTATGTGTGTGTGCGTGTGGCATGGGTGTGTTGGTGGCGGTAGGGAGTAGTGGTTGGGCGGGATGTGCACCTGGCGGCGGCGGTTGGAGGGGTGAGGGAGTGGGGCTAGGGTTTGGATTAGAATTAGGGTTAGGGTTTTGTTGGGCTGGAGTTGTAGTAGGTGGCCGTGCCTACGGCTGGGCTGCCTCCTCCGGTCCGAAAATATTAAGACTGTTACTTTAATTTTTAAAGATACGTCTGCAAATAATTTTTAGACAAACAAAATATCCGGAAGAAACAGGGTTTTATATTTTGAAATGAAGACATGGGAAATAGGGACTTTTTGAAAATAGTTTTAGATTAAAACATGCATGATGATGTCATGATGATGTGCAATATACAGACAACCGCGATTTCTAGTAGTGGTTTTATCCGGGGTGCTACACAGGGCCTGCGATTTGATCACTTTGCGCGGCTCATACTTGACGTTGTGGACGCCGATTTCGACGACCCACTTGGCGACCCGCCCAGTCACCTCGCGGTTGCGGATAATGTCCTGCAGCGGCACAGAGGAGACGATCGTGATGGGGTGCTCTTGGAAGTAGTGTGAGCCGTCTCTAGGATCGGAAGACCGCGTATACCAGTTTATGGTATTGCGGGTAGCACTTCCGTGAGTCCGTGAGGACCTCACTGATGTAGTAGAGCGGACGCTGGACGGGGCGCTCCTTGCCCTCCTTCGGTCGCTCGACGAGCATCACAGCGCTGGCGACCCGCGTGGAGGCCGCAACATAAACGAGCATTGGCTCCTTGTCGAGGGGAGCAACAAGTAAGGGTGCTGCAAGTAGCACTTCTTTGAGTGATTTGAGCGCGTCGTCTACCTCCTTGTCTCATTGGAACGTGGGATTTTTGCGCATCAGGCGGTAGAGAGGCATTGCCTTCTCGCTGAGCTGGGGGATGAAGCGGCTGAGGGCCGTGACTCGACCGGCCAATTTTTAGACGTCACGGAGGCACTCGGGTTTGCCGAGTCGTGCGATTGTTTCGATCTTGGTGGGGTTCGCTTTGATGCCCCGCTTGGAGACCATGTACCCGAGGAGCTATCCAGTGGGCACGCCGAAGGTGCACTTCCCTGGGTTGAGCTTGATCTTGTACCTCTGCAGGTTTGCAAAGGTTTCGGCCAGGTCGGGGAGTAGGTCGCTCTGGCGATTGGACTTTACCACCACATCATGAATGTAGACGTGGATGTCGCGGCCAATTTTGCTTGCGAGGCACTCCTGCATACACTGTTGGTAGGTCGCGCTGGCGTTTTTGAGGCTGAACGTCATGGCGGTGTAGCAGTAGGCGCCGAATGGCGCGATGAACGCCGTTTTATCCTCGTCCTCGACCGCCATCTTGATCTTGTTGTAGCGAGAGTACGCGTCGAGGAAGCACAGCGACTCCAACCCCACGGTCGAGTCGATGATCTGGTCGATGCGCGGTAGGAGGAATTGCTCCTTTGGGAAGGCGTTGTTGATGTTGGTGTAGTCGATACATATTCTCCAGGTCTTGTTCTTATTCACGACCAAGACTAGATTTGCCAGCCACTTGGAGTACTTGATTGGCCTGATGAAGCCAGCAACGAGTAGACGCTGCACTTCTTCAGCGATTGCTTGGCGGCCCTCTTCATTGAAGGACCACAGTGACTGATTTATAGGTCATACTTTGGGGTCGGTGTTAAGTTTGTGCTCAACGAGTTCCCTCGGGACACCTGGCATGTCAGATGGCTTCCATGCGAAGATGTCGTGATTATCACGAAGAAACTCGATGAGCACGCTTTCCTATGCAGGGCTCATGCATGTCCTGATGGTGACCATCTGGCTGGAGTCGCCTGGGACCAGCTCGACGGTGCGTGTGTGCGTGGAGGCTTCGAATGCGGTCGACCCAACATTTTCTGCATTGGGCTTCTTCAAGATCGTGGGGTCGTCCTTGTCGATGCCACTCGCGAATTTGGCGAGTTAGTCAGCGTGGTTTGTCTCCACGGTGATGATGGCATCCGCGAGTTCGACGCCCTTTCCCTCGCCTTCCACGGCCATGTTGGGGTCGCCGTGGACTGTAATGATGCCGCATGGCCCTGGGAGCTTCGTCATGTTGTACGCATAGTGCGGTGCCGACATGAATTTGGCGAATGCTTGTCACCCCAGGATGCAGTGGTAGGGGCTATGGAAATTCACCAGCTCGAAGAAGATCCGCTCGGTGCGGAAGTTGGAGGGCATGCCTAAGGTGACTGGAAGCGTCACCTTGCCGATCAGGTACGCCTTCCGACCGGGGACGATGTCATGGAAGGTGGTGGGAGTCGACTCGATCATCGACTACGGGAGCTGCAGTCGCCTGAACGTATCCAGGTAGAGGATGTTGATGGAGCTCCCACCGTCCATCAGCATTTTGGGGAGCTAGTAATCAGCCATTTTGGGCTTAACCACCAGGGCGACTCGCCCGGGGTACTTGATCCACGGCGAGTGGTCCTCGCGGCTCCACGTGATGCGCAGCTCGGACCAGTTGAGGAAGCGGGGGACGTCGACTTGTGACACCATGTTGATGGCCATTGTGCGGGCGAGCACCTTCTTCTCGCGCTTGGTGCCAAGCCCGGTGAATGTGTGCAGCGAGCCAACATCGTTGATGAACCCGCCGGTATTGCCGTTTTGCGGGTTGTTATTGGGGCCTTCCCTTGCTCACCTTGCCTTCTCGATTTCCTTCAGGGAGTGGAAGTCAGCGGTGGTGTGAGTGGCGGGCTCCCCCTCCCTGCTGTGGTAGACACAGGGCTGGTTGAGTAGTGCTGCGGCTTCGAATTTCGGCCTCACACGGTAGTTTCCGCTATCACGGTGGAGGTTTTTTGGGTCGTGTGGCACGTGGCGCGTAGCCGGCATTGACGATGAAGTCGACTCGCCCGTCACCGTGGTGCTTGATGGTGAGGCGAGTGTTGCTGTAGCTCATCTCGCGCTGCGTTATGTTGTCGTGGCCGCTTGAGCGGCGCCTTCCACTCGACTCGTCGTCAGAGTTTTGGTTGGGGTCCTCTTCCGCGTAGAGCTTTGTGATTTCGAGGAGGTCAGGGATGTTGTCGAGTGTCTGGTAGATCCTCTTGATCTTGGCAACCAAGGGTTCTACCGACATGCATTCTTGAAGTAGTGGATCGCTTGTCCGGATGGATGCCAGAGGCGTTGATCCACAGGTCCTACCACCGCTGTACCCAGCGGCGGGTCGAATCGCATGGTCCCTAGATGCATCTCTCTAGGTTTTCGATGGTGGTGGCGCGGGTGTATGAGCCGTCAAAGTGCCTGACGAATGCCTCAGGCATGTCCTCCCACAAGTCGATGCTATTCGCGTGGAGAGTGTTGATCCTTTGCCGAGTCACTCAATCCATCATCAGGGGGAGGTAGCGAGCGGCGAGAAGGTCGGTGTGGCCGGATATTCCCATATCCATGAGGTACGTGTCCAGCTAGCAAAACCGATGGGTCATACGTGGGATCGTACTTCTCGATCTTCTTTGGTTCCTTTAAGTTAGCGGGGTACTTCTCGCCTCGGATCATTGGTCCAAAGCACTGGGGGCCAACTCAGCTGAGGGAGCCTCTTGGCTCGGGGTCGCCGCGGTTGGTGAGGGTGTGTCTCAAGTCGTTCGGCTGGCGTGCTCGCCGGGTTTGGTTTTTGATGATGTGCGCTCACGTGTCGATCGACTGGCCGTTAGCGGCGACCATGTTGTTTGCCGGTCGCAGCTCAATGCTAGAGAGCGCGGTGTGCGCGGCCCGCAGATGGTGCTGTAGTGGCTTGGGTGGCGGGAAATCCCGAGTGTTGGCGATTGTTGGGTAGCCACTCGAGGCCGCCCTACTTCCCGACGAGCGGGAGTACATCCGCCCCTACGTGTCGACTCCCGCAACTTGCTGCTCAATGGCCCTGGCGAGTAGAGCCTCAGCGTACTAGACCTGCAGTGCGCCCTCTCCTGTGATGTTGAGGTTGGCGACTCCTGCCTGCCCCGCCATGACATTGTCCATCGGGCTGGCGTACAGCGGGAGCCCGTTTGCTTCACGGGCTTGTGGAGAGATGATGACCCTTGGCTGGTCGGGGGGAGGCGTGCGAACCATGGGCGACGGGGAAGCCCCAAGCGCTGGCGATCCAGGTTGTGGGCGACTGCTGCCTCCTGGTGGCGCATTCTCGTAGAACTCGCGATCGGCTGCGCAGGCGGGGTTGTTGCCATCACTAAACTTTAGGGCGCGACCCTGAACGTTGGGATTCAGGTGGCTCCTGATGCGGCGCTGGTGATAGAGTGATAGCTCCTGCGCCGTCTTCTGCTCGAGACGGAACTTCTCGCGCTCGTCTTGTCCTTACACGCAGCCTCCTCCAGTTGCAGGCGAGCTTCCTCGACTTCCGCGGCTGTCGCGGTCGGTGGGATCGGCATGGAGAAGGTATCTGGCGGGGCGTTCGTGCTGCCCTACATGTAGATCATGACGAAGCGACTAGATCTGGTGCAGAGGTCGCCAGAGAGTTCCGACCCAGAGTCAAAGTCAAAGATCTCGAGGATGGATGAATCCTCGAAATCCCCAGTGTTGAAGACTCGCGCGATCGAGCCTTCAGGCGATGTGACGGTGATGGATACGGTGACCGAGGTAGGGTTCACCGAATCAGTGTCGTCACGGAGGGCCGCGTCGTCTGCGGCCGTGTCGGTTTTGGCCGTGTTGCTGTTGGCCGAGTCATACTCGGAGGCGAGGCGGTGGTTGGTGCAGATCTGACCTTTTGAGAGCAGATCGCGTGACGACGACCTGGTGACGATCACCGTCTCTACGGGGGCGATGATGTTCGTAAATCCGACGAACAGGTTGATGGTATGGCATTATGGCGCTGTGCATGACCGGGCACGATGCCGAGATATAGCTGCTGGGCAAGATCTGAAGGATCCCGTCGAACGCGATCATGCAGCCGGTGGTGATCAACCGGTTGATTGGCGAATAGGGTCTTGCTGCAAAACTCAGGCCGGATCGGCCATTCCCTCTGGTGGGCGCCACTGTCATGGGAATGGCCACGACAGATGCTACCAGGGGTAGCGAGTAGTAGGATTTGGGGCAAGAGTGATCATCCATCTGCGGAACGAGATGAGGGCAAACACATAGGGGTTTACCCAGGTTTGTCCCCCAGTAGGGTAAAGACCTACTCCTGCTGGATTGTATTATTGCTTGAGTACAATGGTTGCGAGCTCGGCGGCTAGGCAGCGAGTCGATGGGGTGTATGATGGAACGTGAGTACAAAGAGTACCCTACGGAGGTTTATATAGGGGTACCTCGCTAGGGTTTATATGTATACAACCGAGTCAGTTACGGATTCAGAGGATTGATCTAATCCGACTAGGCTTAACTATGCTTCTGGGCCTCCAGCTTCCAGTCGCCTGGTCCCTCCTTCAGTCGTGATCCAGTCGTCGTCCTGCAAGCCCACTCGCAAAGGGCCTGGGCCAGTCGGAAGCGTCCTGCTGGGCATACCCCATTCTGCATATCCCCATCAGTAAAGGGTAGTGATCTTTCCTAGTTTCTTTATTTAATTTCCTCAAATCTATACACATCCTATGTCCAAAAATAGTTCTAGTAGGTATCAATTCATTGTTTTCTGTAGGAACAACAGTAAAATCACCCTTCTTAGGAACACAATGAACAGGGCTTACCCATTCACTTTCTTTTACAGGATAGATTAAACCTGCATCCAATAGGCATACCTTTTTTACCACTTCCTTCATTTCAGGCTTTAGCCGTCTATTGAATTCTGCAATTGGTTTAGCACCTTCCTCCATGAATATTCGATGGACGGCTATCATGGGACTAATGCCTTTCAAATCATCCATCGAGTACCCAAAGGCCTTGCGATGCTTCTTAAGTACTTTCATGAGTTCTTCTTCTTCATCCCCTGAAAGTTTAGCACTAATAATAACTGGGAATTTATTTGTATTATCCAAAAATCTATATTTAAGATTATCTGGTAAATTCTACAATTCCAGGGGCGGTAATTCCTTGTCCCCTCTCTTTTCTAGCTCTTCAGAAGCCTCATCAGTTGGAGGCCCTAAGATGGGAAGCGAGTCAAATTCACTTTCTAATTCTTCTAGGGACTTGTCCTCCATAATTATTTCTTCATAATTTGACTTTTCATTTTATTCTTCTACTTGATTACTAAAAAAGAGAGCTGCCATCTCCTCAATAGTTTTTTCCTTCCTCTTCTCCTTGTATTTGTAGAGGTCTGTCTTTAAATTTGGAAAAGTGGAATTCTTTTTCCGCTTCCCCAAGCTTAAGAGACACAATCTCCTTCTTGAAATCAACTTTGGCACCTAAATCGTTCAAAAAGTTTCTTCCAAATATAATTGTGCAAAGAGTGTCAGCTTGCATGTTAATAACTACAAAATCAATAGGAAAATTTTCATTGCCAATTGTGATAGTTGCATATTCAACTACTCCCATTGGAACTCTAAGAGATTTATTGGCTAACATGATTGTCATATCAGTATTTTCTATTGTAGCTGGTACTATCTCTTCTTTTATTTCTAAATAAAAATCATAATATATATCATTAAGTGCTGTGCCAAGGTCATATAAACCATAATGTGAGGTTTCTTTAAATATGCAGGGAAGAATAGGCTTACCCACATCTTTTACCTTAATTTTACCTTTAACTAGTACGAAAGTATCTTTATCAAGTTCAACTATGTTGCAATGTGCATACATAGCCATAATTACTTCCTTGGTTACCTCTTCATCTTTGGTTTCATCCAAAAGTTCTTCAGCTTCTAGCACACTTTCCTCTTCTTTCTTCTGCTGTATTGATTTAACCTGTTCATATGCCAAAATATGTTTATGTGCAGTGTTAGGGAAAGGTATCTCATACATTGGTTCTAGGGAGGCCAGTGTTGCTTTAACTTCTCTTTTCTTTTCAGGTTCGGGTGGTGGATCATACTTGACCCAACCCTCTTTTGGAACTTTGATATGTTCTGTAAAAGGTTTAACAACATGCAACACAAGATCAGAATCCAAATAAAGTTCTTTAGATAATTCATTAGCATTTACCTTTTTATCATAGTCACGAATACAATCATAATCTATTTCTATGCCTCCTTCACTTCCTAGACCAAAATTCCAAGAAACTCTATGATCACAAATTATATTAAGTAAACCACAAGCTTTAGTTATGAGAAGATTCATAAAATCTCCTCTCATGCAAGAGTCTAGTTCCAATTTATTAGGTTCAATTAAACCGCCATAAAAGATAAGCAATAAATACCATTCAAGAAAATCATGATGCAGACATTGATTAAGTAAATCTTTAAATCTTATATAAGCTCTTACTAGTCCTTCATTAGGACGATTCCTCCAAGTCATTATAAGACGCCTGATTCCAAAAGATTTTGATAAAGGATAATACTTAGATAGAAACTCACAGGCTAAATTATCCCAGGTAGTAGTAGCTTCTAGGGGTAAAGATCTATACCATGAGAGAGTTGTGCTAGTCAAAGTCTGACTAAAGAATTTTAGCCTTACCTCATTAGCAGTATACCCCGGTAATTGGAAAGTGCCACATATATCCTTAAAGCATGCAATGTGCTCATATGGATCATGATTTTCTTCATCTCCAGTAAATTGCTTCTTGTGTAAAATACCAATTAGTAGAGGATTTATTTCAAACCCCTTGTCTTCTCGTTGGAGTTGTCTCTTTTATTAATATCATAGGGCTTCCCAAAGTGGCTGAATGGTTTAGCACTTGTCGAATGCTCAAACTCCGTCATGTTGGTGGGATCCTGTAACTCAAAACAAAACTTAGCAAGACTAAAATAAATAAGAAAAACTAGAATACCTACTGCGCTTAGCTCCCCGACAACAGCGCCAAAAAATAGCTTGATGACTGCAAGTGCACATATCGTTTGTAGCTAGTTTCAAAATAAAGATATCG
The DNA here is from genome assembly GCA_910589765.1 of Avena atlantica. Classification (NCBI taxonomy): domain Eukaryota; kingdom Viridiplantae; phylum Streptophyta; class Magnoliopsida; order Poales; family Poaceae; genus Avena; species Avena atlantica. The sequence continues at coordinate 137,217,936 of OU342739.1, forward strand.
ATCCCACAGGGAGCGGGAGTTTTGAAGTCTAATAACTCTTGAATTAAATACTAAAATAGTAATGCTAAATAACGTTCTAAGTAACAAGATATAATGCGAGTTTATGTAAAAAGGTATTTTTGGGTTTTTGTATAAGAAAACAATAAGTATAGTAAAACAAACTGAATGCAGAAAGAAAGTATCGCATATGTAAAGGAGATATGAAACTGCAATGGGGAAAGTGTTCTTAGGGAGTAGAGGATACACCTCTAGCATTATAAAGGGTTTAAGTTAAAGATTATTATCATGAAAATTCTCAACTATGTATGTGTGGGAGAAACTCCGTAATTGGATGAATAGGCAGCAACCACTGCTCATATCATCCTCATAACCACAACAGACAAGCAATCAACATCAATCAAATTACTGTGCTATTAAGGGAGTTTATCCCGTAGGATGTATCCCATGGCATGGATAGTGTTCCGTCAGTTTCCTTGGTTCCCAAGTTGATACGTAAGGGGTGCTAACAACTTTATAGTCACCGTAAGTGATAGCACACCTCCGTCTACCAACAAGTAGTTCCCTCCGTCAAGTCCCCACAAGAGGCAAATATTGAGAGGTCAACTTCTACCAACATCGAGATGAAGACAATCTAACACATGGTCATAGCGATGATATCATAATAAACTTTATCTTATTTAAAACTCATGCTAGGGTTTATCCATCTCCCCAAGAACTAATGATCTACTCAGACATGGAGGCAATCAACATCATGGCAAAGACAACAGAATCTATCATAGATGATTAGTACTTGTATAAATCCACAACGAGTACGAAAATTACAACAAGATCTAGACAAGATGTAGATGGGATGGATGGAGATGGTGGTGATGCAACGGTTTATGATGAAGATCGATGCCTTAGCCTCCCGGATCTGCGTCGGGTGAAGATGGATCCTCGGTAATGAGTTCCTCCTCCAGATCCCTTCTAGAGGTGAGGTTTCTGCGCTTTCGGGTTGTTCTGTATGCCGTCTCTCCCTTACGATTGCACCGAGCGAAACTAGTTGAGGAGGCGGTGGCGGCGGTAACTATACAACGGGAACTATATGGCCGGAAAAAGTATTCCCGCTGTATAGTTGCTCGTTAAAGCTTCTGCCTACTACGATCGTCGCGGGTTTTCTTCTAGTGTTATTGATATTTCTCAATTTAGAGATTTACGCTGTTTTTGACTCCTTTTCGCTCCAGTACAACTGGTCCAAGAATTGTGTCCATCGTATCCATAATCTATCCTAATCCTGGTGAAAATAGACATAAAAGATGCGCGCGAACGCCGTGAAATACCAAGATCCTACTACTAAAGTGCAAAATAATAATATAAAACATGATGGAAATATGCACTCATCAGTACTGTAGCTTGTTTGCGAGCATTCCAGACGATCAAGTTAGGACCAAAGAATACTGCATAGCCCCCCCCCCCATGGATCACCTGTCATTAGGACTGCCAGCTCAATCCGCATCCGAGAAGGCTGAGAGATCACAAGATGGTGCGGGCTGGAGAAGCAAACCATATGAGGCAGTGAGACAAATGTAGCGCAGAATACAGTTCACAGCTAACCAATGAAATGACCTAGGCACATGAAGATACTGACACACACGGTTGATTGCATAAGAGACACCTGGTGTGGTGATAGTGAGGTATTGCAGACCACCAACGAGACTGCGGTAATCAGTAGCATCAACTGGCGAAAGAGGATCTCCATCAAGAGCTTACAACCGATCAATAGCACACATAGGAGTGGTAGCATGTTTGCACTTCAACATACCAGCATGGTGCAGCAAGTCCAGAGAATACTTGTGCTGAGTGAGAGTCAACCCAACCGAAGACCGTGAGACCTCCAGACCAAGGAAGTAGTGTAGGGCACCCAAGTCCTTTACAGCAAAATCACCACTCAGCGCAAACAAGAGACGATTAGCAGCAACATCAGAGGATCTGATGACTATGATATCATCAACATAAACCAGCAGATACATAGTGACCTCAGGACGCTGAAGAAGGAACAAGGACTACATGGAACAACCCATGAGCCTGAAGGACAGAACCAAGATGTGCATGCCACACAGAGGAACCTACTTAAGTCCATACAGAGCCTTAACAAGGCGACAGGGATGCTGAGGACATGAAGGATCAAAAAAACCTAGGGGCTAACACATATAAACCTCCTCCTCCAGAACTCCTATAGAGGTTCATAGCATGGAGACCAAAAATTTTGTATCGCATGAACATACACAAGCCAAGATCTATATACTAGATTATAGCAACGAGTCGATAGAGTACTAACCCTCGAAGATTCCAAAGCAGTTAATGATGCGGCCCAGATCACTATAGAACTTCGTTGGGAGACCCCAAGAGGAAGGTATGATGAGTACAACAACAAGTTTTTCCCTCAGTAAGAAACCAAGGTTATCTAACCAGTAGGAGGAAGGAAACGGCTCAAAGGTGTTGCTAGCAACTGGAAACCAGCACAACACAAACTCAAGACTTTGCCCCAACAAACAGTGAGGTTTTCAATCTCACCGGTTTGCTAAAAACAAAGGATTAACTGTATGGTGTGTAAGGTAATAGTGGTTAGCAGAAAGTAAACAATAACAGTGGAAGATGTATCAATGGTAAAGATTGGACCGGGGTCCATAGTTCACTAGAGGTGTCTCCTTATGATAAACAACATGGGATGCTGGGTAAAATAATTACAGCAGGGCAATTGACAGGACAGAGAAAGGCATAACAATGCAATACTAGACATTCATGATCCTATGAGATTTGATTGGGCAATACAACAAGATACATAGACCGCCATCCAACTGCATCTATGACTAATAATCCACCTTTAGGTTATCATCCGAACCCCCTCTAGTATTAAGTTGCAAGCAACGGATAACTGCTTTAAGCAAATTGTGTAAGGTAAACAATCCACTTGTTCCATGAACAAGAGATCGTTGTTTTCTCCCTAGTAGCAACAACACATCTACAATGTTAGAGATTTCTGTCACTTCCCCAGATTAAATAGAGGCATGAACCCACTATCAGCATAAATACTCCCTCTTGGAGGCACTATCATCTACTTGGCCAAGATAGCTACTAGAAACGAAGAGCATGCAGGATCAAAAACAACACAGACATGATAGAATCAATAAGATAGATTCATTAACCAATCTGACATAGTAATCTCAATATCCATCGGATCCCTGCAAACACAAATTAAATGATTTCAAATGGATGATCTTGATCATGAATGGAGCTTACAAGATGTAAACATGGTAGCACAAAGGAGGAGAAACAACCATGTAGCTACTACATTGACCCGTAGTCCAAGGTGGAACCACTCACGCATCATACCGGAGGCTGACATGGTGATGAAGAAGGCCTCCAGGATGATCTCTCCCCTGCAGCAGGGTCCCAGGAAGAGCTTCAGATCCCCCAGTCTAGGGACAATGATGGTGGTGGCTACAGACTGTTTCGTGGAAGATTGATTGGGTACTTAGGGTTTAGGTATCGGGAGCTTCTTATAGGCAAAGAGGAAGGCCGAGGGGGTGCCGAGGTGGCTGCACCCCCTAGGCACAGGACAGTCCTGGCCGCGGGGCCAGGGGGTGTGGCCCCCTCGAGGCCCTCCTCCGTCTCGTCTTCTGGTTCCGTCTTCCCCACGGTAAAATATTGACTTTGGCTTTTGTACCGTCCAATTTCGAGATATTTATTTTCTGCCTTTTCTGGAACCAAAAACAGGAGAAAACAGGCAACTGGCACTATGGCATCTTGTTATTAGGTTAGTCCCAGAACTCATATAAAAATACCTCAAAGTGTGGACAAAGAAAATCAAAGTAGATACTAAACAAGCATGGAGCATCAAAAATTATAGATACGTTTACGACGTATCAAGCATCCCCAAGCTTAACTCCTCCTTGTCCTCGAGTAGCTAAGTGATAAAAAGAATAATTTTTTAGGTGACATGCACCTTCAAAATCAAGATCAAACCATTTGCAAGCATTGAAAGCTCGGATCAAAGAACTCTAAACATGAGCATGAAATAAGAAGTTCTAACAGTAAGACAAAGTAACTATGCATGCAACATGAAAGGTTACAAACAAAGATCATGAATAACAATGCATTGAAAGACGTTTGTTTGTTTCACATATAGAAAAAATAGCATAGTGGCATTCAGCTTGTCCGTCATGGAGTAGCAAATAAATGGATAGGACACCTTCAAAGTTCATAAGAGTGACTAGATACAAATAGTTCATGAGCAAGAAATATCAACAATATGAATCAATCAATATTTTTGGGACAATGGACATAGAACTAAGAATGACAACTATGCTCTCTTAATTGGTGCCTAAGGATAGAATGTGGAGACTCAATATAATGGTGGAAGAAAGGCCCTTCATAAAAGGGAAGCAGGGATTTCAAGTCTCATAAAGAGCTTCCAAAAATTATGGTACTTGTTAGCTTTCAGCTCTCATTGCCCCTATCATAAGCATCTTGAAGTGATTAAGGTTAAAGTGAACATACTATGGAGTATATGCTTGACAAATTATAAGTTGGCAATCTCATGTCCCTTGAATATGAGGGCCACTCCTCATGCTACTCAACTTTAGTCACTGTAAGTTCTTGTCATAGTAAGTACATGTGTATCATAGAGAACCGCTAACGGGGTACCCCTTGCACATGATGCAGGAGCTATCCCATAATCAAAATGACAAGGCAAGCAGACAATGAGCATCTCATCAATCTTCTTGTTTACCATGGGAAAATGGTTCTTTTTCCTCTCTTTCCTCTTTTCAATATGTCTCTTTTTTTCCTTTTTTCAATCTCTGTCTCTTTTTTATAAGAAGAATGCTTCATAGATTGCTCACTATGGTGATGCTGCAAGTTTCCACCATGATTAGGCATGGCTTAGTCTAGTGGCCCAGGCATTTCTCTAAAGACGACATCCATAAACAAAAGAGCATGATATCAACTGGGTACAATGTACAAGTGCAATGTTGAAAGCGTTCCCCATGATAGCATGGTTCTGCTAATTCCAACGTATAAGTGCAAGCATATACAACATAGATGACACAGTGGTTCAAGTTTATTTAGGGGCAAGAAAAATAAAGTGTTCCATCAAGTTTGTGAGAGCTTTAATCACTAAGTTTCACATAACAAAGTGACTTTTTAATTGGAAGGTCGATGAAACAAGAATATAGTTGGAATAGTGTAACACACCATGCATAGGAATTTATAGTGGACACTTTGGAATAACTTGGTTTCTTGGGAGTTGGATGCATGAGTAGAGCTTACTCATACAAGTGGAGGCTAGCAAAAGACTGGGAGCGACTGATGTCTACGCACTTCTATTCTTGTAGATAGTTGTTGGGCTTCCAAGTGCAGAGGTTTGTAGAACAGCCGCAAGTTTCCCTTAAGTGGATTACCCAAGGTTTATCGAACTCGGGGAGGAAGTGGTCAAAGGTATCCTCTCAAGCAACCCTGCAATCAAGATACAAGAAGTCTCTTGTGTCCCCAACACACCCAATACACTTGTCAGGGGTATAGGTGCACTAGTTCAGTGAAGAGATAGTGAAATACAAGTGGTATGGATATAAGACAATGGTGCCAGAAAAGAGATTTTGATGGGGATGAACAAACTAAAGGCAAAAAGAAATAAAGATAGCAACACACAAACATGTAACAGATCTAGATCATACTTTCAATGCTTAGAAACAAGGCCTAGGGATCATACTTTCACTAGTGAACACTCTCAATAAATATATTCTCTTCATGATACTACCCTGAACTACTCTCCGGTTGGACACTCTAATCTATGGTAGGGCTATAACAGCACTCCTCAAAGTCCGCCTTCCCCATCTAGATAACCCCACACTATCACCTTTAGTGCTAGATGGTTCCAACAAACACCACAATTTAATTAAGACATCCAACTCAAAATATAACTCATACTAAGAATTTATGAACTCTGTCCTAAGTGCCACCACGGCGTGCACGCTGTCACTTTCACACACGTGGGGAGAGCGGAGATCTATTGAAGCACTTGGGTATTTATGTAGACTCTAGCCTAAGTGCCACCACGGCGTGCACGCGGTCACTTACATACACGTGGGGAGAGCCGGAGATCTATTAAAGCACTTGAGTATCAGAGTAGATCTACTTGATTAGAAAGCTCATGATCACGCATATATATAGAGAGAGAGAGATGAACACATAGCCCTTAGTCTTGAAGGAGAACTACTCCCTCCTCACCATGTGAATCAACAACGGTGATGAATATGGTGGTGTAGATCGATGGAGATGGATCCGGGGGCACTTCCCCGTCCCGGTAGGGTGCCGGAATAGAGACTTATGTCCCCGAATCTCCCCTTCGGTGGCGGCGGCACTGCGGAGGTTTTCGTGGCTTTCCCCTGGATGATTTAGGGTTTCTGAGTCGGAGCTTCTTACAGGAGTAGGAAGCAAGGTCGGTGGAGCCCCAGGGGGCCCACACCCCGCGCCACCCTAGGGTGTGTCCAATCTGGTGCCCAACTCTGTCCCTGCTTCGATTTTCCGTATCGTTCAGGGAGAAGTATGAAGATTGGCTTTTGTCCCGTCCAATTCCGAGAATATTCATTTTTTAGCTTTCTGAAACAAAAAACAGCAGAAAACAGGCAACTGACACTGTGGCATCTTGTCAATAGGTTAGTTCTAGAAAGTGTATAAAAATACCTCAAAGTGTAGACAAAACAAAGCAAAGTTGATACAAAACAAGCATGGAGCATACAAAATTATAGATACGTTTACGACGTATCAAGCATCCCCAAGCTTAACTCCTGCTCGTCCTCGAGTAGGTAAGTGATAAAAATAATAATTTTTGAGGTGACATGCACCATCACAATCAAGATTAAACCATTTGCAAAGCATTGAAAGCTGGGATCAAAGTACTCTAAACATGAGCATGAAAGATGAAGTTCTAACAATAATACATAGTAACTATGTTGCAACATGAAAGGGTACAAACAAAGATCATGAATAACAATGCATTGAAAGACGTTTGTTTGTTTCACATATATAAAACATAGCATCGTGGTATTCAGCTTGTCCCTCATGGAGTAGCAAAACATAAATCCATAGGCACCTTCAAAGTTCATAAGGGTGACTAGATACAAATAGTTCAAGAACAAGCAATATCAACATTATGAATCAATCAATAAGTTTTGGGAAAATGCACATAAAACTAAGAATGACAACGATGCTCTCTTAATTGGTGCATCAGGATAGAAGGTGGAGACTCAATATAAAAGTAGGAAGAAAGTCCCTTCAAAGGGAAGGAGGGGTTTCAAGTTTCATAAAGAGCTTCCACAAATTATGGTACTTGTTAGATTTCTGCTCTCATTGACCCTATCATAAGCATCTTGAAGTGATTAAGGTTAAAGTGAACAAACTATGGAGTATATGCTTGACAAAGTATAAGTTGTCAATATCCTGTCCCTTGAGTACGAGGGCCGCTCCTCATGCTACTCAATTTTAGTCACCGTAAGTTCTTGTCATAGTAAGTACATGTGTATCATAGAGAACCGCCAACGGGGTACCCCTTGCCCAATAATACAGGAGCTATCCCATATCAAAATGACAAGGCAAGCAGACAATGAGAATCTCATCAATCTTCTTATTTACCATGGGAAAATGGTTCTTTTTTCTCTCTTTCCTCTTTTCTCATCTCTTATTTTTATATCTCTCTTTTTTATAAGAAGATTTCTCACTATGGTGATGCTGCAAGTTTCTACCTTGATTAGGCATGGCTTAGGCTAGCGGTCCAGGCGTTTTTCTAACACACATACATAACTCCATGGACTTACAAGCTTCCCTTTTATTGCACACCGACGACATCCGCAAACAAAAGATCATGATATCAACTGTGTACAATGTACATGTGCAATGTTAAAAGCATTCCCCATGACAGCATGGTTCTGCTAATTCCCAACTTATAAGTGCAAGCATATACAACATAGATGACACAATGGTTCAAGTTTATTTAGGGGAAAGAAAAATCAAGTGTGCCATCAATTTTGTGAGGGCTTTAATCACTAAGTTTCACATAACAAAGTGACTTTTAAATTGGAAGGTAGATGAAACAAGAATATACTTGGAATGGTGTAACATACCATCCATAGGAATTTATAATGACACTTTGGAATAACTTGGTTTCTTGGGAGTTGGATGCATGAGTAGAGCTTACTCATACAAGTGGAGGATAGGAAAAGACTAGGAGCGACTGATGTCTACGCACTTCTATTCTTGTAGACAGTTGTTGGGCCTCCAAGTGCAGAGGATGGTAGAACAGCATCAAGTTTCCCTTAAGTGGATTACCCAAGGTTTATCGAACTCAGGTAGGAAGTGGTCAAAGGTATCCCTCTCAAGCAACCCTGCAATCAAGATACAAGAAGTCTCTTGTGTACCCAACACACCCAATACACTTGTCAGGTGTATAGGTGCACTAGTTCAGAGAAGAGATAGGGAAATACAAGTGGTATGGATAGAAGACAACGGTGCCAGAAAAGAGATTTTGACGGGGAGGAACAAACTAAAGGCAAAAATAAATAAAGATAGCAGCAAGCAAACATGTAACAGATCTAGATGCAAACGGTATTTCAATGCTTAGAAACAAGGCCTAGGGATCATACTTTCACTAGTGAACACTCTCAATAAATATATTCTCTTCATGCTACTTGTCGATTGGACACTCTAATCCATGGTAGGGCTATAACAACACTCCTCAAAGTCCACCTTCCCCATCTATATAACCCCACACTGTCACCTTGAGCGCTATATGGTTCCAACAAACACCACAATTTCATAAAGACATCCAACTCAAAATATAACTCATACTAAGAATTTATGAACTGTAGCCTAAGTGCCACCACGACGTGTACGCTGTCACTTTCACACACGTGGGGAGAGCAGAGATCTATTGAAGCACTTGAGTATTTATGTAGACTCTAGCCTAAGTGCCACCACGGCGTGCACGTTGTCACTTTCATACACGTGGGAAGAGTCGGAGATCTATTAAAGCACTTGAGTAGTAGAGTAGATCTACTTGATTACAAAGCTCATGATCACAATATGATCGCGCATAGAGAGAGAGAGAGAGAGAGAGAGAGAGAGAGAGAGAGAGAGAGAGAGAGAGAGAGAGAGAGAGAGATGAACACATAGCTACCGATAGAGCCCTTAGCCTTGAAGGAGAACTACTCCCTCCTCATCATGGGAATCAGCAACGGTGATGAATATGGTGGTGGAGATCGATGGAGATGGCTCCGGGGCACTTCCCCGTCCTGGCAGGGTGCCGGAACAGAGACTTATGTCCCCGAATCTTCCTTCAGTTGCGGTGGTGCTGTGGAGGTTTTAGTGGCTTCCCCCAGATGATTTAGGGTTTCTGAGTCGGGGGCTTCTTGTAGGCGAAGGAGGCAAGGTCGGTGGAGCCCTAGGGGGCCCACACCCCTGGTGGCGTGGCCAGGGTGGGCCCGCGCCACCCTAGGGTGTGGCCACCATGGTGCCCTACTCCGTCTCTGCTTCGATTTTCCGTATCGTTCAGGGAAAAATATGAAGATTGGCTTTTGTCCCATCCAATTCCGAGAATATTCATTTTTTAGCTTTCTGAAACCAAAAATAGCAGAAAAACGGGCAACTGGCACTATGGCATCCTGTCAATAGGTTAGTTGGATAAAGTGTATAAAAATACCTCAAAGTGTAGACAAAACAAAGCAAAGTTGATACAAAACAAGCATGGAGCATCAAAATTTATAGATACGTTTATGACATATCAACGACCAACTAAGAGAGCAATAATGGCCCTAATCATGTGGAGCGACAAAACATTACCAATCAAAGCATCAAGTGGTACTACAAGTCAAAAACTAAATGATCATAGAGGCTATGGCGACTAGTTCATAGTCATAAGATGGTATGAGCATGTGCCAAGTCAACCCAAATAAAGCATCAAAGGAGAATACCACAATACTATGCTTTTGTATGCTAAAACAACGCATGATTCTTTCAAGGAACATTAAGAAATCCTAATTGTTTGGAAAAAGTCATGCTACAGAAATAATCGCTAAGCATAATGTCAAAATAACATCTAGCATGGCATGATAAAGTCTAAGCCACAGTCAAAGCAAGCTCCTCTTGTACTGCTAAAGCAAGAACTTTCTACTCCTCTCCAACACCAATCAACTTATTTCAAACAACACAGCGAGAACGGGGGTCCAAACTAATTTATTCAAGCAAACTAAGAAAACAAAATCCAAAAACGAAAACTAATACGCTCCAAGAACAACACAACTGTGCATGAACCAATAAAACGAAGTGTCTAGAAAGACCTGAGATTTTATTGATGAAGAAGGGCATGCCTTGGGCATCCCCAAGCTTTAACGCTTGTACCTCTTGAATATTTCTTGGGGTGACACGGGGTGGCATCCCCAAGCTTGAGCTTTTGTCCATTCTTCATCTCATTACATCATTCTTTTTCTACACCTGAAAATTTTCCTTCATACAAAACTTCACACAATCTTCATTAGCAACACTAGTGTATTCAAAAGATAATAGACATTGGGGTTTAGTTTTAAGACAGAAAAACTTTCACTAAAGACACAAGCTATTGTATCAATTCCCTCAAAAAATCTCAATTTCCCAAAAAGAACCCAAAAAGGAATCAATAAGAAGCAAATGCAAATAATGGCAGAAATCTGCCAAAACAGACCAGAAGGTGAAAACCGATTTTTTCAAAGACCTTATGTTGCTCAAATCAAAAAGTTTTGAACTAACGAAAGTTAGCTAACAACCTAGGGGATTTATTCAGAAAAGTACAGCTCAATCCGACTTACAGAGATTTTGCAAGATTGTTTTACTATGGAGCACAAAAATATGTTTCGGGACAGAAACTCCCCAAATCTTAATTCCCTCTCATTAGAGGTTATTCTTGGCACAAAAAGAAAATAAAAAGGATAAGGAGAGGTTACTACAGAAGTAATAACTTCCAATACTGAAGAAAACTATTGGGTTATCTCCCAAGAAGTACTTTTCTTTAACGCCTTTAAGTTAGGCATAAGAAGCAAGAATCAAGTATTTTCAAATGAAGAAGCATTAACATCAAACCTTGATTTCAAAGGAGGAGCAAAAAGCAACCTATCTCTCCTCATAGGGAAGTGTTCAATACCTCTCTTGAATTGAAATTGATATTTAATGGTGCCTTCTTTCATGTCAATGATGGAACCAACAGTTCTAAGAAAAGGTCTTCCCAAAGTAATAGCACAAGAAGCATTGTATTCAACATCTAAAACATAGAAATCAACAGGGGCATAAGCATTGTTTACCATAATAAGAACATTATTAACACTCCCCATGAGTTTGTTCTTACCATTATCATCAAGTGGGACATCTAAATATCAATCTTCCAAAGGTGGCAAGTCAAGCATTTCATAAATGTTTCTAGGAATAATAGAGACACTAGAACCAAGGTCACATGAAGCTTTGAGATCAAAGTCATTCACTTGCATATTAATGATGGGTTCCCAACTATCTTCTACTTTCCTAGGAATAGAGGCTTTGTGTTTCAACTTTTCTTCCTTAATTTTAATAAGAGCATCTGCAATGTGCTTGGTGGAATCCACATTCATATCACTAGCATCTAGACTTCTAGCAAGCTTTTGTAAAAATATAATCACTTCAGAAATATTGCAACCATCAAGATCAAAATCAAACGTAGCATCACTGGTAGTAGACTCACTGGGTTTAGGCATTGTGGTAGGAGGAATAGGGACTTATTGTGGTTTGGTGGCATCCATATTGGTGGTGGTAATAGTGCACACACTATTGTTTCTAGCAATTTCAGCTTCTCTTTCCCACTTAGCATGTAGTAGAGCTAACAGTCTAACATTTTCATCAATAGTAACTTATATGGCATGAGTAGCAGCAAAGGTACTTTCCAAGGTTTCTGGTTTAGCAGCCATTTTATTAATCAAAGAGGACTGTGCTTCAAACAAAGATGAAATATTTTTCTCAGCACTCAAAATTTTGGACTGTAAAGTAGGAATTTCCCTATTCAAATTCTCAAGTTGATGACTAATATTTTTCAAGATAGCATATTGTTCTTCCATAGTCTTAGTGAATATCTTGTTCTGCTCATATTGCATTTGCATAAAGGTTTTAGTGGATCTTTCAACTTCTAGAATCCTATCTTCACTAGGCATTCCAGATCTACCATGATAAGTATTGCCATTATTAGGAGGATAAGGCCTATAGTTATTTCCATAAGCATTGTTGCCAAAATTATTATTCCTAATGAAGTTCACATCAACTTGCTCTTGTTGAGCAACCAAAGAGGCTAAGGGAACATTATTTGGATCAATATGAGCTTTTCCATTAACAAGCATAGCCATGATAACATCAATCTTATCACTCAAAGAGGAGGTTTCTTCAACATAATTTACCTTCTTACCATGTGGAGCTCTCTTAGTGTGCCATAAAGAATAGTTGACCATCATATTATCAAGGAGCTTTGTTGTAGCTCCCAAGGTTGAAAGAACATGTGGGCCCCCATGTGTGGTTTTGGTAATTAATGACAATCTCTATGGACTAATGCATGTATCGAGTTGTACTTGTAGGAATTGTCCATAGGCAATGCTTGAACCATATGTTGGCTTCAAGGTTTGGAGAAGAAGTGAAGAGGATCATGTGGTGACCAAGGTGTTCAAGGAATGATCCACATATTGGTCATGTGAGAGTTAAACCTATGGCAAGTATGTCTTGAAGAATAAGATGGAGTAATATCTTTGGTGTACCTTCAAGGCATCAACATAATGAAGAAAAGAAGAAATGATGTGCAAGCTAAATATGTGCCATATATAGAAGATCTCATGCTTAAAGCTTGCCATCCTCGGTGATCATGGATCGATGAAGACAAGGTCAAAGTAAAGGTTTCCCCATGTTGTATGGGGGAGTAACTTGCAAGTCTTCATCAAGAAAGTATGTACAAGAGCAATCAAGAAAGGTGTTCCATCTTGAGAAGGACAAGACCGTCTACATAATAATCAAGTGGAATATGCACAAGGCAAAGGTATGATCTTGATAGGGTTTCCTTCTTACCGGTCTCGTGGTGTTAGTTGGGGAGACCGGTTTATAGGATAGATAATCGTACTATCAAGAGGGGCTCTCAAGTGAGTAACTCGATCATATCTTTCCGAGAGAGCTCAAACCTTTGCATACTTAGCATCATCCTTTCTTGGTTGTTATTTGGATCTTATCCATGTGAGGTTATAGAGCTTGTGGTAATATTAATAACAAGCTCTAGTTCATCAAAAACGGATTTCCATTTTATGTCATATTGCGTTTTTAATATTTGAGGTTTTCTGGTTTCTCACCAAGGGAGGTACCTCTTGTTGTTCTCTTTCCAACAAAATTGGTTTCGGGTCAATCAGAGTTTCCAAACTCTAGATATCGCCATTTGAAGTTTGCCTCTTATTTGGTCCAGACCGGAGTCTCCGGTCTGCGTGGACCAGAGTCTCCGGTGTGGTCCGGAGTGTCCCCTGAAGTCCCCGGAGGGGGCTCCAGAATTCAGCCTGGGACAGTCTGATAGGTGGTCCGGAGGCTAGTCCGGAGGTTGTGCCGGAATCTCCGGTGTAGACCGGAGTCTCCGGTGTGACTTTTCCCCAACGGGCAGAAAACGGTCAGAAATCTATGGGCCTATAAAAAGGGTCCCTTCTTCCCCAATATCCCTGCTCAAGTTTTATAGGCTTTCTCCTCCATTCTTGACCCTCTTGAGCTTGCTCCCCCTTCAATCCCTCCCTTGATTCTTGCATATACTTTAGGGATTTGAAAGAGGAGATCTAGATCTTCAATCCCATCAATCCATCTCTCCTGTAAGTGAGGGGAACATCTTGGGATCTAGATCTTAGAGTCTTTTGTAGATTTCCTCCATTGTTCTTCCTCTCTTATTCCCCCACAAGCTTTTGTAGCTTTGGTGGAATTTGGGAGTGAAGGATTTGAGCACTACTTGTGTTCTTTCCATTGCATTTGGTGCATCGGTTTGAGTTCTTCCCGGAGAATTTGGTGAGTGAAAGTTGAGAAGCTTTTTACTCTTGGGTTCTTGGAACCCTAGACGGTTTGTCGGTGTTGCATGTTGTGGCCTTGGTGGCGTTTGCTGGGAGCCTCCAATTAAGTTGTGGAGAAGTGCCCTAACCTTGTGAGAGGTTCCGGTTTGCCACCGACAAATGCACCGATAGTGGAAGTGTGGATCGATCCCGTTGGGGTAAGATTCACCGGAGAATAAGGGAGGCCTTTGGTGGTGTAGGTGGTTAGATACCACACCCTTTCCAAACGATACGTACTCCATGTTGGGAGGAACTCGGTAAAATATCGTCGTCCCCGCGTGCCTCGGTTATCTCTATACTCGAGCTCTTACTTATGCACTTTACTTTTTGATAGCCTTCATGCTTTAAGTATATATATCTTGCTATCACATAGTTGTTTGACTTGCTTAGCATAAGTTGTTGGTACACATAGGTGAACCCTAGATAGTTCTAGGTTTTGTGCTTAACAAAGTAAACGCTAGTTTAATTCCGCCTTTGTTGAGCCACTCTTGGAAAAGTTTAAATCGCCTATTCACCCCCCCTCTAGGAGACATCTGTATCCTTTCAAAGGTAATGGTCATGAAGGTACCTCCAGCAGCTGAATCCAACAGGTTTCTTGAAGAGAAGTTTAAACCTGTATCAAAAGTCTGGATAATCATCCAAGCAGTCAGTCCATGAGTGGGACAATTCTTTACCAAAGATTTCATTCTTTCCCAAGCTTGAGCAACATGTTAATTATCAAGTTGTTTAAATTTCATTATTTCACTTCTCATAGATATGATCTTAGCAGAGGAGGATAGTATTTTCCAATAAAATCATCTTTGCACTTAATCCAAGAATCAATACTATTTCTAGGCAAGGACAGCAACCATTCTTTAGCTTTTCCTCTCAAGGAGAAAGGAAACAATTTGAGCTTAATAATATATCCATCTACATCCTTATATTTTTGCATCTCACAAAGTTCAACAAAGTTATTGAGGTGGGCAGCAACATCATCAGAACTAGCACCAGAGAATTACACTTTCATAACAAGATTCAACAAAGCAGGCTTAATTTCATAAAAGGTAGCATCAGGAGCAGGTGGAACAATAGGTGTACTTAGGAAATCATTGTTGTTTGTGCTAGTGAAGTCACACAACTTGGTATTCTCACCAGAGTTCATTTTTGCAAAGGTGGAGCAAACCAACAACAGCAGCAACTAGAGCAGGAACTATTTTTTGTTTTTTTATAAGAGAAAGCAAACCAAACGAAACTAATACTTTTGTGATTTTTGATAAAAATACGCAAACAAAAAACGTAAAGATAAAGGTTGTGAAGGACTCCCCTTGTGAAGCCGTCCTTAGCCTCCCCGGCAACGGCGCCACAAAAAAGGCTTGATGCGGCTCAGATCACTGTAGATCTTCGTTGGGAGACCCCAAGAGGAAGGTATGATGAGTACAACAACAAGTTTTTCCCTCAGTAAGAAACCAAGGTCATCGAACTAGTAGGAGGAAGGAAACGACTCAAAGGTTTTGCTAGCAACTAGAAACGTACACAACATATACTCAAGACTTTGCCCTAACGAACAGTGAGGTTGTCAATCTCACCGGTTTGTTGTAAACAAAGGATTAACTGTATGGTGTGGAAGGTAATAGTGGTTTGCAGAAATTAAACAGTAACAATATAAGATGTATCAATGGTGAAGATTGGACCGGGGTCCATAGTTCACTAGAGGTGTTATCCTTAAGATAAACAACATGGCATGCAGGGTAAACAAATTATAGCGGGGCAATTAACAGGACAGAGCAAGGCATAACAATGCAATACTAGACATTCATGATCCTATGAGATTTGGTTGGGCAATACAACAAGATACATAGACCACCATCCAACTGCATATATGACTAGTAATCCACCTTTAGGTTATCATCCGAACCCCCTCATGTATTAAGTTGCAAGCAACGGATAACTGCTTTAAGCAAAGTGTGTAAACTAAACAATACGATTGTTCCATGAACAAAAGATTGTTGTTTTCTCCCTAGTAGAAACAACACATCACAACCTTAGAGATTTATGTCACTTCCCCAGATTCAATAGAGGCATGAACCCACTAACGAGCATAAATACTCCCTCTTGGAGTCACTAGCATCTACTTGTCCAAGATAGCTACTAGAAATGGAGAGCATGCAAGATCACAAACAACACAGACATGATAGAATCAATAAGATGGAATCATTAACCAATCTGACATAGTAATCTCAATATCCATCAGATCCCCGCAAACACAACTTGCATGATTACAAATAGATGATCTTGATCATGGACGGATCTCACAAGATCTAAACATGGTAGCACAAAGGAGGAGAAATAACCATCTAGATACTACATGGACCCGTAGTCCAAGGTGGAACTACTCACGCATCATACCGGATGCTGGCATGGTGATGAAGTAGGCTTCCGTGATGATCTCTCCCCTCCGGCAGGGTGCCGGGAAGAGCTTCAGATCTCCCCAATCTAGGGACAATGGTGGCGGTGGCTATGGAATGTTTCGTGGAAGATTGATCGGGTACTTAGGGTTTAGGTATCGGAGGCTTCTTATAGGCGAAGAGGGAGGCCGAGTGGATGCCCGAGGCAGCTGCACCCTAAAGGAAATATTCCCTAGAGGCAATCATAGAGATGATTATATTTCATATGTATCCATGAGTTATTGTAATGTTCCTTGAATATCCATACCAGGCAAATTGTATTGATTGGAAATTATGTGAATTGTTTGTGAAACTCTTTACGTGTATGGTTATCAAATAGTTGTCCCTAGTTGGAGTTCATGTGAGGACACACATGAATATTAGACTAGCACATCGATTGGTTGTAACATCCCAGATTTTATATTAGGGTGTTATTAGTACCATGCATCATCCTTGCATCATTGCATCCTACAATAAAAATTTGCAACAAAATCCTAACACCTAAACATATCAAAACCCTAATAAAGATTTCTTTATGTAGGCATTATTGTTGTAGACAAGCTTGATCCTTCTAAAAACTTTGTAAAACATTAAACTATGGTCCTATGATGACCACCTTCTTTTTACAAAAATTTAGAAGTTGGTTTCATCACTTTTTGACTTTATATGCAAAAGTTATTTAAGTTTTACTAAAACAGAAATTAAAAAAAATGCTTAAGGAAAAAAAGGGGAACCTAACCTAACTGGGCCGCAGCGCCAGCCCACCCGCGCCCACGCGGCAGCTAGCTACCCGCGCCCGCGCCAGCCCACTTCCCCCTCCGCCACCGACACGCGGGACCCATAGCTCGTCCCCTACCTCGAGCAGGAGTCCTCTGCCTGCACGAGTTCGAACCGAATCCGGTAGGATTCGCGGCGATCCGAGCACCCTCTCCCAAGTCTCCACCCCCATATAAACCCCGCCACCCTCAGCTCACCTCGTTCGATTTTCTCCTTGCGAAAACCCTAGCCCATCGACAACTCGCATCACCGCCGTCGGGTCGACCTCGCCGAGACGGTTTGAAGCCCTCCCCTTGCTCCTTTCTCCCTATGGAGCATTCTCCATCCACCACTGATTCTCGCCGCGTACTTTTCCCCTTCTCTCTCACGGGAACACGCCCGCGATTGCTCGCCGGAGCACCGCCAGGAACGGAGGAGATCGGCGGGACCCTGCCGATCGACGAGGAAGCGAGGAGGAACGACGTGGCCACGAGCGTGACCGCGAGGACCAGACGCGCCCCGTCGACCACACCGCCACCTCGGGGAGCCACCAGATCGCCGCTAAGCATCTCCACTGACGCCGCCGCCACTCATCGCCGCCGTCGCCACCATAGTGAGTCGCCGCGCTTCTCTCATCCGTCTGATTTGCAACCTGCGGCCCAGATTAGAAATAAACTCGAAGGGGTACCGGCAAATCCCGCGCTGCCGTGTGGCAAGCTGCGCCAGCATGCTGCGTCTCCGCCGCCTTGTCTAGCTGGACCAACCAGCATCTGCCACTTGGCAAGTTTTGAATTTAGGATTAGATCTGTTTGCAAATTTAGTTTAAAACTTGCGAAATTCGTATAAAACTGAATATTTGGCCAAATTCAGCTTATAATATACCGTTGGATTCATAATTGTATGTAGAACACAGATCTGCAATAAAATTCCAAGTTTACAGTAGGGCTTTTGGTGTATATTTTAATTATTAGATTGGAGTATTTAATTCATAGAAAAATAATTAGAACTCCGTTTTAGTTGATTTTTGTTGCGTTGGTTTTGTTTCCGCAATACCCACTGAACAAAATTATAAAACTTTGCTTAAGATCATTAGATATAATTTGGGGATAATTAGATGGTTGGATCTCCTATTTATCCTATGAATAATATTAGTGACCCAAATTGTGTTAAACCTATGGGAAATCAATCCTAGTAACACCCTTAACACTATTGCAACCCAATTATGCTACTTTGGTCAATTTAGAAAACCAATCTTGCATAAAATACCATGTTGCATGCATACATGTTATCTCTGTGGCATATTTGGTGCAAGTTGTGATCAGATCTATGTTTGTGATTCGTTAGATTGTTCGGAGTGCGCCCAAGAGTGCTATTGCGTAGAGTGCTGCTCGGATCAAGGCAAGTTACAACACTTGTTCATATCTTTGTCCTAGTTTTGATTCTATGCATGTGATCTTCAAAACTCTGTAGTATGCATGTGTAGGATGTTCTAGTAGAATTTTTCCTTAGTATTATTTTGCAAGTGCTATGATTTTGTAGTATGCCATGAGTAGCTCTATACTTAGGATTTCCCTCCTAATAGGTTACCCTTGTTTTTGCTAAGTACTGCTTGCTATGATGTATATATACAAAGTACCGTTGGGGGTTCGAAAGACAAAGAATTTTTCTAAGAATAAAGGCTCTCTAGAGCAAAATTTCTTTCTTAAATCCGCTTAAAAATAAAACTAAGTTTTCTTTTGGGCGGAATGGTTGTCGGGTCAACGAGTAGGATTTTGGTGGAGGACGGCCGCCCAGGAATCAAAGAAGTCTTCCATGTTTCAGAATTCAGAAGCTTCCAGTGCAACCACAATACATATGGGCTCTGTCTTGGCCTAGTACTTAGTCGGAAACCTCACCTGGGTACCAACATTTGGAGCTTCTTGGCACGGTTGGATCCGGAAGGTAGAGGGGCTACTAAGGGAAAGCCTCGCCATGGTCTTGTCTGTAAAAGGACTTGATCGTGGATTGTGGGTAAAGTGCATGAACTCTCGAGAGTATTGCAATCTGATCGATCAGCCGTGTTCACGGAAACAGAACAACATTGAGCATCTGAAGGATGGAGCCTCTGAAGGATCTTCCTCTCTCTTTTCTAAAACAAAGTTGTGAAACCCCATGGCGTGCGTAATATCGCCAATGGGTGGGATTTTGGGGAACTTGGTGTGTAATATCCAAGTGACACTTGGTGCGTAATATCCAAGTGTTTGGTTGTTTGGACACTTGGTGAGTAATATCCTCGTGTGCCATTCGACCCTATTTTACCTAAGCAAATGATTACAAAGTAGGGAAAATCTTCTCTTCTTCTCTCTACTTAAGAAAAACTAGCTTTGAGCAAATGAACTCTACAGCCTAAACTAGCCTTGAATGTAGAGATAGTCTTTTCTCTCCTTGGTGTAATTTTCCAATACATTCAAAATATTGACCAACTTGTTGGCTGCACGTCTTATGTGCAGAATCCGAAGATTGAAAGGTGCGTAGGGATCGCGAGTCTACACTCGACAAGCCTGGGGCATTGATGGACTCAAGCTGCTTTTATATTTCCGCTGTTATTTGAGCTAGCGTAATGCTAAGCAAATTTGTAATAAATTCATACTCTGGATTCTTCGTGTAATAAAGACTTTATGTTTTACATGATATTTCATCGACTGTGAGTGCTAGCTATTGATCCAGGGACTAGCATGTTAATCACAGGGACTTAGGATCCTTACCGATCCGAGGTCGCTACAGATAGTATCAGAGCACATCGTTGCTTGTAGGACATGACCCTAGGATTGGAACCACCTCTAACTTATGTGCCTTACATGCTTTTCTACTAAGTTATTTTCCGCACTTCTAGTATCTGCTTTCCTCTACTTGTTGAAGTATCTAATTTTCATTCTTCTAACTTAAACATGACAAGATTCCTCTATGACACCGTCGCGGACATCGAGCCCCTTCGCTTTGGTGGATGCCTCATGGACCTACTCACACGTTTGGACCTTCCCCTTCCAAAAATCCAGGGGAGCACAATGAAGAAACTCCACAAGGACGGCTGTTGGGGAGTCAAAGTCATCCAGCCAGGAAAAGAGCGAGGCAAGAACCCGTAGGAAGACATAACAATCCATATTGTTAGCGATTCCAAGGAGAAGGCCCTTAGCATCAGCTTGCAGCATCTCATTGGTCGCCTATGTGGACGTCATCATGAAGCTCTCCAGGGACACTGCGGCAGCCTCTTTGGAAGACGAGATGAGGAAGGAATTCCCATGGTGTTAACCTTTGAGGATAGGACTTCTACCAAGCGCCGAAGGACCCAATATCAAGATTTGGAGTGCCACATCCATGACCTTGAAAAGGGTACCTTCCTCAAGATATTGAAGAATGACGAGCTATGCGCCCTCATCAAGGAGAAGGAAGAAATGATCAAGCAGCAGGAGGAGGCAATGAATCTCCAAGAGATAAAGTTCCAGGACCAAGAGAAGAAGTTTGCTAACCAAGAGAAGAGGGTGATAAATAAAAATAAGAGGATTAGGGAAATCAAGCAGGAGGTCGATGGAACTGAAGTACAAACTTAAGGCCTTTTCAAGATAATCAATGATGTGCGTGCTTCCAAGAGGGACTTGGCAAAGCAACTTGAAGCCGCGAAGAATTCAAGCCTAGTGGAGGAGCTACAAAGCGAGAAGGAGGGACTTCAGGAGCAGCTAGAAGCCACCACCAAGAAGCTGCAGGATGAGATTAAGAACCTCCAAGAGAAGCTTGAAGCCACCACGAAGGAGATGGAGTTGTACAAGACAACCCTAGAACAGGAAGGCTACTCGTTCAAGGACGAGGAAGAGGAAGGCGTGGAAGATGTGTAATAGTTGGACCACCTTTAATTCTATAGTAGAACGTTATTCGCGATTGTAATAAATACCAAGACAATTCTGGTTTAGTTAAACTTGGTTGTTTTCTGTGTTAAGTTGTGTTAATGTGTCTCGTGTGCTTGGTGTGTTTTCATAAGGGTAGGAGTTTACTACTTAGTCTTTCTTTCTATTTCTTAACTTTTCTCTCAAACCCCACAGATGCCGCTAAGACGTGCGAACTCCGAAATCCCTCCGGAAATAGCACAACTTTTGGCCACTCAGAACCAGCTGATCCAACTGCTCACTCAGAACATGCAAAACAACAACAACAACCCGCCACCACCACCGCCTCCGCCACCACCTCAACAGGATCGCTTGACTCGGTTTTTGAGGTTGAACCCACCTACCTTCACAAGCAGCACTGAACCAATCATCGCAGATGACTGGCTACGTACAATGAACAAGAAGCTAGACACCGTGCAAGCTGTCGGAGCCGACAGGGTACGTTATGCCGCACACCAGCTTGAAGGACCTGCTGCAGAATGGTGGGATAACTACCAAGTCACCCACCCGGATATTGATGCTATCACTTGGGATCAGTTTGAGTTAGCTTTTCGCACTCATCATGTGGCTGCTAGTATCATGAGTCTGAAAAGGCGCGAATTTCGCGACCTACACCAGTTGCACCGTTCTGTCACCGAGTATGGTGAGCTTTTCAACAAGCTAGCCCGTTATGCACCCGATGATGTTTCCACTGATGCCAAGAGACAGGAGGAGTTCTTAAGAGGACTCAATGATGAGATATCCATTCATCTTGTGGCTCAGAAATTTGACAACTTTCAGGAGCTCCTGGACAGAGCCATTGTGGTTGAATCAAAGAGGAAGATCATAGAAAACCGCAAGAGGAATTCTAACCCTCACAAGCATTCTGTTCCGTACCAGAAGCAGCGCAATTACTCACCACCACCTTATAATAGTAATGGCCACAACCATAATGGTCAACACCATGGCGGCCACAAACACAATGGGCATAAAAACCGCAATGGGAATGGCAGCAATGGAAAGGATCTTAGTGAGGTGACATGCTTTAAGTGCAACAGGACAGGGCACTATGCAACCTCTTGCCCCGAGAAGAAGAATGGCAATGGCAATGGGAATGGAAATGGACACAACCATGGCAATGGAAACGGGAAGAAGCCAAATCCGTTTGTCAAAGCCACGGTGAATCATATTTCTATGGAGGATGCTTGTGATGCACCAGACTCCGTGATTGGTAAGTTCAAGCTCAATTATATTCCCGCAGTTGTTCTTTTTGATACTGGTGCATCGTATTCATTCATATCAAGGGTATTTGTGGATAGAGGCAAGATACCTACGGAGACTACAAAATTTCCTCTAAGGGTAAGTTCTCCTGGGGGAGAAATAGTGGCAAACTCTGGTTGCCGGGGATTAGAACTAAGGATTGGGACACACATCTTTCCCACAAGTCTAGTAGTTCTAGAATCACAAGGATTAGACATAATCTTGGGCATGAATTGGATGACCGAATATGAAGGAGTCATAGATTGTGCAAAAAGGACTGTCACGCACACTACACCGGAAGGAAAAAGGATTCGCATCAAGTCGAATTTCGCACTTAAGGAAGTCATGGTGAACTCTCTTAAGGGGGTTAGCTTGGAGGAGGTACCTATTGTAAAGGAATACCCAGATGTTTTCCCAGAGGAGCTACCCGGAATGCCACCCGACCGTGATATCGAGTTCCTCATTGAGTTGATGCCACGCACGGGGCCGATAGCTAAGAGACCATACAAGATGGATGTGGACGAGTTAAAGGAACTCAAGAAACAGCTTAGGGAACAATTGGACAAGGGGTTCATCCAACCCAGTGCGTCATCTTGGGGAGCACCCGTCCTATTTGTGGAAAAGAAGGATAAAACCAAGAGGCTGGTTGTGGACTAACGCTCGTTGAACGAAGTGACAATCAAGAATAAGTATCCTATGCCCAACATCAATGACTTGTTTGACCAGTTAAAGGGAGCAAGTGTGTTCTCAAATATCGATCTGCGATCAGGCTATTTTCAGCTAAAGATTCGAGAACAGGATGTGCCCAAAACGGCATTTACCACAAGATACGGATTGTATGAGTACACCGTGATGTCTTTTGGTCTAACCAATGCCCCAGCATACTTCATGACCATGATGAACAAGGTGTTCATGGAATATTTAGACAAGTTTATCGTGGTATTCATAGATGATATACTCATATACTCTAAGGATGAGAAGGAACATGAGAAACATCTGCGCCTTATTATGGAGAAACTAAGAGAACACAAGTTGTATGCCAAATTCAGCAAGTGCCAGTTCTGGTTAAAGGAAGTGGGATTCCTTGGTCATGTTGTGTCAGCAAAAGGAGTTGCTGTAGATCCTGGTAAGGTAGCTTCCATGACAGAATGGGAGTCACCCAAGAATGTGGGGGATATTAGGAGTTTCTTGGGCCTCGCAGGATATTATCGGAGGTTCATTGAAAACTTTTCCAAAATAGCAAAACCCATGACGGAACTATTGAAGAAGGAAAAGAAATTCCTATGGACCGAGGCATGTGAAGCAAGTTTTCACGAGTTGAAGAAACGCCTTGTAACGGCACCAGTCCTGTGTCTGCCTGATATCCAGAAGGATTTTCAAGTCTATTGTGACGCTTCTCGACAAGGACTTGGAAGTGTATTGATGCAGGATGGGAAAGTGGTATCCTATGCCTCCCGTCAACTTAAGAACCACGAACACAACTACCCCACACATGATCTGGAACTTGCGTCTGTGGTTCATGCACTCAAGGTATGGAGACACTACCTCATGGGCAAACATTGTGATGTGTTCACAGATCACAAGAGTTTGAAGTACATCTTCACCCAAAAGGAGTTGAATATGAGACAAAGAAGATGGCTTGAGCTAATTAAGGATTATGAATTGGATTTACAGTACCATCCCAGAAAGGCAAACGTGGTGGCCGATGCCTTAAGTCGTAAGGTTTATGTGAATGGACTTACCGCAGGGGAACTTCCAGAGGATCTATGCAAGCAATTCAAGGATCTCGGGCTAGAGATAGTTCTGAAAGGACATGTAGCGACTATGGAAATAGTTTCCACCTTCCAAGAGAGAATCAAGGAAGCACAAAAGGGAGATAAAGAGTTGGAAGAAATAAGAATCAGGATAAGTGAAGGAAAGACTAAAGAATTCCGTCTGGATGAACAAGGGACCCTTTGGCATGGGAAGCGTTTGTGCGTTCCCAATGACCCCGACATCAGGAAGTTGATTTTACAAGAAGCTCACGACTCACCTTACTCAATTCATCAGGTAACACGAAGATGTACATGGATGTGAAGGATAGATTCTGGTGGAATAACCTAAAAAGAGAAATTGCCGAATATATTTCTCTGTGTGATGTATGCAATAGAGTTAAAGCCGAGCATCATAAACCGGCCGGATTACTTCAACCACTACCTATACCCGACTGGAAGTGGGACAAGGTAGGCATGGATTTCATCACGGGATTTCCCCGGACTCATTCTGGATTTGATTCTATCTGGGTAGTGGTGGACCACTTTACCAAGGTGGCTCACTTCATCCCCGTAAAGACCACGTATACAAGTGCTAAGCTTGCTAAGATATACATGACAAGAATTGTAAGTCTGCATGGTGTTCCCAAGGGAATTGTGACAGATAGAGGCACCCAGTTCACTTCAAAGTTTTGGCGACGGTTACATGAGTCTCTTGGAACCCGACTAGAATTTAGCACTGCCTTCCACCCTCAGACAGATGGCCAAACTGAAAGGGTGAACCAGATTCTGGAAGATATGTTGAGGGCCTACGCACTAGACTATGGGTCTAGTTGGGATGACAATCTGCCGTATGCTGAGTTTTCGTACAACAACAGCTACCAGACAAGTATCAAGATGGCTCCGTTTGAAGTTCTATATGGCAGGAAGTGTAGGACTCCGCTACTATGGAGTGGAGTTAGTGAACGTAGTCTATTTGGACCTGAATTGATCAAGGATGCCGAAGAAAAGGTACGACAGATTCAGGATAGGCTAAAGGTAGCCTAATCCCGACAGAAGAGTTATGCTGATTCCAAGCGCAGAGATGTGACTTATAAAATAGGGGACCGTGCGTATCTCCGAGTTTCACCCCTACGAGGAGTTAAGAGGTTCGGAATCAAGGGCAAGTTAGCCCCACAATTCATAGGACCATATAAAGTTCTGGCCTGTAGAGGAGAAGTTGCTTATCAGTTGGAGCTACCGGAAGGACTGACTGTTCATGATGTGTTTCATGTGTCGCAACTAAAGAAGTGTCACCCGGAGATGGCCGAAACACCGTTAAGAGACACCGTTCCCCTAGATGAGGTTCAATTGGAAAATGACCTTACCTATGAGGAAAAACCCATCAAAATACTGGAAACAGCCGAAAGGATTACCCGCACCAAGACTATAAGATTCTGCAAAGTACAATGGAACCACCACTCCGAGGAAGAATCTACGTGGGAGCGTGAATAATACATGAAGGTAGAACACCCACACCTATTTGCTAGCCAACCCGAATCTCGAGGACGAGATTCTTCTTAAGGGGGGTAGGTTTGTAACATCCCAGATTTTATATTAGGATGTTATTAGTACCATGCATCATCCTTGCATCATTGCATCCTACAATAAAAATTTGCAACAAAATCCTAACACCTAAACCTATCAAAACCCTAATAAAGATTTCTTTATGTAGGCATTATTGTTGTAGTCAAGCTTGATCCTTCTAAAAACTTTGTAAAACATTAAACTATGGTCCTATGATGACGACCTTCTTTTTACAAAAATTTAGAAGTTGGTTTCATCACTTTTTGACTTTATATGCAAAAGTTATTTAAGTTTTACTAAAACAGAAATTGAAAAAAAAAATGTTTAAGGAAAAAAAGGGGAACCTAACCTAACTGGGCCGCCGCGCCAGCCCACTTCCCCCTCCGCCACCGACACGCGGGACCCACAGCTCGTCCCCTACCTCGAGCAGGAGTCCTCCGCCTGCACGAGTTCGAACCGAATCCGGTAGGATTCGCGGCGATCCGAGCCCCCTCGCCCAAGTCTCCACCCCCATATAAACCCCGCCACCCTCGGCTCACCTCGTTCGATTTTCTCCTTGCGAAAACCCTAGCCCATCGACGACTCGCATCGTCGCCGTCGGGTCGACCTCGCCGAGACGGTTCGAAGCCCTCCCCTTGCTCCTTTCTCCCTATGGAGCATTCTCCATCCACCACTGATTCTCGCCGCGTGCTTTTCCCCTTCTCTCTCGCAGAAACGCGCCCGCGATTTCTCGCCAGAGCACCGCCAGGGACGGAGGAGATCGGCGGGACCCTGCCGATCGATGAGGAAACGAGGAGGAACGACGTGGCCACGAGCGTGACCGCGAGGACCAGACGCGCCCCGTCGACCACACCGCCACCTCGGGGAGCCACCAGATCGCCGCCAAGCATCTCCACTGACGCCGCCGCCACTCATCGCCGCCGTCGCCACCACAGTGAGTCGCCGCGCTTCTCTCATCCGTCTAATTTGCAACCTGCGGCCCAGATTAGAAATAAACTCGAAGGGGTACCGGAAAATCCCGCGCTGCCGCGTGGCAAGCTGCGCCAGCACGCTGCGTCGCCGCCGCCTTGTCTAGCTGGACCAACCAGCATCTGCCACTTGGCAAGTTTTGAATTTAGGATTAGATCTGTTTGCATATTTAGTTTAAAACTTGCGAAATTCGTATAAAATTGAATATTTGGCCAAATTTAGCTTATAATATACCATTTGATTCATAATTGTATGTAGAACACAGATCTGCAATAAAATTCCAAGTTTATAGTAGGGTTTTTGGTGTATATTTTAATTATTAGATTGGAGTATTTAATTCATAGAAAAATAATTAAAACTCCGTTTTAGTTGATTTTTGTTGCATTGGTTTTGTTTCCGCAATACCTACTGAACAAAATTATAAAACTTTGCTTAAGATCATTAGATCTAATTTGGGGATAATTAGATGGTTGGATCTCCTATTTATCCTATGAATAATATTAGTGACCCAAATTGTGTTAAACCTATGGGAAATCAATCCTAGTAACACCCTTAACACTATTGCAACCCAATTATGCTACTTTGGTCAATTTAGAAAACCAATCTTGCATAAAATACCATGTTGCATGCATACATGTTATCTCTGTGGCATATTTGGTGCAAGTTGTGATCAGATCTATGTTTGTGATTCGTTAGATTGTTCGGAGTGCGCCCAGGAGTGCTATTGCGTAGAGTGCTGCTCGGATCAAGGCAAGTTACAACACTTGTTCATATCTTTGTCCCAGTTTTGATTCTATGCATGTGATCTTCAAAACTCTGTAGTATGCATGTGTAGGATGTTCTAGTAGAATTTTTCCTTAGTATTATTTTGCAAGTGCGATGATTTTGTAGTATGCTATGAGTAGGTCTATACTTAGGATTTATCTCCTAATAGGTTACCCTTGTTTTTGATAAGTACTGCTTGCTATGTTTCGCAAGTCATAGACATGGAGATGTCAAACCAATGATGTGGACACATGTTATGAACATGGGGTTGGACTGACCCAACTTGAGACTGGGAATTATATTTGTAGATCTCTCTACACATTGTGTACGTTTTGTCCTTAGACCTTAGATTGTTGCATGTACTTGATATGTGGTGTAACATCCCAAAAATCATAGTTTCAAAACTCATTCATATCATCTTTGCATCATTCATTCATTTAGGGTTTTCTCAAAAATCACTTAGTGATAGAATATGAGCTATGATTTCATGTGGTCAATTTATCCCAAATAACCATCACCCTTTGAAATTTGAATGTTTAAGTACTTGTTTGCTTGCCTCCATTGATGGAAAGTTTAGGTGAAACTTTTAACCCCCAAGATTTCAAATTTAGAAGTAGTTTTCAAAATCCCTTTCAATTATTTGCAAACAGGAACAAATCTCTAATTATTTTAGAAACCAAGCTGGACCAAGCCTTGCAGAGTAACCACTTAGTTTTATGACTGTTTTTGAATCCACAAAACCCTGCAAAAATTCCCAAGGCAGTTTGATTTCAAAAGGATTTGAATTCATATCAAAATTCATACCAGAAAATGAATTTAGAAAAAGAAAAGAGTACATCAATAGAAAAAGGCCACGTGGCCAGAATCTGGCCCGGCAGAAGAACGAGCCCAGTAAGCCCACCCGGGGATCTCCTTTTCTTCTCACACGCGCGATCACACGCAAACAGACGCTGAAAAGCAGACCCCACCCAAACTCCGCGCACCTCGCTGACAAGCGGGCCATCTCCACGCCAGCGTCGTCTCCACCCGCACGACCTGTTCGTCCCCAATCAACGCTGCCGTTTCCTGAGTGATAATCGCGGCGTCAATTCGAATCAATGGCCGAGTAATTCTCGCGCTTAGCCAGGCTATATAAACCCCCTCTGTCCTCTCTCTCTTTTCCCCCAAACCCCAAGCACAGAACGCCCCCAGGCTGCGCGCATTTCTCTCTGCAACCCCGCCGTCTCCGACGACTGCGCCGGCGAATTCCGGTGAGTCTCGAGTTCCCCCCAGTCTCGCGTTCACGCTATCTTGTTCAGTGAACCTCTGTGCATCTTCTGACACTCTCCGTTTGCCTTCGCATGACCCCTAGCTTCGACAACGTCGACGACTGGCCGCCACCGTCTCCTGCAAGAACTCCGGCGACCTCCCTCCGTAAGTAGCCACCGCCCCTTGCCCTCTGACTGATACGCCTAGAATCCTCATCGTCTTGCGCATCTGACAGTACCCCTGTTTTGGCTTAGCGCGACGAGGAACCTCGCCAACGTCGACGACTGACCGTGGCTGACGCATTCGCGAACTCCGGCGAGAAATCTCCGACGAACCCGTACGCCCCTTCCCAAGCCATTGCCACCTTGAGCATCAACAGCCTCCTGCGGTTCTGGTAAGCATCTCCTCCCTTCCCCGGGCGACCTAGAACGCCGGCACCGCCACTGACTGACGCGCCGCCGCCTGTCACCGCCGGTAGCGCCGCTCGTTTTTGGTTAGGAGATTTTTAGCCGTTAGATCTGAATCCTACGCGTAGAAACACTTCACTTAACGAAGGGGTATGGACAGATCTGAGCCGCGCAGCGTTAGTTAGATCCAACGGCACAGAAGGGTGATCCGGTGCGAACCGGTACGCGCCAGTAATAACGCGACGCGTGGCAAGGTTAAATTAAAAACAGAATTTAAAACCTGATTTAGATTCAAACTTCAAATGCTTATAACTTTTGAATGCCACGTTAGATTTTTGCAAACTTTATATCGTTGGATTCAGTGAAACAAGGCCTTTCAGAATATCCACTTTATTTAGCATATAGTAACAGTTAAAAATGATTTACTTATAGAACATGTTATAGGACCATTTTAAATGGAAATTATTTTGGTAAACTATGTGGATGCCAAATGAGTTTAGTTGGCAAAATTTTGTGTTAAGTTAAGTTTCTGAACTCATGAGCATACTTGGTAGAATTTTCAAAGAAATCACACTTGGTAAATTCTTGCATGCATGCATTCATATTATTTTTGTTTGTATATAAAATTTTGTGTAATAGTATGCTATGATTTCTTGTGTAGATTTTGCTAGTGATTGTGATTGTGAAGAGTGCTACGCTCCCCACTACCAAGGCAAGTGATATTTTCATCAACATTTCTGTCCTATGTTTTGTACTAGCATTAGTTATTTTTTGCTAGCTTTACTTGCATGAGATTTTGCCAGATGCTAAGAGGGGAAATCCTAAGTAGAAAGGAATAGTAGAAATGCTAAGGAAATTATCCTATGGTAGATTGCCATATTCTGCTTAGTCTAGCTACTTAGCAAACAAGGGTGGTGACATCTATATAGTTATGATAAAATATTCTAAGTCAAGAGACTTATGTTTTCTTAATAAAACAACCAAGTTAAAATGAACCTCCTGGGTGGAATGGAATGTTTGGGTTATGTTGAGTGGTTGCACAAGGCCATGGACTTGGGTTGTGTATCTCACTTGTGGTATGCCACCCAGGCACAAAGGGATTTGGAGGCCAAGTGTTGAGAAAGCTTACAGTGCAACCACTTGGCAAAATGGGCTTTGCCTCGATCATATAGGTTGCTAGAACTTAGTCTTTTGGACAGTTGGTGGTAGATGGGATGATAGTTTGGAACGCGTCCATTTGACTAAGGAAAAGCTTCTGAAGGGTCCTGTCTTGGGAAACCAAGTCTGGTGGGGAAAGTGCACAACCTCTGCAGATGGAAAACCTAAGTACTTAGCCTAGTCCAAGGAAATGGACACTTTTGAGCATCAAGACATGGAAGCTACAAGAATCTCATCACTCCAACTTCTACAATAAAAATTTGTGGGTGAACAAGGGTGAAGGACCTCAATGTCTATTGGTGGTTCCTTGGGAATGTTTTTGACAAAGAAGAAACTTAGAGTTTTCAACTAATAGGAAAAACCTATTTTCAAGCAAAGCAAGCCAAACTACACTTAGCCAAAATGCATATAGTAATATAGTCCACTTAAAATATACTAAGGTATCACTTGCCAATACTATTCCAAAGTATTGACCCTCTGTGGCTGTAACTTGTGATGTTGCAGGTTACTCCGATGATGAATAGGAGTCATGAGTCTACACTCAACATGCTTGCCTGTGGCACATGAAGATGAAGACTTATGTTTATTTACTTATTCCACAAACTCTTGTATTAGGCCTTTGGCCCTGAGTTGTAAAAGACTATGTTTTATCTCTGGAATGAATGTAATAAACGACCTTTGTATCTGTGTACTTCATCTTAAACTGTGGATGCTAGCATTGATCCAGGGACTAGCATTGCAATCACAGGGATCCTTTCCTTTATAAAGGAGGGGTCTAACAGATGGTATCAGAGCACTGTGTTGTCTGTAGGATTATGACCCTAGGATTGGAAAACCACTAAGGAAAAAGTTTTTGCAACAACTTCTACACTTGTCTATTCTTCTCGTAAAACTTTTCTAATCTCTTTCAACTTCCTTTGTAGATGAACTCCATCAACGAAGCCGTGAAGAAGGGACCACTCATGACCATGACCTTGGAGTGTGAGACTGAGTTTCCCAACATTCTCAAGGACCTCATGGAGGCAATGGATGCACATGGTGAAGCCGTGTACAAGGGCTTTCCGGTGATGGATGAAGGAGTGGAGTATTGGTGGGTGCAACTTCACTTGTACAAAAACAAGGAAGACAACCACAAAGAAAGGGGATTCTGCATGTACACCAACACAACAATGCACACCACATTCTTTGAGTCAGCCAGGGATGCAACTTGGAGGACTATCAAGGAACTAAGTGCTAGAGTCAAGTGCAGAATGCTCAACCTCCAAAAGGACTTAGAGAAAGAGAAGGAGCTTACTCAAGAGTTGGAAGACAACAACCAAGAGATAAGGGGAGATGTTATAGACTTAGTGATAGAGTCAAGA
Source organism: Avena atlantica (assembly GCA_910589765.1). Taxonomy (NCBI): domain Eukaryota; kingdom Viridiplantae; phylum Streptophyta; class Magnoliopsida; order Poales; family Poaceae; genus Avena; species Avena atlantica. The sequence goes on from OU342739.1 coordinate 137,249,634, forward strand.
GAGCAAGATTGGTGGATTGCCTCTAGGAACATTGTGTTTAATAATAGATCCCGTGAGATTGGACTGTAAGAAACTTCGTTAGTTGGACCACCACCTATCACCTTGTTTCCAAAATATATTCTAATTAAGTTTGGACCTATCACCTTGTTTCCAAAATGTAATAGACTTATGTATGCATGATTTGTGAGATGATTGTATTCCATGGATATGTATGAATGTTTGTCTCAATTACCTTGATTTGTGTTGTTCTAACTTTTTCATTCTTATAAATAGATGCCTATTGCCATCAGCACTGTTGAGGAGTTTCGGGTTACTCGTTTTGGTTCCCGTATCATTGAGCTTACCACTCTGCTTGATCTCCCTCTTCCTACCATTACGGTGTACCCACTCACCAAGTTCGAGAGGAAGGACCTCTGGGGCTTCAAGGTGAATCAGCCCGGACGCTAGACTGAGCCTACTACTGAGGCCATCGTCTTCAAGATGATGCACGATGACAGGGAGAGAGGCATGGAGGTAGTCATGCAGGATCTGATAGGACGACTGTTAGGCCGTCATTCCCGTCAGGTTAGAGGCACTCACTTCCACGTCTTTGGGAGACGTGATGTTGATGGAGAGTCCATCGACTTTGAGGACGACTCGAGGAGCACTGCGGAGCCGATACGAATTTATCTTCAGGACTTAGAGACTCTTCTCAGGCACGTAGATACGGACAGAACGAACGTCATGCTAGGTAATGACGAGCTTCAAGTGCAGCTTCGCGAGAAGGACAAGCTTTTTGCGCAGCAGGATGAGATGATCAAGGAAATGGAGACAAAGTTCGAGGCCCAGGACCGCAAGTTCAAGAGTCAAGAGAAACGCGTCCAGGATAGGAACAAGAAGATCCGAGATATGACCGAGGAACTGAAGTCCAAGGACTTCGAGCTTGAGCAGCAGCAGATGGTTATTGAGAGGCTTCGCTCCCAGAAGAGGGCTCTCAAGGCCAAGGTCGATTCCTTGACCACTACGATTGAGGAGAACAAGACCGCGATGGAGAACGCAGGTCTTACCTTCATCGAGGAGGAGATTGACGCTGATGAGTAGACTTGACTACTCGTTTACCTTTCATATTCATACTTGTTATTGTGAACTTATTATTGGACCATCCGACATGTGGATGGCTTGCCACTTGTGTGTTTTACTTCATGAGCTTATTATGTGGTTGTTGAACTTTTATTCTTATGTTGCTTGTTATGTGTTTGCTTATGTTGTATTGTGCATAAAACATCTATGGGTATCTCATTCTTATCTATTTGAACAAACCACAGATGCCTCCCCGTCGCGCAAACCCCAACCCCAACAACATCACCCCGGAAATGCAACAAATGATGAATGCGCAAACACAGCTTATGCAAATGATGACAACATTCATTCAAAACCAGAATAACAACAATAACCCCAACAACAACAACAACAACAACAACAACAACAACAACAACAACAACAACAACAACCCTCCGAGTTTCGATATGCTCACCAGATTTCTGCGTTTGAGGCCAGCAAAGTTTGCGGGAACAACTGATCCCATGGTGGCCAATGACTGGCTACGTTCCGTGAACAAGGACTTAGTGACCGTGGGCTGCACGGATGCTAAAAAAGTCAGGTTCGCAGCACATCTGTTGGAAGGACCAGCCGCCACATGGTGGGACAACTTCCAAATCACCACTCCTATTGATGAGGTGACTTGGGCTATCTTTGAGGATGGCTTTCGCACCGCTCATATCTCATCAAGAATGATGAGTCTGAAAAAGAAGGAGTTTCACAATCTGAAACAGCGCCACCGCAGCGTGGCAGAATACATAGAGGAGTTCAACAATCTGGCGCGCTATGCACCGGATGAGGTTGACACAGATGCCAAAAGAAAGGAAAAATTTCTAGAAGGCTTAAATGATGAGCTGAATCTGCAGTTGGCTCTGGCATATGTTCCAACTTATCAGTCTTTGTGTGACAAGGCTGCTATTTTGGAGAGTAAAATGAAACAAGTCGAGAGCAGAAAGAGGAAACACTCCGACAAGCACAGCTCGGGATCGTCTCACAAACGATCTCACTATGATGACAGTGGCAGCTCAGGATCCCATAAACATGGGAAATTCAGCAAGCACAACCACAACCGTCATGACAACAAGCATCACCGCAGTCATGACAAGGACAAGTACAAGAACCACAAGGGTGGACATAAGAACCACTATGGTGGAAATGGTAGTGGAAGTGGAGGTCAACCTCCTAAAAAGGACCTCAGTCAGGTTGAGTGCTTCAAATGCAAGAAGCTGGGGCATTATGCTAATGAGTGCCCTGAGAAGAAAGTTGAAGGACCTAACAAACCAAATCCTTTTCAGAAAGGACAGGTTAACCACATCAATGTGGAGGAGGTCTATGAGGAGCCTGATGCCGTGGCTGGTAAGTTCAGACTCAATTCAATTTCAGCATTTGTACTCTTTGATACCGGTGCATCACATTCATTCATCTCAAAATCATTTGTTGAAAGAAATGAACTACCGGTGGAAACCATTGGGTGTCCTATAAGAGTAAGTTCTCCAGGGGGAGAAATGATAGTAAACTCAGGATGTCATGACTTAGTCATAGAGTTTGGAAAACATAGGTTTCCAGTGAACCTAATAATCCTGAATTCCCAAGGATTGGATGTGATTTTGGGAATGGATTGGATGGCTAAGTTTGAAGGGATACTAGATTGTGCCAATCGTACAGTTACACTCACAACCCCCGAAGGAAAAAGAATAAAATTTAAGTCAAACTTTGAATCCAAAGGAAGTAGGCTGAATTCTCTTAAGGGGGTTAGCATGGACAGTGTACCAATAGTGTGTGAGTATCCGGATGTGTTTCCGGAAGAGCTACCAGGAATGCCTCCGGATAGAGATGTGGAGTTTCTGATAGATTTGGTGCCAGGATCAGGACCAATAGCTAAGAGACCGTACAAAATGTCAGTTGATGAATTGAAAGAGCTCAAGAAACAGCTAGGAGAACAGTTACAGAAAGGGTTTATTCAACCAAGTTCTTCATCTTGGGGAGCCCCAGTATTGTTCGTGGAGAAGAAGGATAGAACACAAAGGTTATGTATTGACTACCGTTCTCTCAACGAGGTTACTATCAAGAACAAATATCCTTTGCCAAGAATCAACGACTTATTTGATCAGCTAGAAGGAGCATGTGTATTCTCGAAGATTGATCTCCGGTCAGGTTATTTTCAACTCAAGATACGAGAGCAAGACATACCAAAAACAGCATTCACCACAAGGTATGGATTATATGAGTATACCGTGATGCCTTTCGGTTTAACCAACGCTCCAGCATATTTCATGAATATGATGAACAAAGTGTTCATGGAATTTCTTGACAAGTTCGTTGTCGTTTTCATCGATGATATCTTGGTCTACTCCAAGAGCAAGGAAGAACATGAAAGACACTTGCGCTTAATACTTGAGAAACTGAGGGAACATAAACTTTATGCCAAATTCAGCAAGTGTGAGTTCTGGTTAGAGAAAGTTGGTTTTCTTGGTCATGTGATGACAAAAGATGGTGTGGCAGTTGATCCTGCTAAGGTTTCAGCTGTGACAGAATGGGAATCACCCAAAAATGTGAAAGAAGTTCGTAGTTTTCTCGGCTTAGCAGGTTATTACAGAAGGTTCATTGAAAATTTCTTGAAGGTTGCTAAGCCAATGACAGAATTGCTAAAGAAGGATAAGAAGTTTGCTTGGACTGAAGGTTGTGAAATCAGTTTCCAAGAATTAAAGAAGAGACTTGTGACAGCACCAGTACTTTGTCTGCCAGATTTGGAAAAGGATTTCCAAGTATATTGTGATGCTTCTCATCAAGGTTTGGGTGCCGTACTTATGCAAGATGGTAAAGTCGTAGCCTACGCTTCGAGACAACTCAAAACTCATGAAGTAAACTATCCTACTCATGATTTGGAGTTAGCCTCTGTCGTCCATGCACTCAAAACATGGAGACATTATCTTCTGGGAAAGAGGTGTGAAGTGTTCACAGATCATAAGAGCTTGAAGTACATCTTCACCCAGAAGGAAATCAACATGAGACAAAGAAGATGGATAGAACTTATCAAGAATTACGACTTAAGTTTGCAATACCATCCCGGTAAAGCAAATGTAGTAACCGATGCTCTAAGTCGTAAGACATTTGTAAATGGCCTTACAAAAGGGGAATTGCCAGATGACTTGTGTAAACAATTCAAAGAACTCAGATTGGAGATTGTACCAGAAGGATATCTCATGTCCTTAGATGTTCAACCCACTCTATTGGACAAAATCCGAGAAGTTCAGAAGACTGATGAGGAAATTGGAAAGATTAAGGAAAATATTAGTCTGGGGAAAGCTAAGAGTTTCCGTGTTGACGAACGGGGTACTTTATGGCACGGGAAACATATATGCGTTCCACGAGACCCAGAGTTGCGGAAACTGATCTTACAAGAAGGACACAACTCTCCGTATTCTATTCACCCGGGAAATACTAAGATGTACATGGACATGAAGGAAAGGTTTTGGTGGAACAATCTCAAAAGGGACATCGCAGAACATATCGCTTTGTGTGATGTGTGTAGCAGAGTCAAAGCGGAACACCAAAAACCAGCAGGTCTGCTTCAACCACTGCCTATTCCTGAATGGAAGTGGGAAAATATTGGTATGGATTTCATTACAGGATTACCAAGGACTAGTTCAGGGTATGATTCCATATGGGTAGTGGTGGATCGCCTAACTAAAGTGGCTCATTTCATACCTGTGAAGACCACCTATACAAGTGCCAAGTTAGCAAAAATTTACATGAGCAGAATTGTATGCCTTCACGGTGTGCCTAAGAGTATAGTATCAGATAGAGGAACCCAATTCACATCTCACTTTTGGAGACAACTTCATGAATCTTTAGGAACAAGATTGGAATTCAGCACTGCTTTTCATCCACAAACGGATGGACAAACAGAAAGAACCAACCAAATACTTGAAGACATGTTGAGATCCTGTGCTCTAGACTATGGAGCAAGTTGGGATGAAAGTTTACCGTACGCAGAGTTCTCTTACAATAACAGTCACCAATCTAGTATTGGAATGGCACCGTTTGAGTTACTCTACGGGAGGAAGTGTACCACCCCATTGTTATGGAATGGTGTGGGAGAAAGGAGCTTATTTGGACCGGATCTTATCAAAGACGCCGAAGAGAAAGTCAAATTGGTTAAGGACAGGTTGAAGGTAGCACAATCCCGACAGAAAAGCTACGCGGATTCTAAGCGTAGAGAAGTCACCTACGAAGTTGGAGATAGAGCTTACCTCAGGGTATCACCACTCCGTGGAGTGAAAAGATTTGGAGTCAAAGGAAAGTTGGCACCAAGATATGTTGGGCCATTCAGGATTCTAAGTCGCAAAGGAGAAGTTGCATATGAAGTTGAATTGCCAGAATCTCTGTCAGCAGTCCATAACGTATTTCATGTGAGTCAGCTTAAGAAATGTCACCCAGAAATGGAAGAGTCTTCTTTGAAGGATACCATACCTTTGGAAGAAGTTCAGCTAGAAAGTGATCTCACTTATGAGGAAAAGCCTGTCAAGATACTAGAGACCGTAGAAAGAGTTACAAGGACCAAGACTATCAAGTTTTGTAAAGTGCAATGGAACCATCACACCGAAGAAGAAGCAACATGGGAAAGAGAAGATGATCTTCGGAAAGACCACCCTCACCTATTTGCTAGCCAACCCGAATCTCGAGGGCGAGATTCATCTTAAGGGGGTTAGATTTGTAACATCCCAAAAATCATAGTTTCAAAACTCATTCATATCATCTTTGCATCATTCATTCATTTAGGGTTTTCTCAAAAATCACTTAGTGATAGAATATGAGCTATGATTTCATGTGGTCAATTTATCCCAAATAACCATCACCCTTTGAAATTTGAATGTTTAAGTACTTGTTTGCTTGCCTCCATTGATGGAAAGTTTAGGTGAAACTTTTAACCCCCAAGATTTCAAATTTAGAAGTAGTTTTCAAAATCCCTTTCAATTATTTGCAAACAGGAACAAATCTCTAATTATTTTAGAAACCAAGCTGGACCAAGCCTTGCAGAGTAACCACTTAGTTTTATGACTGTTTTTGAATCCACAAAACCCTGCAAAAATTCCCAAGGCAGTTTGATTTCAAAAGGATTTGAATTCATATCAAAATTCATTCCAGAAAATGAATTTAGAAAAAGAAAAGAGTACATCAATAGAAAAAGGCCACGTGGCCAGAATCTGGCCCAGCAGAAGAACGAGCCCAGTAAGCCCACCCAGGGATCTCCTTTTCTTCTCACACGCGCGATCACACGCAAACAGACGCTGAAAAGCAGACCCCACCCAAACTCCGCGCACCTCGCTGACAAGCGGGCCATCTCCACGCCAGCGTCGTCTCCACCCGCACGACCTGTTCGTCCCCAATCAACGCTGCCGTTTCCTGAGTGATAATCGCGGCGTCAATTCGAATCAATGGCCGAGTAATTCTCGCGCTTAGCCAGGCTATATAAACCCCCTCTGTCCTCTCTCTCTTTTCCCCCAAACCCCAAGCACAGAACGCCCCCAGGCTGCGCGCATTTCTCTCTGCAACCCCGCCGTCTCCGACGACTGCGCCGGCGAATTCCGGTGAGTCTCGAGTTCCCCCCAGTCTCGCGTTCACGCTATCTTGTTCAGTGAACCTCTGTGCATCTTCTGACACTCTCCGTTTGCCTTCGCATGACCCCTAGCTTTGACAACGTCGACGACTGGCCGCCACCGTCTCCTGCAAGAACTCCGGCGACCTCCCTCCGTAAGTAGCCACCGCCTCTTGCCCTCTGACTGATACGCCTAGAATCCTCATCTTCTTGCGCATCTGACAGTACCCCTGTTTTGGCTTAGCGCGATGAGGAACCTCGCCAACGTCGACGACTGACCGTGGCTGACGCATTCGCGAACTCCGGCGAGAAATCTCCGACGAACCCGTACGCCCCTTCCCAAGCCATTGCCACCTTGAGCATCAACAGCCTACTGCGGTTCTGGTAAGCATCTCCTCCCTTCCCCGGGCGACCTAGAACGCCGACACCGCCACTGACTGACGCGCCGCCGCCTGTCACCGCCGGTAGCGCCGCTCGTTTTTGGTTAGGAGATTTTTAGCCGTTAGATCTGAATCCTACGCGTAGAAACACTTCACTTAACGAAGGGGTATGGACAGATCTGAGCCGCGCAGCGTTAGTTAGATCCAACGGCACAGAAGGGTGATCCGGTGCGAACCGGTACGCGCCAGTAATAACGCGACGCGTGGCAAGGTTAAATTAAAAACAGAATTTAAAACCTGATTTAGATTCAAACTTCAAATGCTTATAACTTTTGAATGCCACGTTAGATTTTTGCAAACTTTATATCGTTGGATTCAGTGAAACAAGGCCTTTCAGAATATCCACTTTATTTAGCATATAGTAACAGTTAAAAATGATTTACTTATAGAACATGTTATAGGACCATTTTAAATGGAAATTATTTTGGTAAACTATGTGGATGCCAAATGAGTTTAGTTGGCAAAATTTTGTGTTAAGTTAAGTTTCTGAACTCATGAGCATACTTGGTAGAATTTTCAAAGAAATCACACTTGGTAAATTCTTGCATGCATGCATTCATATTATTTTTGTTTGTATATAAAATTGTGTGTAATAGTATGCTATGATTTCTTGTGTAGATTTTGCTAGTGATTGTGATTGTGAAGAGTGCTACTCTCCCCACTACCAAGGCAAGTGATATTTTCATCAACATTTATGTCCTATGTTTTGTACTAGCATTAGTTATTTTTTGCTAGCTTTACTTGCATGAGATTTTGCCAAATGCTAAGAGGGGAAATCCTAAGTAGAAAGGAATAGTAGAAATGCTAAGGAAATTATCCTATGGTAGATTGCCATATTCTGCTTAGTCTAGCTACTTAGCAAACAAGGGTGGTGACATCTATATAGTTATGATAAAATATTCTAAGTCAAGAGAGTTATGTTTTCTTAATAAAACAACCAAGTTAAAATGAACCTCCTGGGTGGAATGGAATGTTTGGGTTATGTTGAGTGGTTGCACAAGGCCATGGACTTGGGTTGTGTATCTCACTTGTGGTATGCCACCCAGGCACAAAGGGATTTGGAGGCCAAGTGTTGAGAAAGCTTACAGTGCAACCACTTGGCAAAATGGGCTCTGCCTCGATCATATAGGTTGCTAGAACTTAGTCTTTTGGACAGTTGGTGGTAGATGGGATGATAGGTTGGAACGCGTCCATTTGACTAAGGAAAAGCTTCTGAAGGGTCCTGTCTTGGGAAACCAAGTCTGGTGGGGAAAGTGCACAACCTCTGCAGATGGAAAACCTAAGTACTTAGCCTAGTCCAAGGAAATGGACACTTTTGAGCATCAAGACATGGAAGCTACAAGAATCTCATCACTCCAACTTCTACAATAAAAATTTGTGGGTGAACAAGGCTGAAGGACCTCAATGTCTATTGGTGGTTCCTTGGGAATGTTTTTGACAAAGAAGAAACTTAGAGTTTTCAACTAATAGGAAAAACCTATTTTCAAGCAAAGCAAGCCAAACTACACTTAGACAAAATGCATATAATAATATAGTCCACTTAAAATATACTAAGGTATCACTTGCCAATACTATTCCAAAGTATTGACCCTCTGTGGCTGTAACTTGTGATGTTGCAGGTTACTCCGATGATGAATAGGAGTCATGAGTCTACACTCAACATGCTTGCCTGTGGCACATGAAGATGAAGACTTATGTTTATTTACTTATTCCACAAACTCTTGTATTAGGCCTTTGGCCCTGAGTTGTAAAAGACTATGTTTTATCTCTGGAATGAATGTAATAAACGACCTTTGTATCTGTGTACTTCATCTTAAACTGTGGATGCTAGCATTGATCCAGGGACTAGCATTGCAATCACAGGGATCCTTTCCTTTATAAAGGAGGGGTCTAACATGTGGATCGACCTACTTCGGGGCTATCAACCACTACTCCGTAACTGGTTATCCATAAAGGTAGCTTTCGGTTTTGTCCTGAAGCATGCTGCAAGGCATTGGTCATTCAAGATGAGATTTGCCCATCTCTACTTGAGAGAGATATCACTGGGCCCCTCGAGTGATCGGATCCAGAAATCCATGGTCGTGCTACATAACGTTAAGAGTTAACCTAGTAAAGGGATTTCGAATCAAAGTATCGAGAAAGAGAGGTCAGCTTGGAGCTTGACCAAATATCGTGAGGCAAAGGGAAAGACATGTACTTATCCTTTTGATTGTTCATCCGAATTATCTTTATATGCGTTTAAGAGTTGACACGTCTTGCTAGAGGCTGCTACCAACTATTGACAGAATAAGTGTATCCATGTCATGTTTATACGTATATGAACCTATAGGGTCACACACTTAAGGGGCTAGAAGCCTAATGAGGATTACATCCGAATTAGACTAGACTTAGGCTACCACCTATATAAGAGAGGGTGGGGCGAGCTGACCAAGGTTGAGCATTCCACCTAGCCTCCACCCCTCTCACGCTTGTGTTGCACGTCCGGACCTAGCAGTCCGACGTCCAACGCTTCCACCCCGTATGTGTGGATACCTCAAAGGTGCTGCAGCTGTAGCACTTGGACGAGCCGCGCAAAGGGGAGCTGCTCGTGGGACGAGGACGAGGAGGAGACGTAGAACATCTACACTCCCTCGACGCGCTTCATGAAGTTCCGCAAATGCACGTCTAGTGGTTATCCCGATATCTATGACAACAGTAATCCTTGTTTACGCGGTAGAATTTTTTGATTTGCACTAGTGTAGCCTACCCGTATCCCTTCAGTGGTATTAGAGCCAATGTTGTTCAGTTATAGGTTCAGGATGTTTGCATATGGTGATATGCATTTTGATATGAATGATGTGATCGTTTATATGTCGGTGGTTCAGGATTGATCTGTGATCTTGCTTTCTGTGATCGTGATTCTGAGGTCATCGAACGACTTACCCCTACCGGTCGGTTTCCTCCATCGGGGTAGATAGTGACACATAGATCCTATTGAATCACGCGAAGATCAATATGATTGATTGAATCGGAACCTAGATCTAAAATCAATGTACTGTGACCAAAGGAGTTTGGTCAAATCAGAACAATAGTCGGTTTATGGTAAATTTGATTTGCCGATCAAAATCCTTAAATAAAATTGTATAGATTCGATCTCTCATTTTTTACAATTTATGGTAAATTTTATAGTTGGTTTAGGTAAATTTTATAGATATAGCGAGGGCGCTGCCCCTTCGAACCCCGATGGGGGATACCCCCTAGACCCCCGTTAGTCCTAGCCCCTGTCGTATCTCGTTAAGGTAACTAGGTGATGCGATTTCACATGATCCGGTAGAATGCGATTCTATGCATAACTTGTTTTTGCAGGATGTATGTGATTAGTATGGCCCATATATGCATGTGATGCATGTATATATTTTATCATGACCTGCGTGTCATGAGTATGGCAACACGGTTGGAGCCATATGTGTTGTCATTTATTGTAATGGCCTGCGTGCCAACTTTTGATGATCCCAATACTATGTATTTTTGATTACTAGCTGTTAGGAGTAATAGCTTGTATTAGTTCTTGGAGGACTCATCACTTGGACGATGGCTCACATGGAACATGAAGATGGAGATCATCATGGTGGACTGGTTCTATGGCGATGGAGATCACCATGAGAAAATGGGCCATACTATGTCACATCAATGTGAATGTTATTCTTATACGTTTTACTACTATGCATGCTTAGATTATAGAAGTAGAATGATCCCTCACAAAGTTTAAGATAATCCATGCCCTCCCAACCAAACCTTGCACCATCCTATGCCATGTACAATCGTTGGTGGGCCTATGAAATTAGGGTGCCACGGTTTTCCTTGGCTGCATGGGTTTATATCGGATACCTACACGCATAAGGGTTGGTGAGCTTGACAAGGTCATCTTAACAGTTAAGGACCTTGTGACATAAAGGTTGGGCGCCTAGTTTAGACATAGAGATATCACCCAACAACAAGAGTCATATGTGATATGATTAGCAAGAGTTACTTACCGATTTACCTTGTCTTCTAGTAGTGATGCTAAAGCTCACTGGTCGATTTGTTAATTGTGGATCTTGAATCACTTAGTATCAATAGAGGGATGTTGATTTAAGTGGGAGTATATGCTATTAAATTTTTTAATATGGTTTACTCTTTCATGGTTACATGGCTTAGTATTTTGCGTGTTTTTTGTTGTAGATCAATGGCACCGAACACTGCATTACCTTTTTCTTTGTGTTCTATTCTTGACATAGATAAACTAAATGGAACAAACTATTCGGACTGGGTCCATAACCCGACAATTGTTCTTAGGTCTGATAAAAATGAAACGGTTTTGGATACCCCAATCCCCGATGAACCTACTGATAATGCATCTGCTGCCCTCAAGAATGCCTACAAGAGAGCATGTGATGATTCTCTTGAGGTTAGCTGTCTTATGATTGCATGCATGGAACCCGAACTCCAAAAGAAGTTTGAGGATCAGGAAGTGGACGATATGATCGTCGTGCTTAGGGACATGTTCTAGACTCAGGCCAGGACTGAGAGGTATAATGTCACCAAGTCCTTTGTGGAATGCAAGCTGGCAGAGGGAGCAGGTGTAGGCCCCCATGTGATCAAAATGGTTGGTTACAGTCAGACTTTGGAAAAACTTGGTTTTCCACTAGGCCAAGAGTTGGCTACTGATTTCATTTTGGCATCTCTTCCATCTAGCTATGGGCAATTCATTTCGAACTACCATATGCATGGGGTGGATAAGGGACTTAATGAATTATGTGGGATGCTAAAACTAGAAAAAAGTGACATGAAGAAGTGTGCAGGGCATAGCCATGTGATGGCTGTGCAGAACAAGCCTAGCTTTAAGAAAAAAGGTACTTCTTGGTCGAAGAAGAAGGGAAAGGCTAAGGATACGATCCCTAAGCCTGCAACCCAAGCAAAAGGATAGACCTGCAGATGACACTGAGTGCTTGTTTTGTCATGAACATGGCCACTAGAAGAGAAACTGCAGCAAGTACCAGGCTTCTTTGAAGAAGGGTGGAAGTAAGAGTACTTCCCACTCAGGTACGCTTGTTGTAAATGTTGTGGACATTCTTCTCGCTGATTCTTATGTTAACTCTTGGGTATTTGATACCTGATCGGTTTCTCATATTTGCAATTAGATGAAAGGGCTAATAAGGACTAGAGAAGTGCAGAAAGGCGAAGTGGATTTTCGTGTCATAAATAAATCAAGGGTTGCTGCATTGTTTGTCGGTGTCATGCAACTTCACCGTCCGTCGGGATTTATTATGGAGTTGAATAATTGTTATTACATTCCTAGTATGGGTCGAGACATTTTATCACCTTCATGTTTGATGAGGTATGGTTATTCATTCGCGAGTGCAAACAATGGTTGTGTAATCTCTAAGAATGCTATGTTTATGGTTAATGCTCCCATTGTGAATGGGTTATTTATTTTAAATCTTGATGATCCATCTGTTTACAATGTTATTGCTAAAATGCTTCAGCCTAATGATTTGAGTCCTACCTATTTATGGCATTGTTGTTTGGGGCATATAAGTGAAAAGCACATGAAGAAGCTCCATGCTGATGGTCTTCTAACTTCGTTTCATTTTGAATCATACGAGACATGTCAAGCTTGTTTACTTGGAAAGATGATCAAGTCACCTTTTTTGGGTTTACCCGAAAGAGCGATAGACTTGTTGGAACTCATACATTCTGCCAGAGGAGGATATCACTACTTCATTACTTTTACTGATGATTTTAGTAGATATGGTTATCTCTACTTGATGAAGCATAAGTCTGAAGCTTTTGAAAGGTTCAAGGAGTTTCAGAGTGAGGTAGATAATCAACATGGCAAGAAAATAAAGGCCTTGCGATCTGATCATGGAGGAGAATATTTGAGTCACAAATTTAGCAATCATCTTAAGAATTTCGGAATTGTTCCACAGCTCACGCCGCTTGGAACGCCTCAAAGGAACAGGGTCTACGAACGGCGCAGTCGAACTTTGTTGGACATGGTTCGATCGATCATGAGCCAGTCGGATTTACCATTATCATTTTGGGTTACGCTCTAGAAACAACATCTTTCACACTTAATAGGGTACCATCTAAATCCGTAGTTAAGACACCATATGAGATGTGGACTGGAAAGAATCTCAGTTTGTCTTTTCTAAAGATTTGGGGTTGTGATGTATTTGTCAAGCGAGTTCAATTGGACAAGCTAACACCCAAATCGGATAAGTGCATTTTCGTGGGATATCCGAGGGAAACCTTAGGGTATTAATTCTACAATCGAGAAGAGGGCAAAGTTTTTGTCGCTTGTAGCGGTGTTTTCCTAGAGAAAGAGTTTCTTAGAAAGGGAACGAGTGGAAGGTCGGTGCGACTTGAAGAAGTTCAAGATGATCCAGTCGGGGATGCTTCTACGAGTGATGCTATTGTACCAGAACAAGTTGAGGAACCCGTGGCAATAGAAGGACCGCAACCACGAAGGTCGGTGAGGCTCCGCAAAGCACGGGAATTATTATTGTTAGATAATGATGAGCCTGCGACCTATGCAGAAGCGATGGTGGACCCAGACTCTGAGAAATGGCTGATCACCATGAGATCCGAGATAGAGTCCATGGGAGACAATCAAGTTTGGAACTTGGTCGACCTGCCTAATGTTTTAAAGCTATCGAGTGCAAATGGATCTATAAGAAGAAGATTGATATGGATGGAAATGTTCACATCCATAAATCTCAACTTGTTGCAAAAGGTTTTCGACAAGTTCAAGGAGTTGACTACGACGAGACTTTCTCTCCTGTAGCGATGCTTAAATCTATATGGATCATTCTAGCCATTGTTGTACATTTCGACTATGAAATATGGCAGATGGATGTCAAGACGGCTTTCTTAAATGGAATCCTTACTAAGGACGTGTATATGATGCAGCCCGAAGGTTTTGTTGATCCAAACAATGTTGTAAAGGTATGCAAACTTTTAAAGTCCATTTATGGGCTGAAGCAAGCATCTCGGAGTTGGAACATTTGATTTGATGAAGTTGTAAAGGAGTTTGGCTTCATCAAAAATGAATAAGAACCTTGTGTTTACCAGAAGGAAAGTGGGAGAGCACTTGTATTTCTAATCTTATTTGTAGATGACATATTGCTGATTGGAAATGACATTCCTATGCTCGAATCTGTTAAGACCTCATTGAAAAATAGTTTTTCGATGAAGGACTTAGGAGAAGCGGCATATATACTGGGCATCAAGATCTATAGAGATAGATCAAGAAGGCTAATTGGATTAAGCTAGAGTACATACATTGACAAAGTGTTGAAACGACTCAGCATGGAATAGGCTAAGAAGGGGTTCTTGCCCATGTGTCATGGCATTAAACTCAGCAAGACTCAGTGTCCTTCGACTACTGATGAGCGTGAGCGCATGAGCAGGGTTCCATATGCTTCGGCTATTGGATCCATCATGTATGCAATGATATGTACGTGCCCAGATGTTTCCTATGCTCTAAGTGTTACGAGCAGATACCAGGCTGATCCAGGTGAAGGTCACCGGACAGCGATAAAGAACATCCTTAAGTACTTGAAAAGGACTAAGGATGCGTTCCTAGTTTATGGAGGTGAGGATGAACTCAGTGTAAAGGGTTACACAGATGTGAGTTACCTTAAGGAACTAGATGACTCCAAATCGCAATCATGTTATGTGTTTGTCATGAATGGTGGTGTTGTGAGCTGGAAAAGTTCCAAGCAAGATACGCCGACCTCCTCTTCAACAGAAGCTGAATATATTGCTGCCTCGGAGGCTATAAAGGAAGATGTTTGGATTAGGAATTTCCTGATTGCTCTCGGTGTGGTCCAGGGCGCGTCCAATCCATTGGATGTTTATTGTGACAACAATGGTGCTATTGCACAAGCCAAGGAACCTAGACAGCACCAGAAGAACAAACATATTTGTATGCATTAGCATCAGATTCGTGAGTTCGTTGAGGATGGTAGTGTCATGATATGAAAAATACATACGGACTCAAATGTTTCTGATCCCTTGACTAACCTCTCCCGCAGCCCGCGCATGAATCGCACACAAGAGAAATTGGTATTAGATACATTTTAAATTGACTCTAGTGCAAGTGGGAGACTGAAGGAAATATGCCCTAGAGGCAATCATAGAGATGATTATATTTCATATGTATCCATGAGTTATTGTAATGTCCCTTGAATATCCATATCAGGCAACTTGTATTGATTGGCAATTATGTGAATTATTTGTGAAACTCTTTACTTGTATGGTTATCAAATAGTTGTCCCTGGTAGGAGTTCATGTGAGGACACACATGAATATTAGACTAGCACATCGATTGGTTGATGACTATATTTCGCAAGTCATAGACATGGAGATGTCAAACCAATGATGTGGACACATGTTATGAACATGGGGTTGGACTGACCCAACTTGAGACTGGCAATTAGACTTGTAGCTCTCTCTACACATCGTGTACGTTTTGTCCTTAGACTTTAGATTGTCGCATGTACTTGAGATGTGGATCGACCTACTTTGGGGCTATCAACCACTACTCTGTAACTGGTTATCCATAAAGGTAGCTTTCGGGTTTGTCCTGAAGCATGATGCAATGCATTGGTCATTCAAGATGGGATTTGCCCCTCTCTACTTGAGAGAGATATCACTCGGGCCCTCGAGTGATCGGATCCAGAAATCCATGGCCGTGCTACATAAGGTTAAGAGTTAACCTAGTAAAGGGATTCCGAATCACAGTATCGAGAAGGAGAGGTCAGCTTGTGTCACATCCCAAGATTTTCCAAATCTGGTAATGTGAAAATAAATGAATAAAATAAAACTTTGTTTGATTTTCAGAGCCAGAAGAAACTTTTTGAATTTAAAATGTAACCTCAAATCCATTTGAATTAAATAAAATCCTAAAAAGGATTTAACAAGTTAAACATTTCATAAAAGGAAATAATTAGAAAATATTATTTTGAAACAATCAAATGAAAAGATTTGTTTTCAAATGAAATAAATAAAGATTATGTTATAAAACCAAATTAATCCTTGACCAAGCTTTGGGAATTAAAAACATTTTATTTTAAATAAAGTAGCAAAGGTTTATTTAAAAATAATAAAGGATTGTCTGAATAAAATAATAAGGATTTAATATCAATTTTTTTATTAAAGTAAAGGTTTTCTTCCATTTTAAATAAACACTAAAACCTATTTATTTATTTCAAATGAGTTTACCAAATAATTTATATTCTCAAATAAAACTTACTGAAATGTTTTGGTTTATTTTAGATTTCAAAATAAATATTCTAATAAAACAAATCCTATGGGAATTGAAATGAATAAGGTATATTCATTTAATTATTAATGGACCCTATATAACAAAATGTTATTTTATTTTTAAACAAGTTCCAAGCATTCTTTATTTCCAAATAAAACCTACTGATTTGATTATGAAAGTGTTTGGAATTCAAATGAAGAGTTTATTAAATAAATCAAACCATATTAAATAAATAAAGGACCCTCTTATTTAATTAATAAAAGGTTATAAAAATATTATTTTAATTGATAATTGGTTTATGTTGATAAACAGAACCAAAAACTCATTACAAATGTTTGAAATTGTTTGAATCATTTGAATGCTTGAAATGTTGGATGAAATTCCAAACAGGAAATAAAATAGAAAAGGAAAAGGATACAGAATAAAAAAAATGGAAGTGGACCTGACCCAACTGAGACAGCCCATTAAGCCCACTCGCAGCCCACCTCCTCTCCACCCCGAATCGTTTTCTTTCACCCAGTACCTTACCCACCGAGCGACTGAATTCTGGCCCCACCTCCACTCCCTTTTTCTCACTGCCAGAGGACCCCACACCACACCCCTTCTTCCCCACCCGCGAACCACGCCTCTTCCCCCTCGCTGCCGTTGCAGGCTTTGATTCCGCGCGTTCAATTCGCCTTAACGCCGCGTTAATCCCTCGTCGCGGCCACGCCCATTTAACCGCCTGTTTCTCCTCGACATTTTTCCTCAGACCACTCCTCCCCTCTGCCTCCAGGCCGCCCCAATTTCTCTCTGCACCGCCGCAGCTCCGACCACCGTCCTCCCTCGATTCCGGCCGAGCCACACCCCCTCCTAACTCCACAAGCGCACAAGCACACTCACCACTTCCTGGCGCATCTCCCAGTACCCCCTGTTCGACCGCGGGCGCCCCAGAATGACGGCTACGACGAGCTTCCGAACGCCGCCACGTCTGCAACCTCTCCGACGACCTCCCCCGGTAAACCTCGACCGCCCCGCGCCCTCTCGTTCACGCACACAGCGTTGCCTTAACCTCACGCACCTGACCGCGCCTCCGTTTTGCCTTAGGGTGATCTCCAGTGACGTCCTCGACCTCGACCAGAGCCGCCTGTCGCCAGTAGCAACTCCGGCAAGGAATTACGGCTTTCCCCGTGCGCCCCTCCACCAACCGGTAGCACGTTGAGCATCAGCGTTGCATTGCGAGCCTGGTGAGAATCCTTTCCCTATTTTTCGCGTCCTGTTTCTCTAGCGCCGCCGCCAGCTAGCCGTTCCGCCGCTCGCCGTCGACCTAGCGCCGCCAGCTTCTAGTCAAGCACACGAGAGCCGTTAGATTCCCATCCTGCGGCGTAGACAGAGTGACTTAAGCGAAACGGTACAGGAGCATCTGAGCCGCACGATTCACATCAGATCCAACGCTCCACAGCGTGATCCGCAGCGAACCGGTACCGCCCAATAGAATCCTGCCGCGTGTCCCCTGTGCTGTTTAAAACAGATTTGAAATCTGATTTAATTGTGATTTTCAAATCCTTATAACTTTTGATCCACACGTCCAAATTTAGCAAATTTTATATCAATAGATTCAGGAGAACAAGCCCTAACCAACCATGGCCTTAGTTTTGAAAATAGTATCTGTTAGCTTGTTTGAATTTACAGAAACATTTGTGTACTTGTTTAGAGTATAAAAATTGTTTAAAATTGTTTTTAGGATTAAATCTTTTGCAAAATGGATTTGTGTGACCTTACTGACCCTAGGAACCAACCCATAGTGTTAAAAATGATTTTTGTGAAATTTAAGTTGAATTATTTAACTTAGCCATTTTCTAGCCAAATAAACTCATTGATTTTATTATGGAATTGTTTTTGCAAGAAAAACTTTGGGAAAATGTTATGAACCAAACTTACTGACCCAAAACACCAAGCCTTGCCAAGAGCAACTCACTTGTTGAAAAATATAAAGTTTTGCTTTGAAAAGAATAATTTTCCCCACATAAAATGTTGAATGGATTTTAAAATAAATTTTGAGCAAAACCCTCTAACTAATGACTTTGCCATCTTGGTAAATGACCAATGTGGACCTTACAAAGTTAAAAGCCTAGTGGATACCTCCCTTGTGAATAAAACCATCTTAAGCATGTTTCCATGCATGAATTAGAATCCATTGCTTTGTGTGTGTGAAATATTGGTTGAATATTGGTTTGGAATGCTACTTGATACTATGCTTGTTTGAATGATTGTAGTGGAATTAGCAAAGTGTGAGACTAGCAAGATCAAGGAGTAAACCCTCATTCCCTACCAAAAAGGCAAGTTACACTATCATACAAAAGACCTACTATTTTCATTATACTTAGTGGATTTTGTAAACATGCATGAAAATGTTTTATACTTATGCTATGCTAATCCTAATAGGATTCCCTATACACTCCTTAGTAAAAATATTGAGGTTGTACATGCTTAGCCATGCTATGTTTTGAAGAGAGATACATGTTGAGATTTTACAAAGGTTGAGAAAAGACTTGTGTTTTACATAATAAAACAAGGACTCAATGAACCACCTAGGTGGTGGACACTTTATGTATTGGAGAAGGTGGCAACAAAAGGAACCATGTCTATGGCAATCACTTTGTGTTGTGCTCCAAATGAAAACCACCTAGGAAACTTAGAGATTGAACATGTTTCTCCAATTGTGGCTTTCGTGTACAACCACATGCTATTATGGCTCTGGCTTAGTCAACTACATTAGGAAGACCTATACATTGTCTTTAGTTACCGGACATGGGGATCTGGAATGCTTCATGGGGGCTGAAGACAAGCTAGCAATGATGTATGGGAGGACCTTTTGGAAAGACTTCGTCACATTCTCAGTCTGCCAGTACTCCATCTTGGTGAGCACTAATCCAGTAGGCCACTGGTGGCAACAAGATGGGATTGTGTCATGTGGGTAAAGTGTACTCCTTCTGCAGAAGTTAATAAAATCTAAGTACTTAGCCGTGTCCCCGGTTATGGACAATACTGAGCAACTAAAGTTTGAACCATGGGAGATCTCGACATTCCAACTTCTAATATAAAAACTTGATGCACTTGGGGGTACCAAGGAATTCAAAGAGATTTGATAAAGCTTGTTGCACTTGGGGTTTACCAAGGTGCTCAAGAGCATGATGTACTTGGGGTTACCAAGGGACTCATGAGATTTTGATAAAATTTGAAGCACTTGGGGTTACCAAGTAGCTCAAGGGATTTTGACAAGGACTTGAACACTTGAGTTTCTACCAAGGAGTTCAAGGAACTTGGAAAAGAGATTTGACAAAGGACCAAAACCATTTTGAAAAGATAGGATAAATATTGCTTTATGCGAATAAGCCCTAAACTCTACTTAACCAAATATGCATGTAATGATAGGATCCACTCATATTTGCATAGAAGTGAAGCTTGCCAATACAATTCAAAATGTATTGACCCCTTGTGGCTGTAACTTGTAATGTTGCAGGTTGATTGTTTTGTTATATGAAGATTGTTTGATTGACTAGGACTACAAAGTCTACAACCAACATCTGCCTATGGTACTTTGAAGATGAAGGACCCATGACTATATTTATTCCGCTGCAATGTATTGTAATAGCCATATGAGCTACGTATGATGTACTAAAATTATATTATTCCTGGTTATAAAGTTATATTTTGACCTTGTTTCTCGATATTACATCTTACTGTGGATGCTAGCTATTGATCCAGGGACTAGCATTGTAAAACACAGGGGGAATCTACCTTTATCAGGTGGAGGCCTCTACAGATGGTATCAGAGCATTGTGTTGCCTGTAGGATTTGTAAACCTAGGATTGGACAAAAACCTTTAGAAAAATATGAGTTATAATTGTTCAAAAACTTATTTACAAAAACACTTGTAAACCCTTTTCTTAACCATTTTGGATTAACTCTACACCTCTTCTACTTCAACTTGATGGAAAAACCTACCCATGGCCAAAGACTACACCATGTGTAAAGGACTTCTTCAACTTCTTCAACTCTAATGACTTCAACATCTTCAGCATGGTCACCAAGGACTTCCAACTTAGAAATTACTAAGGACTACAAGTGAGACAAGGAAATCCTACTCAAGATTTAGAGACTGAGGGAATGCAAAATAAGAAGAAACTATCAACAACTTTGAAGTATTGTGACCAGGGGTTTTTCTCAAGGAAACCATGATCTCATACAAGAAGAATCAACCAAGAAAGATGAAAAGATTACAAGTGAACCATATAGATGGACCACCATAATTTAGTTAAGTCAAACCACCAACTTGTGTGGTGTAACAAAAATATTTTGTTGCCTAAGTATGTGCTTGAACCTTGTTTGAGTGAAATTTTTGTTGAGATTGCATGCACATTGTTTGTGTGAATTGTGAGGTGTGTGATTAGAAATAATTCCTTAGGAAATAACTTGCCTATTCTAACCTCCCTGCAACCCCAACAGATGACTACTCCAAAGGACTCCAAGGTTGATGACATCAACACCAACCAAGCTGACAGCATGAAAGAGATCTTAGCAACCCAACACCAGTTAAACCAACTAACAACTCAGTTCATAATCAACAATAGTGATAAGGATCCAGCACTACAAAGGTTTTTGGAAGAGCAGTCCCAACTGATGCTTAAGGTGACTAATCAAATGATTAGCATGGAGGAAAACTACCCCAAAGAAGTCTATGATAACAAGGCTGACAAGAATATTATTCTAGATGGAGCCCCAGCTTGCACTATATGTGGAGACAAGGATCATACTTCCAAGGAGCATGAAGGACAATGCCCCAATTGTGAAGAAGATCATCCTGTTGAACAATGCCCCACCTATCAAGCTACTTGTTACCTTTGTGAAGGAAGTGACCATACTCCTGGCCAATGTCCCATCTATGCCATGGTGGAACAAAGGAAACAAGAAGGATCCAAGTCTACCAAAGGAAAAGGACCACTCCTACCTCCTAACAAGATAACCCAATTCAAAGGACTAAAGAAGTTTAAGAAACAAAAGCAAGACATGAGCCTTGCACAATGTCGTAGATGTAAAGAAATGGGACACTACTCCAGTGGATGCCCAGAGAACAAGAAGAATAAAGAGATTGACCAAGTATGGTGCAACAATTGCAAAGAACCAGGCCATTATGTAGCCACTTGTCCACAAGAACAACGCAAAGAACTCAAGGACATTCATTGTTTCAACTGCAAGAATCCAGGGCATTATGCAAGTAACTGTCCAGAAAGGATGAAGAACAAGTTGAACAAGCCTATGGAGAAACTCAATCTTGGCTCATGAGTCAAGCATAGGAACAAGCAAAAGTTTAACTTAGAGAAGTTTCCAGGACCCAAGAAGGCCAATCTGTAATTTTTGTTTGAAAATTTTTAAGGGTCGTAGAACCCTAGTTGTTTTGAACTCGTTTGTACCCCATCCTTCCCAAATCTCGGGACGAGATTTATTTTAAGGGTGGTAGCCTGTCACATCCCAAGATTTTCCAAATCTGGTAATGTGAAAATAAATGAATAAAATAAAACTTTGTTTGATTTTCAGAGCCAGAAGAAACTTTTTGAATTTAAAATGTAACCTCAAATCCATTTGAATTAAATAAAATCCTAAAAAGGATTTAACAAGTTAAACATTTCATAAAAGGAAATAATTAGAAAATATTATTTTGAAACAATCAAATGAAAAGATTTGTTTTCAAATGAAATAAATAAAGATTATGTTATAAAACCAAATTAATCCTTGACCAAGCTTTGGGAATTAAAAACATTTTATTTTAAATAAAGTAGCAAAGGTTTATTTAAAAATAATAAAGGATTGTCTGAATAAAATAATAAGGATTTAATATCAATTTTTTTATTAAAGTAAAGGTTTTCTTCCATTTTAAATAAACACTAAAACCTATTTATTTATTTCAAATGAGTTTACCAAATAATTTATATTCTCAAATAAAACTTACTGAAATGTTTTGGTTTATTTTAGATTTCAAAATAAATATTCTAATAAAACAAATCCTATGGGAATTGAAATGAATAAGGTATATTCATTTAATTATTAATGGACCCTATATAACAAAATGTTATTTTTATTTTTAAACAAGTTCCAAGCATTCTTTATTTCCAAATAAAACCTACTGATTTGATTATGAAAGTGTTTGGAATTCAAATGAAGAGTTTATTAAATAAATCAAACCATATTAAATAAATAAAGGACCCTCTTATTTAATTAATAAAAGGTTATAAAAATATTGTTTTAATTGATAATTGGTTTATGTTGATAAACAGAACCAAAAACTCATTACAAATGTTTGAAATTGTTTGAATCATTTGAATGCTTGAAATGTTGGATGAAATTCCAAACAGGAAATAAAATAGAAAAGGAAAAGGATACAGAATAAAAAAAAATGGAAGTGGACCTGACCCAACTGAGACAGCCCATTAAGCCCACTCACAGCCCACCTCCTCTCCACCCCGAATCGTTTTCTTTCACCCAGTACCTTACCCACCGAGCGACTGAATTCTGGCCCCACCTCCACTCCCTTTTTCTCACTGCCAGAGGACCCCACACCACACCCCTTCTTCCCCACCCGCGAACCACGCCTCTTCCCCCTCGCTGCCGTTGCAGGCTTTGATTCCGCGCGTTCAATTCGCCTTAACGCCGCGTTAATCCCTCGTCGCGGCCACGCCCATTTAACCGCCTGTTTCTCCTCGACATTTTTCCTCAGACCACTCCTCCCCTCTGCCTCCAGGCCGCCCCAATTTCTCTCTGCACCGCCGCAGCTCCGACCACCGTCCTCCCTCGATTCCGGCCGAGCCACACCCCCTCCTGACTCCACAAGCGCACAAGCACACTCACCACTTCCTGGCGCATCTCCCAGTACCCCCTGTTCGACCGCGGGCGCCCCAGAACGACGGCTACGACGAGCTTCCGAACGCCGCCGCGTCTGCAACCTCTCCGACGACCTCCCCCGGTAAACCTCGACCGCCCCGCGCCCTCTCGTTCACGCACACAGCGTTGCCTTAACCTCACGCACCTGACCGCGCCTCCGTTTTGCCTTAGGGTGATCTCCAGTGACGTCCTCGACCTCGACCAGAGCCGCCCGTCGCCAGTAGCAACTCCGGCAAGGAATTACGGCTTTCCCCGTGCGCCCCTCCACCAACCGGTAGCACGTTGAGCATCAGCGTTGCATTGCGAGCCTGGTGAGAATCCTTTCCCTATTTTTCGCGTCCTGTTTCTCTAGCGCCGCCGCCAGCTAGCCGTTCCGCCGCTCGCCGTCGACCTAGCGCCGCCAGCTTCTAGTCAAGCACACGAGAGCCGTTAGATTCCCATCCTGCGGCGTAGACAGAGTGACTTAAGCGAAACGGTACAGGAGCATCTGAGCCGCACGATTCACATCAGATCCAACGCTCCACAGCGTGATCCGCAGCGAACCGGTACCGCCCAATAGAATCCTGCCGCGTGTCCCCTGTGCTGTTTAAAACAGATTTGAAATCTGATTTAGTTGTGATTTTCAAATCCTTATAACTTTTGATCAACACGTCCAAATTTAGCAAATTTTATATCAATAGATTCAGGAGAACAAGCCCTAACCAACCATGGCCTTAGTTTTGAAAATAGTATCTGTTAGCTTGTTTGAATTTACAGAAACATTTGTGTACTTGTTTAGAGTATAAAAATTGTTTAAAATTGTTTTTAGGATTAAATCTTTTGCAAAATGGATTTGTGTGACCTTACTGACCCTAGGAACCAACCCATAGTGTTAAAAATGATTTTTGTGAAATTTAAGTTGAATTATTTAACTTAGCCATTTTCTAGCCAAATAAACTCATTGATTTTATTATGGAATTGTTTTTGCAAGAAAAACTTTGGGAAAATGTTATGAACCAAACTTACTGACCCAAAACACCAAGCCTTGCCAAGAGCAACTCACTTGTTGAAAAATATAAAGTTTTGCTTTGAAAAGAATAATTTTCCCCACATAAAATGTTGAATGGATTTTAAAATAAATTTTGAGCAAAACCCTCTAACTAATGACTTTGCCATCTTGGTAAATGACCAATGTGGACCTTACAAAGTTAAAAGCCTAGTGGATACCTCCCTTGTGAATAAAACCATCTTAAGCATGTTTCCATGCATGAATTAGAATCCATTGCTTTGTGTGTGAAATATTGGTTGAATATTGGTTTGGAATGCTACTTGATACTATGCTTGTTTGAATGATTGTAGTGGAATTAGCAAAGTGTGAGACTAGAAAGATCAAGGAGTAAACCCTCATTCCCTACCAAAAAGGCAAGTTACACTATCATACAAAAGACCTACTATTTTCATTATACTTAGTGGATTTTGTAAACATGCATGAAAATGTTTTATACTTATGCTATGCTAATCCTAATAGGATTCCCTATACACTCCTTAGTAAAAATATTGAGGTTGTACATGCTTAGCCATGCTATGTTTTGAAGAGAGATACATGTTGAGATTTTACAAAGGTTGAGAAAAGACTTGTGTTTTACATAATAAAACAAGGACTCAATGAACCACCTAGGTGGTGGACACTTTATGTATTGGAGAAGGTGGCAACAAAAGGAACCATGTCTATGGCAATCACTTTGTGTTGTGCTCCAAATGAAAACCACCTAGGAAACTTAGAGATTGAACATGTTTCTCCAATTGTGGCTTTCGTGTACAACCACATGCTATTATGGCTCTGGCTTAGTCAACTACATTAGGAAGACCTATACATTGTCTTTAGTTACCGGACATGGGGATCTGGAATGCTTCATGGGGGCTGAAGACAAGCTAGCAATGATGTATGGGAGGACCTTTTGGAAAGACTTCGTTACATTCTCAGTCTGCCAGTACTCCATCTTGGTGAGCACTAATCCAGTAGGCCACTGGTGGCAACAAGATGGGATTGTGTCATGTGGGTAAAGTGTACTCCTTCTGCAGAAGTTAATAAAATCTAAGTACTTAGCCGTGTCCCCGGTTATGGACAATACTGAGCAACTAAAGTTTGAACCATGGGAGATCTCGACATTCCAACTTCTAATATAAAAACTTGATGCACTTGGGGGTACCAAGGAATGCAAAGAGATTTGATAAAGCTTGTTGCACTTGGGGTTTACCAAGGTGCTCAAGAGCATGATGTACTTGGGGTTACCAAGGGACTCATGAGATTTTGATAAAACTTGAAGCACTTGGGGTTACCAAGTAGCTCAAGGGATTTTGACAAGGACTTGAACACTTGAGTTTCTACCAAGGAGTTCAAGGAACTTGGAAAAGAGATTTGACAAAGGACCAAAACCATTTTGAAAAGATAGGATAAATATTGCTTTATGCGAATAAGCCCTAAACTCTACTTAACCAAATATGCATGTAATGATAGGATCCACTCATATTTGCATAGAAGTGAAGCTTGCCAATACAATTCAAAATGTATTGACCCCTTGTGGCTGTAACTTGTGATGTTGCAGGTTGATTGTTTTGTTATATGAAGATTGTTTGATTGACTAGGACTACAAAGTCTACAACCAACATCTGCCTGTGGTACTTTGAAGATGAAGGACCCATGACTATATTTATTCCGCTGCAATGTATTGTAATAGCCATATGAGCTACGTATGATGTACTAAAATTATATTATTCCTGGTTATAAAGTTATATTTTGACCTTGTTTCTCGATATTACATCTTACTGTGGATGCTAGCTATTGATCCAGGGACTAGCATTGTAAAACACAGGGGGGATCTACCTTTATCAGGTGGAGGCCTCTATAGCTTGGAGCTTGACCAAATATCGTGAGGCAAAGGGAAAGACATGTACTTATCCTTGTGATGGTTCGTCCGAATGATCTTTATATGCATTTAGGAATTGCCACGTCTTGCTAGAGACCTCTACCAACTATTGACATAATAAGTGTTTTCGTGTCATGTCTATACGTATATGAACCTATAGGTTCACACACACTTAAGGGACTAGAAGCCTAATGAGGATTAGATCTGAATTAGACCAAACTTACGCTACTAATGGGCTGCTAATGTAGAAGCCCACTAGGGACGCCTATATAAGAGAGGGTGGGGCAAGCTGACCAAGGTTGATCATTCTACCTAGCCGCCACCCCTCTCACGCTTGTGTTGCACGTGCGGACCTAGCAGTCCGGCGTCCAACACTTCCACCCCGTATGTGTGGATACCTCGGAGGTGCTGCAGCTGTAGCACTTGGACGAGCCACGCAAAGGGGAGTTGCTTGTGGGACGAGGATGAGGAGGAGATGTAGAACATCTACACTGCCTCGACGCGCTTTATCAAGTTTCGCAACTACGCATCTAGTGGTAATCCCGAGATCTATGACAATAGTAATCCTGGTTTACGCGGTAGAATTTTTTTGATTTGCGCTAGTGTAACCTACCCGTATCCCTTCACACCCCCAGGCGCGGGCCAGGCCTGGCCACGTGGGCTAGGGGTGTGGCCCCCTTGAGGCCCTCCTCCGTCTTGTCTTCTAGCACCATGTTCCCCACGGTAAAATATTGACTTTCGCTTTTGTCCCGTCCAATTCCAAGAATATTGATTTTCTGCCTTTTCTGGAACCAAAAACAGAAGAAAACATGCAACTGGCACTGTGGCATCCTCTTAATAGGTTAGTTCCAGAAAACATATAAAAATACCTCAAAGTGTAGACAAAGCAAAGCAAAGTAGATACTAAACAAGCATGAAATATCAAAAAATTATAGATGCGTTTACGACGTATCACCCCCTAGCACTCCACCGACCTTGCCCCTTCGCCTATATAACCCCCCCCCCCAAGGAAAAACCCCTAAGTACCCAATTAGAATTCCACGAAAAAGTCCATAACCGCCGCCACCATCGTCCCTAGATCATGAGGGATCTGAAGCTCTTCCCGGCACCCTGCCGGAGGGGGGAGATCATCCTGGAGGCCTTCTTCATCACCATGCCTGCCTCCAGAGTGATGTGTGAGTAGTTCATCCTTGGACTACGGGTCCATGCAGTAGCTAGATGGTTGTTTCTCCTATTTTGTGCCACCATGTTTAGATCTTGTGAGATTCCTATCATGATCAATATCATGTTATTGTAATACTACATGTTGTGTTTGTGGGGATCCGATGAATATTGAATATTATGCCAGCTTGATTATTTTTCTATCATGTCTATGTTATTTGTGATCTTGCATGCTCATCGTTGCTAGTAGTTACTTTGGCCAAGTATTTTCTTGTGACTCCAAGAGGGATTATTTATACTCGATAGTAGGTTCATGTCTCTAGTAATCTAGGAAAGTGATAAGAACTTCTAAGATTGTAGATGTGTTATTGCTACTAGGGAGAAAAAACAATCCTTTGCCCAAGGGCAATTGTATTGTTTACATTACACACTTTGCTTAATGCAATTATCTGTTATTTGCAACTTAATACCCGAGGGTTGTTCGAATGATATCCTCGAGGTGGATTATTAGTCATAGATGCATGATTGCAGCTTAGATCACTCTAGATCTTCGTTGGGATACCCCAAGAGGAAGGTGTGATGCGTACAACAATAAGTTCTTCCCTTAGTAGAAACCAAGGTTATCGAACCAGTAGGAGGAAGGAAACGACTCAAAGGTGTTGCTAGCAACTTGGAAACCTGCACAACACAAACTCAAGACTTTGCCCCAACAAACACTGAGGTTGTCAATCTCACCGGTTTGCTGAAAACAAAGGATTAACTGTATGGTGTGGAAGGTAATGGTGGCTTGCAGAAAGTAAATAGTAATAGTGGAAGATGTATCAATGGTAAAGATTGGACCGAGGTCCACGGTTCACTAGAGGTGTTCTCCTTAAGATAAACAACATAACATGCTGGGTAAACAAATTACAGCGGGGCAATTGACATGATAGAGGAAGGCATAACAATGCAATACTAGACATTCATGATCCTATGAGATTTTATTGTGCATTATAACAATAAACATAGACCGCCATCCAACTGCATCTATGACTAGTAATCCACCTTCAGGTTATCATCCGAACCCCCTCCTGTATTAAGTTGCAAGAAACGGATAACTGCTTTAAGCAAAGTGTGTAAACTAAACAATACGATTGTTCCATGAACAAAAGATTGTTGGTTTCTCCCTAGTAGCAACAACACATCTACAACCTTAGATATTTATGTCACTTCCCCAGATTCAATAGAGGCATGAACCCACTATCGAGCATAAATACTCCCTCTTGGAGTCACTAGCATCTACTTGGCAAAGATAGCTACTAGAAATGGAGAGCATGTAAGATCTCAAACAACACAGACATGATAGAATCAATAAGATAGAATCATTAACCAATCTGACATAGTAATCTCAATATCCATCGGATACCCACAAACACAACATGCATGATTACAAATAGATGATCTTAATCATGAACGGAGCTCACAAGATCTAAACATGGTAGCACAAAGGAGGAGAAACAACCATCTAGCTACTGTATGGAACCATAGTCCAAGGTGGAACTACTCACGCATCATACCGGAGGCTGGCATGGTGATGAAGAAGGCCTCCAGGATGATCTCTCCCCTCTGACAGGGTGCGGGAAGAGCTTCAGACCCCCTGATCTAGGGACGATGGTGGCGGTGGCTACAGAATGTTACATGGAAGATTGATCGGGTACTTAGGGTTTAGGTATCGGGGGCTTCTTATAGGCGAAGAGGGAAGCCGA
The DNA here is from genome assembly GCA_910589765.1 of Avena atlantica. Lineage (NCBI taxonomy): Eukaryota > Viridiplantae > Streptophyta > Magnoliopsida > Poales > Poaceae > Avena > Avena atlantica. Next base: position 137,278,769 of record OU342739.1, read on the forward strand.
GGGGGTGCCCGAGGCGGCTGCACACATAGGCGCGGGCCAGGCTAGGTCACGCGGCTAGGGGCTGTGGCCCCCTCGAGGCCCTCCTACGTCTCGTCTTCTGGCTCCATGTTCTCCTTGGTAAAATATTGACTTTGGCTTTTGTCCCGTCCAATTCCGATAATATTGACAAAAACAATAGAATACAACCAACTGGCATTGTGGCATCTTGTTAATACGTTAGTCCCAGAAAACATATAAAAATACCTCAAAGTGTAGACAAAGAAAAGCAAAGTAGATACTAAACAAGCATGGAACATAAAAAATTATAGATATGTTTACGACGTATCAAGCATCCCCAAGATTAACTCCTGCTCATCCTCGAGTAGGTAAGTGATAAAAAGAATAATTTTTGAGGTGACATGCACCATCAAAATCAAGATCAAACCATTTGCAAGCATTGAAAGTTGGGATCAAAGTACTCTAAACATGAGCATGAAATAAGAATTCTAACAATAAGACAAAGTAACTATGCATGCAACATGAAAGGATACAAACAAAGATTCATGAATAACAATGCATTGAAAGACGTTTGTTTGTTTCACATATAGAAAACATAGCATAGTGGCATTCAGCTTGTGCCTCATGGAGTAGCAATAAATGCATAGGACACCTTCAAAGTTCATAAGAGTGACTAGATACAAATAGTTCAAGAACAAACAATATCAATAATATGAATCAATCAATAAGTTTTGGATAATGCACATAGAACTAAGAATGGAAACTATGCTCTCTTAATTGGTGCCTAAGGATAGAAGGTGGAGACTCAATATAATAGTGGAAGAAAGGCCCTTCAAAGGGAAGCAGGGATTTCAAGTCTCATAAAGAGCTTCCAAAAATTATGGTACTTGTTAGCTTTCAGCTCTCATTGCCCCTATCAAAAGCATCCTGAAGTGATTAAGGTTAAAGTGAAGAAACTATGGAGTATATGCTTGACAAAGTATAAGTTGGCAATCTCATGTCCCTTGAGTACGAGGGCCGCTCCTCATGCTACTCAACTTTAGTCACCAGTAAGTTCTTATCATGGTAAGTACATGTGTATCATAGAGAACTGGCAATGGGGTACCCCTTGCACATGATACAGGAGCTATTCCATATCAAAATGACAAGGCAAGCATACAATGAGCATCTCAGCAATCTTCTTATTTACCATGGGAAAATGGTGCTTTTTTCTCTCTTTCCTCTTTTCTCATCTCTCTTTTTTTTCTTTTTCTCAATCTCTTTTTTTATAAGAAGAATGCTTCATAGATTACTCACTATGGTGATGCAGCAAGTCTCCACCATGATTAGGCATGGCTTAGGCTAGTGGCCCAGGCGTTTCTCTAACACATATACATAACTCCATGGAATTACAAGCTCCCCATTTATTTCACACCGATGACATCCGCAAACAAAAGAGCATGATATCAACTGGGTACAATGTACAGGTGCAATGTTGAAAGCGTTCCCCGTGACAACATGGTTCTGCTAATTCCAACGTATAAGTGCAAGCATATACAACATAGATGACACAATGGTTCAAGTTTATTAGGGGCAAGAAAATAAAGTGTGCCATCAAGTTTGTGAGAGCTTTAATCACTAATTTTTCACATAACAAAGTGACTTTTTAATTGGATGGTAGATAAAACAAGAATATACTTGGAATGGTGTAACACACCATGCATAGGAATTTATAGTGGACACTTTGGAATAACTTGGTTTCTTGGGAGTTGGATGCATGAGTAGAGCTTACTCATACAAGTGGAGGCTAGCAAAAGACTGGGAGCGACCAACTAAGAGAGAAATAATGGCCATAATCATGCAGAGCGACAAAACATTACTAATCAAAGCATAAAGTGGTACCACAAGTCAAAAAATAAATGATCATAGAGGCTAAGGTGACTGGTTCATAGTTTACATGGTGTGAGAAAGTGCCAAGTCAACCCAAACAAAGCATCAAAGGAGAATACCACAATACTATGCTTTTGTATGCTAGAACAACGCATGATTCTTCCAAAGCACATTAAGCAATCCTAATTGTTTATAACAAGTCATGCTACAATAATAATCACTAAGAATAAGGTCAAAACAACATCTATCTTGACATGATAAAGTTTAAGTCACAGTCAAAGCAAGCTCCTCTTGTACTACTAAAGCAAGAACTTCCTACTCCTTTCCAACACCAATCAACTTATTTGAAACAACACGGCGAAAAACGAGGGTCCAACTACTTTATTCAAGCAAACTAAGTAAACAAAAACCAAAAACAAAAACTAAGCCGCTCCAAGAACAACATAACAGTGCATGAAACAATAAAAACGAAGTGTCTAGAAAGACCTGAGATTTTATTGATGAAGAAGGGGATGCCTTGGGCATCCCCAAGCTTTAACGCTTGTACCTCTCGAATATTTTGTGGGGTGACACGGGATGGAATACCCAATCTTAATCTTTCATCCATTCTTCATCTCATTACATCATTCTTCCTTTACACCTGAAAATTTTCCTTCATACAAAACTTCACACAATCTTCATTAGCAACATTAGTGCATTCAAAAGATAATAGACCTTTGGGGTTTAGTTTTAAAACAGCAAAACTTTCACTAAAATACACAATCTACTGTAGTAATTCCCTCAGAAAGCTCAATTTTCCAAAAAGAACCCAAAAAAAATCAATAAGAAGCAAATGCAAATAATGGCAGAAATCTGTTAAAACAGACAAGCAGGTAGAAACCGATTTTTTCTAAGACCTTATGTTGCTCAAATCAAAACGTGTTGAACTAATGAAAGTTATCTAACAACCGGGGGGATTTATTCAGAAAATTACATCTCAATTCTACTTACAGAGATTTTACACGATTTTTTACAGTGGTGCACAAAAATCTATTTCGGAACAGCAACTCCCCAAATATTACTTCCCTCTCATTAGAGGTTACTCTTGGCACAAAAATCAAACAAAAAGGATAATAACCTCCAAGACTCAAGAAAACTATTGAGTTATCTCCCAAGAATTACTTTTCTTTAACTCCTTTAAGTTAGGTTTGAGAGTTTGAGAAGATGCTCACATAAGAAATATGAATTGAAGTAAAAGAGAGCATCAAGAAACAAATTCAAAAGACATTTAAGTCTAACCCACTTCCTATGCATAGGAATCTTGTAAGAAAATAAATCAAAGAAGCGCATAGTAACAAGAATGGGTAAATAAAACAAGAGCAACTTCAAAACTTTCAGCACATAGAGAGGTGTTTCAGTACCATGAAAACTTCTACAACCATATTTTCCTCTCTCATAATAATTTTAAGTAGCCTCATGAATAAACTCAACAATATAACTATCACATAAAGTATGCTTTTCATGATCTACAAACACATAATTTTTATCAAGCTCAAAAATAGTGGGATTAAAACCTTCAAACCCACTTTTAACAATTTTATAATAAGGTGACTGATTATTCAATATAGGACCATCATCTAGAGCTTTATCATAAACATTTTCTAAGCAAAACTCTTTAGTACCATCCATTTTTAAGTTAGGCACAAATATAGGATTATCATATATAACAGGAGCATAACTATTATCACAAGTTTTACCCATAGCAGATATTTCAAAAGAATCCATAGGAAGATAAGATTCATCCTCCTTTGGTAAGCATGGGGGACAATCAAATAATGTAAGGGATAAAGAGTTACTCTCATTAGAAGGTAGGTATGGGTAGCTAGTCCATTCTTCCTCCTTTTGTTCATCACTCTTCTCCTCTTTGTCATCTAATGAGCTTCCCTCTTCAGCAATTTCTTCTTCCATAAGCTCCTGCAAGGCATTAGTCTCTTTCGTGTGTGGAAAGCATCGATTAAAATTTTCAAGAATATAGCCATTTTGTTCCTTGTAATTTTCAAAGTAACATTTAAGTATATCATAAAACTCAGATTCATAAGGTGAATCATCAGTATTTTCAAGCAAACTAGCAAGTTCAAATGCACCCTTCCAAGCAATACATTCTTCAATTTGTTCCACATCATAAAAGTAATAATTTCCTTTAACATAAGAAGATATGGTAACATAATAATTGTACTCACATTGAAAAGGGAGGTGTTTATACCTCCTACAACAACAAGATTTATCAAATCAAGCACACGTCTCTAGCAATAGTATTGAATTTATCAATTTGTTCCCATAAGTGTTTCCCTTTTTGTGAAAAGTCGTGCTCCTTATAATAATATTTTTGTTCTTCCGTGAACCCACCTTTCCAACAAGAACTAGTTTCAAAGAAACCAACCATTGATAGAAAGCATGACAAAGCAAGGCAATAACAGACCAACAAATATAGTAGGAGCTATTTTTTGTGTTTTTTATAAGAAAAATCAAACCAAACGAAACTATTTTTTCAAATTTTTTTATAATAAGAAGAAAGCAAAACAAAGCAAAAGAAACTAAGCAAAACAAAAAAAGTAAAGAGGAAGGATGTGAAGGACTCCCTTTGTGAAGCCGTCCTTAGCCTCCCCGGCAACAGTGCCAGAAAAAGCTTGATTGCAGCTCAGATCACTGTAGAGCTTCGTTGGGAGACCCCAAGAGGAAGGTGTGATGAGTACAGCAATAAGTTCTTCCCTCGGTAGAAACCAAGGTTATCGAACCAGTAGGAGGAAGGAAACGACTCAAAGGTATTGCTAGCAACATGGAAACCTGCACAACACAAACTCAAGACTTTGCCCCAACAAACAATGAGGTTGTCAATCTTACTAGTTTGCTAAGAACAAAGTATTAACTATATGGTGTGGAAGGTAATGGTGGCTTGCAGAAAGTAAACAGTAACAGTGGAAGATGTATCAATGGTAAAGATTGGACTGGGGTCCACAGTTCACTAGAGGTGTTCTCCTTAAGATAAACAACATAACATGTTGGGTAAACAAATTATAGTGGGGCAATTGATAGGACAGAGCAAGGCATAACAATGCAATAATAGACATTCATGATCCTATGAGATTTGATTGGGCATTACAACAATATACATATACCTCCATCCAACAGCATATATGACTAGTAATCCACCTTCAGGTTATCATCTGAACCCCCTCTAGTATTAAGTTGCAAGCAACGGATAACTGCTTTAAGAAAAGTGTATAAAGTAAACAATACAATTGTTCCATGAACAAAAGATCGTTGTTTTCTCCCTAGTATCAATAACACATCTACAACCTTAGAGATTTCTGTCACTTCAACAGATTCATTAGAGGCATGAACCCACTATCGAGCATAAATACTCCCTCTTGGAGTCACTAGCATCTACTTGGCCAAGATAGCTACTAGAAATGGAGAGAATGCAAGATCTCAAACAATACAGACATGATAGAATCAATAAGATAGAATGATTAACCAATCTGACATAGTAATCTCAATATCCATCGGATCCCCGCAAACACAACATGCATGATTACAAATAGATGATCTTGATCATGAACGGAGTTCACAAGATCTAAACATGGTAGAACAAAGGAGGAGAAACAACCATCTAGCTACTGTATGGACTTATAGTCTAAGGTGGAACTACTCACGCATCATACCAGAGGATGGCATGGTGATCAAGAAGGCATCCGAGTTGATCTCTCCCTTCCGGCAGGGTGCCGGGAAGAGCTTCAGATCTCCCCCGATCTAGGAACGATGGTGGCGGCGACTACGTACTGTTTCATGGAAGATTGTTCGGGTACTTAGGGTTTAGGTATCGGGGGCTTCTTATAGGCGAAGACGGAGGCCAAGGGGGTGCCCGAGGTAGCTGCACCCCCTAGGCGCAGGCCAGGACAGGCCACACGGCTAGGGGGTGTGGCCCTCTCGAGGCCCACCTCCGTCTCGTCTTTTGGCTCCGTGTTCTCCTCGGTGAAATATTGACTTTGGATTTTGTCCCATCCAATTCCGAGAATATTCATTTTCTAACTTTTCTAGAACAAAAAAAACAGAAAACAAGCAACTGGGACTGTGGCATCTTGTTAATAGGTTAGTCCCAGAAAACATATATAAATACCTCGAAGTGTAGACAAAGCAAAGCAATGTAGATACTAAACAAGCATAGAACATCAAAAATTATAGATAGTTTACGACGTATCAATGCAGTTAGATTACGGTTTATGTATCATGTTGTAATGCCAAAGGAATCTCATAGTGATCATCATGTCATGTACATGCATTGTTATGCATTCTCTATTTGTCACTTGCCCCGCTATAATTTGTTCACCCAGCATGTTATTTATCTTATGGATAAAACACCTCTAGTGAACCGTGGACCTCGGTCCATTCCTTCCCATTGATATTTTGTTTACTCTTTACTTTCTGCAATTACCACAAGCAATTACTTTCTTCCACACTATATGTTTAATCCTTTGTTTTCAACAAAACCAGTGAGCTTGACAACCTCATTGATAAGTTGGGGCAAAGTATTTTGGTTGTGTTGTGTAGGTTCCACGTTGCTAGAAACACCTTCGGAAGTGGTTTTTTTCTCCTACTGGTTCGATAACCTTGGTTCTATAATTGAGTGAAAACTTGTTGCTGTGCTCATCATACCTTCCTCTTGGGGTTCCCAACGGGTTCTACATCAACTGAGCCATTGTCGGGGAGAAAGAAGATTTCTACAAGGGGAGTCTCTCATAACCAATCCCTTTACTTTGTTTTTGTTTTTGCTTTGTTTCTTTTGCTTTGTTTGGTTTGCTTCTTTTTATCAAAAACACAAAAAGTTAGTTCCTACTTCAAGTTGATTTTATGTCTAGTTCTGCTCCAATCACTATGTCACCTGAGGAAATGATCTTCACTTTCAATCAAGGGAGTGAGGAGAGTTTCAAAGAAGCTTGGTCTAGAATATCTGATTCTTATGAAAAACCTGAACATAAAATGACTCTAGGCTTGCTTCTTAGCAGTTTCTACTTTGGTCTTGTTTATTTGTTATAGATATGCTTTGGATGCTGTAGTAGGAGGAGATTTCCTTAATTGTGATGGGGATGAAGCTTTTAATGCTATAAAAAATTGATCACAACATATAACTTTCCTAATAAATTTGATTCATCCTTAATAAGCATTTATGCTAGATTAAAAACTCTTGACACAAGTACATCTTGCTTAAAAGGATACTATAATTGAAGGGTTTCGCGGCATAGTAAATCAAAAATTTCTATGGATGCGAACAGAGGGAAAGCCAAGATCTAATCTAGGAGATGCAATCAACGAGAGAGATTGGATTAGATCTTCATACCCTTGAAGATTCGCATAGCGGAACGTTCGTCGGAACGTGGGTGATGTAGTCGTACTCGCTTCTCCTCCTCGCGATCCGATCCGATCTAGCACCACAAGTGGCGGTGCCTCCATGAGATGCACACGTGCAGCACCTCGACGTCTCCTCCTTCCTCGGACCAGCAAGTATGGTGGAGAGATAGATTGGATCTACAACACGACGGCGTGGTGTATATGGTGGAGAATTTCTGCAGTAGGGCTTCGCCTACAAACAGTCGGGAGGGAGAGAGGAAAGCTAGCAAGGCGGCTAGGGTTTGGAGGAGAGGTTTAGGGGTTTGGTGCGCCCCCACCCCTCTTTATATAGAGGGGGGGCGCAGCCCTAGCCCCTCCCCCAAGCCCAAAGGATAAGGAGTGGGGGGCATGGACTCTCCCCTCTTCTAGAAACCCTATCTCTAGTTTAAACGATTTAAACTCTCTAGGATCGGCTGGGCCCTATGGGGCCTTGTGCCCCTAGCCCAATGCGGCCAGGACACTCCCTCATAGGCCCATGCCCCCTCCCGGAAGGTGGGGCCACGTTGGTCCCCTTCCGGAAGGTTCTAGAAGCTTCCGGTACAATACCGATTAACCCGGAACAATTCCGAACTCCAAAAACTGCATTGCCTTATATGAATCTTATTCTCCGGACCATTCCGGAACCTCTCGTGATATCCCGGATCCCATCCGAGACTCCGAACAAAAAATTCATAAACCAATTATCCAATCTATCCTAGCGTCGAGATACGTTAAGTGTGTGACCCTGCGGGTTCGAGAATATGCATACATGATCTTCTATCAATAATCAACAGCGGGGTCTGGGCACCCATATTGACTCCCACACATTCATTGATGATCATATCAGATGAACCATGATGCCAGGATTCAATCAATCCCATATATATATTCCCTTCGTCTCGTGATATTTTACTTGCCCGAGATTCGATCGTCGGTACCGTCATACCTAGTTCAATCTCGTTCACAGCAAGTACTTTACTCGTTCCGTAATCCGATATCACTTTGTGATTAACTCCTTAACCACATGCTTGCAAGCGGTGTTGATATCGATTACCGACTGGGCCCGAAGTATATCTCTCCGACTTGGGAGGGACAAATTCTATCTCGATACATACAACCCAACAGATACTTTCCGATCACCTGAGAGACACCTTTATGATCACCCTCTCATAGGATGACGTTTGATGACCTCAAAGCTTTCTTCCGATACCAGGGAGTTGTATTATCTCATGGTCTAAGGAATACAATATTTGACATAAGAAAAGCTTCGGAAAGACGAACATGATGACACGATCTAATTGTTTTGCTTAGTTTGGGTCTGTCCATCATATCATTCTCCAATGAAATGATCTCATTATCAATTGACAACTCATGTCTATGGTTAGGAAACCTTAACCATCATTGATCAATGAGCTAGTCCTTAGAGGTGTACCAGGGACACGGTGTTGTTCACAAACCACACAAGTATTAATGTTTCCGCTTAATACAATTCTAGCATGGAATATAAACTTTATCATGAACATGAATTATAATAATAACATCTTTATTATTGCCTCTAGGGCATAATTCCAACAATAATATGCTTCGAGAGCATCATGATTATGTTCCAATAAATTCTGAACCTTCAAAATGGCTCCCTACAGTAAAATTTTCTATAAATGGTGAAAAAATTTATGCTTGTTGTGATATTATGTCTGAATTATGTCTTATACCTAAAGATATTTATGAATCTTTGAATCTTTGGGGACTTTCTGAGGGTGGAGAATAAATATATCTTACCAATAATGCCACTATATTACCCCTTGGAATAGCTAAAGGAGTGTTTACAAAAATCCTAGGGAAAGTGGTGTCTACTGATTATCTTGTTATTAAATGTGTAGGAAAAGGACAAATTACACTTGGAAGATCCCTGCTAAAACTCCTTGGAGCAATAATAGATGTGGGAAAAGGCACCATGAATTTCACTTCTCCACTAGGAAATCATGTGTTCCCTAAAGGTAAGAAAGGTAGAGGCAAGAAAGTTCATGTTGATGCTTCTTCATTCGAAAATACTTGATTCTTTCTTTCTATGCCTAGCTGAAAGGCGTTAAAGAAAATCACTCTTGGGAGATAACCCAATTTTTATTTCAGTAAGTTTTCCTTTTGTTGAGTCTTGCAAGTTATTGCCTCTGTAGTAACCTCTCCTTATCCTTTTTGTTTGGTTTTTTGTGCCAAGAATATCCTCTAATGAGAGGGAAGTAAGATTTAGGGAAGTTAATGTCCTGAAACAGATTTATGTGCTTTGCTGTAAAAAATGTGAAAAATCCCATAACATCGTATTGATCTGAAATATTTTGTGCGCATGCCCCTAGTATTTACCCAACTTTCTTTAGTTTTTCACTTCAGGTCTTGAGCAACAGAAGATTTTCGAAAAAATCAGTCTTTACCTTCAGGTCTATTTTGACAAATTTCTGCCATTATTTGCATTTGCCTCTTAAATCAATTATTTTTTAGTTCTTTTGATCACTTGAGCTTTAAAAGGAGTTGATACAGTAGCTTATGTTTTAATGGATGATTTACTTGAGTTGAAACTGAACCCAAAGGCTTATTATCTTGCATACACTAATGTTGGTAATGAAGATTGTGTGAAGTTTTGTATGAAGGAAGTTTTCAAGTGTAGGGAGAGAATGATGTGATGAGATGAAGTATGGACAAAAGCTCAAGCTTGGGGATGCCACCCGTGTCAAGAGGTACAAGCATCAAAGCTTGGGGATGCCCAAGGCATCCCCTTCTTCATCAACAACAATCTCGGGTTTTCTTTCATGATACTATGTTTTTTGCTTCATGCACTATGTGTTGTTCTTGGAGCGTCTTTGTTTTCATTTTTAGTTTCTTTTGTTTTGTTTTCTGTAAATTGGTTGGAACCCAGCACACTTCTTTTGGATAAGTCACACCCTGTTCTTCATTGCGTAGAACACTCTAGTTTTCACTCTTATTATTCTGTGAGTGTTATCTTTTGCTAGCACTACGTTTAGCTTTAGTTTTCTTCTTCTTTTTTCTTATAACTTTTTAGTTCTTCTTTGTAGTTAGCAGAGACAAGCTTTCTGGTATTTATTGATTATTATCTTTGTGATTTGTTTCAAATAACTTTTTAGTTCTTCTTTATTATTGCCTCTAGGGCATAATTCCAACAGTCTCCCACTTGCACTAGAGTCAATAATCTAGTTTACATCTGGTAACAATCTCACACCCATGGCACTGAGGTGCTGATCATGTTTTACACGTGGAAGAGGTTTAGTCAATGGATCTGCGACATTCAGATCCGTATGTACTTTGCTAATCTTCAGATCTCCATCTGCTATATAATCTCGGATTATATGAAACTTGCGGTTGATATGCTTGGTCTTTGGATGATATCTTGGTTCCTTAGTGAGTGCTATGGCGCCAGTGTTGTCACACAATATCTCCAGTGGGTCCAATGCACTTGGAACCACGCCAAGCTCAGTGATGAAGTTTCTGATCCAAACTCCTTCACTTGACGCTTCTGCAGCAGCCATGTATTCCGCTTCCACTGTAGATCCCACGATCACGCTTGCAGCTTCTCCAGCTCACAGCTCCTCCATTCAAAATATACACGTATCCTGTCTGAGATTTAGAATCATCCTTGTCGGTGTCGAAACTAGCATCGACGTAACCTTTTACGACGAGTTGTTCATCACCCCCATAGACTAAGAACATTTCTTTAGTCCTATTTAGGTACTTTAGGATGTTCTTCACGGTTGTCCAGTATTCCACTCTTGGATCACTTTGATATCTGCTCGTCAAACTAAGAGCATTGGACACATCCGGTCTAGTACACAGCATGGCATACATGATAGAACCTATGGCCGAGGCATAAGGCACTTTGCTCATAGCTTCCCTATCATTTACCGTAGCTGGACACTGAGCCTTTCTCAATATCTTACCTGACAACATAGGCACTGAACCTTTCTTTGCCTTATCCATTCTGAACCTTTTCAGAACTTTGTCTAGGTATGTACTCTGGCTTAAAGCTATCAGGCGTCTTTGTCTATCTCTATAGATCTTGATGCCCAATATATAACCAGCTTCATCTAGGTCTTTCATTGAAAAACACTTGTTCAAATAACTCTTCACATCGTTAAGCATGTTGATGTCATTTCCGATAATCAATATGTCATCCACATATAGTACCAGAAACGTCACCGAGCTCCCACTCACTTTCTTGTAGATACAAGCTTCATAGCAATTTGGAACAAATCCAAAGCTCTTGATCACTTGATCAAAACGAAGATTCCAACTCCGAGATGCTTGCTTCAGTCCATAAATGGAACGCTGAAGTTTGCATACTTTACTAGCATCCTTAGGATCGACAAAACCTTCGGGTTGCATCATATACAACTCTTCATCAATGTTGCCATTGAGGAACGCAGTCTTGATATCCATCTGCCATATTTCATAATCATGAAACACAGCAATTGCTAATAAAATCCGAATGGACTTAAACATCGCTATGGGAGAGAAAGTCTCATCGTAGTCAACACCTTGAACTTGTCGAAAACCTTTCGCGACAAGCCGTGCTTTATAGACGGTAACATTACCATCTGCGTCCGTTTTCTTCTTGAAGATCCATTTGCACTCAACGGCCTTTCGGTCGCTAGGAGGGTCCACCAAGGTCCATACTTGGTTTTTGCTCATGGATCCCAATTCGGATTTCATGGCTTCTAGACATTTCTCAGAGTCTGGGCTCATCATCGCTTCCTCATAGTTTGTAGGTTCACTGTCTTCTACTAACAAGACAGTCAAGACAGGGTTGCCGTACCACTCAGGAGGGGCACGCGACCTTGTCGACCTGCGACGTTCAGTAGCAGCATCGTCTGAAGCTTCATGATCCTTGTCATTAGCTTCCTCTATTGTTGGTGCAGGCGGCACTCGAACAATTTCAGGTGCTGCGCTACTCTCCAATTCAAGAGAAGGTTCAATAACCTCGTCAAGCTCTACTTTCCTCCCACTCACTTCTTTCGAGAGAAACTCCTTCTCAAGAAAGGAACCGTTCTTTGCGACAAACACTTTGCCTTCGGTTCTGTGATAGAAGGTATACCCAATAGTTTCCTTAGGGTATCCTATGAAGACGCATTTCTCCACTTTGGGTTTGAGCTTGTCCGGCATCAACTTCTTGACGTAAGCTTCGCATCCCCAAACTTTAAGAAACGACAACTTAGGTTTAGCACCAAACCACAGTTCATACGGTGTCGTCTCAACGGATTTAGATGGAGCCCTATTTAAAGTGAATGCAGCGGTTTCTAATGCATAACCCCAAAATGATAACGGCAAATCAGTAAGAGACATCATTGATCGGACCATATCTAATAGGGTTCGATTCCGACGTTCAGACACACCATTGCGCTGTGGTGTTCCGGGTGGCGTGAGTTGTGAAACGATTCCACTTGCTTTAAGATGCGTGAGAAAATCATAAATCAAATATTCACCTCCACGATCGGATCGTAGAAACTTAATCTTTCTGTTACGATGATTCTCCACTTCATTCTGAAATTCCTTGAACTTTTCAAATGTTTCAGATTTATGTTTCATTAAATAGATATACCCATATCTACTTAAGTCATCGGTAAAAGTGAGGAAATAGCGATATCCACCGCGCGTCGAAATACTCATCGGTCCGCATACATCGGTATGTATGATTTCCAACAAGTCCGTTGCTCGCTCCATCATTCCGGAGAACGGGGTTTTGATCATCTTGCCTATGAGGCATGGTTCGCATGTGTCAAATGATTCAAAATCAAGAGACTCCAAAAGTCCATCAGAATGGAGTTTCTTCATGCGCTTTACACCAATATGACCTAGACAACAGTGCCACAAATAAGTAGTATTATCACTATCTACTTTGCATCTCTTAGCCTCAATGTTATGGATGTGTGTTTCATCCCTTTCGATATTTAGAAGAAATAAACCATTCATAAGAGGTGCATGACCATAAAAGATGTTACTCATATAAATAGAACAACCATTATTCTCCGATTTAAATGAATAACCGTCTTGCAATAAACACGATCCAGAAATAATGTTCATGCTCAACGCAGGCACATAATAACACTTATTAAGGTTTAAAACTAATCCCGAAGGTAAAACTAAGGAGAGCGTGCCGACGGCCATCACATCAACTCTTGATCCGTTGCCAACGCGCATCGTCACCTCATCCCTCGCAAGCCGCCGTCTATTCCGTATCTCCTGTTTCGAGTTACAAATATTAGCAACTGAAACGGTATCAAATACCCAGGCACTACAACGAGGGCTAGTAAGGAAAACATCAATAACATGTATATCAAATATACCTTTGATGGTGCCAGCCTTCTTATCCGCTAAGTACTTCGGACAGTTGCGCTTCCAGTGACCCTTGTCCTTGCAATAGAAGCACTCAGTGTCCGGCTTAGGACCAGACTTGAGCTTCTTCTCAGCAGGAGCATTGCGCTTGCCGCCGCCCTTCTTGAAGGGCTTCTTTGCTCCCTTACCTTTCTTAAAGGAGGGCTTGTTGACCATCAACACATGATTATCCTTTTTTATGTCCACCTCCGCAGCCTTCAGCTTTGCGAAGAGCTCGGTGATCGTATCAGTGGAGCCAATCTGATTATGAGTCACTACAAAACTTTTTGTAGCTGGGAGGGAGTGATTGCAGAACCCTGTCAATCTTGAGCTCCTCTGGAATCGTGCATTCCAGTTGCTCAAGGCGTTGAGTGTAGCCCGACATCTTTATGGCGTGCTCACTAACGGAACTCCCTTCCTCCATATTGCAGTTAAAGAACTTCTCAGAGATCTCATATCTCTCAGAACGGGCTTGAGTCTGAAACATGGTTTTCAGCTCCTCGAGAATCTCAAAGGGCCCGACATAGGTTTCAAAACGATTTTGAAGTTCCGGTTCCATAGCAAACAACATGGTGCTCTTAATCACACCATAATCATCTTTGCGCGACTGATAAACAGCTTTCTCATCAGCCGGCGCAGTTGCAGCAGGGGGGTCACCTAACGCTTTCCCAAGGACATAGTCCTTTTGTCCGCCAGACAGAATGATTCTTAGATTGCGGAACCAATTGGTGAAGTTAGACCCATTGTTTCTAAGCTTTTCCTTCTCAGCAAAAACGTTGAAGTTGAAGTTGGATTTGGCCATGTGATCTACAGTATTTGCAAGTACAATTTAGACTATGTTCATGATAAATAGTTCAACTTAATCAAATTACTAAATGAACTCCCACTAAATTCAACATCCCTCAAGTTGTTTAGTGAACACGATCCAAATTCACCACACCTAATCTGATCATCACGAGAAGAGATGTGGTTTCAATGGTGGACAACAAAGTGTCGATCATATCATTCATATGACTCATGCTTAACCTTTCGGTTCTTGTGTTCCGAGGCCATGTCTGTACATGCTAGGCTCGTCAAGCTAGACCCAAGTATTTCCGCGTGTGCAAAACTGGCTTGCACCCGTTGTATGTGAGCATAGAGTCTATAGCACCCGATCATCACGTGATGCTTGGACACGACGAACTTTCGCAACGGTGCATACTTGGGGAGAACACAGTTTTTATCTTGATCTTTAAGTGAGGAATCATCTTATAATGCTACCGTCGCGATCTAAGCATAATAAGATACATAAAAGGATAAACATCACATGCATATAACTTTATGTGACATGGTATAGCCAATCTTCGCGCAATGATCTCCATCTTGTGCGTTCCTGCATGATCTCCATCACTCCACCATGATTGCCTTCACCACGAATAGCAACTACAACTATTGCTAACTACTTAGCGATAAAGTAAAGCTATTACATGGCGTATAAGAAGTTGAATCGCAGGTCATACACAATTATAAAGACAACCATATGGCTCCTGCCGGTTGTGTACTCATCGACATGCAAGTCGTGAAACATTACAAAACATGATCATCGCATACATTATACACATCACATCTTGGGCCATACCATCTCACAGAAAACACTCCCTGCAAAAACAAGTTAGACGCCTCTACTTTGTTGTTGCATGTTTTACGTGGCTTATGGGAGTAGATGCTAAGAATGATTCTTACCTACGAAAAGCCACAACGGTGATATTATGGTTGCCAAACTCCGGTGTTAATCCCATGACAACTATAGTGAGAGAAACTGACATCCACCAGCCGCATGTGTGGAACAAGCCACACATCAAGTGCGGAGCCGGTCTCGCGAACGACGTCGCGTAAGGTTGGCCTGGACCGCTTCAATCTCACTATCCCGCGTCATAAGAAGAACACAAACAAGAGGCTTGCAACAGAAAACATCAACGCCCGCAACAACCATGTTGCGTTCTACTCGTGAAACACATCTACGCATAGATCTAGCTCTGATACCACTGAAGGGTTTCGCGGCATAGTAAATCAAAATTTTCTACGGATGCGAACAGAGGGAAAGCCAAGATCTAATCTAGGAGATGCAATCAACGAGAGAGATTGGATTAGATCTTCATACCCTTGAAGATTCGCACAGCGGAACGTTCGTCGGAACGTGGGTGATGTAGTCGTACTCGCTTCTCCTCCTCGCGATCCGATCCGATCTAGCACCACAAGTGGCGGTGCCTCCGTGAGATGCACACGTGCAGCACCTCGACGTCTCCTCCTTCCTCGGACCAGCAAGTATGGTGGAGAGATAGATTGGATCTACAACACGACGGCGTGGTGTATATGGTGGAGAATTTCTGCAGTAGGGCTTCGCCTACAAACAGTCGGGAGGGAGAGAGGAAAGCTAGCAAGGCGGCTAGGGTTTGGAGGAGAGGTTTAGGGGTTTGGTGCTCCCCCACCCCTCTTTATATAGAGGGGGGCGCAGCCCTAGCCCCTCCCCCAAGCCCAAAGGATAAGGAGTGGGGGGCATGGACTCTCCCCTCTTCTAGAAACCCTATCTCTAGTTTAAACGATTTAAACTCTCTAGGATCGGCTGGGCCCTATGGGGCCTTGTGCCCCTAGCCCAATGCGGCCAGGACACTCCCTCATAGGCCCATGCCCCCTCCCGGAAGGTGGGGCCACGTTGGTCCCGTTCCGGAAGGTTCTAGAAGCTTCCGGTACAATACCGATTAACCCGGAACAATTCCGAACTCCAAAAACTGCATTGCCTTATATGAATCTTATTCTCCGGACCATTCTGGAACCTCTCGTGATATCCCGGATCCCATCCGAGACTCCGAACAAAAAATTCATAAACCAATTATCCAATCTATCCTAGCGTCGAGATACGTTAAGTGTGTGACCCTGCGGGTTCGAGAATATGCATACATGATCTTCTATCAATAATCAACAGCGGGGTCTGGGCACCCATATTGACTCCCACACATTCATCGATGATCATATCAGATGAACCATGATGCCAGGATTCAATCAATCCCATATATATATTCCCTTCGTCTCGTGATATTTTACTTGCCCGAGATTCGATCGTCGGTACCGTCATACCTAGTTCAATCTCGTTCACAGCAAGTACTTTACTCGTTCCGTAATCCGATATCACTTTGTGATTAACTCCTTAACCACATGCTTGCAAGCGGTGTTGATATCGATTACCGACTGGGCCCGAAGTATATCTCTCCGACTTGGGAGGGACAAATTCTATCTCGATACATACAACCCAACAGATACTTTCCGATCACCTGAGAGACACCTTTATGATCACCCTCTCATAGGATGACGTTTGATGACCTCAAAGCTTTCTTCCGATACCAGGGAGTTGTATTATCTCATGGTCTAAGGAATACAATATTTGACATAAGAAAAGCTTCGCAAAGACGAACATGATGACACGATCTAATTGCTTTGCTTAGTTTGGGTCTGTCCATCATATCATTCTCCAATGAAATGATCTCATTATCAATTGACAACTCATGTCTATGGTTAGGAAACCTTAACCATCATTGATCAATGAGCTAGTCCTTAGAGGCGTACCAGGGACACGGTGTTGTTCACAAACCACACAAGTATTAATGTTTCCGCTTAATACAATTCTAGCATGGAATATAAACTTTATCATGAACATGAATTATAATAATAACATCTTTATTATTGCCTCTAGGGCATAATTCCAACAATAATATGCTTCGAGAGCATCATGATTATGTTCCAATAAATTCTGAACCTTCAAAATGGCTCCCTACAGTAAAATTTTCTATAAATGGTGAAAAAATTTATGCTTGTTGTGATATTATGTCTGAATTATGTCTTATACCTAAAGATATTTATGAATCTTTGAATCTTTGGGGACTTTCTGAGGGTGGAGAATAAATATATCTTACCAATAATGCCACTATATTACCCCTTGGAATAGCTAAAGGAGTGTTTACAAAAATCCTAGGGAAAGTGGTGTCTACTGATTATCTTGTTATTAAATGTGTAGGAAAAGGACAAATTACACTTGGAAGATCCCTGCTAAAACTCCTTGGAGCAATAATAGATGTGGGAAAAGGCACCATGAATTTCACTTCTCCACTAGGAAATCATGTGTTCCCTAAAGGTAAGAAAGGTAGAGGCAAGAAAGTTCATGTTGATGCTTCTTCATTCGAAAATACTTGATTCTTTCTTTCTATGCCTAGCTGAAAGGCGTTAAAGAAAATCACTCTTGGGAGATAACCCAATTTTTATTTCAGTAAGTTTTCCTTTTGTTGAGTCTTGCAAGTTATTGCCTCTGTAGTAACCTCTCCTTATCCTTTTTGTTTGGTTTTTTGTGCCAAGAATATCCTCTAATGAGAGGGAAGTAAGATTTAGGGAAGTTAATGTCCTGAAACAGATTTATGTGCTTTGCTGTAAAAAATGTGAAAAATCCCATAACATCGTATTGATCTGAAATATTTTGTGCGCATGCCCCTAGTATTTACCCAACTTTCTTTAGTTTTGCACTTCAGGTCTTGAGCAACAGAAGATTTTCGGAAAAATCAGTCTTTACCTTCAGGTCTGTTTTGACAAATTTCTGCCATTATTTGCATTTGCCTCTTAAATCAATTATTTTTTAGTTCTTTTGATCACTTGAGCTTTAAAAGGAGTTGCTACAGTAGCTTATGTTTTAATGGATGATTTACTTGAGTTGAAACTGAACCCAAAGGCTTATTATCTTGCATACACTAATGTTGGTAATGAAGATTGTGTGAAGTTTTGTATGAAGGAAGTTTTCAAGTGTAGGGAGAGAATGATGTGATGAGATGAAGTATGGACAAAAGCTCAAGCTTGGGGATGCCACCCGTGTCAAGAGGTACAAGCATCAAAGCTTGGGGATGCCCAAGGCATCCCCTTCTTCATCAACAACAATCTCAGGTTTTCTTTCATGATACTATGTTTTTTGCTTCATGCACTATGTGTTGTTCTTGGAGCGTCTTTGTTTTCATTTTTAGTTTCTTTTGTTTTGTTTTCTGTAAATTGGTTGGAACCCAGCACACTTCTTTTGGATAAGTCACACCCTGTTCTTCATTGCGTAGAACACTCTAGTTTTCACTCTTATTATTCTGTGAGTGTTATCTTTTGCTAGCACTACGTTTAGCTTTAGTTTTCTTCTTATTTTTTCTTATAACTTTTTAGTTCTTCTTTGTAGTTAGGAGAGACAAGCTTTCTGGTATTTATTGATTATTATCTTTGTGATTTGTTTCAAATAAGTTGATTGGTGTTGGAAAAGAGTAGAATATTTCATGCTTATGGTGGTACAAAAAGAAGCTTGTTTTGACTGTGACTTAGACTTTATCATGTCATGTTAGATGTTGCTTTGACCATATGCTTAGTAGTTATTGTTGTACCATGATTTGTTTCAAACAATTGATATTTCTTATGTGCCATGAAAGAATCGTGCGTTGTGTTAGCATACAAAAGCATAATATTGTGGTATTCTCCTTTGATGCTTTATTTGGGTTAACTTGGCACATGCTTACACCATGTTATGACTATGAACCAGTTACCTTAGACTCTATGATCATTTAGTTTTTGACTTGTGATATCACTTTATGCTTTGATTAATAATGTTTTGTCGCTCTGCATGATTATGGCCATTATTGCTCTCTTAGTTGGTCGCTCCCATTCTTTTGCTAGCCTCCACCTGTACTGAGTATGAGCTATACTCGTGCATACAAATCCCAATAAACCAAGTTATTCCAAAGAGTCCACTATAAATTCCTATGCATGGTGTGTTACACCATTCCAAGTATATTCATGTGTTTTTTTATCTTCCAAATTAAATTTTTGTTATGTGAAAATTAGTGATTAAAGCTCTCACGAACTTGAAGGCACATTTTATTTCTTGCCTTAATAAACCTGAACCATTGTGATTGTCTTATATGATTTTATGATTGCAAGTTATAATTTGTGAATTAGCAGAACCATGCTGTCATGGGGAACGCTTTCAACATTGCACTTATTTTATTTAGTTGATATCATGTTCTTTTGTTTATGGATCCCAGCAGTGTGAAATAAAATGGGATCTTGTAAGTTCATGGAGTTTGTATATGTGTTAGAGAAACGCTTGGGCGGCAAGCCTAAGCCATGCCTAATCATGGTGGAAACTTGCAGCGAAACCATAGTGGCATTCTATGAAGCATCCTCAATAAAACACCTATGAAAATAGCAAATAAAAAGATCGCTGAGATGCTCACTATATGTTGCCTTGTCATTTTGATATGGGATAGCTCATGTATCATGGGGCAAGGGGTACCCCGTTGGCGGTTCTCTATGATACACATATACTTACAATGACAAGAACTTGCTTGGGACCAAAGTTGAGTAGCATGAGGTCTTGGTACTCGTACTAAAGGGGCGTGAGATTTTCAACTTATAATTTGTCAAGCATATAACTCATATTTACCCTCACTTTAACCTTAATCACTTCAAGATGCTTATGATAGGGGCAATGAGAGATCAAAGCTAATAAGTACCATAATTTTTGGAAGCTTTATTAAACCATTTAATCCCTACTTCCCTCCATGAAGGGCCTTTCTTTTTTACTTTTTGTTGAGTCTTAATCTTCTATCTTTATGCACCAGTTAAGAGAGCATAGTTGTCATTCTGATTTCAGTGTGCATTGTTCCAAAACTAGTTGATTGATTCATAATTATGGTATTGCTTTTTCTTAAATTATTTGCAGCTAGTCACCCTTATGAACTTTGAAGGTGTCCTATGCATTTATGTTTTGCTATTCCATGAAGGACAAGTTGAATACCACTTCTGCTATGTTTTCTATATGTGAAATAAACAAATGTCTTTCAAAGCATTATTCATGATATTTTGTTTATGTTGCCTTTCATGTTGCAACATAGTTGCTATGTCTTATTGTTAGAAATATATCTTTCATGCTTATGTTTAGAGTAATATGATCCCATCTATCAATGCTTTACAATACCTTGATCAAGATTGTGATGGTGCATGTCACCTCAAAAATTATTCTTTTTATCACTTACCTACTCGAGGATGAGGAGGAGTTAAGCTTGGGGATGCTGATACGTTGCAAACGTATCTATAATTTTTGATGCTCCATGCTTGTTTTCCACCGATTATCTTATGTTTTGTCTACACTTTGTGGCATTTTTATGAATTTTCTGGAACTAACATATTAACAAGTGCCACAGAGCCAGTTTCCTGTTTTCTGTTGTTTTTTGTTTTAGAAAAGCTAGTAAAGAAATATTCTCGGAATTGGACGAAACAAAAGCCAAAGTTCCTATTTTTCTGACACGACACGAAGGCCGAAGGAGAGGGGGAGACGCACCCCAGGGTGGCCAAACCTAGGCCAGGCGCGGCCAGGGGGCATGCCGCCCTAGGGTGTGGCCCCCTGGCACTCCACCGACCTTGCCCCTTCGCCTATATAAACCTCCCGAGGAAAAAAACATAAGTACCTGATCAGAATTCCACGAAAAAGTCCGTAGCCGCCGTGTAGAGTCCTGAACCCAATAAGGTACAAGTCTTGTGGTTATAGTGCTAGTCCCTAGATTGATTAGCTAGCATCCACAGTTTAAGATGTAATATCAAGAAACAAAGGTCATATTACAACTCATAACCAGGAATAAAATAGTTCATTACAACTTACATAGATCATATGGCTATCTTATTACAATGCAGTAGATATAACTATAAAGCATGGAGTCCTTCATCTTCATATGCCACAGGCAAACATGTTGGTTGTAGACTTGTAATCCCTACTCAACAAACTTCACTAACATCAAACCAACCTGCAACATGATAAGTTACAACCACAAGGGTTAATACATTTGAATTGTATTGGCAAGTGATATCATATTGATATGGAGAATATAACATCTACATGAACATATGGCTAAGTGGAGTTTTGGCTGGCCTTTGCATAAAATAAGTTTTCCCTATCTTTTGTAAAATATTTTTTCTCTTTTTCAAAACACTTCATCAAACATGGAACACTGGACACCAGGTGCTACCCAATTCTAATAGCTAGGCTAAGCATACTAGCATAACATGTCTTTTATCTTAGGAAGATTTCTACCAAGATATGTTCTATAGAATCTATCATAGCATAGTATTATATAAAATAGTCCTATCATGCATACTACAAAAAATAACTAATGAAATATTGAAAAGATAGGACTTTTGATGACCAAAGTATCACTTTGCATTTTTAGTAGAAAATCTAGGTACTCTCCTTGATCTTGCAAATGTCACACTCTTCAAAGTTCACTACAATACAATCAAGCATAAGTACACACTCAAAACTACAACACAAAAATTAACCAAAACAAAAACAAGAAGACAAAGAAATGCATGCAAGCATGCAAAAGGTTATTTTATTGAAAAAGTTGTTCCTAACAAGGTTCTAAACATTTCAAAACACCTACTGGTCTTTTATAAAAGTGGAATTTCATTGGAAACCAAGTTAGTGTAATTTGGTTATTTAAAACATTTTTGTTTTACTAGAAAAACTTTAATCAAAGGAATATTTTCTAGTGTCAACAAAATATACTTTTAATTTCATATTTTAGTGTTTATGGTCAGAGAGTTAAATATAAAACCATTTGCAAAAGGATTTACTCAAAAATAATTTTTAAAACAATTTTTATAGCAAAAATAGCCCTAAACAAATCTCTGCATAAAACTCTAATTTTCCAGAAGCAAATGATCAAAGTAAGGCCATAGATGCAAAGGTCTTATTTTTCTGAATCCATAGACACCTAATTTGTAATTTTTGGAATTCCGGATCAAAATTTATTGATTTTACAAGTTTAAACATCAAATAGATCAAATCTGGGTTTTTAAATGAACTCACAGACACGTGGTGCGTTCTGGTTGGTGGATACCGTTTCGCGCGGATCACACGCGTGTACCGTTGGATATAAAAGAGATCATGTGGCTCAGATATAACTATACCCCTTCGATAAATGAATCTATCCTAACTGTACGATCCAGATCCAGCGGACCTAAGCTCACTAGCTAGGAACTGGCGGCGCGAGTGGCGAGTGCGGCGACGGCGTGTCTGACGATGCGGTTTGGTGGCGCTAGGGGGTGAGGGGGGTGAAGGGAATTACCGAGTTCCCGGGGTTGAGGTGGTCGCGCTGGTGGTCACCGTTGATGAAGGGGCGCACTGGTTTGGCCGCTGTTGCTCGCCAGAGTGGCTCCCGTCGTCAGGTGCTTGTAGACGGAGAAGTTGTCGAGCATCTGGGCCACGAGGAAGCAAAATAAGGGCATCAATGCATGCGCACGAGTACATCGAATGCGGCAGTGCAAAGCAGGGAACAAGGCGGGGTCAAGGGATCACTGAATTCGTCGCCGGAGTTTCTCAGGACAGCGGTGGTTGCGACCTCGAAATTGAACAGCCAGGGGGATCTTTGTGTTTGCTGGGTGAGGGGAAATGGAAAGGAGGGAGAGGGGTTTAAGAGAGCGTGGTCATAGGAGAGAATCACTCCCGGAGTTACGCTAATTTACACGGATTAAACTCATACAGAAATGGCAGGGAGGGGAACGCGGGCTCGTCGCGCCGGAGACAATGATGTTGAGGTGGCAGTGGGGCCACGGGGTCAGTGGGGGTGCGGGTGGGCGCACGGGTAAGAAAAGAAGCAGAGGGAGAGAGAGATGTGACCCGAGTGAGCTATTGGGCTGGGGCTTGCTGGGCCTGGGGTTTGGGCAGTTGGTTTCCATTTTTTCTTACCTTTTTCCTTTTCTAATTCCATTCTGTTTTTATTCAAACTAATTGATTTCAATTCCAAATTGATTCAATTCTTCACCAAACTTTTCAGTAGCTTTTATACCAAATATTAGTGTGTTATTTAGTCCAACTTGGAGTAATCCAAATATTTTTCTTATGATTTAATATTCATTTAAATTAAGTGAGGCATTTTGGCTTTTATTTAAATAAAATTGAATATGGTTCATAAGCCCATATATTTTTTATTTAAATAAACTTTTATTCTTTTATATTATTTAATAAACTTTTATTCCATTTACTTATGGATTTTAACCATGGTTTAAATTGTCTTTGAAATAATTTCTTATTTATTTATTTATTTATTTCTTTATTTGTCTTATAAAATTCATATCTTCTTATTTATAGTTCCAAAATTGGTGATTCCAATTTGTATAATTCTATTTAATATTTATTTATATTTTTAAATCCTTTTAGGATTACTTTGTTCACAATTTCTTATTGATTTTATCTAGGAGCTTTATTAGCCTTATAAAAAATCATAAGTTCTTATCCATGGCTCCAAATGGAGTGTAATCAATTCCCATGGTTTTGTAATATTTTTATTTACCATTATTGTTCATTTAGAAATTTTTGTTGTTAAATTTTTATATGGAACAAATCCATAGTCTTGGAGTGATCTTGATGATGATTTCTATTATTAGGGTTAGGTTTTTGGTCTATCTTTTCCAAGTGTTCACAATCAAGATATATTCCATGCATGAATGCATTTTATGTCTTTGAAAATTTGTTTGTTGCTTTTTCATTCAAATTTTGTTCAAGTAAGGTTTTGATGTTTTCATTTAGAAACAAAATTTTCTTCCCCCCCCCCCTAAATTTCAACATTTGTTTCTTTTGTTTGTTTATTTTTCACATTTCAAAATTTGAAAATTTTTGGGATGTTACAGACTATCACCCTTAAAAGGAATCTTGTCACATCCCAAGATTTTCCAAATCTTGTAATGTGAAAAATAAATGAATAAAATAAAATTTTGTTTGATTTTCAGGGCTAGAAGAAACTTTTTGAATTCAATTGGAACTTCAAACCAATATGGATCAAATAAATCCTAAAGGGATTTATAAAGATAAACATTTAATAAAGGAAAATAAAATGTTTTGGAATTACTATTTTGGATCTTTTAAATTAAAGGATTTGGTTTTCAAAGAAAATAGAAGTTTTATAAATAAATATTATTTTATAGAGCCAAATTAAAACTTGGCCAAGCCTTTGAAATAAAATGTTTTGTTTTGATTAAAAATAGTAATGGTTTATTTGAAATTAAATTAATAAGGATTTAATATCCAAGTTTTATTAATAAAGGTTTTACTATTTACAAAACATCAAAACTTATTTAATTATTTAAAATAAGTTTTCCAAGTATTTTATTTTTCTTAATTAAAACCAACTGAAGTTTTTTGGTTTTATTTTAGATTTCAAAATAAATATTTAAATAAAACAAATCCTATTTGATTTAATAACTAAGGCCCATTTTATTTAATTGTTAATGGACCATAAAATAAAAGGTTATTTTATTTTAAACAAGTTTCCAAGTATTCTTTATTTCCAAATAAAACCTACTAATTTGGTTCTGAAATATTTGGATTTCAAATGGAGATTTTATTAAATAAATCAAACCCTATTTGATTAAATAACTAAAGGTCCATTTTATTTAATTAATGAATGGATCCTAAAAAGAATAAAAAATATTATTTTATTTTTATTTTTGGGATTTTGGATTATGTTACTAAACAGAACCAAAAACTCATTACAAGTTTGTTTGTTTGAATTGATTTGGTTGATTGAATTGTTTGTTTGAATTTCAAATTAGTAAAAAGAAAATAGAAAAAAGAAAAAGCAAACAGGATGAAAAAAAATAGAAACTGGCCGACCCATCCCAGCAGCCCAACTAAGCCCACTCGCAGCCCACCTCCTCTTTTTCCCTGAAGCGTTTTCCTCACTCACGAAACGACCCGCACAGGCACTGAACTCTGCCCCCCACCTCCACTCCCTTTCTTTCACTGCCAAGCAGACCCCACCCTCTCCTGTTCATCGTCTCCACCGCAGCGACTTGTTCTTCCCAGCTTCTGCCATTGATTCCTCGGGCTTAATTCGCCTTAATGCCGCGATTAAAACCCGCAGTGATCACGCGTGATAAAACCCCCATACTCCTCTTCCATTTCCCCCAAACACCACGCCTCGAGAGCAACCAGGCTGTCGCAAATTCCTTCTGCACCGCCGCCGTCTCTAACGAGGTTCTCGACCAAATCCGTCGGCATCGCATCGCCCCTCGCCTCCTTAACCACACTCGCAAACTCCTCAAACCCAGGCGCACCTCTCCATAACTCCAGCTCGTCCCCACGCGCCCTATAACTTCGGCAACAACGACGACCACCGCCGCACCGTCTGCCTCCACTCCGTCAGTCTTTTCCGGTGAGTACTGACCTCCCTTCTTCCTCTCGATGACGCACGCTTGATCGACAACCTCTAGCGCAGCTTAATCCGTTCTTGCCTTGTCTTCTTGTGCACCGTAGTGTCGCCCCCGTCGATGTCTGAGCAAGACCGACGCCGCCCCTGACTCTGGCGAGGAATCACAACTGATCCAGTGCGCCCCCTTACAAACCGCAAGCGAGTTGAGCTTCAGCGTCACTCCACGAACTCGGTGAGCATTCCCTTTTCCCCTCTCGCTTCCTGTTTCGCCGGTGCCGCCACCGTCTGGCCACTCCGCCGCCAGCCACCGCCGCAGCGCCGCTCGTTTAGGGTCGAGCCCCCCACAGCCGTCCGATCTCGATCTGATGGATATGATAGAATAACTTAACAGCGAAGGGGTACGCGTTCTGGGCCACGCGATCAGTTTAAATCCAACGGCTGCAGCTGTGCGATCCACACGAACCGGTACCGACCAATCACGGCGCGACGCGTGGACAGATTCTGTTTAAAACAGATTTTGAAATCAGATTTAAGTTGCAATTTCAAACCTTTGTAACTTTCAATCCACACGTCCAAAATTTACAAATTTGATACCGTTGGAATCAGTGGAACAAACCCTAGCCAACCATGCCCTTGGTTTAGCAAATAGTATCTGTTAGAGTGCTTGTTTTTGCAAATACTTTTGTGTGCTTGTTTAGATTAGAAAAATTGTTTAAAAATGTTTTTAGGGTTAAAGCCTTTGCAAAATGGTTTGTTGTAAACTCACTGACACTAGGAACCAACCCATAGTTTGGAAAATGTATTGGGTAAAGTTTACGATGGAAAACTTGATTTAGCCCATTTCTAGCCAAAGGAAAATAAAGATTTTGGTTATGAAAATGTTTTTGTAAAGAAAACTTTGGGAAAATGTTTTGGATCAAACCTACTGACCATAGGAAACACTTTGTGGATTCAAAAATGTTTTTAGTAAAGGAAAATAATGATTCTTTGATTTAAAACCATTTGTAGTCCAATAGAAATGTGGTTTATTTATTAAAAATGATTTTGAAGGAAAACCTTTGGGAAATGTTTTGTTTTAAACTCTCTGACCCCAAACACCAAGTTTTATGGTTTGAAAACATATTTGGTGAACCTTGGAGATTAATTCCTTGGTAAAAATATTTCTACACCACATAAAATGACACTTTGTTTTGAAAATGGTTTATAAAATGAAACCTTTTGCAACTGACTTTGCCACTTTACAAAATGACCATTAGGTGCTTTCAAATGTTTAGGACCCATTAGGAACCACCTTTTCAAACAAAACAAAGCTTGGCATGCTTGCATGCATTTGTTTGACTTTGTTATTTTATGTGTTGTTTTGCTTGTATGGTAGATTGAGTTTGTGCATTGCTTGATTGATTTGTAGTGACTTGAAGAGTGTGATTGTTGCAAGGACAAGGAGTGAACCCATACTCTACCAAAAAGGAAAGTGATGCTTCATACTTTTTGTCCCATTACTTTCACTATGCATTAGTGATTTTGCTAAGTAAAACTTGCATGGAATTTTGCTAAGTATAAACCTTGCTATAGGAAAACCTAGTAGATGAAACCTTAGTGGAAATATTACTAAGTTAAGATTCCTATTACTATCAAGCTTAGCCTAGATAATAGAAAACATGGGTGGAATATATATTCACACTATGGAAAAATTCCTAAGTCTGAGGACTTGTGTTTTGTTTAATAAAACAACTAAGTTAATGAATCACCTGGGTGGAATGGTAATTGCTTGGTGGTTTTTGGTTGAGTGGTTCACAAGGCCCATGTTTATGGTTTACCTTGTGTATCTCACTTGTGGATGGCCACCCAGGAACAAAGAGATTTGAGATGTCAAATGTTGAGAAGCTTCAAGTGCAACCACTTGGCAATATGGGCTCTTCCATGATCATATAGGTTGCAAGAACTTAGCCATATGGACAGTTGGTGGTAGTGTTTGATAGGTTGGAACACGTCCATTTTGGTCTAACGGATGGCTTCCGAAAGATCTTGTCTTGGGAAACCAAGTCTTGTGGGGAAAGTGCACCACCTCTGCAGAGTGTAAAATCTAAGTACTTAGCCATGTCCCTGGTAAAGGACAATTTGAGCATCAAGACATGGAAGCAATTAAGAATATCATCATTCAAATTTCTAAGTTAAAACTGGTGGTTTGAACAAGGGTTGTTTGAAATCTTCAATTTTTGATTGAGAGAAGCTTTGGAAAAGATTTTGTCAAAACAAAAAGTTAGTATTTTCAAAATAATAAGGAAAATCTATTTTGAGCAATGCAAGCCTCAACCCCACTTAGCCAAATGCATATAGATGATAGACTCCACTATACCACCATAGTATCACTTGCCAATACAATTCAAATGTATTGACCCTTTGTGGATGTAACTTGTATGTTGCAGGTTTGATTATTTTAGTGAAGATTGATTGATTAGGATTACAAAGTCTACAACCAACATCTGCCTGTGGCACTTTGAAGATGAAGGACCCATGACTATAGTTATTCCGCTACAATGTATTGTAATAGCCAAATGACCTATGTAAGATGTAATAAAATTATGTTATTCCTGGTTATAAAGTTATATTATGACCTTTGTTTCTTGATATTACATCTTAACTGTGGATGCTAGCTATTGATCCGAGGACTAGCATTGTAAACACAGGGGACTCCACCTTATATTGTTGTAAGGTTGGGACACTCCCTCTATAGATGGTATCAGATCATTGTGTTGCCTGTAGGATTTGTAAACCTAGGATTGGACAAAACCCCTTAGAAAAATAAGAGTGTATTTGTTCCAAAAACTTATTTACAAAACAAACTTGTAAACTCTTTCCTCAACCATTTTTGGTTTCAACTCTACTTCTCTTCTACTTCAACTTGATGGAAAAACCTACCCCATGACCAAAGACTACACCATGTGCAAAGGACTTCTTCAACACTTTTCAACTCTAATGACTTCAACATCTTCAGCATATTCACCAAGGACTCCCAACTTGGATACCACTAAGGACTACAAGTGAGACAAGGAAATCTTGCTCAAGATTTAGAGACTGAGGGAATGCAAAAGTTAGAAGGAGCCTACATCATTTGAAGTATTGCAACCACGAGTTTTTCTCAAGGAAACCATGATCTCATACAAGAAGAATCAAGAAGGAAGGAAAGATCACAAGTGAACCATATAGATGGACCACCATATTATAGTTAAGACAAAACCACCAACTTATGTGGTGTAACAAAAATATTTTTGTTTCCTAAGTTTGTGCTTGAACTTTGTTGTTTGAGTGAAAAGTTGTTTGTGATTGCTTGCACATTGCTTGTGTGAATTGTGATGTGTGATTAGAATTATTCCCTTAGAAAATATCTTGCCTATTCTAATCCCAAATCAACCCAAACAGATGACTTCTCCAAGAGACTCCAACATCAAGGTTGATGACAACAACAACAACAACCAAGAGAACAACATGAGAGAACTTATAGCAATCCAAAACCAGTTGAACCAAGAGACAACTCAGCTTTTAGCCAACAGCAATGGACTAGACCCATCCATACAAAGGATTTTGAAAATTCAATCCCAATTGTTGCAAGGATTGGTTACTCAAATGACCAACATGGGAGAAAACTTTTCCCAAAGAGCTAATGACAACAAGGATGACCAAGATGTTATTCTAGAAGGAACCCAAGCTTGCAATATTTGTGGAGACAAGGATCATACATCCAAGAAGCATGAAGACCAATGCCCCAAGAAGAGAGAAAGATTTCCCACCTTTGAGGTGAGATATGAAGAACATGAACTAGAAGAACTCCTAGCTTTGGAGAGACCCAAAAAGAAGAAGAAGGACATAAGCGAGTTGCAGTGTTACACTTGCAAAGATATGGGACACTATGCCGGTGAATGCCCAGAAAAGGAGAAGAGCCAAGAAGACAAACAAAGGCTAGTGAAACCCAAGATGAGGAAGGATATTAGCCAAGTGATGTGCAAACACTGCAAGGAGTTAGGACATTATGCATCATATTGTCCAGAGAAGCCACCTCAAGACCTCAAACTTATAACATGTTTCAAATGCAAGGAACTAGGCCACTATGCAAACAATTGTCCAGAAAAGATGAAGAACAAGTTAAACAAGTCTATGAAGGAACTCAACCTTGGCCCATGAGTCAAGCATGGAAACAAAGGAATCAATGCAAATGTTGCTTAGAGAAGTTTTCCCAGGATCCCAAGAAGGACAATGTGTAATTTTTGTTTGAAATTTTTTAAGGGTGGTAGTACCCTAGTTGTTTGAGCCTACTTGTAACCCTAGCCTTCCCAAATCTCGGGACGAGATTTATTTTAAGGGTGGTAGCCTGTCACATCCCAAGATTTTCCAAATCTTGTAATGTGAAAAATAAATGAATAAAATAAAATTTTGTTTGATTTTCAGGGCCAGAAGAAACTTTTTGAATTCAATTGGAACTTCAAACCAATTTGGATCAAATAAATCCTAAAGGGATTTATAAAGATAAACATTTAATAAAGGAAAATAAAATGTTTTGGAATTACTATTTTGGATCTTTTAAATAAAAGGATTTGGTTTTCAAAGAAAATAGAAGTTTTATAAATAAATATTATTTTATAGAGCCAAATTAAAACTTGGCCAAGCCTTTGAAATAAAATGTTTTGTTTTGATTAAAATAGTAAAGGTTTATTTGAAATTAAATTAATAAGGATTTAATATCCAAGTTTTATTAATAAAGGTTTTACTATTTACAAAACATCAAAACTTATTTAATTATTTAAAATAAGTTTTCCAAGTATTTTATTTTCTTAATTAAAACCTGCTGAAGTGTTTTGGTTTTATTTTAGATTTCAAAATAAATATTTAAATAAAACAAATCCTATTTGATTTAATAACTAAGGCCCATTTTATTTAATTGTTAATGGACCATAAAATAAAAGGTTATTTTGTTTTAAACAAGTTTCCAAGTATTCTTTATTTCCAAATAAAACCTACTAATTTGGTTCTGAAAGTATTTGGATTTCAAATGGAGATTTTATTAAATAAATCAAACCCTATTTGATTAAATAACTAAAGGTCCATTTTATTTAATTAATGAATGGATCCTAAAAAGAATAAAAAATATTATTTAATTTTTATTTTTGGGATTTTGGATTATGTTACTAAACAGAACCAAAAACTCATTACAAGTTTGTTTGTTTGAATTGATTTGGTTGATTGAATTGTTTGTTTGAATTTCAAATCACTAAATAGAAAATAGAAAAAAGAAAAAGCAAACAGGAAGAAAAAAAATAGAAACTGGCCGACCCAACCCAGCAGCCCAACTAAGCCCACTCGCAGCCCACCTCCTCTTTTTCCCTGAAGCGTTTTCCTCACTCACGAAACGACCCGCACAGGCACTGAACTCTGGCCCCCACCTCCACTCCCTTTCTTTCACTGCCAAGTGGACCCCACCCTCTCCTGTTCATCGTCTCCACCGCAGCGACCTGTTCTTCCCAGCTTCTGCCATTGATTCCTCGGGCTTAATTCGCCTTAATGTCGCGATTAAAACCCGCAGTGATCACGCGTGATAAAACCCCCTTACTCCTCTTCCATTTCCCCCAAACACCACGCCTCGAGAGCCACCAGGCTGTCGCAAATCCCTTCTGCACCGCCGCCGTCTCCAACGAGGTTCTCGAACAAATCCGTCGGCACCGCATCGCCCCTCGCCTCCTTGAACACACTCGCAAACTCCCCAAACCCAGGCGCACCTCTCCATAACTCCAACTCGTCCCCGCGCGCCCTATAACTTCGGCAACGCCGACGACCACTTCCTCCACTCCGTCTGTCTTTTCCGGTGAGTACTGACCTCCCTTCTTCCTCTCGATGACGCACGCTTGATCGACAACCTCTCGCGCAGCTAAATCCGTTCTTGCCTTGTCTTCTTGTGCACCATAGTGTCGCCCCCGTCGACGTCTGAGCAAGACCGACGCCGCCCCTAACTCCGGCGAGGAATCACCACTGATCCAGTGCGCCCCCTTACAAACCGCAAGCGAGTTGAGCTTCAGCGTCACTCCACGAACTCGGTGAGCATTCCCTTTTCCCCTCTCGCTTCCTGTTTTGCCGGCGCCGCCACCGTCTGGCCGCTCCGCCGCCAGCCACCGCCGCAGCGCCGCTCGTTTAGGGTCGAGCCCCCCACAGCCGTCCGATCCCGATCTGATGGATAGGATAGAATAACTTAACAGCGAAGGGGTACGCGTTCTGGGCCATGCGATCAGTTTAAATCCAACGGCTGCAGCTGTGCGATCCACATGAGCCGGTACCGACCAATCACGGCGCGACGCATGGACAGATTCTGTTTAAAACAGATTTTGAAATCAGATTTAAGTTGCAATTTCAAACCTTTGTAACTTTCAATCCACATGTCCAAAATTTACAAATTTGATACCGTTGGAATCAGTGGAACAAACCCTAGCCAACCATGCCCTTGGTTTAGCAAATAGTATCTGTTAGAGTGCTTGTTTTTGCAAATACTTTTGTGTGCTTGTTTGGATTAGAAAAATTGTTTAAAAATGTTTTTAGGGTTAAAACCTTTTCAAAATGGTTTGTTGTAAACTCACTGACACTAGGAACCAACCCATAGTTTGGAAAATGTATTGGGTAAAGCTTAGGATGGAAAACTTGATTTAGCCCATTTCTAGCCAAAGGAAAATAAAGATTTTGGTTATGAAAATGTTTTTGTAAAGAAAACTTTGGGAAAATGTTTTGGATCAAACCTACTGACCATAGGAAACACTTTGTGGATTCAAAAATGTTTTTAGTAAAGGAAAAGAATGATTCTTTGATTTAAAACCATTTCTAGTCAAATAGAAATGTGGTTTATTTATTAAAAATGATTTTGAAGGAAAACCTTTGGGAAATGTTTTGTTTTAAACTCTCTGACCCCAAACACCAAGTTTTATGGTTTTAAAACATATTTGGTGAACCTTGGAGATTAATGCCTTGGTAAAAATATTTCTACACCACATAAAATGGCACTTTGTTTTGAAAATGGTTTATAAAATGAAACCTTTTGCAAATGACTTTGCCACTTTACAAAATGACCATTAGGTGCTTTCAAATGTTTAGGACCCATTAGGAACCACCTTTTCAAACAAAACAAAGCTTGGCATGCTTGCATGCATTTCTTTGACTTTGTTATTTTATGTGTGGTTTTGCTTGTATGGTAGATTGAGTTTGTGCCTTGCTTGATTGATTTGTAGTGACTTGAAGAGTGTGATTGTTTCAAGGACAAGGAGTGAACCCATACTCTACCAAAAAGGCAAGTGATGCTTCATACTTTTTGTCCCATTACTTTCACTATGCATTAGTGATTTTGCTATGTAAAACTTGCATGGAATTTTGCTAAGTATAAACCTTGCTATAGGAAAACCTAGTAGATGAAACCTTAGTGGAAATCTTCCTACGTTAAGATTCCTATTACTATCAAGCTTAGCCTAGCTAATAGAAAACATGGGTGGAATATATATTCACACTATGGAAAAATTCCTAAGTCTGAGGACTTGTGTTTTGTTTAATAAAACAACTAAGTTAATGAATCACCTGGGTGGAATGGTAATTGCTTGGTGGTTTTTGGTTGAGTGGTTCACAAGGCCCATGTTTATGGTTTACCTTGTGTATCTCACTTGTGGATGGCCACCCAGGAACAAAGAGATTTGAGATGTCAAATGTTGAGAAGCTTCAAGTGCAACCACTTGGCAATATGGGCTCTTCCATGATCATATAGGTTGCAAGAACTTAGCCATATGGACAGTTGGTGGTAGTGTTTGATAGGTTGGAACACGTCCATTTTGGTCTAACGGATGGCTTCCGAAAGATCTTGTCTTGGGAAACCAAGTCTTGTGGGGAAAGTGCACCACCTCTGCAGAGTGTAAAATCTAAGTACTTAGCCATGTCCCTGGTAAAGGACAATTTGAGCATCAAGACATGGAAGCAATTAAGAATCTCATCATTCAAATTTCTAAGTTAAAACTGGTGGTTTGAACAAGGGTTGTTTGAAATCTTCAATCTTTGATTGAGAGAAGCTTTGAAAAAGATTTTGTCAAAACAAAAACTTAGTATTTTCAAAATAATAAGGAAAATCTATTTTGAGCAATGCAAGCCTCAACCCCACTTAGCCAAATGCATATAGATGATAGACTCCACTATACCACCATAGTATCACTTGCCAATACAATTCAAATGTATTGACCCTTTGTGGCTGTAACTTGTATGTTGCAGGTTTGATTATTTTAGTGAAGATTGATTGATTAGGATTACAAAGTCTACAACCAACATCTGCCTGTGGCACTTTGAAGATGAAGGACCCATGACTATAGTTATTCCGCTGCAATGTATTGTAATAGCCAAATGAGCTATGTAAGATGTAATAAAATTATGTTATTCCTGGTTATAAAGTTATATTATGACCTTTGTTTCTTGATATTACATCTTAACTGTGGATGCTAGCTATTGATCCAGGGACTAGCATTGTAAACACAGGGGACTCCACCTTATATTGTTGTAAGGTTGGGACACTCCCTCTACAAATCTTGTCCCGAGATTCGGGAAGGCTAGAAGCAACAAGTTGTTTTCAAGACAACTAGGGTACTAGCACCCTTAAAAGGATTTTAACTAGATTGCATCTTGTCTTACTTGGTGTCTTGATGTAACTTCTCTGGACAGTTGTTTGCATAGCGTCCTTTGTTACCGCATTTGAAACATGTGACAAGGTTGAGGTCCCTCACAGGTTTGCTTGTCTTGTTCTTCTCCTTTTCTGGACAATTTGATGCATAATGGCCTAGCTCTTTGCATTTGTGTCACATCACTTGGTTAATATCCCTCTTTATCCTTGGTATCACTATCTCTTGTTTGTTTCCTTGGCCCTTCTTCTTTTCTGGGCATTCATTAGCATAGTGTCCCATCTCCTTGCAATTGTAACATTGCATCTGGATAATGTCTTTCTTGTTGGGGGTTGGGGTGTTTATTCTTGTTCTTGGGTTTCTCTAAGGCTAGGAAGTCTCTTAGCTCATGTTCTTCATATTTCACCTCAAATGTAGGAAAACTTCCTTGGTTCTTAGAACGGTTCCTAGGATAACGTCCACGTTTCCTCTTTTGCTCACCAAAGTTGGTTACATTGTATGGAGGTGCATACTAGGATTTGACTTTATCTTCATAATTCTTGGTGGAAGTTGTACCTTCATTGATTGCGGTGACCCATCATACCACTGCATGATGTAGTACACTATAGTCGTTGATATAACACCAATGAAACACCGTTCACTAGTATTACATCCCTTAGAGTGGTACAACAGAAACACAGCAGGTCCAAGACATGACTATAGGTTACAACTCGACTCTTTACACAAGATACAAAGAACACTCTATGTTAAAGAGAGAGAAATAAACTTCTTACAAAGAAGAATCAGAAATAATCAACTCATAACTATTATGCTAATAAGATTAGCATCCAACTACTTGGCTTGCATTGCTGCTATTGCAATACTCTACAGAAGTAGGTTCTATGGCTAGAGATTATAATCCTATCTAATCAGCAACTTTGTCTTCACTTTAGTTGATGTATATGTTGACTTCTTTTACTTCATTGAAGATCTTGAGGTTTTGATAGTGATTCTTGGATCTTAACTTGATGTAGACATCATCTGTATTGGCTTCAGAATCTAGCAAGGGTTAAGAAGATACGTTGAGTACGAGCATACTCAGCAAGTTCACTAGAAAGAAGTGTTTGATGCACTATATCTATAGCCACAGACCATAGGTCATAGGCAATGCATGCTTTCGTAAACATTTCTTCCAAGGTTGATTTTATTCTAAAAAGCTATTTCCGTCAGCCTTCACGGGTTTACCAGAACTTTCATGGAGTTCCTTTCCCGCCGCATCCGTAGCTCCTTGATGGCTGTTGACGCAGAGCCTGTTGGGAACCCCAAGAGCAAGTTCTAAAGCAGCAAGCAGCAAGTCTTCCCTCAGTAGAGACCGAGGTTATCGAACCAGAAGGAGGGAGGAAACGTCACACAGGTGTTGCAAGCAACGCGGAGACCTGTACAACACAAACTCAAGACTTTGCCCCAATGAACAGTGAGGTTGTCAAGCTCACATGTTTGTTGTAATAAAGGATTAACCGTATGGTGTGGAAGGTAATGGTTTGCATCAAGTAAACAAGTAATAGTGGAATATGTATCAGTGGTAAAGATTGGACCGGGTCCATAGTTCACTAGAGGTGCTCTCCTTAGATAAACAACATGGCATGAAGGGTAAACAAATTACAGCAGGGCAATTGACAGCAACTGAGCAAGGCATAACAATGCAATTACTAGTCAGAAAGATCCTATGATATTCGATTGGGCAATACAACAAGATACATAGACCACCATCCAACTGCATCTATGACTAGAAGTCGACCTTCAGGTTATCATCCAAACCCCCTCCAGTATTAAGTTGCAAGCAAAAGACAACTGCTTTAAGAATAGTTTGTAAGGTAAACAGTCCACATGTTCCATGAACAAGAGAACGTTGTTTTCTCCCTAGTAGCAACAACACATCTACAATCGAAGAGATTATTATCACTTCCCTTGGACACTAGAGGCATGAACCCACTATCGAGCATAAATACCCCCTCTTGGAGTCACTAGCAACTACTTGGCCAAGATAGCTACTAACAACGGAGAGCATGCAAGATCACAAACAATACAGACATGATAGAATAATAAAGACAAAACCATTAATCAAACCAACATAATAATCTCAATATCCATTGGATCCCCGCAAACACAACATGCATGATTACGAATAGATTAGATCTTGATCATGAACGGAGCTCACAAGATCTATACATGAAAGCACAAAGGAGGAGATACAACCATCTAGCTACTACATGGACCCATAGTCCAAGGTGGAACTACTCACGCATCATACCGGAGAGAAGGCCTCCGGGATGATCTCCCCTCCGGCAGGGTGCCGGGAAGAACTTCAGATCCACCCGATCTAGGGACGCTGGTGGCGGCGGGTACACACGGTTTCATGGATATTTGATCGTGTACTTAGGGTTTCTGCATCGGGGACTTCTTATAGGCGAAGGGGGAGGTCAAGGCAGCGGCCAGAGGGGGCAAACCCTACCCAGGCGTGGGGTAGGGCCCATCCGCGCCTAGGGGGTTTAGCTGCCCTGGCACACCTCCTCGTCTCCCCTCTGGACTTCTTGTTCCCCATGGAAAGTAATTGACTTTGACGTTTGTCCTGTCCAATTCCGAGAATATTTCTTTACTAACTTTTCTGAAACAAAATACAGCAGAAACCAGGCATCTGGCACTGTTGCAACCTGTTAGTAGGTTAGTACCAGAAAACATGTAAAAAGCACCTCAAAGTGTAGACAAGCAAAGCAAAGTAGATACTAAACAAGCATGGAGCATCAAAAATTATAGATACGTTTCTAACGTATCAACATCCCCAAGCTTAACTCCTGCTCGTCCTCGAGTAGGTAAGTGATAAAAAGAATAATTTTTGAGGTGACATGCACCCTCACAATAAAGATCCAACCATTTGCAAGCATTGAAAGCTAGGATCAAGGAACTCTAAACATGTGCATGAAATATGGAGTTCTAACAATAGGACATAGTAACTATGCATGCAACATTACAAGCTACAAACAAAGATCATGAATAACATGCTTTGAAAAATGTCTGTTTGTTTCACATATAGAAAACATAGCATAGTGGCAATCAGCTTGTCCCTCATAGAATAGCAAATAGATGCATAGGACACCTTCAAAGTTCACAAGGGTGACTAGAAACAAATAGCACAGGAACAAGCAATATCACAATATGCATCAATTAATAAGCTTTGGAACACTACACAAAGAATTACAACTATGCTCTCTTAATGGTGCCTAAAGGTAGAAGGTGGAGACTCAATAGTGTTGGAAGAAAAGCCTTTTTTAAAGGAAGCAGGGATTACAAGTTTCAAAAAGAGCTTCCAAAAATTATGGTACTTGTTAGCTTTCAGCCCTCATTGCCCCTATCATAAGCATCTTGAAGTGGTTAAGGTTTAAAGTGGCAAAGATGGAGTATATGCTTGATGAAGTATAAGTTGGCAATCTCAAGTCCTTTCAATACGAGGGCCACAGCTCATGCATACTCAACTTTGGGTCTAGGTAAGTTCTTGTCACTTTAAGTATTTGCATATCATTGAGAACTGCCAACAAGGCACCCCTTGCACATGGTACAGGAGCTTTCCAATAGCAAAAATGACAAGGCAAGCAGACAATGAGAATCTCAGCAATCTTCTTATGTACCATGGGAATATGGTTGAAAGGATACGGATGTCGCCTAGAGGGGGGTGAATAGGCGATTAAAACTTTTCCTAGAGTGGCTCAACAAAGGCGGAATAAAACTAGTGTTTACTTTGTAAAGCACAACCTAGAAACAACTAAGGTTTACCTATGTGCACCAACCACTTATGCTAAGCAATACAAGCAACAAAGTGATAGCAAGATATATATTACTTCAAGCACGAAGGCTATCACAATGTAAAGTGCACAAGTAAAGAGCTCGGGTATAGAGATAACCGAGGCACGCGAGGACACCGATATTTTACCGAGTTCCTCCCAACATGGAGTACATCTCGTTTGGAGAGGGGGTGGTATCAAACCACCAACGCCACAAAAGCCTCCCTTATTCTCCGGTGAATCTCACCCCAATGGGATCGATCCACGCTTCCACTATCGGTGCACTTGTCGGTGGCAACCGGAACCTCTCACAAGGTTGGGGCACAACTCCACAACTTAATTGGAGGCTCCCAACAAATGCCACAAAAGGCCACAATGCCACCAAGGCCACAAAACCATCTAGGGTTCCAAGAACCCAAGAGGGACAAACTCCAATGATCAATTCAAACCAAATCCTCCAAAGAGAACTCAAACCGATGCACCAAATGCAAATGGCAAGAACACCACAAAGATGCTCAAATCCCTCACTCTCAAGTTCCAACAAAGCTACTAAAGCTAATGGGGAACAAGAGAGGAGGAATCAAAGAGAGACACAAAATCCCCCAAAATCTAGATCCCCAAAGATACACTCACAAAGAGATGTTTTTGTTTGGTCAAAACGTAGATCTAGATCTCTTCCAACTACCCCTCAAATATATGCAAGAATCAATGGAGGGGTGAGTAGAAATCAAGCTTAAAGAGTAGAGCAAATGGGGGCAAAGCTTGGGCAAGAAAAGGAGGAAGAAGTAACCCTAAATGAAAATGGACAAAAGACTTATATAGAGCTAGCCAAAATATGGCCGTTGGGGCAATTTTCTGGACGGTCCGGTAGTACCGCAAAAACCCGGTACTACCGCACCCAGCAAACTGGATAGGAGCGAGCGAGCGAGCTAGAGAGAGAAAAAGCAGCGGCAACGCAGCAGCTAGCAGATGCATGCAGCTGGCGGCAGCAGCGGGGCCCGCACGCTGCCTGGCGTGCAGCAGCAGGCAGCAGGCAAGCGGCCAGCAGCGGGAGTGCGCGCGCTCGCGGCCAAAGCAGCGCAACAGCAGCGCAGCGGCGGGGCCCGCAGCAAGCAGTAGTCAGCTGCATGCATCAGCAAGCAGCGCTGTGCAGCAAGCGGGCAGGCGGGCAAGCAGCATGCAGCAGGCCCAAGGCGCGGCAGGGTGGGAAACGCGGCGGGATCGAGGCCACTGCGCGCGTTGGAGGCGAGCGCGGCGGCGAGCGGGGTCAATGCGGGGCCGGGCAAAACTGGATCTGGATCTGGGCGAATTTAGACAAGAAAAACTGGGCCGGCCGGTAGTACCCGGGCCGGCCGGTACTACCGTAAAAAGGTACCTAGCGAGACAGAAAGAAATCGGGCCGTTTTTAGGCCCGGGGGTAGTACCGGCCCGTTCCGGGCGGTACTACCGCTTGACCCAGAAAACAGACAGACAGGCAAATATTCAAACGGCAATAACTTTTGACTAGAAGCTCCGATTGACCCGATTCAAATTGCGTTGGATAGAGGACGACAAGGGCTTCCTAATAAAACCGAAAAGTATCAAGTAGAATAATGTGATATACCTCACTTGGTGAGAAACCGAAAAGCCGCATAAATCAAAATCGCAACAAGATACAAATGGAAGATCCGATTTTGATGAACAAGAGCTTGTTATGGATATTACCACAAGCTCTATATCATCACATGGATAAGACCAAATAACAACCAATTATGATGATGCAAGTATGCAAAGGTTTGAGCTCTCTCCGAACGATGTGGCCGAATTACTCATACGAGAGCCCCTCTTGATAGTACGGTTATCTATCCTAAACCCGGTCTCACACACACAACGTGAGATCGGCAAAAGGGAAAACCTATCAATATTATACCTTTGCCTTGAGCATTCCACTTGAGATCGATGTAGACGATCTTTCCCTTCTCAAGATGGAACGCCTTCCTTAATTCCTCATCATCGACCTTGCATATTGAGCTTGCCCAACAAATCTTCTTTGCATTTCATTGACCTTGAAGCCAACACATGCTCCAAGCGATGCCAATGGACAAATCCTACTAGTATAACTTAATACACACATTAGTCCATAAAGATTGTCATTAATTACCAAAACCACACATGGGGGCCCAACATGTTCTTTCAATGGTGCTTTTTTCTCTCTTTCCTCTTTTCTCAATGTGTCTCTTTTTTATAAGAAGAATGCTTCATAGATGTCACTATGGTGATGCTGCAAGTTTCCACCATGATTAGGCATGGCTTAGGCTAGCGGCCCAGGCGTTTCTCTAACACAGGATACAAACTCCATGGACTTACAAGTTCCCTCTTTATTTCACACCGGTAACATCCATAGACAAAAGAACATGATATCAACTGAGTACAAAGTACAAGTGCAATGTTGAAAATGTTCGCCGTGACAGCACGGTTCTGCTAATTCCAACTTATAAGTGCAAGCATATACAACAAAGTTGCCACAATGGTTCAAGTTTAT
This sequence comes from Avena atlantica, assembly GCA_910589765.1. Taxonomy (NCBI): domain Eukaryota; kingdom Viridiplantae; phylum Streptophyta; class Magnoliopsida; order Poales; family Poaceae; genus Avena; species Avena atlantica. The sequence continues at coordinate 137,319,678 of OU342739.1, forward strand.
TAGGGGCAAAGAATATAAAGTGTGCCATAAAGTTCGTGGGGGCTTTAATCACTAAGTTTTTGCGTAAAAAATAGTTTTTAATTGGAAGATAGTTGAAAACAAGAATATGCTTGGAATGGTGTAACCCACCATGCATAGGAGTTTATAGTGGACACTTTGGAATAACTTGGTTTCTTGGGAGTTGGAATCATGAGTAGAGATTACTCATACAAGTGGAGGCTAGCAAAAGACTGGGAGCAACCAACTAAGAGAGCATAATGGCCATAAACATGCAGTGCAACAAAGCATACTAATCAAAGCAAAGAGTGGTACTACAAGTCAAGGACTAAATGATCATAGAGGCTAATGGTGACTTGTCATAGTCATAACATGGTGTGAGCATGTGCCAAGTCAACCCAAGCAAAGAATCAAAGGAGAATACCACAATACTATGCTTTTGCATGCTAAAACAACGCATAATTTCTCTAAGGCACACTAAGCAATCCCAATTGTTTGGAATAGTCAATGCAACCAGCTCTTGCACTTCAAGCAAGAACTTACTACTCCTTTACAACACCAAGCAACTTATTTGTAAAACAACACAGAAAGAACGGGGTCCAAACTACTTTATTCAAGCAAACTAAACAACCTAAGAAAAGTAAACGAAAACTAAGACGCTCCAAGAATAACACAACTGTGCATGAAACAATAAAAATGAAGTGTCTAGACAGACCTGAGCTTTTTATTGATGAAGAAAGGGATGCCTTGGGCATCCCCAAGCTTTGGCGCTTGTACCTCTTGGATATTTCTTGGGGTGACACCATGGTGGCATACCCAAGCTTGAGATTTTGTCCATTCTTCATCTTATTGCATCATTCTCTCTTTATACCTGAAATTTTTCCTTCATACAAAACTTCACACAATCTTCATTAGCAACATTAGTGTATTCAAAAGATATTAGACCTCTGGAAAAGCTTTGGAACAGCAAGGTTTTTCACTAAAAACACAATCTACTGTAGTAACTCCTTCAAAAATCTCAATTCACCTAAAGAGAACTCAAAAAGGAATCAGTAAGAAGCAGATGCAAATAATGGCAGAAATATGTCAAAACAGACCAGTAGGTAGAAACCGATTTTTTCGAACATCTTCTGTTGCTCACATCAAAAAGTGTTGAACTAAAGAAAGTTGGATAACATACTAGGAGATTTATTCGTACATTTTGAGCTCAATCCGAGTTACAGAGACTCCTCACAAATTTTTTTGGTGGAGGACAGAAATCTGTTTTGGGACAGCAACTCTCCAAATCTTACTTCCCTCTCATTAGAGGTCTTTCTTGGCACAAAAAGCAAACAAAAAGGATAAGGAGAGTTCATTACTGAGGTAATAACTTCCAAGACTCAAGGAAACTCTTGGGTTATCTCCCAACAAGTACTTTTCTTTAACGCCTTTAAGTTAGGCTTGATAGCTTGAGAAGATGCTCACATGAGAATTTTGAATTGAAGTCAAAGAGAGCATCAAGAAGAAAATTCAAAACACATTTAAGTCTAACCCACTTACTATGCATAGGAATCTTGTAAGAAAATAAATTCTCAAAGAACAAAGTGAACTGCATAGGAAGATAAAACAAGAGTAACTTCAAAACCTTCAGCACATAGAGAGGTGTTTCAGTACCATGAAAACGTCTATAACCATATTTTCCTCTCTCATAATAATTTTCAGTAGCCTCATGAATAAACTCAACTATATAGCTATCACATAAATCGTGCTTTTCATGATCTACAAACACATAATTTCTATCAAGCTCACAAATAGTGGATTTAAAACCTTCACAGGTTTTACCCAAAGTAGATATTTCAAAAGGACCCACAAGAACATAACATTCATCCTCCTTTGGTAATCATGGGGGATAATCAAATAATGTGATGGATAAAGAGTTACTCTCATTAGTAGGTAAGCATGGGTATATAATCCATTCTTCCTCCTTTTGTTCATCACTCTCCTCCTCTTTTTCATCTAATGAGCTTCCAGTTTCAACAATTTCTTCTTCCATTGGATCCTGCAAGGCATTAGTCTCTTCCATTTGTGGAAAACACCTATTAAAATGTTCAAGAATATAGCAATTTGCTTCCTTGTAATTATCAAAGAAGAATTTAAGTATCTCATAAACCTCATATTCATAAGGTGCATCATCAGTATTTCCAAGCAAACTGGAAAGTTCAAATACACCCTTGAAAGCAATAAATTCTTCGATTTGTTCCACATCATAAAAGTCATAATTTCCATCAACACAAGAAGATATGGTAACTTTATCATTATACTCACATTGAAAAGGGAGGTGTTTATACCTCCTACAGCAACAAGCTTTATCAAAGAAATAAGTAACATTATAAGTAGAGCACACCTCTTTAGCAATAGTATTCAATTTATCAATTTGTTCCCATAAGTGTTTCCCTTTTTGTGACAAACGGTGTTCCTTATAATAATACCTTTGTTCTTCCGTGAACCCACCTTGCCAATAAGAACTAGTTTCAAAGAAACCATCCATTGATAGAAAGCATGAGCAATCAAGGCAATAACAGACCGACAACTAGAGTGGGAACTAATTTTTTTTGTGTTTTTGAATAAAGAAAGCAAACCAAACTAGACTAATTTTTTTTGGGTTTTTTGAAAAGAGGCAAACAAAACCAAGAAAAAGGAACAAAGCAAACTAAAAACAAAGTAAAGAGAAAGGAAGTGGAGGACTCCCCTAGTGAAGACGTCCTTAGCCTCCCCAGCAACGGCGCCAGAAAGCTTGATGGCTGTTGACGCAAAGCCTGTTGGGAACCCCAAGAGCAAGGTGTGAAGAAGCAAGCAGCAAGTCTTTGTAGGAGGTCCCAACCTTTAATAAGGTAGAGATCCTTGTGGTTACAATGCTAGTCCCTGGATCAATAGCTAGCATCCATAGTTAAGATGTAATATCAAGAAACAAAGGTCATAATACAACTTTATAACCAGGAATAAAATAATTGATTACATCTTACATAGATCATTTGGCTATCTCATTACAATGCAGCAGAAATAACTTTAGCATGGAGTCCTTCATCTTCAAAGTGCCACAGGCAATCATGTTGGCTGTAGACTTCTAATCCTAATCAACACATCTCACTAACATCAAACAAACCTGCAACATAATAAGTTACAGCCACAATGGTCAATACATTTGAGTTGTATTGGCAAGTGATACTATGGTAGTATAGTGGAGTCTATCATCTAAATGCATTTGGCTAAGTTGATATTAGGCTTGCTTTGCTCAAAATAGATTTTCCTTATCATTTTAAAAGCACTAAGTTTTTGCTTGACAAAATCACCCAAGGCATCTCCCAATAGAAATCGGTGATCCTTCAAACCTTGTTCAACCACAAGTTTTAACTTAGAAATTTGGATGAGGAGATTCTTGATAGCTTCCATGTCTTGATGCTCAAATTGTCCTTTACCAGGGACATGGCTAAGTACTTAGATTTTTCACTCTGTAGAGGTGGTGCACTTTCCCTACAAGACTTGGTTTCACCAAGACAAGATCTTTCAGAAGCCTTCCCTTAGACCAGAATGGACGCGCTCCACCTATCAATCCCCTACCACCAACTGTCCATTTGGCTAAGTTATTGCAACCTATATGATCCAGGCAGAACCCATAATGCCAAGTGGCTGCACTAGAAGCTTCTCAACATTTGACATCTCAAATCTCTTTGTTCCTAGGTGGCCATCCACAAGTGAGATACACAAGGTAAACTATATAAATGGGCCTTGTATAACCACTCAACACAAACCATTCCTTCCATTCCACCCAGGTGTTTCATTCATTTAGTTGTTTTATTAAACAAAACACAAGTCCTTGACTTAGAAATATTCCATAGCATGAATATAATTCACCCTTGTTTTCTACTAGCTAAGCTAAGCATGATAGTAGTAGGAATATTAACTTAGGAAAGTTTCACTAAGGTTTCATCTACTAGGATTTCCCATGGCATGGTTTACACTTAGCAAAATTCCATGCAAGTCCTACTTAGAAATATCACTAATGCATAGTGAAAATACTGGGACAAAAGTATGAATCATCACTTGCCTTTTTGGTGGAGAATATAAGTTCTCTCCTTGATCTGCAATATTCACACTCTTCAAATCACTACAATTCAATCAAGCAAGGCACAATTTCAATCTACCATTCAAGCAAACAACAGATAAAATAATAGAAACAAAGCAATGCATGCAAGCATGCTAAAGATTGTTTTATTTGTAAAAGTGGTTTCGAACATGTTATAAACATTCTAAAACACCCATTGGTCATTTTATATAAGTGGCAAAATCATTTGCAAAAGATTTTACTTATAAACTATTTTTAAACCAAATCAATATTTTATGTGGTTGAAAATGCTTTTAGCAAAGCAATAATATTTATAGGGTTCACCAAATACATTTTTAATTCTAAAAATTGGTGTTTGGGGTCAGAGAGTTTAAATCAAAACATTTCCCAAAGGTTTTATTTTCTCCAAAAGGTATTTTCAACATATAAACAACATTTTTATTTGACTAGAAATGCTTTAATTCAAAGATTTATTCTCCTGGTTCACAAAATATGTTTTTGAATCCACAAGTTGGTTTATATGGTCAGTAGTTTCAAAACAATCCATTGGCCAAAGGTTTTATCACAAAAATAATTTTAGAATGAATTTTATATTCAAATTATGCCTACACAAGTTTTTGAAAAAATAGTCATTTTACCAGAAGCAATATGTTAAACAAACTATATGGTTGGAAAGTACTTGTCTTGCTGATTCCATTGATATAAAATTTGCAAAATTTGGACGTGTGGATCAAAAGTTATGAATTTTGCAAGTTTAAATATCTAATAGAACATTTCCTGGTTTTTATAACAGAGTCAGTGCCACGTGGAATGTTTTGATTGGGCGGTACCGATTCGTTCGGATCAACCTACGTGGTGTGTTGGATCTAAACAGATCGTGTGGCACAGATCAGTGCTTACCCTTTCGCTTAAGTCGCCTGTTTCTACGCGTCCGATCTAAATCGAATGGCCCTGATCTATTTGACCACAAAGTGGCGGTGCTGGCGGCGGTGGTTGGCGGCGGCGCGGTCAGACGGTGAAGTCGCCGGTGATTTAGGAAGTAAGGGACATAGAGGAGTATCTTACCAGAATCACCATGACGTACTGGTGCTCAACGTGGTTGTCGCATGGCAGGGGGCGCATGGACGGGTCGGCAATCTCTCGCCGGAGTTGCTCCTGGCGACGGGTGCGCTCAGGCGTCGTCAGGGATGTTGCTACAGAGCACGGGAGAGGGAACAGAGGTTGCGGTTAGCTTCGTACGTGAGTCACTGACAAGCGAGCATCAAAAGGAGGGCAAGGGAAGGTCTATGCTCACCAGGGAGACTCGCCGGAGTCGAGGAAGTGGACGGCGACGCTCGGCTGTCATCGTTGCCGAGGTTCTGGGGCGCGCGCGGGTGAGCTGAGGGTCCTGGTAGGTGCGCACGGGAGAGGAGAGCAGGCTCGGGTGGTCGAGGGGGCAAGGCGCAGCGAGGAGTGGCCGGAATCGTCGTCAGAGCTCGTCGGAGGCCGCGGATGTGCAAAGTAAATTCAAGGCAGCCTGGTGGCTCTCTGGCAACGGGGTTTGAGGGGAAAGAGAGAGAAGAGAGAGGGGATTTATCCGGCGTGATCGCGAGGGGAGATTACTGTGCCATCAACGCGTATTGATGCTGATAATATCCGCCAGAAACGGTCGAGGAGGGAAGGCGCGGTCACCGCGGGTGAGGACGACGATGAGGTGGCAGTGGGGTCTGGGCGTCAGCGAAAGAGAGAGAGGAAGGGTTGGGTCCATCTGTCGGTGACTGCGCGGGTTAAGTTCTTGGTTCGAATCGTTTTCCTGCGGGAGGGGAAAATGGGCTAGTTGGGCCAGATGGGCTGGTTTGCTGGGCTGGTTTGCTGGGCTGGTTGCTTCGTTTCATTCTTTTTGTTCTGAATGTTTTTCTTTTTCTTTTTCTTTTTCTATTTATCTGTTTTGATTTTGTTTAAACTTTTCAAACAACAATTTGATTTCAAACTTCAATCAAACTTTATGTATATTCAAATACTATTTAATAGTTCATTTTAGAGTCAAATTTAGAATAGTTCATTTATTTTTTTAGGGTCTTTTATTTCTTTTATAAATAGACATTTGTCTTTAATTCAAATAGGTTTAAATGTGTTTTAAAACTTTATTTGAAATCCAAATTTTTACCAAACCTACTCAGTAGGTTTATTTATTTAATTAGGGTGTCAAATAATTCTCCTTGACTTATTTGGGACATTTTTAATATGATTTATTAATCATTTAAATTGGCATTTGTTTTTATTCCAATGAATTCAATTATGGTTTTAATTCCATAAATTTCATTTAGGTGATTTCCTTGATACCATTTAAGTTAATGAAATAACTTTTATAGCACTTGGGTAAATTCCAATATTATTTTCCCATGATTTAAATAATCATTCTTATTAGGGAATTGTCTTTATTCAAATAAAATTTGGTTAATGCCATTTTTATTTTGTTTGGAAAATTTCTTTATCCTTTTATTTTATTTGGATTTGGATTATATTCATTCCATTTGCTTATGGATTAGGCCAAGATTTAATTTGGTCTTTTAAATATTCCTCATTTAATATTTCTTTCTTTATCTTATAAAATCCATATCTTTTTATTTAGAGATCCAAAGTTGGTAACTCCAATTTGTATAATCTTATTTAATATTTATTTATCCTTTTAATTGTCTTTAGGATTAATTTCTCACCATTTGGTATGGATTTCTTGATAGGTGCTTTATTAGCTTTAGAAATTCAATTTCCTTATCTTATTAAATTCATAAGATTTTATCTTTGGTTCCAAATTGATTGAAATCAATATCTATGGTTTTATAATATTTCTATTTGTCATTCTTGATCATTTTGGAATGTTTGTTGACAAATTGTCATATGGATCAAATCCATAGGCTTAGAGATAACATGGAAATATTTTTCTTCCATTAGGGTTTTAGGGTTTTGGTTTATTTTCCAAGTGTTTAAATTTCCAGATGCATTTATGAAGATTGCATTCCACTTGATTTGAATTTAGTTAGATTCAAACATTAACCAAAGTTTGTTCAAGAAGGGATTTTAAGTTTCCATTTAGAAACAAAAAGTTTCTTTTCACCCTAAATTTCAACAACTATTTATTTTGTTTATTTATTTTTCATATTACAAAATTTGGAAAATTTTGGGATGTGACAGTCTTCCCTCAGTAGAGACCGAGGTTATCGAACCAGAAGGAGGAAGGAAATGTCACACAGGTGTTACAACCAACGCGGAGACCTAGACAACACAAACTCAGGACTTTGCCCCAATGAACAGTGAGGTTGTCAAGATCACCGGTTAGCTATAACAAAGGATTAAACGTATGGTATGGAAGGTAATGGTTTGCAACAAGTAAACAAGTAAAAGTGGAAGATGTATCAATGGTAAAGATTGGACCGGGGTCCATAGTTCACTAGAGGTGCTCTCCTTAGATAAACAACATGGCATGAAGGGTAAACAAATTACAGCAGGGCAATTGACAGGAACTGAGCAAGGCATAACAATGCAATTACTAGTCAGAAAGATCCTATGAGATTCGATTGGGCAATACAACAAGATACATAGACCGCCATCCAACTGCATCTATGACTAGAAGTCGACCTTCAGGTTATCATCCAAACCCCCTCCAGTATTAAGTTGCAAGCAAAAGACAACTGCTTTAAGAAAAGTGTGTAAGGTAAACAGTCCACATGTTCCATGAACAAGAGAACGTTGTTTTCTCCCTAGTAGCAACAACACATCTACAACCGAAGAGATTATTATCACTTCCCTTGGAAACTAGAGGCATGAACCCACTATCGAGCATAAATACCCCCTCTTGGAGTCACTAGCAACTACTTGGCCAAGATAGCTACTAACAACGGAGAGCATGCAAGATCACAAACAATACAGACATGATAGAATAATAAAGACAAAACCATTAATCAAACCAATATAATAATCTCAATATCCATTGGATCCCCGCAAACACAACATGCATGATTACAAATAGATTAGATCTTGATCATGAACGGAGCTCACAAGATCTATACATGAAAGCACAAAGGAGGAGATACAACCATCTAGCTACTACATGGACCCATAGTCCAAGGTGGAACTACTCACGCATCATACCGGAGAGAAGGCCTCCGGGATGATCTCTCCTCCGGCAGGGTGCCGGGAAGAACTTCAGATCCACCCGATCTAGGGACGCTAGTGGCGGCGGGTACACACGGTTTCATGGATATTTGATCGTGTACTTAGGGTTTCTGCATCGGGGACTTCTTATAGGCGAAGGGGGAGGTCAAGGCAGCGGCCCGAGGGGGCAAACCCTACCCAGGCGTGGGGTAGGGCCCATCCGCGCCTAGGGGGTTTAGCTGCCCTGGCACGCCTCCTCGTCTCCCCTCTGGGCTTCTTGTTCCCCATGGAAAGTAATTAACCACTCAACCAAAATCCACCAAGCAAGACCCATTCCACCCAGGTGATTCATTAACTTAGTTGTTTTATTAAACAAAAACACAAGTCCTTAGACTTAGAAATTTTTCCATAGTGTGAATATATATTCCACCCATGTTTTTTATTAGCTGGGCTAAGCTTGATAGTAATAGGAATCTTAACTTAGGAAAATCCTACTAAGGATTTATCTACTAGGTTTTGCTATAGCAGGGTTCATACTTAGCAAAATTCCATGCAAGTTTTACTTAGAAAAATCACTAATGCATAGAGAAAGTAATGGGACAAAAAGTATGAAGCATCACTTGCCTTTTTGGTAGAGGGTATAGGTTCACTCCTTGTCCTTGCAACAATCACACTCTTCAAGTCACTACAAATCAGTCAAGCAAGGCACAAACTCAATCTACCATTCAAGCAAAACAACACATAAAATCATAGAACTAAGATAATGCATGCAAGCATGCCAAACTTTGTTTTGTTTGAAAAAATGGTTCCTAATGGGTCATAAACATTTGAAAACACCTATTGGTCATTTTGTAAGGTGGCAAAGTTATTTGCAAAAAAGGTTTCACTTCATAAGCCATTTTCAAAACAAAGTATCATTTTATGTGGTGTAGAAATATTTTTACTAAGGCATTAACCTATAGGGTTCACCAAATATGTTTTCAAATCACAAAACTTGGGGTTTGGGGTCAGTGAGTTTAAAACAAAATATTTTCCAAAGGTTTTCTTCCAAAACCATTTTTATAAAATAACCACATTTCTATTTGACTAGAAATGGTTTTAAATGAAAGAATCATTATTTTGTTTCACCAAATTCATTTTTTGAATCCACAAAGTGTTTCCTAATGTTAGTAGGTTCAAATCACATCATTTGCCAAAGATTTTATCCCCAAATTCATTTTTAAACAATTTTTACATCCTTATCAAGCATACAAATGTTTCTGCAAATTCAAACAAGCTAACAGATACTATTTGCTAAATTAAGGGCATGGTTGGCTAGGGTTTGTTCCCCTGATTCCAATGATACCAAATTTGCAAAATTTGGACGTGTGGATCAAAAGTTATAGGGTTTTCAAATCTGCATATAAATCTGTTTTCAAATTCTATTTTAAACAGAAACTGGCCACGTGGCTGTCCCTGATTGGGCAATAACGGTTCGCTTGGATCGGCTACGGGGTGCGTTGGATCTAACTGGAAACATGTGGCACAGATGGATGCGTACCGTTTCGATCAGATCTAATCCTAGCCAGATGTTTCTCATCCTACGGTTCAAAGTAACTAGGCCAAGGACGGGCGGCGCTTGACAGCTACGCGCGGCGGCGACGGTCAGACGACGGCGGGATCGATGCTACAGGAAGTGAGGGAGGAAAAGAATGTGCTCACCATGTTCGCAGACGCATGGGGAAGCTCAAGGAGGCACTGGCTGGCGAAGGGGCGCACGGAGGTGAGAGTAATGGCTCGCCGGAGTTGCTCCTGGCGTCGGATGCGTTCAGGCGTCGCTGCTGGCGTTGTTTAGGACCGGGCTAAGACAAAGTGGAGGCATGGTTAGACGCGGAATGACCTGGGAAAGATGTGTGCATCCTTGAGAGAGCTTAGGGCGGTCGGAGTTCACCTGGAGTGCTTGACAGAGTAATGGCAGACAGCGGCGCACGCTTAGTGTTGACGAAGCCGAGGTTACAGGGCACTCGCGGATGAATGAATGGCACAGGGAGATGCGCCTGGATGCGTGGAGTATGTGTGCGAGGTCGACGAGGCAAGGGGCGGCGCTGGGTCGCCGGAATCGGCCGAGAACTTCGTCGGAGACGGCGGCGGTGCAGAAGAAATTCGGAACAGCCTGGTGGCTCTCAAGGCGTGGTGTTTGGGGGGAATGGAAGAGGAGTAAGGGGGGTTTTATCACGCGTGATCACTGCGGGTTTTAATCGCGGCATCAAGGCGATTTAAGCCCGAGGAATCAATGGCAGGGGCGGGGAGAACGGTCGATGCGGGTGAGAACGATGAACAGGAGGGGTGGGTCCTGGCTGTCTGTGTGAGAGAGAGAGCGCGAGTGTGGGGTCCACTTGTCATCGTCTGCGTGGGTCAGTAAGCTGGTGCCAAACGTTTTCTTCGGGGGAAAGAAGCTGGGCTGGTTGGTGGGCTTCCTGGGCCAGGTCTAGTTGGGTCGGCCAGATTCTATTTTTTTCTTCCTGTTGGCTTTTTCTTTTTCCAAATCAAATTCTGTTTTGAATTTCAATCAAATATTCAAACATTCAAACAAATCAAACATTCAACACACTTTGCACTTGAATTTGGTTCTGTTTAACAACATAAACCAAATCCCAAAAATAAAATAATATTTTTTTATTCTTTTTAGGATCCATTCAATAATTAAATAAAATGGACCTTTAGTTATTTAATTAAATAGGGTTTGATTTATTTAATAAAATCTTCATTTGATATCCAAATATTTTCAAAACCAAATCAGAAGGTTTTATTTGGAAATGGAAGATACTTTGAAAACTTTGTTTAAAACAAAATAACATTTTATTTTAGGGTCCATTAATTATTAAATAAAATGGATCTTTGTTATTAAATCAAATAGGATTTGTTTTATTAAAATATTTATTTTGAGATCTAAAACAAAACCAAAACACTTCAGTAGGATATAAAATACTTTAGAAAAATTATTTAAAATAAACAATAAGTTTTAGTGTTTTATTTAAAATGGGAAAAACCTTTACTTAAATAAAATTGGATATTAAATCCTTATTATTTTATTTAAATAAACCTTTACTATATTTTTTTTAATCAAAACAAAACATTTTATTTCAAATATTGGCCAAGGTTTAATTTGACCCTATAAAATAATCTTTACTTATAAATCCATCCTTTTCTTTTGAAAACCAAATCCTTTTATTTAAAAGATCCAAATAGTAATTCCAAAATATTTTATTTTCCTTTATTTAAAATGTTTATCTTTTTAAATCCCTTTAGGATTTATTTAATCCAAAATTCAAAATAGGTTTGAAAGTTTTCCAATTGGATTCAAAAAGTTTCTTCTGGTCCTGAAAATCAAACAAAATTTTATTTTATTCATTTAGTTTTCACATAACAAGATTTGCAAAATCTTGGGATGTGACTAATGTCATGTGGTGTCTATGATAAAAGTCCTTAGATTTAGTTGTTAAGAGTTGGAGATATTATTACAAGATTTGTTGTTTGAAGTGGCAAAAAGGACAACCTTCGAAGAAAAGGTTACTTTTCTAAGGTTTAAACAATCTTTATGATTAATAGAATGCGGTCGATGTCTTTTAGTTTTTACTTGGTTAGTTTGGTCTTGAGACGCATTAGGTCTTAATTGAAACAGACTAAAGTAAACTACAAAACACATAATAAATTCTTTATCGTAATATTTGAAGTCATGTAGACTAAAGTTAACTTTAAGAACATAGATGGACTTAAGATGTAATGCTTATGGTATTTGTACTTTGTTCTCCGCATAATGTTTCTTTAAATCTAACTAAGAGTGGTACTACTTCTATTTGAATAGTGATTTTTTAATATTGTAATGGAATGGAATCATGTATATCCTTATAAAGGTGTGGTTATGGTTTGTGAATAAGTCAAATTTACTACTTATAGTTGACTGGTAATCTAAAGAAAATTGCATTTGAAATGTGTTGAACTTATTTGACTTCATATTATCAATATTTAGAACTAATACTATTTTAAACCTCAAAGGAATAATTTTTAGCAATATTAGTAATTTTACTTATTTTATATGAATTATCAATTAAGGAAATAGGTTTAACTTCAAGTTATTAGAGTACTTGATTTTTTATTTATCTTAAAAGTGGAATGTTATATTTTTAATATGTAGATATTATTTTTGTGATCATTTTGGTATATTACATTTATTTTTGTGATTTATAAATAATAAGATATGATTTTTATAATATTATTACTATATAAACACTTAATGAATAATAGATATTTAATTAAGTGAAATAATAATACATGATTATAGTATTGAGTTCTTATCTTTCTAAGAATTTTGGTATATTATTTATATTTTTATCAATTACCATTATTAAAATACGAATTATCAAAGTTTTATTATTTATAAAATCTTTATTAAATAATATTTATTTAAATAGTTAACATAATGATGTTTGATAACAATTTTAAGTTGTAGATTTTATTTTTCTTAAAATTTTCATATATTAAACATATTTTTCTGAATTATAAAACAAAAGATATTGAATTTATAAGATTTAATCATTTTCTGGAATTAAAATAAATAACTAAATGGTTTATGATGTAATGGTGATGTCAGCATGGGGTGAAAGGTTTTTCTCACCAGGTCAATTCTTACCCCCAATCACTGACTAGTGGGACCTATTCCATGTCATCTCTAAAGTTTTTATTTATTACAGAAAACGTTAACACAAATTCTGAAATGATAAAAATAGAAATATGACATCAGCATGATGTCACGCTGACATCATCCATGGATGATCCTCAGATCATGGTTGAATCCGTGGATTGGTTGCATGCGCGGGACTGGGGCTAGGTGCGTTAGAAAGAGAACACGATGGCGAGTCGAATTATGGCCGTGTCGCCCCAGAATGGTCACCGGAGCACTAGCTCCGACGAGCTCCGACGGTGGAATGCTCGGGTTCATGCGCACGGTTCACAACAGACAACTAGGGGCGAATTGAAGAGAACCATTGGAAACAGAAGCTCACCAGGAAGCTTGTAGGGGTAACGGCGAGGAGAGGCGAGCTCGGACAGTGTCGCCATGGTCGACGGCGAGCGGCGGATCGATGAGCTCGGTGGTGTCGATAATGAGCGGGAGGAATTGATTCCTTTAGCCAGATGATTCAAGACGACGAGAGGAAGCTTCCAGGCACCACGACTGAGCTCAAGGAGGTTGGAGACGATGGTGATTTGAGATGGTCGGAAGTTAGGGTTTCGAAATGATTGGGGAAAAATGGAAGATAGCACGAGAGCGGATGTTACGGGTATGAGCGGATAGAGGAGAACACGGGCGTTCATATCCCCTCCTCCAGAAGCGGCGGCATGCATCACAGCACGGCGGGGGATCGACAATGGAGCTCCGGCCAGCGAGCTGCTTCCAGTAGGCGAGTAAGACGACGACGGTTTGAGGCTGAAGGGGTACGGACTTCTGGCGGGCCGGTGTTGGGCCGTGTGGGCCACGGCGAAGCGAGCGAGAATGCTGCCATGATTGCACGCGAGCGTCGGATAGTTGCGAGAAGGAATGGGTCGTGGGACAAACTTAGCTGCTACTTCTTCCTTTATTATTTTCTAATTCTTTTCTGTTTTCTATTTTCTATGTCACAATTTCATTTCAAATTTAATCTTCACAAGGTATAAACTATTAAAAAAATTATGAAATTTTTAGAATAATGCAGAGATTAATGATAACTAGTTTTCTCTCTATGTGTTTTTGTATTTATATTTTTTCATAATTATATGGGAGATTCTTTTATTAAATAGAACAAATAGACATTAGGGTTTTAGGATTTGTTTATGATCTTATAAAATGATTCTTATTTCCTCTTAATGGATGCAATGATAATGGTCTTAGATAGCTAAGGACATGCACAGAATATATCCATATTATTATTATATAGCAACCATTATATAATATGATTTAATTAGTAAGGTCCTTAAAATGGTAATTTCTATTATTCCAATTCCACTAATAGGTGAATTTTTTTAATAATCTTGCTTATGATATAATTATACATTGATAATTATGATTTAAGTATAAGTTAGAGTTTAAAATTATAAATGTTTACCATAAGTTTTAGGAGATTTGATATACCTATATCCTTGGGATAGGCATGGATAAATATTAATGGTTAAGTCATATTGTCTTCATTCTTGTGTTCATGAATGGTGTAACCATCCAAGATACAATAGTGGGGTTATTCTCTAGGAGGGCTTATGAGAAAGAATTGATAATTATGGTTTCTAGACACATATAATTTTAATGTTTTGAAATGGCAAAGATATGCTTAAGTGATTTGCTATAGGAAAATATTCCTATAAGGCATTGGGAAATAAGATGATTGATCCAACATATGAGATAGATATTATGTTTGGTCATAGAATTAAGGTTGAGTGTTTACCAAGAATTCCTATCTCCCACACTTCAGAATTATTGTCTCTTCACTAAGGAATTCCTTTCCTAGATAAACTACTTCTTCATATCCAACATCATGTGTTAACATGATGAGCTTTACTTCACAGGAATATTCTTGTCAATAATTTCTCCTCCAAAATCCATTTGTAAATCCAATGAGCTTGACACTAAGGTCTAAATACTTTCCTCATATGAATATCTCCCACTTCTAGAATGCTTCTAATAACTCCAAATCCATTTGAATAATTACTCTCTTACTTCATAAATTACTTTGTAATCTCACTTATAAATCTCAGAAGCTTGTCACTGAAGCTTTTTATAACCTTTTCATATCTATACTTGGTTATATCCACTACTCCACTAATGATAACCTCTAATTCACTAAGTAGTTACTTTTAACTCCATTCAAACACTTCCTTTATCATCCATCACTAATATTACTCCAATAGATCTATATATCCAATTCTACTTTCCTCAAATGTTTAGTATTCTCTAAGAGGAATATCCTACTTCTCTAACTTAATGCTTCAGTAGTATGAGCTTGGTTATACTACCTTAACTTTAGTTACCTCAGTAACTCACACTCCAACTTCACATTGTACCATTGTGACTTGGTATGACTAATCTAGGATAACATATCTATACTAGGGTTTAATCATGTTCTATCCACCAATGTCACTTATTCATGATATCATGATTCACTCTTAGTACCTTGAGAATGATCATTATAATCCTTTGATCATTTATGGCTCAGGTTTCTAGTTGGATAATCAAGGCTTTTACTAATATAACAATACAGTTGTATTATAATTATCTTCTCAGTATCTCCAACTGACTATAAGATATTATTTGTTAACTATACTTACTTGATCCAATAAGATTACTCATGGTAACTTTCTTTAGAATTCATCCTTATGATTCTCTTTGTTACCACATATAATTATATCTTCTAGATAACTCTTCCATCCATTCATGAGTGAGTTAACTCCATCAATTACCATATTGATTTGATTCCCTTCAATCACTCCCATCCTATAGATGATATCTAAAACTAGCATTACTACTTACCTCTTCTTACTTCCTTCTCCAAAGGATTTAGAGTGAATGCTATGATAATAACAAGAGTTAGTAGATCAAGAATTGATAGGCTAAGACTTGATAGATCAATAGTTTTTTACTCAACATTGATGAACAATGGATATTAGAATCTGGTTTAAAAGAGATGATAAGTATTGATATGGAAAGAAAGATATGTGGTGAATGGTCTTGACTTGATTTCCTTCCTACTCAGTACAACTAGAGGGTTAAGGTTGTATTACCATGATCCTCATGGTATAAATATATGAGAATAATGTAGGTCAAGGTTTAGTTATTAAATTCTTGTTACTTGATTTATATTCATAGCTTGGTATTCCTAGGTTGTTGTGATGAATACTATGATATGATCTCTTAATGATCTGATGTTAATTATTAAGCAATATATTATGTTTTTATTTATTATATTTGATCTACCCATAGGTCAAATCATCTTTACCCAAAATAAGGTTTTTAGCAAAGGTCATATTGAAACTTATCGCAGTCAACTTGATGATCTACTTGAATTCCATCAAGTTGAGAGAAGCTTCAATCAATTTGACAAGTTCTGTTCAAAAGCGCAAAAATTATTCGGATTTTCTATGCATGAATGCAATGCACACATCTGGGTTCAGTTTATTTCTAAGCTCTAAAGATGGGATGTTACATGGATGTTTCCAAAGATTTGATGTATTCCATCTTTAGCTTGATGTTTCATCTGTTGAACTATAGGATAGATGTTGCATTGTACAAGGACATGATCATTTCCTTCACACAGGAAACAAGTAACTTGTGATGTGGGGCATTGTCTAGCTGGATGGTTCTCTTCACAATTTGGGCATTGGTCAATATGCTCTTTATAAGTGTGTCCTATGTCTCCATAGATTTTGCAGGCTTGTGTTCTTTCCACAATATCATTCTTGAAATCATGGTTTTCACAATTCCTTTGGGAAGGGTTGATTCTCATGTTGATCATCTGATTGGTCATCCTTTGCAACAATTGGGATTGGGATCCCAAGAACTTTAGAATGGTTGGGTATAACTCATTGCTGTTTTGGTTGTTGGCTAAAAACTGAGTTGTCACTTGATTCAACCTAGCTTGGGTTGCTAGCAGTTGTACTTGTCTTGTGCATCTCTAGGTTGGTGTTGTCACCATCCTTGATGTTAGAGTTGTGATCTCTTGGAGAAGTCATCTGTTTGGGTTGGGTTGGGATTAGAATAGACAAAAGATCTTTGTATAAAGAATTCTACTCATTCACAACAATTCACACAAAACAATGTACAAGCAATAACAATCATGCATTATACTCAATCAACAAGGTTCAAGCATATCTTAGGCAAACAAAATATTATTGTCACACCACATAGGTTAGTATGGTCAATAAATGATTGGTAAATCGATTTTTTAAACTAAACACTAGTATGGTGGTCCAACTATGGGGTATCACTTGAGATCATTCAATCCTTCTTCTTAGCTATTACATTAGGAACAAGATCATGATATTCTTGGAAGAAATTATTGCATCTTGATCACAAGGTTCAAAGGTGATAATGGTTCCTCCTAAGTTGTGTTTCCTTAGTCTCCAAGTCTTGAGTATTATTCTTATCTCACTTGAAGTTCTTAGTGATGTCCAAGTTGAAGTCCTTGGTGAAACTGAAGCTGAAGTCATTGGTGATGTTGAAGTCCTTGCTCATGTTGACGTCTTTTTCCATCAAGTTGAAAAGGAAGAGATGTAGAATCAAAACAAAATGTTGAGGAAAGAGTTTACAAGATTGTTTGCAAATAAGTTAGAACAAATACAACTCCTATTTTTCTAAGGGGTTTTGTACAATCCTAGGGTTACAATCCTATTGGAAACATAGTGCTTTGATACCCTCTGTAGAGGCCTGAACCCAGTAAGGTACAAGTCCCTGTGTTTACAGTGCTAGTCCCTGAATCGATTAGCTAGCACCCATAGTTTAAGATGTAATATCAAGAAACAAAGGTCATATTACAACTCATAACCAGGAATAAAATAGTTCATTACAACTTACATAGCTCATATGGCTATCTTATTACAATGCAGCAGATATAACTATAAAACATGTAGTCCTTCATCTTCATATGCCACAGGCAAACATGTTGGTTGTAGAATTGTAATCCCTACTCAACAAACTTCACTAACATCAAACCAACCTTCAACATGATAAGTTACATCCAAAAGGGTCAATACATTTGAATTGTATAGGCAAGTGATATCATATTGATATGGAGAATCTAACATCTACATGAACATATGGCTAAGTGGAGTTTTGGCTGGACTTTGCATAAAATAAGTTTTCTCTATCTTTTGTAAAATAGTTTTTATCCTTTTCAAAACACTTCATCAAACATGGAACACTGGAGTCACACCAGGTGCTACCCTTGTTCACCCACAAGTTTTAACTTAGAGAAATTGGGATGAGGATATTCTTGATCATTTCAATGCCTTTGATGCTCAAAATGTCCATTACCGGGGACACGGCTAAGTACTTAGGTTTTACGCTCTTGAGAGGTGGTGCAATTTACCCACAAGACTCGACATGCATCGAGACGAGACTTTTTAGAAGCATTCCCTCTGACCACCATGGATGCGTTCCATCCTATCATTACTACCACCTTCTATCCATCTGGCTGAGTTCTTGCAACCTTGTTGGTCAAGGAAGAGCCCATATGCCATGTGGTTACACTGGAAGCTTCTCAACACTAAACATCTCAAATCTATTTGTTCCTGGGTGGCCATCCACAAGTGATATAAACCTTGGTAAACCATAGAAATGGGCCCTGGGTAACCACTCAAAAAAATCCATCCATGCAATTACCATTTCCACCTAGGTGTTTCATTAACAAGTTGTTTTCTTAGTCAAAAACACATAGGCATAACCTTTCCATAATATCATAACATGAATTCCCACCCTTGAAGTCTAATAGCTAGGCTAAGAATACTAGCATAACATGCCTTTATCTAAGGAAGATTTCTACCAAGATATGTTCTATAGGGTCTACCATAGTGAAGGGTTCGCAGAATAGAAAACAAAAAAATTCCTACGATGGGAATAAAGCACCAAGATCTATCTACTAGATACAAGCAACGGGTGGATATACATCCATAGAATACATACCCTCGAAGACCCTATAGTGTTAGAAAAGTTGTACTCGTGGATGATGCAGTCGAACGCTTGCCAATCTCAAGATCGTGATGAAGTCCATCTGGTCCAGCCGGTCCAGCAACATCACGTCCAGTACCGCAAAGAAGTGGTGAATTCGTGATCTCACACACGTCCGGGTACCCCGAAAACCTCCGCGCCCTCGCTCTAGCGAAGCAGCGGAAGAAACAAATCCTTCCAGAAAAATCCACCGGGAACATGTATCTCGCTGATCCGAGACCATGGGGAAATTCTAAAGGGGGGAGAGAGATCCTTCGCGAGGAGGTCTGAGATGAGAGGAGGGAATGGGGTGCCTTTTATAGGGAGAGGGGGCAGCCCCCTCCCATGGCGTGGCAGCCATGGAGGTGCCCCCACCTCTTCCACATTCATGTGGGTGGAGCTCCCACTCACATAAATAGCCACCCACTCAAACTTCCACTCACCTCCATGAAATTTCCACCAAATTTAATGCAATCTCTCATTAAATAAAACTCTTTTATTTATTTATTCAGAATTTTTTTAATTACTTTAATTAACAAACATTCACATAAAACCTCTTACAGCATTTCAATTTAACATGCAGAACCAGTTTCAGCAATTTCAACCGAAATAGTTTCGGTGTCTAGTGAAATAAATTCCTGCGCTTTTCTTTTTCTTTCTTTGGCATATTATTTGCTCCAAATGGTGTCGGTTTCCCTTAAGTGTGTCACCCTACGGTTCGCGAATAATGTAGACATGATCAAGACCCCTCTCCGATCAATAATCAACAGCGGGACCTGGAGATCCGTACTGACTCCCACATATTCTACGATGACTTATGTGATCGTGTGAACCTTATACGCATGTAACTCAATCCCTTTGTATCACGATATATTACATGTCCGAGATTCGATCATCGGTATCTCCATACTAGTTTGATCTCGTTATCGACATGTACTCTTTTCTCGTTCCCGTGATATAACATTCTACTGATCAAATCACTTGCTTGCAAGCTAATTAATGTGATATCACCGAGAGGGCCCAGAGTATATCTCTCCGTCATCGGGATGGAAAAAATCCACTCTTGATCCATGAGCCTCAATGCGGTGACCCAGCATACCACTGCATGTGTAGTACACTATAGTCGTCGACATGACACTCACAGAACAGCGTCCTGTAAATATCACATCCCTTAGAGTGGTACAACAGAAACATTGCGGGTCCATATTACAAACATTCACACATTATTATTATTACATTACCAGAAGTTCAAGACTTCAAAAGGTTCAACTTACAAACCAAAATATAAAGTGTTTCAGCAGAATTTAAAAGTAGCAACTCCGACTAGGAGTTGAGCTCAACAGGTTATTCTATAGAGTTCGTGCTACTCGGCTCAGTTGATTAATACTAACTAGGATACTTAGTTGGATTCGTTATCATCGACACCATAGCGGATTTTGTAATCCACTCCTTCAACACCTCCTGATAGGTCAGGCTCCTCGTAGAACACATCTTCTTGACATTCAGCTGTATACATTGGCACGTCTTCAGGATCCTCAGAGTCTAAGCAAGGGATCAAAGGAAAGGATGAGTAACAGCGTTACCCAACAAGTTCATTATATGCAAGGTGGGAAGTTTGATGCTCTAACTACCACCACAGATTATAAATCCTTAGCACTATGCAATTTTTGTAAATCTTTCTTCAAAGATTGATTTTATTATGAAAATCTATGACCATAATCCTTCACAGGTTGACCAGAACTTTCATGGAGTTCCTTTCCTGCCGCGTTCGTAGCTCCTTCCCGGAACAGGGAGTAACAAGTTACAATTCTTACACTCTGCAGAGGTGTGTTACTTTACCCATGAGAGATCAACTCCTTGTTGCACAACCGGGCGTACTTTCCTGTCCACAATTCCATGATGTGGGGCCTAGTAGTTGGTCCAAGCCAATCACTGCCCCCTTCGCGAGCTCACATGCCTCCTTGGTGTACACCATGCCCACATAATGAATTACGGCAATGGTTTGTGCAAACCGTTAGATGCCAGAAGTATCGTGGGACGATGAGGGTTCCCACCCATATGCTTCATATCCTCTATGAATTACCAATTAATATGCACGCTACGAGGATAACAACCACGACCTGCACATCTGGCTTCATGCGCGAGGAACTAGATATAGCTGACTTCTCTGTCCCATTCCAAATCTCATGGCTAACGCGTAATATACGATGCTAGAATCACTGATGTCAGGGGTTATTAAGTCCCTAATTGATCATCATTGTTGCAAATATAACCCTAAGTTCTATTGCTCCATTATATCATCACTTAGGATGATATCTATGATTTCTCTATTTGTGAAATTAATATTTTATTTATTTTTAGAGTATATATGATAACACACAATTTGCAAATACTTTGATAAAGACTCTTCAAAGGATATGAGCAAGTGATGAACTTGCCTTGTGATGGCAAGGTAGTGAAGTCTGATGCTTGCACTGGACCTTGAGCTTCTATGTCTACAAAAACATCATTATTGCCCGGTAAGGACAATATTTAAAGAAGCAAAATGATTATGCAAAGTAATGTAATGCATCATTTAACTTGATATGCATTCTCCCCATTATTATTAAAAGTCTTTTTAATAATAAAGGATTTATTAAATATTACCTTTTAATATTTATAATATATATTGAATTATTTTATTTTATTTCCCTTTTATTTGACTTTTATTGATTTAATAATTCTTTTAGGAATTATCACTTAAATATCAAAAATTGTTATTAAATATTTATTTAATATTTTTCGAAAATACTACAATATTAATATATAATGGAAGTGATTTTTATTTATTTTTATCATCTTTCAATAATTTTGTAAAATTCCATGAGGAATATATAAATTACAAAATTCTTAATAAAATTTAAATGTCTAAAATTTTATATCTTAATTTATTTGGATATTTTGGATTTTTGTGAATCCAAGAATATTTTATTTATAATTTTTGGATTTTTATTTTATTTTCTAGATTTTAATTAAGTTTAGGGGCATTTTGGTCTTTTCTATTAATTAAAAACAGGCCTTAAGGTTTTTGGGCTGGCTTAATCTTATTGGGCCCTTGTGGCCCATTAGAGATAGTCAAAATACCCACCCTGAAGGGTTCTGGCCCAACTCAGCCCACTCCTTCGCTGCCTCTCACCCTCGAGCTCATTCCTCTCCTCCTTTATCCCCGACCGCGTGGTCGGTGATGCCGCCGCCGACGGTTCCCGCCGTCATGGGCCGTTCTGGTCGCCGTCGTGGTGTAGGAGGAGGTTGTCGATTATGCGCTTCCTTCCTGTCCAACTGGATTTGAGCATGGGGCTCTCCTGCGACGGATCGATGCCGTCCCGAACCCTAGGGTTTGGGGGTTAGCGTGGATCTTGGCGCTGCCGTTGACATCGTGCGTCGTGGTGATTCACCTCACCTCTAGGTGTGGCCATGGTTGCCGCCGTGGCGCTGTATGGGTTGCAGCGCCCCCCTGGGGGTGCTCCCCGTGCCGCCATGGTCGTTGGCCACCTCTACTTCCTCTTCTAGTCTTCAGCGAGGACCTTTGGTGAGTTCTTTTCCTCTCCCCTCGTGCTCTCTGTGCTCGCTCATCCTATGCTAGATGTTTGCAGTGACCTCTGGTTACTGTCTTGTCCTGATTAAGATGATTTATTCCATTTAGGGTTCATATCCTGTTGTTGATCATATACTGGATGAATTAGATCATGTGTGGATGGTCTCTAAGCATGCTAAATTTTTATTAGCTTAAGGCTTGCTTCTTAAGATGAACTATAATGGTTCTGGTGGCCTATTAGATGATTTTATGCTTAGATTTCATATGATTCAGATGATATAGTTGCTTTGAAACCAATGCTTGGTAAAGTCAGTGGGTTAGATAACTTACCACTGTCATTTCTTGGTTAATGATAATGGGTATGGTGTGATGAAATCACTGTCTTAGTGCTGTTGGCTTGAGAATTAATATGTGGTTTGAGATCACAATGATCTCAAACAGTGAAGATATACATAGAATGTCCTAATTATGATTCTTGTAATGACAGGAAAATGATTGGTAGATTGATTGATTGAATCTGTGATGATTGAATGCTTATTCTGATTCATGTAGAATTGTTCTTGTGACACCATCTTTGTATGGCACACAAGATTGATTCTAATCCATTGATTGGGTTCGTTTAAGCTTAAGATAAGCTTAGCTTTAAAAGATAAGTAGAAATGTTCTTTTCTGAAATCCCTAAGACCAATGATGTTGGTCTGAGGCTTAGGGATTAGGCTATATTTAGTTGATTCATATGGATAGTTCTGGTAGTGGTACCAGCTACTGTTTCTTGAATCAAAGATTGGAAAAAATTCTAGTAAGCTTGATCACTTATATGGATCCAAAAGATTAACTTCTAAGGTGCTACCCTTATCTTAGGGATGTGCCTAGAAATTAAATCTTAGCTATATTTATTTGAATATAGCTTGATTGCCAAATCAATGATGTTGTTCTGAGTTTTGGTTGGATCTTTGTACCTTGCTGTTTGCTTTTAGAGTTTAACACCTCAGTGATGGATTCACCCCAATTGGGTGCTTTCTGAGAGTTTGAATGTGATACAAATCATGTATGCTTGTCTAATCTTAGACAGATAGATCATGTGATGGTCTATGTACTCACCACTGTCACTTGATGTTGTGGTTGCTAGTGGTGGATATTATGGTAGCTTGATCTTGTGGTTGATCTTGTGATCCCCTGGTATATTTAGATCTTGGCTTGTCCTTGACCTAGCCCATCATCTCCTGATCCTGATGGCTTGACCTTGGTCTTGATGTCCACCTGATCTTCCCCCTCCTTATGTCACCATCCTGGTGATGTGATCTTGGGCTTTGGTTGGTTTGGCTGCTGGCTGCTGTGCTTGGTTTAGCTGCTGGCTGCTGAGCTTGATGTGTAGGAGCAAAAGAATGATGTGGTTGTGTGCTTTCCCACGACTGTGTTGATGGTTTTGTGTTGCTGGGTTGTTGCTAAGGTGCTGACAGCACACACCATGCAATCTGGTGTGTGTGCTGACTGTGTGCTTGCTCTGCACTTGTGGATATGTTTAGAATTTTGAAATTGACTGTTATGTGGTTACGTTTACTTGGATGGTGAAACTTGCCCCTCTTTGCTTGCATTTGACTTCTGGCTTAAAAGTATGAAAGATACATTCTTTCATATTGGTGAAACTTCCCCCTTTTAATAGAATTACTCAATGATGAATCTTGATCAGTGCACTTCACTAAAAAGTCTGAGAGTAAAACATTACTAACCCTATCTTTCTTTATTTTTTGTTTGTGTTTGTTTTGCAGGTATCAGACTTGCGAATTCAAGATTCTAGTTAGGTTTTCTTCTTTATTTATAGAATAGTCAAATGTAATATTCTTTATTCTTTTGTAATTTTTATTTTATTCTTTTATAATCATCATTTATTATTTTGTAATAAAAATGATACTATTAGCAATAAAGAAATATTCTTATTCTTTATTTATTGGCTAGTGGCGAATATTGTGGATGATTTTAATAAGTTACATTTTTGTAACTTATTTATTGAATAAAAATATGAAACAAATATTCATATTCTTAATTACTTTCTTGAAATAAAGTTTGAGTTAAATTGGTTAACTCTTAATCAAATCAAGATTTAAACATTATTCAAAAATCATTTGAATTATAATTCAAACACTCAAGTTCTAAATTCAAATTTCATTTCCCAAAACACATAATTTCACAAAGATCATATCAAAGTCACTAGCAATCATTCTTTAATACTAAATCTAATCTCAAAGTATGAAAGTAACCTTGATCACTTTAGATTTTTATTTGGCAAAAAATTTACCCACATTTTCACAGATGAATGAACGCAACAATTAAATTTCCTAAATCTACCCTTCGTTAGTTCCTAAATGATGGGATGTTACAGACTTCCCCCCTTAAATTAAACTTCATCCCGAAGTTTGTTGAGATGTACCTGAATAATTCTGGATAGGCTTTCCTTAAATCCTCTTCTTTCTCCCACGTGGCTTCCCTTTCAGGGTGATGTTCCCACTGTACTTTGCAATATTTGATTGCTATATTCCTTAACCTTTTCCAGTTTTCTTCCAAAAATTTACAGGGCTTTTCAATATAGGTCAAGTTTGCTTGTAGTTCTATCTCCTGATGTGTGATTGCATCATCTGGAACTTTCAAACATTTACAAAGTTGTGACACATGGAAAACATTATGCACTTGAGCCAATCTTGATGGTAACTCTAAAGCATAAGCTATAGTTCTGTTCTGACTCAATATCTTGAATGGTCTGATGTATCTTGGACTCAATTTTCCTTTAACTCCGAGCCTTTTCACCCCTTTCATTGGACTTACTTTCAAATATACCATATCTCCCACTTCTGGATGCCATGATCTTCGACTTTGATCCGCATAACTTTTCTGCCTACTCTGGGCTATTTTCAGTCTATCCCTGATCTTATCAATGATATCTTGTCTTTCCTTGATATAATCTGGCGCAAATTCTTTGCTGCTTCCAGGCTCATACCAACATATTGGTGATCTACACTTCCTTCCATATAGAACTTGGTATGGAGCTGCCTTCAGACTACTCTGATAGCTATTGTTATAAGAAAATTCTGCCAATGGTAGATGATCTTCCCATGTTCCTCAAAAATCTAGTGCACAAGATCTTAACATGTCTTCTAGTATTTGATTTGTTCTTTCAGTTTGACCTCCTTTCTCAGGATGATATGTTGTGCTGAAATCTAACTTTGAACCAAGTGCTTCATGCAATTTCTTCCAAAATGCTGAAGTAAACACTGATCCCCTATCAGTTACAATCTTTTTGGGTACTCCATGCTTACTTACTATCTCTTTGACATATACTTCAACTAACGTCTCGGCATTATCTTTTTGATTCACCAGAATAAAATGTGCACTCTTAGTGAGTCTGTCCACAATTACCCATATCATATCCTTCCTTTTTGGTGTCATGGGCAATCCTTTGATGAAGTCCATACCAATTTCTTCCCACTTCCATTCGGGAATTTCCAAGGGTTGTAATGGTCCTGCTAGGCTTTGATGTTCATCCTTCACCCTTTGGCAAGTATGGCATTCAGATACATATTTAGCAATATCCCTTTTCATGTTATTCCACCAAAATAGTTCTTTCAAATCCATATACATCTTAGTACTTCCCGGATGTATAGAGTACGGTGTTTCATGTGCTTCTCTAAGTATGATATCACGAATCTCAGTCACATCTGGAACACAAAGACATTCTTGATACCATAAAGACTCATATTCTCCAAGACGAAAAACTGATTTTTGCCCTTGAGATATCCTTCGAATTTCCTCAACAATAAAAGGATCTTCTGCTTGATGTCTAAAAATTTCTTGCTCAAGATCACTGTCCTGCTCTGCAACTATCTGCATAGTAGCTAATCCTCCAAGAACCTTAGTTCTGATGAATTGAAGCTCTAATATTTCCAAGTCCATTTGTAACTCCTTTGGTAGCTCCCTATTGCTAGGCTGAATATCTACACTCTTTCTGCTTAAAGCATCAGCTACAACATTTGCTTTCCCTAGAGTATAGTTGATTGTTAAATCATAATGCTTGATTAGTTCCAACCAACGCTTCTGTCTCATATTCAACTATTTTTGAGTGAAGAAATATTTGAGACTTTTATGGTCAGTGTATAACTCACATCTGGCTACATAAAGAAAATGCCTCCATCCTTTCAGCGCAAAAACTACTGCTGCTAACTCTAAATCATGAGTTGGATACTTGACTTCATGTGGTTTCAGTTGTCTTGAACCATAAGCAATCACTTTCCGATCTTGCATTAATACACAACCCAAACCTTCTTTAGATGCATCACAGTATACTATGAAGTCCTTCCCTGTTTCAGTAACTGCTAAGATTGGAGCTGTGGTTAACCTAGTCTTCAACTCTTGAAAACTTGCTTCACATTTCTCATCCCAATTGAATGGTGTATTCTTCCTTAACAATTTGGTCATTGGTCCGGCCATTTTGGAGAAAGCTTTAATGAATCTCCGATAATAACCAGCCATTCCTAAGAAACCTCGAATTTGCTTCACATTGGTTGGTGCAGTCCACTCTAGTACTGACTGAACTTTATAAGGATTCATAGAAATCCCATCCTTCCTGATCACATGACCGAGGAATTCTACCTCATCTAGCCAGAACTCACACTTACTGAACTTAGCATAAAGTTTGTGTTCCCTTAAAGTTTGCAATGCTATTCTCAAATGGTCAGCATGTTCTTCCTTATCCTTGGAATATATCAGAATATCATCAATAAAGACTATGACGAACTTGTCCAAATATGGCATGAAGATCTTGTTCATCAGATTCATGAATATTGTCGGTGCATTGGTCAAACCAAATGGTACTACCAGATACTCATGGTGTCCATATCTTGAGACAAATGATGTCTTTGGAACATCTTCCAGTTTGATTTTTATTTGATGGTATCCAGATCTTAAATCGATCTTTGAAAATAATCTAGCCCCTTTCACTTGATCAAACAAATATTGAATGCTTGGTAAAGGATACTTATTCTTGATAGTAACGTTGTTTAGGTTTCTATAATCTCCACACATTCTTCTTCCACCATCTCTCTTATCCTCAAATATTACTGGTGTTCCCCATGGAGATACACTTTCCTGAATAAATCCTTTTCTGGCTAACTCGTCAATTTGCTCTTTGAGTTCTTTTAACTCTTTGAGTCCCATTTTATATGGTGCTTGAGCTATTGGTTCTGTACCAGGAATTAGGTCAATAGTGAACTCTATCTCCCGGTCTGGTGGCATTCCCGGTAGCTCTGCTAGAAAAACATCTTGAAATTCATTTACTATAGGAATATCTTCCAATTTGACCTCTTTCATTGAGTTCAACTGCAGATCCACCATGATATGACTGTGATTATCTGCTTGATAAACTATCCTTGCGCCACTTGGAGTTTTAATTGAGATATTTTTCTCCTCACAATCTATCTAAGCTCCGTGTTCCATCATCCAATCCATTCCCAGCACTACTGCAATTCCCTTCAAAGGAATCACATAAAGGTCTGTGAAATATGTACAACCACAGATCGAGATAACCTGATCTTGTTTTATGTGGCGTACAATCACATTCCCTCCTGCCGTAACTATGTCCATAGGACTTTCTAACGTTGCCCTTCTAATCCCGAACTTATCAAAAATTCTTCAGAAATGAATGAAGTAGTTGCACCAGTATCAAATAGAACTTTGCTGGGATTGGTTAGGATATTGAGCGTACCTATCACTGCATGCTCCGAATTATCCACCTCCTCGAGGGTTGCACAATTCAATTTCCCGGTAGGTCGGTTCCTCTTGCCATTGTTGTTCTTGCCATTATTTCCTCCTTTATTGGGTTGTCCATTTCCTCGACTAGCTTGTCCTCCTCCCTTGGTAGGCCAACCTCCTGGCAATTTGCTCAGACAATCTGGCTTGATATGTCCCTTCTGACCACAACCGTAACAAATCACTACAGGCTTTTTGCATTCCCTCTGGAAATGCCCTGGAATTCCACAATTGTTACAAATAACATTCCTTCTTAGATTGGATTGATTTCCACCACTGCCCTTGTTATTGTTATTGTTATTATTGCCATAATTCCTGTTCCGAGGTTTGAACTCCAGGTTAGGTTTAGGTTTGCTTGCCTGAATTCTCGTTGTTCCTTTTTGGCTCTCTTCCTCCTATCCTCTTGGACATTCTTATAATCATCTTCGAAAGTAATGACTGCATCCAGCAACTGATGATAAGTTTGCTTATTGGCTAACCTTAGCTGCATCTTCAAAAATGGATTTAATCCACGCAGAAAACGCTTCTTCCGCTTCTCTTCAGTGTTGACATCCTTCTCAGCATAGCGAGACAGTTGACTAAACTCCCAGATGTACTTCATGACACTAGTATATCCTTGATGAAGCTCCTCAAATTCTCTCCTCTTCAACTCCATAACACTTTCCGGAACATGATATTCACGGAATATCTGTTTGAACTCTTCCCAGGTAAACTCCCTTCCTGGTTGTTGCATGGCCAACTGATTCTCCCACCATAATGCTGCAGGTCCAGTCAGAAGATGAGTTGCATACCTCAATTTCTCCTCATCATTGCAACCTACAGTTTTTATCTTCCTTTCAGTATCTACTAGCCAATCTTCGGCATCCATTGGTCCAGGAGCTGATGCAAAAGGTAACGGTCTTGCATTCTAGAAATCAGAGATCACGCCTCCACCTTCAGGTGCCCTCTGATTTGCTCGTCCCATCAACTCTTCCATGAACTTGTTCTGGGTCTCTTGCATCATTTGCATGCACTGCATAAAGTTCTGCTCCATTAATGGCCTCATTGGTGGTGGTGGTGATAATGCTCCTTGATTTGCTGCATCGGCATCGACCTTCTCCTTGGCCTCTCGCTCCATCCGCTGCTGCTCAGTTTCCATTTCTACACCCGTATCCATGACCCTCTAGTCCTGTAACATAAATCGAATACTCATAATTACATCATGCACAT
Source organism: Avena atlantica (assembly GCA_910589765.1). Lineage (NCBI taxonomy): Eukaryota > Viridiplantae > Streptophyta > Magnoliopsida > Poales > Poaceae > Avena > Avena atlantica. Next base: position 137,349,192 of record OU342739.1, read on the forward strand.
GTGTTCTGAGCTCGACTTTACGCACAGAACTAGTCACACAATGAAGATCCAAAGAAAATCCAAATGTGCATTTCACATATGATACATAATATCATAATAATACAAAGTCATTACAACATATACCATATAGGTATAATCAAAAAACTACCTTATTCATCTCACTATCTTATTTCATGGAGTACAATACATGGTACTTGATATCACTAACTAGTTGCCTCCTTCTAGTAGTAACTACGCTCATAATACATGCCAGATGTCCAGCCGTGATGACGTGTTGTTCGTCGCACAGTTTGTGGAACAAATGGCCTTCCAGAAGGAACATACTCTGTATCTGAAGTGTCAGGACTTGAGTCATTACTCAACCTGAGCGCATTGACTCCCTCCAGCTCAGCTAAAAAGTCTTCAGAAACATATTCAACATTATCTCCTGCCTGCATCTCCTGAGCTTCATTCCTTGAGTTGTCAATAGGATACACAGATCCTGCTGCTTCCCAGGTGCTCCCTTGGGCAAGATAGTTAAACACTAGATAATGTATATTACCTGGGTTTTGAGAAGATGTTGATGATTCAAACACTCTCTCCTCAGGATCTTCTTCTTCATCCTGATTATCTATTGACATGGTATTTCTACTACTGTTATTAGGGTTATTGCACCCATCCAACTGGATTGTCCAACATTTCTGTCAGAACCATCTGTGGACATCTGGTGTTCATGAGATCCTTCATATGATCCCATTCTCCAACCATCTGAATTCTCAATAGGAAATTCTGAGTCAGAACCATCCTCTGACCTCATATCCATAGTAGGATCATGTATAGGTTCAGGTCTTTGTGAATAAGGATATGGTATAAAAGATTCAGGATCTATAGGTATATCCTTAAAGATAGGTGTTGCGCTACTACCCGCTTCCTTCTCTAACTGGAATGCTAACTGCTTCCTCCTTTCCGGATCAGTTAGATCCTCTAACATATCATTTTTATCTTCAACAATCACTTGATGTGTCTTATAAAAAGACGCAACGAGTGTTCGATATCTATACATAAACTTGGAAGCTAACTTAAGATGCTTCTTAACCAAAGTAAGATGATCCGGTATAGGCTCCGAGTCTATGGAATCATGAGGTATCACAGATAACGTGCTACCTTCTAACTCCTTGGTTTTCTCCTCCCGGATATTAGCTATCGCCTCCACAATAGCAACATGATATGCTGCTAAATGACTCCTACCTTCTCCTATAGGTAGATCGTGATATAATCCAAGCTCCTCTGGGAGTTGGATACTCACACGATACTTGGATAACATCCGGCCATCAAGGTAAGTGATACTGTTCACTGGAATTCTAGTTGGACAACTAAAGATTTTTAAAAGTTGATGAAGTTGGTCTGTGAATGATCCTTGATAATCATCAAGAGTCTCCTCATTCCTTACCAAAGTCTGTTTTGGAAAATTTGGTGCCATATCGATGTATATCAGAAAAAATAGTTTTGATTAGTATCCAATAATATATTGCATCATAACAAAGAATTATCGCACTAAAATATATAACGGAATATTCTCATTTGAATACCCATTATATTACTTTTAGAGAATTCTTTATTATTGCTACACTTTCCTACAGGTAATACCCTTTACTAGGTTTCCAACCAAAGGTCAAAGCAATTTGCTATGATACCAACTGCGGTGACCCAGCATACCACTGCATGTGTAGAACACTATAGTGGTTGATAGGACACTCACAGAACACCATACTGTAAATATCACATCCCTCAGAGTGGCACAACAGAAAAATTGCGGGTCCATATTACAAACATTCACACATTATTATTATTACAATACCAGAAGTTCAAGACTTCAAAAGGTTCAACTTACAAACCAAAATACAAAGTGTTTTAGCAGAATTTAAAAGTAGCAACTCCGACTAGGAGTTGAGCTCAACAGCTTATTCTATAGATTTCGTGTTGCTCGGCTTAGTTGATTACTACTAACTAGGATACTTAGTTGGATTCATTATCGTCGACACCATAGAGGATTTCGTAATCCACTCCTTCAACACCTCCTGACAGGTCAGGCTCCTCGTAGAACACATCTTCTTGACATTCGGCTGCATACATTGGCACGTCTTCGGGATCCTCAGAGTCTAAGCAAGGGATCAAAGGAAAGGATGAGTAACAGCGTTACCCAACAAGTTCATTATATGCAAGGTGGTAAGTTTGATGCTCTAACTACCACCTCAGATTATAAATCCTTGGCACTATGCAATTTTTGTAAATCTTTATTCAATGATTGATTTTATTATGAAAATCTATGACCATCAGCCTTCACAGGTTGACCAGAATTTTCATGGAGTTCCTTTCCTGCCGCATTCGTAGCTCCTTCCCGGAACAGGGAGTAACAAGTTACAATTCTTACACTCTGCAGAGGTGCGTTACTTTACCCATGAGAGATCAACTCCTTGTTGCACAACCGGGCGTACTTTTCCGTCCACAATTCCATGATGTGGGGCCTAGTAGTTGGTCCAAGCCATTCACTGCCCCCTTCACGAACTCGCATGCCTCCTTGGTGTACACCATGCCCACATAATGAATTACGGCAATGGTTTGTACAAACCATTAGATGCCAGAACTATCGTGGGATGATGAGGGTTCCCACCCATATGCTGCATATCCTCTACGAATTACTAATTAATATGCACGCTACGAGGATAACAGCCACGACCTGCACATCCGGCTTCATGCGAGAGGAAGAAGATACAGCTGACTTCTTTGTCCCATTCCAAATCTCATGGCTAACGTGTAATATACGGCGCTAGAATCACTGATGTCAGGGGTTATTAAGTCCCTAATTGATCATCATTGTTGCAAATAGAACCCTAAGTTCTATTGCTCCATTATATCATCAGTTAGGATGATATCTATGATTTCTCTATTTGTGAAATTAATATTGTATTTATTTGTAGAGTATATATGATAACACACAATTTGCATATACTTTGATAAAGACTCTTCAAAGGATATGAGCAAGTGATGAATTTGACTTGTGATGGCAAGGTAGTGAAGTCTGATGCTTGCGCTGGACCTTGAGCTTCTATGTCTACAAAAACATCATTATTGCCCGGTAAGGACAATATTTAAAGAAGCAAAATGATTATGCAAAGTAATGTAATGCATCATTTAACTTGATATGCATTCTCCCCATTATTATTAGAAGTATTTTTAATAATAAAGGATTTATAAATATTACCTTTTAATATTTATAATATATATTGAATTATTTTATTTTATTTCCCTTTTATTTGACTTTTATTGATTTAATAATTCTTTTAGGAATTATCACTTAAATATCAAAAATTGTTATTAAATATTTATTTAGTATTTTTCAAAAATACTACAATATTAATATATAATGAAAGTGATTTTTATTTATTTTTATCATCTTTCAATAATTTTGTAAAATTCCATGAGGTATATATAAATTACAAAATTCTTAATAAAATTTAAATGTCTAAAATTTTATATCTTAATTTATTTGGATAGTTTGGATTTTTGTGAATCCAAGAATATTTTATTTATAATTTTTTGATTTTTATTTTATTTTCTAGATTTTAATTAAGTTCAGGGGCATTTTGGTCTTTTCTATTAATTAAAAACATGCCTTAAGGTTTTTGGGCTGGCTTAATCTTATTGGGCCCTTGTGGCCCATTAGACGTGGTCAAAATAGCCACCCCGAAGGGTTCTAGCCCAACTCAGCCTACGCCTTCGCTTCCTCTCACCCTCGAGCTCACTCCTCTCCTCCTCTATCCCCGACCCCGTGGTCGGTGATGCCGCCGCCGATGATTCCTGCCTCGTGGGCCGTTCTGGTAGCCGCTGTGGTGTAGGAGGAGGTTGTCGACTATGCCCTTCCTTCCTTTCCAACTAGATTTGAGCATGGGGCACTCCTGCGACGGATCGATGTCGTCTCGAACCCTAGGGTTTGGGGGTTGGTGTGGATCTTGGCGTTGCCGCTGCCGTCGTGCGTCGTGGTATTTCACCTCGCATCTAGGCATGGCCATGGTCGCCGATGTGGCGATGTATGGGTCGTAGCGCCCCCCTGGGGGTGCTCCCTGTGCCGCCATGGTCGTCGACCACCTCTACTTCCTCTTCTAGTCTTCAGCGAGGACCTTTGGTGAGTTCTTTTCCTCTCCCCTCATGCTCTCTGTGCTCGCTCATCCTCTGCTAGATGTTGGCAGTGACCTCTTGTTACTGTCTTTTCCTGATTAAGATGATTTATTCCATTTAGAGTTTATATCCTGTTGTTGATCATACACTGGATGAATTAGATCATGTGTGGATGGTCTCTAAGCATGCTAAATGATTATCAGCTTGAGGCTTGCTGCTTAAGATGAACTATAATGGTTCTGGTGGCCTATTAGACGATTTTATGCTTAGATTTCATATGATTCAGATGATATAGTTGCTCTGAAACTAATGCTTGGTAAAGTCATTGGGTTTGATAACTTACCACTGTCATTTCTTGGTTAATGATAATGGGTATGGTGTGATGAAATCACTGTCTTAGTGTTGTTGGCTTGAGAATTAATATGTGGTTTGATATCACAATGATCTCAAACAGTGAAGATATACATAGAATGTCCTAATTATGATTCCTGTAATGACAAGAAAATGATTGGTAGATTGATTGAATCTGTGATGATTGAATGCTTATTATGATTCATGTAGAATTGTTCTTGTGACACCATCTTTGTATGGCACACAAGATTGATTCTAATCCATTGATTGGGTTGGTTTAAGCTTAAGACAAGCTTGGCTTTAAAAGATAAGTAGAAATGTACTTTTATGAAATACCTAATACCAATGATGTTGGTCTGAGGCTTAGGGATTAGGCTATATTTAGTTGATTTATATGGATAGTTCTCGTAGTGGTACCAGCTACTGTTTCTTGAATCAAAGATTGGAAAAAATGCTAGTAAGCTTGATCACTTATATGGATCCAAAAGATTAACTTCTAAGGTGCTACCCTTATCTTAGGGATGTGCCTAGAAATTAAATCTTAGCTATATTTATTGGAATATAGCTTGATTGCCAAATCAATGATGTTGTTCTGAGTTTTGGTTGGATCTTTGTACCTTGCTCTTTGCTTTTAGAGTTTAACACCTCAGTGATGGATTCACCCCACTTGGGTGCTTTCTGAGAGTTTGAATGTGATACAGATCATGTATGCTTGTCTAATCTTAGACAGATAGATCATGTGATGGTCTATGTACTCACCACTGTCACTTGATGTTGTGGTTGCTAGTGGTGGATCTTGTTGTAGCTTGATCTTGTGGTTGATCTTGTGCTCCCCTGGTATATTTAGCTCCTGGCTTGTCCTTGATCTAGCCCATCATCTCCTGATCCTGATGGCTTGACCTTGGTCTTGTTGTCCACCTGATCTTCCCGCTCCTTATGTCACTATCCTGGTGATGTGATCTTGGGCTTTGGTTGGTTTGGCTGCTGGCGGCTGTGCTTGGTTTAGCTGCTGGCTGCTGAGCTTGATGTGTAGGAGCAAAAGAATGATGTGGTTGTGTGCTTGCCCACAGCTGTGTTGATGGTTTTGTGTTGCTGGGCTGTTACTAAGGTGCTGACAGCACACACCATGCAATCTGGTGTGTGTGCTGCCTGTGTGCTTGCTGTGCACTTGTGGATATGTTCAGAATTTTGAAATTGACTGTTATCTGGTTACTTTTACCTGGATGGTGAAACTTTCCCCTCTTTGCTGTCATTTGACTTCTGGCTTAAAAGTATGAAAGATACATTCTTTCATATTGGTGAAACTTGCCCCTTTTAATAGAATTACTCAATGATGAATCTTGATCAGTGCACTTCACTGACAAGTGTGAGAGTAAAACATTACTAACCCTAACTTTCTTTATTTTTTTGTTTGTGTTTGTTTTGCAGGTATCAGACTTGGAAATTCAAGATTCTAGTTTAGGTTTTCTTCTTTATTTTAGAATAGTCAAATGTAATATTCTTTATTCTCTTGTAATTTTTATTTTATTCTTTTGTAATCTTCATTTATTATTTTGTAATAAAAATGATACTATTAGCAATAAAGAAATATTCTTATTCTTTATTTATTGGCTATTGGTGAGTATTGTGGATGATTTAATAAGTTACATTTTTGTAACTTATTTATTGAATAAAAATATGAAACAAATATTCATATTCTTAATTACTTTCTTTAAAATAAACTTTGAGTTAAATTGGTTACTCTTAATCAAATCAAGATTTAAACATTATTCAAAAATCATTTGAATTATAATTCAAACACTCAAGTTCTAAATTCAAATTTCATTTCCCAAAACACATAGTTTCACAAATATCATATCAAAGTCACTAGCAATCATTCTTTAAGACTAAATCTAATCTCAAAGTATGAAAGTAACCTTGATCACTTTAGATTTTTATTTGGCGAAAAATTTACCCACATTTTCACAGATGAATGAATGCAACAATTCAATTTCCTAAATCTACCCTTTGTTAGTTCCTAAATGATGGGATGTTACACTCAACATAACACCTTCGTAGCACTGAACCCATCTTTATAGTCACCCTGTTATGGTGTGATGTTTGATGTTATCATGATACTCTTGCGGTGTTAGTGATTGACATGATCTCATGGTCTAAGGACTAAGATTACTTCGTATGATGTTATAGCAATATAAACACAATGACCTTGATCGAAATGCTATACTTTGGATGAATGTTCATCACATCATTCCAACAATGGTGTGACCTCGTTATTAACAACATCCAATGTCCATGATCAGGAAACATTTGATCATCTTGTTAATCAACGAGCTAGTTTATAAGAGAGGCATAACTAGGAACTTTCTTTTTGTTTATTAAACACACATGTATTAACATTTCCGTATTAATACAATTATAGCATGCAAAATAAACATTTATCATAAATAAGGAATACGATAATAACCACTTTATTATTGCCTCTCGGGCATATTCCCTTCAGTCACCCACTTGCACTAGATACAATAATCTTGTTTGAAAACTTTGCGTATTGAACACCTATGGCTTTCTGGTATTCCATATATGCGATTGCAAGTGGTTAACATAATCTACGGATCTGACACTTTCAGGTCCGTGTGTATTTGCATGTCTTTGCGTCTTCACGCATCACTCATTCTCCAATGAGATGGCATTGTATAAAATTGGTCTTTTGGTGAGACCTTTAGTTCCTTGGGGTTAAAACATGTCGATACTATTGTCGTACGATATATCTTTAGTGTTAGCCCGTCGCGAACCACACCTTAGTTTGATAACAAACTACTTGACACAAATTCCCTCCTTTGCTGCTACTATAGCAGTCATATAATTAGCCTTTTTTGTAGTATCCGTCACAATATCTTAACTTTGGAATTCATCCAAATCCATCATTGAATGTCCTTTCCATTACATTGTGCTACCCATAGTTTAAATTGAGATAAATTTAATTTGTATCTTGTGACAAAACTAGTATCAATGTAATGCTTTACAATGAACTATTTGTAATTGTTTGTCACCTCTACACAAATATATTCTTAGTTCTTCCAAAAGATCATAAGAATATCATCACTATCATCCAATGATCATTTCATGATTCATTCTGGTATATGCTCATAACACTTAGAGCATAGGACATATCTGGATGTGTACTGTCATGGTATGATTGATCAAAACATTCTTGTGATTTTACTCATCAAGTGTCAAAGCACTTGAATCTTGTTTCACTTATCAAGTGTCAATACACTTGAATATTGATTCAATTCTTTTCCATGCGACAAGAACCTTTTCTTGTCGTTTCTATATTGAACTCCTTCAATATCTCATATATGTACATTTGGCATAACCATATTAGCATAACCGTCTATCCATGTAGACATTCATACTAAATATTCGGGTTTTGCCTAAGTCTTTCATCGAAATGAAATTCTTAACCTTTGTCAATAAAAGATACATCATTTCCAATCAACAAGATGTCGTCCACATAATGTATTAGAAATATGTCTCAACGCTCCCACTTAATTTCTTGCAAATGCAAGCATCTTCATCGTCTCCTGATGAAATTAAACTTCTTCAACAGTTTCATCACGGTGAAGATTCCAACTCCGCGATGCTTACTTCAACCATTGAAGTTTACATTCCCTTTTAGCATCCTTTGAATTAACAAAACCCTTTGGACCGTGTCATGCACACGTCCTAGGTAACCATTCTTTTATAAGAACTTTGTTTTGTTTATTCTTCTACCATATACCAAATTATATGTAGTGGTTGCTACATTAATCCGTCCAGACTAAATATCGCTATGAAAGATCAAATCTTATCATAGTCAACTCCTTGAACATTGTCATAAAATAATTTACGACATGTCGACTATTTCATAGATGTGAAACATCCATGTCTATTTCTTTATAGATCCAAATACGACCGATAGGTTTTTACACCTTTCTGGAGGGTCTTCCAAATTCAAAACTTGATTTCTCGTGTATCAAACTATCACGGATTTTATGGCTTCAAGACATTTGACGGAGTCAGGGCCCATCATCGCTTATTTGCATGTATTTGATTCATCATTGTCAAACAATAATGATTTACTCTCAAATCTTAGCGTTTGATTGTTTATCCGACATGCTTGGTTCAATAGGAACTTAGACCTCCGTGACCACAACCTTTGAGGCACGTGAGCCATGAGCATTCTGGATGCCTCCGGAAGGTTTTCCGGCGCTGTGCTACTCAGCACATATAGGTAAGGTTCGTTAACCTTATCAAATTTCTATTGTCTTCCCACTTAACTTTTTGTGAAAAATTCCTTTCTCAAGAAACTTCACCTTTCAAGCGACAAACCCTTTTGTCCTTGGTGTTATGGAGGAATACCCAATGGTTATTCGAAATAACCTACAAATACATGCTCATCCGACTTTGGTTGTAAACATCTTACTTATGCTTAGCATACCAAAATTTAAGAAAGGACAACTTGGGTTTTACCCCAAACCATAACTTACATGGTGTCATTTCAATGGATCAAGATGAAGATCTTTTTAGTGTAAAAGTGGTAGTATCTAAAGCTTTTAATCTTCTAAAACATAATGGCAGTTTTATAAATAACACCTTTGATTCAACCATGTCAAACAAGGTTTCATTACAAATCTCAAACACTCCATATTCCTATGGTGTTTCGGGAGATGTAAATCTAGGTGTTTTGCTAAACTTGCAACTCAAATAAATCCCTTTATGATAAAATCATAAATCATTTATTTTCTTGTTGTAATGATTTTCCACTTCATCTTGAAAGTCTTTGAACATTTTCAAATATTTCATACTTCTTTCTCATTAAGTGAATATTCACTCAAATTTCCAGAGAAAGCATATGAAGTTGAAATCCATCGCTTACGAGTACACATAATGGAATACATACATCGATATGTATGAATTCCAATAATTTAGTCGATCATTCTTCTTTGGCCTTTTGAATGAAGTTTCAATTATCCCGAGGAAAGTCTCATAAGCGTCACTTGATCAAATCAAAGACTCCAAAAATCCATGAATATGGAGATTCTTCATGTTTTCTTTCCAATATAATTTAAACGGCGATGTCACTTTGTAAGTGATATTTAAATCATTTGTCTTGCGACATTTTAGCATTAGTTTTTATGGATGTGATTTCTCCAACTAGATTTGTAAATCATCCATCTTATATGGAATATGGTAATTATTTGAACAATTTTTGTTCTCATAATACCTGATTTAAATAACGATTATTGAAACAAATATTAAAGGCAAGCTTTGATGTCAACGAGAAATACAAACAATGGCTTGTTTGTTTTAGATGATCATCATCACATATTCTCTTGCTAGTTACTTAGGGCATTGTGGTTTATGAATCGTTTCGTTCTATATGAAATTTCATACCAACCAATTCGGTATCTAATACCCAAGAACCACATTGTTTAACAAGCAAAGAATACAACCATAACATGTATATCATCTATATACCTAAACTGGATATTTCTAGTCTTTTATTTTCTTCCAAATATATTTTATAGATTCTCTTTCAGCATTTCCTTTTCCTTTTTAAAACAATCTATCAACATCAACACTGGCGCCATATACATGACACATAGTCCAAAGCGTGTATATTCAAATAATAATACCTTTGGACTTGCACTTTGAAGTAGATTACCATCATCAAATGATCGGCATTCTTTCAAAATCCATTCTTTAGTAATCTTTTAGTGTAGTAAACACTTTACATACATCTTCTATTCATCCTTATCATGAATACTTTCATGATCAAGCTAATTTAGCTTATGAAGGCGAATCGTGAGTATAATGTTACTTTCCAAAACCCTTTTGGATGATTAGGATGTCTAGCATCTCCAACCTTCGCAAATTCTCATCCAATATGAGAACATACATTATACTCTATCATATTGCAACCAAAACATTGTTTCAGATATCGTTATATCTGTCACACGTGATGGTTTCTGAAACAATTCTTCCAGCTCCTAGATAAACTTGATATTAAAAACAATCAAGAATCATGGAGGCAAACATGATACTTAAGATACTAACACTGGAATTGTTACTCTCGATTTAATACCAATTATTAAATTTCACGGAGTAAACAGAGTTTGTTGAAAGTTTGCAATAGGATTTTAAACTTTATATTGACACTCAACACAATACGATACCAGTTCGTAAAGTAAATATCCAGAATTATATAGTTCTATTATCTCAATTACAACTAAACATAAAGTGGTGAACGAATGCCAATGACTAATTATGAAAATTCACTTTGATTTAATTTTTGATAAATTGAGTTCTACTAATCCATATTAGAAATGAACTCCCACTCGAAAACGACATCCCTCGTGTATTTTTGGTGATTACATGAACCAAATCCACTACACCAAGTCTGATCATTGTAACATCCCATTTCAGCAACCCTGATTAAATGTCCAAAATGCAGAAATCAGGGGGAACAAAAACTTTTTCTTGCAATATGTGCTTACTTGTTTGCTTATGCTCAAGCAACTGGTTGTGTATTAATAGTGTACTCCTCATCTCAACACTAGTTTCCAAAAATCTATTTTACAAAAAGAGATGTCTTGGCTCATTTCTCATATTCTCAAATGTTCTGGCATTTCTAAAACCTGAGCCAAGATGACTTTGACCCAACAAAATACTTTACTAGTTTCTTTTGACAAACTATGGAGACGTATATATTATCTCCTTATGTTTTCAAGACAGAACCTTCAACTACTCTTATTTATAGGTTTTCCAAAACCTTATTAAAAACTTTTCATCTCAATCTTGGTAGTAATACCAAGATGATCCTTATCTTACCTCAAAGCCAAACCCCTTTTCAAAATACCCCTCCTTACCCCAAGCTAGGCTTGATGGTAACCCTAGTACTAGTTGGATAAGTAACAAGATGAATTGCCTTGATCTGCTGTCTGATGAATTGCCTTGATCTGCTGATTGCCTTGTCTGCTTAGGAACTAGAGTGAGCTAATCTAGTAGCTCATCCCTTATTACCCAATCCTTTCTTGCGATCATCAATCCCAAATCAAGCATCCAAGTCTAGATATATCCTAAGCCACTAAGGTAACCACCTCCCCTCATGCCCAGATCCATCCAAGGATAATCCCTTTGGTTGGTTTCCAACTCAGTGGAGACCCAATATAAGCATGAAACCTATCTACTTAGTTATTACCTCAACCTCATCTCCTTGATCATGAGTTTGGAACCTAGCATCCTCTCAAAAGCTTCTACATTTGCACTCTAGTCAAGATCTCCAAAACTGCCAAAATGGCTAAGTCTGGATTTCTTATCTAGATTCAATCTTTGGAGCTCTACCTTTTCCAACCTATGTACATTCTTGAGAATGTACTTGCACCATATTGTATTACATCATTAGTACTACGAAAGACCATTCTTGCCCTTGGCTAAGCCATTCTATGTCCCACTCATCCATGATGGTTTTGTAGTTAAGATAATAATCTTTTCTGCAAATCTTATCATCTTGCCTACTTTGGCAGAAGCTCACATCTATATGCCACCTCCTCTTGACCAAGTCTTTGCATGGTTATGATCTACTAAACATGTACTATCAACTCCCACTTCACTTGTTTCCATTGTAGCCTTGTGCTTCTTAAACCCACATGGTTTAGGAGGCTACCTGATGTATCTCTTATGGCACCCTTATTTTCAACAAAGTTTGCCATCTCCTTTAGATCACCTCAAATGCAACCAAGCCCAACTCTTGTTTCCATGATCAACTATAAGACCTGGTATATCCATCCATCTACCCTTTGTACCAAGGTGAACTCTTTGCTCCCTAATCCAATCCTGTTTAGGTGGCATCAAAGTAACTAAACCCTAGATCCTCCAAGAATCTAGTTTCCACCCTTTTCACCACTTTTCCTCAAAACCAAGGTTAAACTTGATGCCTACATCAATTTTATATCATTTACTTTGGATATAAGCATCCCCAAATAATTCTCCCAATTATCTGGATTATTAAGCTATTTTATTCCCTTCTCTTACAAATATCTTAAAATCCTTGTCTATAAAGGCAAGTTTGTTTCTCTCCAAATAACCTTGCTATTGGGGATATGCTCTATGGGTATCCTCATAGCATGTCTCCTATTCGGATAACCCGGGTGGCCCACAGTTGGTAGCATGGCCCATGGCCTGCTGGGCGGCCCAGTTAGATGGATCCAGAATGGAGGCCCATGCCGGATAAGGGAAGGCTACAGTGGAGTTACCGACGTACCCGGAGCCTTGGAGTACAAGACACGCAAGACTAGTAATACACAGTGTAGGACTCTGTAACCTGTTCGGCTAGGACTTTTCCCTGTAACCCTAGGACCTGGCGACTATATAAGTCGGGCCTATGGGAGCCTTTAGGGCACAACTTCAGATGATAACTCAGACAACCTCGCACAGCAAACCTATCTCTGTAACTCGGTGTATTGCCATTATAGTGACTTATAGCAGGAGTAGGATTCCGCCACTATTTTGGGATCTGAACCTGGGTAAGCTGTGTTACCTCGTACCCGTCAACCGTCCGCCTTCCCCCATGTCTCTAAACACACACTGTGAGGACCCCTCCATGGCATTCTCGTCGGTAATACCACGACAGTTGGCGCCCACCGTGGGGCAAGAGACGCTTCAGGCTCTTCAGCGGGCGAGGACCAAGATCTTCGTGAGAATCGGCGAAACCGTAGCCATCGGTCGCGTTCTCTTCTTCGGCAACGTTCCGATCGTCCCTCCCGACGAGTTCTGGATCCCGGCAAGATGAACCCTACGCGGTGTTCGATCGTTCCTATCGGAGACATCCACCTCTTCATTGGCGAAACCGACTTGGGCACTAGTTCCCTGGGAGTCGGAGGAGCATCAAGGCCCGCACGGACCGCCTACGGGCAGGATACGTTCACGGAAGGATCAATGTCGGATCTCTCTTTGGAGTTTGCCGGCAAAGATCGGAAAAATTCAAGGCCCACCCAAACCGCCCTTGTGCAGGATATAACGGTGGAAAATCGCTGCAAGTCCGCCGGCTTCGCCCGTGCGTCTGGACAACAGAGATCCAAGTTCGTCGGCGTGGTTACCATCTTCGATCTGGCGCATTGCGTTCAGAGAGAGGGAAAAACCCCCCGCGACTACCTAGTCAGGTGGCTCCGTATACGAGCCGATCTGGCCCATTACCCCAATGATGATGCTATGTATCACTTTGTGGAAGTACTGGACCATGGCATGCTCCTCCGGCATTCTTTAAGATGGCAGCAGGCGTCGGGACGCCTTACCTTTGAAGGCATGGTGAACATCGTCAACAACTACGCGGAGGCCGAAGCGACATCTCAGACAGTGCTTGCGCTCATTGACGGAGCCCCTCCGATCCAGCCACCGCCACCATCGCCCCTGGCCGCCGTCGCCGCAGTCGCGCCGCCACCTCCAGTCATCGTCGCTGTTGTTGCGCCTCCACCGCCCGTCATCGAGGAAGTCCTGGCACCCTCCGACTCTGTGATTGACGCGCTATACGCCGACTTCAGTGCAGATTCAGAGGAGATAGATTTCAGTCCAGAGGAACTAGACTCCACCATGCAGGAGATGGAGGAGGAGTACACGCGCGACGAGCAAGCCAACAACGTCGTCACGTCCCGATAGTTATTCTTCACCATTGGGACGGCGATGGATGAAGATCAACCCAGACGAGCTCCGCCTACAGCGTTGGACAAGGGAAAGGGACCACCTGTTGCTGCCAACGATGATCGCGCAAAGGTCATGCCCCCTCCGCCTAATCCAGTACAATAGCCGCAGGAACTCGGCACCGGCCCGAGAAACAACAACACCGCAAACCTGCCGCCTCCGGCATCTACGTCTGTTGCTTCCCAAGTCACTCCAGCTGATAGAGTGATGTACGACAACCTCCTCATCGACCCACTGACCTTATCTCATATCCGGAACATGACCCAGCTTGACGAGAAGTGTCAGCAGCTGCTGGAGGAAGCACAGGCCATCGCGGAACAAGGCGCTAAGCTAGATCGATATCTAGTCAATGCGCAGAAATCCAGAGAGAAAGCCAGAGCAATGGAGGCCGAGTACAAGACTCTGCTGCAGCAGCAGAAGGCCAAGAAAGCTCCGGCTCGCGTCATCAACGATCCTGGTGTACATCAAAACCTAGGATGGGCTCCCCCGAAGCCGGCACAATCCAAGCCATACATTGACAGTGAAGGCAGACAGGTGATGCCCACTCCACTCCTCAACCTCGCCATCGCCAAGACCCTTCTAGAGCAGGATAGATCGCCCAAGGCAGTGTACTAGGTCTATGACCTAGTGTCCAAGGCGGTGAAGCAGCAGGAAAAGGCCACCTCTCAGAGGCTTGAGTCTGACCAAGCATTTTGCCAGTCTAGCCAACATAAGCCGCCAAGGGACAGATCTCCTCTTGATGTCGGGTCTCAGACGGGTTCATCAGAACAAAGACGGAGATATGCGCGCAACAGGAAGGATGCTATCCCCATATCCTCTGACCACAGAGAAAAGGCCCGACCTCATCGTCCATCGCCACCGCCCCGATCCCCCCGACATCGCGAAGATCCCAAGGCTCACCATCATACGGATATGCCCCCGCTAAGGCAGAGCGGCATCGTCATCCGCGACAATGCGGAGCAGACCCGTCATGACGGAGAGCGCAATCAAGGACACAAGAGCAGGTCGCACCATGACCCTCCGCGTCCGACAAGCAATCGCGACAAGCATGAGGCGTCGTAGGAGGGTAATAGCAAGAAGGCTAACCCACCGCCACCTCCGCCTACGTCGCCCCCTAGCAGTCACCATGGCGGAGGAGGCCCATGTCGTTCATGCAGCCCATCCCCTGTTGACAAGAAGAAGAAAAACCCGGAGCCTTACGATGCACGTTCGCGGATCGATAAGATCCACGAGGCCCAGGAAGGACCATACTTGGGACCACGTTGCTTCGGACCTGCGATACGGTCCGCAACTTACCCAAAGGTTTCCGTATTGACAAGACCATCAAGCCCTATGACGGTACCGCTAAGCCAGCTACATGGTTGCAGGATTACGGCAACACGATAGAGATTGCCGGGGGTAACCCCAACGTTGCCGTCAAGTACCTCCCATTGATATTGGTGGGCACATCCCGTCAATGGATTGACGACTTGCCGGAAAAATCCATCTGCAATTGGTTGGACATGCAAGAGGCGTTCACCAAGAACTTTGAGGGGATGTACAAACGTCCCTCCACTATTGGCGATCTACAGCGGTGCGTGCAAGAGAAAGACGAGACATCTCGCGCCTACCTCTCCCGCTGGCTGGATATGAAGAATTCCTGCGCAGGAGTGCACGCTTAGACCGCCATGGCCGCCTTTATCGATGGGTTGGAAAGGGGCACGTTGCTCCGACATAAGCTGAAGAGCTTGCAGGACAATCACTAGATTGACTTTAACCAGATGATTCAGTTGGCTAGTGAATTCGCAGCTGCCGACGATGATGCTCGTGGCTCTCTGCCGGCAACGGCCGTTCCAAATCAAACTCGGAGGAACTGCAGTACAAAGCGGAAAACCTCTCCAGAAGAAAAGCAATCTCCCTACATGGTCGCCATGACCTTTGCAGGATGAGGTGACGGTGGATAACATGGCCGAGGACGGGGATCTGGTTGTGGGGAGAAACGAGGAAGTGAGACTACCTCGGCACCACTCTGCGTTCCACAAACCTACGAAGAGTACCGCGATATGTCGTGCCTCGTACACCTTGATGTCAATGGTAAGACCACCCATACCAATCGACACTGCAAGTTCGTCAATGACCTCAAGGAAGACCCGAAGTCTGACTACAAGCAAAGTCGGAAGAACAGACCGAGGCAAGGGAAAGGGGAAGAAGAAGGAGGAGGAGTCCAAGGATTCAAGTGACATGGACGAGGATGTTGACCCCAAGCACGCTGCCAAGAGCGATGACAAAGGCAAGAACCCCTTCATGAAGAAGGCGCCAGTCTACCACACTTTCCTTGGCACCCCCACCGTCCGACAACAGAAGACCTCTATGAGGATACTGATGGCCACTCTACCCTCAGTTCCTCGGTACCTGCGCTGGTCGGAGGTTCCAATTACTTGGGATAGGAAGGATCACCCAGACCTCATCCCTACGGAGAACCAATATGCCATTGTCATCAACCCCTTGATTGACGGTGTAGAGTTCACCAAGTGTCTGGTGGATAGTGGAAGCAGCATCAACATCATGTACCTGGATACACTGCAGAAGATGAACTTAACGGAGGCAAACCTAAGGCGTACCAACACCATCTTCCACGGCGTAGTTCATGGTCAGGAGGATCGCTCCCTTGGGTGCATCACACTTCAGGTTGCCTTTGGCGATGTTAATAATTACCGCCAAGAGTGCATGACCTTTGAGGTGGTCCCCTTCAAGAGCCTGTACCATGCCATATTCGGCCGCGACATATTCCACACCTTCATGGCCAAGCCATGCTTCGTCTACAACAAACTCAAGATACCCGGACCAAAGAGTGTCATCACCGTATCCGAAAGCTTTACCAAGGCAAGCGACTGCGAGATTAATGAAGCAGCCTTCGTGAAAGTTATCCTCTACAGCGAAGAATTCAAAGAAATCCAGAGTAAGGTCGATGACTCAGAGATGCCCGTGTCGAAGAAACAGATTTCCGACTCTGCTCCTGCATTCAAGGCCGCTATCGAGACCAAGCCGGTGGAACTTGTGGTATGCGATGCCTCCAAGACCACCACCATTGGGACGAACCTGGATCCCAAATAGGAAAGCGCGCTCGTCGAGTTCCTCCGTGAGAATAGGGACATCTTTGCCTGGCAACCTGCCGACATGAAAGGTTTACCTAGGGAACTTGCCGAGCACAGCTTAAACATTGATCCAAAATGCAAACCAATGAAGCAACCTCTACGATGCTTTTGAGATGAGAAGAGACGCGCCATAGGCAAAGAGATAGCTAGGTTACTTAAGGCTAGTTTTATCCGAGAAGTCCTTCACACCCAATGGGTGGCCAATCCTGTACTTGTCCCCAGAAAGGGAACCAAAGAATTAAGAATGTGCGTTGATTACACCGGCTTGAACAAGGCTTGCCCCAAATATCCATTTGCTTTGCCTCGTATTGACCAAGTCGTTGACTCGATGGCTGGCTCGGAACTTTTGTGTTTTCTCGATGCATACTCAGGATACCACCAGATCAAGATGAGGAAGTCGGACCAATTGGCCACTTCGTTCACTACCCCATACGGCACGTTTTGCTATGTTATGATGCCCTTTGGGCTGAAAAACGCAGGTGCTACGCACCAGCGGACAATGCAACATTGCCTTCATGACCAAATTGGTCGGAACGTTGACGCATATGTGGACAATATCGCGGTGATGTCTAAAAAGTCAAATGACTTAATCTCCAACTTAAAAGAAACCTTTGATAATCTCCGGAAATACAACATGATGCTTAACCCTAAGAAGTGCGTCTTCGGGGTTCCAGCCGGCAAATTGTTGGGTTTCATCGTTTCCCAGCGTGGAATCAAGGTCAACCCGGAGAAAATCAAGGCCATCTTAAAAATGAACCGTCCGACATGCCTAAAGGACATTCAACGATTAACAGGTTGTGTTGCAGCATTTAGTCGGTTCGTCAGCCGACTTGGAGAGAAGGCTCTGCCGCTATACAAGTTGATGAAGAAGGCGGACAAATTCACATGGACGGACGAAGCAGATGCAGCATTGAAGCAGCTCAAGGAGATTCTTTCCTCATCGCCCATCCTTGCGGCACCCGAGCCTGGAGAGCCCATGTTAATCTACATGGAGGCAACCAACCGAGTAATCAGCATCGTCGTCGTGGTAGAGTGGAAGGAACCAATCTATGAAAACGGAATTCAATGACCAGTTTACTATGTGAGCGAGGTCTTGACGGAGTCCAAGAAGTGTTACCCGCACTACTAGAAGATAGCTTAAAGGAGTATTCCTTGCTTCTCGGAAGCTGAGGCATTACTTTCAGGAGCACCCAATCACAGTGGTGAGCAAAACTCCACTGTCCGACATTATCAACAACAGCGATGCTACGGGAAGGGTCGCGAAGTGGGGCATTGAACTTGCCACCTTCGAGATCACCTACAAGAGACGCGACGCTATCAAGTCACAAGCCTTCGCGGATTTTATCGCAGATTGGACAGAGATGCCAGATGCTACTCCGTTGCCGGAACCAGAGTACTGGGTGATGCACTTTGACGGATCAAAGGTGCTCAACGGCTCGGGGGTGGTGTATTGCTACAGTCACCAACCAGAGACAAGCTACACTAAGTTCTGCAAATCCACTTCGAGGCTACGAACAACATGGCGGAGTATGAAGCACTCATTCATGGACTACGCGTAGCCAAGGATATTGGCATCAAGCGCATTGTTTGCTGTGGAGATTCCGAATTGGTTGCCCAGCAGGTGGCTGTCACCTAGAATGCGTGGAACCCTATGATGGCGTCATATCGAGACGAAGTGGATGAGATAGCCAAGAGCTTCTTGGGCTACGAAGTCAAGTATGTACCTAGGGAGCAAAACGAGGCGGCCGATCTGCTATCTAAGCTTGGATCAGGGCGCAAACGAATTCCGCCAGGAGTTTTCCTAGATCATCTACGAACACCATCCGTGAAGGGAGCCGACATCGACAACCCGGATAGAGCTGACTCATTCGTCCACATGGTGGAAAAGGTCCCTCCGGCTTGGACAAAACCGTTCATGGAACATCTCGAACACGGAACTTTGCCCGACGACAAGGTCGAAAGACGGCAAATAGTATGATGAGCAAAGGGTTATACCATAATCAATGGACAACTCTACACAAGTAGCACTACTGGTGTATACCTAAAGTGTGTTTCCCAGCTAGAAAGTATTGAAATCCTATGCGAAATCCATCTCGGAGATTGCGGGCATCACGCCGCTCCTCGATCATTGGTCGCGAAAGCCTTCCGGCAAGGATTCTACTAGTTGACCGCGAAGGCGGACGCCGACAAGCTGGTTGAGACATGCATGGGATGCCAGTATTATGCCCGACAACCACATGTTCCTGCTGAAGAATTGCGAACAATACCAATAACTTGGCCGTTTGCAGTCTGGGGGCTAGACATGGTGGGACTGTTACAAACAGAACCATGTGGATTTACACATCTGCTAGTAGCAGTTGATAAATTCACTAAATGGATAGAAGCTAAACCCATTAGAAAGCTTGATGGGGCAACTTCCCTCAGGTTTGTCCGGGATCTAGTGGTGAGATTTAGTCTCCCACATAGCATTATCACCTAAAACGGCAGCAACTTGTCACTAGGAGAAGTGGAGGCTTATTGTTGGGAGAAGGGCATCCGACTTGACCTTGCATCTGTGGCACACCCACAATCCAATGGTCAGGTTGAGCGAGCCAATGGATTAATTCTGCAGGGAATCAAGCCACGTCTTGAGGCCCCGCTACATAGAGCAGCTGGAGCCTGGGCGGAAGAATTGCCATCTGTGTTGTGGAGTTTACGAACTACACCCAACAGATCCACCGGCTACACCCCTTATTTCATGGTCTATGGAGCAGAAGCCATCCTACCTTCCGACATACTTCATGATGCACCAAGAGTCGCACCTACGACGAAGATGACACTGAAGAATCCAGACGCCTAGATGTGTACCTTCTCAAGGAGGAGCGTGTTTTGACATGCCAAAGATCCACCATCTACCAGCAGAAGCTACGCAGCTACCATAGTCGCCGCGTTCGGCATCGCTTGTTTAAAGAGGGGAATTTGGTGCTCCGACTTAAGCAGAAGAAGTCACACAAATTATCCCCACCATGGGAAGGACCGTTCATCATAAGCAAGGCGCTACTCAATGGGTCTTACTACCTCGTTGACAATCGTGAACTAAAGGATAGACCCATCGAGGATCATAAGCGTAAGCGACGTGACCCGGATGATGACTACCCTGAGCTTGATCGGCCATGGAACATAGCACAGCTACATCCTTTTTACACTTCGCATTTTTTATCTAATTGTGTACCTCTTATATGATCAATGAAATAAAGCTCTTTGGTTCACTCATATTTCTGAGTCTTTTACCTCCTTTAGTGTTCATTTTTGGATCATATAAAACTTTTATGCACAAGTTTTGCGATTGCACTTGTGAAAATTCCGCCTACGGGCGTTAGCTTAAGTTTTCTGGTCTACACGTTCTTTGTCGTTTTTATGTGGATTCTGGAGTAGTGACTTTTGGCACTTGTTGTCGGCGATTTTGTGCTTAGGTTATTGACGGTGACATTGGGCATCATCCTGAGCGCATGGTTCCGAAAACGAGTCTTCCGACTGACAAAAAGTCAAGCATAAGAACCAAAGTAATGGATAAGCCATCACTTGCTTAAAAAATATATACATGTTGGAACTAATTCTTAAGTAGCAGGACATACACCATTGTTTTTCGCCTTAAGTTAATACATAGTTTTTTCCGCATACGCATCAAAGATTAAACAAATATTACAAGTTGTTTTTCATTCCTTTGACATAGGAGACTTGGAAGCAGCGTCATCGGAAGTAGGAGAGTCACCCTCGAAGTTGGCAGTGTGAAGAGACTCGGAGGAGCTATGGTCGCCGCCATCGATGGTATTCATCGGCGCGAAGACGTTGACTTCGACTAACTCGGCAACTCTGGTGTCATAACCCGCAAGTGACGACAAGATGGACTCATCGTTTATCTCTTTGCCATCGTCATCTATGTCGGGAATGCCAGAGGTTACCGTGTCGATGTCGGCATCCTCGTAATGTGCCTTAACCATGGACAGCACCATCCTTGCATCGACCCGTGCACATGAAGCTTTCCAGCTTGTGATGCACTCGGGGGCTCGGTGCAGGATCTCCGAGAACTTTGCCATAGAGTCTGACGCCTTGATGTTGATCTGGAGGGGCTTGGCAATCTCTTTGGTCTGCGTGATGGCGGTGTTGATGAAGTTGCCGGCAAGAACCATGCATTCCTTTGCCGGAGGAGGCGACCGGGTTAAACCCATAGGAGCTGCAAATTCTGACAAGGAGCACATGAGTTCAAAAATTCAAAGTATCTAGACTATAGAAATCCAAGACGGAGAATCACTTACTGAAGATGCTAGATTCAGCTTGCCAGAGGGTATCCACTAAGGAGTCCCGTTCTTGTTGGAGGACTTTGTACGCCTCATGATGGCGTTGGTTCTGCTCGTCGGCAGATTTCTTCTAATCTCTTAAGATCGAGATATCCTCCTTCAAGCGGTTCATCTCCTCGGTGGCGGAGTCCTGCAGGGATTTCATTGATTCTTCATGCATCTTCAACATGTCCTTCCTCTCCTGCTTAAGGATCTTGTTCTCGCTATCCATCTCTTGAATGTGCTTGGATTGCTCGACAATGTCCTTAGCCTTGGCAATGGTTTCTGCAAGTCGAAGAAAGCAAAGTACAAAGTGAGTACTCGGAAAATACACAAGTTTAAGTCGGAATACAAAAAAGAAAGGAAAAACATACGCTTGCTCTTGATGATCTGTTGCTTCAAGAAGGCAGTTTTACCCTTTTCGGCTTCCAAGTCCGCACGCATCTTCTGGTACTTGTCGTTGGCCATGCCCCTCAAGCATTCTCGTTCTGTGGAAAAAAGAAAAGTTAAACGTTGTTTGGTCTACTCGGAGCATCTAGCCGGAAAATTTTCCACCTAGACGCTCAGGGGCTACAGCGAGAGTTTTTAACTTAGCAATATGCTTAGTCTTTCTTTAAGCATCTAGTCGGAACTAATTCAGTTTTCGATTAGAAGCTTGGGGGCTACAGTATAAAGTTTTTTAGGATGTATGCTTAGCTTCTCTTTAAGCATCTAGTCGGAACTAATTCAGTTACAACTAGAGGCTTGGGGGCTACAGTATTGAAATTTATAAACACTGCGTATGCTACTCTTAAAGCATCTAGTCGAAATAATTCATTCCACCTATATGCATGGGGGCTACAGAGAGAAGTTTTCTAGCTTAGTCACTCTTAGAGCATCTAGACGCAAAGACCTATGGTTTTCCGTCTACATCCTCGGGGGCTACAGTGGGATATTCATATGAAAAGCAAAAGGCAAATAAAACTTACAAGTGCAATGATCTTGAGGTTGGTAGCACTCTCAGCAAGTAGCTTGCCGAAGGATACACTGTTTCCTTGCAAGATCTCTGCTTGTCGGAGAAGCTCCTCTAGACCGCACGTCGGAGATGTCGGCGCCGCACTAGGAACCAGAGCAGTGCTACCCGGTGTAAGTGCCGGATAGACTATCTTTGGATACTCTATGGTTTTCTTGGGTGCGGGGGCGCCGCCTTCGGCAGAAGTACCAGCTTCCACCACCGCCTTACCGCAACCGATGGCATCCTTAGCCAAAGCTTCATCCATTTGGTGTGCGACACTTTCCTGCGTCGCCTCCTCGCCGACAACAGCAAGCTCGATAGAGGCACCTGAGTCCACTTCCATGGCGGAAGGGTCATATGCTTCCTTATCTTGTGAGCTTGTCGGAGCGGAGGAGGGCTTGACGGTGGGAGTGAAAGGGGCAATGGCGAGAGACGCATCGCGATGCAGCATGTCCTTGATGGTTCTAGAAGCCCCAGATGTTTTGGAGGTCTTCTTCAAGATGGTCGTGGCTTTCTTCCTGAAACGTGCAAAATGCATAAGTACACGAACAAGAAAGATAAATGGACAATGTCGGAGAGAAAGAGCTTACATAAGAGGGGGTGCTTTGGCAAAAGGGATCCCAGTAATCTTTCTTTTCTCCGCCTCCAGGGCGGCAGTAGTCTTTTTGGAGGCTCCACCCTCCGTCTTCTTCTTCTTGCCTTTGTCGGCAACGTCAGAGGTGGAGCTCTTTCGCTTTCGTGCCAACGGAGCATCGTCGTCGGACACGACGGTGACTTCCTTCATCTTTGGATCATAGATTTGAGGAGCCATGTTGTCCTCGTCTATGTCTCTAAGCTCTTAAGGTGAAGAACCTCCATGTTAGATTATACGGTAATGGCTAGACGGAAGAACTGGAGTATATGTCATACTGGAAAATAAACAGTTACCTTTGGGCAATTGCTCTCTAAGAACATGTCGTAGGTGATGGTGAAGCCACGCTTCTTGTCCTTCACCTTGAAGATGTCCTTGAGGCGGAGCTTGACGGAGTCGTCGAGAAATTGTCCACGGAGATGCGGAGGCTATCCCTTCTATCGCTGGTATACTCGTGCATCAGCTTCGAGCGGTGCTACAAAGGCTGGATTCGCCTGATGAACCAGCACATGGCTAGGTACAAGCCGGTCAAACCCGTCTCTACGAACCACTCTATCCGCCTTATAGCGCGGGAAGCATCGATGTCGAAGGGAAGGGAGGCGTGGGATCTCCATGTCGATGTTTCGGCGGCGGATCCATCGACGAAGTCCGGGTACGTTACTTCTTGGCCGGCCAGAGGGATATCTGGGCCGTAGAAGTAAGTACGCTTCCAGTTCTTGCAGGACTCATGGCCGACGATGTCGGGGAACCTCCAGCCAGGACAGATCTTGAAGCTAATGGTGCCACAATTTCTAAGTTCATCCTTGCTGGCCCCGGCTTCGCGCTTAATAGTGAAGAAATAGACAAAGAGATCTAGCCTAGGCCTAATCCCTAGGTAACCCTCGCAAAGCGTCGCGTAATTACTAAGCGCTAGGATACTATTGGGAGAGAGGTTTTGGGGCTGTACTCGGTAATGATTGAGGACAACAAGGAAGAAGTTAGAGATGGGCAGGGAGACGCCGCGTACCAATTGTGCTTTGAGGTACACCTTTTCTCCGGCTTGGGGAGAAGGTGTGACCTCGCCGGCCGGCGCCGCCCGCCAGGCGATCCCCTCCGTCACGGGGAGATATCCCTCGAGGATCAACTCTTTGATGTCGCGGTCCATGATATCCGAACCACGCCAGTCGCCTTTGTGGGAGTCGTTTTCCTCCTCCAGCAGCTCCAGCGCCGCTGGATTATGGTCGCCGCCGGTGGTCTCAACCACCGCAGAGACGGGGTTGACCAGGCCCTTTGGGGGCACGACGACGGAGCTCGCTGGCTTCGCCCGACACCGCCATCAAGGGAGAAAAACTGCTGGTGGCCATTGCGAGTGTTTGGAGGTGACTGACGAGATTGGGAGTTAGGGTTTTTCGTGCGAGGCGCGGAGATCTCGAGGAGACGCTTGCCTGAGGAAGAAGATGATGCAAGGAGAGAATGAGGTGAAAATTAAATTTTCCACCGCAGTTACTATTTATGACCTCCAGCATCGAGATTTGTGCAGCTTGATCGGACGGTTGCCGCGTAGACGACGTGTGTGCGGACGTGCGTGGAAATTTCGCCACGTCCCAACCGTCGCCGCCAACGGTTTGTATCGCTCGCGCGGGAAAAGTGGACATGATTGCGTTCTCTGCATGTGTGAGTTACGAGGTGTTGTTGACCTACGTCTATGTCGCCCTAGCTGACATAGGCAGATGAACCATCACATCAGAAGATTCCGGCATGGACAGATCCAGTCCGTCTACGTAAGAGTACGATGGAAGATTCAGCAATTCTCCGGCTTATTGGTTGAAAACGGAGGAAACTTTGCAGGGTTCTTTGGGAGGACTACAAGATATTGCTTGACGATTTGTCGACATCCATCTAGATGGATCATTCCACATGAATTGGCAAGACGGCGCAAGATCTCGGAGTTCTCTAGGGGCTACTGTTGGGGATATGCTATATGGGTATCCTCATAGAATGTCTCCTATCCGGGTAACCCGGTGGCCCACAGTTGGTAGCATGGCCCATGGCCTGCTGGGCGGCCCAGTTAGATGGATCCAGAAGGGAGGCCCATGCCGGATAAAGGAAGGCTGCGGTGGAGTTACCGACGTACCCGGAGCCTTGTATTACAAGACACGCAAGACTAGTAATAGATGGTGTAGGACTCTGTAACCTGTCCGGCTAGGACTTTTCCCTGTAACCCCAGGACCTGGCGACTATATAAGTCGGGCCTATGGGATCCTTTAGGGCACAACTTCAGACGATAACTCACACAACCTCGCACAGCAAACCTATCTCTGTAACTCGGCGTATTTCCATTATAGTGATTTATAGCAGGAGTAGGATTCCGCCACCGTTGTGGGATCTGAACCTGGGTAAGCTGTGTTACCTCGTACCCGTCAACCGTCCGCCTTCCCCCACGTCTCTAAACATGCACTGTGAGGACCCCTCCATGGCTTACTCATCGGAAATACCACGACACTTGCCAACTCAAGGAACATTTGATGCCTATCCTATCTTTCCAACTCAAAAAAAATTATTTGTGAGATCCTTTATAATTTCTTTTTGCCCTTTTTCTTAAATGGTAGAAACAAGAAATAATTCCCTAAAAATACTTTTCCACCTCAATAAATCCCAATAAAATCCTCCAATGTGTGTTGTGGCATTTAGGACCATATCACATCAAAAACCAAGCTTGTCCAATGTGAAATTTTCATCTTAGCTTCCATAATCTATTTATGCATTTTTTGAAGAAGTGCATTTAAATGGGATTATAATCATCAGAAATATCCCATTTAAATCATGGACAGATTATTTGACCTATACCACCTACCAGTACCATTTCCCCACTTTTCTCAATGTAACTTTTGCAACCTCCTTCACAAGCCTCAAAATGATCAACATTTTGCAAACCAAGCAAACTTGATTCAAACCAACTCCAAACACCACCAAAGCTTGTCAAGTACTACACCACAGCATCATCCCTCAATCATGGTCGACCACCCACTGTAGCTGACCACTGTAGAACCCTTGTCCTTTAGCCCTTGAAACTTGAGGGAGAGAGAGGCAAATCTTGCAATATCTTTGTAATAAAAGGGTAGGCAGCACCCACCCCCCTTTTTGTCCCCTAGCATGACCAGGACCCTCTCTCTCACCTCTCCACCGCCTCTCTTGCCCAATGGATGGCCAGCACCCCTCCCCCAAGCTCCCCCATGCACCTAGTGCACCATGGACCCATCTAGCTTGGTTTATAAGGCCACAGGCCACTACAGCTCTCCTCCTCTCCCTCATTAACCCCTCTCCTCTCCACTTACTCCCCCAGAGCTCCTCTCCCTCTCCCTAGCTCTGGCTAGCTCGAAAGAAGAAGGAGAGCAAGATTCGGCCTCCTCCAAGAAATCGAGATAGGCTTCTCCCTAAGCTCTCCTCTCCCTCTGCATGTCACCCCATCGGACTCCCCTTGCCCCTCTGATGCTAACCATGCCCTTTCCTTTGACATGCAGTAGCTCTGGGAGCCTCCCCGACGAACTCTGACGAGCTAGGCTCGGGCGCCGCCGCGCGAGCTCCCCTCCTGACGACGAACCACCTCGTGTCGCCCCTCGCCGGAGTCGCCATCGTCGACCGCGTCGCCCCTTCGCCTCTCTGGCCTCCCTCGAGCTCCTAGTGAGCCTCCCCCACCTCCATCTCACCCTTTGCTAGGGTTTCTCCCCGCAGACCCCGTCGGGAGGTAGACGGCGAGCCCTGGTCGTCGATCTGGATCTAATCCAGTGGCCAGAAGCTCCTGTACCCCTTCGTCCCTGGCTGGGCCAGCTGCACCACGGCCCTCCCGCAGGCCTGCACCTCCGGCTGGGCCGGAGCCCCTTCCCCAGCCCATCTCCCCTCTGGATCTGGTCTGTTGACCGCCCAACTCTTCTCTTTTCTTTTCTGATTTTCAGATCTGTATCTAGCCAGTCAATTTAAATTCAAACAAAAATGTAAAACGCCACCAAATATTCAGATCCAAATTTTTCCAAGTACCTGGGTGTATTCTTTAACATGCAGGCCCAGATCTAGACCAAATGATAAATCATTTCCTAGGATCTATCCTTTTCACTAAAGTATTTCTCCAGAAAATTCTACAAATCCAAATGAGGTAGATCCAATGGGTGTGAAAGGTATAAACCATACCTTTCAGGTCCCACAGGCCCCTTAGTCACTTGCTTCCCAGTTGTCCCTTGGTAAAAATAACAAAAACAGAGCTTTTATGACTTCAGCATTTTTCCCTAGGTCAAACCAAATGAGGTTTGGACCTATTTCCAACTCTCAGTTGACACACCTAAACATATACTTTATAATCCAGTATCTCATAATTTTATGAGTCTCTGTTAAAATTTAGTGATTTAAACTCTTCTGTGCATGGTTTACTCACTAACAAAATCATTACAGTAGCTTTGTAACTCCAAACAGGTTGATTCCAATTTCTACAGAAAGGTATTTTCATCACCTAACATTTTTCCTTAGAATAAACTAAAAATCTTCTATAAAATAAATCTGATGAAAAAGACAAATCTGGTCTAGTACTGCCTTTAGGGATTTCTCAAGGGCATTCTGGTAATTTTTTTGAGGTAATTCCAACTCCTCTTGATTTAGTCCATCAAATACTACTTAATCACCCCAGGAAATAATATTTGGAACTCCAGAGAAGTTCTGGTGAATTATTTCCTAAAACTAGAATTTTAATCACTATAAACTCCATTGTAAATCAAGGGAAATTGATAAAATAGTGAAACCACTTTTGTTGGATTAATTTTACCAATACCTATCTGATGGAATCATTTGTATACAATGGTATCATACAAATCAAGCCCTTGGTCAAAAAAACCTCCCTTAGATAGTTCCTAGAATTCAAATCCAAAGGGATTCTTTCCCTAATGCCTCCAAAGCTTCTTCCAATCCAATCCAATCGAACCTCCAACATCCTAATGATGTTTATCATATCATTATCCCTTTTTCTTGCTGTATGGTTTGATGCTTGTATGCCTTGTATTGATTGGTGTATTGTTTGTTTGCATGTGTGCTCGATAACGGCTATAGTTGCGACTATGTGACGCCGAGAAGAAGGAAGGATCGGGTTATTCTTATTTTTGTCATTATTGGTTATCTGGTTATCTAACGCCGTCAAGGGACTTCTCGCTGGTCATAGGCAAGCCACCATTCCTGAACTCATGTATTTACCTACTTCCGTTTATCAATTGTTTTATATCTCGTTTATAAATTGCATGATTAAAGGAATGGTTTGTTTTCAAATAAAAGTGCATGAGTAACTTGGACCCTCCAAGTTACGGATGAGTGTCCAATTGGACACCTACCCTATTTACACCTATTTTTACCCCTCTAGATCGAGGCTAAGATGATTAACATCTTCCCTCTTGGAACCCACGGATTTTCAATGATAAAACTATTTTGGGTTCTTACCCTACTAAAAAGGTTTTCAAAATAAAACCCTTGGAAATAGGCATCATTTCCGAGTGGAAGTTTTACTAAAAGAAAATATGAGGTGGATGAAGAGAAAGTCAAGCAAGAGAAAGAGAAGGGATGTTCTAAGCCAATGTCCAGAACAATTTTATCAGTGCAACCACATTACCCCAGACGCTGGGGCTTATCTCGTAGTTTGTGATCCTTAGCCGCGGCTGCTCGTACTCGCTAAAGGGGAGAAATCCCCTGAAATCCGGGCTATCTGTAGGACAAGGCACTGGTGCAACAATTGGGTCTCTCGCGGACGGTATGCTTTTAGGTAGTACAGATGGAAGATTGTCACCATTGCTACCGGTCAGACTTTGGTCTGGAGGTAGGGGTCAGTATGGGAGGAAGGACCAGGGTCATCATACCCCATACTCATATCGGAGAGAACAACCCAAAAGGAAAAGCCGTTGTTGCTAGGGATGGACAAATGAAAAGTCTAGGTTTGATTATCCGAGCCCCTGTCTACCGTGTGTAGCGGGCCATGGTTTTATCCCGGCGGATGTATTGATTCTTGTGTGTAAAGTGCACAAGCTCTGCAGATTCTAATCTATTCGAATAGCCGTGTCCATGGACAAGGACGGTTGGAATGGCAAGTTCCAGGAGGACCCTTCGGGTAAGTTATGATGAAACAAAGGATGTGACTTGGTCACGAGGAAAGATAAGAACAAGTTTGGTTTTGGCCAGAGATGGTCGATAAGGTTTTACAAAGGGTTTTACAACAAAATGTTTTCTAAATCTTTTTAACAAGGATGTGGATATGTCCGGATTTTCAAAAAGGAGGCATATTTCTAAAAAACTCTTTTTCAAGAAAGATATAGAGATGCCAATGCTAGGTCTTTCAAAAGTAACTATAGTATAGAGCTATCTCACCATAGCCAGATATGCATTATCTTTGATTACCTTTTCTCGGTGGTTTGCGAGTACATTCAAAGTACTCACAGACATTGTCCCTGGCTATTTACTTGGACAGATTGCAGATGTTAAGAAGCGAAGAAGGTGCTGACGTCTATGCGAGCTAGGCCGTCTTCTCAGTCAGTTTCCTGTAGGTTAAGGCACGGGCTCTACGCCGAAGACTTCCACTACTTGTGTTGTAATCGCCATAATGGCCACCTTGTAAGTTTTGTATTCGTTAATGTATGGATGTTGTAATGATACTAGCCAGTTATGCTCATGGCTCACTAATCATGGGAACATGAATTTTATGCATAACGGGTATTCTCGGACCATAAATCCGGGGTGCCACAATCATCACGTGAGTCGGTGTAGCTTCAAAGGAGAGCATTAAATGGGCATCATATATTCCATATGATGCATGCTTAACCTTTCGGTCTGTGTTCCGAAGCCATTTATCTACATGCTAGGCTCGCCAAGTAAGAACCTTAGTATCCGCGTGTGTAACTGTCTTACACCCGAAATATGATCGTGGATCCAAGAACACCCAATCATCACGTGATATCTTGGAGCGACAAAACATAATCAGTGCATACTTAAGGGAGAACACATTTTTATCTTGATATCTAAATGATGGATCATCTTATTATGCCAATAAAACGCTAAACTAGCAATATAAGATGCAATCAAACATCACATGTGAATAAGTGAGATGATATGGTTCTTGCACTTGATCTCCATCATGTGCATCATGGTATGATCACTATCATACATCTATGTGTAAGGCCAAGGTCTATGGAACTTACACGTTATGTGTGTTGTAAGAGTATCGACTTATACTTCTACTTACAACATCACCATATCATGACACTAGCCCAACAACAATCTAAACTAGACGCCTCTAATTTATCCATTGCAAGTTTTGCGTGGCTTAGGGATTTCAAAGATAGAACCATTCTTACCTACGAACATGAACCACAATGAGAATAACCAAATTGTTGACAACTCGTTGCAAATTAGATATTGACTATAGTAGGAGAGACAGACACCCGCTAGCCACTTATGCAAAACTAGTTGCATGTCAAGCGTGGAACATGTCTCATGTGCAAGGACATGTAAAGTTTGTCCGGGCCGCTTCATCCCACTATGCCACCAATATCCAAAGTACAACTCAGAAGCAATAAAATGATCATCATCGCCCACATACTCATATGTGTACTACCCGTGCAAACCATCTACGCATAGATCCGGCTCTGATAACACTGAAGGGTTCGCAACATAGAAAACAAAAAAATTCCTACGATGGGAACAAAGCACCAAGATCTATCTACTAGATACAAGCAACGGGTGGATATACATCCATAGAATACATACCCTTGAAGACCGTATAGCGTTAACGAGGTTGTACTCGTGGATGATGTATTCGAACGCTTGCCGATCTCAAGATCGTGATGAAGTCCATCTGGTCCAGCCGGTCCAGCACCATCACGTCCAGCACCTCAAAGCAGTGGTGCATCCATGATCGCACACACGTCTGGGTACCCCGACAACCTCCACGCCCTCGCTCCAGCGAAGCAGCGGAAGCAACAAATCCTTCCAGAAAAAGCCACCAGGAACATGTATCTCGCTGATCCGAGACCATGGGGAAATTCTAAAGGGGGGAGAGAGATCCTTCGCGAGGAGGTGTGAGATGAGAGGAGGGAATGGGGTGCCTTTTATAGGTAGAGGGGGCAGCCCCCTCCCATGGCGTGTCATCCATGGAGGTTCCCCCACCTCTTCCACATTCATGTGGGTGGAGCTCCCACTTACATAAATAGCCGCCCACTCAAAATTCCACTCACCTCCATTAAATTTCCACCAAATTTAATGCAATCTCTTAATAAATAAAACTATTTTATTTATTTATTTATTCAGAATTTTGTTAATTACTTTAATTAACAAACATTCACATAAAACCCCTTACAACATTTCAATTTCACATGCAGAACCAGTTTCAGCAATTTCAACCGAAACAGTTTCGGTGTCTAGTGAAATAAATTCCTGCGCTTTTCTTTTTCTTTCTTTGGCATATTATTTGCTCCAAATGGTGTCGGTATCCCTTAAGTGTGTCACCCTACGGTTCGCAAATAATGTAGACATGATCGAGACCCCTCTCCGATCAATAGTCAGTAGTGGGACCTGGAAATCCGTATTGACTCCCACATATTCAACGATGACTTGTGTGATCGTGTGAACCTTATACGCATGTAACTCAACCCCTTTGTCTCGCGATATATTACATGTCTGAGATTCAATCATCGGTATCTCCGTACCTAGTTTGATCTCGTTACCGACATGTACTCTTTTCTCGTTCCCCTGATATAACATTCTAGTGATCAAATCACTTGCTTGCAAGCTAATTAATGTGATATCACCAAGAGGTCCCAGAGTATATCTCTCCATCATCGGGATGGAAAAATTCCACTCTTGATCCATGAGCCTCAATATAACACCTTCATAGCACTGAACCCATCTTTATAGTCACCCTGTTACGGTGTGACGTTTGATGTTATCAAGATACTCTTCTGGTCTTAGTGATTGATATGATCTCATCATCTAAGGACTAAGATTACTTTGTATGATGTTATAGCAATATAAACACAATGACCTTGATCGTAATGCTATACTTTGGATGAATGTTCATCGCATCATTCCAACAATGTTGTGACATCGTTATTAACAACATCCAATGTCCATAATCAGGAAACCTTTGATCATCTTGTTAATCAACGAGCTAGTTTATAAGAGAGGCATAACTAGGAACTTTCTTTTTGTTTATTAAACACACATGTATTAACGTTTCCGTATTAATACAATTATAGCATGCAAAATAAACATTTATCATAAATAAGGAATACGATAATAACCACTTTATTATTGCCTCTCGGGCATATTCCCTTCACATAGCATAGTATTATACAAAATAGTCCTATCATGCATACTACAAAAATATCACTAATGCAATATTGAAAAGATAGTACTTTTGATGACCAAAGTATCACTTGCTTTTTTAGTAGAAAATCTAGGTACTCTCCTTGATCTTGCAAATGTCACACTCTTCAAAGTTCACTACAATACAATCAAGCAAAAGTACACACTCAAAACTACAACACAAAAATAAACCAAAACAAAAACAAGAAGGCGAAGAAATGCATGCAAGCATGCAAAAGGTTATTTTATTGAAAAAGTTGTTCCTAACAAGGTTCTAAACATTTCAAACACCTACTGGTCTTTTATAAAAGTGGAATTTCATTGGAAACCAAGTTAGTGTAATTTGGTTATTTAAAACATTTTTGTTTTACTAGAAAAGCTTTAATCAAAGGAATATTTTCTAGTGTTAACAAAATATACTGTTAATTTCAAATGTTATGTTTATGGTCAGAGAGTTCAAAACAAAACTGTCAACACCCGGATTTTTAATCCCAGATGCCTATTATGCCATACATCGCAATCCCAGGATTACCATTTTTGTGAGACATAACAGATTGGTACCATAGTTCATCATCCATTACAAACCATAATAAAGGTCTTACAAATAAAGTATCTCATGATCCAGTCTTAGTACAATCAACGCAGCGGAATAATATAATAACGGTAGCGTGGGCGAAGCTCCATCTTCATGGTCACGGGCAATGCTGACGATGGGAGATGATCCTAGTTGTCGTAGACTTGCTGCTATCCATCATCCTAATAGTACTCCTCATAGTCTGGCCAGGAGAATAGCCAGGGACAAAGCCATGATTATTGTTTAAGTACTCGCAAACTTTCACTAACAAGTAAAGTGGTTCAAGTAGGAATACTAAGCTCTAGGTTGTTTTGCAAAAAGCCAGGTTTATCTCCAACTGAGTTTAGAAGCAAATAAAACTAGTGTAAGGTTTTATAACACCTAAGTGGGAACTTAGTTTTAATGTTCACAACCCTGTTGTAGTCAAGTCAAAGTCATGAATCATTTCACAAGTCATTTTGAAAATATCTGACGACGGAACAGTATGTCCACTCCAACTTTCCATAACCGCGGACGCGGCTATTCGAATAGTTTGACGCTCTGCAGAGGTGGTATACTTTCACCACAATATTCGATACATCCGTCAGGAACAATCCTAAATTCACCATACTCGGTATGCGGATAATCAATCCTAACCTTTCAATTACACACCCTATTATAGGCACCTCTCCTATGAGTTTGGCCTCCCAACCATGACCATCTGTCATCTTGGGAACTGCACATGTGGACAATCATCACGAGGTAGCCTCGGCTCAAACTTCGGCCGCAAGGGAACCCATACTAAGATATATAAACTTCTAGTCAATCCCTACCCAATTTCGGGTATTGTGGTTGTACGGTAAAATTGGAATGGTATCGCATCCGAACACAACCATCAGTTTTATAAAGGGCTAAGGCTCATGCCTCAACATTTTCCTCATCAAAATCATCTGGTGTTTGAGAACACATGTCAAAACATTTCATTAGAATGACTCATCACTCTAAGGTTTTCATAACCATTTTCATCGAGTATTCCCATCTAAAGTGATCAAGTTTTATACTTAGCACTAGCCACTAAAGTTGGGGGTACTCACTAATGAGGGGTGGTAATAAAGTGTGACTTATCTAGGTCCAGTCTCATGCCTCAGGATGACATCAAGTTCTATTTACCTTAGGCCAAGTTTTATGCTCTTTATGCTACCTCTAATATCTTTCCAAAACTTCACAAGTCACTAAGTAAACAATAAATAAAAAGCTTTGATAAAGAAATAAAATAAAGCTTGTAAGTAAAACTGGGATTTGGTGTAATCAAAGGGGTATAATCATGTATGCCTAAGGCATCTAGTTTGCATAGTTATCATGCAAGTGTTAACTTGCAAATTTCTAGCTTGCTTAGATAGCTTGCTAAGTTAACTTGTATTGTGAGGCTTTCCTTGTGCGGTGCTGTGGTTTAAGTTATCCTTTGCTTCTTCTTCATAGTAGTCTCCTTCCTCTTCGTATCCTTGGTCGGTACTAGCGTCTATAAATAAATATGAAGTACACAATCACCAAACAATACTTAACTACTTCTATTTATCACACAAAGGCTCACACTAGATGATATAGCATCATCACAATCATCACATGAATTAAGGCAATAGTCTTATTTATTTCATTTTAGAAAAGTAATTTCTACTCATTGAAAAACTTCTTAAGATTTAATATTCTCTCCTTAAAATATGGGATCATGTTGACACATGTCATCACCATATATTTCAATACTTGGGAATGTGATTTAAAGTGGTGTCACAATTTAATAATGTTTAACCTTTTTATTTTAATTAATTAAAGTGACTAGAAATGCCTATGGGGCATTCTTTTATTACTTGTCCACTATAACTGCAAGAAAAACTATATATTTTTATATATTCAGAAAGGTCTTATCAAATGTGATTTTTGAGAGTTGGAATCAATTCAAAAGAATTTATGGTTGAATTTTGAAAAATGTTTGAATGCAGAAAAGTCTGTGCCTTGTTAATTTTATTATAGGTGATCTATAATTTCAAATGGTTTGACTCATGGGCTTGGATTAAGAATTTCCATACCTTTCTAACAAAATTGGTTTCATGCTATTTGGTTCAGTAAAACTCTCTGAATTGAATTTTGAATCTATTGCTAGAACTAGGTTTGAAACTAAATATATAAATCTAAATTCAAACTAACTGGGTCGCACGGGAATTCTAACTGGGCCGGCCCACTGTGCACAGTGCTCGCGAGCTGGTTAAGTGGTGTCCCCATGCGTCAGTGAGACGGGGGTTGGCGAAGGGGTACGGGCTAACTACGACCGTAGGATTGGATCAAGAATCAACGGCTCATGCCCATCGTCCTCGTCGAACAGAACACGCCGGCTCGAACCCTAGCGCGGCCGGTGGAGGTCTAGGACGGCTCACCGGGGCTCAGCCGATGGTCGCCGATGGGGGCGAACGAAGTCGACGACGACGTTTCTCCTGGTATTGGCGGCTCCTCCTGGGGTGGCTCCAATCAATGGCGCCCTTCTCCTCCAGCAGCGGCAGACTCCGGTCAAATTCCGGCGATGCTGCGCTCGCCTTGCTCCGGGAAGAAATGAGAAGGATCAATGATAGGCGGGGAGTGAACTGGTGTGAAGAAAACGAGTGGGGGAGGCCTCCTTTTATAGGCGAGCGAGAGAGGCCGAGCGGCATGGGCAATGCTCGCCGGGGTCGTGGTTACAACGAGCTACGGGCATGGCTAGGCTAGGGGACGGTGCACGGTCTCCTGGCGGTGCTCAACCGCTTGATGGCGCGGCAAGGGGCGGTGTGGTTCAGTCGGGAATGTGCGATGCTCAGCGCGGCACCGGCGACGTTTTTGACGATGCACAGGCGCTCCTGGTCGCGCGGCGGCGAACGGGGATGTCTGTGGTCTCCTGGGATAGTGGTGATCGTAGGCACGGGCGGCGAAGGCGAGGCGCGTGATGGTGACTCCTTGAAGGCCTGTGGAGTTTGTTGGGAACCCCAAGAGCAAGGTGTGAAGTAGTACAGCAACATGTTTTACCTCAGTAAGAAACCGAGGTTATCGAACCAGAAAGAGGAAGGAAACGGCACACAGGTGTTGCAAGCAACGTGGAGACCTGCACAACACAAACTCAAGACTTTGCCCTAACGAAACAGTGGGGTTATCAAGCTCACCGGTTTGCTGTAACAAAGGATTAAATGTATGGTGTGGAAGGTAATGGTTTGCAGCAAGTAAAAAAGTAACAGTGGAAGATTTATCAATGGTAAAGATTGGACCGGGGTCCATAGTTCACTAGTGGTGCTCTCCTTAGATAAACAACATGGCATGAAGGGTAAACAAATTACAGCAGGGCAATTAACAGGAACAAAGAAAGGCATAACAATTCAATACTAGTCAAAAAGATCCTATGAGATTCGATTGGGCAATACAACAATATACATAGACCGCCATCCAACTGCATCTATGACTAGAAGTCCACCTTCAGGTTATCATCCGAACCCCCTCCAGTATTAAGTTGCAAGCAACAGACAACTGCTTTAAGCAAAGTGTGTAAGGTAAACAATCAACTTGTTCTATGAACAAGAGAACGTTGTTTTCTCCCTAGTAGCAATAGAACATCTACAACCGAAGAGATTTTTGTCACTTCCCTTGGAAACTAGAGGCATGAACCCACTATCGAGCATAAATACCCCCTCTTGGAGTCAATAGCAACTACTCGGCCAAGATAGCTACTAACAACAGAGAGCATGCAAGATCACAAATAACACAGACATGATAGAATCATAGAGACAAAACTATTAACCAATCTGACATAATAATCTCAATATCCATCGGATCCCCGCAAACACAACATGCATGATTACAAATAGATTAGATCTTGATCATGAACGGAGCTCACAAGATCTATACATGAAAGTACAAGGAGGAGATACAACCATCTAGCTACTACATGGACCCATAGAACAAGGTGGAACTACTCACGCAACTCCCCAAATCTTGCTTCCCTCTCATTAGAGGTCATTCTTAGCACAAAAAATAAAAAAAATGATAAGGAGAGGTCATTACTGAAGTAATAAATTCCAAGAATCAAGGAAACTCTTGGGTTATCTCCCAACACGTACTTTTCTTTAACGCCTTTAAGTTAGGCGCAAGAAGCAAGAAGAATCAAGTATTTTCAAATTAAGAAGCATTAACATCAAACCATGCTTTCAAAGGAGGAGCAAAAAGCAACTTCTCTCTCCTCATAGGGAAGTGTTCAATACCTTTCTTGAAAGGAAAATGATATTTAATGGTGCCTTCTTTCATATCAATGATGGCACCAACTGTTCTATGAAAAGGTCTTCCCAAAGTAATAGGACAAGAAGCATTGTATTCAACATCCAAAACATAGAAATCCACAGGGACATAAGCATTGTTAACCATAATGAGAACATCATTAATACTCCCCTTGAGTTTCTTCTTAGCATTACCATTGAGTGGGACATCCAAATAACAATCTTCCAACGGTGGCAAATCAAGCATTTCATAAATCTTCCTAGGCATAATGGAGACACTAGAACCAATATCACATGAAGCTTTGAGATCAAAGTCATTCACTTGCACATTAATAACAGGTTCCCAACTATCTTCTACTTTCCTAGGAATAGAAGCTTTGTATTTTAGCTTCTCTTCCTTAATCTTAACAAAAGCATCTGTAATGTGTTTGGTGAAAGCAACATGCATATCACTAGCATCAGGACTTCTAGCAAGCTTTTGTAGGAACATAATCACTTCAGAAATATTGCAACCATCAATATCAAAATCAAACTTAGCATCACTAGTAGTAGGATCAATAGGCTTAAGCATAGTAGGAGGAGGAATAGGGAATACTTGTGGTTTAGTGGTGATGGTGCACACACTATTGTTTCTATCAATTTAAGCTTCCCTTTCCCACCTAGCATGAAATTGAGCTAACAACCTAACATTTTCATCAATAGTAACTTATATGGCATGAGTAGCAGCAAAGGTACTTTCCATGGTTTTAGGTTTAGCGGCCATTTTATTAATCAAGGAGGACTGAGCTTCAAACAGAGAGGATATATTCTTCTCAGCGCTAAAAATTTTTGACTGTAAACTAGGAATTTCTCTATTCAGATTCTCAAGCTGATGACTAATGTTTTTCAAGATAATAGATTGCTCCTCTATAGTTTTAGTGAAAATCTTATTTTGCTCATATTGCATTTGCATAAAATTCTTAGTGGATCTCTCTACTTCTAGAATCCTTTCTTCACTAGGCATTCCAGATCTACCATGATAAACATTTCCACTAGGAGGATAAGGCCTATAATTACCATAAGTATTGTTGCCAAAATTGTTGTTTCTAATGAAGTTCACATCAACTTTCTCTTCTTCAGAAACCAAAGAGGCTAATGGAACACTATTAGGATCTAAAGGAGCTTTCCCATTAACAAGCATAGCCATAACAACATCAATATTATCACTCAAAGAGGAAGTTTCCTCAACAAAATTTACCTTATTACCATGTGGAGCTCTCTCAGTGTGCCATTCAGAGTAGTTAACCATCATATTATCAAGGAGTCTAGTTGCAGCACCCAAAGTGATGCTCATAAAGGTACCTCCATCAGCTGAATCCAACAGGTTTCTTGAGGAGAAGTTCAACCCTGCATAAAAAGTCTGGATAATCATCCAAGCAGTGAGTCCATGAGTGGGACAATTCTTAACCAAAGATTTCATTCTTTCCCAAGCTTGAGCAACATGTTCATTATCAATTTGTTTAAATTTCATAATGTCACTTCTCATAGATATAATCTTAGCAGGAGGATAGTATTTTCCAATAAAAGCATCTTTGCACTTAGTCCAAAAATCAATACTATTTTTAGGCAAAGATAGCAACCATTCTTTAGATTTTCCTCTCAAAGAGAAAGGAAAGAACTTGAGCTTAATAATATCTCCATCTACATACTTATACTTCTGCATCTCACAAATTTCAACAAAGTTATTGAGATGGGCAGGAGCAGCATCATCAGAACTAGCACCAGAAAATTGCTCTCTCATCACAAGATTCAACAAAGCAGACTTAATTTCATAAAATTAGCATCAGGAGCAGGTGGAGCAATAGGTGTGCTAAGGAAATCATTGTTGTTGGTGCTAGTGAAGTCACACAACTTGGTGTTCTCAGCAGAATTCATTTTGGCAAAGGTGGGCAAGCCAAAAACAGCAGCAGCAGCTAGAGTAGGAACTAATTTTTTTGTGTTTTTGAATAAAGCAAGCAAACCAAACTAGACTAATTTCTTTGGGTTTTTTGAAAAGAGGCAAACAAAACCAAGCAAAATAAACAAAGCAAAATAAAAACAAAGTAAAGAGAAAGGAAGTGGAGGACTCCCCTAGTGAAGAAGTCCTTAGCCTCCCCGGCAACGGCGCCAGAAAAAGCTTGATGGTGACTCCTTGAAGGCCTGTGGAGTTTGTTGGGAACCCCAAGAGCAAGGTGTGAAGCAGTACAGCAACAAGTTTCCCTCAGTAATAAACCGAGGTTATCAAACCAGTAGGAGGAAGGAAACGTCACACAGGTATTGCAAGCAACGTGGAGACTGCACAACACAAACTCAAGACTTTGCCCCAACAAAACAATGAGGTTGTCAAGCTCACCGGTTTGTTGTAACAAAGGATTAAACGTATGTTGTGGAAGGTAATGGTTTGCAGCAAGTAAAAAAGTAAAAGTGGAAGATGTATCAATGGTAAAGATTGGACCGGGGTCCATAGTTCACTAGAGGTGCTCTCCTTAGATAAACAACATGGCATGAAGGGTAAACAAATTATAGCAGGGCAATTGACAGGAACTGAGCAAGGCATAACAATGCAATACTAGTCAAAAAGATCCTATGAGATTCGATTGGGCAATACAATAATATACATAGACCGCCATCCAACTGCATCTATGACTAGAAGTCCACCTTCAGATTATCATCCGAACCCCCTCCAGTATTAAGTTGCAAGCAACATACAACTGCTTTAAGAAAAGTGTGTAAGGTAAATAATCAACTTGTTCTATGAACAAGAGATAGTTGTTTTCTCCCTAGTAGCAATAGAACATCTACAGCCGAAGAGATTTCTGTCACTTCCCTTGGAAACTAGAGGCATGAACCCACTATCGAGCATAAATACCCCCTCTTGGAGTCAATGGCAACTACTCGGCCAAGATAGCTTCTAACAACAGAGAGCATGCAAGATCACAAACAACACAGACATGATAGAATCATAAAGACAAAACTATTAACCAATCAGACACAATAATCTCAATATCCATCGGATCCTCGCAAACACAACATGCATGATTACAAATAGATTAGATCTTGATCATGAACAGAGCTCGTAAGATCTATACATGAAAGTACAATGAGGATATACAACCATCTAGCTACTACATGGACCCATAGTCCAAGGTGGAACTACTCACGCAACTCCCCAAATCTTACTTCCCTCTCATTAGAGGTCATTCTTGGCACAAAAAAGCAAAAAAAAGGATAAGGAGAGGTCATTTCTGAAGTAATAACTTCCAAGACTGAAGGAAACTCTTAGGTTATCTCCCAACGCGTACTTTTCTTTAACGCCTTTAAGTTAGGCGCAATAAGCAAGAAGAATCAAGTATTTTCAAATGAAGAAGCATTAACATCAAACCTTGCTTTCAAAGGAGGAGCAAAAAGCAACTTCTCTCTCCTCATAAGGAAGTGTTCAATACCTTTCTTGAAAGGAAAATGAAATTTAATGGTGCCTTCTTTCATATCAATGATGGCACCAACTGTTCTAAGAAAAGGTCTTCCCAAAGTAATAGGACAAGAAGCATTGTATTCAACATCCAAAACATAGAAATCCACAAGGATATAAGAATTGTTAACCATATTGAGAACATCATTAATACTCCCCATGAGTTTCTTCTTAGCATTATCATTAAGTGGGACATCCAAATAACAATCTTCTAATGATGGCAAATCAAGCATTTCATAAATCTTCCTAGGCATAATAGAGACACTAGAACCAAGATCACATGAAGCTTTGAGATCAAAGTCATTCACTTGCACATTAATAATAGGTTCCCAACTATCTTCTAATTTCCTAGGAATAGAAGCTTTGTGTTTTAGCTTCTCTTCCTTAATCTTAACAAGAGCATATGTAATGTGTTTGGTGAAAGCAACATGCATATCACTAGCATCAGGACTTCTAGCAAGCTTTTGTAGGAACATAATCACTTCAGAAATATTGCAACCATCAATATCAAA
This sequence comes from Avena atlantica, assembly GCA_910589765.1. Classification (NCBI taxonomy): domain Eukaryota; kingdom Viridiplantae; phylum Streptophyta; class Magnoliopsida; order Poales; family Poaceae; genus Avena; species Avena atlantica. The sequence goes on from OU342739.1 coordinate 137,390,706, forward strand.
ATCAAACTTAGCATCAATAGTAGTAGGATCAATAGGCTTAGGCATAGTAGGAGGAGGAATAGGGACTACTTGTGGTTTAGTGGTGATGGTGCACACACTATTGTTTCTATCAATTTCAGCTTCCCTTTCCCACCTAGCATGAAGTTGAGCTAACAGCCTAACATTTTCATCAATAGTAACTTGTATGGCATGAGTAGCAGCAAAGGTACTTTCCATGGTTTCAGGTTTAGCAGCCATTTTATTAATCAAGGAGGACTGAGCTTCAAACAGAGAGGATATATTCTTCTCAGCACTCAAAATTTTTGACTGTAAACTAGGAATTTCTCTATTCAAATTCTCAAGCTGATGACTAATGTTTTTCAAGATAATTGATTGCTCCTCCATAGTTTTAGTGAAAATCTTATTTTGCTCATATTGCATTTGCATAAAACTCTTAGTGGATCTCTCTACTTCTAGAATCCTTTCTTCACTAGGCATTCCAGATCTACCATGATAAACATTTCCACTAGGAGGATAAGGCCTATAATTACCATAAGTATTGTTGCCAAAATTGTTGTTTCTAATGAAGTTCACATCAACTTTCTCTTCTTGAGAAACCAAAGAGGCTAAGGGAAAACTATTAGGATCTAAAGGAGCTTTCCCATTAACAAGCATAGCCATAACAACATCAATCTTATCACTCAAAGAGGAAGTTTCCTCAATAGAATTTACCTTATTACCATGTGGAGCTCTCTCGGTGTGCCATTCAAAGTAGTTAACCATAATATTATCAAGGAGTCTAGTTGCAACACCCAAAGTGATGCTCATAAAGGTACCTCCAGCAGCTGAATCCAACAGGTTTCTTGAGGAGAAGTTCAACCCTGCATAAAAAGTCTGGATAAGCATCCAAGCAGTGAGTCCATGAGTGGGACAATTCTTAACCAAAGATTTCATTCTTTCCCAAGCTTGAGCAACATGTTCATTATCAAGTTGTTTAAATTTCATAATGTCACTTCTCATAGATATAATCTTAGCAGGAGGATAGCATTTTCCAATAAAAGCATCTTTGCACTTAGTCCAAAAATCAATACTATTTTTAGGCAAAGATAGCAACCATTCTTTAGATTTTCCTCTCAAAGAGAAAGGAAAGAACTTGAGCTTAATAATATCTCCATCTACATACTTATACTTCTACATCTCACAAAGTTCAACAAAGTTATTGAGATGGTCAGCAGCAGCATCATGAGAACTAGCACCAGAAAATTGCTCTCTCATCACAAGATTCAACAAAGCATACTTAATTTCATAAAAGGTAGCATCAGGAGAAGGTGGAGCAATAGGTGTGCTAAGGAAATCATTGTTGTTGGTGATAGTGCAGTCACACAACTTGGTGTTCTCAGCAGAGTTCATTTTGGTAAAGGTGGGCAAGCCAAAAACAGCAGCAGCAGTTAGAGTAGGAACTAATTTTTTTGTGTTTTTGGATAAAGCAAGCAAACCAAACTAGACTAATTTTTTTGGGTTTTTTGAAAAGAGGCAAACAAAACCAAGCAAAAGAAACAAAGCAAAATAAAAACAAAGTGAAGAGAAAGGAAGTGGAGGACTCCCCTAGTGAAGAAGTCCTTAGCCTCCCCGGCAACGGCGCCAGAAAAAGCTTGATGGTGACTCCTTGAAGGCATGTAGAGTTTGTTGGGAACCCCAAGAGCAAGGTGTGAAGTAGTACAGCAACAAGTTTTCCCTCAGTAAGAAACCGAGGTTATCGAACCAGTAGGAGGAAGGAAACATCACACAAGTGTTGCAAGCAACGCGAAGACTGCACAACACAAACTCAAGACTTTGCCCCCAATGAAACAATGAGGTTGTCAAGCTCACCGGTTTGCTGTAACAAAGGATTAAATGTATGCTGTAGAAGGTAATGGTTTGCAGCAAGTAAAAAAAGAAACAGTGGAAGATGTATCAATGGTAAGGATTGGACCGGGGTCCATAGTTCACTAGAGGTGCTCTCCCAAGATAAACAACATGGCATGAAGGGTAAACAAATTATAGTAGGGCAATTGACAGGAACTGAGCAAGGCATAACAATGCAATAATAGTCAAAAAGATCCTATGAGATTCGATTAGGAAATACAAAAATATACATAGACCGCCATCCAACTGCATCTATGACTAGAAGTCCACCTTCAGGTTATCATCCGAACCCCCTACAGTATTAAGTTGCAAGCAACAGACAACTTCTTTAAGCAAAGTGTGTAAGGTAAACAATCAACTTGTTCTATGAACAAGAGACCGTTGTTTTCTCCCTAGTAGCAATAGAACATCTACAACCGAAGATATTTCTGTCACTTTCTGAGAAACTAGAGGCATGAACCCACTATCGAGCATAAATAGCACCTCTTGGAGTCACTAGCAACTATTCGGACAAGATAGCTACTAACAACGGAGAGCATGCAAGATCACAAACAACACAGACATGATAGAATCATAAATACAAAACCATTAACCAATCTGACATAATAATCTCAATATCCACCAGATCCTTGTAATCACAACATGCATGATTACAAATAGACTAGATCTTGATCATGAACAGATCTCACAAGATCTATACATTAAAGCACAAGGAGGAGATACAACCATCTAGCTACTACATAGACCCATAGTCCAAGGTGGAAATACTCACGCATCATACCGGAGAAAAGGCCTCATTGATGATTTCCCCTCTGGCAGGGTGCTGGGAAGAACTTCAGATCCCCCGCGATCTAGGGACGACGGTGGCGGCGGCTACGGAAGGTTTCGTGGAATATTGATCTGGTACTTAGGGTTTCTGTATCGGGGGCTTCTTATAGTGGAAGAGGCAAGGTCGGGAGGCGGCCAGGGGCCCCACACCCTACCCAGGCGCGGGGCAGGGCCCACCCGTGCCTAGGAGGATCTGGCCCCCTGGTTCGCATCTCCGTCTTGTCTTCTGGCTTCGTGTCCCTCACGGTAAAATATTGACTTTGGCTTTTGTCCCGTCCAATTCTGAGAATATTGATTTTCTGCCTTTCTGGAACCAAAAACAGAAGAAAACAGGCAACTGGCTCTATGGAAACTTGTTAATAGGTTAGTTCCAGAGAAAATATAAAAACACCTCAAAGTGTAGACAAATAAAAGCAAATTAGATTATAAACAAGCATGGAGCATCAAAGATTATAGATACGTTTCCAACGTATCAGCGAGGTCCGTGCGAGCGTGTCGAGCACGGTGAGCTGGCGTGCTCTGGACATGGCAAAGACAAACTGGGTGCGTGTGTTCTTGGTGGTCCACTGCTTGTCAAGGCTCGAGGGCTGGACAGGGGGTGGCGGTGGACGGTGGCGTGCTTCCTGGACATGGTGGCTAGGCACGGCGATGGCTGTAGCTAGCTTGCCATGGTCGGCTGGCAAGGGTGTGCTCAGGCATGCATGACATGGTGCATTGGTAGGGTCTAGGTTGGTTTAATGCTGGTGTGCTCACTGGGGGTACAAGGGTGATCAATGGGGAACAAGGTTTGCAAAATTAGTGCTCAAAACAGTGAAGTTTTGCAGAATTTGGTCTATGTCTCCAAGTGTTTGATGAAATGGCCGCAAGAAATTCATATTTGAATTTTTGGATGAAACTTGGTGAGTGTACTGGGCACATACTAGGGAGTATCTGGTTGATTGCATTTGTCAAGGTGAACTGGTTTGGTTGGGTTTTGAGAAATGGTGATCGTACCATATGAACTAGATTCAATTTTCAGATGTCATTTGAATAGGGTTGACAAATGTTTCTGTGGGTTTGCAAGGTGGTCTTGGGTTCACTTTTACTTGGTCTATCAAGGGGTGAAAAGAATTTTATTTGTTTCTGTTTGAAATCTTGGACTAGAAACACTCAAAGTGGTCTAGTAAGCAAGATTGGCAAAAATGACCATTAGCTCATTTTGTTTGTTTTTGAATTTCTATTGATTTGATTCTGCTTGGAAATGATTTATATGATGTTGTTTTCATCTTTAAACCAATCCTTGCCATTCACAACAATCACATAAGTCCATACAAGCATTCATGCATTCATCAAATATACACATACATTCATATGGATTTTAATTCACAAAAGTTTTTGTTAACCCTAAATTTGGGTGATTGGAATTTATAACCTTGATTAATATTTTTGGGATGTTACAAAAACCATTTGCAAAAGGATTTACTCAAAAATAATTTTTAGAACAATTTTTATAGCAAAAATAGCCCTAAACAAGTCTCTGCCTAAAACTCTAATTTTCCAGAAGAAAATGACCAAAGTAAGGCCATAGGTGCAAAGGTCTCATTTTTATCAATCCATAGACACCTAATTTGTAATTTTTGGAATTATAGATCTAAAGTTTTTGATTTTACAAGTTTAAACATCAAATAGATCAAATCTGGGTTTTAAAATCAACTCACAGACACGTGGCGCGTTATGGTTGGTGGATACCGTTTCGCGCGGATCACACGCATGTACCGTTGGATCTAAATGAGATCATGTGGCTCGGATCTAAATATACCCCTTCGACAAATGAATTTATCCTAACCGTACGATCCAGATCCAGCGGACCTGAGCTCACTGGCCAGGAACTGGCGGCACGAGTGGCGAGTGCAGCGGCGGTGCGTCTGGCGACGGCGGTCTGGCGGAGCTAGGGGTGAGGTGTCGTGGGAATGACCACGGCAGATGCTGCAATCGGCAGCGAGCAGTAGAACATGGGGCAAGGGCGGCCAGCCATCTGCGGTGCGAGATGAGGGCGGAGACACAAGGATTTACCCAGGTTCGGGCCCCCGGAGGGTAAAGACCTACTCCTGCTAGATTGTATTATGGTGGAAGTACAATGGGGCGAGCTCGGCGGCTAGGCAGCGAGTCGCTTGGGTGGATTATGGAACGTATCCTATACACGCCCCCTAGGGAGGTTTATATAGACTCACCCCCCCCCCCCCCTAGGGTTTACATATCTCAACCGAATCAGTTAAGGTTTCAAAAATTGTTTAACCTAATCCGACTGGGCCTATCTACGCTTCTGGGCCTTCAGCTTCCAGTCGCTTGAGTCCACGCCAGGTCGTGATCCAGTCACCGTTACTGCAGGCCCACTCGCAGGTGCCTGGGCCAGTCGGAATCGTCCTGCTGGGTATACCCCGATAGGCATATCCCCATCAGTAGTCCCCGAGGCCGTCATTGATTGGTCGCAGATGGTCGGTGGCAGTCAGTGTATATGGCTCAAATGCGGAGGCCCAATCGAATCGGCGGCGGACTCCTGAATAAAGGAAAAACCAGTTACTCTAGTCGCACTAACGGCGACCGATTTAGTGGCAGCTCGGCGAACGGGCCGGCGAATATTCAGTCACTGTTGTAGTGATCAGGTCGACGGATAATCAAGTCGCGTGGAGCGACGAGTCGAGTGGATGAAGTTTGACCGTCAAGTGGGGTCAAACTAGCCGTTGGGGGTAATCCAACAGTAACTTTCGGCGTAATCACCGCATAGTAACGGCTCCCAAAATTCGCGGGTAACAACCGCTATATAAGGGGAATGACGGGCGAGCGGGGAAACACTCCTTCATATTTCCTCCGACCTCGCCCATCTCCGTTTCCACTCCGCATCGCGATCCAACCGATCCAAAGAGCCCCAACCTCCATAAATCTTCCAACCAATGGCCCCCTCCACCGAACCATGGGGCCGATCCAAGTGCACCAGGGCGCTATTGGCGTCGTTCGAGGAGGCCGGGATCCTGCGCGCCGGTAGGTGGCGCATCCCCGTGGCCGGAGAGGTGACTCCGGACCCACGCGAGGGAGAATTCGTTTGCTTTCCCAGCCACCTGGAGCGGGGGCTGGGTTATCCCACTTCTCTTTTCTTCCGGCGCTTCTGCGCCTTCTACGGGATCCAGCCGTCGGGCCTGGGTCCGCATAGCATCGAGCAGCTCGCCATTTTCGTGGCGTTCTGCGAGTGCTATCTAGGCTGCAGGACCAACTTACCCCTGTGGCAAGATCTATTCCATGGGAGGATTAGTCGCGAAGAATCAGGCGGCCCGATGCTGGCTGCGGGTGGCCTGACGTTTTAGCTGAAGTCGAAGGCGTCGTTCTTCGACCTGATGCTGCCGGCCAAGGCGGCAAACGAGTGGAAGAAATCCTGGTTCTACGTCACCGAGGCGACTCCAAATGGCGAGGTGGCGCTTCCAAGGTACTCCGCCAACCGACCCGAACCGCGTCGGCTCCAGGTCGACAAGCTCCCGCTGGACCAGCGGATGGTTGTTGACGAAATGTTGCAAACCATCCGCAGCCTGAAGAAGAAGGGCCTCCAAACCATCAATCTTTACAACTGCTGGCTTGGGCGGCGGCTCGTGCCTTTGGCCCGCCGCGACCATTATATGTACGAGTACGTGGGTAGGGACGACCCGAAAAAATCCTCCCTCGTCGAGTGGAAGCTCGAGGACTACATCCTAGCACTAAAGAAAATCACCCAGGCGGCGTACCTGTACGCGAAGGCCGTGGTCGCCCCCTATACCGCAAGGCGCCCAGCTCCGACGGTAAGTCGCCATTTTTGTCGCCATTCACAGTCGCAGATGATGCAGTCGCGGTTATGCTGACGTTGTTTCATTTTTATTGTAGCCGTTCCAATTGGTGGAAGGATGGCTCCCACGCGCAGATGACGAAAACTCGAGCTCGTCCGTTCGGGAAGGGAGCGAGTCGCCACCCGCCAGAGGAGACATCGGGAGCGACGCGGGTGATGACGACGATGATGACGAAGACGAGCCCGTGGAGGACACCGCCCCGATGGTTCGCAAAACTCGCGGGCAGCATCAGCGCGAGCTCGAGGCGAGTAAGAGCCTCGAACGTCACGACGACGATGACGATGAGCTCCCCGAGCACACCTCGCGTCGTGAGGCTACGCCGTCGAAGAAGAAGAAGGAGAAGGAAGTGAAGGCTCCGCCAAGGAGGAGGATGAAGCCGGCGAAGCAGGCGTCTCCGCCTTGCTCTGCGACTAGTTCTGACGCCAGCGGCTCGACTAAGGGTGAAGCGGCGCACATGATGGCAACACCTGAAGCCGCCGCCCTCCTGGATGAGGTACCTCTGGCCTCGCTTCCACCCCGTTCGCCCCGGTCTCTGGGTTGGGGGCTACTCCAACCGCAGCGGCTTCGCCTCCCAGGAGAGCTCCAGAAGATGTCTTCGAAGAGGCCCTCCGTGTCTTGGGCACACGACGTGCTCGAGATGGGCCTCAGTCGGAAGCTGGGTCCCGAGCTGGAGATGTCGTCCAGTATCCGCATGGCACTGCGGTTCATACCAGTCGCCAAGTAAGTTTTGTTCATCTGTTTGCCTTCCGTTGTACTCGGACAATTTTGCTCATATCGTTGTTTCACAGGACTGGAGTTAAGAAGATCAGCCACCTTTCCGTGGACAAGGTGCCGCCAGTCGTCGCCGAGGAGGACCCCTCACGGAAGAGGAAAGCTGATGAAGTCGCTGCCCCCACGGACAGAGCTAAGAAGGCAAAGGGCAACGATGTCGTCACGGTCTCTAACGACATGACGGTTTCTCTGAGTGATCCTCCGACTACGGCGGAGGTGGCCTTGAAGACAAAGGAGGCTGTTTCCTCGCCTGGAATGGCCGAGCCGGCTCCTAGTGGCGCTAGAGCATTCGCCGTGACCTTCCCCCGCTTTATGGCCAAAGCGGCTGCAGCGAGTGGTACAGTGCCATCGAGCCACATGCCTGGGGTCGCCGAAACAGAGGTCGAGCAGCGTCGCGGACACACGCCGACTCTTCTCGCATCTGTGGACGCGCTACAGCTCCATGGCATGCTGGGCGCAGCCATCCAGGTATGTCCAGTCCCCGAGGATCGGGCCACTGAATTTCAGTGGTCAGATTCTTTTAGTGTTTGTTTTTATTTGTAGCACCCAGTCCCCGAGTGCCTAGTCGCTGAATATCAGCGGGTGGGCACTTAGGATTTTTTTATCTCCAGTCCCCGAGTGCCTAGTCGCTGAACTTCAGCGGGTGGGCACTTAGGGTTTTTTGATCTCAAGTCCCCGAGTGCCTAGTCGCTGAATTTCAGCGGGTGGGCACTTAGGATTTTTTGATCTCCAGTCCCCGAGTGTCTAGTCGCTGAATTTCAGTGGGTGGACACTTAGGATTCCATTGGTGTTGACTGTTTGATTTGTGCGCAGGGCTTGCAGCATGAGTCGGCCGATCGGCTTGCTGCGAAGTGTCGCGCGGAGAAGGAACTTGTTGCCGTCCAAGAAACGAACAAGGGACTCCATACAATCGCTGCCAAGGCAGAGGAGGTCCGTCAGGGCCTTGTCCCGGCGGGAGAGCTGACGGCAGCTCAGTCTGTGTTGAGTACGGCTGAGAAGCGGATCGCTGATCTGGAGCGCGAGCTCAAGGAAGCGAAGGCGGAGGCGAGCTCAGCGGATGGGCGAGCAAAAGCTGTTGTTACGGCTGCCGCTGAAGAGCGAAAGGTCTCTGACGCCCTCGTTATTGGGCTGCAGAACGACTTCTCCTCGCTTCAAAGCTTCATCACGGGCCTCTGCCGTCCTTAATTGGTAAACTTTCTGCCTCTGCCTGTAGTAGTTGCATTATGTAATCGTTGTTATTCTCACTGCCGCCCTCTGTCCACAGGTCGGATTATCGACAGCTCGGAGGAGGGGCAGTCGTACGATGTGCGGCAGTGTGTGACCACTCTGGTCGACTCGGCCACGTTGTCCGCGGCTTGCATTCGGGCATATCTTCAGGAGATATCGCCTACGGAAGTGATTCCCAGCGACCTCATCGAAGTATGGCGGTATCTGGAGAAGGCACCGTCAGTCATCGAGTTCATGACGCGGTCGGCGTTCCGGCGCGGGGCGGCAACGGCTCTCAGCCTTGTGCTTGCCCACTTCCCGGAGGACTTCGATCTTGACGATGTGACGAGTGGATACCCCTCGTCGACGGGCTCGGTGGAGATCGCCGAGGTGCTGAAGCTGACAGACCAGGCCGCGGTGTACTCCGATCGCGTCTGGGCGATGGGAGACCTCCTCCCGTATCAGGAGACGACTGTCGCCCCCAACGATCCTGAGCCGCCGCATCGGGACTTCAAGGTCGAGCAGCCCTTCCGTGCGGCGATGGAGGGTGAGTTGACGACGTACCCGTCGAACCTGTACATGCCCTTCATTCGCAACCGCATGGGTGGCGGCGAGTCACCGTCGAAACCTGCGGAGTAGAAACACTGTGCCCTGGGGCATTAGTAGCGATTGTCCATTGGACTCAACTTGTATTTTGGAACGACGTTGTTCTACTGTAATGAAACTTCGTGTTATTTTGTGAATTGTTTCGTGATTTTGATTGCTGATTGGACGAGTCACCGAGCGCGTCCGCCCTTTTTATGGGGTTTACCTCATTTGTTATGTGTTTGTGGTTTTGAATGTTTTGTCAGTTGTTTTGTTATTGAGGTCGACTCGCCCGAGCTCGGAGAGCTAGTCGCAGGGCGACTCCCGTGAGTGCTCTTTACTTGACTGTTTTCCCTTGCGCGAACGAGGACGGGTGGCCGAGTCCCCGAGCGTGGTACTTGGTGGTTCTAATCGCAGATCCAGGGTGGGTGAGGACTGAGCACGTTAGAGTAAGCGCGTCACTCCTGCCTGACCCGTAGGGTCAGTCGCATGGCGAGTCCTGGGCACGCTCTCATACTTGGCGTTTTTTCCTAGTCGCTCGTGCTCGACTGGTCGTCAGTCCCCGAGCATGGTACTTGGCCGTTTGAGTCGCTGTGCCGAGGATGCGGAGGACCTTGGTCGCTATGAGTAACAAGGGCAGTTGTCTTGGCTCGTTAAGCCAGACGAGTTGGGCGACTCCAATGGTGCTCCGGGTTGGCGTTTTTCATGGTCGTTACGAGTCCGTGGGTAACCCAGTGCCCTCGGAACGCACTACTTGGCCGTGCCGGTCGCTGTACCAGAGGTTGACTTCTACGGTTAGCTTGACGCTGTTATTACGAGTGCGAGTGGCACAAGGCACGGAGAGTAGACGCAAATTGCGGTAACCGATCTATTTTATTTCATAGCACGTGGAGAGTACATGTATGGAATTCTAGGAGTAGAATTTTCGTAGTAAGTTTACATTCCACGGTCGCTTGACGTCGAGTTTCCCGTCTCCTCGGACGTCGATGAGGTAGTAGGCGTCGTTGCCGATGAATTGTCCGATGGCGAATGGTCCCTCCCAAGGGGGGGATAGCTTGTGCATGCCCTTCTTGTCCTAGATGAGGCGTAGCACCAGATCGCCTTCCTGGAACGTGCGAGTCCTTACTCGCCGGCTATGGTAGCGGTGGAGCCCTTGTTGGTAGATGGCGGTGCGGGAGCGGGCTAGGTCGCATGCCTCGTCGAGTTGGTCGACTCCATCCTGGCGTGCGAGTTCGTTTGTGGCCTCCGTGTAGTGGACAACCCTAGGCGAGTCGTTCTCTAGGTCGGTGGGCATGACTGCCTCGGCACCATACACCATGAAGAAGGGGGTGAACCCTGTCGACCTGTTGACAGAGGTGCGGATTCCCCAGATGACGGAGGGTAGCTCCTCGACCCAGCACCCGGCGGTGCGCTCGAGTGGTACTTGAAGCCGTGGCTTCAGGCCATGGAGGATGCTCTGGTTGGCCCGTTCCGCCTGGCCGTTGGACTCCGGGTGAGCGACCGAGGCGAGGTCGAGTCGGATGTGATGTTCTTCGCAGAACTCGGCCATGGATCCTTTGGCGAAGTTGGTGCCGTTGTCCGTGATGATGCTGTTTGGGAACCCGTAGCGATAGATGAGCTCGCGTAGGAACTTGGTGGCGGTCTTCCCGTCGCATTTCCCGACTGGCTTGGCCTCCACCCATTTTGTGAATTTGTCGACTGCGACCAGGAGGTGGGTGAAACCGGAGGGGGCCTTTTTGAAAGGTCCTACCATGTCCATACCCCACACGGCGAACGGCCAGGTGATGGGGATTGTCTTGAGCGCCGAGCTCGGTACGTGGGTCTGGTTGGCATACTCCTGGCACCCAGCGCACCGCTGGACAATGTTGACAGCGTTTGCGTGTGCGGTAGGCCAGTAGAAACCGTGTCGCATAGCCTTTGCGACCAGAGAGCGGGCGCCGGCGTGGTGTCCGTAGTCGTTGGAGTGGATGTTGTGGAGGATTTTGCGTCCTTCAGCAGGTTGGACGCACCGTTGGAACACGCCGGTCACGCTGCGCTTGTGGAGCTTGCCGTCGATGATGACGAAGGATTTGCAGCGGCGTGCTATCATCCGGGCGTCTGTTTCGTCTGCTGGCAAGGTGCCTCCCTCCAGGTAGGCGATGTATGGCGTAGTCCAGTCCTCTGGCTCGGTGATGAGTGCGACCAGGGCTGCCTCTGGTTGCAGCGGGACTCCCATGTCGATCTCCCTTGGGGGAGAGACGGAAGGCTTGGTGATGGTGTCGAGGAAGACGCCGGCGGGTGGTGCGAGTCGAACCAAGCCAATGCGAGAGAGTGCGTCGGCTTCCTTGTTCTTCCTCCTGTCGATCCACTCGATGGAATAGCCTGCGAAGTGTCCGCCCAGCTTGTCCACTGCTTGGCGGTATGCCGCCATGGTGAGGGACACGGCGTCGCAGGTGCCAGCGACTTGCCCAGCTACGAGGTCGGAGTCTCCGTAGCAGCGTAGGCGGTTTACATTCATCTCATTGGCGGCTCGCGTGCCGTGGAGTAGTGCCTCGTACTCGGCCATGTTGTTGGTGCAGGGGGTGAAGTCAACGCAGAGGACGTAGCGTAGCTTGTCGCCCTTCGGAGAGGTTAGCACGATCCCTGCTCCTGCACCGTCCGCATTCCTGTAGTCGTCGAAGTGTGAACTCCAGTAGTGGAGGTATGGCAGCTTTTCTAGCTGCTGGGCCTCCTTCCAGTCGGTGATGAAGTCCGCGAGAGCCTGCGACTTGATCGCTTTGCGCGGCTCGTACTTGATGTTGTGGACGCCAATTTTGACGGCCCACTTGGCGACTCGCCCGGTCGCCTCGCGGTTGCGGATGATGTCCTGCAACGGTGCTAAGGAGACGACCGTTATCAGGTGCTCCTAGAAGTAGTGTGGCAGTCGTCACTGTGCTCTGAAGACCGCATATACCAGTTTCTGGTATTGCGGGTATCGCTGGCGCGACTCGGTGAGGACCTCGCTGATATAGTACACTGGTCGCTGCACTGGACGCTCCTTTCCTTCCTCTGGTCGCTCGACGACCATGACGGCGCTGACGACGCGCTCGGAAGCCGCGACGTAGACCAGCATGGGTTCCTTGTCGACAGGGGCAGCGAGTAGCGGTGCTGCGAGTAGCACCTTCTTGAGGTCGCGGAGCGCCTCGTCCGCCTCCTTGTCCCACTGGAAGGTGGGGTTCTTGCGCATCAGGCGGTATAGGGGCATCGCCTTTTCGCCCAACCAGGGGATGAATCGACTGAGAGCCGCGACTCGCCCGGCCAGCTTCTGGACGTCGTGCAAGCACTCGGGTTTGCCGAGTCGAGCGATCGTGTCGATCTTGGTGGGATTCGCCTCGATCCCGCGCTTGGAGACGACGTATCCCAGTAGCTGCCCTGCTGGTACACCGAAGGTGCATTTGCCTGGGTTTAGTTTTATCTTGTATTTCCACAGGTTGGCGAATGTTTCCGCCAGGTCGGCGAGTAGGTCGCCCTGGCGAGCGGACTTTACTACCACGTTGTCGATTTAGACGTGGATATTGCAGCCAATTTGGCTCGCAAGGCACTCCTGCATACACCGCTGGTAGGTCGCCCCGACGTTCTTGAGGCCGAAGGTCATGGCAGTGTAGCAAAAGGCTCTGAATCATAGAGACTCCGAGCCGTCTTCTCTTCGTCCTCAACGGCCATTTTGATCTGGTTGTACCCAGAGTAGGCGTCGAGGAAGCATAGCGACTCCGAGCCTGCGGTGGAATTGATTATTTGGTCGATCCGCGGGAGGACGAATTGCTCCTTCGGGCAGGCGCTGTTTAAGTTTGTGTAATCGATACACATCCTCCAGGTCCCATTTTTCTTCTCGACCAGGACTGGGTTTTCCAGCCACTTGGAGTATTTGATTGGCCGGATCAAGCCTGCAGCGAGTAGACGCTGCACCTCCTCGGCGATGGCTCGGCGGTGCTCTTCATTGAAGGGCCGCAGCGACTCCTTGACAGGTCGCACTTTGGGGTCGGCGTTGAGTTTGTGCTCAGCGAGTTCCCTAGGGACACCAGGCATGTCAGAGGGCTTCCATGCGAAGATCTCCCTGTTCTCACGGAGGAACTCGATGAGCGCGCCTTCCTATGCTCGGCGCATGCCCGTCCCGATCGTCACCGTCTGGCTGGAGTCGCTTGGGACCAGCTCGATGGTGCGGGTATGCGTTGTTGCCTCGAAGGCTGAGGTGTTGCCGACCTCCGAGTTGGACTTCTTGAGTATCGTGGGGTCGTTGTTGTTGACCCCGCTCGCGTATTTGGCGAGCTCGTCGGCGTGGTTGGCCTCTGCTGCGATGACGGCGTCGACGAGTTCGGCTCCTTTGGCCTCGCACTCGGCGGCCATGTCGGGGTCGCCGTGGATGGTGATGACGCCACGCGGTCCGGGGAGCTTCATCGCGTTGTACGCGTAGTGTGGCGCCGCCATGAACTTGGCGAATGCCTGGCACCCTAGGACGCAGTGGTAGGGGTTGTCGAAGGGCACCAGCTCGAAGACGATCCGCTCGGTACAGAAGTTTGCCGATGTGCCGAAGGTGACTGGCAGCGTGACCTTGCCGATCGGGTACGCCTTCCGACCGGGGACGATGCCGTGGAATGTGGTGTAGGTCGTCTCGACCATCGACTGCGGGAGCCGCAGTCGCCTGAAGGTATCCAGGTACAGGATGTTGATGGAGCTGCCGCCGTCCATCAATGTCTTGGGGAGCCAGTAGTCTCCCACCTTGGGCTTGACTACCAGGGCGACTCGGCCTGGGTACTCGATGCGTGGCGAGTGGTCTTGGCGGCTCTAGGTGATGGGTTGCTCCGACCAGTTGAGGAACTGGGGAACGTCCACCTGGGCCACCGTGTTGACGGCGATGGCACGGGCGATGACCTTCTTCTCACGCTTCATGTTGAAGCTTGTGAAGGTGTGGAGCGAGCCAGCCATGCTGCCGAATTTTCCGCCGTTTGGCGGGTTGTTATTGGGGTCTTCCCGCGCTCGCCGTGCCTTCTCGATATCCTTGAGAGAGTGGCATTCGGCGGTCGTGTGCGTGGCGGGCTTTCCTTCCCTGTTGTGAAATGCACAAGATTGGTTAGGAGGGCCGCGGGGTCGAACCTTGGTTTCTCCTTGTAGTTGTCGTCGTCGCGGTGTTGCCCCCGTCGCGGCGGAAGCTCTTGGGCTCACGCTGCGCGTGCCCAGCGTTGGTGACGAAGTCGACTCGCCTGTCACTGCGGCGCTTGTCGGTGAAGCGAGTGTTGCTGTAGCGTAGATCGGATCGTCGTCCGTTGTTGTTGCCGCTCATGCAGCGTTGTCCTCCCGACTCGTCGTCGGTTTCTTGGTTTGGGTCTTCCTCCGCGTATCTTTTGGCAATCTCAAGGAGGTACGGTATGTTGTCGAGTGTGCGGTATGCTCGTTTGAGCTTGGCGAACAGGGGCTCATAACGGGACGAGGTCTTGAAGCAGTGGATTGTGGTGTCTGGGTGGATACCGACCGCGTTGTACCACAGTTCTTGCCACCGTTGGACCCAGCTGCGGGTCGACTCGCGAGCTCCCTGGACGCATCGTTCCAGGTACTCGATGGTGGTGGCGCGGGTGTATGAACCCTCGAAGTGCCTGACGAAGGCGTCGCGCATCTCTTCCCAGGAATCGATGCTATCCGCGGGGAGAGTGTTGATCCACTGCCTGCACACCCCCTCCATCATCAGGGGGAGGTAGCGGGCGGCGAGTAGATCGGTGTGGCCGGCGATCCCCATTGCCATGAGGTAAGTATCCAGCCACACGGAGGGATCGTACGAGGGGTCGTACTTCTCTATTTCCCTCGGCGCTTTGAAGTTCGCCGGGTATCTTTCGCCTCGAATCATCGGTCTGAAGCACCGGGGCCCGAGTCGGCTTAGCGAATCCCTCGGCTCGCCGTCGCAGCGGTTGGTTAGGGTATGCCGCAGGTCATCGGGCTGGCGTGCGCGCCAGCTCTGGTTGTTGATGATGTGGGTGCGGGCGTCGACGGGCTGACCATTGGCGGCGACGAAGTTGGTCGCCGGCCGAGGGTCGTTGGTGGAGAGTGCTGCGTTCGCGGGTCGGTGTTGGAGCTGCAGTGGTTCGGGTGGCGGGCAGTTGAGGGTGTTTGCCGCCAAGGGACGGCCGCTTGAGGCCGCTCTGCTGCCTGATGAACGCGAGTACATCCGACCTTGTGAGTCGACGCCTGCGTTTTGTTGCTCGACCGCCTTTGCGAGAAAGGCCTTGATGTACTGGATCTGTAGGGCGCCGTCACCGGTGGCCGTGATGTTGTCGGCTGCTGCTCGGCCTGCGACGAGGTTGTCCATCGGGGCGGAGAACAGTGGTAGGCCGTTTGCGTCTCGCTCCCGTGAGGATACCACGATCCGCGGCTGGTCCCTGGGGGGTGCGCGGTTGGGTGGTGGTGGGGCGCCATTCGTCGTCGACCCTGGTGGGGGCCGGGCGCTTCCTCCTGGTGGTGCGTTTTCGCAGATCGCGCGCTCGGCCGTGCGGGCCGGGTCGCTCTCGTCGTCGAAATTCAGGGAGCGCCCCTGGACGGTGGGGTTCAGGCGCGACCTGATTCGTTGTTGGTGGTAGCGCGACAGCTCTTGTGCCGTCACCTGCTCGAGGCGAAATTTTTCGCGCTCGGCTTGCTCCTTGCGGACTGCTTCCGCCAGCTTCAGGCGGAGTTCCTCGACCTCCGTTGTTGTTGCGTTGGTAGGGATCGGGGTGGAGAATGGATCCTCCGGCGGGTCGGCGCCAGTCGCCATGTAGGTCGCGGCATGGCGACCGGTCCCGACGCGGAGATCGGCGGAGTTCTCCGACCTGGAGTCGTAGTCGAAGATCCCAAGGATGGAGGGATCCTCGAAGTCTCTGACGTTGGAGACCTGGGTGATGGATCCCGCGGGCGACGCGGCGACGATGGATCCGGCGAGTGATGTCAGGGTCGCCAAGTCGGCGTCGTCGTTGAGGGCCGCTTCTTCCGCGGCCGCGGTGGTTTCAGCCGCGTCGCTGTGGGCCGAGTTGTACTCGGAGGCGAGGCAGTGGATCGTGCGGACCTGACTCTCAGAGATCCGGTCGCGTGGCGGTGACTTGCGGATGCGAGCCGAGTCCTCCGAGACGATGACGTCGGTGAGGCCGACGAAGATACTGATCGTTCCGACCGGCAGGATCATGCTATGCGTGATGGGTCGCGCCGCCGGGACGTAGCTGCTCGGCAAGATTTGGAGCATCTCGCCGATTGCTATCATGCGGCCGGTGGCGACCGACTCGTTGATGGGCAGATTGGATCTCGCCGCAGAACACCGGTCAGACCGGCCATGCCCCACGGTGGGCGCCACTATCGTGGGAATGACCACGGCAGATGCTGCAATCGGCAGCGAGCAGTAGAACATGTGGCAAGGGCGGCCAGCCATCTGCGGTGCAAGATGAGGGCGGAGACACAAGGATTTACCCAGGTTCGCCCCCCCCCCCCCCCCGGAGGGTAAAGACCTACTCCTGCTAGATTGTATTATGGTGGAAGTACAATGGGGCGAGCTCGGCGGCTAGGCAGCGAGTCGCTTGGGTGGATGATAGAACGTATCCTCTACACGCCCCCTAGGGAGGTTTATATAGACTCACCCCCCCCCCCTAGGGTTTACAGATCTCAACCGAATCAGTTAAGGTTTCAGCAATCGTTTAACCTAATCCGACTGGGCCTATCTACGCTTCTGGGCCTTCAGCTTCCAGTCGCTTGAGTCCACACCAGGTCGTGATCCAGTCACCGTTACTGCAGGCCCACTCGCAGGTGCCTGGGCCAGTCGGAATCGTCCTGCTGGGTATACCCCGATAGGCATATCCCCATCATGAGGGGACGGGTGCAGGGCATTACCGAGTTCGCGGGGTCGAGGTGGTCGCACTGGTGGTCACCGTTGACGAAGGGGCGCGCTGGTTTGGCCGCTATTGCTCGCCGGAGTGGATCCCATCGTCAGGTGCTTGCAGACAGAGAAGTTGCCGAGCATCTAGGCCACGAGCAAGCAAAAGAAGGGCATCAATGCGTGCGCACGAGGACAACGAATGTGGCAGTGCAAAGCAGGGAACAAGGCGGGGTCGGGGCTCACCGAATTTGGTCACCGGAGTTGCTCGGGACGGCGGTGGTTGCGATCTCGAAATTGAACAGCCTAGGGGCTCTTTGTGGTTGCTGGGTGAGGGAAAATGGAGAGGAGGGAGAGGGGGTTAAGAGAGCGTGGTTAGAGGAGAGAATCACTCGCGGAGTTAGGCTAATTTACGCGGATTAAACTCATACAGAAACCGCAGGGAGGGGAATGCGGGCTCGGCGCGCTGGAGACGATGATGTTCAGGTGGCAGTGGGGCCATGGGGTTAGTGGGGGTGCAGGTGGGCGCGCGGGTGAGAAAAGAAGTAGAGGGAGAGATAGGTCTCCCAGGTGGGCTGTTGGGATGGGGCTTGCTGGGCCTGGGGTTTGGGAAGTTGGTTTCCCTTTTTCTTACCTTTTTCCTTTTCTAATTCCATTTTCTGTTTTTATTCAAACTAATTTATTTCAATTCCAAATTGATTCAATTCTTCACCAAACTTTTCAGTAGCTTTTATACCAAATATTAGTGTGTTATTTAGTCCAACTTGGAGTAATCTAAATATTTTTCGTATGATTTAATATTCATTTAAATTAAGTGAGGCATTTTGTCTTTTATTTAAATAAAATTGAATATGGTTCATAAGCCCATATAATTTTGATTTAAATAAACTTTTATTCTTTTATATTATTTAATAAACTTTTATTCCATTTACTTATGGATTTTAACCATGGTTTAAATTGTCTTTGAAATAATTTCTTATTTATTTATTTCTTTCTTTGTCTTATAAAATTCATATCTTTTTATTTATAGTTCGAAAATTGATGATTCCAATTTGTATAATTCTATTTAATATTTATTTATCTTTTTAAATCCTTTTAGTATTAATTTGTCCACAATTTGGTATTGATTTTATCTAGGAGATTTATTATCCTTGGAATAATTCCTTTTATCTTATAAAAAATCATAAGTTTTTATCCATGGCTCCAAATGGAGTGTAATCAATTCCCATGGTTTTGTAATATATTTTTTTACCATTATTGATCATTTAGAAATGTTTGTTGCTAAATTTTTGTATGGAACAAAGCCATAGTCTTGGAGTGATCTTGATGATGATTTCTATTATTAGGGTTTAGGTTTTTGGTCTATCTTTTCCAAGTGTTCACAATCAAGATACATTCCATGCATGAATGCATTTGATTTGTTTGAAAATCTGTTTGTTGCTTTTTCATTCAAAAAATTTTCAAGTAAGGTTTTGATGTTTCCATTTAGAAACTAAAAGTTTCTTTTCCCCCTAAATTTCAACATTTGTTTCTTTTGTTTGTTTGTTTTCACATGTCAAAATTTGGAAACTTTTTGGATGTGACATGTCGCCACCATCGTCCCTAGATCAGGAGGGATCTGAAGCTCTTCCCAGCACCCTGCCGGAGAGGGGAGATTAGCCCGGAAGCCTTCTTCATCTCCATGCCTGCCTCTGGAGTGATGTGTGAGTAGTTCATCCTTATACTATGGGTCCATGCAGTAGCTAGATGGTTGTTTCTCCTATTCTGTGCCACCATGTTTAGATCTTGTGATCTACCTATCATGATCAAGATCATCTTATTATAATGCTACATGTTGTGTTTGCAGGGATCCGATGGATACTGAGTATTATGTCAGATTGATTATTGTTCTATCATGTATATGTTATTTGTGATCTTGCATGCTCTCCGTTGCTATTAGTTACTTAGGCCAAGTATTTGCTTGTGACTCCAAGAGGGAGTATTTATGCTCGATAGTAGGTTCATGCCTCTAGTAATCTGGGAGAGTGATAAGAACTTATAAGATTATAGATGTGTTGTTGCTACTAGGGAGAAAACAACAATCCTTTTCCCAAGGGCAATTGTATTGGTTACATTACACACTTTGCTTAATGCAATTATCTGTTGTTTGCAACTTAATACCCAAGGGTTGTTCAGATGATATCCCGGAGGTGGATTATTAGTCATAGATGTAGTTGGATTATGGTCTATGTATATCGTAGTGATCATCATGTCATGTACATGCATTGTTATGCATTCTCTATTTGTCAATTGCCTCGCTGTAATTTGTTCACCCAGCATGTTATTTATCTTATGGAGAAAACACCTCTAGTGAACTGTGGACCCCGGTCCATTCCTTCCCATTGATATTTTGTTTACTGTTTACTTTCTACAATTACTTTCTTCCACACTATATGTTTATCCTTTGTTTTCAGCAAAACCAGTGAGGTTGACAACCTCATTGATAATTTGGGGCAAAGTATTTTGGTTGTGTTGTGTAGGTTCCATGTTGCTAGTAACACCTTCGGAAGTGGTTTCTTTTTCCTACTAGTTCGATAACCTTGGTTCTATAACTGAGGGAAAACCTGCTGCTATGCTCATCATACCTTCCTCTTGGGGTTCCCAATAGGTTCTACATCAACTGAGCCATCACCCACCCCATTCTTTTATAGATGGGGAGAGGCGGTTGGGGACCCAGCATACCACTGCATGTGTAGTACACTATAGTCGTTGACATGACATCTACAGAACACCGTTCCGTAAATATCACATCCCTCAAAGTGGTACAACAGAAACATTGCACGTCCATATTACAAAAGTACACACATTATTATTATTACAATACTAGAAGTTCAAGACTTCCAAAAGATCCAACTTACAAACCAAAATATAAAATGTTCAGCGGAAATTTAAAGGTAACCACTCCGACTAGGAGTTGAGCTAAACAGCTTATTCTACAGAGTTCATGCTGCTCAGCTCCGTTAGTTACTACTAACTAGATACTTAATTGGACTCGTTCTCATCGACACCGTAGTGGATCTCGTAATCCACTCCTTCAACTCCTCCGGACATATCAGGTTCCTCGTAGTACACATCTTCTTCGCATTCGGCTGCATACATTGGCAAGTCTTCGGGATCCTCAGAGTCTAAGCAAGGGATCAAAGGAAAGAATGAGTAACAGCGTTACCCAACAAGTTCATTATATGCAAGGTGGGAAGTTTGATGCTCTAACTACCACCTCGGATTATAAATCCTTGGCACTATGCAGTTTTTGTAAATCTATCTTCAAAAATTGATTTCATTCCAAAAAACGATGACAATCAGCCTTCACAGGTTGACCAGAACTTTCATGGAGTTCCTTTCCTGCCGCGTTCGTAGCTCCTTCCCGGAACTGGGAGTAACAAGTTATAGTTTTTACACTCTGCAGAGGTGCGTTACTTTACCCATGAGAGATCAACTCTTTGTTGCACAACCGGGTGTACTTTCCTGTCCACAATTCCATGATGTGGGGCCCAGTAGTTGGTCCAAGCCAATCACTGCCCCCTTCGCGACCTCGCATGCCTCCTTGGTGTACACCATGCCCACACAATGAATTACGGTAATGGTTTGTACAAACCGTTAGATGTCAGAACTATCGTGGGACGATGAGGGTTCCCACCCATATGCTGCATATCCTCTAAGAATTACCAATTAATATGCATGCTACGAGGATAACAGCCACGACCTGCACATCCGGCTTCATGCGAGAGGAATAAGATAGAGCTGACTTCTTTGTCCCATTCCAAATCTCATGGCTAACGCGTAATATACGGCGCTAGAATCACTGATGTCAGGGGTTATTAAGTCCCTACTTGGTCATCATTGTTGCAAATAGAACCCTAAGTTCTATTGCTCCATTATATCACCACTTAGGATGATATCTATGATTTCTTTATTTATGAAAATATTATTTTCTTTCTTTTATAGCATATATGATAACACACAATTTGCAAATACTTTGATAAAGACTCTTCAAAGGACATGAGCAAGTGATGAACTTGCCTTGTGATGGCAAAGTAGTGAAGTCTGATGCATGCACTGGACCTTGAGCTTCTAGTTCTACAAAAACATCATTATTGCCCGGTAAGGACAATATTTAAAGAAGAAAAATGATTATGCAAGCAATGTAATGCATTATTTAATTCTATATGCATTTTCCCTATATAAGGTGCCTTTTAATAAAGTATTTACAAATATTATTATTTTTTTATATTTATTGCATAAATTATTTTATTTTATTTCCCTTTCTATTTGACTTTTATTGATTTAATAATTCTTTTAGGAATTATTAATTATACATTAAATTTATTTCTAAATATTTATTTAGTATTTTTCAAAAATAGTATAATATTAATAAATAATGAAAGTGATTTTTATTTATTTTTATCACCTTTCAATAATTTTGTAAAATTCCATAAGGAATATATAAATTACAAAATTCTTATAAAAATTTAAGTGTCCAAAATTTTATATCTTATTTTATTTGAACAGGGTGTATTATTGTGAATCCAAAAATATTTTATTTATAAATTTTGGACTTTTATTTTATTTTCTAGTATTTTATTGAGGCCAGGGGCATTTTGGTCTTTTCCACTTGATTAAAACAGTTTTTAAGACAACTTGGGCTGGCCTTTTGGGCTTATTGGACCAGTGTGGCCCAATAGGGTAAGGTCAACCCAGCCCACACACTCCGCCCTCTCCTCGTTCTCACCTCTCCTCTTTCCCGACCATGCGAGCTCTGGTGCCGCCGCTGGCGATGGCCGTTGCTGAGGCTTCTCCTGGCCACCGCCGTGGTGCAGGGCGAGGTTTGCGGCCATGCTCGTTCATCTGGTCCATCTCGATTTGACTCCGGGGCTTTCCCGTGGTCAGGTTCACCCCGTTCCCGAACCCTAGGGTTAGGAAAAGGTGTTATCGCCACCGCCGCGGTCCCGCCTGCGGTGGTGTGATGGGCTCGTGTGCTGCTGTGGCTGCCGCCGTGGCTGGTGCAGGTTGTAGCGCCCCCCTGGGTGCTCCCTGTGCCGCCGCGGTTCGTCGGCCAATATGCTTCCTCTTCGATTCGTCAGCGAGGACCTCGGGTAAGTTGCTTATGTGGTTCTTGTTCCTGCTACTACCATGAATCTCTTTGTGTGTGTCTAGTGGCTTCTCATGCCTAGTGACTATGTGCTGATTGGGTTCATCTTTGGATTAGGGTTCTTGCTCTGATTAGGGTTCATAACCCCATGTTGATCATATCCTTGATGCTTTAGATTTAGTGGTGATCATACTTGAGCATTAAGAATGATTGTTTGTTGTGGATCATGATTGGTAGTGGCTTTGATGTTGCTAGTGGCTTGTCAGATTTATTCTAGTGGTGATTCACTATGATCCCATGCTAGTGTTTCTATGGAATCATTGATTGGAAATGTTGTTGATCTGAGAATTCTCTCTACTGTCAGAATGCTTATACTAACAGTAGTGTTCTCTCAGTAGTTGCTTACTACAATTATAATGGTAGGCTTGTTTGAGATTATACATACTGAGTCAAATCATTACATGTAATGATTTCTGTGGATGTATAGATGAATATGATATTGATTCCTGGCACTTGGCTTCAGGAAGATGATATGTATTGGTTTGTTCCTTTTATCTGTGGGAACTAAGCAAAGATTGGTTTTAGCTCATTAAGAACTTGTCCTTGAGATACCATTGTAATCTGGCACACAAGTGATTGGGTTTTTATTTCTAGGCTTAGCTTGGTCAATACTTGTGCTTAATACTGGCAAGATAGAATAAGAGCTTCTCTTAACCCTCTTGCCTATGATGTTGGTCTAAGGCTCTAGGATTTAATTCCTAGTTAGCTGAGCAAATAGTTTGTTTGAAACTTGTAGGATTAGAGGTGCTACTCTCTCTGAGAGATGTGCCCTGGTCTGATAAGATCAAATGAAAAATGATCTATGTTGCAAAAATTAACACTAAACTTTGTGACGCTGGTCTGAGAGATTAGTGCTTTTGGCTGAGTTTGATTTCTTATCTTTATACTTGAAATATCTAGGATAGATTCTCCTCTCTTGGGTGATTACTGAGAGATCATTTCATAAAGCAACACATGCTTTTGTTTAGATAATATGATGAAATCATGTGATGGTTTTATGAGGCTCACCACAAAATCTAATGTTGGTGTAGTAGATTGATGATGATTTTGATCTTGATCTTGATCTGCTTTTGCTGGGCTCCTGACCTTGCTCTTGAGCTTGCCTGCTCCTCCTAGTTTCTGGGCTTGACCTTGTTGTCCACCAGATTCATCCCCCTCCTTATGTCACCATCCTTGTGATGTTTGGGTTGATCTGGGTGGTTTGGTTTGGTTGTTTTTCTTGGTTTGGATGCTGTCTACACTGGTTGTTCTTGTGTGATGTGTAATGGAGTGATGCACTAGTGCTCCCCCACGGCTGTGTTGTGGTTTTGTGTGATTTGGCTGTGCTTGTGAGGTTGACAACACACCATTTTCATGCTGGTGTGTGTCCAGCTTGTGTGCCTGCTATGCACTTGTGGATAGGTTTAGAAATTTTGAACTTACAATTACCAGCTTACTTTCACCTGGCTGGTGAATTGATCCTTCTTGGCTGTCATTTGACTTCTGGCTTTGAATTTTTGAAAGATGAAATCTTTCATATTGGTGAAACTTGCCCCTTTATAACATTTCTCAATGATGAATTTGTCAAGTGCATTTCACTGACATATCTGAGAGAAATATATACTAACACTAATCTTATTTTGTTTCTATTTAATCTTTGCTTTGCAGGTACAAAGATGAAGATTTAGTGTAGATTTAGATATAGGAAAGTTAGTAGATATTCAAATGTAATTTTCTTATTCTTTTGTAATTTTTCTTTTATTATTCTTGTAATCTTTATTTTATTTAATTATAATAAAGATTATATTATTATTTAATAAAGAATATTCTTATTCTTTATTCTGTTGTAAATTCTGAAATTTGGAAATGGCTTCAGTATGTTACATTCTTGTAACTTGTTTATGTATTAATCATATGAAATGAATTTCATATTCCATCTTGTTTTTGGATAAGATTTAAGTTATAATACTTATCTCTTAATTGATTTAAGATTCAAATCTTATATCTAAATCATTTAAATTATAATTCAAACACTCAAGTTTAAAATTCAAATTCATTTTAAACACATAACTCCTTAAGATCGTCTCAAAATTTATAACAATCACCCCTTAAGACTAAACCTAATCTCAAAGTATGAAAGAAACATTGATCATTTAGGTTTTTTTATTTGGCGAAAATTTTACCCACATTTTCACAGATAAATGCATGCTACAATACATATTCCTAAATCTACCCTTCGTTGGGTCCTAAATACTGGGATGTTACAGCCGGGGGCAAGGGAGAGGGAGCAATCCTCCCTTAGGTAGGATTCCTTCCCTCCCTCCACTAGGCAATGTTGGGATTTGACTTTTCAAATTAGCATTTGAATTTTCAAACTAGAGTTTGATTTCTCTCTTTCCATTGCCCATCCAAGTGACCTAGGACATGATGCAACCATTCCACTTTGTCATGACACATCCATGTACCCTTCCCACTCTGGAGTGATGGACCTTCTAGACCTTCTATAACATTCCGGTGAAAACACCAAAACTATTCCTGAACTCCAGAATTGAACTTTCTTTATATGAATCTTATTCTCTGGACCATTCTGGATCTCCTCGTGATATCCTAGATCCCATCTAAGACTCCGAACTACATTCGGTCTCTTACTCACATTCCATATCTACTAAACAACATTGAATCCATAAGTGTGTCTCCCTACGGTTCATGAATTATGCAGACATGATCGAGACTCTTCTCCGATCAATAACCAATAGAGAAATCTGGAAATTCATATGACTCCCACATATTTCTATGATGATGTCATCATCGAATGAACCATTTACATACGATACTAATTTCCTTTTGTCTCGTGATACTTTAGTTATCCGAGGTTTGATCGTCGGTATCTCTGCATACCTAGTTCAACCTCGTTATCGATAAGTACTCTTTACTTGTTCCTATGATATGTGATCCCTTGTGATCCAGTCACATGATTGCAAGCCAATTGGATGACATTCCACTGAGAGGTCCCAGAGTATATCTATCCGTCATATGGATGGACAAATCCCACACTTGATCCATGTGTCTCAACACATACTTTCCGAATACTCAATGCCACCTTTATAACCACCCAGTTATGAAGTGGTGTTTGATGTCATCAAAGCATCCATCCGGTGATGGTGATTAACATGATCTCATGGTCGAAGGATTTAGGTTACTATGTATTTGAAAGCTTATAGCAAGTGAACTATTTAAATGACTTGATCTTATGCTACGCTTAACTATAGGAGTATGCCCATCACATCATTCTCCTAATGATATGACCTTGTTGTTAATAACATCTCAATGTTCATGATCAGGAAACCATGATCATATATTAACCAACAAGCTAGTTTAACAAGAGTCTTTACTAGGGACTCTTTACATGTTTACAAAACACACAAGTATTAATGTTTCTGGTTAATACAATTATAGCATGGGATGTAAAAATTTATCATAAACATAAAGATATGTTAATAACCACTTTATTATTGCCTCTTGGGCATATCTCCAACAACTCCATGTAGAAAGGCATTCTTCACATCAAGCTGACAAAGAGACCATTCTCGAGTAACAGCCAAAGAGAGTAGCAAACGAAAGGTAGTAGGCTTGACAACTAGGCTGAATGTGTCTTCATAATCAAGATCATACCTCTGTTTGAAGCCTTTAGCAATTAACCATGCCTTGTAGAGTTTAATAGAACCATCATCATGCTTCTTAACCTTGAAGACCCACTTGGAATCAATAATATTGACACCAGAAACAGGAGGAACGAGTTGCCAAGTATCATTCTTCAGAAGTGCCTGAAATTCCTACTCCATCGCAACACACCAATGAGGAATGCCAAGAGCAGCCAGAAAGTGTCGAGGCTCAGCTGTGGGATCAGCAACAGCATTGTACATGCAAACAGCAATCCCCGCAATGGTCCCATATGTGTGCTTCTTCGGACAAAAACTCCGGCTTGACTGCATGTGCGAGGGCGAAGAGCCTCAACAGCAGGTGGTGTTGGCGACGACGAGCCAGACGCAGGTGTCGTAGACAATGCTGAGTCAGGCGCAAGGGACGCCGAGGTCGGCGATGATGGGCCGGACGAAGAGGCCCCTGGTGGTGGGGATCCAGCCGGTGTCAGGCCGAGCCAGAGCAGAGGCGGCCGGTGCAGGCGCTGGGCTGAGCAAGGCTACCGTAGGCGGGGCTGCAGCGGGCATAGCTGCCGCAGGGGAGGAAGCAGCTGGCTGGCGGGCGCGACCCGACGCGCATGCATGGGATCGACGTCCTAGATGTGATCGTCGTCCGTCGCCTATTCATCAAGGAGCTCTAGGCAAGTGCCGTGTCAAATACCTGCAGCAACGCAGGAGTATATGCAACATCTACAAATTGATCAGGTCAAGGAATAGTAGAGTGCATGGGTGGTATAGGAGTGGTAGAGTTATTCGGAAGTGCAGAAAAAGGTAACACGTTGTCATCAAACACGACATCACAAAATATGTAAACGCTATTGCTGGGAACATGTAGGCACTTGTACCCTTTATAAAGGTAACTATACCTAAGAAACACGTACTTTTTAGACCGAAACTCTATTTTATGCTTGTTATAAGGACGAAGGTGAGGCCAACATGCACATCCAAAAAACCTTAAGGAACGTGTAATCTGGGATGTCATTGAGCAAGAGTTCAAGAGGAGTTTTCATTTGCAGAAGTCGTGAAGGAATCTATTTATCAAAAAATAGGTGGTGGAAAAAGCATCACTCCAAAATTGAAACGGAACGGAGGCATGAGCTAGTAAGGTAAGGCCAGTCTCTACAAGATGATGATGCTTACGTTCAGCGGTGTCATTCTGCTGATGTGTGTGAGGAAAAGACACACGGTGCAAGATCCCAAGCTTGTTAAAAAACAAATTGAGGTTGTGTATTCACCCTCCATTCGGATTGAACATGAAGAATTTTATGCTTAAGGAGACGCTCAACATGTGCTTAAAACTGAATAAAAACATCGAACACATCAGATTTACGCTTAATAAGTAAAGCCAAGTAAACCGACTATAAGCATCAATAAAACCGACATAATAATTGTGACCACTAATAGACGTTTAGGCAGGACCCCATACATCAGAAAACACAAGGTCAAGAGGATGTTTAACGACATGACTCAACTCTGAAAATGGAAGCCGATGACTCTTGCCTTGCTGACAGGCATCACAGATAGTTTCAGCAATTTTATTGGACACAACTGGAAGTTCATGACAATGCAGAACATGACGAACTATGGGAGCAACAGGGTGACCAAGGCGCGCATGCTAGTGCGTAGATGACACACGAACACCACTGAACACCTCGGGAGCATGCGATGCAGGAGACCCAAACGGCGGATCAAGCGCATATAGGCCATGGCAAAGACGACCTCTAAGCAGAACGACTCTGGTATCCCGATCCTTGATGAAAAAATGGAAACGATGAAATTCGGCGAGGACATTATTATCACGAGTAAGTTGAGCAACAAACAACAAACTACATGTAGCATAAGGAACTCGAAGGACATTGAGAAGATGAAGTGTTCTAGAGTTATGTGCAAGAAGAGAGGCCTGACCAATATGTGAGATGTGCATATCTTCTCCATTGGCGGTGAGAACCTGGTCATGACCATGATATGGCTCCTGGGTGGAGAGCTTTCCCATCTCACTCATAGTGATTGGTAGCCCCTATGTCCCTATACCAGGTTGGATCAATGGAGTAGGACGGAGTGTACGCGTCCTCGTTACTCGCACGGCAGCGACAACCTGCTTATCATTGCCCTTGCCATTGTTGCCAATGTCGAGGAAGTCATGCTTGAAACGTCAATAACAGTGGGAGGCGATATGGACCTCAAGGCCACATACTGGCACGCTTGCTGGGCGCTGCAATAGGGGCAGCAGGTGCATGGACGACCACCGCCCGTAATGGGGGCGCGGCGGGCCGTGGGGCCTGCTGAGGTGCGGGCGTCAGCTTGCCACCAATCGGTGATGGCTTCTAAGGTTTACCGCGAGCTGCAGCGTTGGCGGAGGAGAAGCTCGGGGAGGCATGACGCGCCTTGACGCGTTGTTCGCCATCGAGGAGGCGCGGTTAGAGCTCACGAGGCTGAAGAGGAGTGTTGTGACCATTGACTTCTCCACGAGATTATCATAGTCGTCGTCTAGGCCATTCAGGATGTAGGTGGTTAAGTCCTCGGGGCGAAGCGACTGGCCAATGGAGGCCAGTGTGTCGGAGAGGCCGGTCATCTTGTTGAAGTAGTTCGTGATGCTGAGGTCGTGGACCTTGGTCTCGTCCAACTCAATGTGAATAGCATGAGCACGCACCTGAGACTGAGAGGTGAAGCTGGTGTGAAGCGTCGTCCACGCAACCCGAGACGTAGCGGCAAAGAGGACCAGCGACGAGACGCTCGGCGTGAGCGAAGACTGGATAGCAGAGAGGATGGCCTGATCCTGGGACACCCACGTGTGATACGCCGGATGATACGTCGGTGGGCACGACAGTGAGCCATCGACGTACCCCTCCAAGTAGAGGCTCCGGAGGAACTGCAACAACTATGCACGCCAAAACAAGTAATTGTCTGGCATGAGCTTCACCGGGATGAGGTGCGAGAAGTAGAAGGGCGACGACATCGCAGCATGATCAGCGTGAGCCAACGGCTGTGGCGCGTAGAAGCCCATCGGCGGGGCCGTCTCCAAAGACGGGGCAGGAGCAGCGGTCGCTGAGGAGGCCCCGTAGGCAGGCGCGACACCATCATATGCGGATGACGGGTAGGCACCGTAGAGTGGTGGCGGTGCAGTCAGTCCCCATAGGGTGACGCGGACGTGGCCCCATAGTGCAGCGCCGGAGGAACCACGTAGGTCTGCGGAGCTGGCGCATCGTAGGGTGGCGCCAGCCAGCCAGACGACGGCGTCGGCAGGGCGTCGTAGGTCGGTGCAGGGGCGCCGTACGTGGGCACAGGTGGGGCACCGTAGGTCAACGCCGAGTAGGCACCATAGGGCGTGGGCGCGGAACCACCATAGGGTGGAGACGCAACCACGCAGGTCGAGGAAGAAGGGCCGCCGTAGAAGACCGGGACGGTAGATCACCCTCTACGACAGGGCCCACGACGGATGATGGAGGAGCCGATCCGATTGGGGGTGGCCATGCGAGAGGAACCAGATGTGCGACCCGAGGGGACTGAGCTTGCCACCACGCTAAGGTTCGTGAGGTGAGGAAGGGCGAGACAGGGGCAGGGGCCGGTGCAGCGGCGTCGACGGCAGGGGCAGCAGAACCCATCATAACCTGCTTTGATACCATGATAAACCATAAGATTGGGGCAAACAACCTTGACCCTGGCCTGGGTCAGTTTATATAATAAGATTAACAGAGTTTTCATGCATAGAAATCCTACTCCTTATCATATACAGATTCTAATATGTGATCAATCGGTTGAGACCATGTCACACATACTGGCCGGCTGTCCTTTCTCTCGGACAATCTGGTTTGAGGTTCTATCATAAATTCGATTGGCGGTCGTTTGCGGTGCGATCTATCGCTAGACAGCAACACAAAAGAACATCATTGTTAATCATGTACACGTCATGATGGATTTGGAATCACAGGAACGCGGCCGTCTGCAACAGCTGCCCTCGGTGGCCTCCCTCATGGACACTATTAAGGCGGAACCAAGATCGTGGACTGAGTGGCCCTTCTGTCCGTTCAGATTCGTTGTGAATCTACCAAGAGCTCAACTAGGTCACATAATCAGGCTAGCTATGAATCAAATCAATCAAAAAAGGACACGATAAGATGTATGTTCTCATTCACCGGGAGCGGACTATCCGCCATTAAGAGCATGTATATAATGGGAGATGCTTAGAGGAGTGTTTATAAAAATAAATCAACCATTTTGCTAAGTATTGGTGCTTATTTATATAGAAAAGGTGTTTAGTTAGGCATCTATCTAGTATAAATAAGCACCGGCGCTAAAAAAATTGGTTTATTTTTCTAAGCACCGCCCTAAACACCTTGCATTGTACATACTCTCAGAGGAGAATCGTCGTCGGAGTCGTGGGTCCTCGCCGCCTTGCTACGTGGGAAGAGACCAGACTAATGCAAACCGCCGGCGTATATCATATCCTTCGTATCCCAGTCAAAACACTAGCCGGAAGGGAAAATATGTACCGGTTTTAGAGCTACAGATGGGATCGTGTGTTCTGAGATTCGCGATGCCACGCTTAGTTCGTTGGAGTTGGTCCACGCCGATCAGTCTGTGGACCAGGTTCAATACGTTTGCCTTTTTGTCTTTTATTCGCTCTCGATCGTTGAGCCGTAGTGGCGTAGGTCGTGGTATGGCGCGGCTATAGCGGATCACGCGCTGATGATCGGGAGATAGTTAGCTTCTTTATATTAGCAGATAAGGGCATGTATAATGCGGTGACGTCAGTCTTCCCTTATGCTCGCGACGTTGGATTTTTGTTTAGTTGGAGGAGAGAGAAACAAGAGAGAGAGAGTTGTCTTCTCTTAGGGCATGTACAATGCTAGAGAAGACATGCCTTCTCTTAGCTCTCCACATCATTTAGAGAAGACACAATATATAACTTGTACAATGCATGATCTCTTATTGCTATCTCTAGCAATTAATAGAATTAACTATTTTTAGTAAAAAATTGGTTGACTAAGAGAAGGCATATGGTACAATGGAGAAAAATAGTCTTCTCTTATTCCTAAGAGATCATCCCTTAGCTAAGGGAAGACAACCCTCTCTTTCTTGTTTCTCTCTCCTCCAACTAAGCAAAAATCCAACGTGGCGAGCATAAGGGAAGGCTGACGTCACTGCATTGTACGTGCCCTTAGCTAAGGGATGATCTCTTAGCAATAAGAGAAGACTATTTTTCTCCATTGTACCATATGCCTTCTCTTAGTCAACCAATTTTTTACTAAAAATAGTTAATTCTATTAATTGCTAGAGATAGCAATAAGAGATAATGCATTGTACAAGTTATATATTGTGTCTTCTTTAAATGATGTGGAGAGCTAAGAGAAGGCATGTCTTCTCTAGCATTGTACATGCCCTAAAAGGAAGGAATCTAGACAGAAAATGCCCAACGTTTTGGCAGCATAAAAACTTTGTCTCTCTCTCGTTAGGCTGATTGACAAAACATACAAACACTACAAACACTGTCGAGTTTTTTCAGGTTAGCATCCACAGTCCGCCTGCGTGGGAAGCTCTGCCGGGCATCTTTCTATCAGCCGATAGAACGCCGTCGGCGAGCTTATCCTTGTCCCTGTTGGAATTTTGGCCCAAATAGTCTAGCCCATTTTCTATTTTAATAATTCCTGGAAATCCTAGAGGCCCATGTGGCCCATTCATGCAAGACAAGAGGTGGGACAAATGTTTAGTCCCACATTGCTAGTTGAGTGGAAGTTGGACCAGCTTATAAGGTGAGCTCTTCTACCACTTGGTAAAAGGATGAGAAGGAGAAGGAGAGAGTTCCACACGCGCGCTCCTCCTCCTCCTTCTCGCTCGCCTCGTCACGTCACGTCACGTCACGTCACGTCATGACACGACGCGCGCGCGCGCCGCGGGTTGCGGGAATCTCGCCGAGACGAGCTTTATTTTGCCACGCATGAATGGTATATGAACAGATGTACAGAAGGTGAAACGTTTGCTTTGAATGGACTTTTAATACGAGTTAAATGAATTAAATGAAAACGAATTGAGTGGAGGCTGTCCGTTGGGCTGCCGCCTGTTCGCTTCATCTTCCGTCCATTCGTTTCATCTTCTGCACGGTCTGCCTTCCCCTCTGTGCCTATAAGAGAGAGAGGTCGCGCCTCCTCTCGGTTACGCTGTCACACAGCCCTTGCGCCTTCAGTTCCAGAGCATTGCGCTACTTTCATCTTCCCCATCCCGTCTTGCGGCGTGCACCGCGAGCCGGGACAGTAGGCCTCCGAGACCCCGCTGCTTCGAGTCCTGTACGGGAGAAGGGCGATAAGGTTTTTGGGGAGCGCTATCAGCGCGACTACTGGCTTCGTCACGGACTCCCTCACAGATAGCGACGCCTTCCCCGACGAGGACTTCTTCCCCGACATCAGCACCCTCTTCCTCGACGACATGGCCAATGACGGTTCCAACGCCGGCGGTTCTACTTCTGCTACTGCCGTGTACATCTTCTGTCTCAATCTTGTTCTGATCCTATCCAAAGTTTTATGCCTTGCAGTTTGTTTGGCTATATGCCTTAATTTGTATTCGCTATTTAGCATGATTAGTATATTGCCTTTTATTCTAGTCATGTTTTATCTAGCATTTATTTTGGATAATTCGCTTGGTAAATTGCTCTATTTGTCAACAATCCAAAAACCTTATTTCAGGCAATTTGCCCCAAGTGGCTTTGTTGCTTCTATGAAGCCACCTGTGTTTGAAGGTGTGAATTACAAACGGTGGCGTGCGAGAGCAGTGCTCTGGTTTCAGACCATGAGCTGCTATAACGCCATCTATGGCGCACCTGAGGGGGGAACTTAATCCCGCTCAGGAAGAGGCGTTCCAAAAACTTGATACTACTTTCAAGGCTGCCTTGATTAGCATCCTTGGCGACAATATTGTCGATTCATATCTGTCATTTAGCAATGGCAAAGATATGTGGGATGCGCTCGAGAGAAAATTTGGAGTCTCTGATGCTGGCAGTGAACTGTATGTCATGGAACAATTCTATGACTACAAGATGATTGATGACCGCTCCATTGTGGAGCAGACTCATGAGATACAGTCACTTGCCAGGGAGCTTGAGCACTTCACTTGTGTGTTACCGGACAAGTTTGTTGCCGGAGGCATCATTGCCAAACTTCCCCATTCATGGAGGAATTTTGCTACTTCTCTGAAGCACAAGAGACAAGAGTTCTCTGTGACGGATCTCATTGGGACTCTTGATGTGGAAGAGAAGGCGAGAGCAAAAGACACACGTGCTCGAGGTACCGAGGGAGGTTCTAATGCCAACCTGGTACAGAAAAGGAACTTCTAGCCTCACAAGTTTAAGAACAAAGGAAAGTTTGATGATAAAGGAAAGTTCGATGGAAAGAACAAGGCCTCACAGTCCACCAGCTTCAAGAACAAGACTGATAAGAGGAAAGGTGCTTGTCATGTGTGCGGTGATCCTAATCATTGGGCTCCTGCTTGTCCCAACCGCTTTGACAAGCGCCAGCATGGGAAGAGCAGCAAGACTGCTAATGTAGTCATGGGCGACGTTGAGATGAAAGATGTTGGGTATGGTATATTACCTACTGTTCATTATGTCATTCTCCTGATTGGTGGATTGACACGGGCGCTAATGTACATGGCTGTTCTGATATTTCCATGTTTTCTTCATATCAGGTCAGAGGGACTCAAACCGTGCTGATGGGGAACGGCTCGCATGCTTCTATTCATGGTGTTGGTACGGTCGATCTGAAGTTCACTTCGGGAAAGACTGTGCGCCTGAAGAACGTGCATCATGTTCCCTCAATTAATAAAAATCTTGTTAGCGGATCTCTTCTGTGTCGAGATGGCTACAAGATTGTATTTGAGTCAAATAAATTTGTAATTTCGAAGTATGGAACTTTTATTGGTAAAGGCTATGAATGCGGAGGCTTGTTCCGCTTATCTCTGTCAGACATTTGTAATAAAGTTGTTAATCATATTTACACAAATTTTGAATCAAATGTCTGGCACTCTCGTCTTTGTCATATTAATTTTGGTTGTATGACGCGGCTAGCCAAAATGAATTTAATCCCTGATTTCTCAACTGTTAAGGGATCTAAGTGCCAAGTCTGCGTGCAAGCTAAACAACCTCGCAAGTCACATACGACTGCAGAAGTAAGAAATTTAACACCACTAGAGCTCATACATTCTGATCTTTGTGAGATGAATGGTGTGTTGACAAAAGGTGGAAAGAAATATTTCATGACTTTGATCGATGAATCTACGAGATATTGTCATGTGTATCTTCTGAAATCAAAAGATGAGGCTTTGAGTTTCTTCAAAATCTATAAAGCTGAGGCAGAAAATCAACTTGATCGAAAGATTAAGAGGCTTAGGTCTGATCGTGGTGGAGAGTATTTTTCCAACGAGTTTGATTTCTTTTGTGCGGAACATGGCATAATTCATGAGAGGACGCCTCCCTACTCACCCCAGTCAAATGGAATAGCCGAAAGAAAGAACCGTACTCTAACAGATTTGGTTAACGCCATGTTAGACACATCGGGTCTTCCTAAGGAATGGTGGGGGGAGGCACTATTGACCGCGTGTCATGTCCTAAACCGAGTTCCCACAAAGAACAAAGAAATTACTCCATTCGAAGAATGGGAGAAGAAAAGACTAAAACTCTCTTATTTACGTACTTGGGGTTGTTTGGCAAAGGTTAATGTACCAATCCCCAAGAAGCGCAAGCTTGGACCAAAAACCATTGATTGTGTTTTTCTGGGTTATGCTTTTCATAGCATTGGTTATAGATTCTAGATAGTAAAATCTGAAGTACCTGACATTCATGTCGGTACAATCATGGAGTCGACTGATGAGACTTTCTTTGAGGATATCTTTCCAATGAAGGATAAACCTAATTCCTCAAATCCAGAGATACCTAGTTCATCTGATCAGGAATTTGCTATATTCTCTGAACCTATCATTCCGATTGAACACTCTGAAAGTCCTAAGGAGGATGATAATGAAATTCCTAAAAGGAGCAAGAGACAAAGGACTGCAAAGTCTTTTGGTGATGATTTCATTGTGTACCTTGTGGATGACACTCCCACTTCCATTTCAGAAGCTTATGCATCTCCTGATGCTGACTACTGGAAGGAAGCTGTTCATAGTGAGATGAATTCCATCTTAGCTAATGAAACATGGGAGATCACTGATCGTCCTTATGGGTGCAAACCTGTAGGATGTAAATGGGTGTTCAAGAAGAAACTAAGGCCTGATGGTACTATTGAGAAGTACAAGGCAAGGCTAGTGGCCAAGGGTTATACCCAAAAGGAAGGTGAAGACTTCTTTGACACTTACTCACCTGTAGCAAGGTTGACCACCATTCGAGTACTACTTTCTCTGGCTGCCTCACACGGTCTTCTCGTTCATCAAATGGACGTTAAGACGGCTTTCCTAAATGGAGAGTTGGATGAGGAAATTTATATGGATCAACCAGATGGTTTTGTAGTAAATGGTCAAGAAAGAAAAGTGTGCAAGCTACTGAAGTCTTTGCATGGTCTTAAACAAGCACCTAAGCAGTGGCACGAAAAATTTGATAAAACCTTAACCGCTGCAGGCTTTGTTGTAAACGAAGCTGACAAGTGCGTATACTATCGCCATGGTGGGGGTGAGGGAGTCATCCTTTGTTTGTATGTTGATGACATACTGATTTTCGGAACCAACCTTAATGCAATTAAGGAGGTCAAAGATTTCTTATCTCGTTCCTTTGAGATGAAGGATCTGGGAGTAGCTGATGTCATCCTGAACATCAAGCTATTGAGAGATGATGATGGTGGAATTACATTGCTTCAGTCCCACTATGTGGAAAAGATCTTGAGTCGTTTTGGGTATAGCGACGTCAATTTTTCTCCTACACCGTATGATCCTAGTATGTTGCTTCGAAAGAATCGAGGAAATGCTAGAGACCAACTAAGATACTCTCAAATCATTGGCTCGCTTATGTATTTAGCTAGTGCCACGAGACCTGACATCGCCTTTGCTGTAAGCAAACTCAGTCGATTTGTCTCAAATCCAGGAGATGATCACTGGCATGCTCTTGAAAGAGTTATGCGATATCTAAAAGGTACTGTGAGCTATGGCATACACTATACCGGGTATCCGAGGGTACTAGAGGGTTATAGTGATTCAAATTGGATTTCTGATGCTGATGAGATAAAGGCCACGAGTGGATATGTTTTCACACTTGGTGGTGGCACTGTTTCTTGGAAGTCTTGCAAGCAGACCATCTTAACGAGGTCAACTATGGAAGCAGAACTCACAGCACTAGACACAGCCACTGTTAAAGCAGAGTGGCTTCGTGAACTCTTGATGGACTTACCTTTGGTTGAAAAACCTATACCCGTAATTCCAATGAACTGTGATAATCAAACTGTGATTATTAAGGTGAACTGTTCTAAGGATAATATGAAGTCCTCAAGACATGTGAAGAGGAGACTGAAATCTGTCAGGAAAATGAGAAACTCTGGAGTTATTGCATTGGATTATATCCAAACATCTAAAAACTTGGCAGATCCCTTCACAAAGGGTCTATCACGCAACGTGATAGAAAATGCATCGAAGGAGATGGGTATGAGACCCACAATTTGAGATTTCCACAGTGGTAAACCACTCTATGTGATCGGAGATCCCGTGAATTAGAATTGGGAAACAAGCTGTTGGTTAGCTGAGAGGAAAGTATCCCTACTTTAATAAACACCACTCCATACAGATGCAATACTTTCCTATTCTCCATGGCAGGTTGATTTATTATCTTAATGTGTTCTAAGTGGCTTATCCTAAGCAAAGATGTTGTCCTGCAGAACATCTTTTGAAGAACACACCTATATGAGTCTGACTGTTAAAACGTCGCAGTCTATGAGAGTAGGGTGCTCTCTAATAAACTCATGAAAGGTCATGGAGTATGACGTATAAGCTCCACCCGTGGGGAAGTCCCACGGTAGCCCAGTATCGATCAAGACTTCGTGTGAAGCTAGGTTGCAGCAAACTTGCAGTTCAAGGCATAGTCCACTGTACAAGTCACAACCTAGTGTAGCATAGAATTCTAGGTGGAAGTTCAACTTAACAGTCTCCACTATAGTACCGCTATATAAACAAGTGTTTTGGAACCAAAGGCAAATTACATGTGCCTCTGGGATCTGGTGGGGGATTGTTGGGATTTTGGCCCAAATAGTCTAGCCCATTTTCTATTTCAATAATTCCTGAACATCCTAGAGGCCCATGTGGCCCATTCATGCAAGACAAGAGGTGGGACAAATGTTTAGTCCCATATTGCTAGTTGAGTGGAAGTTGGACCAGCTTATAAGGTGAGCTCTTCTACCACTTGGTAAAAGGATGAGAAGGAGAAGGAGAGAGTTCCACACGCGCGCTCCTCCTCCTCCTCCTCGCTCGCCTCGTCACGTCACGTCACGACGCGCGCGCGCGCCGCGGGTTGCGGGAATCTCGCCGAGCCGAGCTTTATTTTGCCACGCATGAATGGTATATGAACACATGTACAGAAGGTGAAACGTATGCTTTGAATGGACTTCAATGGACTTTTAATACGAGTTAAATGAATTAAATGAAAACGAATTGAGTGGAGGCTGTCCGTTGGGCTGCCGCCTGTTCGTTTCATCTTCTGCACGGTCTGCCTTCCCCTCTGCGCCTATAAGAGAGAGAGGTCGCGCCTCCTCTCGGTTACGCTGTCACACAGCCCTTGCGCCTTCAGTTTCAGAGCACTGCGCTACTTTCATCTTCCTCATCCCGTCTTGCGGCGTGCACCGCGAGCCGGGACAGTAGGCCTCCGAGACCCCGCTGCTTCGAGTCCTGTACGGGAGAAGGGCGATAAGGTTTTTGGGGAGCGCTATCAGCGCGACTACTGGCTTCGTCACGTACTCCCTCACAGATAGCGACGTCTTCCCCGACGAGGACTTCTTCCCCGACATCAGCACCCTCTTCCTCGACGACATGGCCAATGACGGTTCCAACGCCGGCGGTTCTACTTCTGCTACTGCCGTGTACATCTTCTGTCTCAATCTTGTTCTGATCCTATCCAAAGTTTTATGCCTTGCAGTTTGTTTGGCTATATGCCTTAATTTGTATTCGCTATTTAGCATGATTAGTATATTGCCTTTTATTCTAGTCATGTTTTATCTAGCGTTTATTTTGGATAATTCGCTTGGTAAATTGCTCTATTTGTCAACAGTCCCTTATCCAACTTTCACTGAAAAATGGGCGCCCCTGGTTCCTTCAAATCAACAAGATACGTATGACCCTAGAGGCGGCGTGAGGCCGATGCAGCTCGTCGGGGTTGGCAGCAGGGGCCCAAGCCCGACGGCGACCACATCCATTGCTACGAAATAAGGTGAAATCAAAGAAACTAAACCTAATCATGGTCGAACCATAGCATGGGGCAGAGGGACCGCCGCCCTAGGCCTCCAGTCGTCAAGGCCTTGACCCATATACTGTATTGCTAGAGTGGTAGGCTAGTATATATCTTTCTCCGTTCAATTAATTTATAGTTGTTCGTATTTAATTTTTTAGCTCGATCGGTATGCCCTTATTTTGGGATGAATTGTGTTTTACTTCTTAATACTACTTAATTAGCACATATGCAAATGTCACCTACAAAATGAGTTCACTATTTCTTGTTGTTTATTCTTGGCTTGGAAGTATTTCTCAAAATTTTGACTATCAAAGTGAATATCAGAAACTTCAAGGAACGAACTAATTAGCATGAATATTCGTACAATAAATCTAAAACTAAAATAAAACTTGTAATTATTTAGACTTTTGTATGACAACTCATTTTGAGAATTTTACAGCGATATGTTCCTACCAAATATCTAGATACATGATTTTCTTATTTATTTTTCAAAAGTATGTTTCATATGTACCCATATGCTATTATTCCGTCATCTTATTTTTTAAAAAGTTTAGATTTTAGAAAGTTTCTCTATTTGTTTGAAAATTCATTCTATAACAGCGTTGTAATCTTTAAATTATGTTTTAGATATCTAAGATTTTCTAAAAAGTTTGAACCTTTAGGTTTGTGAGAGTTTTACAGAAGTTTATAAAAAAATGAAACATGGTTTGAACTTTTGGTAAGAGAATGGTAACATATACACTAGAACCATCCAAATAGAACCACCCCTAGTTAGTATATTTCTCCAAGCATATATTTTAAAGATCTCTATCTTAATATTTAATGATATTAAAATATATACATCGATACACATACACAGGCAACCCTTATGTATTACTGCATAATTTATTCCACGATAGATAATTAATTAAATGTTTTTTATTACAACATGTAATTTAAATTAATAACAATCAAATTATTGAGTGGTAAATTACAACTTAATAATAAAGAATACTATAACTAACTCATAAACATTGTTATGTGTGACATATAACTAAATAAAATTGTGATAATACTAGTGTAGGAAATATAAATTCAAACAAGTATAACAGTTTAGCATAAAACATATTATTTGCCCTGGGACCATTTTTGTTTGAAAGAACCTAATTTGAGATCGGGATCAAAAGATTTAGAACGAGAAATGGATCTTAAAATCGAAATAGGAGGCCGACAAGCTTATCTCGAATCGGTGGCGGAATAACGCTTGAGGGCAAAACAGAGGCGAGAGGGCGAAATGCGGTGAGATTTAGGTATTGTATTGATCGCGAATTAGGTAGGCGAGAGGGCGAATTGCGGTGAGATTTAGGGTATTGTATTGATCGTGAATTAGGTATCGTATGGATCGCGATACATGTACTATACGTATCTACTACTGACCTACGAAGTCGAATATGTACCGGACTCGATTGTAAAAATTACGACGTTCCGCACGATGGGCTTCCGTTGGTCTGCCCGACCCTCTCAATCTTATTTATTATTCCTTTTTTTTCAAAATTGTTATCTTTCTAAAGAAGAAAAAAAAAATCGCCAGCACGTCTCCAACCTTAACTTTCACTTTCTGTCAAAAAAAACCTTAACTTTCACTTCCGGGAAGGTACGTCTCTCACAGCTTGTTTGGCAAAGGTAGGGAAGGGGATTGGGAATTTAGCGCTAATTCCCCTTCCCTGTCTTAATTACCAGCCCTCTCCTGGTAAGAATGTTGTGGAAGTTTAACAAGTGAATTCCCTATCCATTTCCCTCCTTAACTCACATTCCCTCCGAACAATCAGCGGATTAAAAGTCTTTATACCCAGCAAGGGTACATCTCTCAATCTTCTCTGATCACGTTGACCCAGCAACAGCAAGACAATCCATCCTCGCTGTTGTGTTTAAATGCAGTGCTACTTCCATTGCTGAGTTGTACGGTTGCACGTACTGGTGGATGAGAATTTTTTTTTTTTGAACTCATAAAATTTATTAATCTACAAGAGAAGCTCTCTGTAGGCAAACAGCCGAGACATCAACAGGTCCTGACCCAATCCAGGTTACAGTGCGCGCAGTCACACGATCCGCCTTTGCTAGTAAATGACTAGCCCTATTCTGGCTTCTATCTATAAAATACATCTGAAACCTAGGTTCTAGCGAGAGCTGCCTTTTTATTTCTTGCACTATATACATGTAGACTTATCAACCTCTAGAGAATTCAGCATATGAATTGCTTCAAGGCAGTCCATCTCAACGTCGCATGGCCGCGCTGACCATTCTCTCACCTTCTCAATACCCTCGCAGCAAGCCGCAAGCTCCGTCTCCAATGGTGATGAACATGAAGGAAGAAATCTACATGCAGAAACAATTACTGCACCCTCCTCGTCCCGCAAGATCATTCCTGCGCATCCATTGCCGTCCTTCTCACTATAGGAGCCATCAACATTAAGTTTGATCCTTCCTGCCATTGGTTAGTCCATACAGAGGGCACATCTTGCCTCTTCACCTGCCACAGCTTGGATTGCTTGAGATCATTGTAATTCATGACAGCCTCATGCTTGCCCTTCACGTCATCTGTCTGTGGATTATATTTTATCGTCGTGAGCGACTCTAGATAACTGCACAGGAATCTTCTTGACACATCAACTAGTGGAGCTGGTTTGTTGTGGATGATCTCGTTCCGCACATGCCATATTCGCCACAGTGTCATTAGGATTCTCATGCGCTCTAGCTCCGACCGTTTTGCCATCATTTGAAGAACCCATTCATCTCCTGCCTCCGGGAACGCCTCCACATCCGGTAAGCTTCATTCCTTTGACATCTCCTGCCATAGCATCCTTGCCATTGTACACCTGCAAAGAGCATGGAAGATGGTCTCGTGTTCCATACCACAAATAGTACATTGGTCAGATATTTTCATCTTTCAACGTTTTTTGTTCTCTTAAAAAGCTAGGGCATTTGTAGCAAGTTTCCAACCGAAAATGCGTACCTTTTAGGGGCAGGGCACCCCTAAAGTTGCTTCCAAATGGTCACGCGACCATCCGGTGCCCTGCTAGCAGCGCCTTGAGCTGGTGGATGAGACATGACATGATGACATCTCACAGCAACCTGCAGAATGACTTGATGTGATGCCTCCATGTTATGGCGTATTCTCTCGTCATAAGTCGCTAACAAATAGTGTATGGAGATGCAAATACTCTCAACTGATGAATGGGTCAGAGGCAGAACAAATTTTCAATTTCTCAGTGCTCACTTGTGCTAATGTAATGCTGGAAAAAATATTACCGACTAATGAGTGCGTCACACCGCTATGCACAAAGAGATGAGAGCCTTGTTTTGGAGCCCGTCATCTACTGAGTACTTTATTTAAAAAGATTCATATTTAAAGATTGAAAAATCTAAAAATATAATAGAGTAAATGATACCGTTGATCACTAAACTTGTCATGCATATGCACTTAAGTCACATATCTTAGAAATAGAACTAACCAGTCACACAACTTGCAATCACGTGCATTCATGGTCACAAACTGTTCTACTAACCGGTCACGTGCCCAACACGTGAGGTAAGAGTAGATAGACTTTTGCAAAAAAAGCTCTCTATATTTTTTTTGTCAATATGATTTACAATACATGTATATGAAGACTCATGTGAAAATATTTTGTATCCTATCCTCGGTAAAAAAAGTGAAGATTTCATATCTAAACGTAAATAGTAAACGGTGTAATTTTAAATGGGCCTCCGTTTTTCCAAATTTTATGATATTTATCTTTTTCTACACTCGTAATAATATTTGTATACATGTATTTTGTATTAGTGGCTACATGCAGGTATATTTTTTGAAAATATTTGATAGTTTTTGAAAAATTCAAAAAGGGGCTCGAGCGAGCCCGTCCTCTAAAGTGAATTTACGATTTATTTATATAACTATATGAACATTTTATAGAAAACCATAGATAGCGCAAATACATGTGTGTGTTGCGTCTATAAAGAAAACAAATAGGCCCAATTCACTACTAGGAAACTAGCTATAGATAGAAATACCTTCTGTGGCGCATGGTTCTGACCATGCGCCACAAAAGTTATCCAGTGACGCATAATGCGCCACAGAACCATGAAACTTCTGTGGCGCCACAGAATTTTGGTGGGACCCACACCAGCCGTTGGACCATGAATCTTCTGTGGCGCATCTTTCTATATGCGCCACAGAAGTTTGGTGGAAACCACAGCAGGCAGGGTCTGACCATGCTCTGACCAAACTTTTGTGGCGCATACAAGGAGATGCGCCACAGAAGTTTATATCTTCTGTGGCGCATATAACCATATGTGTCACAGAACAATTATGTGGGCCCCACACTCTGGACACCTATGTACAAGCTTCTATGGCGCATTTGTGCATATGCACCACAGTAGAACAAACTTCTGTGGCGCATATGTGCAGTAGCGCCACAGAATGCTTCGTGTTACTCAGATTATTTATATTGAGTGTTTCCTAGTACACACATTTTCCTCTTGTGCTTTTCCCAACTAAACAAGTACCAGTGGAATAGGTAGAATATACTAGACAATCTAGTAGATAGACATGTGCAGTGGCATACATCATTCCAAAATGCACATGCGCATAGCCTTGAACAGCAAAACAACAATGTCATACATCATTGCAAATACACAAACTACAACATTGCAAATCTCTTCACAGAGCTGGTGGGGCGATGGCGGTGGAAGATGCCAAACCTCCCTGTTCACGCGCGCCTGCAGCCTGCGGACGTGGTCCTCCATGACACGTTGGGGTCGAGCACCGGCCTCCACCCGATTGGTTCCGCCATGCGCGCCCTCTCCTCTAAGGATGCGAGAACGGCGTACAACCTCATGGCATTGTTGTAGAGGGCCTCGTGCCGCAGTCTAGCCTCCTCCTCGATTAGGTTGACCTCCGAATCCCGCGGCGGCTGACTCCGAGCACTGCCCCTCTACCTCGCCCCTCCACTGCGAGTAGGCTGCAGGGAACGCGAGCGGGTTGTGCTCTCCAGCGAGTCTTCCGACGAGTTGTGGGAAGAAGACATCAGGGGCAGGTATGTTGCTTTGGACACGGGGTGTGGTATATATATAGAGGGGTGTCATTAAAGCAGCTATATCTGCCACCTTTATTTCGTGGAGATCTGCACTCAGTGTTCTATGGCGCATATAGCTGATATGCGCCACAGAAGTTGGCCACTGCACCCTATGGCCCACAGTGTCTGGCCACTGGACCCTATGGACAAGGTTCTGTGGCGCATATGTGTGCTATGCGCCACAGAACATTGAGTCACGGGGCCCACAGTCTGGCCCCACTACATCCTATGGCCAAGGTTTTGTGGCGCATGCACTCAATCTACGCCACAGAAGATTGAACTTCTGTGGCGCATATTTCCTGTATGCGCCACAGAATCCTTCGACCAAATCTACACAAAAAAGGTGGCAGCTTTGCACCCCCTCTATCTACCACCATCCATTTCACATCCTTCTTCCCCCTCCTCCCAGCTCGTCTTCCTCCTCTCTTCCACCACATTGTGTCTATAATTTTCTACATTTTTTGTATTTAAACCTACTATAGTTGATAGATTGGTTAGGGAAAGCCTTTCTCCAACTAGTAGATCTAAAACACATCTACTTTTCTCCTCCACA
This sequence comes from Avena atlantica, assembly GCA_910589765.1. Lineage (NCBI taxonomy): Eukaryota > Viridiplantae > Streptophyta > Magnoliopsida > Poales > Poaceae > Avena > Avena atlantica. Next base: position 137,434,597 of record OU342739.1, read on the forward strand.
TCTCTATTTGTGTACTATTATCTCTCTATAGATCTATTGATCCACACTCTCTCACATCGCGCTCTCGACTCGGTATTCAATCTACCCGGTGAATAATTGGCCATGAATATGCATGTTTTGTAGGTGTAAAGCTTGTCGCGCGGGCGGTGTGTATATGTGATGCATGCATGGCGCGAAGATGATGTTTGTGCATGAAGCTTGTGTGATGCATGAATGCTTGCATGGGAATAAGTTTCTTGTTTTTGCTTGTCTGTCCCGGTGTGGTGCATGGATGTTTGCCGAAATGTTGATTCATTTCCATTTCGGCAAATTTTTGCACCACCCATATGTCCTACTTTTAGTAAAGGTCATGGTAAATTTTTCCAGCGACGACCATGCATGTGTGTTTTGTGTGTGCATAAGGTGTTGTTTCTAATTGACCTACTCTCTGTCTTTTGCTCTATATGTGCATACCGCACAGGCTACCATGGTCGTCAGCATGAGCGAAGGTCGAGTTACTAGGTATAAGAAAGACGCCAAGGCGGACATGAGTCGGAACAACAAGACCCAGATAAGATGTCCATGTCGAACATGCAAACTCCAGCGCTGGATCGACCCTGATTCTAAACAATTGGAGGATCACCTTCTCAGGTGCGGTTTCATGCGCGACGACTTCAATGAGGAGCTGGCAGTAAATGGTGTTGGTCATCATGAAGACTTGGGCGGGCGAGAAAACGAAGAGTCTCCCGACGGGCATGGTCATGATGACGGAGAATATACCGGCGGCGGGCATGATTATCATGACGAAGAAGGAGATGTCGACGGGCATGACCATCATGAAGAAGGAGAAGAAGCGAACACCCAGACGCTGCTAACTTTGGTGTCAAGGGACCCTCATGTTTAGGAACTGCTTCTCAAGGAGACGAGCAACGCCAAAGCTGCAGCTAGAGAGAAAGCCAAGCTGGCGCAAATGGAGTTAGATGGGATGACTCCATTGTATCCTGGGTGTCGGCCCGAGGATACACGCCTGAGTGTAACGCTCAAGGCTCTAGATATGAAGGCGGAACACAAATGGACCAACGTGAGCTTCAATGCTAACATGGAATTCTAGCACGATCGTCTTCCTAACGGGAACACATTGCCAACAAGTATAGAGGAGGCCAAGAAAATCGTGTGCCCTCTCGACCTACCGCACGTTAAATACCACGCATGCATCAATGATTGCGCATTTTAGCGTAACGAGTACGCGGAGAGAACCACATGTCCGGTGTGCGGCCATGGATGGTACAAGAGAGGGAACAAGAAAGTTCCTCGAAAAGTGGTATGGTACTTTCCTATCACTCCCCATCTACAGAGATATTTCGTGGATCCTAAGGAAGAAAAGCTAACGCAATGGCACGCGGAAAGGGAGAAACCCGAAGATGATCCAGAGAAGGGCAAGATCCTAACACACCCTTTAGACGCTAGCCAGTGGAATGCATTGGACATCGAGTTCGAAGAGTTCGGGGGCGATGCAAGGAACGTCAGGCTGGGTATGAGCACCGATGGACTCAATCCTTTTGGCAACCAGAGTAGCACGCATAGCACCTGGCCCGTGTTTGTATGGTTGTACAACATCCCCCCGTGGCTCTGCACAAAGCAAAGGTACGTACACATGAGCATTCTTATTCAGGGGCCAAAACAGCCAGGTGTCGATATGCATCTTTAGCTCGGGCTGTTGAAAGAGGAGTTAGCCACGTTGTGGGAGACGCCAGCTCATACGTGGGACGCCTACACTAAAGAATATTTCCCTATGAGAACCGTGTTGCTCACGACGGTGCAGGACTATCCTAGTTATGCATATGTATCGGCCAAGGTGAACCACGAACATAATGCATGTGTCAAGTGCATGGATAAGACCCCGCATCTCCAGCTACCCAAGGATCCCGGGTCTTCGAAAACCCTGTTCCAAGGGACTCGAAAGTGGCTTCGCATGGATCACCCGTGGAGAAAACGCGGTGACCTGTTCAATGGTAAAGACGAGCTCGAAAGAGCCCCACGTAGGAGGAGCGGCGAAGAAATCGAGGAGCTTCTGAATAATTGGGTGAGTGCCTAGCGCCAGGAAAGAAGCGACCAAGGACAAAGCCGCTTCTAGGTGTATGGAAAGCGAGGTATGTTTTCTGGGACCTGCCGTACTGGAAGGTCCTCCACACACCCCATAGCCTCGATGTAATGCACATCACGAAGAACGTTACCGAGAGTCTGCTTGGCACTCTCCTCAACATGCCGGAGAGGACCAAGGATGGGCTGAAAGCAAGAAACGACCTGAAATTGCTTGGCATCAAGAAGGAGCTTCAGTACCCTGATAGTGATGATGATGACGATCAAATGGAAGGGACTTAGGGTCGCCGCAAAAGGGTTAAGAAGAATGAGGTGGTTGTGCTTCGCGCTGCCTACTTCACTCTGTGTTAGGAGGAGATCGAGCAGTTTTTCAGATGCCTCCTAGGAGTCAAAGTTCCTCACGGTTACTCGGGCAAGATAAGCAGGTATCTCGACGTAGAGAAGAAGAGGTTCAGCGGTATGAAGTCCCACGACTGTCACGTGATGATGACACAGATACTTCCAGTTGCCATACGAGGGATAATGGACGATCACGTCCGTGAGACGCTGTTTGGCTTGTGCAACTTTTTTGACGTCATCTCTAGGAAGTCGATCGGCATGAAGCAGCTCGACAGTCTACAGGAAGAGATCGTGGTGATACTATGTGAGCTCGAGATTTACTTTCCGCCCACATTCTTCGACATCATGGTGCATCTACTTGTCCATGTCGTGGATGACATCATCCAGCTCGGTCCAACATTCCTGCACAACATGATGCCGTTTGAAAGGCTGAACGGTGTCATCAAAGGGTTCGTTCGCAACAGGTCCCGTCCAGATGGAAGCATAGCCAAGGGCTTTCTGATCTACAAGTGCATCTCTTTCTTTCAGAACTATCTAACCACCGAGAACGAGGATGTTGGAATACCCACCAAGAAGCACCTCGGCAGGCTTGCTGGGTATGCTCACCGCGAGGGCCACCGCTCACTACATGTCGGCATTGCTAATCGACGGGCCGACTTTGGCAGGGCACACCGAGTCACACTACAACACATTGAATTGGTCAGCCCTTGGGTGGAAGAGCACAAAAGCTTGATCGAGTAGGAGTACGTGGACCGGGCCCGCCCGAGGAAGAAAGGAGACGTAACAAGAGAACACAACTCCAGTTTCACGGGTTGGTTCAAGAAAAGGTTGCTGGACAATCCCCCGCAGAAGCCTTTTACGGAAGATCAACAACTCATATTCTTCTTGTCACAAGGCCCAGCGCATAACGTAAAGACCTATCAGTCATACGACATCAATGGTTATAGATTCTACACCGAGGAAAAGGACATGAATAGTGAATATCAAAACTCAGGAGTAACTATGATGTCCTTCACCGATGACGAGACTACTGTCATGGAAATATTATACGGAAGGATCGAGGAGATATGGGAGCTCAACTATTGTGGAGAGACGGTACCGATGTTTAAGGTTAGATGGGCCAAGAACATTGAAAAAGAAGGCCGATATTCACCACCTGTGTTATACCAGATGCCAAGTCGGCAAAGAAGGCCTCCACAAAAAATGAGCCGTGGATACTCGCTAGCCAAGTTGATCAATGTTTCTTTATTACCGACCCGTCAAAGCCCAGTCATGTTGTAGTGAGGAGGGGAAAGAGTAGCATCATCGGAATGGAAGGATCCGCCAACGAGCAAGACTTCGACAAGAACGGTGATCCGAAGATCGAAGAGGAGTTCAACAAGTACTTTAACATGCCTACTACTACTACAGTAAGAATAAAGACCACACTACCTACTAAAGGTTGTCCGTTCACGAGAAGAAATCTCATAGTGCCCGGGCTAAAGTATTCAACCGCGAAGAAAAAAGGCAAGAAGATTGTGAAGAGAGGCTAGCTCGACACATCACATGACGACGTGCGACCTTTTTTGTATATTAGTTAGAGACTAAAGTATATATCGTGGCATTCGTATATATATATGCATGTGTATTTTCTTGGTTTTAAATATATTTGTAACATATATATATATATATTTGTTCTTGCTTTTTTTACTATAACATAATTAAATATATTTGTAAAATATAATTAAAAATATTTTTAAAATAAGGAAAAAAGTCTGAAATAGCCAGGATTCAAACCTGGGCTGCCCAAATTTAGAGCCCCAGGATTGACCACTAGGCTAGGTTGTTGTTTGATGCAAACTACTATGCCGCGCTGCTTTTGGACCAAACGCACATGTTCTGTGGCGCATTCCTCCAATATGCGCCACAAAAGTTGGAACTTTTGTGGCGCATATTGGAGGAATGCGGCATAGAAGTTTCACACTTAGACAAATAACGGTTCGGCCTTCCCCTTCCTACTCACTTTGCCAATTTCCCCAAATCAAGCCTAGCGTCGCCCACTGCCCACCGCATCACCCTAGTGCCACCCGCACGTAGGCACCCAAGCCCCGCCCGCCCGCACGCACCCTAGCGCCGCCGTCGCCACTATCAGAGCCGAAGGAGGACCCGTGGAGGAGGAAGCCAGTGGAGGAGGAACCCTAGCACCGCCCATCGCCCACCGCACGCACGCACCCTAGCGCCGCCCGCACGCACACACCCTAGCGCCGCCGTCGCCGTTGTCGGAGCCGGAGGAGGAGCCCGTGGAAGAGGAAGCCAGTGGAGGAGGAACCCTAGCGCCGCCAGCCGGTCGCCGCTGTCGGAGCCCGTGGAGGCGGAGAAGGGCCATCCCGCAGCAGGAGCACCGCCGCCACGACCACCTCCCCATCCCGTGCCGTCTCGCACCGAGAAGGGACATCCTCTCTTGTTCTATTAATTCCTGTACAAGTGCAATTAGGTATGAATGCAATTAGGTCTGAATGCAATTACTTGTAGATAATCTCTAAAATGCAATTAGGTCTGAATGCAATTACTTGTAGATAATCTCTAAAAGTGCAATTAGGTCTGTACAAGTGTAGATAATATCTACAGGTGAATGCAATTAGGTCTGAATCAGAAACAACTACAAGTTCTAGAGCACAGATAATCTCTAGCACAGATTACTTGTAGATAATCTCTACAAGTGAAAAATCTCTGAACTCCTGATGATCTCCTGTGACTGCATGACGCTTTCTAGTTAATTCCTGTGCAAGTAAATATGGCTCAGAATGTTGCTTTCTAGTCTAGGAATGTTGCTCAGAATGTTGCTTTCCTGTGATTGCAAGATGCTTTCTAGCTTGTGTAACTACATGATACTAGTAGCAAATCTCTGAATCTGTTATAAAAAACAATGCAAATCTCTGAATCTAATACTAGTAGCAAATCTCTTAATCTGTTATAAAAACAATGCAAATCTCTTAATCTGATACTAGCAGAAAATCTGGATGTGTGCTCCTGGATAAGAAACAATGGAAATTTTATTATAAAAAACAATCTCTGAATCTATTATGTGTGCTCCTGGATAAAAAAAACAATCTCTGAATCTGTTATGTGTGTATCTGTTATGATAAAAAACATTAGCAAATTAAAAAGCTTGCAAATTCAAGTTTGAGATACTAACTACTAGCTTATTACATATAATGAAATCCAAGTTTGGATGATTAATAGTCCGTGGCAGGTTTTGCTTGAGCTAGTTAAATACTAATCCAAATAGCAGCTGAACTAGTTGGTTGGTTGCTTGCTGGCAGGTTTAACTGAATCATTTAATTTAGTGCGTTGCCTAACTGAACTAGTTGGTTGCTTGCTGGCAGGTTTGAACCCAATTGAATTCTAAAAGTACTCTGGTAACTTGATGTTCTAATTCTTAACTTGATGTATTTGTTAAAGGAATTGATATTAGAGAATGATTCCTAGTAGCTTGAAACTATGAAGATGATTGATCTTGTATATTCTTTGATCCTGCCATATTCCTAATGACATATAACTTTGATCTTGATCTTCAATTTTTCTCGCATTTTCGTTTTTTCACTCAAACGATGCACAAATTTTAGGAATCCGGTACCAACAGGTATAATCCCCCCAGAACTACGTTTTCTTTCAACCCTTTCAACCAATCAATACGATCTCGTAGGGCAGCTTTTGCTAAAACTCGAGCAGTTTCTTGAAAACTTGCTTCAGATATGAAACTTTGGGGATCAACTAAAGACTCTGGGCTTCCATCAAGCCACTACCACTCGTTCCACCCGACTCTTTAGTTATATAGAACCTTCCCCTGATTGATCGAATGGCTTCCTCTCTAGGGTTTTTAGAAGATGCCAGTAGTTCTGGTTGAAGACAGTGGACTTTGGCGCCTACGCTTTTAGAAGTACCGAGGAAACCTATATTATTTGATCCTGTCCAAACTGCCATATTCTTTGATCTTGTATATTCTTTGATCCTGTCCAAACTGACATATAACTTTGATCCTACCAACTTGTCTATGATCTATATACACTGATTCCTAATATTATGAATTAGGAAGATGATTTTATTTACCCACTAATGATTTGCAGATAATAAATGATGGTTTTGAATTTCTGTGGGGAATATACATGGTGATCTGAACCTATGGTTCAGTAATGCTCATAGTCCCTTATTTAATATACTTTGATTTCTACTAGGATCTATTATGCTTCATTTGAATCTGTGAATGAGATGGTGCTGGAGAGTTTGTTTATTTTGTGAATGAGATGGTGTTGGATGATGATGGATGGTGTCAATGGGGTTATCAATGGGGCTGGGATGTTTTTTCTTGCAGGGATTTCAATTTAGTTGCCCGTTTCTCCCAAAGTGTTGATTCACTTCCATTTCGGTTGAGAAATGGGCACTCGTAGATCCAAAATTAGCAAAGGTCATGCCGAATTTTTCGGTCGATATTTGTGCTAACCTTTTGCCTATTTTTTAGTAATAAAGCGCAAACATGTCGACTAACGACGAGACCGGTCCTTCTAAACAAATGAGCGTTGAGGATCTAGCCCGAGAGGCCAACAAGTCGTTCTAGGGGCCGTCCCAAGAGCATGAGGAGGCGGAGGAGATGAGAATGACACCACCATCGACGACCGTCGTCGGAGGTGCTGGGGGAAACGAGGAAGATCCAGATTACGAGGGGGACGCCGACGACTATGACGGAACTAGTGAAGGCGGGGAGAAGGGTAACACCACCACGGATGGTGGCGAGCGCACAGATGGTGGTAGCGGCAACCCGGCCGCTATACAGAAGAAGAAGAAGAAGAAGAAGAAGAATAAGAAGGATATTAAGGATCGGAAGCCACAAGTGCTCGCCAACGTCTGTGATGAGTTCACCGAGGTCACAGAAGGTGGCCAACCCATTGCGCCTTCATCGATTGCCTGCGGGTACGACATGTAACTCGGGTGCATCGTCCGGGAAAGCATGTCGATCAACACGAAGTACATCCGACGTAATCATGCTTTGGTCGAGAACCTCCTTAAGAAGCTTCACAAGCGATACACATTCCCAGAGAAGTTCAGAAACCTGGAGAGTAATAAGAACCCGGTGAACAAACTAGCACTGACAAAGATGAGCAACGCCTTGAGCAACTGGAAAACCTGGGTAAAGAACAACATTGACAAAGGTGAAAGCTGGGAGATTATAAGTAGGAAAAATCCGATGCTCTACGAAGAAGAGTTCAAGGTATTCAAGGCGGACTTAGATACCGCTGCCTCTAAAGCATGGACTGGGTGGGGAAAGACTATGCGAGAGAAGAACATAGGTAACCACCGGCTTGGAAGCGGTGGATACAGAGGGAAACATCCCATTTGGGACAAGGAGGACGCTGATCTTGAACGCCTGGGTAAAGAGAACCCATGGAAAAAAATCACAGACCTACAGATCCGACAATTTGTCCGGACCCGCTACTACCTGGATCCTGTTACAGGGGAGTTAGTCACCGACGACCCGGATGTGAAGGCCTTTGAGGATGAGCTGGTAAGGAATTTACCGTGGATCTCTCATTAAAATAATTAAGTCAAGAATCTAAATGCATGGGTTCACCTCTCCTTGTATCTCTGCAGGAGAAGGAATTGAACGCTAGCGAGGACTTGTCGTCCCAGGATTCGGCGGAGGAGCCATGGGACACTATTTTTAACAGGGCGACGAACACTTACAAGAAGAGGGAGAAGAATTTGCTGCCAAAATCAGCTGGTCGTGTGTCCGGCTTCGGTACAAGCATGACGTTTACCAAGTACTACAAAGAGGACACAAAGAAGAGGAGGGAGAGGAAGAACCAGTCGGCGGCTAAAGATAAAGCCGAGGTTGAAGAGCTGAAGTTGAAGGTGAACACATTAGAGGAAAAAGTGGACGAGAAAGCAATGGACAAGTTATTGGAGGAGAAGCTTTGCGTGATCATCCCCCTGGGTTGATGGAGGGGCTAGCTATTTGGAATACGGGGGGTTGAAAGGGGCCGATACACATGCCCAGCTTTAGCGGCAACAACTCGAGCATCAACATTAACGCGTCGCCGAACTTGGTGACCCCGCCGGCCTTGGTGACCCCGTCGGCCACCATCGCCGCGGCGCAGCCGCAAGAGCTGGTCGTCGCACAGCTGCCCCCTGCTGCTCCCGCCAAAGATACCAGTATCGCACAGCCGGCGGTGGCACCAGTACCGCGGGAGAATGCTGATGATAGGCCTGCCGCCGGGATTGTCTGTGTGTTGACATTAGCCGAGCTCAACGCCCTCACCAAGTTAACTAATTATTTACTCTGCTTCATCTTCTTTATGCGCCTTTGGTGACTGCCACCTCGATCATGATGCCCAACACATATGTGTCGATATTGAGGATGCTGCTTGCGTACTACTCCACAAAGTTGCCGACAGCGAGTTGAGGGATGTTGCCAAGGGCAATATCATATAACCGGCGAACCACACGATGCACAACAATCCAATGGACGATGCCGTGATGAGGGTCCGGATTGCTCGGGTGTTGCCAGGGTGCGACGACATGGACCCCCCCTTTCAACCTCAGGGAGACGACGAACACAAGACCCTTGCAGAATTCCACGGCTGGCCCTTGACATGGCCGAAGACTCAGATTCGTCTTACGGGCACCTAAGCGCCACGTTGATCGTCTGGCCACCACCTCGTATGCCACCTGTCACCGGAGGCACCTCAATCGTCCGGCCACCACCTCGGAAGCCACCTGTCATTGTCGCCACCACCAGTCACCACCAACAACTGTTGGGAGCGTGTGGGCCGCCCCAAGGCGATGTCGTCGCAACGCAACCGCCATCGCCCCGCTACCACCATCACCACATGGCGGCAACAACGATGATGATGAAGAATTTGTCAACGTCAACGACTACATCAACACCGGCGCGGCATAGGATTATACATGCCTGCTGTGGATGAAGAACCCTTCGTCACTCGCGAGGGTCAAGGTGGGCGTCCCACTACATGCACGCAACACCTGGTCTTCCATGGTTTATCTCAAGAGACACCTCCGGCCGCCGATCAACAGGAGAAACCTGTTGGATTCGTCTTTAGCCCTGGCAAACTCCAAAAGGCGGCCGTTGAGCACTTAGCATCCCCAGTGGAGGAGCCTGCTCAGAAGACGAGGAAGCACAGGAAGAGAGGTAAGAAAGCTAAGAGCCAACCTCCTCCAAAGAGGATCCGGTCTAAGGATGACGTTGTACCAGCCCGCGAGGATGGCTTGCCCAGGATACATATAGCCGGTGAAGCGATACTAACTCCGAAGCTGCTTCGCCTTGCTGGTGGACATATGCTCGCTTTGAGTGATAGTATCAAGACACTAGAGGGCATTCTTCTTAAAGACAAAGATCCAAATTACATGGTTTTCACTGTCAAGGTGCCATCGGACGTGGACTTAGTCCATGAAGCCCCCGCGGACGTGATCTTCATAGCGTACGAGGACGTCTTCAAGCTGTTTCTCTCGAAACGGATGGACTATAACATGGTCCGCCTATTCGCGCTCAATCTGGCGATGAAGACCAAGAGAGAGCAAACCCCCTACATTGCGATAGTGGATCCCTACTACATGCGTGATAGCCAGTTGATGGAAGGATCAGAGACGCGTGCCAAGGCAACGGCGCACCTCAAGAAGTTCATGGTGGACTACAAGAGGACGAACACGCTTCTTCTGCCTTTATTTCCCGAGTAAGTACACACACCCCCTAGCATTGGTAACTTAGGCTTTCTTATAGCTTTCTTCCTTTGCCATTTTATAACATCCCGTTTCAATCGTGTTGTGCAGGGACAAATACTGCACACTCATCGTCATTTGCACAAAGTACTCGATAGCATCATATTTCGACTCGGGAAGTCAGAAGAAGAAGGACTACACCAGAATAAGGGGTGTTTTGAATGAGGCTCTCGAGGGCTATGCTAAAAAGGGATGCCCCTTTGTCAACAAGGGGGAATGTATCAAGGATGACAAGCACGTGTTCAAGCACGTGCTCGAGTTCCCCTGCGTCAAGGAGCCGACTACTAGCGGCGCCAAGGAGGCCTTCTACGCCATGCATCACCTTAAAGGGTTTGTCTGGGATTGGCAGAACCTAACTCTGCCATCTAGTTTCCGAGCATGGGCCGAAAATTTTGCGCGAAGGGACGATGATGATCTTAGAGAATACTTCCATCGCATCCAGGTTAAGTTGTCAGAAATCATCGTGGAGGATGTCAACACAAGGAGAGGGGTCCTAAAACACAACAGAGGGTTGACTAAGAGGGAGATTGAAAATATTCTTCGTAAACAGGGTGACAACAGGACGTGGATGACGAAGGATGGCTATCTACCATTCCCGAAGCCGAGCGTTAGCAGTTCTCAACATTGATCGATGTGTGCGCCTAGAATTATCATAGATGTCTGTGTGTAGTGTTGTGTCACAAACTATATACTACTATGGTCGTATGTTGTAAACTTCACTATTGTGGTCGTTGTCGTCGAAGTTCTATGATTATGATGGATGTTCTATCTTTTATGTTTACTGATCTTTTGTTTTAGTTTATGTGAATATATATGCATGTGAACCAATTTAGTTCTTTCTGTTGCATGATTTACTAATATGCCTTATCTATAGAGATGCCGAAGTGGTACGTGGTGTACAAGGGTTGGGTTCCAGGAGTCTACGATGAGTGGGAGGACTGTCAGAAACAGGTGAACAAGTTTAGCGGCAACAACTACAAAGGATATGCGACTCGAGAGGAGGCGGTAGCCAAGTGGAGAAACCACCTGTGGAAGGAGAACCGGATGAAGATATTGCTAGTGCTCTTGCTCTTGCTCACCGTCATCACAGCTGTGTATTCTGTTTGATTCTAGTATAGGCGGTGAACACTTCATTTGTAATGTGATGAGATGGTGAACTTTGTAACAAACACTTGTATAAGTATTCTCCACCTTTGACTTGTATTATAATATGATGACCACTTGTCTATCTTGATCGGGCTCTAAGTAGTGTGCTGGCACTATATTCGTGTTTGTATTATATTTGTTTTCATATATTAAGTCAAATATATTATTTCTATATAATACATGTATAATATTGTATATTTGGACAAGTTTCGATTTTTTTAATACCTGATATTCAAACCAGTGGCGTGTTGTTTTTACCTTCTGTGGCGCATAGCACTTCAGTGACGCATTTTCCAGAATGCGCCACTGAACAGAGTCCTGTGGCGCATCAGCCAAAATGCGCCACAGAAGTATCATGACTTCTGTGGCGTATTTTGAAATACGCCACAGAAGTTTTCATCAGTGGCGACGTAACAGTGGCGTCCCTGTCATGCGCCACAGAAGCCCAATATAGATACGCCACTGATAAAGGATTTCCTAGTAGTGATTCTTGTAATTAGTGTTAAGAGATAAATAGAATGAATCTATTTATACGTGTAGGGTTGTGAAAAGAAAAAAGTCTTTTCACTAATATATCCATCTGTTATAGACGTATTCTCCTGGAGTAGGGCAAGGTTGTTTGGTGTAGTGGCTAGGCTAAACTTGTCGCGCCTGCGGATCAATAATTTGAATCCACATGGTTTAATTATTTTGAATACTTCTTCCATCACTAATAAATAGGCCCCACATACAAAATAGTACGGAAATCGTATTTGCAAACAAAAAATAGGGGTGAACTATATGGTGATTGAATCGTTATGTAACAAGATAGAAATGTAGGGTGGTTATTGCAAAAGTATGCCTAATTTTACACTTACGTGTTGGATACGTCACTGGTTTTTGTCAAAAACCGGCCAGCAGACATGTTTATGACCACGGTGCACACGATTGCAAGTTGTGTGATCGGTTAGTTCGGTTTTTAAGATATGTGACTTAAATACATAGAACAAGTTAAGTGACTCACGGTGTCATTTACTCAATATACTAGGATGCAGATAATAATTTATAATACGTGTGTGCAAAATATTATGTCAAAATACCTTGTATTTTAACCTCATAAAAGAAAAAGTGCACAGTGTAATTTTGAATGCGGCACTGCATTTCCCTAATTTGTCTGCGTCCAAAATACAAGATACTTTTCACTAAAAGTTTGTAGACTTGTATTTCATACTAGTGTCTGTAGTCGTCGGTAGGTGGTCCAATGACTTATTTATAATTTCTATTACTTTTAAGATTATTTGTACTGCTATTAATGATTATTAATAGATCGGTGAAATTTTACAAAAGTATGTATTTTTTTCAGAATTATTTAATGCTTTTTAAAAATTCAAAAAGGGGCTTAGTGAAGCCCGTGCTCCAAAATCATTTTCCGCAAAAAGATACACTACCACTTGATCACCCTTATATACGTAGACTTATATTTATTCGTCCTCCTAGAATAAGTATGCTCTCAGACTGTCGGCACGTACGTCTCGTCTTCAGCAGCGGCTGGCTTGGATTCCTCGTTTTTTTTTTTTTGATATGTGGATTCCTCGTTTGTTTTCCGGAAGACGAGCTACTGCTGCGGGAGCTGACCATTCGATGGCACCGTCACCTGGGTTACCTACCGGTCGAATGGCTCACAATTTCTGTAATATCATCTTGCGTCACCTCTTCTCTTAGCCTGGATTTCCCAGAACTTTGATACTCATTTAGCTCATTCTCTGTTGTTTGAAGCTCGCGCTGCAACGCATTCAGGCCGCCATACTTCAGTTTTCAGCAGCATGATTGAGGACATACTCACGTCCAGTCTTCTGGATCTCCACATTTAACCTGTCAATCTTTTGCAACAGTTAGAGCCAGTCAGATTGACTGGAATACTGTTGATTTATAACACAGAGAGAGAGAGAGAGAGATTACTATATAAGAAACTGAACTTACACTATTCTCACGTTCCCACTGCTCATTCAGTTCCTTCTGCCTATCTTTCAAAAGCGGGAGTAGTGTACATAGTAGCTCATGTTTTTTGAATCTCAACCAGAAAGCACCAACTGCACTGAGGGAACTTTTGAACGAAGCAAATTCTAGTACTAGATCAGTTTGTTGTGCCTTGACAGCGAATATAAAGTTACAATATTACAACAATCATTTAAATCGTTATAAAATGAACATTACAAGAAGGTTCTTTTGAATTGGAACCAGTATAAATAAGCTGTCAAAAGAGATCGCAAGTTCCCGTTCCCAATAGAATAACTTTTGGCGAAAAACACCAGGGCTCGCTCGCCTCGCTCGTCCCCGCGGGCGACGGGGCGGGCTCTCCGCCGCCTCCCTCATAGCCCCCGACCCCGACCCCCTTCCTCCCGTCGCCGTCGGGCTAAGCCCGTGCGGTGCCGGCGGCGGCGGGCGCTCTCTCTCCCGCCGGCGGCAGGGGAGTCGCGGGGCTTCTCTCTCGGCGGCGGTGCACCGTGGGGTCCAGCAGGGGCAGGGTCCGGCAGCGGCGGGCAGGGCTATTCCGTGGCGGCGGGCTCCCCATCAAGACGGGCGTCGGGAGGTGATGGGGGCTCCTGGCGGTGGCATCTTCAGGGCCAGATTTGGGCCAGGTTGGGCCAAGATCTGGGCCTACGCACTCTGGCCGGGACCTCTGGTCTCCAGGCGGGTGGCTGGCACCTCTCCTGGTTGTGATGCGGCCGACGAACTGGATCTGGGCCGGGTGGGCCTAGATTTGTTTGTTGCCCGACTATCTTGCTCGGGAAACCGTGGGTGGTACGGAGATGTTGTGCTCGCCTGGCTCGTTCCTTCGAGCCCTTGCGGGCCCATGCGGTGATCCTCAGACGACGACGGTCCGGGTCTCCCGGGTGAGCGCGGTGGTGGTGGTGCTTCTACTTGGCGGCAGGGATCGACGGTGGCAGTTGATCCTCTGAGAGACAGAGTAGTAGGGCTAGCATGGGGTTGGATTGGACGACGGTCCCTTGCTGCAGCGTGGTGGCGGGTCTTCAGGAGCCCTGCTGGGTTCGGCCAGGCCAGGTGGGCCTGGTTTGCCCTGCGGTTGTATCCGATCGGCTACCATCCTCTGGTGGTGGAGGTAGTTCCCTCCTGCACAGCGTGGTTTAGGCAACCCCCACCAAAGCCTCCTCTTCTCTGCTCTCTCGGCCCTACTTCATGTGTCACGGTGCAACGGCGGTGGTGGATGCAAGACCGTGGTGGCGTGCATTGGCTGACGGCGAGCATGGTGGAGATCTGTGAAGCGTCTGGGTGTGTGGTTTTTTTGAGGAGTCGGGAGAAATCCTTATCACCTTGACACCTACGTGGTGACGCCTGCGGATGCCACCGTCCTTCTTGTAGGGCGTCGGGTGTATCTCTTTCCCACCTCCGGAGCGCGTCGGGGGAAATCCTAGAACCTGTCCGGGCAGCAGCATTGTCATCGTCACTTTCCTTCCTGGAGGTGTTGCTTGGTGCGCGGTGCTTTGAAAGTGCTAGGCATGTGGTGGGACTTAGCTAGAGGGCGCAACGGTTGCGGATCCGCCCCGTTTTCGTCAAACCATTGTTTTCAGTTTTGTTTTGTTTTCTTGTCTTCTTTGATTTCTTTGTTTTTTTTTGGGCGTTATGTTGTCTGACCAGCAGCGGTATCAAATGGTTGCTATATTAATATAGCTGGGCATATGCCTATTTCGAGAAGGAGTATCAATAAGCTGTCACGGACAAGGAGTAATCAAAAGCTGAAATCTTATCTCTAAGGTCTATAGAT
Source organism: Avena atlantica (assembly GCA_910589765.1). Taxonomy (NCBI): domain Eukaryota; kingdom Viridiplantae; phylum Streptophyta; class Magnoliopsida; order Poales; family Poaceae; genus Avena; species Avena atlantica. The sequence continues at coordinate 137,449,694 of OU342739.1, forward strand.
CCGCATGCAGTCACTGACCCTGTAAACATCCAACGGCTCATTGGTATTGACATAGGAGAAAGTTCGGCCATAGCCCTCGGCGGTGCCGATCTCCATTCCATGCTTCTTCTCGCTCAGCCGCACCACGCCGCACTGTATCCTCCTGGCGTCGCTCATTCGGTTGCGGTACAAGAAACAGGTCCGGTCCGGCAAAGTTTCATGAGGACGTACTCGCCGTGAGCGAACTGCGGGTGTGTGAGCTGAGGCCGCCTCCATTCATACTCATCCCGGGAGATGTGCACCTGTGTAACATCCCAACATTAGTGTTTAGAAAAAAGCTGAACACAGATGTGTGCATTGCATTCATGCATAGAAAATCGGAATAATTTCCGCGCTTTTGAACAAAACTTGTCAAAGTGATTGAAACTTCTCTCAACTTGATGGAATTGAAGTAGATCATCAAGTTGACTGCGATAAGTTTCAATATGACCTTTGTTAACCATATTTTGGGTAAAGAAGATTTGATCTAAGGGTAGATCAAATGTGATAAAAATAATTCACAACACATTGTTTAATGATTAATATCAGATCCTGAAGAGATCATATCATAGTATTCATTACAACAACTCCTGAATACCAAGCTATGAATATAACTCAAGTAACAAGAATTTAATAACTGAATCTTGTCTTATCTTATTCTCATATATTCCTACCATGAGCATCATGGTAGTTCTTAACCACCAATTCCTTATCACTTGTTGAGTAGGAAGGAAATCAAGTCAAGACCATTCATCACGTATCTTCTTAATCCTTGCTAGATTCTAAAGCCAATAAGACGACGTCTACATCAAGTTATGTTCCAGGAATCATCATCAAAAGCTCAAGTTCTTCAATGAAGTGAAGGAAGTCAACATATACATCAACTCAAGTGAAGACAAAGTTGTTGATTAGATAGAAATATAATCTCTAACCATAGAACCTACTTCTGTATAGTATTGCAATAGCAGCAATGCCAGACCAATAGTTCAGATACTAGTCTTATTAGTATGATAATTTTTGAGTTGATTATTCCTGATTCTTCTTGGTAAGAAGTTTATTTCTCTCTCTTTAACCTAGAGTGTTCTCTGGATCTTGTGTAAAGAGTCGAGTTGTAACCTATAGTCATGTCTTGGACCTGATGTGTTTCTGTTGTACCACTCTGAGGGATATAATACTAGTGAACGGTGTTTCATTGGTGTTATGTCAACGACTATAGTGTACTACATCATGCAGTGGTATGCTGGGTCACCAGAGCTGGTATCAGAGCATATGCTTTGACCTTAGGATTAAAACCCTATTAGGAAGATCTGTAGATTGGATAGTGACTGTAGGAAGCCATCTTATCTAAACCAAATATTGTTATGACTTGTGATAAGTATCCACTTGAGGATAACCTTGTCACACTTAAGTTGGATGCTTTGGTCATCTTTCTTAAAAGTCGTTATCCGTATTTTATGGGTATAGTGTTAGTCCCAAGATGGTAGAACACCATTAATATGTCTTAAGTAAGCTAAAACAGTAATGTAGATTATGACTAAGTTTACGATATCAATTGGAGTAGTTTAAATGGTGTAGCCTAACCATAGAATTCAAGGAGAGCAGTAAAATCTTATTGTTAGTTAATAACCAAAGACAACATGATGAATATCATTAGGATAAATGTTGATGTAATGAGTAGTAATCATGTGGGATTCACTTGAGAATTCTACATGATGAAGTGAAATTATGTTAAGACTTAATGATAGTGTAATGAGAAACAAAGTCACCATGGTTAGATTATCTCTTAAATCGGGATGAATAGGTAGAAAATAACAAGATCATGGTGAGATTAGCTCAGAAACCATGATATAAGTGTAAATATGACAAGTAATTAATAAAGTATCCTGAAGTATAAGTAAGAAATAATATGGTATAACTATGATAAAAGTAATAGGTGTTAGAAAAATTCTAATAATCTCTGGTTTAAGACTCTGGTTAGTCGTTAGGAGAGATTATGTGAGGATAGTTTACTACTAAAGAAATGTTGGTTATAGTTAGTCCTTACATGAGTGAGACAAAAAGGTTAGTCAAAACCAAATTTAGATCACTTTACTTAGAATTATCCTGTTGCAATCGAGCAATTTGGGTAAATATTGAGACAAAGTATAGTTTGACACCTATGTGCTAAGTATCACAACATAAACCTATATGAGGAGGTGTCATATACTACACAACTTAGCCGGAATTCTGGAGATATTATACCCAACTACTATATTTTGGGCTTAGAATATTGTGTGTTATATGTACCACATTTGGATTTATTAGTTTTTCTTAGATCTTTTTGATTGACTAGATCTGTACATAAAGTTTGACTTGGTGTGCAAATGCATGTTGCAACATCCAGTTATTACATGATGTTATAGACCTAGATAGAAATGGGTATTCGTGTAAGGGAGTGACGAGTTCCGAAGACCAAGATGAAGACTTATATGAAGAGTGAAGCCAAGAATAAGGGGTATCAACACAAGTTGAAGGTTGGATCAAGTTCAGATCATTACTAGTCAGCAATAAGAAGTAAGATTAATGTAGGAAATATATGGAGCAACAAGAAGTGATGAACTTAAGTTCACCCAAAGTAGGTGATGTTGCTAAGAAGTTAAGGAAGTAGTAGTAACTAGTTCATGGAAGCATCATGAATTAGTACAAAGAAGAAGCTTTGGAACCAAAATGGTATTCAAGCTCTTACAATTTAGAGAGAATGCCAGAAGTATGTCGGAAAACGTAGGGTAATTCATACACCTAGGATGGTTCGCAGCTAGTATCGTGTCTGTAGCTAGTAATTGGTTGACTTAGTTAACCAGATCATCTTCTGTCACATTCCAAGATTTTCCAAATCTTGTAATGTGAAAAGAAATGTATAAAATAAAACTTTGTTTGATTTTTCAGAGCCAGAAGAAACTTTTTGAATTAAAATGGAACCTCAAACCCATTTGAATTAAATAAAATCCTAAAAGGATTTAAAAAGATAAACATTTCATAAAAGGAAACAAATGGAAATATTATTTTAAAAACAATCAAATGAAAAGATTTGTTTTCAAATGAAATAGAAGTTTATAAATAAAGATTATGTTATAAAGCCAAACTAATCCTTGGCCAAGCTTTGGGAATTAAAAACATTTTATTTTTAAGTAGCAAAGGTTTATTTAAAAATAATAAAGGATTGTTTAAATAAAATAATAAAGATTTAATATCCTATTTATTTAAATAAAAGGTTTTACCATTCTAATTAAAATATCAAAACTTATTAAATTATTTTAAATAAGTTTTTCTAAGTAAATTATATTCTCAAATAAAACTTACTGAAGTGTTTTTGTTTATTTTAGATTTCAAAATAAATATCCTATGGGAATTAAATGAATAAGGTATATTCATTTAATTATTAATGGACCCTATATAACAAAATGTTATTCTTATTTTAAAACAAGTTCCAAGTATTCTTTATCTCCAAATAAAACCTACTGATTTGATTATGAAAGTGTTTGGAATTCAAATGAAGAGTTTATTAAATAAATCAAATCATATTAAATAAATAAAGGACCCTCTTATTTAATTAATAAAAGGATATAAAAATATTATTTTAATTAATAATTGGTTTATGTTGATAAACAGAACCAAAAACTCATTTACAAATGTTTGAAATTGTTTGAATTATTTGAATGCTTGAATAGTTGGATGAAATTCAAAACAGGAAATAAAATAGAAAAGGAAAAAGACACAGAATAAAAAAAATGGAATTGGATCGACCCAACCCAGCAGCCCACTAAGGCCCATCAGACCAGCCCAGCTCCTCACCCGGAAAGAAAACGATTCGCACCCCGTTTCAGACCCGTAAAGTGTATGACCAGTGGACCCTTCCCTCATTTCGTTTTCCCGCTGACAGGAAGACCCCACCGCTACAGTTCATCGTCCACACCCACGCGACCCCTTCCTCCGCAAACCGCGCTGCCGTTCTCTGTCATTCAACCGCGCGTTCAATTCACGAGTAATGGCTGCGTTAATCTCGCCTCTGACCTTGCGTACTTAAGCGCCAGCGCCTTCCCCTCCTTTCCCCTCAGTCGCCACACCCTCTCTGCCTCCAGGCCGCCCCAATTTCTCTCTGCACCGCCGCCGTCTCCGACGAGCTGTCGCAGCAATTCCGGCAGCCCCTCGCCGCCCCTTGCCTCCTCGACCATGCTCTCGTGATCCACACCTCCTGGCGATCATCCCCGTAGCACCAGCTTGCCCCCGAGCGACCCAAAGCGTCGGCAACCACCTCGACCACCGTCACCACCGTCTGCCTCTTTCTCCGACGAGCCCCACAGGTAGATTCCGGTCACCCCTCTCCTCCCCGAGAACACGATGATGATCTCCAAGCTCAGACGAACCTAACAGCATTTTCCGTTTGTCTTAGGGCGCCTCCAATCTTCGCCTTCGTCAAGCACAGAGCGCCGCCGTGTCTGCTTCTTCTCCGACGACGTTCCCCGGTAAACCTCGACCGCCCCGAGCCCTCTTGTTCACGCTCACAGCTCCGTCATGATCTCCTGCGTCTAACCCTGCCTTCGGTCTGTCTTCTCTTGACCTGTAGCGTCGTCTTCAACCGTGGACAGAGCCGCCCGTCGCCGTTCCCAACTCCGACGAGGAATTACGACTTCCCCCGAGCGCCCCTTGTCAAGCCAGCAGTACCTTGAGCACTACCTCGACCACGCGAACCCGGTGAGCACCCTCTCCGTCATCCTCGCTTCCTAGAAACCGCCGGAGCATCACTGCCTGGCCGTGCGCCGCCGCAAGCCACCGCCAGCGCCGCCGATACTTGGCAAGCATGCTAGCAGCCGTGGGATTCAGATCCGACGCTCGCGATTAGTTCACTTAGCCGCGAAGAGGTACGCGCTCTGCGCCGTGCGATCAAACTAGATCCTGCGGTCCACGTTGCCGATCCGGCCGAACCGGTACCGGCCAGTTAAAACGCGACGCGTGTCCCCTGTTCTGTTTAAAAACAGATTTGAAATCTGATTTAGTTGTGATTTTCAAATCCTTATAACTTTTGATCCACACGTCCAAATTTAGCAAATTTTATATCAATGGATTCAGGAGAACAAGCCCTAACCAACCATGGCCTTAGTTTGGAAAATAGTATCCATTTGTTTGCTTGTTTTTGCAGATTATTATGTAAGCTTGTTTAGTGTATAAAAATTGTTTAGAATTGAATTTAGGGACAAAACCTTTGCAAAATGATTTGTAGTGACCTTACTGACCCTAGGAACCAACCCATGGTTTTGGAAGTGAAAATTGGAAAGATTAAAAATGATTAATTAAACTAGCCTAATTCTAGCCAAATAAAGATAATGGTTTTATTATGAAAAAGATTTTAGAGTAAAACTTTGAGAAAATATGTTGATTCAAAGCTACTGACCCAAAACAACCAATCTTGAGAGAGTTAGAAACTTTTGGTGAAACCTTAAAAGGTTTTAGATTTAATAAAACTATTTTCCACCACATAAAATGTTGAATGCATTTTAAAATGGTCTTGAGATAAAACCCAAATTGCAAATGACTTTGTCATCTTGGTAAATGACCAATTTGGAACTTACAAAGTTTAGAAACCTAGTAGAGACCATCCTTACCTTAGAACCGACCCTTGCATACTTATACATGACTTATGTGTGTGGAAGGTTGTTTGATTATTGGTTTGGAATGCTACTTGATACCATGCTTGTTTGATTGATTGTAGTGAAATTAGCAAAGTGTGAGACTAACAAGATCAAGAAGTAAAACCCTCATTCCCTACCAAAAAGGCAAGTTACACTATCATACAAAAGACCTACTATTTTCATTATACTTAGTGGATTTTGTATACATGCATGAAAATGTTTTATACTTATGCTATGCTAATCCTAATAGGATTCCCTATACACTCCTTAGTGAAAATATTGAAGTTGCACATGCTTAGCCATGCTATGTTTTGAAAAGAGATACATGTTGAGATTTTACAAAGGTTGAGAAAAGGACTTGTGTTTTACATAATAAAACAAGGACTCAATGAACCACCTAGGTGGAGGATACTTGAAATTTTGGAGAAGGTGGCAACAAAAGGAACCATGTCTACGGCAATCACTTTGTGTTGTGCTCCAAAAGAAAACCACCTAGGAAACTTAGAGATTGAACATGTTTCTCCAATTGTGGCTTTCGTGTGCAACCACATGCTATTATGGCTCTGGCTTAGTCAACTACATTAGGAAGACCCATACATTGTCTTTAGTTACCGGACATGGGGATCTGGAATGCTTCATGGGGGCTGAAGACAAGCTAGCAATGATGTATGGGAGGACCTTTTAGAAAGACTTCGTCACACTCTCAGTCTGCCAGTACTCCATCTTGGTGAGCACTAATCCAGTAGGCCACTGGTGGCAACAAGATGGGATTGTGTCATGTGGGTAAAGTGTACTCCTTCTGCAGAAGTTAATAAAAATCTAAGTACTTAGCCGTGTCCCCGGTTATGGACAATACTGAGCAACTAAAGTTTGAACCATGGGAGATCTCGACATTCCAACTTCTATTATAAAAACTTGATGCACTTGGGGGTACCAAGGAATTCAAAGAGATTTTGTTAAGCTTGTTGCACTTGGGGTTACCAAGGTGCTCAAGAGCATGATGTACTTGGGGTTACCAAGGGACTCATGAGATTTTGATAAAACTTGAAACACTTGGGGTTACCAAGTAGCTCAAGGGATTTTGACAAGGACTTGAACACTTGAGTTTCTACCAAGGAGTTCAAGGAACTTGGAAAAGAGATTTGACAAAGGATCAAAACCATTTTGAAAGATAGGATAAATATTGCTTTATGCAAATAAGCCCTAAACTCTACTTAGCCAAATATGCATGTATTGATAGGATCCGCTCATATTTACATAAAAGTGAAGCTTGCCAATACAATTCAAAATGTATTGACCCTTTGTGGCTGTAACTTGTAATGTTGCAGGTTGATTGTTTTGTTATATGAAGATTGTTTGATTGACTAGGACTGCAAAATCTACAACCAACATCTGCCTGTGGCATTTTGAAGATGAAGGACCCATGACTATATTTATTCCGCTGCAATGTATTGTAATAGCCATATGAGCTATGTATGATGTAATAAAATTATATTATTCCTGGTTATAAAGTTATATTTTGACCTTGTTTCTTGATATTACATCATGCTGTGGATGCTAGCTATTGATCCAGGGACTAGCATTGTAAAACACAGGAGGGATCTACCATATTGGGTAGGGACCTCTACATATGGTATCAGAGCATTGTGTTGCCTGTAGGATTTGTAAACCTAGGATTGGACAAAAACCCTTAGAAATATAGGAGTTGTATTTGTTCCAAAAACTTATTTACAAAAACACTTGTAAGCTCTTTCCTCAACCATTTTGGTTTAACTCTACACCTCTTCTACTTCAACATGATGGAAAAACCTACCCATGGCCAAAGACTACACCATGTGCAAAGGAATTCTTCAACATCTTCAATTCTAATGACTTCAACATCTTCAGCATGTTCACCAAGGACTTCCAACTTAGAAACTACTAAGGACTACAAGTGAGACAAGGAAATCCTACTCAAGATTTAGAGACTGAGGGAATGCAAAATAAGAAGGAGCCATCAACAACTTTGAAGTATTGCAACCAAGAGTTTTTTTTCTCAAAGAACCCATGATCTCATACAAGAAGAATCAAGAAGGATGGAAAGATCACAAGTGAACCATATAGATGGACCACCATAATTTAGTTAAATCTAAACCACCAACATATGTGGTGTAACAAAAATATTTGTTGCCTAAGTATGTACTTGAACCTTGTTTGAGTGAAATGTTTGGTGAGATTGCATGCACATTGTTTGTGTAAATTGTGATGTGTGTGATTAGAAATAATTCCTTAGAAAATAACTTGCTTATTCTAACCTCCCTTCAACCCCAACAGATGACTACTCCAAAGGACTCCAAGGTTGATGATATCAACACCAACCAAGCTGACAGCATGAAAGAGCTCTTAGCAACCCAACACCAGTTGAACCAACTAACAGCTCAGTTCATAGTCAACAATAGTGATAAGGATCCAGCACTGCAAAAGTTTTTGGAAGAGCGGTCCCAACTAATGCTTAAGGTGACCAACCAAATGATCAGCATGGAGGAAAACTACCCCAAAGAAGTCTATGATAACAAGGCTGACAAGAATATTATTCTAGATGGAGCCCCAGCTTGCACTATATGTGGAGACAAGGATCATACTTCCAAGGAGCATGAAGGACAATGCCCCAATTGTGAAGAAGATCATCCTGTTGGACAATGCTCCACCTATCAAGCTACTTGTTACCTTTGTGAAGGAAATGACCATACTCCTGGCCAATGTCCCATCTATGCCATGGTGGAACAAAGGAAACAAGAAGGATCCAAGTCTACCAAAGGAAAAGGACCACACCTACCTCCTAACAAGACAACCCAATTCAAAGGACTAAAGAAGTTTAAGAAACAAAAGCAAGACATGAGCCTTGCACAATGTCGTAGATGTAAGGAAATGGGACACTACTCCAGTGGATGCCCAGAGAACAAGAAGAATAAAGAGATTGATCAAGTGTGGTGCAACAACTGCAAAGAACCAGGCCATTATGTGGCAACTTGTCCACAAGAACAACGCAAAGAACTCAAGGACATTCATTGCTTCAACTGCAAGAATCCAGGACATTATGCAAGAAACTGTCCAGAAAGGATGAAGAACAAGTTGAACAAGCCTATGGAGAAACTCAACCTTGGTCCATGAGTTAAGCATAGGAATAAAGCAAAAGTTTAACTTGGAGAAATTTCCAGGACCCAAGAAGGCCAATATGTAATTTGAAAATTTTAAGGGTGGTAGTACCCTAATTGTTTGAACTTGCTTGAAACCCTAGCCTCCCCAAATCTCGAGACAAGATTTATTTTAAGGGTGGTAGCCTGTCACATTCCAAGATTTTCCAAATCTTGTAATGTGAAAAGAAATGAATAAAATAAAACTTTGTTTGATTTTTCAGAGCCAGAAGAAACTTTTTGAATTAAAATGGAACCTCAAACCCATTTGAATTAAATAAAATCCTAAAAGGATTTAAAAAGATAAACATTTCATAAAAGGAAACAAATGGAAATATTATTTTAAAAACAATCAAATGAAAAGATTTGTTTTCAAATGAAATAGAAGTTTATAAATAAAGATTATGTTATAAAGCCAAACTAATACTTGGCCAAGCTTTAGGAATTAAAAACATTTTATTTTTAAGTAGCAAAGGTTTATTTAAAAATAATAAAGGATTGTTTAAATAAAATAATAAAGATTTAATATCCTATTTATTTAAATAAAAGGTTTTACCATTCTAATTAAAATATCAAAACTTATTAAATTATTTTAAATAAGTTTTTCTAAGTAAATTATATTCTCAAATAAAACTTACTGAAGTGTTTTTGTTTATTTTAGATTTCAAAATAAATATCCTATGGGAATTAAATGAATAAGGTATATTCATTTAATTATTAATGGACCCTATATAACAAAATGTTATTCTTATTTTAAAACAAGTTCCAAGTATTCTTTATCTCCAAATAAAACCTACTGATTTGATTATGAAAGTGTTTGGAATTCAAATGAAGAGTTTATTAAATAAATCAAATCATATTAAATAAATAAAGGACCCTCTTATTTAATTAATAAAAGGATATAAAAATATTATTTTAATTAATAATTGGTTTATGTTGATAAACAGAACCAAAAACTCATTTACAAATGTTTGAAATTGTTTTAATTATTTGAATGCTTGAATAGTTGGATGAAATTCAAAACAGGAAATAAAATAGAAAAGGAAAAAGACACAGAATAAAAAAAAATGGAATTGGATCGACCCAACCCAGCAGCCCACTAAGGCCCATCAGACCAGCCCAGCTCCTCACCCGGAAAGAAAACGATTCGCACCCCGTTTCAGACCCGTACAGTGTATGACCAGTGGACCCTTCCCTCATTTCGTTTTCCCGCTGACAGGAAGACCCCACCGCTACAGTTCATCGTCCACACCCGCGCGACCCCTTCCTCCCCAAACCGCGCTGCCGTTCTCTGTCATTCAACCGCGCGTTCAATTCACGAGTAATGCCTGCGTTAATCTCGCCTCTGACCTTGCGTACTTAAGCGCCAGCGCCTTCCCCTCCTTTCCCCTCAATCGCCACACCCTCTCTGCCTCCAGGCCACCCCAATTTCTCTCTGCACCACCGCCGTCTCCGACGAGCTGTCGCAGCAATTCCGGCAGCCCCTCGCCGCCCCTTGCCTCCTCGACCATGCTCTCGTGATCCACACCTCCTGGCGATCATCCCCGTAGCACCAGCTTGCCCCCGAGCGACCCAAAGCGTCGACAACCACCTCGACCACCGTCACCACCGTCTGCCTCTTTCTCCGACGAGCCCCACAGGTAGATTCCGGTCACCCCTCTCCTCCCCGAGAACACGATGATGATCTCCAAGCTCAGACGAACCTAACAACATTTTCCATTTGTCTTAGGGCGCCTCCAATCTTCGCCTTCGTCAAGCACAGAGCGCCGCCGTGTCTGCTTCTTCTCCGACGACGTTCCCTGGTAAACCTCGACCGCCCCGAGCCCTCTTGTTCACGCTCACAGCTCCGTCATGATCTCCTGCGTCTAACCCTGCCTTCGGTCTGTCTTCTCTTGACCTGTAGCATCGTCTTCAACCGTGGACAGAGCCGCCCGTCGCCGTTCCCAACTCCGACGAGGAATTACGACTTCCCCCGAGCGCCCCTTGTCAAGCCAGCAGTACCTTGAGCACTACCTCGACCACGCGAACCCGGTGAGCACCCTCTCCGTCATCCTCGCTTCCTACAAACCGCCGGAGCATCACTGCCTGGCCGTGCGCCGCCGCAAGCCACCGCCAGCGCCGCCGATACTTGGCAAGCATGCTAGCAGCCGTGGGATTCAGATCCGACGCTCGCGATTAGTTCACTTAGCCGCGAAGAGGTACACGCTCTGCGCCGTGCGATCAAACTAGATCCTGCGGTCCACGTTGCCGATCCGGCCGAACCGGTACCGGCCAGTTAAAACGCGACGCGTGTCCCCTGTTCTGTTTAAAAACAGATTTGAAATCTGATTTAGTTGTGATTTTCAAATCCTTATAACTTTTGATCCACACGTCCAAATTTAGCAAATTTTATATCAATGGATTCAGGAGAACAAGCCCTAACCAACCATGGCCTTAGTTTGGAAAATAGTATCCATTTATTTGCTTGTTTTTGCAGATTCTTATGTAAGCTTGTTTAGTGTATAAAAATTGTTTAGAATTGAATTTAGGGACAAAACCTTTGCAAAATGATTTGTAGTGACCTTACTGGCCCTAGGAACCAACCCATGGTTTTGGAAGTGAAAATTGGAAAGATTAAAAATGATTAATTAAACTAGCCTAATTCTAGCCAAATAAAGATAATGGTTTTATTATGAAAAAGATTTTAGAATAAAACTTTGAGAAAATATGTTGATTCAAAGCTAATGACCCAAAACAACCAATCTTGAGAGAGTTAGAAACTTTTGGTGAAAACTTAAAAGATTTTAGATTTAATAAAACTATTTTCCACCACATAAAATGTTGAATGCATTTTAAAATGGTCTTGAGATAAAACCCAAATTGCAAATGACTTTGCCATCTTGGTAAATGACCAATTTGGAACTTACAAAGTTTAGAAACCTAGTAGAGACCATCCTTACCTTAGAACCGACCCTTGCATACTTATACATGACTTATGTGTGTGGAAGGTTGTTTGATTATTGGTTTGGAATGCTACTTGATACCATGCTTGTTTGATTGATTGTAGTGAAATTAGCAAAGTGTGAGACTAACAAGATCAAGAAGTAAAACCCTCATTCCCTACCAAAAAGGCAAGTTACACTATCATACAAAAGACCTACTATTTTCATTATACTTAGTGGATTTTGTATACATGCATGAAAATGTTTTATACTTATGCTATGCTAATCCTAATAGGATTCCCTATACACTCCTTAGTGAAAATATTGAAGTTGCACATGCTTAGCCATGCTATGTTTTGAAAAGAGATACATGTTGAGATTTTACAAAGGTTGAGAAAAGGACTTGTGTTTTACATAATAAAACAAGGACTCAATGAACCACCTAGGTGGAGGATACTTGAAATTTTGGAGAAGGTGGCAACAAAAGGAACCATGTCTATGGCAATCACTTTGTGTTGTGCTCCAAAAGAAAACCACCTAGGAAACTTAGAGATTGAACATGTTTCTCCAATTGTGGCTTTCGTGTGCAACCACATGCTATTATGGATCTGGCTTAGTCAACTACATTAGGAAGACCCATACATTGTCTTTAGTTACCGGACATGGGGATCTGGAATGCTTCATGGGGGCTGAAGACAAGCTAGCAATGATGTATGGGAGGACCTTTTAGAAAGACTTCGTCACACTCTCAGTCTGCCAGTACTCCATCTTGGTGAGCACTAATCCAGTAGGCCACTGGTGGCAACAAGATGGGATTGTGTCATGTGGGTAAAGTGTACTCCTTCTGCAGAAGTTAATAAAAATCTAAGTACTTAGCCGTGTCCCCGGTTATGGACAATACTGAGCAACTAAAGTTTGAACCATGGGAGATCTCGACATTCCAACTTCTATTATAAAAACTTGATGCACTTGGGGGTACCAAGGAATTCAAAGAGATTTTGTTAAGCTTGTTGCACTTGGGGTTACCAAGGTGCTCAAGAGCATGATGTACTTGGGGTTACCAAGGGACTCATGAGATTTTGATAAAACTTGAAACACTTGGGGTTACCAAGTAACTCAAGGGATTTTGACAAGGACTTGAACACTTGAGTTTCTACCAAGGAGTTCAAGGAACTTGGAAAAGAGATTTGACAAAGGATCAAAACCATTTTGAAAGATAGGATAAATATTGCTTTATGCAAATAAGCCCTAAACTCTACTTAGCCAAATATGCATGTATTGATAGGATCCGCTCATATTTACATAAAAGTGAAGCTTGCCAATACAATTCAAAATGTATTGACCCTTTGTGGTTGTAACTTGTAATGTTGCAGGTTGATTGTTTTGTTATATGAAGATTGTTTGATTGACTAGGACTACAAAATCTACAACCAACATCTGCCTGTGGCATTTTGAAGATGAAGGACCCATGACTATATTTATTCCGCTGCAATGTATTGTAATAGCCATATGAGCTATGTATGATGTAATAAAATTATATTATTCCTGGTTATAAAGTTATATTTTGACCTTGTTTCTTGATATTACATCATGCTGTGGATGCTAGCTATTGATCCAGGGACTAGCATTGTAAAACACAGGAGGGATCTACCATATTGGGTAGGGACCTCTACATCTTTGTATTGCATAAAGAGCATAAAACTTGGCCTAAGTTAGAGAAGACATAAAGGAGTAGAAACATTAAAGCGACCGTCTTTCGAGACACCTCGTGAAAGAAAGTCTACCAAAGACAGAATGTCGAAACAATAGGTAAGACAAATAATGATGGAAGATCTATCTAGGAGATCCACAATTGTGTGGGTACACCGTAAGTTATTTCATGAGACCTTAAATAGGTTAAGTATAAGCTAAACATAGATCAACATTCTAGTAATAAATCCAATGGATATTATACGCGTAGTTTGGAGACCATGAGGAAACCCCAAGGGGGAGAGTAAATAGTAAATGGAAGTATTGTTATCTGAATTATAGAGTAAAGGTTGAAGAAGAAGTACTAACCTATAACAACATTAAACCTTACTTTCATAAGGTTAAAATAAGCCACTATTATAAAAGTACTTTCAGAAGTATTTTGGATAAAAGATCGAAGTTACTTCAAAATAGTAGTACTCAAATCTTTAGGTAATTAATAAATGGAAGTTGTAGAAGTACTTAAGGAAATAACGAAAACGTTTCTAAAGCTTGATAAGGTAAAAGCTTGAAGTAATAAAATAGAAAAGTCCTAACACACTAATTCTAAAAGAAACAACTCCCAAGTGATCCTTAAGAGGGAATAAAACATATCTAATTGGACATGTGTAGAGGAACAAGAAATTCCGATAGGTTTGGACTAAATGTGTTCAAAACCAATCTTCTGAAGGAATACCAGTATAACCATACCATGACAAATCAACGGTTAGTCTTTTTGCATCAACTATTGACTAAATTAAAACCTTGTTTTTGTAAGACTTCCTAAACCTACAGAGTATAATAAGGAAGTTCGATGATCAAGTAAAGGAGTTGGAATTGAATACCTAAACAGGGAAATCAACTAAATAAGAGACCCAATTTAAGGAGTTTATAGTAAGGAAATATCCCTAAGGGAGTAAAGTAAAGGAACTTTGGGATATTGGAGACAACAAGCTAGAGATTGCCAAGTATAAGGAAAAATTCAAGGAAAAGATCTAGATATGGAATACTACAATTATTCCCATTAAGGTTACCATGGAGCTGAGACGTGTCGTAACCAATACAGAACAATTCCTCATTCCGAAACGAAAGAGTGTACGAACTTCAAGGACAAAGTTTATTTTAACGGGGAGAGTATGTAACATCCCAGCATTAGAGCTTAGAAATAAGTTGAACACAGATGTGTGAATTTCATTCATGCATAGAAAATTCAAATAATTTTCGCGCTTTTGAACAAAACTTGTCAAAGTGATTGAAGCTTCTTGATATGTCGGAAACGTACCTATAATTTTTTATGTTCCATGTTTTTTTAGTATCTACTTTGCTTTGCTTTGTCTACACTTTGAGGTGTTTTTATATGTTTTCTGGAACTAACCTATTAACAAGTTGCCACAGTGCCAGTTGCCTGTTTTCTTCTGTTTTTGGTTCCAGAAAGGCAGAAAATCAATATTCTCGGAATTGGACGGGACAAAAGCTAAAATCAATATTTTACTGTGGGCAACACGAAGCCAGAATACGAGACGGAGGAGGCTCACTAAGGGGCCACACCCCCTGACAGCGCGGCCTAGGGCCAGGCACGCCTAGGGGGTGCAGCCGCCCTAGTGTCCCCCTGCCTTGCCTCTTATCCTATAAAGTCCCCCCGATGCCAAAACCCTAAACACCCGATCAATATTCCATGAAACCGTCTATAGCCGCCGCCACCATCATCCCTAGATCGGGGGGATCTGAAGATCTTCCCGGCACCCTGCCTGAGGGGAGATTATCTCGGAGGCCTTCTTCTTCATCATGCCAGCCTCTGGTATGAAGCGTGAGTAGTTCCACCTTGGACTACAGGTCCATGTAGTAGCTAGATGGTTGTATCTCCTCCTTGTTCTTTCATGTATAGATCTTGTGAGCTCCGTTCATGATCAAGATCTAATCTATTTGTAATCATGCATGTTGTGTTTGCGGGGTTTCGATGGATATTGAGATTACTATGTCAGATTGATTAATCAAGGAGCAATTCTATGATTACAGGATGGTTGATGAGCGCTCCGTCGTTGAGCAAGCTCATGAGATACAATCACTTGCCAAAGAACTTGAGCAGTTCAAGTGTTCCTTACCGGACAAATTTGTGGCTGGTGGCATTATTGCCAAGCTTCCTCCTTCGTGGAGGAACTTTGCTACTTCTCTGAAACATAAGAGACAAGAGTTTTCCGTTACAGATCTCATTGGGTCTCTTCATGTGGAAGAGAAGGCGAGAGCAAAGGACAAAACTGCTCGAGGACTTGAGGGAGGTTCTACTGCCAATTTAGTGTAGAGGAAAAACTTCCAATCCCACAAGTTTAATAATAAGAACAAAACTGAATGAAAGGGAAAGTTCGATGGCAAAAACAAGGCCACACACTCAACCAACTTCAAGAAGAAAAATGATAAGAGGAAAGGCTCTAGCCACGTATGTGGTGATCCTGGTCATTGGGCTCCTAGCTGTCCTAATCGCTTTGACAAGCGTCGACATGGGAACAGCGGCAATGCCGCTAATGTTGTTATTAGCGATACTGAGATGAAGGATGCTGGGTACGGTATTTTACCTACTATCCTTTCAGTATGTCATTCTCCTGATTGGTGGATAGACACGGGTGCTAATAGACATGTATGTTCTGATATTTCCATGTTCTCCTCTTATCAGGTCTCAAGGACTTCTTCCATGCTGATGGGAAACGGCTCACGTGCTTCTGTTCATGGTGTTGGTACGGTAGATCTGAAGTTTACTTCGGGGAAGACCGTACAACTGAAGAACGTGCAGCATGTTCCCTCCATCAATAAGAATCTCGTCAGCGGATCGCTTTTATGTCGAGATGGCTTTAAGTTGGTTTTTGAGTCCAATAAAGTTGTAATTTCTAAGTATGTACAATTTGTTGGAAAAGGTTATGAGTGCGGAGGTCTGTTCCGCTTGTCTCTGTCAGACTCATGTACTAAAGTTATTAATCATGTTTGCAATGATAATGAGTCCAATGTTTGGCATTCACGACTCTGTCATATTAACTTTGGTTGCATGACGCAGCTAGCCAATATGAGTTTAATTCCGAAATTTACCACTGTCAAAGGTTCTAAGTGCCAAGTTTGTGTACAAGCAAAGCAACCCCGCAAGTCTCATACGGCTGCGGAACCGAGAAACTTAGCACCGCTAGAACTTATACATTCAGATCTTTGTGAGATGAATGGTGTGTTGACAAAAGGTGGAAAAAGATACTTTATGACGTTGATTGATGACTCCACTAGATACTGCTATGTTTATCTTCTGAAATCTAAAGATGAAGCTTTGAACTACTTCAAAATCTATAAAGCTAAGGCAGAAAACCAACTTCATCTTAAAATCAAGCGGCTAAGGTCGGATCGTGGTGGAGAGTACTTTTCAAATGAATTTGATTTATTCTGTGCGGAACATGGTATTATACATGAGAGGACGCCTCCCTACTCACCTCGGTCAAATGGGGTGGCCGAAAGGAAGAACCGCACTCTAACTGATTTGGTTAACGCCATGTTAGATACATCGGTTCTTTCCAAGGAATGGTGGGGGGAGGCGCTAATGACTGTGTGTCATGTCCTAAACCGTGTTCCTGTAAAGGATAAAACCATGACTCCATTTGATGAATGGGAAAAGAAAAGGCTTAAACTCTCTTACTTACGAACTTGGGGTTTTTGGCGAAAGTCAATATTCCAATACCCAAGAAGCGAAAGCTTGGACCAAAAAATGTTGATTGTGTTTTTCTGGGATATGCTTTTCATAGTATTGGCTATAGATTTTTGATAGTAAAATCTAAGGTATCCGACATGCATGTTGGTACAATTATGGAGTCGAATGATGCGACTTTCTTTGAGGACATCTTTCCTATGAAAGGCATGTCTAGCTCATCAAATCAGGACATGACTAGTTCATCTAGTCAGGAATTTTCTATAATTCCTGAACCCACTATGCCGATAGAACACTCTGATGATCCTGTGGAGGATGACAATGAAGCTCCCAAAAGGAGCAAGAGACAAAGGACTGCAAAGTCATTTGGTGATGATTTCATTGTGTACCTTATGTATGATACTCCCACTTCTATTTCAGAAGCCTATGCATCTCAAGATGCTGACTACTGGAAGGAAGCTGTCCGAAGCGAGATGGACTCCATCTCAGCTAATGGTACTTGGGAAATCAGTGATCGTCCTTATGGGTGCAAACCTGTAGGATGTAAGTGGGTGTTCAAGAAAAAGCTTAGACCTGATGGTACTATTGAAAAGTACAAGGCACGTCTTGTGGCTAAGGGTTATACCCAAAAGGAAGGTGAAGACTTCTTCGATACATACTCACCTGTAGCCAGATTGACCACTATTCGAGTACTACTTTCCTTGGCTTCCTCACACGGTCTTCTCGTTCATCAAATGGACGTTAAGACAGCTTTTCTAAATGGAGAGCTAGATGAGGAAATTTATATGGAGCAGCCTGACGGATTTGTGGTAGATGGTTAAGAAGGAAAGGTGTGTAAGTTAGTGAAGTCTTTGTATGGTATTAAGCAAGCTCCTAAGCGGTGGCACGAGAAGTTTGAAAGAACTTTAACTGCTGAAGGCTTTGTTGTAAACGAAGCTGACAAATGTGTGTACTATCGCCATTGTGGGGGCGAGGGAGTTATTATGTGTCTCTACGTTGATGACATATTGATATTCGGGACCAACCTCGCTGTTATCGAGGAGGTCAAAGAGTTCCTATCTCGCTGCTTTGAGATGAAGGATTTGGGAGTGGCTGATGTAATCTTAAACATCAAGCTACTAAAGGATGACAATGGTGGGATTACATTGCTTCAGTCTCACTATGTGGAAAAGATATTGAGTCGCTTCGGATATAGCGACTGCAATTCTTCTCCAACGCCTTATGATCCGAGTGTGCTACTTCGAAAGAATCGAAGGAATGCTAAAGATCAATTGAGATATTCTCAAATTATTGGCTCGCTCATGTATTTAGCCAGCACTACTAGACCTGACATCTCCTTTGCTGTAAGCAAACTGAGTCGATTTGTGTCAAATCCTGGAGATGATCATTGGCATGCTCTTGAAAGAGTTTTGCGCTATTTAAAAGGCACTATGAATTATGGTATTCACTATACTGGATATCCTCGGGTACTTGAGGGTTATAGTGATTCAAACTGGATATCTGATGCTGATGAGATTAAGGCCACAAGTGGTTATTTGTTTACACTTGGTGGTGGCGCTGTTTCCTGGAAGTCTTGCAAGCAGACCATCTTAACGAGGTCAACAATGGAAGCAGAACTCACAGCATTAGACACAGCCACTGTTGAATCAGAGTCGTGAGCTCTTGATGGACTTACCTATGGTTGAAAAACCAATACCCGCTATCCCGATGAACTGTGATAATCAAACTGTGATCGTCAAAGTAAACATTTCTAAGGATAATATGAAGTCATCAAGGCATGTGAAGAGGAGATTGAAATCTATCAGGAAATTGAGAAACTCCGGAGTTATTGCGTTGGATTATATCCAAACATCTAAAAAACCTGGCAGATCCCTTCACAAAGGGTCTATCACGTAATGTGATAGATAATGCATCGAGGGAGATGGGTTTGAGACCCACATTATGAGTTGATCCCAGTGGCAACTCACTTTATGTGATCGGAGATCCCGTGAATTAGAGCTGGGAGACAAGCTGTTGGTCAGCTGAGAGGAGAGTATCCCCATATTATATTTACATCTCCATAAAGATGCAATACTCTCTTAATCTGCATGGCATGTTGATATTTATCTTAATGTGTTCCAAGTGGCTTTTTATAGCGGAGATGTTGTCCTGCAGAACATCCCTTGAGGAACACACCTATATGAGTCTGACTGTTAAACGTCGCAGTTCGTGAGAGTTGGGTGCTCTCTAATAAACTCATGAAAGGCCCTTGAGTATGACGCATAAGCTCCAAACCGCGGGGAAGCCGACGGTAGCCCTGTACCGGTCTAGATTTTATGTGAAACTAGCGTGCAGAAAACTTGTAGTTCAAGGCATAGTTCACTATTCAAGTTGCAAGCTAGTGTAGCATTAAGTTTAACATGGAAGTTCAACTTAACAGTCTCCACTACACACCGGTATATAAAACAATGTTCTGGAAGAAAAGTGATGTGATGTGCCAATGAGACTTTGTGGGGGATTGTTGGACTTTGGTGTATATTGGGCTGTTGGCCCATTAGACAAATTCTAAAATTCTCTTTGGCCCACTTGTAGATGGCAGCATATGGCTGTACTAGTGGTGCTAAAGTTTAGTCCCACATTGCTAGTTGAAGGGGAGTTGGACCACCTTATATAGTAGAGTGTTGCACCACTCACTAAGGTGTGACAAGAAGAGTAGCCCTCGCGCACTCCTCCGACGCCGCCCGCCTCGCCACGCCACGCCACGCCACGCCACGCCTCGCCTCGTCACGACGCGCGCGCGCCGCGGGTTGCGGGAATCTCGCCGAGCCGAGCTTTATTTTGTTGGTTGGGAAAACTGATTATGAGTCATTAACAGACGCGTTAATTACAGCCACGATCTTCCTAACCTGCACTATATAAGCGTCTGGGCTAAACCTAATCGACACGGAATCAATCCACACAGGCGCCTACCTCCAGAACTTTGCGCCGCCGCTTTCGTCTTCCTCATCCCGGCTTGCGGCGTGCACCGCGGATCGGGACAGTAGGCCTCCGGAACCCCGCCTCTCGTGAATCTGTACGGGTGAGGGGCGATCAGGTTTTTTGGGAGCGCTCAAGCGTGACTACTGGCAACCACGACGTCGTCCGACGACGAGTTTCCGAACGACGACTTCTTCCCGGACGTCAGCGACCTCTTCGACAACCTCAACATGGGCGACGTTGCTGCGACCGCTGTGGCTGCTATTCAGCCTACATCGTACGTGATATTCAACTACCTTTTTAAGATTATGCTAGAGTTCTTTGTTCTAGCGTTTGGTGTAGATTTGATAGGTTTATCTCCTACAGATGTAATCTGTTCATCTACTTTGTTGATCTGCATGATTGGTTTTATTACTGTCTGTATGATCATGATTTATCAGTTTATTATTCAGATTAAATCATATGGATTATTGCTTATATTTCCAACAATCCAAAAACCTGATTATAGGCTATTGAATTCAACTGGTGTAGCCGCGGCTACTAGGCCGCCTCCTTTTGATGGCATGCGCTATAAGAGATGGCGCAAGAGAGCAGTTCTCTGGTTTGAAAACCTAAACTGCTATAGCGCCACTCTTGGCAAGCCTGAAGGAGATCTTTCTGCTGAGCAGGAAGCGAACTTTAAGAAAGACGATACCATGTTTATGGCGGATTTGTTCAGTGTTCTTGGGGACAACATTGTTGACCTTTATATGTCATTTGATAATGGCAAGGACGCGTGGGAAGCGCTCGAGGCCAAGTTTGGGGTCTCAGATGCTGGCACTGAGCTGTATGTCAAGGAGCAATTCTATGATTACAGGATGGTTGATGAGCGCTCCGTCGTTGAGCAAGCTCATGAGATACAATCACTTGCCAAAGAACTTGAGCAGTTCAAGTGTTCCTTACCGGACAAATTTGTGGCTGGTGGCATTATTGCCAAGCTTCCTCCTTCGTGGAGGAACTTTGCTACTTCTCTGAAACATAAGAGACAAGAGTTTTCCGTTACGGATCTCATTGGGTCTCTTCATGTGGAAGAGAAGGCGAGAGCAAAGGACAAAACTGCTCGAGGACTTGAGGGAGGTTCTACTGCCAATTTAGTGCAGAGGAAAAACTTCCAATCCCACAAGTTTAAGAATAAGAACAAAACTGAAGGAAAGGGAAAGTTCGATGGCAAAAACAAGCCAAGCACTCAACCAACTTCAAGAAGAAAAATGATAAGAGGAAAGGCTCTTGCCATGTATGTGGTGATCCTGGTCATTGGGATCCTAGCTGTCCTAATCGCTTTGACAAGCGTCGACATGGGAACAGCGACAATGCCGCTAATGTTGTTATTAGCGATACTGAGATGAAGGATGCTGGGTACGGTATTTTACCTACTATCCTTTCAGTATGTCATTCTCCTGATTGGTGGATAGACACGGGTGCTAATACACATGTATGTTCTGATATTTCCATGTTCTCCTCTTATCAGGTCTCAAGGACTTCTTCCGTGCTGATGGGAAACGGCTCACGTGCTTCTGTTCATGGTGTTGGTACGGTAGATCTGAAGTTTACTTCGGGGAAGACCGTACAACTGAAGAACGTGCAGCATGTTCCCTCCATCAATAAGAATCTCGTCAGCGGATCGCTTTTATGTCGAGATGGCTTTAAGTTGGTTTTTGAGTCCAATAAAGTTGTAATTTCTAAGTATGTACAATTTGTTGGAAAAGGTTATGAGTGCGGAGGTCTGTTCCGCTTGTCTCTGTCAGACTCATGTACTAAAGTTATTAATCATGTTTGCAATGATAATGAGTCCAATGTTTGGCATTCACGACTCTGTCATATTAACTTTGGTTGCATGACGCGGCTAGCCAATATGAGTTTAATTCTGAAATTTACCACTGTCAAAGGTTCTAAGTGCCAAGTTTGTGTGCAAGCAAAGCAACCCCGCAAGTCTCATACGGCTGCGGAACCGAGAAACTTAGCACCGCTAGAACTTATACATTCAGATCTTTGTGAGATGAATGGTGTGTTGACAAAAGGTGGAAAAAGATACTTTATGACGTTGATTGATGACTCCACTAGATACTGCTATGTTTATCTTCTGAAATCTAAAGATGAAGCTTTGAACTACTTCAAAATCTATAAAGCTAAGGCAGAAAACCAACTTCATCTTAAAATCAAGCGGCTAAGGTCGGATCATGGTGGAGAGTACTTTTCAAATGAATTTGATTTATTCTGTGCAGAACATGGTATTATACATGAGAGGACGCCTCCCTACTCACCTCAGTCAAATGGGGTGGCCGAAAGGAGGAACCGCACTCTAACTGATTTGGTTAACGCCATGTTAGATACATCGGGTCTTTCCAAGGAATGGTGGGGGGAGGCGCTAATGACTGCGTCTCATGTCCTAAACCGTGTTCCTGTAAAGGATAAAACCATGACTCCATTTGATGAATGGGAAAAGAAAAGGCTTAAACTCTCTTACTTACGAACTTGGGGTTGTTTGGCGAAAGTCAATATTCCAATACCCAAGAAGCGAAAGCTTGGACCAAAAACCGTTGATTGTGTTTTTCTGGGATATGCTTTTCATAGCATTGGCTATAGATTTTTGATAGTAAAATCTAAGGTATCCGACATGCATGTTGGTACAATTATGGAGTCGAATGATGCGACTTTCTTTGAGGACATCTTTCCTATGAAAGGCATGTCTAGCTCATCAAATCAGGACATGACTATTTCATCTAGTCAGGAATTTTCTATAATTCCTGAACCCACTATGCCGATAGAACACTCTGATGATCCTGTGGAGGATGACAATGAAGCTCCCAAAAGGAGCAAGAGACAAAGGACTGCAAAGTCATTTGGTGATGATTTCATTGTGTACCTTATGTATGATACTCCCACTTCTATTTCAGAAGCCTATGCATCTCAAGATGCTGACTACTGGAAGGAAGCTGTCCGAAGCGAGATGGACTCCATCTCAGCTAATGGTACTTGGGAAATCACTGAGCGTCCATATGGGTGCAAACCTGTAGGATGTAAGTGGGTGTTCAAGAAAAAGCTTAGACCTGATGGTACTATTGAAAAGTACAAGGCACGTCTTGTGGCTAAGGGTTATACCCAAAAGGAAGGTGAAGACTTCTTCGATACATACTCACCTGTAGCCAGATTGACCACTATTCGAGTACTACTTTCCTTGGTTGCCTCACACGGTCTTCTCGTTCATCAAATGGACGTTAAGACAGCTTTTCTAAATGGAGAGCTAGATGAGGAAATTTATATGGAGCAGCCTCACGGATTTGTGGTAGATGGTTAAGAAGGGAAAGGTGTGTAAGTTAGTGAAGTCTTTGTATGGTATTAAGCAAGCTCCTAAGCAGTGGCACGAGAAGTTTGAAAGAACTTTAACTGCTGAAGGCTTTGTTGTAAACGAAGCTGACAAATGTGTGTACTGTCGCCATGGTGGGGGCGAGGGAGTTATTATGTGTCTCTACGTTGATGACATATTGATATTCGGGACCAACCTCGCTGTTATCAAGGAGGTCAAAGAGTTCCTATCTCGCTGCTTTGAGATGAAGGATTTGGGAGTGGCTGATGTATTCTTAAACATCAAGCTACTAAAGGATGACAATGGTGGGATTACATTGCTTCAGTCTCACTATGTGGAAAAGATATTGAGTCGCTTCGGATATAGTGACTGCAATTCTTCTCCAAAGCCTTATGATCCGAGTGTGCTACTTCGAAAGAATCGAAGGAATGCTAAAGATCAATTGAGATATTCTCAAATTATTGGCTCGCTCATGTATTTAGCCAGCGCTACTAGACCTGACATCTCCTTTGCTGTAAGCAAACTGAGTCGATTTGTGTCAAATCCTGGAGATGATCATTGGCATGCTCTTGAAAGATTTTTGCGCTATTTAAAAGGCACTATGAGTTATGGTATTCACTATACTGGGTATTCTCGGGTACTTGAGGATTATAGTGATTCAAACTGGATATCTGATGCTGATGAGATTAAGGCCACAAGTGGTTATTTGTTTACACTTGGTGGTGGCGCTGTTTCCTGGAAGTCTTGCAAGCAGACCATCTTAACAAGGTCAACAATGGAAGCAGAACTCACAGCATTAGACACAGCCACTGTTTAATCAGAGTTGCTTCGTGAGCTCTTGATGGACTTACGTGTGGTTGAAAAAACAATACCCGCTATCCCGATGAACTGTGATAATCAAACTGTGATCGTCAAAGTAAACAGTTCTAAGGATAATATGAAGTCATCAAGGCATGTGAAGAGGAGATTGAAATCTGTCAGGAAATTGAGAAACTCCGGAGTTATTGCGTTGGATTATATCCAAACATCTAAAAAACCTGGCAGATCCCTTCACAAAGGGTCTATCACGTAATGTGATAGATAATGCATCGAGGGAGATGGGTTTGAGACCCACATTATGAGTTGATCCCAGTGGCAACCCACTTTATGTGATCGGAGATCCCGTGAATTAGAGCTGGGAGACAAGCTGTTGGTCAGCTGAGAGGAGAGTATCCCCATATTATATTTACATCTCCATAAAGATGCAATACTCTCTTAATCTGCATGGCAGGTTGATATTTATCTTAATGTGTTCCAAGTGGCTTTTTATAGCGGAGATGTTGTCCTGCAGAACATCCCTTGAGGAACACACCTATATGAGTCTGACTGTTAAACGTCGCAGTCCGTGAAAGTTGGGTGCTCTCTAATAAACTCATGAAAGGCCCTTGAGTATGACGCATAAGCTCCAAACCGCGGGGAAGCCGACGGTAGCCCTGTATCGGTCTAGATTTTATGTGAAACTAGCGCGCAGAAAACTTGTAGTTCAAGGCATAGTTCACTATTCAAGTTGCAAGCTAGTGTAGCATGAAGTTTAACGTCGAAGTTCAACATAACAGTCTGCACTACACACCGGTATATAAAACAATGTTCTGGAAGAAAAGTGATGTGATGTGCCAATGAGACTTTGTGGGGGATTGTTGGAATTTGGTGTATATTGGGCTGTTGGCCCATTAGACAAATTCTAAAATTCTCTTTGGCCCACTTGTATATGGCAGCATATGGCTGTACTAGTGGTGCTAAAGTTTAGTCCCACATTGCTAGTTGAAGGGGAGTTGGACCACCTTATATAGTAGAGTGTTGCACCAGTCACTAAGGTGTGACAAGAAGAGTAGCCCTCGCGCACTCCTCCTCCGACGCCGCCCGCCTCGCCTCGTCACGACGCGCGCGCGCGCGCCGCGGGTTGCGGGAATCTCGCCGAGCCGAGCTTTATTTCGTTGGTTGGGAGAACTGATTATGAGTCATTAACGGACGCGTTAATTACAGCAGTTTCCAGTTTTTATGGATGTGGTTGTTACCGACTCGGACGTGGGCTGAGCCCACGATCTTCCTAACCTGCACTATATAAGCGTCCGGGCTAAGCCTAATCGACACGGAATCAATCCACACACGCGCCTACCTCCAGAACTTTGCGCCGCCGCTTTCGTCTTCCTCATCACGGCTTGCGACGTGCACCGCAGAACGGGACAGTAGGCCTCCGGAACCCCGCCTCTCGTGAACCTGTACGGGTGAGGGGCGATCAGGTTTTTGGGGAGCGCTCAAGCGTGACTACTGACAACCACGACGTCGTCCGACGACGAGTTTCCGAACGACGACTTCTTGCCGGACGTCAGCGACCTCTTTGACAACCTAAACATGGGCGAAGTTGCTGCGACCGCTGCGGCTGCTATTCAGCCTACATCGTACGTGAGATTCAACTGTCTTTTTCAGATTATGCTAGAGTTCTTTGTTCCAGCGTTTGGTGTAGATGTGATAGGTTTATCTCCTATAGATGTAATCTATCCATCTACTTTGTTGATCTGCATGATTGGTTTTATTACTGTCTGTATGATCATGATTTATCAGTTTATTATTCGGATTAAATCATATGGATTATTGCTTATATTTCCAACAATCCAAAAACCTGATTATAGGCTACTGAATTCAACTGGTGTAGCCGCGGCTACTAGGCCGCCTCCTTTTGATGGCATGCGCTATAAGAGATGGCGCAAGAGAGCAGTTCTCTGGTTTGAAAACCTAAACTGCTATAGCTCCACTCTTGGCAAGCCTGAAGGAGATCTTTCTGCTGAGCAGGAAGCGAACTTTAAGAAAGCCGATACCATGTTTATGGCGGCTTTGTTCAGTGTTCTTGGGGACAACATTTTTGACCCTTATATGTCATTTGATAATGGCAAGGACGCGTGGGAAGCACTCAAGGCCAAGTTTGGGGTCTCAGACGCTGGCACTGAGCTGTATGTCATGGAGCAATTCTATGATTACAGGATGGTTGATGAGCGCTCCGTCGTTGAGCAAGCTCATGAGATACAATCACTTGCCAAAGAACTTGAGCAGTTCAAGTGTTCCTTACCGGACAAATTTGTGGCTGGTGGCATTATTGCCAAGCTTCCTCCTTCGTGGAGGAACTTTGCTACTTCTCTGAAACATAAGAGACAAGAGTTTTCCGTCATGGATCTCATTGGGTCTCTTCATGTGGAAGAGAAGGCGAGATCAAAGGACAAAACTGCTCGAGGACTTGAGGGAGGTTCTACTGCCAATTTAGTGCAGAGGAAAAACTTCCAATCCCACAAGTTTAAGAATAAGAACAAAACTGAAGGAAAGGGAAAGTTCGATGGCAAAAACAAGACCACGCACTCAACCAACTTCAAGAAGAAAAATGATAAGAGGAAAGGCTCTTGCCACGTCTGTGGTGATCCTGGTCATTGGGCTCCTAGCTGTCCTAATCGCTTTGACAAGCATCGACATGGGAACAGCGGCAATGCCGCTAATGTTGTTATTAGCGATACTGAGATGAAGGATGCTGGGTACGGTATTTTACCTACTATCCTTTCAGTATGTCATTCTCCTGATTGGTGGATAGACACGGGTGCTAATACACATGTATGTTCTGATATTTCCATGCTGATGGGAAACGGCTCACGTGCTTCTGTTCATGGTGTTGGTACGGTAGATCTGATATTTACTTCGGGAAAGACCGTACAACTGAAGAACGTGCAGCATGTTCCCTCCATCAATAAGAATCTCGTCAGCGGATCGCTTTTATGTCGAGATGGCTTTAAGTTGGTTTTTGAGTCCAATAAAGTTGTATTTTCTAAGTATGTACAATTTGTTGGAAAAGTTTATGAGTGCGGAGGTTTGTTCCGCTTGTCTCTGTCAGACTCATGTACTAAAGTTATTAATCATGTTTGCAATGATAATGAGTCCAATGTTTGGCATTCACGACTCTGTCATATTAACTTTGGTTGCATGACGCGGCTAGCCAATATGAGTTTAATTCTAAAATTTACCACTGTCAAAGGTTCTAAGTGCCAAGTTTGTGTGCAAGCAAAGCAACCCCGCAAGTCTCATACGGCTGCGGAACCGAGAAACTTAGCACCGCTAGAACTTATACATTCAGATCTTTGTGAGATGAATGATGTGTTGACAAAAGGTGGAAAAAGATACTTTATGACGTTGATTGATGACTCCACTAGATACTGCTATGATTATCTTCTGAAATCTAAAGATGAAGCTTTGAACTACTTCAAAATCTATAAAGCTAAGGCAGAAAACCAACTTCATCTTAAAATCAAGCGGCTAAGGTCGGATCGTGGTGGAGAGTACTTTTCAAATGAATTTGATTTATTCTGTGCGAAACATGGTATTATACATGAGAGGACGCCTCCCTACTCACCTCAGTCATATGGGGTGACCGAAAGGAAGAACCGCACTCTAACTGATTTGGTTAACGCCATGTTAGATACATCGGGTCTTTCCAAGGAATGGTGGGGGAGGCGCTAATGACTGCGTGTCATGTCCTAAACCGTGTTCCTGTAAAGGATAAAACCATGACTCCATTTGATGAATGGGAAAAGAAAAGGCTTAAACTCTCTTACTTACGAACTTGGGGTTGTTTGGCGAAAGTCAATATTCCAATACCCAAGAAGCGAAAGCTTGGACCAAAAACCGTTGATTGTGTTTTTCTAGGATATGCTTTTCATAGCATTGGCTATAGATTTTTGATAGTAAAATCTAAGGTATCCGACATGCATGTTGGTACAATTATGGAGTCGAATGATGCGACTTTCTTTGAGGACATCTTTCCTATGAAAGGCATGTCTAGCTCATCAAATCAGGAGATGACTAGTTCATCTAGTCAGGAATTTTCTATAATTCCTGAACCCACTATGCTGATAGAACACTCTGATGATCCTGTGGAGGATGACAATGAAGCTCCCAAAAGGAGCAAGAGACAAAGGACTGCAAAGTCATTTGGTGATGATTTCATTGTGTACCTTATGTATGATACTCCCACTTCTATTTCAGAAGCCTATGCATCTCAAGATGCTGACTACTGGAAGGAAGCTGTCTGAAGCGAGATGGACTCCATCTCAGCTAATGGTACTTGGGAAATCATTGATCGTCCTTATGGGTGAAAACCTGTAGGATGTAAGTGGGTGTTCAAGAAAAAGCTTAGACCTGATGGTACTATTGAAAAGTACAAGGCACGTCTTGTGGCTAAGGGTTATACCCAAAAGGAAGGTGAAGACTTCTTCGATACATACTCACCTGTAGCCAGATTGACCACTATTCGAGTACTACTTTCCTTGGATGCCTCACACGGTCTTCTCGTTCATCAAATGGACGTTAAGACAGCTTTTCTAAATGGAGAGCTAGATGAGGAAATTTATATGGAGCAGCCTGACGGATTTGTGGTAGATGGTCAAGAAGGAAAGGTGTGTAAGTTAGTGAAGTCTTTGTATGGTATTAAGCAAGCTCCTAAGCAGTGGCACGAGAAGTTTGAAAGAACTTTAACTGCTGAAGGCTTTATGTAAACGAAGCTAACAAATGTGTGTACTATCGCCATGGTGGGGGCGAGGGAGTTATTATGTTTCTCTACGTTGATGACATATTGATATTCGGGACCAACCTCGCTGTTATCGAGGAGGTCAAAGAGTTCCTATCTCGCTGCTTTGAGATGAAGGATTTGGGAGTGGCTGATGTAATCTTAAACATCAAGCTACTAAAGGATGACAATGGTGGGATTACATTGCTTCAGTCTCACTATGTGGAAAAGATATTGAGTCGCTTCGGGTATAGCGACGGCAATTCTTCTCCAACGCCTTATGATCCGAGTGTGCTACTTCAAAAGAATCGAAGGAATGCTAAAGATCAATTGAGATATTCTCAAATTATTGGCTCGCTCATGTATTTAGCCAGCGCTACTAGACCTGACATCTCCTTTGCTGTAAGCAAACTGAGTCGATTTGTGTCAAATCCTGGAGATGATCATTGGCATGCTCTTGAAAGAGTTTTGCGCTATTTAAAAGGCACTATGAGTTATGGTATTCACTATACTGGGTATCCTCGGGTACTTGAGGGTTATAGTGATTCAAACGGGATATCTGATGCTGATGAGATTAAGGCCACAAGTGGTTATTTGTTTACACTTGGTGGTGGCGCTGTTTCCTGGAAGTCTTGCAAGCAGACCATCTTAACGAGGTCAACAATGGAAGCAGAACTCACAGCATTAGACACAGCCAATGTTGAATCAGAGTGGCTTCGTGAGCTCTTGATGGACTTACCTGTGGTTGAAAAACCAATACCCGCTATCCCGATGAACTGTGATAATCAAACTGTGATCGTCAAAGTAAACAGTTCTAAGGATAATATGAAGTCATCAAGGCATGTGAAGAGGAGATTGAAATCTGTCAGGAAATTGAGAAACTCCGGAGTTATTGCGTTGGATTATATCCAAACATCTAAAAAACCTGGCAGATCCCTTCACAAAGGGTCTATCACGTAATGTGATAGATAATGCATCGAGGGAGATGGGTTTGAGACCCACATTATGAGTTGATCCCAGTGGCAACCCACTTTATGTGATCGGAGATCCCGTGAATTAGAGCTGGGAGACAAGTTGTTGGTCAGCTGAGAGGAGAGTATCCCCATATTATATTTACATCTCCATAAAGATGCAATACTCTCTTAATCTGCATGGCAGGTTGATATTTATCTTAATGTGTTCCAAGTGGCTTTTTATAGCGGAGATGTTGTCCTGCAGAACATCCCTTGAGGAACACACCTATATGAGTCTGACTGTTAAACGTCACAGTCCGTGAGAGTTGGGTGCTCTCTAATAAACTCATGAAAGGCCCTTGAGTATGACGCATAAGCTCCAAACCGCGGGGAAGCCGACGGTAGCCCTGTACCGGTCTAGATTTTATGTGAAACTAGCGCGCAGAAAATTGTAGTTCAAGGCATAGTTCACTATTCAAGTTGCAAGCTAGTGTAGCATGAAGTTTAACGTGGAAGTTCAACATAACAGGCTCCACTAAACACCGGTATATAAAACAATGTTCTGGAAGAAAAGTGATGTGATGTGCCCTTTATGGGGGATTGTTGGAATTTGGTGTATATTGGGCTGTTGGCCCATTAGACAAATTCTAAAATTTTCTTTGGCCCACTTGTATATGGCAGCATATGGCTGTACTAGTGGTGCTAAAGTTTAGTCCCACATTGCTAGTTGAAGGGGAGTTGGACCACCTTATATAGTAGAGTGTTGCACCACTCACTAAGGTGTGACAAGAAGAGTAGCCCTCGCGCACTCCTCCTCCGATGCCGCCCGCCTCGCCTCGCCACGCCACGCCACGCCACGCCACGCCTCGCCTCGCCTCGTCACGACGCACGCGCGCGCGCCGCGGGTTGCGGGAATCTCGCCGAGCCAAGCTTTATTTCGTTGGTTTGGAAAACTGATTATGAGTCATTAACGGACGCGTTAATTACAGTTGTTTCCAGTTTTTATGGATGTGGCTGTTACCGACTCGGACGTGGGCTGAGCCCACGATCTTCCTAACCTGCACTATATAAGCGTCCGGGCTAAACTTAATCGGCACGGAATCAATCCACACACGCGCCTACCTCCAGAACTTTGCGCCGCCGCTTTCGTCTTCCTCATCCCGGCTTGCGGCGTGCACCGCAGATCGGGACAGTAGGCCTCCGGAACCCCGCCTCTCGTGAACCTGTACGGGTGATGGGCGATCAGGTTTTTGGGGAGCGCTCAAGCGTGACTACTGGCAACCACGACGTCGTCCGAAGACGAGTTTCCGAACGACGACTTCTTCCCGGACGTCAGCGACCTCTTCAATAACCTCAACATGGGCGACGTTGCTGCGACCGCTGCGGCTGCTATTCAGCCTACATCGTACGTGATATTCAACTGTCTTTTTCAGATTATGCTAGAGTTCTTTGTTCTAGCATTTGGTGATGTGATAGGTTTATCTCCTATAGATGTAATCTATCCATCTACTTTGTTGATCTGCATGATTGGTTTTATTACTGTCTGTATGATCATGATTTATCAGTTTATTATTCGGATTAAATCATATGGATTATTGCTTATATTTCCAACAATCCAAAAACCTGATTATAGGCTACTGAATTCAACTGGTGTAGCCGCGGCTACTAGGCCGCCTCCTTTTGATGGCATGCGCTATAAGAGATGGCGCAAGAGAGCAGTTCTCTGGTTTGAAAACCTAAACTGCTATAGCTCCACTCTTGGCAAGCCTGAAGGAGATCTTTCTGCTGAGCAGGAAGCGAACTTTAAGAAAGCCGATACCATGTTTATGGCGGCTTTGTTCAGTGTTCTTGGGGACAACATTTTTGACCCTTATATGTCATTTGATAATGGCAAGGACGCGTGGGAAGCACTCAAGGCCAAGTTTGGGGTCTCAGACGCTGGCACTGAGCTGTATGTCATGGAGCAATTCTATGATTACAGGATGGTTGATGAGCGCTCCGTCGTTGAGCAAGCTCATGAGATACAATCACTTGCCAAAGAACTTGAGCAGTTCAAGTGTTCCTTACCAAACAAATTTGTGGCTGGTGGCATTATTGCCAAGCTTCCTCCTTCGTGGAGGAACTTTGCTACTTCTCTGAAACATAAGAGACAAGAGTTTTCCGTTACGGATCTCATTGGGTCTCTTCATGTGGAAGAGAAGGCGAGAGAAAAGTACAAAACTGCTCGAGGACTTGAGGGAGGTTCTACTGCCAATTTAGTGCAGAGGAAAAACTTCTAATCCCACAAGTTTAAGAATAAGAACAAAACTGAAGGAAAGGGAAAGTTCGATGGCAAAAACAAGGCCACGCACTCAACCAACTTCAAGAAGAAAAATGATAAGAGGAAAGGCTCTTGCCACGTCTGTGGTGATCCTGGTCATTGGGCTCCTAGCTGTCCGAATCGCTTTGACAAGCATCGACATGGGAACAGCGGCAATGCCGCTAATGTTGTTATTAGCGATACTGAGATGAAGGATGCTGGGTACGGTATTTTACCTACTATCCTTTCAGTATGTCATTCTCCTGATTGGTGGATAGACACGGGTGCTAATACACATGTATGTTCTGATATTTCCATGTTCTCCTCTTATCAGGTCTCAAGGACTTCTTCCGTGCTGATGGGAAACGGCTCACGTGCTTATGTTCATGGTGTTGGTACGGTAGATCTGAAGTTTATTTCGGGGAAGACCGTACAACTGAAGAACGTGCAGCATGTTCCCTCCATCAATAAGAATCTCGTCAGCGGATCGCTTTTATGTCGAGATGGCTTTAAGTTGGTTTTTGATTCCAATAAAGTTGTAATTTCTAAGTATGTACAATTTGTTGGAAAAGGTTATGAGTGCGGAGGTCTGTTCCGCTTGTCTCTATCAGACTCATGTACTAAAGTTATTAATCATGTTTGCAATGATAATGAGTCCAATGTTTGGCATTCACGACTCTGTCATATTAACTTTGGTTGCATGACGTGGCTAGCCAATATGAGTTTAATTCCGAAATTTACCACTTTCAAAGGTTCTAAGTGCCAAGTTTGTGTGCAAGCAAAGCAACCCCGCAAGTCTCATACGGCTGCGGAACCGAGAAAAACTTAGCACCGCTAGAACTTATACATTCAGATCTTTGTGAGATGAATGGTGTGTTGACAAAAGGTGGAAAAAGATACTTTATGACGTTGATTGATGACTCCACTATATACTGCTATGTTTATCTTCTGAAATCTAAAGATGAAGCTTTGCTTCAAAATCTATAAAGCTAAGGCAGAAAACCAACTTGATCTTAAAATCAAGCGGCTAAGGTCGGATCGTGGTGGAGAGTACTTTTCAAATGAATTTGATTTATTATGTGCGGAACATGGTATTATACATGAGTGGACGCCTCCCTACTCACCTCAGTCAAATGGGGTGGCCGAAAGGAAGAACCACACTCTAACTGATTTGGTTAACGCCATGTTAGATACATCGGGTCTTTCCAAGGAATGGTAGGGGGAGGCGCTAATGACTGCGTGTCATGTCCTAAACCGTGTTCCTGTAAAGGATAAAACCATGACTCCATTTGATGAATGGGAAAAGAAAAGTCTTAAACTCTCTTACTTACGAACTTGGGGTTGTTTGGCGAAAGTCAATATTCCAATACCTAAGAAGCGAAAGCTTGGACCAAAAACCGTTGATTGTGTTTTTCTGGGATATGCTTTTCATAGCATTGGCTATAGATTTTTGATAGTAAAATCTAAGGTATCCGACATGCATGTTGGTACAATTATGGAGTCGAATGATGCGACTTTCTTTGAGGACATCTTTCCTATGAAAGGCATGTCTAGCTCATTAAATCAGGAGATGACTAGTTCATCTAGTCAGGAATTTTCTATAATTCCTGAACCCACTATGCCGATAGAACACTCTGATGATCCTGTGGAGGATGACAATGAAGCTCCCAAAAGGAGCAAGAGACAAAGGACTGCAAAGTCATTTGGTGATGATTTCATTGTGTACCTTATGTATGATACTCCCACTTCTATTTCAGAAGCCTATGCATCTCAAGATGCTGACTACTGGAAGGAAGCTGTCCGAAGCGAGATGGACTCCATCTCAGCTAATGGTACTTGGGAAATCACTGATTGTCCTTATGGGTGCAAACCTGTAGGATGTAAGTGGGTGTTCAAGAAAAAGCTTAGACCTGATGGTACTATTGAAAAGTACAAGGCACGTCTTGTGGCTAAGGGTTATACCCAAAAGGAAGGTGAATAATTCTTTGATACATACTCACCTGTAGCCAGATTGACCACTATTCGAGTACTACTTTCCTTGGCTGCCTCACACGGTCTTCTCGTTCATCAAATGGACGTTAAGACAGCTTTTCTAAATGGAGAGCTAGATGAGGAAATTTATATGGAGCAGCCTGGCGGATTTGTGGTAGATGGTCAAGAAGGAAAGGTGTGTAAGTTAGTGAAGTCTTTGTATGGTATTAAGCAAGCTCCTAAGCAGTGGCACGAGAAGTTTGAAAGAACTTTAACTGCTGAAGGCTTTGTTGTAAATGAAGCTGACAAATGTGTGTACTATCGCCATGGTGGGGGCGAGGGAGTTATTATGTGTCTCTACGTTGATGACATATTGATATTCGGGACCAACCTCGCTGTTATCGAGGAGGTCAAAGAGTTCCTATCTCGCTGCTTTGAGATGAAGGATTTGGGAGTGGCTGATGTAATCTTAAACATCAAGCTACTAAAGGATGACAATGGTGGGATTACATTGCTTCAGTCTCACTATGTGGAAAAGATATTGAGTCGCTTCGGGTATAGCGACTACAATTCTTCTCCAACGCCTTATGATCCGAGTGTGCTACTTCGAAAGAATCGAAGGAATGCTAAAGATCAATTGAGATATTCTCAAATTATTGGCTCGCTCATGTATTTAGCCAGCGCTACTAGACTTGACATCTCCTTTGCTATAAGCAAACTAAGTCGATTTGTGTCAAATCCTGGAGATGATCATTGGCATGCTCTTGAAAGAGTTTTGCGCTATTTAAAAGGCACTATGAGTTATGGTATTCACTATACTGGATATCCTCGAGTACTTGAGGGTTATAGTGATTCAAACTGGATATCTGATGCTGATGAGATTAAGGCCACAAGTGGTTATTTGTTTACACTTGGTGGTGGCGCTGTTTCCTGGAAGTCTTGCAAGCAGACCATCTTAACGAGGTCAACAATGGAAGCAGAACTCACAGCATTAGACACAGCCAATGTTGAATCAGAGTGGCTTCGTGAGCTCTTGATGGACTTACGTGTGGTTGAAAAAACAATACCCGCTATCCCGATGAACTGTGATAATCAAACTGTGATCGTCAAAGTAAACAGTTCTAAGGATAATATGAAGTCATCAAGGCATGTGAAGAGGAGATTGAAATCTGTCAGGAAATTGAGAAACTCCGGAGTTATTGCGTTGGATTATATCCAAACATCTAAAAAACCTGGCAGATCCCTTCACAAAGGGTCTATCACGTAATGTGATAGATAATGCATCGAGGGAGATGGGTTTGAGACCCACATTATGAGTTGATCCCAGTGGCAACCCACTTTATGTGATCGGAGATCCCGTGAATTAGAGCTGGGAGACAAGCTGTTGGTCAGCTGAGAGGAGAGTATCCCCATATTATATTTACATCTCCATAAAGATGCAATACTCTCTTAATCTGCATGGCAGGTTGATATTTATCTTAATGTGTTCCAAGTGGCTTTTTATAGCAGAGATGTTGTCCTGCAGAACATCCCTTGAGGAACACACCTATATGAGTCTGACTGTTAAACGTCGCAGTCCGTGAGAGTTGGGTGCTCTCTAATAAACTCGTGAAAGGCCCTTGAGTACGACGCATAAGCTCCAAACCGCGGGGAAGCCGACGGTAGCCCTGTACCGGTCTAGATTTTGTTAGATGTATGTATATATATATATATATATATATATATATATATTGTATTTACCCAGTATGTTAGGGGGTTGCCTGCATATTTGCCCTGTACATGTACTATATATTGTGGCCTTTGGCCCCCAGAGGAATACAAGTTGCATATTCCTGACATGGTATCAGAGCTAGGTTAGACTCTTTCTACTTGCAACTTCGTCGCTGTACCGTCCCTGTCGCCGACGTCCTTGCCGTCGGCGTCGCCGCCGGTCGTCGCCTGTTCACGCCGAGTTTCTGGCCGTCTGCCCATCGTTACTGTTCCGTCTCACGATCCAGATCTGATCCAGATTCGGTTCAGATCGATCTCGTCTTGTGCGCCTGGTTCTTTGCTCGATCTGCGCCTGGACAGAATTCCCTCGACCGGATCGATCTGCAGCCACGCGCGGGGTCTTCTGGTTGGATTGCAGCCACCTGACGCTGGTTGGATTGCAGCCACGCATGACCTGCTGCTGCCCCGATAACCTACAGGAATCCAGATGTGCTGCCTCTTCTTCACGCGGGGATCCAGACGTACGTGTTGCCTTGGAGCCCACCATCCTGACCTGACGTGCTGCCTCTGGAGACCACCCACCCACGCGAGAAGAACAAATCCAAACTTGACGTGCTGCCTCTGGAGCCCATCATCCACACGTGACGTGCTGCCTCTGGATACCACGCCCACGCGAGAAGTACGCCCGCCTCGACCTGCCCGCGTGACCCGTCGCGTCCCGCCTGGCCTGCTGCCGGCCAGCTCTGGATTTTGTCTGCTTGCGTCAGATTTTGTCGGATTTCG
Organism: Avena atlantica; assembly: GCA_910589765.1. Lineage (NCBI taxonomy): Eukaryota > Viridiplantae > Streptophyta > Magnoliopsida > Poales > Poaceae > Avena > Avena atlantica. The sequence goes on from OU342739.1 coordinate 137,486,465, forward strand.
TCACTTTGCGTCAGATTTCGCCAGTTTGTGTTAAAAAAAAGAGATAGATAGATATGTCTACTTCATCGGGTTATGTTGCGATTCATCGCTGCCCGGTGGTCTTTGATGGCACGAATTACCCTGATTTCGCTGCCTTTATGCGCGTTCACATGCGCGGTCTCCGTCTTTGGGGTGTGCTCTCCGGCGAGGTCTCCTGTCCGCCGTGCCCCCTGCTCCTGTGGCTCCTCTTCCGCCGACGCCGATTGTTCTCGGTGCTGATGCTTCTCAGGAGGCCAAGGATGCTGCTCAGAGTGCTGATGATAGTGCTGTTGCTGCTTATGACCTGAAGTTCAAGCAGTACTCTTCTGATCTCGATGCCTATCGACACGTTCTGACTGCTTACACTCAGTGGGTTGATGAGGATGCTCGTGCTGCTACTGTTCTCACCTCCAGTGTTCTGCCCCAGTATGTTGCTGAGTTTATGAGTCTCCCTACTGTTGCCGCTCAGTGGGCCCATCTTCGTCAGCGCTATCAGCCGTCTAGGGATGCTCTTTACCTGTCTGTGGTTCGCCAGGAGCATGCTCTTCAGCAGGGTGATTCCACTATTGATGAGTTTTATACTCAGAGTGCTGCTATCTGGCGTCAGCTTGATTCTCTCCGTACTGTTGTTTGTGGCACATGCTCGTGCTGCCAGATTGTGCGCTCGGACTTGGAGTTTCACCGCATCTATGAGTTTCTGTCTCGGCTCCGCCAGGAGTTTGAGCCCCGGCGTGCTCAGCTGAATGCTCGTGGTCGTGTTCCGCTCTCTGAGGTGTTGTCTGAGCTTCGGGCTGAGGAGACCCGTCTCCGTGGTGCTGGTCTTCTTGCGGTTCCCTCTGCGCTTGCTACTCGTGGTGCTCCTTTGCCGTCTGCTCCCTCCACTCAGCCGCGGTCCCCTGTGCCGCCGCCGATACTACCTACTCCTCCAGGTCAGGGTCAGGGTCAGCTTCAGCACCAGCAGCCTCAGGGTCCGAGTCAGCACCAACAGGCTCGTGGTTAGGGTCGTCGTGGTTCTCTTCGTCACTGCTCTTACTGCAACAGGGATGGTCACACTTGGGCCACCTGTTATACACGGGACCCCAGTTTACGTCAGCAACACCAGGCTCGTGGGCAGTCGGCTCCTTCCGGATCTTCAGCAGTTGCTCTCTCTGATCAGGACATTATCAGGAGTCTTCGCAGTCTGCTTGCTGCTACAGGCTCTTCCTCGACGGGCACTGCTGGTTCTGTGACTGACTCTTCAGGCACTGTGCGACCACCACCTTCTACACAGTCAGGTACGTCTCCGTGGTATCTGGATTCTGGAGCTTCTTTTCATATGACCTTTGAGTCTTCTTCTCTGTCCGCTCTTCGTTCTCTCCCTTCTCCTGTCCGTGTTTTTACGGCTGATGGTACCTCTCTCCCTATTTCTAGTCGGGGCACCCTTTCTACTTCTTCTTTTTTTGTTCCTGATATTTCTCATGTCCCTCTTCTTAAGATGAATCTGTTCTCTGCTAGCCAGCTTACTGACTCTGGTTGTCGCGCCATTCTTGATGTTGATTCTTGTGTTGTCCAGGACCGTCGCACCCAGGCCCTGGTTGGAGCTGGCCCTCGCAGCCGTGATTCTTCAGGACTTTGGGAGTTAGACTGGCTTCGCGTTCCTTCCGCTGCCACTTCATCTGCCAGTTCTTCTCCAGTTGTCGCCTCTACTACCAGCTCCTTTCAGCAGTGGCATCATCGTCTTGGTCACCTCTGTGACTCCCGCCTGTCGTCATTAGTTCATCGTGGTCTTCTGGGGTCTGTCTCAGGAGATGGGTCCTTGCATTGTCAGGGCTGTAGGTTGGGTAAACAGATTCAGCTTCCCTATCCTACTAGCGCGTCTGTATCTCAGCGACCTTTTGATTTAGTTCATTCCGATGTTTGGGGTCCGGCTCCTTTCGCTTCGAAAGGGGGCCATCGCTACTATATTTTATTCATCGATGATTTTTCTCGGTACACTTGGTTGTTTTTTATGCGCTCTCGTAGTGAGGTGCTCTTCATATATCAGCGTTCTGCGGCCATGGTTCGTACTCAATATTCTACCCCCATCCGTGTGTTTCGTGCTGATTCTACTGGTGAGTATATCTCCCAGATGTTGCGAGGTGTTCTTGCTGAGCAGGGCACTCTTGCTCAGTTCTCCTGTCCTGGCGCACATGCCTAGAATGGCGTTGCTGAGCGTAAGCATCGCCATCTTCTTGAGACCACTCGCGCTATGATGATTGCTTCTTCTCTCCCGCCACATTTCTGGGCTGAGGCTGTCGCTACGTCGGCTTACCTCATCAATATTCAGCCTTCTGCTGCCTTGCAGGGTGGTATCCCTCTTGAGCGCCTCTCTGGACAGTCTCCAGATTACTCCATGCTTCGCTTGTTTGGTTGTGTTTGCTATGTTCTCCTTGCTCCTTGCGAACGCACCAAACTGACCGCTCAGTCTGTTGAGTGTGTCTTTCTCGGATACAGTGATGAGCATAAGGGCTATCGCTGTTGGGACCCTGTTGGTCGTCGGATGTGTATCTCTCGTGATGTTACTTTTGATGAGACGCGTCCTTTCTATCCTCGTCCCACCGCTGGTACTTACCCGGTGGAAGATATCTCTTTTCTTCTCTTTCCTGACACACCTCCTTCTACCCCTATTGTGTCTTCTTCAGGATCTCCTCCCCCTGATGTCTCTTCTTCGACACCGTCCTCTTCTGCTCTGTCTAGTTCTCCTAGTTCTCCTCGTTCTCCGGAGACTTCCTCTACTATTCCCTCTTCTTCATCGTCGTCTCCTGCGTCGTCTTCCTCTGATGATCTTCCCTCTACTCGTCCTGTTCGTCAGCGTCGTGCCCCCAACCGTTACTCTCCTAGTCAGTACGGTCTTTCTGTTGCCTCCGAGCCGACCTCTTATCGGGATGCTGAGCATCATCCTGAATGGCAGCTGGACATGGCCGAGGAGATTAATGCGCTTGAGCGCACTGGCACCTGAGATCTTGTTTCTCCTCCTCCCGGTGTTCGTCCTATCACGTGTAAGTGGGTCTATAAGATTAAGACTCACTCTGATGGATCTCTTGAGCGCTATAAAGCGCGTCTTGTGGCTCGTGGTTTTCAGCAGGAGCATGGTCGTGACTATGATGAGACCTTTGCTCCTGTCGCTCATATGACCACTGTGCGTACTCTTCTTGCTGTTGCTTCTGTTCGTCACTGGTCTGTGTCTCAGCTTGATGTTCAGAATGCCTTTCTCAATGGTGAGTTGAGTGAGGAGGTTTATATGCAGCCTCCTCCTGGGTACTCTGTTCCTGAGGGGATGGTTTGTCGTCTTAGACGTTCTCTTTATGGCCTCAAACAGGCCCCTCGTGCCTGGTTTGAGCGCTTTGCTTCTGTAGTGACAGCTGCTAGTTTCTCCCCTAGTGCTCATGATCCAGCGTTGTTTGTTCACACTTCTCCTCGTGGACGCACTCTTCTTCTTCTCTATGTTGATGATATGATCATTACCGGTGATGATCCTGAGTATATAGCCTTTGTTAAGGCTCGTCTTCGTGATCAGTTTCTTATGACTGATCTTGGTCCTCTTCGATATTTTCTTGGGATTGAGGTTTCCTCCACTTCTGATGGCTTTTACATCTCTCAGGAAAAGTATATTCAGGATCTTCTTGCTCGTGCTGCTCTTGGGGATGAGCGCACTGTTGAGACTCCTATGGAGCTTCATGTTAAGCTTCAACTTACTGATGGTGATCCTCTTTCTGATCCGACGCGTTATCGTCATCTTGTTGGGAGCCTTGTTTATCTTGTTGTCACTCGTCCTGACATCTCTTATCCTGTTCATATTCTGAGTCAGTTTGTTTCTGCTCCTACCACTGTTCACTATAGTCATCTTCTCCGTGTTCTTCGTTATCTTCGTGGTACGATCACTCGTCGCCTTTTCTTTCCTCGTTCCAGCTCCCTCCAGCTCCAGTGCTATTCGGACGCTACGTGGGCGAGTGATCCTTCGGATCGCCGTTCACTTTCTGCTTACTGTGTGTTTCTTGGTGGTTCGCTCATTGCTTGGAAGACGAAGAAACAGACAGCGGTTTCCCGTTCGAGTGTTGAGGCTGAGTTGCGTGCTATGGCCTTGTTGACTGCTGAGGTGACCTGGTTACGGTGGTTACTTGCGGATTTTGGGGTCTCTATTACCACACCCAGTATGGTTTTGTCTGACAGTACAAGTGCTATTAGTGTTGCACGTGATCCGGTCAAGCATGAGCTTACCAAGCATATTGGTGTTGATGCTTTCTATACACGTGCTCAGGTGCAGGCTCAGGTTGTTGCGCTTCAGTATGTGCCTTCAGATCTACAGTTGGCGGATTTCTTCACGAAGGCACAGACCAGAGCGCAGCATGATTTCTTACTCTCCAAACTCAGTGTTGTGGATCCACCATGAGTTTGAGGGGGGGTGTTAGATGTATATATATATATATATATATATATTGTATTTACCCCGTATGTTAGGGGGTTGCCTGCATATTTGCCCTGTACATGTACTATATATTGTGGCCTTTGGCCCCAAGAGGAATACAAGTTGCATATTCCTGACAGATTTTATGTGAAACTAGCGCGCAGAAAACTTGTAGTTCAAGGCATAGTTCACTATTCAAGTTGCAAGCTAGTGTAGCATGAAGTTTAACGTGGAAGTTCAACTTAACAGTCTCCACTACACACCGGTATATAAAACAATGTTCTGGAAGAAAAGTGATGTGATGTGCCAATGAGACTTTGTGGGGGATTGTTGGAATTTGGTGTATATTGGGATTTTGGACCATTAGACAAATTCTAAAATTCTCTTTGGACCACTTGTATATGGCAGCATATGGCTGTACTAGTGGTGCTAAAGTTTAGTCTCACATTGCTAGTTAAAGGGGAGTTGGACCACCTTATATAGTAGAGTGTTGCACCACTCACTAAGGTGTGACAAGAAGAGTAGCCCTCGCGCACTCCTCCTCCGACGCCGTCCGCCTCGCCTCGCCACGCCACGCCTCGTCACGACGCGCGCGCGCCGCGGATTGCGGGTTGCGGGTTGCGGGAATCTCGCCGAGCCGAGCTTTATTTCGTTGGTTGGGAAAACTGATTATGGGTCATTAACGGACGCGTTAATTACAGCTGTTTCCAGGTTTTATGGATGTGGCTGTTACCGACTCGGACGTGGGCTGAGCCCACGATCTTCCTAACCTGCACTATATAAGCGTCCGGGCTAAACCTAATCGACACGGAATCAATCCACACACGCGCCTACCTCCAGAACTTTGCGCCGCCGCTTTCGTCTTCCTCATCCCGGCTTGCGGCGTGCACCGCAGATCGGGACAGTAGGCCTCCGGAACCCCGCCTCTCGTGAACCTGTACGGGTGAGGGGCGATCAGGTTTTTGGGGAGCGCTCAAGCGTGACTACTGGCAACCACGACGTCGTCCGACAACGAGTTTCCGAACGACGACTTCTTACCGGACGTCAGCGACCTCTTCGACAACCTCAACATGGGCGACGTTGCTGCGGCTGCTATTCAGCCTACATCGTATGTGATATTCAACTATCTTTTTCAGATTGTGCTAGAGTTCTTTGTTCTAGCGTTTGGTGTAGATGTGATAGGTTTATCTCCTACAGATATAATCTGTTCATCTACTTTGTTGATCTGCATGATTGGTTTTATTACTGTCTGTATGATCATGATTTATCAGTTTATTATTCGGATTAAATCATATGGATTATTGCTTATATTTCCAACAGAAACTCTCCAGGCCAGGAGTATTGAACTTCTCCGGGCTTCGTGCACGTGAACGTGTTAATGTAATCACAAAAGATACCTTCCGGTCTATCTCTGCCAGGATTATAGGGGGCCATCTTTTCTCGATCCAGTGTGGCAGTGTCGGAGGATGAATTGATGTAAACACCTCTTCCTTGAGATCAAATGACATCACTGCGATACCCGAACACCCGTCTTTGTGTCCTGTTATCCAGTACACAGATCCATCCAGATTAACAACTCCTAATGACAGCAAGAAAGGAACACTTGGAACTCTGATCTCTCTCCACTCATCTTCACCAAGGGTGTACACCTGAATCGAATCAACCCGGCAGGGCCGTTCTTGGTCGTGGAACTCATGCATAAAATGTACGTATAATCTTGTATTTGTCCCAATAGCAAGACGATAATTTCCACAATATGGCGCACCATGCTTCATCAAGGATGGTCACGTTCATAAGGTGAGGATAACTCTATATCGTGCAAGACGAGGAGGCATTGCGATGCATGATGTAAGTGTGCCAAGATGAACTTTGGGCTGCTGAGTAGATCGCGCCATTGCTTGGATACGCTGCGGAACGCAAGCAAATTGCTCACAGGTAGTCTGATCAGTATCTCCTCGATGCATGATGTCTTCAGTGAGGTAACCAACACACTCAATTATAGTGGTTTCTTCGGTGGGCATCTCAACCAGCCGGTAGTCCACCAGCAAGGGTCCAAAATTCCTGCGCAAACGCTGGCAATGTGAGTGCTACAAAGGCTGCAGACAGAGAAAAACATATTGGGCCAGCAAGCCCATTATGGAGTATAAGTTTCTTTTTCTTTTCCTTTCCCGTTTGCTCGTCAAAGCAGTCTAGAAAGAAAGGTGGCCAACAGTCCTCTAAAGAAGAAAATTTACACAGTGGCAACCTGTGAGAACTGAGATTTCAATGACCACAAGTGAAAATCCTGTAAGGGATGGATGCGTATTGTCTTTGAAATCAGATTTACTGCAATGGCTAAGCACAACGAGATCCAATACTTGCAGGCAGCTGAGAATTAGGAAAAATGATACTGTAGTACTACTAAAATTTTGGGTTACCAAAAACTTGATGAATCAATGGACATTTCTGAATTGTGGAGCACTTATATTGTCGTGTCCCGACATCCACACTTCCACTGGTGTGAACGTTTGCGCTAGACCGTGGGCAGTGCTGACTGCTGAGCGGTGACACCGGGGAGGCCGAGCTGTCAGCCTCGGAGGCAGCTCCAGCTCTCAGCCCCACACGTTGCACGCCACGCGGCACAGCACCGGAGCGCCCAGTCCAGCTCCAGGCGCCGGCCCGCCGCCACCACCCACGTGACACCCCGATCGCCCCAAGGCTCACCCCTGACCCCCACCTCACCGCAACGCACCAGGCGGGACGGGAGGGCCGGGCTCCATCTGAGGCAGGCGAGGCGAGGCGATGAGGCCGCTAGGCCAGGCCCAGGCGGCTTGGCTGGGCGCGAGGCGAGCCGGGAGAGAAGAAGCGCACGACGGGACCACGCGCGCGCCGTCGGTGTCGTGCACGCGCTGCCCCACGCCGGCTCCACGTGACCACTTCGGCCGCTTGCGCCGTTGCGCGATGGTGGTCTCGTGCATGCTCCCCCTTGATGCCTCCTCTGTCTCTCTCTCTGGCTTCTCTGGCGCGCTTTGGCTGCTTCTGCGCCTTGTTGGCTGCCCCGCGCGCGAGCGAGAGCGACTGGTTCATCTGTACCACATGACTTGGTTCTCTTCTCTTGCGGGGACTCGTTTTCTTTTCTTTTGGAAGAAGCTAGTTCGATGGATTCGGGGAGTGACGTGTGCTGCTGTCACGATGATTTTGGTGCCTGCAAGTGCTCATCTCGGATTAGGTAGCGGATTAAGTTCAAACACCACGGAGATTGCAGATTAGGCCCAGAGCCCTTTGTTGCAAGAGCACCGATGGATACACACATTGAAGCCCATCGTCTCGACATGTCGCAAGTACCGTCCCAAAATTTCAGCACGGGCACGGGCACGGCAGCGCTGCGAAGGCATGCACGGGCACGGCACGGTCCCGCGCCCCCTGGCTGGAGCGGGGAGGCGAGGCGTGGCCGCGAAGGAAGCGCGGGGCCGGCCGGCGTGGGCGATCCGAGACAGGGACCGGCTGTAGAGGTACGTGTCCGACCAAGCGTCGCGCCCACCTGCGAAGCCGCCACGACGCAGCGAAACCATCGGGGCGTGCGTTCCGTCCCATCGCCGCTGGTTGCTTCCGCGCGCCGTGGGCAGGGCGTCGTGGCCGGGGCAACTCGCCGTCGTGACAAGTAGGCACGCATCGATGCATCGTGGTGGTGGGGGCTCCCTGCCCGCCCACCCCCTCCCTCTCCTTGTCCGGAGGGCCTTCGCTGGGCGCCTGCGTGGCCCGGTCACCGGGTGCGCCCGGGAGCGTTCAGAGATGCCAACGCCAGGGCAAGGGGCGAGACTGGCTAGCACAGTACGCACTATATTAAAAAAAAACTGGACTGGCTAGTAGTGCTAGTGAGCGTGGCGAGAGAGCTCATGCTCACAGGTGCTGAGCTAGCGTGCTGCAGTGTGACGGCGCACGGGAGTAAATTGACCGTGCGTGTACTAGTAGTATGAATACAAAAAGAAGCAAGCTAATTTGGACAAGCAAATTTGGTGGTGGCCCGGAACTAATCAGTGGTACCGTTCGAACAGACGGTGCGCTTTATGCAACGATGAGTGGATTAGAGTGGGGTAGTTTATACTTTGTTCGTACTAACACCACTCTAATCCGATGGGTGGTGGTATGCTGATAAAGCAAAGATAAGATAACGCCCACTTGTCTCGGCTCTCACCTAATTTATTTGATCCAGCATACATTACCGCAGTGAACTGACCCCTGAATTTCTCGTCGATCGGATGCCTAATATGGATCAGCGCCCTCCAACATGTGCCCATACCAGCAAAATCTCCCAACGCAATCTTGTTTATCATAAACAACGGGTGCTTAGCACACCCTTGTTTAGTTTCCTTGGTGTTCATATGTGACCTACTGGAATCTTAATTATGTGGTTTCATAAGACGATATATATACTCAGCCCTCTTGTGAATATATTATTTTGCTAATTCCGTCGCCAACACAGCGCCGGGTTCCGTACTAGTTATCGTGTTTTGTATGTTGCCCGCACAAGTAGCTGATGCAGCATCAGCTTTGCTTTAGTTAAGGAATTGTGTTTGTACATCCAAACATATTCGCGGTGTCGGAGGTGTCAACCGCAAGAACGGCACGTCCTTGTCTCTACTATTAACCAAACTTCAGGATGATCATCAATTCAGGGTGCAGGTGGGACTGCCCGCGGGAAGCCCGGATACGTCCGCACAGTCCCACACAATTTAAGTGGGTGTTCCACGGAAGCCCGTGAAACTTATGCGGGTGTCCACTATTTTGCGTATACCCACATATACCCGCAAATACGTTACTGTAATTGTTGTTTGTATAATGTTTATAAAAATATTTAGTATATAATACGATCAACATTTAGCACTTCAATGTATTAATTTTTTTTCCACTTTTTGAGTGACTCGCCATTCTTTCTACTAGAAATAATATTTGCTTGATTGAGAAATTCCTACTCCTTCCGATCCAAATTAATGTACTCATATTTGGCTAGATTCGGATGTATCTAACACTAAATATAACTAGATATATTCGAATCTAGACAAATGTAAAAATATTAATTTGATCGAAATAGCTTTTTTAATGTTTGCGCTCGATCGTGGACTTTCCACGAAAACCCACCATTTTCCTTGTTTACCCGCGGGTGTCCTGCATAGCCTTTTATGTCGGCTTGGATAGTGGGCTTCACGGACAGCTCACTCCCACCCGCACCTGATCATCAATACTACATGCAACAAAAACAACACTAGTATTATTATGTACACGTGCACATGCATGCCGCATTTGGTTTACAAAACAAGTGCGGCCGCAGCTTAATCAGAGATTCTGCGCATGACTGCAAGAACCTGAAAGTTTTGTCATGCCTTAGATTAATAACCAAAATTAAGTACTCCCTCTGTTCCAAAATAAATGTTTTAAATTTGTTAAAATTTAAATGAATCTAGACATCTGTGACCAATGTGGAGAAACCATCGACCATCTTTTTATGGGTTGCGTCCTAGCCCGCGAGGTTTGGGCAGCCTGCCTGGGCTGGTGGAACAAGAGGCATTGGATGCCGGAGCATGACTCCAGATTTGTTACGTGGCTTCAAGATAGGCGAGGTGGCAAAGGCCGCGAGCGCAACCTCTGGATAGGGATCTCTTTGGTTTGCTGGACGCTATGGCGTCATCGGAACGACGTAGTCTTCGAGGGGGCCCCTCCTTCTTCCGGCGAGGTCATCCGAAAGATTGCCGCGGAGGCAAACCTCTGGAGGGCTGCAGGGCTTTTCCGCGACTATCTAGGACAGGTAGATAAGTGGAGATGCCGCGAGTAGTTGTTTAGGTTGTGTTTGCTGTCCCTGAGGCGGCATGGAGTTGCATTTTTGGCGCATGTGACACAGTGCATTGTAAATCTTGGCCGTCTGGCCTTTTTTCTATGAAAACGATACGTCTTATATAGATTTATCTAAATTTTAATAAATTTGAGACATCTATTTTAGGATGGAACGAGTACTGGTAGTACCTGTCACCACTCACCTGCGGTCAACAGTCTAATCGACTAATGAGCAAAATTCAACCGGGAATACGCGTTAACGCAGATTTTTCCCTGTCCCTTTCGGTCACATCATCAGCGCACGCCTCGTCCCTCTTCCCACTCATCCTTGTTCACATCATCATTCCCCACTCATCCTTGTTCACCTATAATTTCGCTCCGAAGCAACTTGTCGAGGATAGCTCTGCTCAGTGCTTCCGATTGACAGACGGCAGCATCCGGCGAGACGGGACACCGGGCGGGGAGCGCCGTGTCGACCATCGGCGCGGCCGCTGGCGTGACAAGCCATCGCCTCGGTTCCGCAAGTAGCCATCGGCATCCATCGGTACGTCCCCGTCCCTGACCGCGTCGCTCTCGCCGGTACTACTACAGTACTTATAAGCGAGTCCGTCCGGTGTGCGTACGTGTACGTACGTAGTAGTAGTAGTATGGGCGCGCGTAGGAGAAGCTTCGGGTATCGTTCAGCGTGATGGTCACGTACGGCCCCGTCTTTACTTTCTTTGTCCCCTTCCCTTCCGATCCCCTCCAAATTATTGCCACAAATTCCTCACGCTGTAGGTTAAAAATGGCCGGGCACTTGGCGTATTTTCGGTCCACTGGAAAACGAGACGAATCCACGCACGTCCACGTCACGGGTTCGTCGCGCGGTATATATACGAGTGCGCGTACAATTTTGGTGCGCTAATTTGGACTCCCATTTAGTAACCGTCAAGGATAACTTGTTTTACATTGATAATTTCTCCCGGTTATAATTTTGGTGCGCTAATTTGGGTCGTAAGTCGTAACGTACTTCCTCCGTTTAGAAACATGTTAGCGTGTGCCGAACTGACAGCTCACCCAGATCAGCAATGCATATGCACTGCACCTAATGCGACATCGATCGTGATCAGATCTAGCTACATGCCTTCGTACAATTTGGATGTCTTAGTCTCTCATCGGCTGCAATGATCTTATCCGGTAACTGTGTATAGGCCCAGGGCATCTTAGACACGTAGTATTAACAACTTTCTTAAAGTTAATTAACCATATAGCAAGACACAGCTAGCATAGATTCAGCTTTCACTTGCCTAAGAAAAATCGCGGGACACTCACAACGAGCAAGGGATCAACCCTCTTGAATCCAAGTGGGAAATGGAATTTCCTTTCTTGTCCCTAACTCGCTCGAAGTGACCTTCCGGTTAAAACTATTTATATGGTCATAGCCTTTCATTCTCTATTATGTCAAATTAGTGCCAAATTGCATATATGAGTTTTAGCATCGGTTCTCTCCGTTGTGTAGGTAATGCCGAAGCCAAACAAGAGGGGGGCGCACAACTACTTTCTCCGATGCCAACACCATTGATCAAATGAAAAATTGTGTTCGCTCTTCTCCCTCTAAAAGTTCTCTCCTTCATGTGTCTGGATGAATCCTCTCGGAAACAATCACCACCGGATTTCCTTATAGATAATGTAGGATTTCCTTATAGATAATGTATTCCCGTGGACCCTAAAACTGTATCTGGATTTATATGGTTATTTAATATATGGCTAAGATTCAAAATATCTCACCTAATTTAGTCAATAAATCTTTTACCATTTGTAATCTTAACTGATTTTTCCTAGCCACGCTAGACCAGCACTATCCTTATCATCTGACACTTGGCACGTCAACGAGAAGGATGAGCATTCTGATTTACCCTCGTCGATGCATGCACACCCTTTACTTATGTTTTAACTATCTATGTGCATGAATTTGTGATGCCATCACACATTAGTTTCCACTCTCTAGTGTGAACTTAGAGCTGACCTCATTATTCTTCTCAAGAACTACTTTGCTTCCAACAGTACGTGCCTTCAAACCATCCCTCTTTTCGGTGTTGGTAATGCAGTTTCTGGAACGAAAATCATCCCTTGGGTCTTGGCTTTGTGGAAGGTGGAGGGAAAAAGTGCCATCTCAGGCCATCCAATTTACTCTTGTGAAATACTATACCACATGGCTCATTGTAGGAGAACAATCATATTACATTTATCACATTTTGTCATTTTTTTTAATTGTTATGTATGGCCATTGCTCAACTATACCTACAAAGAAGTTTTCCGTCTAGGGCTGTGATGTTTCTATTGCGCACAAATATCAAGTTTACCTAGATTTGTTAACCTTCATGGTTAACAACTAAATCCAATAATGTTGTTTATTTGCTTAGGTTTCATTCCAAGTATCAATTCTTCATATATTTGCATCGACAATGCTTTCTTGTATAAAATATTCCAAGTATGTGGCACAAGAAGTATAGACGTCGAGGGGTCTCAGGTGCATTCATTCTTATAGACGGTGATGCTGGATGCCACCTTGCTAACTTTTTGCCGTTCATTTTTCTTCTATTACTATCTATTGTATTTTCTACTTTTTTGCACCATCTGACTTGATGTTTTATCTTTTCACTCAGCTGATTTAATTATCAAATTGACATGAAAAATTGAACTGTTGGTAAATTGTGATATTTTTGGTATTTTTTTGCTATAATACCATTTTACTCTGCAATTTGTTTATGGTGTTAGTTTCTCTGCGTATTCACAGTGTGTTGTTCACTATGCACATAACTAAAAGTATGAGGAGGGAATTTTCAATTAATGGAAGAGGGTTTTCAAATTCTTATGCTTGCAATATGTCAAGTAAATTTAAGTTAGTGAAAGTGTGCCTTGCACATGTAGTTAACTCATATATACTTTTGTAGTTGTTCTCTTTCACTAACTTGTGCCAAAGATTTTCAAGGCCAGCACTAACCTTATCCTTGGAGCGTGTGTTGCATCGGAGAGAAGGATGTGTGTCCCAATTAGCTCGTCAAGTCTATACGTATCTTTTTACTTCTATTTTACTTCTTCTATGCGCGAGATTTGTGTTGCCACATCACATTTTTTGTTTCCACTCTAGCTTCAACTTAGAGGTAACCTTATTCTTTCTTTCGTCGCATACTTTACTAGTGTCGCCACATTACAATAAAATGTCCCTGTTTTTGGTGTTGGTATTCTAGAATTTTCTAAAAGAAAGCCTCCCCTCCGATCTTGGCTTTGTGGAAAAACGATGATGGGTACAGACACAAGGTAGTCAGGGCGATCTCGTGACTATCCTATGTGTTTGTAGAATGAATTGAGAGTACTTTAGTAGATGCTCTACTTGTTTGCAGTATCTGAATTAATGTATGATCTTGTCACTGAATTGGTTTACCTATCAAATAAATATGATACTCAGTTCCACGATATTTTTCCTTTTCGCACTAATACTAGTTAAGTCCAAATTTTATGTGTGGCATTGGTTTCCTTGTACTGTTTCATGCATCTTGCACATTACTAAACAAAGCCAGAGATGGTTTTCGATACTTTTATGCTTGTGACATATCGAATTAATTTGAGATAGTCAAAAAGTGTCTTACATGTGCAGTTAACTCGTGAATATTTTTGCACCCATTCTCTTTTAACTAATTCACGTCAAGCTTCTCCACCCAACTCTATCCTTATCCTCCGAGGGCATGATGCATCAGCGAGAAGGATGGGCGTCCCAACTACCATTGTTGGTGCATGCGTACCATTTGTCTCCTTTTTACACGCAAGAAATTAGATGCCGTCACCCTTCAGTTTCCACTCTAGCATCAACTTTTCTGTCAGGTACTTTGATACTGACGCTACTTGACACCATAATGTCCATCTTTTTGGTGTATTATGTTGGAGATATGCCCAAGAGGCAATAATAAAGTGGGTTATTATTATATCTTCATACTTATGATAAATGTTTACATACCATGCTATAATTGTATTAACCGGAAACATTAATACTTGTGTGATTTGTAAACTAAAATAAGAGTCCCTAGTAAAGCCTCTTGTTAAACTAGCTTGTTGGTTAATATATGATCATGGTTTCCTGATCATGAACATAGAGATGTTATTAACAACAGGATCATATCATTAGGAGAATGATGTGATGGACATACTCCTATAGATAAGCATAGCATAAAGATCAAGTCATTTCAATAGTTCAATTGCTATATGCTTTCTGATACATAGTAACCTAAATTCCTTCGACCATGAGATCATGCATATCACCTTTACCGGATGGATGCTTTGATGACATCAAACACCACACCGTAACTGGGTGGCTATAAAGGTGGCATTGAGTGTTCGGAAAGTATTGGTTGAAACACATGGATCAAGAGTGGGATTTGTCCATCCATATGACGGATAGATATACTCTGGGCCCTCTCGGTGTAATGTCATCCAATTAGCTTGCAAGCATGTGACTGGCTCACAAGGGATCACATATCACGGGAACGAGAAAATATTACTTATCGGTAACGAGGTTGAACTAGGTATGCAGAGATACCGACGATCATAACCTCGGATAAGTAACATATCGTGAGACAAAGGGAAATTGGTATCGTATGTAAGTGGTTCATTCGATCGCAAAGTAATCGTAGAAATATGTGGGAGCCATATGAATTTCCAGATTCCTCTATTGGTTATTGTTCGGAGAAGTATCTCGATCATGTCCGCATAATTCACGAACCGTAGGGAGACACACTTAAGGATTCGATGTTGTTTGAGTAGTTATGGTATTATAAGAAAGAGACCGAATGTTATTCGGAGTCTCGGATGGGATCCGGGATATCACGAGGTGATCCGGAATGGTCCGGAGAATAAGATTCATATAAGGAAAGTCCCGTTTCGGAGTTCGGGAATGATTCCGGTGTTTTCATCGGGAATGTTCTAGAAGGTTCCGGAATGTCCGGCACTCCGGGAGGGAAGGGGTACATGAATGTGTCATTACATATTGGAATGATTGCATCATGTACTAAGTGTTCTTGCTGTTCCAAATAAAGGATTAAATTGAATCCTAAAACAGAAAAGTCAAATGTCCAGTTTGAAAGTCAAACGGCTAAAACAAGAAACTGTGGGAAACAAGCAAGAGGAGGTTGAAACCAACTTGGAGGAGGAGTCCCTCTCCTCCAAGCCGGCGGCCAGCCTAGGCCGAGTTGGGGAGGGACTCCCCTCCCCTTCCCTGGCGCGCCAGCCCCTCCACCTATAAAAGGAGGGGCAGGGCCTCCTCCTCTACACACAAGTTCCTATCCTCTAATCTCCGGTTTAGAGCCGTTTTGGTTTAGAGCTTCTAATTGCCCTAGCCTTCGGTTTAGATCCTTCTAATTGGTGTGTCTAATCCCTAGACCACTAATAGTACTCTCTCATACTCCACCATACTCGCACCGGCTTAAGGCGAAGCCCTGCGGGATCTCCCCTCTACTTCCGGTACCACGCCGTTGTGCTGCCGGAATCGCGAGGAGAGTGCTACAACCTCCGCTGCCTGCTGGAACAAGGGAGAGGAAGGTCTTCGTCGAGTACCGAACGTGTGACCGACTGCGGGAGCGCTGCCGGAACGTGGCGCCGGAAGGATCGTCTACGCGATCTTGAGATCGGAAAGAGTACGACTACATCACCCACGAGAATCTGCTCTCGTTAACTGCTTTGGAATCTTCGAGGGTAAGTTATTCCATCGACTCGTTGCTACAATCTAGTAGATAGATCTTGGCTTGTTTGTTTGTATGCGATAGAAATTTTTTGTTTTCCATGCTACGAACCCCTACAGTGGTATCAGAGCCGTGTCTATATGTAGATCTGTTTGCACGAGTAGAACACAATGGTCATTGTGGGCGTTGATGCTTTTATTGTCGATTGCTTCTTGTGTACTTTGCATCTTGCGGTATGTTGGGATGAAGTGGCCCGGGCTAACCTTACATGACATCGTTCATGAGACTTGCTCCACGCTTGACATGCAACTTGTATTGCATAAGTGGCTTTGCGGGTGCCTGTTTCTCCTAGCATAGTTAAGATCCAATTTACAACGGGTGATTAACAATACTAGTATCAATGTTGTGGTTCTTGTTTGTAAGTTAGAACGACACTTATTGAAAGCCCCAAACCACGTAAAATATGCAAAGAAATTAGAGGCGTCTAACTTTGTTTTGCAGGGGTGTGCAGTGATGTGATATGGCCATGATTGTGATTATATATGATGTATGCAATGTTCCTTATTGTAAGTCGGCAACTGGCAGGAGCCATATGGTTGTCTTTAATTTATGTTAAGACCCGCGTGTCTATTATAAGTAGTTGTAATAGTTGAAGCCGGTGGACGACAACCATGGAGCAGCGTCATTGACCTTGATGCAATGTCGGATGGAGATCATGTTCGTGCTAGAAGATGGAGATCGGAAGCACAATGGAGAAAGGCCATATCATATCACATATTATGAATTGCATGTGATGTTAATCCTTTATGCATCTTGTATTGCTTAGTAGACGACGGTAGCATTATAAGATGATCCCTCATGCACATAAATTTCAAGTCTCAAAGTGTTCACCCTTAGTTAGCACCGTTGCTAAAGCTTGTTGTTTCGAAGCACCACGTGATGATCGGGTGTGTTAGATTCTACAAGTGTATACAACGTGAGCAAGCCAGATTTGCTCATGCGGAAACTAAGGTTTGATCTTGACGAGCCTAGCATGTACAGACATGGCCTCAGGAACACGGATTACCGAAAGGTAGAGCATGAGTCATATAGTAGATATGATGAACATGTTGATTGTTCGCCATTGAAGCTATATCAACTCTCGTGATGATCGGTTTTGATGTGGTGGATTTGGTTCGTGTGATCACTAAAACAATGTGAGGGATATTGTTTTGAGTGGGAGTTCACCTAGATTAATTTAATTATTAATTAGAACTCAATTTATCATAAACCAAATCAAAGTGAATTTGCATAGTTGTTGTAGTCATTGGCATCCGTTTACCACCTCGCGCTTAGTTATAATTGAGATGATAGAACTATAGAATTCTGGTTAGTTACTTTACGAACTGGTATCGTATTGTTTTGAAGTGTTAATCTAAAGTTTAAAAGTCCTATTGCAAACTTTCAGTAA
The DNA here is from genome assembly GCA_910589765.1 of Avena atlantica. Classification (NCBI taxonomy): domain Eukaryota; kingdom Viridiplantae; phylum Streptophyta; class Magnoliopsida; order Poales; family Poaceae; genus Avena; species Avena atlantica. The sequence continues at coordinate 137,503,875 of OU342739.1, forward strand.
GTTCCGGTTACTCCATGAAGTTTAATAATTGGTATTAAATCTAGAGTGACAATTCCAAGAGTTAGTGTATGAGTATCATGTTTGTCTCCATGATTCTTGATATTCAAAGGATTGTCTTAATATCAAGGTTATCTAGGATCTGAAAGAGTTGTTTCAGAAACTATGATGTGTGGAAGATATTGTGATATCTGAAACGAAGTTTTGGTTGCAACATGATAGAGTATAATATGACAAAAGTCATGTTCTCATATTTGATGAGAATTTGCAAAAGGTTGGAGACACTAGTTGTCCTAATCCTCCAAAAGGTTTTGGAGAGCAACATTATACTCGTGATTCACCGTTATAAGCTAAAAGTAACTTGATCATGGATAAATCCATGATAAGGGTGAATATTTGATGTAGGTAAAATGTTTACTACACCAAGAGATTACTAAAGAAAGGAATTTGAAAGAACACCAAACATTTGATGATGGTGATCTACTTCAAGGTGCAAGTCCAAAGACATTGGTATTTAACTATACACGCTTTGGACTATGTGTCATATGTATGACTCCACTGTTGATGTTGATAGATTCTTTCAAACAGAAAAGGAGATACTGAAAGAGAGTCTCATAAATATATGGCAGAAAAGAAAAGACTAGAATTGTTCAGTTTAAGTATATAGATGATATACATGTTATGGCTATATTCTTTGCTTGTTAAACAATGTGGTTCTTAAGTATTTGATACTGAATTTGTTGGTGTGAATTGTCATACGAAACAACACAATTCATGAACTACAATGGCCTAAGTAACTAGCAAAAGAATATGTGATAATGTTCATCGAGAACAAATAAAGGGTTATTGTGTTGCTCGTTAAACATCAAAGCTTGCCTTCAAAGATTTGTTTTATCAGGTATTATGAGAACAAAAGGGTTGTTCAAATAATTGCCGTAATCCATAAAAGATGGATGATTCACAAATCTAGTTGGAGAAATCACATCCATAAAACTGGTGCTAAAAATGTCGAAAGACAAATTGATTGAAAGATCACTTAGGAAGTGACATCGCCGTTTAAATTATATTGGAAAGAAAACATGAAGAAACTCCATGTGGATGGAATTTTGGAGTCTTTTGATTTTGATCACATGACGCTTGTGAAACTTTCCTAAGAGATAATTAAAACTTCGTTCATAGGCAAAAAGGGAACGAAAAACTAGCTTATTGGAATTTGTACATATTGTTGTACGAAGTCCATCATGTGTAGTCAAAAAGCGATGGATTTCAACTTCATATGCTTTCTCCGAGAATTTGAGTGAATATATGAATATTTACTTAATAAGGATAAAGTAAGAAATATTTGAAAAGTTCAAAGACTTTCAAGATGAAGTGCAAAATCATTGTAACAAGAATATAAATAGTTTATGATAAAGATCATAAAGGAAGATATTTGAGTTACAAAGTTTAGCATAATACCTAAGATTTATGGAATCGTTCCGTGGATTTGCATTTTCCCGAAACACCATAAGAGTATGGAGCGTTCGAGATATGTAATTAAACCTTGTTTGACATGGTAAGATCGAAGGTGTAATTCATAAAACTGCCATTGTATTTTAAAGATTAAAAGCTTTAGAGATTACCGTTTTTCCACTAAAAAGAGCTCCATCATAATCCGTTGAAATGACACCATATGTTATGGTTTGGGATAAAACCCAAGTTGTCCTTTCTTAAACATTGGTATGCTATGCATTAGAAAGATGTTTGCAACCAAAGTCGGATAAAACTGTCTTTGTTAAAATATTCCTCCATAACACCGGAGACAAAAGTGTTTGTCACTTAGAACGTCAAGTTTCTTTGAGAAGGAATTTTTCCGTGAAAAGTTAAGTGGGAGGACAATAGAACTTTGATAAGGTTAAAAGAACCTTAGCTATATGTGCAGAGTTGCGCAACACCGAAAAGTGTTCCGGAGGCAGCAACAATGCTCATGGATCACGTGCCTCAAAGGTTGTGGTCACGGAGATCTAAGTTCCTATTGAAACAAGTAGGTCAAGTAAACAATCAAATACCAAGATTTGAGGGTTGAATCATTATTTGAGAATAATGAACGTACTACATGCAAAGAAGCGATGATGAGCCCTGACTCCGTAAAATGGCTTGAAGCCATAAAATCCGTGATAGTTCCATACACGAGAAATCAAGTTTTGAACTTGAAGGACCCTCGAGAAAGGTGTAAGACCTTACAGTCGTGTTTGGATCTATAAAGAAATAGACATGGATGTTTTACATCTATGAAATAGTCGACATGTTGGGAAAGAGTTCACAACAATGTTCAAAGGTTGACTATGACAAGATTTGATCTTTCATAGCGATATTTAGTCTAGACGGATTAATGTAGCAACCGCTACATATAAATTTTTGTTATATGGTAGTTGAATAAACAAAACAAGTTCTTCTAATAGAATTGTTACCTAGGACATGTGAGTAACATGGTCCATAGGGGTTTTGTTAATTCAAAGGATGCTAAAAGCATATGCAAACTTCAATGGTTGAAGTAAGCATAGCGGAGTTGGAATCTTCACTATGATGAAACTGTTAAAAGAGTTTAATTTCATCAGAGACAATGAAGATGCTTGCGTTTGCAAGAAATTAAGTGGGAGCGCTAAGACATGTTTCTAATACGTTATGTGGAAGACATATTGTTGATTGGAAATGATGTATCTTTTATTAACACATATTAAGAATTTCATCCCGATGAAAGACTTAGGCAAAACCCAAATATTTGGCATCAATAGACGCTAATATGGTTGTGCCAGAAGTACATAGACAAGATATTGAATGAGTTCAATATAGAAACTACAAGAGAGGTTCTTGTCGCACAGAAAGGATTGAATAAGTTCAATGTTGATGATATATTCAAGTGTATTGACATTTGGTAAAGTGAAACAAATAATCAAGTATAGATTGATACTTGATGTATGAAATCACAAAGAATATTTATATCAATCATACTGTGATATGTACAAATCCAGATATGTCCTATGCTCTAAATGTTGTGAGCATATACCAGAATGATTCGTAAGATGATCATTGGACAATAGTAAGGATATTCTTATGATCATTTGGAAGAACTAAGAGTATAATATTTGTAGAAGTGACAAATAGATGATTAGTTCATTGTAAAAGTACTACATTGATACTAGCTTTGTCACAAAGTACAAATTAAGTTTATCTCAATCTAAACTAAGGGTGGCACAATATAATGGAAAGTGAGTTCCATAATGGATTTGGATGAGTTCCAAAGTTAAGACATTGTGACAGATACTACAACAAAAGGCTAAGTATATGACTGCTATTTTAGCAGCAAAAGAGGGCATTTGTGTCAAGTAGTTTGTTATCAAACTAGGTGTAGTTCACAGTGGGATAATACTATGAAGATATATTGTGCGACAATATTATCAACATGTTTTAACCCCAAAGAGCTAAAGGTCACACCGAAAGACCAAATTTATACAAAGCCATCTCATTAGAGAATGAGTGAAGCGTAGAGACGCAAAGACATGCAATTACACACGGACCTGGAAGTGTCAGATCCGGAGATCAGTTGACCACTAGAAATCGTGTACATACAACACCGGAAAGCCATAGGTGTTGAATACACAAAGGTTTGAAACTAGATTATTGACTCTAGTGCAAGTGGGAGACTGTTGGAGATATGCCCAAGAGGCAATAATAAAGTGGGTTATTATCATATCTTCATACTTATGATAAATGTTTACATACCATGCTATAATTGTATTAACCGGAAACATTAATACTTGTGTGATTTGTAAACTAAAATAAGAGTCCCTAGTAAAGCCTCTTGTTAAACTAGCTTGTTGGTTAATATATGATCATGGTTTCCTGATCATGAACATAGAGATGTTATTAACAACAAGATCATATCATTAGGAGAATGATGTGATGGACATACTCCTATAGATAAGCGTAGCATAAAGATCAAGTCATTTCAATAGTTCAATTGCTATATGCTTTCTGATACATAGTAACCTAAATTCCTTCGACCATGAGATCATGCATATCACCTTTACCGGATGGATGCTTTGATGACATCAAACACCACACCGTAACTGGGTGGCTATAAAGGTGGCATTGAGTGTTCGGAAAGTATTGGTTGAAACACATGGATCAAGAGTGGGATTTGTCCATCCATATGACGGATAGATATACTCTGGGCCCTCTCGGTGTAATGTCATCCAATTAGCTTGCAAGCATGTGACTGGCTCACAAGGGATCACATATCACGGGAACGAGAAAAGAGTACTTATCGGTAACAAGGTTGAACTAGGTATGCAGAGATACCGACGATCATAACCTCGGATAAGTAACATATCGTGAGACAAAGGGAAATTGGTATCGTATGTAAGTGGTTCATTCGATCGCAAAGTAATCGTAGAAATATGTGGGAGCCATATGAATTTCCAGATTCCTCTATTGGTTATTGTTTGGAGAAGTATCTCGATCATGTCCGCAAAATTCACGAACCGTAGGGAGACACACTTAAGGATTCGACGTTGTTTGAGTAGTTATGGTATTATAAGAAAGAGACCGAATGTTGTTCGGAGTCTCGGATGGGATCCGGGATATCACGAGGTGATCCGGAATGGTCCGGAGAATAAGATCCATATAAGGAAAGTCCCGTTTCGGAGTTCAGGAATGATTCCGGTGTTTTCATCGGGAATGTTCTAGAAGGTTCCGGAATGTCCGGCACTCCGGGAGGGAAGGGGTACATGAATGTGTCATTACATATTGGAATGATTGAATCATGTACTAAGTGTTCTTGCTGTTCCAAATAAAGGATTAAATTGAATCCTAAAACAGAAAAGTCAAATGTCCAGTTTGAAAGTCAAACGGCTAAAACAAGAAACTGTGGGAAACAAGCAAGAGGAGGTTGAAACCAACTTGGAGGAGGAGTCCCTCTCCTCCAAGCCGGCGGCCAGCCTAGGCCGAGTTGGGGAGGGACTCCCCTCCCCTTCCCTGGCGCGCCAGCCCCTCCACCTATAAAAGGAGGGGCAGGGCCTCCTCCTCTACACACAAGTTCATATCCTCTAATCTCCGGTTTAGAGCCGTTTTGGTTTAGAGCTTCTAATTGCCCTAGCCTTCGGTTTAGAGCCTTCTAATTGGTGTGTCTAATCCCTAGACCACTAATAGTACTCTCTCATACTCCACCATACTCGCACCGGCTTAAGGCGAAGCCCTGCGGGATCTCCCCTCTACTTCCGGTACCACGCCGTTGTGCTGCCGGAATCGCGAGGAGAGTGCTACAACCTCCGCTGCCTGCTGGAACAAGGGAGAGGAAGGTCTTCGTCGAGTACCGAACGTGTGACCGACTGCGGGAGCGCTGCCGGAACGTGGTGCCGGAAGGATCGTCTACGCGATCTTGAGATCGGAAAGAGTACGACTACATCACCCACGAGAATCTGCTTTCGTTAACCGCTTTGGAATCTTCGAGGGTAAGTTATTCCATCGACTCGTTGCTACAATCTAGTAGATAGATCTTGGCTTGTTTGTTTGTATGCGATAGAAAATTTTTGTTTTCCATGCTACGAACCCCTACATATTATGCACATTATCAAAGAATGAAGAGGTGTTTTCGAAATAAAATTAAAGATATTTTATTATCCGTATATGTCTATAACATACGAAGATAATTTAAGTTAGTTAAAATGTGTCTAGCACATGCAATTAACTCACACATACTTTTGCACTTGTTTTCTCTTTTAATAGTAACATTAAGCTTTCCCGAGCCAACATTATGCTTACCTTTCGAGGGTGGGGTGCGCCAACAAAAAGGATGAGTGTGGTCGATGCACACATACCCTTTACTTCTCCTTTACCTTATTTATGTGTGTGGCTTACGACCCCAAGTCACATTTTAGTTTCCACTCTCTAGCATGATCTTAGAGGTGATCCCATTCTTTCTTACGTCGGTACTTTGCTAGTGACGCTACATGACATCAAAGTGCCCCTCTTTTGGTTGGTTCTAGAAATTTCTAAAAGAGATCCGGTCCTTGGTTCCCGGCTTGGTGGAAAATCAAGCATGAATGGATACACTATGTAAATAGGGTAGTCTCATGACTCTTCCGCATTTTTGCAAGATAAATTGGGACTAGTTCAGTAGATACTCTAGACTTAGTGTTTGGTCCTCTCATTGAATGTGTTTACTCATGAACTAAATATGGTACTCGATACTCCATTTTGACATTTGTTTCATTGAACTGTTTGTTGTTTATGCCCATTACAAAAAAAGGGAACCAGGGAGAGTTTTTTACGCTTTTATGCTTGTGATATGTCGAATTAATTTGAGTTAGTCAAGATAACACATGAATCTTTTTGTATATGTTTCTTTCCCCACTAATTTACGTCTAGCTTCTCCGGAATACACTATCCTTATCCTATGAGTGTGTGCTGCGTCATCGAGAAGGACGAGTGTCCCAACTACCACCGTAGGTGCATGGCATATCCTTCACCTTATTTGTGTGCGCAAGAAATTGCGATGTCATCGTCCTTCGGTTAACACTCTAGCGCCAACTTACAGGTCACTTCACTCTTCCTTTCGTCGGCTACCTCGCTACCAACATGTATGACATCGAAACGTCTCGCCTTTTAGTGTTTGCATACTAACATGTAGTCTCTGAAAAGGGAGTCACACCTCATGCCTCGGCTTTTTGGAGGCGGAGAGACGTAGAAGTTCCCTATGGGAACAACCAGGAACAAGTTAACTTGATCGCATGAATTAGACCTTATTCGATTTCATGGGGTTTGAGCGGGTTTTACATGGGTTGGAGATTAAATCCTATCTAAGCCAAAATCTTCCCTAATCTCTTCCAAACCACTCCAATCCATTTGTGAAGTGGATTAAACAAAGGCCTTAAGAAGAATCATATTTGTATGTCTATAACATACAAAGGTAATTTAAGTTAGTTAGAATGTTTCTTGCACATGCAATTAACTCACACATGCTTTTGCACTTATTTTCTCTTTTAGTAGTTACATTAAGCTTTCCTGAGCCAACATTATACTTATATTTTAGGGTGGGGTGCGCCAACCAAAAGGATGAGTGTGGTCGATGCACACATACCCTTTACTTCTCTTTTACCTTATTTATGCGTGTGGCTTACAACCCCAAGTCGCATTTTAGTTTCCACTCTCTAGCATGATCTTAGAGGTGATCCCATTATTTCTTTCGTCGGTACTTTGCTAGTGACGCTACATGGCATCAAAGTGCCCCTCTTTTGGTTGGTTCTAGAAATTTCTAAAAGAGAGTCGGTCCTTGGTTCCCGGCTTGGTGGAAAATCAAGCATGAATGGATACACTATGTAAATAGGATAGTCTCATGACTCTCCCGCATTTTGCAAGATAAATTGGACTAGTTTAGTAGATACTCTAGACTTAGTGTTTGATCCTCTCATTGAATGTGTTTACTCATGAACTAAATATGGTACTTGATACACTACATCTAGATCATGATATTTTATCCTTTTTACACTAATACTACTTAACTCTGCACTTCCATTTTGAAATTTGTTTCATTGAAATGTTTGTTGTTTTATGCCCATTACCAAAAAGGGAACCGGAGAGAGTTTTTTTTAGGCTTTTATGCTTGTGATTTGTTGAATTAATTTGAGTTAGTCGAGATAACACATGAATCTTCTGTATATGTTTCTTTTCCCACTAATTTACGTCTAACTTCTCCGGGATACACTATCCTTATCCTATGAGTGTGTGCTGCGTCATCGAGAAGGATGAGCGTCCCAACTACCACCGTCGGTGCATGGCGTATCCTTCACCTTCTTTTTGTGTGCGATGTCATCATCCTTCAGTTACCACTCTAGCGCCAACTTAGAGGTCACTTCACTCTTCCTTTCGTCGGCTACCTCGCTACCAACATGTATGACATCGAAACGTCCCGTCTTTCAGTGTTTGCATACTAACGTGTAGTCTTTGAAAAGGAAGTCACACCTCATGCATCGGCATTGTGGAGGTGGAGGGACGTAGAAGTTCCCTATGCGGACAACCAGGAACAAGTTAACTTTTTTTTTGAACGGCGGAACAAGTTAACTTGATCACATGAATTAGGCCTTATTCGATTTCATGGGGTTTTAGCGGGTTTGACATGGATTGGAGATTAAATCCTACTATCTAAGCCAAAATCTTTGCTAATCTCTTCCATACCACTCCAATCCATTTGTGAAGTGCATTAAACGAAGGCCTTAAGAAGAATCCACATTCGAACGAGTTTTTAAACTTTTCAAGAAACCTAAATTGTGTGTAACTCGTGGCATTGACTGGTGAACGCGTTTGTGATCATGTGATCGATAGCGTTGTGGCAGAGAAAGGGGGTATGAGTAGGATGTTTACCGTCGGCCGATGAATTCACTGGTGCACCAATGAACTATTATGGGTGGATGAGGAAGCTGCGGGTCAAGTGCACCAAAATCCTCCTGTCCTTGACTTCACAGTCCATCCAGGTGTCTCTCTTGGGTAACTTGCCACGGTGAATCGTGAAGCAGCAACTAGCGCGCCACAAGAAAAGGCAGCTCAGCCAAGCCACCCCTGGAAACGCCTATAAATACGTCGCCTCCTCCCACTGTTTCCAGTACCATCGATCCCCACTCTGTCTCTCTGCCGCAGAGGTCGCACCCACCACCCGCCGGAAACCCCCAAATTACCATCCGGTCCAGCCCCCAAATCCCACGGAACCAGCTCGTCCCGACCATCCTCCGGCGAGATGGGGCTCTCGAGCATGCCCGCGCCCAAGGACAGCCTCTTCACCTTCCTCCTGTACAACACGGCGGTGTCGATCGCCATCCTCTCGGACCTGGTGCGCGCGGTCATGGCGTTCGTCGGCCTCCCCGTGCCGCCCGCGGGGGACGACGGCGGCGATGACCAGCCCCTGTCCGCCGCCTCCGCCGCCGCCGCCGCCGCCGCGTCCTCGTTCCCCGCCGGGCCCACCCTCGCGGACAGGTTCCGGAGCAGCTTCACCCCGGCGCTGTTCGGGCGGCGCCGCGCGACCGGCTCGGGCTCCCCGGACTGCCGCGTGTGCCTGGCCAGGTTCGAGCCGGAGTCGGTGGTGAACCGTCTCCCCTGCGGCCACCTGTTCCACCGCGCTTGCCTCGAGACGTGGCTCGACTACGACCACGCCACCTGCCCGCTCTGCCGCCTCCGCCTCCTCCCCGCCGCCACCGCCGACGAGGCCCCTCGCTTCGCCCGGATTTACTAGAGATCTGCCGTCGTCGATCCACCACCGCTCCGCCACCGGGGCCAGCTCCGTGTGGCCCTGCCGTGTGCGCGTAGGAAATCCCCCCGCCCCCACCCCATTTAGCTCTAGCTACTATATCCCCCCATTTTAGTGCTCCTTTTTCTTTATTTTCTGTTTATTAGTGGTGGTGCCGCTCAGAGTGGCCACCTCTTCCTTCTTCTTCTTCCTTTGTTGCGCTGCTGCTGTACTACCATGTAAATATTCCCCCGAGTGCTCCCATCCCATCCCATGGAGGGAGGGTGTAGCGCTTCTGTGTACAACGTTGCTTGTGCAAAATCAAAGAGATGATGAAGAGAAATATCCGTGCCAAAAATGTTGAACTCCTTCTGCTTTATTTTTTTACTCGTGTAATGTAATTGTGCTACTACTCGTTGCTACGACAAGTAAATTTCCAAAGATTGAACTGGATGCAAATTATATATACTAGAAACAAAAGTAGCATGGGCGTGGCGCGTAGAAATAGAAACTTTTCATGAATATTAAAGGGTAGAACGGCCACAATTCTTTTTGCGTGGGAGGATGAGAGAATGTTCTAGAGGGAAATGGTCGACAGAAGATATTTTGGGGAGGGGAAGCAGAGCAGGTCGCCGGGGGGCGGGAGGATATCTCTAGACGCAATTTGTTGGGGAGGAGGCAGACAAAGCTGCTGAAAGGCACGGCGACGCGCCCCCTGTTTATGTGAGTCACATGGCCTGCGTGCGTGCTTGTCGACATGGCCGCACTCGCCGTGTGTCTGCGTCCAGCTCAAATCAAATGTGGCCGATCTCGCCGCCATCGCATCAATTCCCCCTCTCCCCACTGCTTCGTCAATTATCTGCCTCGCAATCATCTTATCTCGATCGACTTCATGGCTGAGATGCATAAATAGCTGCTCACTCCAATCCATACCTCGACTTTTTTTTAATAAATTCAGATTTATCTGATTCGGTTATATCTAGTCATATTTTAGTATTAGATATATCCGCATATAGCTAAATATAAGTTCATTAACTTGGATTGAAGAAAGTAATTTGTTTTATTTATGGAGTAAGTTGAAGTGATAGATCCACTGTGAAATTTCTTAAAGGCAATGCTCGAAAATGCAACAACTTGACGGGGATTTTATATGAATTTACAAGGCACTTGTTTATGCTCGGAAATGCAACAACTTGACTAGAGTCTAACGTGAATTTAGACAAATACAAATCACTTGTTTCCGGACGGAGGGAATTCAATTCAGTAGAGAGATGTTAGTTAGAGTTAGGCCACAATTTTCTTTTTTGGCAAATCCCCAGGAGACCACTACTACACAAAGAAATATGTCACGGTGAGACCACAGAGATGTTGGTTAAAGTTAGACCACAATTTTTTTTTTTTTTTGGCAAACCGGGAACCAGGAGACCACTCTACTACACAGAGAGTGAGAGAAATACGGTATGTCACAGGGAGACCACAGATTGCATCAGCAACGTTTGAACCTTGACTGAAAATGTTATACTCCAATTTTGAGACTTCAGAGTTGAGTCCAATTTTGCTATGCACGGATGGTATAGCACCGAGTCTTTTTCATCATAGCGAGTTTCTTAGGTTCTACATATTCATGCCTTCGCTACCCTTATCCTATCTGCATCATACCGAACAGAAAAGAAGATATATCTGCATCTATCTAGATAGATGCAGAGGCCGGGGTTTTCCCCATTTCAGAAAAAAAAAATAACACAAGGAAGTAGTACGGGTGACTTCACTGTCTGTAAACTTCACAACTTTATTGCATCACTTATTTGAGCTTCTTTACAGTTCAACATGTGATCTATGAAGCAATGGTTTCAAATGGTCCAGCTCCATATATAGAAACAAATGCAGAGAATAATACTGCAATCCTATGCCTGTTCCATGTAGAAACATACACTACAGTCTACAGAGAGAGGAACAAATTGTAGCTCCTGGTCTCACTATAGTTCATCACTGCATACCGAAGCGGGTATCATGGTTTGGTCTAAATGCTGTTATCTCTGATATAATAGTACATTTTATCAGATACAGTGCAACATAACAAATGGATTTGCATCCTGAGTTCGGTCACAAGGGTTCATCTGCTGCAAACGGATTGGATCTGCAAACCCCACTCTAACGTGCTCTAACAATGAATCAGTCGCCTGTGTGTGTGTCTTCAATCAAGCAATGTATGTACAGAAGATCATTCCGGCGGTCAGGACATGTCCGGTCGTTCAGTATTATTATGCACAGGGGTTTTGTTGTCACAGATGAATGATCCTATCGGGCGCGAGGGAGCTGCTTTGATGCAAGGCTGAACATCTCCTTTAGGCGAGCAGTCGAACTTGAAAGAACGTTCTTCTCGATTCTCTTCTGATGCCTGGTGCTCTTTGACCATTCAATTCCAAGATAGACTTGGACAGTGCACGCCTTCTGTTTAGGAGCAAGGTCTTCGATCTGATATTTTATATGAAGCTGCATGCAAAAAAGTCAGGTGTACATGTCATTTACAATGTTTATTCTGGTTTTATGCAGAAAATCAGCAGAACATGTTTAATTTGCTCGGGATAGACACAGGAGCAAACAAGTTGGAACATGCTTATTTTGATATTTTGGTCCACATATATGAAAGACCAGAACAAACATTACTCCCAACCTACATAATATTTGGCTCCACATATGTAAAAAAAACAGAACAATCATCAATCACTAACGACATATAAACCTGACAGAAAATCTGCACTAAAACTGATTACAGTACTACTACAGTTTCGGTCGTGCCCTTGAATTGTTTCATCTTTCTGACCAGTGAAGGGTAGTTTATATAAAAGCCAAGGTTTTATTTAATACTGACCTAATGAATCGAACAAAAATCCTCTATCTCAGCGAAGATTTCAACCAACTACTGTAACTAAAGTGACTCATTTTTAGGGTAATAGAACACTTCAATGTACAGAACAGATGTCATGAAGTGAAAAACGGCACCAGCTTTCAAAGGAAGAAGTTCTCTAGACACGAGGAAAGGTGTCACATGAAGATCATGCAACTGCCAGAGGATCGGTTCGACGGTTCCTCCTCGCTCGTGCAGCTCACGGCTTGGTACACACAGAAGCACTACAATTCTTGTGTATGAAGGTGAACAAGATCAAATCAGACCCTGGCCTTGGGCATCCCTTGGGGTGGAAGGGCTGCAATCGATCATGCACAAGTTGAGCATCGCTAATGTAGCGCATTCATGTGCATGTGAGTCCTAGGAGTATATATAATCTTCCTTTTCTATCGATGCATTGAGAAACAAAGCTTTTGCATTGAGATCATGCTACTCTCAAGCCAACTTAGCTACTAGTATAAGCATGGTCTTGTAGTTTTCGAGAACCATGCACAGAAGTTTCGAGTATATTCACATACCGTGAAGAAATCACCAAGGAGGACTCCTTGAAGTTCCATGACCTCTTCAATTATCCACCCTTTCTTATTGGGCATAGGAGATTTCAGTTGGCTACCAGTCACTTCTCCTCCAACAGGAGACAACTTCCTGCTGAACTTGTAATGAATTTGTCTTTGAGATTCATCGGGTTTATCTGATTCCCATTGTGTAGCTGAATATTTAAGGCATCCAACTTTCTCCATGATTCTCATCTCCAGCGAACCTCCTTCGAACACCTCCATAAGTGAGTTCATCTGGCAAGAGGAACATGCATTTCAGTTCAACTTTGTGATAAATTTCATCATAAGTAGTTACAGAACTTGCAGGTGCAACTCAGGTGTAAATGAAAGTTGCCATGGTCTGTATAAGATAACTGAAATTACATTAGCAGATATGGTCGAGGAAAAAACTTCGCTCATCTGAACGCTCTTGGAATCCTCAACACCAACGAAAACTCCACTGTCCTCGCTCTCAAGGGTTTTATTTTGGGATTGCTCCTCAGCAATCTGTACTTTGAACTCAGAGCTCAAAGATCTTGCTTTCCATAAAGCCATTATCGTCCTGTAATGCACCCCAAATATATCTATAATGGCCACAGTAAAATGCCAAGAATCGTAATGACATGCAAAAGGAAATTTCAAGGTGCTATGGTCTAGTGTACCAATGCAGATGCCCCTCGATGGTCTAGACTGGCAGTTGTAATTGGAAAGCTCTTTAAATGGTTTATTCTAGTGGAGCTAAACGAAACTAACTCATATTGTTTCAGAAAGGTAGAAACTTACCGGTTGGCCACACTAAACTATGCAAAAGACCGCAGAGAAAATTTCAGCTTTAGACTGGCAGTTGTAATAGAAAAGAGCTTTAAATGGTTCATTCTATGGGAGCTACACGAAACTAACTCATATTATTTTAGAAAGGTGGAAACTTACCGGTTGGCCACACTAAACGATGCAAATGACTGCAGAGAAAATTTCAGCTTTCCACTCTCAATGCTCTTTGCACCATGCTTTGCATCCATTCCTTTACCTCTGTGAAGAGTTATTGTAATAGATGGATTCCACGACGATATTGATTGAGGAATTGCCTGTATGTCTTCAATATCCTCCCATAGAAAGAAAAACTTTGTTTTTCGGCCAAACATGCTTGAATAAAACCCAATTATTCTTGGAGATAAGAAAAGATGGCCCTGAAATGAGAAGTACAAAAGATCTTGTTAATTGACAGAAAGCTTAGTTAGCTATTCATTTTCTGTTAGTTTAATATCTGAAATCACACATCTTGCAGCACATGCATTTTTCTCTAAACCTCATTTTTTCCATACAAATGTTTCAAACTGGCAATATAAGATGCGCATAGTAGACAAACTGTGTGCCCAAACTAACAAGTTAGCCACATCCAAATCAACAAATTCCATATCTTCTAAGAGTAACTGAATAAGCAGTGCATAATTAACGATTCAAGTTTAACATATTTCAACCTTGAATTCTGAAAATGAACCTTCAACTCTTGAATCAGTTTACTTTACCCCCATGGTCCTATCCCAAGTGGTTTTGTGCTGACTAGGACAACACGCGCGGTGTCACTTACACACGTCAGCAACTTGTCATGTCAGCTCCACCGGCAGTCCTGAAAATGTGGCCGGCAACCTGCAAACAGTGGCTCTACCCCCCCCCCCCCCCCCAAATGGACCGGCCAAGTGCCCGATTTTTTTTCTATAAAACAGTCGACTCATTGGATCTTCTATGGAATTTATTTATTGTAACGGATGAGAAAACAGGCGCCCATAGCCACAGAAAATTGACATGTGGGCCGGTCCGACGTGCGAGGCGTGTCTGTGCGACCCTAGCCAGCCGCCAAGGTTGGGGGCGGACAAGGGGTTGCCAGACATATTTTCAGGGTGTCCGGACCGCTGCGGGGCGCCGCTGGGGGCTATTTTTGTGTCTGGCCCCCATTGGGCCTATTGGGGGGCCTTTGGGGACTGTCGGTGGAGATGCTCTAAGTATTTTATTTTACAAAATCAAGCAAACAAACGAAACAATTCTTGGGAAAAACTTGGAAAAAATATGGAAACAGTACGAGGTCAATCTGGAAAGTGGATTCAATAGTCCAAAGGTGTGTAGCTAAACAATTTTTAATACTCCCTTCGACCAATATTAGTTGACTTAAATTTGTCTAGATACGGGTGTATCTAGAACTAAAACTTGACTAGAAACATTTGTATCTAGATGAATCTAAGTCAACTAATATGGGTCGGAGGGAGTAGTTGATCTGAAAAACAAAATTAGTTGACTTAAATTTGTCTAGATACGGGTGTATCTAGCACTAAAACTGTCACATCCCAAATTTTAGATTTGGTCTTGCATATCATTCATGTCATTGCATCATATCTTTCCATGCAAAACCGTCGAGTAGAAAGGTTCGGCGAAACGCCACCTTCAAAACCCAATTTTGTTTCGCTACGAGTTTCCTGCGGGAGGCTTTAGAAGGACTTGCGACAACCACCCCTGTAAGTTCGAGTTTTCGTGCAAACTTCGACTGAAGGTTGTGCCCCTCGACGATACGAACCCATAGGCGCGAGAATCGCTCCAATCGGAGTTCGTATGCAAAAGACTCGGACGTTTTAGTGAGCCGTCGGAAAAAGGTCCGAAATTCCGGACCGATTTCCGAGTTCTAATCTAACTCCGGACCGAATCAGTTTAGGATTTCGCGTGAGGCCCACAAAAGGACCCCACCTGGCCGCCGACCCCGCCCTGCCTCGTTTCCTGTGCCGCGCGACTCCCGAGACCCCGCCGCCATCGCCTCCTGCGCGCCGACCCGCCTCCCGAGGCGCCGCCGCGCCTCCCGGCCACCGACGCCGCCGCCGCCGGGAATCCGCCGCCGCCGCTTTCCCGCCTCGCCGTCGCCGTCCGCCCGCCTCGGTAAGCGCGCAGCGCCGCCGCCTCGACCGCCTTCCCGCCTCGCCGCCGCCGTCGCCCTGCGCCACCGTCGCCGCTGCCTCGTTTCGCGGGCTCGCATACACGCACGCACGTGCACGCGCTTGTTATCGCATGCATGCAAGCGCGCACGCATACACGCACATACGCGCGCCGTCTTGCGCGCGATGTATTTTTCCCGACCCGTAGTGACCGTGTGTACGTCCGTGCAGGAAGAACCTCGCCGCCGAAAGAGATCGCCACCGCCTTCCGGAGCTCGCCGCACTTTCCGGAGTCCGATTCGCCATCCGTTTCCGGTAAGACAGCAGTCACCGTCAGATTTCAGACCAGCGGCCTAGATCGTTCGTTGACTGGTCAGCATCCCAGGCGTTGACTAGTCAGACGCCCAGTCAGCGCCCAGTCAGCAGACGCTTGACCAGTCAACTTTTGTTGGCAGATTTCGGTAGAATCTTGTAAATTGCGTAGAAATTCAACCGCTTGGCCAAAAATTGCAAATAAAATATGTACGCGTTCAGTGAGTCGTGTAGAATCTCGCTGTAGCTTTGGTTCAGACTTTTACTGTCAGGTTTAGTACAGTTTAATCAAACTAGTTAGTGGCCTTTTCGGAGTAATAAATTCGTAGAAAAAGATCCGTAGCTCCAAAAATCGCGTGTGATATGTCCCTGAGCTCGTGTGAACGAGGGGAATCTCATCGTGAATTAAAAAGATAGGCTTACAGTAAAAACTTCTGCAATATTTGTCTTATGGCTTTCTGCAGTGTTTTAATTACTCGGGAAGTTCTACAACTCCTTTTCGAGTAATTCCAATTGGTACTGTTTCTATTCAGCGATGCCTATACGGTAGATTTTTCCCAAGATTTTACGAACAGTATGCTACCGGTAGTGAATTATTTAAGTTCTAGCTCTAGTTGTGAGCATTATTTTTGTCTATTAGTTTCCCTAGCGCTAAAACTATTTTTCATGCATGCAATCGGTAGTGTTATGTTATAGGATGTTGTGGTGCAGCTGTAGCACCAATTCACTTGCCGTTCTTGCATTCATGCATCATATTTGTTGCATATGTTGTGGATTGTTTGTTTATGAATGCAATTATGTCGTGTAGATTGTGCTGAGTGCAACGCTTGTTCGTGTGAGGATTGTGCTCCAGACCGCTACAACCAAGGCAAGTAGATGCTACTTTGTTCATGAATATCGTCCTACTATTTTCTATGCATTGTCGTGTATTTTGTAGATGCATGTGTAGGATGATACTATCACTACGCTATGTCCTATTATGTGGTAGGACCCTCTTTGTAGATGAACCACCGTTGGTAGATGTGCTTAGCCATGCTTGATGAACGAGGGCTGGGTTACATCATTGATACTTGTTTTCTCAAAGTATTGGTTTGTGAAAACTAAAACAACTTAATCAATGAACCCCCTGGGTGTGATGGTATTGATAAATTTTGGTGGTTTCATTGCGGAAAGGCACCCAGGTATCAAGAGAGAATGATTGGCTTCTTTATTGTATAGCTTACGTGTACAACCATGTGCCAATAATGAAATGGGCGGTTGGTTGGACTTAGTAGGTTGTGGTAACTCGAACCTGCGTATCCAGAGATGTAGAATTTTGGTAGGTTGGACCGGTGCGCGTCGGGATTGAGGAGCTACTTCCCGAACAGTCTCTTCTTGGTCTTTTCCCTATCATCACCCAAAATGAGAGTGATGGTACGAACTGGGCTGGCCAAGTCACATGGGTAAAGTGTACTAGCCTCTGCAGAGTGTATAATCTAATCGATTAGCCGTGTCCCCGGTTATGGACATCTGAGTTGCTAGATATTGACTCCATGACATGTTTCTCGCTCATTCTAATTTCATAATTGCTTTAATATTGTTGGGTTAACTTAATTGGGATCTTTTCAAAGAAAATCAAAAACCTGTTTATGAAAGTAGGACAAATGTATTTGCAAATGCAAGCCAGACACAGCTCCACTTGCCAAATATGCATGTAGATGTTGGTACTATTGTCTCCTTTACTAGCTCTACTTGCCATACATTCCATGTATTGACCCTTCGGGGCTGCTACGTTTCATGTTGCAGGTTATTCCGATTCTGATTGATCGTTATAGGCCACGGTACTCCACTCGGCACTTGTTCACTTGTGGGCAATTTGAAGATTGGAGAATTTACTTGCTTTTGTTGCTACCTGAATAATTTGAGCTAGCTTTATGCTAAGCTTTCATTGTAATAATGGTACTCTGGATCTTTGTAGATCATGATACACGGTTATTTGCTATGATTATCTATCTTACTCTATTGTGGGCCAATGAACCGATCCAGGGATTGGCATGTCACATAGAGGCCACGGTCTTTTCAGAACCGGGGTGTTACAGGATGGTATCAGAGCCCGTGTGTCGACTGTAGGATCGTGACCTAGGATTGGATTAGGAAGCCATAGAATTATTAAAGCCTATATTAACTCTGTCTTTCCTCTTATGCCTTTCACCCTCGTAAATTCTTACCATATGCTATTCTCACACTTTTCTCTTTTACTTGATAGATGAGAGACGTCAGGACTGAGTATGTCACCATGGAGTCACCAAGGCCCTTTGCAAGGCAGTTAGCTCAGCTCTCTCAGTCATTGGGATTGCCACTGCCTATGTTCAAGGGAAGAAGGCTGTACACCTATGGATATGAAGAGGATGCATGGGAGATCACAACCTTCATATTCAGAGATGCCGCCTTGCCAAACCCCGCGCACTTGGTCTACACCAAGATATACTGCAACTGGGGACTTGGAATCAACTTGGCCGTACATGAAGCCCTGTCTCGCCAGTGCCACTATGTCCGACACCTACTGCCTGCAGATTCACCCTACCGTGACTATGGAAGGCGTGATGAAAATGGAAACATTGTGAATACCCCGGGCGACAGGAACAACATGCCGCCCCGTCGGAGGCACATAGAGGACATGGAAAGAGAGAATGGAGCTCTAGCAGAGAAGGTGAGGATGTTGAAGGACATTGCAGACTTCACTAGCAATGGAATGGTGGTCCAAGGACAGGAAATAGACACTTTGCATGAAGCTGTGGGAGTTATGGAGACTGCCCTGATAGACAGAGATGAGACCATAGCCCATCTTCATGGTACTGTGCAGGAGAACGCCCAGAACATACAGCAATTGCAAGGGACCGTCCAGGAAATGGACCAAACCATTGAAGTTATGACAGCCCAGATTGCCGCTCTCCAAGCGCAGCTGAATCCACCCTCGGATGATGACGATGGAGATGATGGCAACAATGGGGATGATGATGACAGTGGAGACGATGATGATGATGAGGACGAGGATGAAGATGATGGAGACGATGATGGTGGAGGTGATGAAGCTGTTGCTGTTGCAGCTGAGAATGAAGAAGAAGAGAAGGATCCAGAAGAGGTGGAGTTTGAAGTCTCAAGTGACGGTTCCGGAGAGGTGTACACTCCGCCGCCATGGTTGTACCGCGAGCCGAAGCGCCAACGCATGACCGCAAGGACCTACCTCAATCTCTTCAAGAAGTAGATGGAAGTCCACCAATTAGTCCACGTTAGGAGAATTCGTTAGGATTAGTCTTGATCGATGTGAAGCTTAGTTCGTGCTAGTTTAAAAGTGTTTAGTTGCTTATTTGTGTACTCCAATATCCCAGGAATTATTTGTGCGATTTTTAATGAAAGAGTTATGGCAATTTGGTTATCTTCTGTGTGTTTTTCGCTGCAGTTTTTCTGCTGATACAGCAGTACTGCGCGATTTTTCATATTTTTCTGGTAACTCGGAAAAATCTGAAAAAAATTGGGCTGATGCGGAACTCTCTGTGCCATATGCACAAAAATTGGCTAAATTTTCTGACGAGTTTAAGTCAGCCGGAAAAATTCGTGAAAGCAGCTGGACTGTTCTGGCAGATTGTTGTTTTGGTTGTTTAGTTGATCAACTGTTTAGTTAACCATTGCCAACGCTTGCAAAACTATTTCAGTAGTTATATACTGCTAGGATAACAACTGGGATGTTGCTAGATCGCTTGTTTGTTGATGTGTTACTTGCTTGTGATTGCCTGCTATTGCTTGTTGCTGTTTGATCATATGCATGGGTAGAATCCTATTATCGTAGTTGATTCTTTCTAAACTTACCTATGCTGAACCGCAGATGCCTCCCCGCCGCCAACCCACTGAGATGGAGCAGCTCATGGCAGCTCAGGCACAGCTGACCCAAGTGATGACCCAGTTCATGGCGAATCAGAACAACAACAATGGAAACAATCAGCCTCAGGGAGATGCTCTCACCAGATTTCTGAGGTTAAGGCCAGCTAAGTTCTCTACTGCAACGGAACCAATGGTTGCTCTCGACTGGTTGCGTTCAGTCAACAAGGATCTAGTAACTGTCGGATGCACTGACGCTGAGAAGGTGAGGTTTGCCGCTCACCTACTGGAGGGACCACCCGCTTCTTGGTGGGACACATTTCAGATCACCCACCCGCTGGATATCGTGACTTGGGCAATGTTTGAGGAAGGTTTCAGGACCAACCACGTGTCTTCAGGAGTTCTGAGCCTGAAGAGGAAGGAGTTCCGCAAGTGCGCCAAACCAATCGCACCGTGGCCGAGTATATTGAGGAGTTCAACAACCTGTCCCGTTATGCACCTGAGGATGTTGACACTGATGCCAAAAGGAGGGAGAGATTCCTGGATGGCCTCAGTGATGAGCTTTCAGTACAGCTACTTGTGGTTTATTGCCCCACTTTTCAGGAGCTTATGGACAAGGCCAGGATCTTGGAAGGGAAGCACAAGCAGGTGGAGAACCGCAGGAGAAAGAGCAATACTCACCACTCTGGTTCTCACCACAAGTCTCGCACTTCTTATGATGGATACTCCAAGCATGGAGGAAGTGACCATGGGAGCCATGACCGCCGCGATGGACATCGTCATGACAACCATAGGAGCAGCCACCACAACCACAAGGGAGGACACTCTCACCACTCTGGAGGACACGGTGGACATGACCGCAACCGTGATCGCAACTTCGTGAAGAAGGATCTGAGTGAGGTGACGTGCTTCAAGTGCAAGCAGAAGGGACACTATGCTGACAATTGTCCGGAGAGGAAAGGACTGAAGCCAACCAACGGCGAGAAGGCCACAGTGAACCACATGAATGTGGAGGAGATTCCAGATGAGCCAGACCTTGTGATTGGTAAGTTCCCAATCAACACTTACCCTGCAATTATACTTTTCGATACTGGTGCATCGCATTCATTCATATCAAGGGCATTTGTGGATAAGTATAAGTTACCTACCGAGTCTATGAAAAGGTCTATTAGAGTGAGTTCACCTGGAGGAGATATGATAGCTAGCGCGGGATGCCGCGACTTAACTGTGAGGATTGGAACACACAACTTCATTGCACATTTGGTAGTGTTGGATTCACAGGGATTAGACGTTATTCTGGGTATGGATTGGATGTCTATGCATGGGGGACACATAGATTGTGCACAGCGAGCTGTTTCACTCAAAACCCCGGATGGTAAGAGGATTAGATTCAAGTCGGCTGCACGACCGAGAAGGTGTAAGTTGAATTCTCTTAAGGGGGTTAGCATGGATACTGTGCCAGTGATTAGGGATTACCCCGACGTGTTTCCGGAAGAGCTGCCAGGGATGCCACCTGACAGGGATGTGGAGTTTCTTATCGACCTGATGCCGGGAACAGGACCTATAGCAAAGAAACCATATAAGATGGATGTGGATGAGCTGAAGGAATTGAAGAAGCAGTTGAAAGAGCAACTGGAAAAGGGATTCATTCAGCCTAGTTCGTCGTCATGGGGTGCACCTGTTCTGTTTGTGGAGAAGAAAGATAGCACCAAGAGATTAGTGGTAGACTATCGCTCGCTGAATGAAGTAACCATCAAGAACAAGTACCCTCTGCCGAACATAAACGACTTGTTTGATCAACTAGAAGGAGCAAAGGTGTTTAGCAAGATTGATCTGCTATTTCCAATTGAAGATCCGAGAGCAGGATGTACCAAAAACCGCCTTCACCACTAGGTATGGTTTATATGAGTATACAGTTATGTCTTTTGGACTAACGAATGCCCCGGCGTACTTCATGACCATGATGAACAAGGTATTTATGGAGTATTTGGACAAATTCGTGGTGGTGTTTATTGATGACATACTGATATATTCCAAGGATGATGCCGAGCATGAGAAACATCTGAGGATGATTATGGAGAAGCTGAGGGAACACAAGCTGTATGCCAAATTCAGCAAGTGTGAATTCTGGCTTAACACCGTTGGGTTTCTTGGGCACGTAGTGTCAGGAGAAGGAATTGCTGTTGATCCAAACAAAGTGGCTGCAGTAACAGAGTGGGAAGCGCCCAAGAATGCAGGAGAGATTCGAAGCTTTTTGGGACTTGCTGGATATTACAGGAGATTCATTGAAAACTTTTCCAAAATTGCTAAGCCGATGACTGAACTTCTGAAGAATGAGAGGAAGTTTGAATGGTCAGACGTATGTGAGGCCAGCTTTCAGGAACTGAAGCGTCGATTAGTGACCGCGCCAGTTCTGTGTTTACCAGATCTTCAGAAGGATTTCCAAGTGTACTGTGATGCTTCACGACAGGGACTTGGGAGTGTGCTGATGCAAGATGGGAGAGTAGTGTCATATGCCTCGCGACAACTCAAGCACCATGAGCGGAATTACCCCACACACGACTTGGAGTTAGCGTCAGTGGTTCATGCGCTCAAGGTATGGAGGCATTACTTAATGGGAAAACACTGTGATGTGTACACCGACCACAAGAGCCTGAAGTACATATTTACACAGAAGGAATTGAACATGAGACAAAGGAGATGGTTGGAGCTTATCAAGGATTATGATATGAATTTGCAATACCACCCGGAAAAGGCCAATGTAGTAGCAGATGCTCTGAGCCGGAAGGTTTATGCCAATGGGTTGACAATTGGTGAATTGCCTGAGGATTTGTGCAAGCAATTCAAGGATCTTAGACTGGAAATAGTATCTGAAGGATACTTGGCTACAATGGAAGTCCAACCAACGCTACAGGACAGGATCATGAAGGCTCAAATAGGAGACAAAGAGATAGATGAAGTTAAGGAAAAGATGAAGGAAGGTCGAGCAAGGGAATTCCGCGAGGATGAGCAAGGAACCTTGTGGTACGGAGATCGTTTGTGCGTCCCCAACGATCCCGAGATAAGGAAGTTGATTCTGCAGGAAGCTCATGACTCGCCATATTCCATACACCCGGGCAATACGAAGATGTATATGGACCTGAAGGACAGATTCTGGTGGAACAACATGAAGGGAGACATCGCGGAGCATATTGCCCTATGTGATGTATGTAGCCGAGTGAAGGCAGAACACCAGAAGCCAGCAGGACTGCTACAGCCATTGCCCGTGCCGGAATGGAAGTGGGATAGAGTGGGAATGGACTTTATCACAGGACTGCCCAGGACCAGGTCAGGATATGACTCTATTTGGGTAGTGGTCGACCATTTGACCAAGGTAGCCCACTTTATACCGGTAAAGACGACCTATACGAGTGCAAAGTTGGCCAAGATTTACATGGACAGGATTGTGTGCCTACATGGAGTTCCCAAGAGTATCGTATCTGATAGAGGCACCCAATTTACCTCACACTTCTGGCGCCAGCTGCACGAGTCACTTGGTACTAGATTGGAGTTTAGCACAGCGTTTCACCCGCAGACTGATGGACAGACCGAGAGGGTGAATCAGATTTTGGAGGACATGCTGAGAGCTTGCGCCTTGGCTCATGGATCCAGTTGGGATGAGAATTTGCCGTATGCGGAGTTTTCCTACAGCAACAGCTACCAAACCAGCATCAAGACGTCACCGTTCGATGTGCTGTATGGAAAACGATGCCGTACACCATTGTTGTGGGATGGAGTAGGAGAACGTCAGTTGTTTGGACCTGATTTGATCAAGGACGCTGAGGAGAAGGTCGCCTTGATTAGAGATAGGCTGAAGGTAGCACAATCAAGGCAGAAGAGCTACGCTGACGCCAAGCGCAAGGAAGTGGTGTATGAGATAGGAGATAGAGCATACCTCAGAGTATCGCCGCTTCGTGGAATCAAGAGATTTGGAATTAAGGGTAAGCTGGCACCTCGATTCATTGGACCGTACAGGGTCTTAGCACGCAAAGGAGAAGTTGCTTATCAGTTGGAGTTGCCAGAGGCTCTGTCCGCTGTTCACAATGTGTTCCACGTGTCACAGCTGAAGAAGTGCCATCCGGAGATGGTAGATACACCAGCTTGAGAATGACTTGACCTATGAGGAGAAGCCGGTCAAGATTCTGGAGACAGCGGGGAGGACTACCCGTACCAAGACCATCAAGTTTTGCAAAGTACAGTGGAGCCACCACACCGAAGAGGAAGCCACTTGGGAGCGTGAGGATGACATCCGAGAGGACTACCCACACCTATTTGCTAGCCGCGCCGAATCTCGAGGACGAGATTCATCTTAAGGGGGTTAGTCTTGTCACATCCCAAATTTTAGATTTGGTCTTGCATATCATTCATGTCATTGCATCATATCTTTCCATGCAAAACCGTCGAGTAGAAAGGTTCGGCGAAACGCCACCTTCAAAACCCTATTTTGTTTCGCTACGAGTTTCCTGCGGGAGGCTTTAGAAGGACTTGCGACAACCACCCCTGTAGGTTCGAGTTTTCGTGCAAACTTCGACTGAAGGTTGTGCCCCTCGACGATACGAACCCATAGGCGCGAGAATCGCTCCAATCGGAGTTCGTATGCAAAAGACTCGGACGTTTTAGTGAGCCGCCGGAAAACGGTCCGAAATTCCGGACCGATTTCCGAGTTCTAATCTAACTCCGGACCGAATCAGTTTAGGATTTCGCGTGAGGCCCACAAAAGGACCCCACCTGGCCGCCGACCCCGTCCTGCCTCATTTCCTGTGCCGCGCGACTCCCGAGACCCCGCCGCCATCGCCTCCTACGCGCCGACCCGCCTCCCGAGGCGCCGCCGCGCCTCCCGGCCACCGCCGCCGCCGCCGCTTTCCCGCCTCGGTAAGCGCGCAGCGCCGCCGCCTCGACCGCCTTCCCGCCTCGCCGCCGCCGCCGCTGCAAGCCCTCGCCGCTGCGCCGCCGCCGCTGCAAGCCACCGCCGCCGTGTGCCGCCACCGCACCACCCCGCGCCGCCCGCGCCTCGTAGCGCCGCCGCCGTCGCCCTGCGCCACCGTCGCCGCTGCCTCGTTTCGCGGGCTCGCATACACGCACGCACGTGCACGCGCTTGTTATCGCATGCATGCAAGGGCGCACGCATACACGCACATACGCGCGCCGTCTTGCGCGCGATGTATTTTTCCCGACCCGTAGTGACCGTGTGTACGTCCGTGCAGGAAGAACCTCGCCGCCGAAAGAGATCGCCACCGCCGTCCGGAGCTCGCCGCACTTTCCGGAGTCCGATTCGCCATCCGTTTCCGGTAAGACAGCAGCCACCGTCAGATCTCAGACCAGCGGCCTAGATCGTTCGTTGACTGGTCAGCATCCCAGGCGTTGACTAGTCAGACGCCCAGTCAGCGCCCAGTCAGCAGACGCTTGACCAGTCAAACAGACACAGTTGACTGGGTCAATTTCGTTAATCCCTTTTGTTGGCAGATAAATTGCGTAGAAATTCAACCGCTTGGCCAAAAATTGCAAATAAAATATGTACGCGTTCAGTGAGTCGTGTAGAATCTCGCTGTAGCTTTGGTTCAGACTTTTACTGTCTGGTTTAGTACAGTTTAATCAAACTAGTTAGTGGCCTTTTCGGAGTAATAAATTCGTAGAAAAAGATCCGTAGCTCCAAAAATCGCGTGTGATATGTCCCTGAGCTCGTGTGAACGAGGGGAATCTCATCGTGAATTAAAAAGATAGGCTTACAGTAAAAACTTCTGCAGTATTTGTCTTATGGATTTCTGCAGTGTTTTAATTACTCGGGAAGTTCTACAACTCCTTTTCGAGTAATTCCAATTGGTACTGTTTCTATTCAGCGATTCCTATGCGGTAGATTTTTCCCAAGATTTTACGAACATTATGCTACTGGTAGTGAATTATTTAAGTTCTAGCTCTAGTTGTGAGCATTATTTTTGTCTATTAGTTTTCCTAGCGCTAAAACTATTTTTCATGCATGCAATCGGTAGTGTTATGTTATAGGATGTTGTGGTGCAGCTGTAGCACCAATTCACTTGCCGTTCTTGCATTCATGCATCATATTTGTTGCATATGTTGTGGATTGTTTGTTTATGAATGCAATTGTGTCGTGTAGATTGTGCTGAGTGCAACGCTTGTTCGTGTGAGGATTGTGCTCCAGACCGCTACAACCAAGGCAAGTAGATGCTACTTTGTTCATGAATATCGTCCTACTATTTTCTATGCATTGTCGTGTATTTTGTAGATGCATGTGTAGGATGATACTATCGCTACGCTATGTCCTATTATGTGGTAGGACCCTCTTTGTAGATGAACCACCGTTAGTAGATGTGCTTAGCCATGCTTGATGAACGAGGGCTGGGTTACATCATTGATACTTGTTTTCTCAAAGTATTGGTTTGTGAAAACTAAAACAACTTAATCAATGAACCCCCTGGGTGTGATGGTATTGATAAATTTTGGTGGTTTCATTGCGGAAAGGCACTCAGGTATCAAGAGAGAATGATTGGCTTCTTTATTGTGTAGCTTACGTGTACAACCATGTGCCAATAATGAAATGGGCGGTTGGTTGGACTTAGTAGGTTGTGGTAACTCGAACCCGCGTATCCAGAGATGTAGAATTTTGGTAGGTTGGACCGGTGAGCGTCGGGATTGAGGAGCTACTTCCCGAACAGTCTCTTCTTGGTCTTCTCCCTATCATCACCCAAAATGAGAGTGATGGTACGAGCTGGGCTGGCCAAGTCACATGGGTAAAGTTAGCCGTGTCCCCGGTTATGGACATCTGAGTTGCTAGATATTGACTCCATGACATGTTTCTCGCTCATTCTAATTTCATAATTGCTTTAATATTGTTGGGTTAACTTAATTGGGATCTTTTCAAAGAAAATCAAAAACCTGTTTATGAAAGTAGGACAAATGTATTTGCAAATGCAAGCCAGACACAGCTCCACTTGCCAAATATGCATGTAGATGTTGGTACTATTGTCTCCTTTACTAGCTCTACTTGCCATACATTCCATGTATTGACCCTTCGGGGCTGCTACGTTTCATGTTACAGGTTATTCCGATTCTGATTGATCGTTATAGGCCACGGTACTCCACTCGGCACTTGTTCACTTGTGGGCAATTTGAAGATTGGAGGATTTACTTGCTTTTGTTGCTACCTGAATAATTTGAGCTAGCTTTATGCTAAGCTTTCATTGTAATAATGGTACTCTGGATCTTTGTAGATCATGATACACGGTTATTTGCTATGATTATCTATCTTACTCTATTGTGGACCAATGAACCGATCCAGGGATTGGCATGTCACATAGAGGCCACGGTCTTTTCAGAACCGGGGTGTTACAAAAACTTGACTAGATACATTTGTATCTAGATGAATCTAAGTCAACTAATATGGGTCGGAGGGAGTAGTTGATCTGGAAAAAAAAATCCTAAATTTTCTGAAAAGCTTTTCCCCATAGTCAAACTGAAAAATAATTTAGTAGCCAATATGGAAAAATATTTCCCAAAATTCCGTCCATATTTTACCCAATTTTTTTTAATTTACTTTCCTGGTTTTACAAAAATTATATTGCTGGCGTGTATAAGTGATGCCATGTGTCTTCTTAGACAGAACAAAACCGCTTGGGATAGGGCCAAGGGGGTTGACTAAACTGATTCAAGAGTTCAGGGTTAAAACCAAACAGTTTCAGAGTTCAAGGTTGAAAATTGAACTTTTGCGCAATGGTTCAAGGTTGAGAAGTGGTATTTTTTTTATAAAGGCTAAAGATTGTGAGCTCAAGTAAAGAAGAACCAATATATTCTCCCCCAGATACTCTTATCATCCCAATCTATGTTATGACTCCCCTCTCCAATATCCCCAATCCCCATGAAGCCTTGCTGTTTGGCCTTCCTCTATATGGTAGTGTTGGTTGCAGTTTCAGAAGTACCTGTGTAGGCAATTTCCGCTTCAAGTAGCATGTAAAACTGCTGATGAGAAATTCTTCTGCTGGTAGAGAGAAGAGCTCTTGAAATGCAGTATTAGTTCGGGGAGACCGCAACGGCATCTGGCAGCAGTAACCCAGATCAGACTAGGGGAAGCTCACATAGTAATAGTATGCTTACAAAAATATGCAAAGGTAAGTACCCACCTTCTTACCAACTTCTTTCTCCATTTTACTCAGATACTCGGTGACCATACCAGTGCCCTTTGAGTTGTTCAAAAATATTCTTAGGTGCAACTTAGACTGCCTGGACTTAGCCAAGTTGCCTTGAAGAGGAACCCATACATCGGCTAGCTCTGACAAGTTTGATTTGACAAAGTTGATTTCAGCATGTCCTAGAGAGGTAACTTCGTCAAATGGTCCGTCAAAATCGTACACATGTACATTCATCACTGATGGAGGATCATCCATGGCATCAAACTCAAAGATGTCTGCAAGGTTTAGGGAAGTACATTTAGTTGCCCGATACATGATGCACCACAAGGCCCTACCTTTTTACTAAAATGGAGAATTCCCAAGTTATCCTTCTTAGTAAAATATGTGGTTATGGAATAAAATGTAATGGTTCAGGAGTAAAATCAGGAACTCTACAACTAAAAACATACCGTTCCACTGAGGTTCGAGTGTTTGGAACTTGATTGAACTTGTTTTTGTTTTACCGTTGCAAGTAAATACCACATAAGGATCAGAGAAACCAGTAGCATCAACTGGTGCCAACTTGGTTCCCTCAATTAAGGCAACCGTTAACAACCATCCATCGCCTTTTGCTTTCACACCATGATCACCAACTACATGAGAAAAAAACACAAAGTCACATTTATGTCTACAAGATTCAATGGTGTACATGAACAGAATGAGATTCCAACGAATATGCTACGCCTCTGCAAGTTTCTTGAGAGAAAACTGACAGGACCGAAGCTTTGTATTTCTTTTGGATGAAGCGAACTAAAACTTATTTTATTTACAAGATGGAGAATATCCAAACAAAAAGCATGCTAAACAGAAACTCAGCTGAACTTTGTTATCCGAAAACACATGTGTGATTATAACAAAAAAATAATCGCTTTTCCAAAGAGGTCCCTACAGGTACATTGGAGCTGGGAAATGATGAAAATAAGGATTGAAAGGAGGTACCTACAGGTACATTAGAGCTGGAAAATGATGAAAATAAGGATTGAAATGGAGCAAGTACCTTTCTGTTCCCTTGCCTGAAAAAAACACATAATTTTCTTAAATATGTGTTGCACCTGAAGAAACAATAGCCCACCCATGACAATCTCACTGAGTGAATCTGGCAAATCTAATCCAGGAAACTCAAGCCCCTGAACAGCACCTGAATTCACAAGTGAAACGTGCACGACAATGTACAGGGCTACAAAAAGAGAGGACAAGACACCAAAGTTGCAGAAGTATAGCAATGCTATCTTCCAATCAGACTCCTGACCCCCTTGCAATGAAGCTAAGACCTGTTCCTTGTCTGACCCAGTATCTTCTACATCAATAGGCTTGATCTTCTCTGCCAGCAAATCAGAAAACTGTGCATAGCTTTGCTCCAAGCCTTGTCTTGCTCCATTTTCTATCATACCTTTAAGCATAGTACTCTGAAGAAAATTCATGCGCCAAGAAATGACCAAATGTGAAGTCGGTTGCTCAGAATCAAGTTCTGGACCTGGCATAATACGGAAAAGAATCTCTGTTCGAAAATAAGTACCACAAGGAACATCAGGGGTGCTGGCACTTGTTAAAACTGAATACTCTTTCCCATCAGCCTTCAAATAAGATTGTTCCTCTGTTGCTTTAACAGCTTTAATCAATTTGGATGGTGCAGTTGTATAGGTTACCACTCTCTTGAGAGACTCTCCATCATTATCAGTTCTCCAGGGCTCAGTTTTGCAATCAGTACAACCCTGAATCTGTACCAATGTTTGCCGAAAATCTGAATCTGG
Organism: Avena atlantica; assembly: GCA_910589765.1. Classification (NCBI taxonomy): domain Eukaryota; kingdom Viridiplantae; phylum Streptophyta; class Magnoliopsida; order Poales; family Poaceae; genus Avena; species Avena atlantica. The sequence continues at coordinate 137,533,624 of OU342739.1, forward strand.
TGAAAAGAGAAGCTTATTCAAATCACCAGGCGACGTAAAATATGACTGGTTAACAAGAATTCCTTGTAAATTCACAGGCATTTCGACTCCTTCATGTCTTGATTCAAAAGATCTCAACAGTTCATCAAATGGAGCATCTGAAGACATATCATCAGTTTGGCTTACAGGAACCTCAACTCCTGCTGGTGCTTGTTGAACTTCTTCTGCCGCCTCGGTCTTTGCCATAGACGTTGATGAAAGATCATCAGTTTTCTTGAACATCTGATAGACACGATCGACAAGCGAGGGCCTGTCAATTTTTTCGGTTTTAAGAGTTTCGGCTCCATTAGAAATTTCATTACGAATGATATTACATCTGTCATCTGCAGCTGTTTGATCTATCCCTTCGCTACATTCATCCTCTTCAGGGATTTCAGGTCCATCAGAATACTTTTTCGATCGGCCTCCATCAGAATACTCATTAACATTATCTTCTTTAGAGGCTTCACTTTCTTGATAAGCTAATGCAGCTGATGATCCTGTGCTTTGACTTGATGACAATGAATACTGTTTCTGTATGCCAGTTAGTTCAGCTGCATCAGACCATGATCGTGTGGCCCCAGCTGTTTCTAGAGATATCACAACACAAATCTCTCCTGCAGGGTGCAAGCAAAATGATGAATAACAGAAAAGTGACTATGCTTTTTTCGCACAATTACATAAGTAGAATTTATGCCCTTGTAGATCCTACAGGTAGTAATAGTAGTAAGATGTTTCAAATTCAGAAAGTCAGATACTGAATCCATATGCAAAAGGACAAAAGGCATGATGTAAGATAGCAAACTTCCATGACAGAATTAATAACTAGAAAAAAGATTAAAGTTCAAACAATTACCACAATCAACAGCCTTGTCACTCTTGGTCTTGGGAAGAAGCTGGTACCAGCGCTGACCCAGCGACAAGTTCTCGGCAGCCAGAAGATCCTCCAGTGGCACCTTCACCTGGCCCAGGAAGTCATCAATCCCGATCAAGTCTTCATCATAGACATCTAGCTTGAGCACTTCCCGGACATCGGCTACGGCAAAACTGAACTCCTGATCCCACTCCGGGTTGAGGTTCATCTTGACCACCTTGGTCTTGAACCTCTGCTTCCCAACCTGCAACTTCACATACGGATCGCTGAACCCGTTGAAATCCATGGCGCGCAGATTGCGGGCAGAGATCACACGCACAGTGAGCCTCATCTCCACCTTCTGAGGTCACTGCACCGACAATCTTGCTTCAGTTCGCACAAATCCCCCGTCAAGATTCGCCAAGAAATGTCACGAATCGATCAGGAGCTTGCTCCTTTACCGATCCCAGACAAGCTACGCACCATGCCAAGAAACGGGCCAAGTACCTCTGCTCCCCAACAACCTCAATCCCAAGATTAAAATGGCAAAACGAACTCACATCATTTTCTTCACGCCCGTTACCAATCCCGGGAAAGAAACAAGAATGACGGGCCACTTTCCAGGTACAAATCTCCCTTTCCAAATCTAGGATCTCCACTGGATGTGGACACAACAGCAGAACCAGATCAGATTTACACGCGCCGAGGCAGACAGGAGCAAGAAGAAGGAGAAGAAGCAAGCAAGCAGACGTGCACGGGGGAAATGGCGAGAGGAGGAGGAAGACTAAGTGCTGGGGGGGAGCAACAGGCAGACCGCGAGCAGGTTCTGCAATATACTAGCTCTACGAGGCTCCAAGTCTTCGTCTTCTTGGTTGGATCAAGTCAAAGGAAAAGAAAACCAACCACATGGGCGCGAGATTTCGTCAACCACACAGAGGCGAAATGGGGAGGAGGAGGTGGAGGGGAAAAAGAAAAGGGCACCGTGTTCTTGAGTGTGCACCCCCTATTAAAATCAGCGGCGCCGACTCCGCCTTTTTGGCGTGCGCCCCGCCGAGTCGGTGGCTTCGTCGTGTCCTTCTCCGGCCCTGGTCTCCCCGCGTTTGCCGATGGTCGCCGTCGCGGCGTCGCTGTACAAAGACCTCGGGGTTCTGGTGTGAAATCGGGGGATTTTCCCGTGATGAATTCATCGGCTCAAGTACAGCTGCAGCTATCGTGAGTACCGCGGGCTGCCAGACATTCGATTCCGGACGGAAGGTCATGATTGAGGTCGGGCTTGGATTGGGTGGACGTCTAAAAGCGGAAAGTTGTTGTTGTTTCCCTGTACTAGCTAACCAACGCACAGCTGCAATGTACTACACAAACTACGTCTCTCTCTATATATATATATATATATATATATATAGAAATGGCCATCATCTGAAACTCTTTTTAGTTTTCATCTTAAATGAAGCAAAGACTCGTGCCCAATTGAGGAAACCAGACCGTAAAAATAGAAAAAAAAGCATGAATAAAGATGGCATGTATCAAAACCAAAAAAGAAAAAACTACGAAAGTTTAGATGTCATGTAAAAACACACGGTAATTGTAGACATAAAAAAAATGAGATAGGCCCTCGTGGTTGGCTTACTCCAAAATCCCTGTGAGAACTTCTATTCCGTAGGATTTTCAAAAGAATGTAGATATCAATTCCTTTGTCCCAAAAAACATCAAGGTTTTTTTTAATATAGGAATCTATCCCTAAAAAAAATATGCTTTTCCTTTGCTCTACACATGAGTACAACTTTAGGAGTTTCTTCAAAATATATGAATGAAAAAATACAATGCGGGATTGGAATGTCACATGAATAAAAACACATGAACTAGTTTCCTAGAAAAAAAAGTTACATGGACTACGATGTTGCATAGGAAAAAACATAGACATTTCGAGATAATGTGCAACTTGTAGTTGATTAAAGAGAAAAGAGAAAAGGAGAGAAATTTTGAACACACTCGAAAAAAGTAATTTCACATGATTAGGCATCATGCTTGGATTTCTTCAATACTCACAGGAAACATTCATATCGCCCGGAATACCATTGATGCGATCCTAAGATCCCAAATGGGAAATGCATAGATATTTTTCTTAACGAGTTTTCTTAATATGAAAACATATTTTCTGCACGCACATGTGTTCCTACGTGCAACTATGAATTTCCCTGAAATTTATGTTCTGTGGTCAGCTTCGATAGTTAACCATATCCATTCGGGTAAGTAAATATCCTGACGTGATTGAAATGTATATACCGTTGCCTTTCATGTGCAATTATAAAAGTATGAAATTCACTCCTTGACTTTGAATCCCATAGGGTCAGCTCTTTATGGATAACTGTCATGGACAGCGTCAATGCGTACTCGAAATAAAAATAAAAATAAAAGGAATAAGCAAAATTCAAACGTACCTTTCAGCGATGTCTTTGACGTGTATAATAACACTTGTTTATGACACCTCTATTTACTTGCACTGTCACATCTAAATCCCAGTCCTACTTTTGTTTATCCTGCTATATATGTCAATCTTGTCCCATCAGGGAAGCTTCCTGCGATGAGTGCCGAAATGTGATTAGTGTGTCGTAGAGCGAGGGGCCTCGAATTGATCTAGTACGTGTCTGACTACAGGACACGGACGACAGATCACAGCCGGGCCCTCGTGATTCGTCACGCAAATCCATGATAAAATAGAACTAAACGCGTTAACGGGTAGCAGCTGACAGGATCGTGCAAGTGCAGAGGGTGCATGTTGAGGCCGTCGGTGATACAAGGATTCCCTAAACTAATCTCTAATCAGAAAAATCGCCACCGTCCTTAAGACCTTCTTTACTTATAATGTATTCCAATCTTCTAGGGGTTTAGGAATGGGGGGGGGATTTGATGAATCCTCCATTTCATCCAATCCCCACATTTTCTTACATTTTCCCTCACTTCCCAATCCCTGGCATGTTTACTTTGATTCTGGGGATTAGAGGGGATGGAGAGAATTGAGATCAGGTGATAAAAATAATAACTTTACACCTATAACATGTTAATTGACAAATCACTCAAGTAAAAAATCAAATCTTTGCAAAGAGCGTTAACATCTTTTCATAGACTTCATGAATACAAGTTTAAATATGTGCTCTCGACAGACCGGAGCTCAAACAATTGCCTAATTATTTCCACAATAATATTTTGCATGCCCATTCCAATATAGTTGATGCGATCATTTTCTTGTCCAGCTCCGCCAGATGCTTTCATCGACACCCTATTATATCACCAAAAAAATAAATGGTTCAGCACTAGCAAAATAAATAGGAAACATCATCTCTGCTAGCAGGTTACATAATAAAAACAGGGAAGAACAGTATATGTGAATAGAAATTGCTAGCAGGTTGCATACTAAAAGTAAATAGGGGAGAACATATTATAGAAGAAAAGGAAGATGCATCTAGTTCTCTGGAATTTAGATATCACAGTCTCAATACACGATTTAGCACACGATTTTCTGGGTATGTAAACATGAAGCATTGAGCAGATATGAAACATTAGATATTGTGCTATACAAACAATCGTGATAGGAAGTTAGAGTAAGAAGAACATGCAGTTGGAAGTAAGAAGACTGCATAAACATGAGTCCAACAGCGCTGATGCCCTCGGCCATGAGCTCATGTTGCATATCACTAGTTGAGCCACTACACTATGTAGTGCTACTAAGACCCTATTCAGACTTTATAATAAAGAAAAAAGTTGCAGTGGGGGTTCTTTTCCCTACTGTTTTCCTCTAAAAAAAAGACCCTATTCTTTACAAAGTATACACTGTCAACTCATGACATATTTGGGCACATATGGTATGCATGATGCTATATATATTTAACAAACATCTTCCAAGAAAAAATAGCATAATCTCTCTACTTTTGATCTTGCCAACACAAAGTATAAGTTTCAAATTTCTTTTCTGCTTAAGAATAAATGGTAAATCATGCCTATCTTAGTATGGTCAGCGGTGAGTGGTGGACATCATGGACAAGCAAACACTAGCATGGACCTCCATTTACAGTATGGTACTAATCAGTTCAATCTCCAATAAAAAAGAACACTACATCGATGCTACTAATATCTATTCTATGTGCCTTCCTACTCCTTTGAAGCTACCGGTTTCTTGGTTTGAAGCTGCCGACAAATCATCTAGCAGGCGGACAGCAAAATCTTGGTCTCGTGCTCCAATAGCTTGGCCATGGAGGCCATGTCAGTGTCCCTCAAATCCGTCTCTGCTGTGCCCTTTCTCTCTGGTCTCTCTCTCCTTTTTCTCCCCAACATCCAAAGAACCAGACAGGAGGGCGAGAGATGGCTGATGACCCACAAGTATAGGGGGTGTATCGCAGTACTTTCGATAAATAGGAGTGCCGATCCCAACGAGGAGCATAAGGTGTTGACTAGTGGTATGAAGCAGGAACTCTCTGTAAATACTTAGCAAACGGATTTTTAGTAGTTTTCTAATAAAGCAACAAAACAAGGTGCAAGTATTAAAGACAACGAGCAAACGCAGCAAGTGGCCCAATCCTTTATTAGCAAACGACAAGCCGGTGGAAATACTTATAAGGACCAAACGTTCTCGAGGACACATGGGAATTCTGTCAAGTGCTTTCGCTTCAAATAATGGAGTACTCTTCTTTGGTGTTGTAAGTGTTGTGTGGGTGAACCTGTGCTAACATACCGACCTTACTTGAACTAATACATATTTGTGATTAAAACCCCTGCAAGCATCCGCAACTACAGGAAAGTAATTAAGATATAAATCTAACCACAGCCTTAAACTCTGAGATCCTACGCTCTGATGGTGCTGGGAGGCACTTCGTCGGGAAACCCCAAGAGCAAGGTGTGAAGCAGCACAACAACAAGTTTTCCCTCAGTAAGAAACCAAGGTTATCGAACCAGTAGGAGGAAGGAAATGTCACACAAGTGTTGCAAGCAACGTGGAAACCTACACAACACAAACTCAGGACTTTGCCCCAACGAATCAGTGAGGTTGTCAAGCTCACCGGTTTGCTGTAACAAAGGATTAAACGTATGGTGTGGAAGGTAATGGTGGTTTGTAGCAAGTAAACAAGTAACCATGGAAGATGTATCAATGGTAAAGATTGAACCGGGGTCCATAGTTCACTAGAGGTGCTCTCCTTAGATAAACATCATGGCATGAAGGGTAAACAAATTACAGCAGGGCAATTGACAGGAACTGAGCAAGGCAATCAATGCAATACCAGACAAAAGATCCTATGAGATTCGATTGGGCAATACAACAAGATACATAGACCGCCATCCAACAGCATCTATGACTAGAAGTCCACCTTCGGGTTTTTATCTGAACCCCCTCTAGTATTAAGTTGTAAGCAACAGACAACTGCTTTAAGCAAAGTGTGTAAGGTAAACAATCCACTTGTTCCATGAACAAGAGACCATTGTTTTCTCCCTAGTAGCAACAAGACATCTACAACCGAAGAGATTTTTGTCACTTCCCTTGGAAACTAGAGGCATGAACCCACTATCGAGCATAAATACCCCCTCTTGGAGTCACTGGCAACTACTTGGCCAAGATAGCTACTAACAACGGAGAGCATGCAAGATCACAAACAACACAGACATGATAGAATCATAAAGAAAAAATCATTAATCAATCTGACATAGTAATCTCAATATCCATCGAATCCCCGCAAACACAACATGCATGATTACAAATAGATTAGATCTTGATCATGAACGGAGCTCACAAGATCTATACATGAAAGCACAAGGAGGAGATACAACCATTTAGCTACTACATGGACTCGTAGTCCAAGGTGGAACTACTCACGCATCATACCGGAGAAGAAGGCCTCCGGGATGATCTCCCCTCCGGCAGGGTGTCGGGAAGAACTTCAGATCCCCCGATCTAGGGACGATGGTGGCAGCGGCTACAGACGGTTTCGTGGAGTTTTGATCGGGTGCCTAGGGTTTCTGCATCGGGGGCTTCTTATAGGCGAAGAGGCGAGGCTGGGAGGCGACCATGGGGGCCACACCCTGCCCAGGCGTGGGCCCACCCCTGGCCGCGCCTAGGAGGGATTGGCCGCCCTGGCCCGCTTCTCCATCTCTCATCTGGACTTCGTGTCGCCCACGGTAAAGTATTGACTTTGGCTTTTGTCCCGTCCAATTCCGAGAATATTGAGTTTCTGCCTTTCTGGAACCAAAAACAGAAGAAAACAGGCAACTGGCACTGTGGCAACTTGTTAATAGGTTAGTTCCAAAAAAAGATATAAAAACACCTCAAAGTGTAGACAAAGCAAAGCAAAGTAGATACTAAACAAGCATGGAACATCAAAAATTAAAGATACGTTTCCGACGTATCACGCTCCCTTGTGCAAAGGTGTCCTAACGGGGGTTCAGGTTTCTGTCACTCCGGCAACCCCACAATTATTATCCAAATACACAATGCATCCCCCTAGGCCCATAAATGGTGAAGTATCATGTAGTCGACGTTCACATGACACCACTAGAAGAATAGCACCACAACTTAAATTCTAAACCATTGAACAATAACTCAACACAAATCCACTACTAACAACATGACTTCTCCCATGTCCTCAAGAACTAAACGAACTACTCACGAGACATCATATGGATCAAGATCAAAGATGATATGATGATGGATAACAATCTGAACATAAACAATAATCCAATGGTTCCACTCACAAGCATCAACTACAATAGTAATCAACACCAGGAAAGTTTCCCCTAATGAACTAAGCAAGTATTCAACACGATTGTTATAGCGGGATGGAGTAATGATGATGGTGCTGGTGGAGATGGTGGTGTGGATGATGATGATCCCGATGAATCCTAGCTTGACGATGGTGTTGATGGCGACGATCTCCCCTCTCCGGGAAGGAATTTCTCCGGCAAAAATATGTCTACTGGAGAGATCTTTCTCTCTCGGTGTTTTCTGCCCCCCAAAGGCGGCGGAAATCTATCTGTGGTCGCTCCCTGGTATTAGGGTTCCGTGAGGAAGATATAGGCGCGAGGACGGAATCGGGAGCCAGGCAGGTGGGCCACACCTGCCCTAGGCGCGACCCAGGGGGACCCGCGCCTAGGGGGTGTGTGGGCCCCTTGTGGACCTTCTACGCCTCCCCTTCTGGCTTCCTCTGTCTTCTGGGAAAATATAATTTTCCCATATTTTTCTGGTATTTTTCTAATCTTCGCGAAATTGCATCAAAACACCTCTTTTTCCATGAGAATCCAGACTCCGACAGTTCATCCTCCAAGAATCATCCAACATGCATAAACATATGAAAAGACATAAGTAATACCCCATAATAAGACATATATCAATAAATATAGGCAAATTATGATATAGAATGGTGATGCAAATTGGACGTATTAACTCCCCCCAATCTTAGACCTTCGCTTGTCCCCAAGCGAAAACTGAGCTCAGTAAACATGTCCACAAGTTTATGGAGTGAAGTGTCGATAAAAGAATACGAACAAGAAGCATCACACTTACCATTACGTAACTCATAGAAGAAAGCAACTCGCCATTATATAACTTAGCTTGCAACAAGTACAGGAGTGACAATAGAGATGCATAAAGATAAATCATAATTGGAATCGGCAAACTTCATTCTTGGTCAAAGAACAGCTGGCAAACAGTTTCTCAAAAAGCTTTTTGTAGAAGTTTTCAAAACAGGAGCACTCTTTGCTCAAAAAGGTTTTTCAATGAAGGCTTTCAAAGTTGTGGCATCCCGCAAAACCACTACTAGAAAATCGCGTTGTTTTTGTGCCTTGCATCATCATGACCGCATGCTCATGTCATCATGCCACATTGCATTTGGGCATCGTCATCATCTTGCATGTGCTTGTATAAAACTATTTTCGGAAAAACCGGTTCTTGTTTTCTAAACGCCCCGTCTTTATCCAAACGCAAACCCGGGTCGCCGGAATATTTTGTTTTGACTAAATATGTTTTGCAAACGGTCCGTTTAAATAAATAAAATATTGCATTATTTTTAGTGGGGCAGTCGAACGGGCCGAATGACCCGAACGACCACCCTAGAAATATAATCGGTCCACCTAACCCGCCCTTCTAAATCCTAAAGCTACCAACCTATCTACCCACCCCTCTGGACACCTCACCCGGACCAATCCGTGACCGCCACCTCACCCTCCCCTCCCCTCTACCCAATCCCAGCTCGCCACTTGGCCCAACCACTCCCTCTCTCTCAGCTCTCTCTCTCCCTCATACCCTCACAGCTCACCCCCTGGCCCCACCACGCAACCTCCCCACGCGCCTCCCCCTGTCCCAACCCCACCGCCACCTGCACGCACTCCCGCGTGGACCCCACCACCCACCTGCCCCGCCTGTCTCTCCCTCTCTCCTCTCCCTCTTCCTCGCACGCGCGCCCGGCGCCCCGCGCATCCCCGCCACCAGCCCGCCTCGCCGGACCCTCCCCCGACCTCCTCGTGCTGCTCAGGCCGCCGCCGCCGGCGTCACCTGCCGCCTCTCCCCTCCGCGCGCGTCTCCACCTCGCCGCCGCACCTCCCTCTGGTCCGCGTTCCCCGGCCGCCTCTGCCCCGGCAGCCTCCGGCCGCCTCCGGCGAGCCGCGCCCCGGCTCTCCTCCGTCCCCGCAAGCTTCCGCCGCCCGGCCGAGCCCGCGCTGCCGCCCCCTGCCGTGCTCGCCGGCCGCCTCCGCGGCCCCCTCTCCGCCCCCTTGTCGCCTGCCGGCCGCGGCCAGACCCGCGACCCCTCCGCCGCTCTCCGTCTTCCGCCACCACCTCGCCTTCCCCGCCGGCTCGCCCCGCTTCCCTCCACCCGACGCGAGCGCCGCCGGTCCTCTTCCTCCTTGCCCCCGAGCAACCCCCGCCGGCGAGCTCCGCCCCCGCCGCGGTCGTGCTCCCCGCCGCCTCTGCGCGTCAAGCCCCGCCGCCCCGCCTCGCCGCGCGTCCGCCTCTACCACCGCCAGGCCCCGTCCTCCGACGAGCCGCCGTTCCCCACCATCTTCCCCGTCACCGCGCCTCCGCCCGGTCCCATCCTTGCCTCGACGTCCGCGCGCTCCCGCGAGTGGGTCCCTGCAGCGTCGCCTCTCCCGAGCCCTGGCCGTGGCCGCGCCCCAGCCGCAGCAGCTGGCCCCATCCTCCGTTTGGCGCGCGCCCCCTCTACAAGCTCGCCAGGCCGCCCTCCCCCTGTCGACGAGGCCGCCATCGTTCCCAAGCCCGCATCGGCGCTGCCTCGGCCACATGCTTCTGTGATGATGCTCAAGAGCCGGTTGAGATGTTCCCGCGTGTGTCCTGTAGCTGCTGGCCGTGTCAAGATCTTCGCGACGATATGGCGTGCCCGTAAGACCGATCCGAGGCGCCTGGACCCGAACCGGGAGTACGCCAAGTTCGCCGAGTTCAGGGACCTTCAAGATCTCCGTCACGGACACGACATGTACTTCCCTGGGACGCCATGACTGGGACCCCGTACCCGAAGACCACATGGGACGACGAGTACTCCGACATGGACCCGATTGAAGCAAACCCGAAGGCGGCAGATGCGACAAGTACTTCCCCTGATCCGATGCCCGCGGACCACGGATGCGACAATGTCTACCTCACGGAACACCGAGAACTTCCCCCCCCCCGGAACGCCAAGATCTACCTCAGTTATCCGAGAATGCTCCCGCTGAGTCCGTCGAACCCTGAACCCCGGACCCTGTCGAACCCCGAACCCCAGAACCCCAAGGTCGCCGAACCCTAATGTGTGAACCCCTTCCCGAAAACCCTATTTTATAATATAATACAACTTGTCGCATAATAATTGTCTTGCATGCATACATTCATGTGGTTTGGGGGCCTTATGCCGATTCACCTAATAATTAAATATGGGGCCCATATGCGGTCAAATCTAGTCTCATATTGGCCTCATTTAAATTTGTGTAGCGAGCCGGTGCTATCTTTTGCCATGCTAAAACAACATTTAATTTGCGGGGTAGATAAACAACTGGAACCATCTAACTAATTGTCGGGACCCCGGTTCCGCTTAATATGGCCAAATTGCATCGCACCTTTGCCAGGTCATGCATCATACATGCATCATGCCGAACTTTTGCCGTAGTATTAAATATTGCATCCGGTGTTTCTTCTAGTGTTTTGCTTCTTCGCGGATAAGGCCGTTGAGTTGATGCGAGTGTCGACCCAATCTTCGGTTGAACCTTCGACAATGTTTTCAGGCGAGCATCTCCCCCTTTCTACCTATCTTACTTTTATAGTCTTTATTCCCTCCTGTTGATCTATTGCTATCTGTGTTGCGATGCTTTAGTTTCCGTACCTGTGATATCCCTTGCCGCCTTATATTGCCTTGGACACATCCTATTACCTGTTGTTTGGTAGATAGTTGGACTTGCGCGTCGTAGTCACTTGCTCAAGTGCTGTTGCGTGTCGTCCAGTGCCACAGTTGTTGATGTATTGCCGCATGTTGCTGTTGGAGATGGTCATAGTTTTACTTTTCATTCACTTTAATTCCTGTTTAACAACTAAAATTGAAGTAAGCAGAGGCATCGGTGGGTGATAGATAACATTTGGTTTCCGAACGCCCACTTGTGTCCCGTAGGACCCCGAGTACTTGATACCTGTTCCTTGATTTATCGCGCTATCCACATACGGGGAATTATGGGACCCCCCTTAGCCAAAGCTTGATTCCGTCTTATTTCTTGGGGCCACAAACTAGTTTGAGGTTTTATTTACTATCCTGTACTTATGCCATGCTTTATTACTGTATTTACGTTTGTGCGAGGAGCACACTGTACTGTTTAGGATCGTGGCACGATTCCGCGGTGTCGACAAGCCCAGCCACACTTTCGGGTTCCCAGTCGTTCACAGCCGTCCCCACAACCTTAAGTCCGTCTCGGAGCCGGCCGGCTTCGTTGCGGGTCTACTTTAAGGGGTGGCCCCCTGAAATATTTTTGAATCTTGTGATTGCTCTGTCGTGAAAGCCTCGTTGGGTTTTGATTTGGTTTTTCCGAGGTCGATCGTGTGTGTGTTGCTATTTGTGCACCCCGGCCGGGTTAAAACTTTCTGAAAGCCGTGTCCACGGTTATGGACGACTTGGAGCACAGTATCTCGATCATAGACAACTATAACTAAAGTTTACTGTTATCAATTGACTTGTATCTGACATGACTAGTAATCAGCTTCAACTACAACGGAATGGCTAACTAAAACTGCCAACAAGTGCTTGCTTGTGTGGTCGCTTGCGACCATTGTACCTGACTAGTAAGTATTGCAACTACAACAGAATGGCTGAATAAAAGTACCAACAACTGCTGGGTTTTTGGGTTATCTCATGTTAATTGTATCTGCCTAGTAAGTGTCGCAACTACAACGGAATGGTTAATTAAAAGTGGCCACTGCTTATTTTATCAGGATGATTATCTACACCTGACTAGTAATTGCTGCAACGATAACTGAATAAATAAAACTGCCAACTGTGTGAGTTCCTCGGTTGACTTCCTCGATGGTCTCGAGGGGGAAACGCCAGGATGGGTTTGTTTGGTGGTATTATCAGGTTGGTTCCGAATAGGTCTTTCTCACCCCCTCTGATTGCCGCCAGTCGTATCGAGTCTCTATAGGGTGTTTGGTGCATGCTGCCGCTGCCGCTTCAGTCCACCATACCTATGTAGGCGAGGACCGCCGAATTCTAGCCTCGCCGTGTACTGGCCTCAGTACTGACGCTCCTCTTTTTCCTTTGCCCTTTGTCGGCACCCCTTTTGTTTAAGCAGGTTTTGAGATCGACGTCGTTAGCAGGGTTACCCTTCCGGCTTGGCCTGGGCAGGGTTATGGACGCCATTGGTTATTCTTCAGGGCTCTTAGCCCCATTTGCATCTTGTCCATAGCTGGACACTCTAACGTTTCAAGGTGATTTGGATCTTTGTATATTATATCTGTATTCTTGACTCATGGAGGCGCTGTTATATATATCTGTTCTGTGGGTCCCATCGAGGACTGTTGTGTAATGTTATTACTTCGTTTTCCACCCGCACGAAAGTGCCTGGTGGGCACCTTTGAATCGTTTCTATGCGGGTTTGGCGGGTTTCGCTGAAACTTGCATAGATCCGATTCTGAGGGTGTTACAGAGTGGTATCAGAGCTCAGCAGTTGCGATACCCACAAGTCCAACCTGTAGGATAACCTAGCTAACGGCCGAAGTAGAGTGTCAAAACTATTTTGAAAAATCGGTTGGATAGTTCTGATTAGGTCTGATTTTACTCCTTACCCCTTTGCTATTCTCCTCTTATCTCGACGTGTTTTGAATCCGCTCTCTTCTCTCTCTTCGAGTCCAGGATTTCTCGTGGTTGGGTTCCATCGTACCTTCAGGGTTTCGCTTCCTCCTTTGGTAACGGTGTTGCTACATCTGGTCTTCATGCTGTCTGAGGAATCCGTCTACTGCGGTACCATTCTTTGTTCCTTGTTTGTGCCTTCCGGTGTTTCCGACGCGACGACATCATCTACGCTAGATCCGATGCAGAGTCTGCATCACTCCTTTGTTCCCGAACCTCGCTTGTCGAGATCTTCAGTCTGAATTCCGAGGGTTGGTTGCATAATCCGCTTATTCATGTGCAGAATAATGGTTTGAGTGCGGGATGGAGTAGCTACCATACCACTACCCTTATCATTCGCTCTTGTACATCGAATCAGTGGATCCAGCAATTTTACTCCGTCCGCGGAAGCTAGAGGTGGCTTTATTTGCTGATACCTCTAGCTTCGACCTTTTCGTTCCCGGAGTGTTCTCCCGACGATCATGGACAACGACCTCTTGTTAGTGGTGTCGCGAGGATCTACACGAAGCGAGAAGACGCAGAACGCCGACCTTCCTTCCGGTACCATGAGGCGGATCTCGAGGGCGAGATCCCTTGTTAGTGGTGTCGAATTGTGGCATCCCGCAAAACCACTACTAGAAAATCGCGTTGTTTTTGTGCCTTGCATCATCATGACCGCATGCTCATGTCATCATGCCACATTGCATTTGGGCATCGTCATCATCTTGCATGTGCTTGTATAAAACTATTTTCGGAAAAACCGGTTCTTGTTTTCTAAACGCCCCGTCTTTATTCAAACGCAAACCCGGGTCGCCGGAATATTTTGTTTTGACTAAATATGTTTTGCAAACGGTCCGTTTAAATAAATAAAATATTGCATTATTTTTAGTGGGGCAGTCGAACGGGCCGAATGACCCGAACGACCACCCCAGAAATATAATCGGTCCACCTAACCCGCCCTTCTAAATCCTAAAGCTACCAACCTATCTACCCACCCCTCTGGACACCTCACCCGGACCAATCCGTGACCGCCACCTCACCCTCCCCTCCCCTCTACCCAATCCCAGCTCGCCACTTGGCCCAGCCACTCCCTCTCTCTCAGCTCTCTCTCTCCCTCATACCCTCACAGCTCACCCCCTGGCCCCACCACGCAACCTCCCCACGCGCCTCCCCCTGGCCCAACCCCACCGCCACCTGCACGCACTCCCGCGTGGACCCCACCACCCACCTGCCCCGCCTGTCTCTCCCTCTCTCCTCTCCCTCTTCCTCGCACGCGCGCCCGGCGCCCCGCGCATCTCCGCCACCAGCCCGCCTCGCCGGACCCTCCCCCGACCTCCTCGTGCTGCTCAGGCCGCCGCCGGCGTCACCTGCCGCCTCTCCCCTCCGCGCGCGTCTCCACCTCGCCGCCGCACCTCCCTCTGGTCCGCGTTCCCCGGCCGCCTCTACCCCGGAAGCCTCCGGCCGCCTCCGACGAGCCGCGCCCCGGCTCTCCTCCGTCCCCGCAAGCTTCCGCCGCCCGGCCGAGCCCGCGCTGCCGCCCCCTGCCGTGCTCGCCGGCCGCCTCCGCGGCCCCCTCTCCGCCCCCTCGTCGCCCGCCGGCCGCCGCCAGACCCGCGACCCCTCCGCCGCTCTCCGTCTTCCGCCACCACCTCGCCTTCCCCGCCGGCTCGCCCCGCTTCCCTCCACCCGACGCGAGCGCCGCCGGTCCTCTTCCTCCTTGCCCCCGAGCAACCCCCGCCGGCGAGCTCCGCCCCCGCCGCGGTCGTGCTCCCCGCTGCCCCGCCTCGCCGCGCGTCCGCCTCTACCACCGCCAGGCCCCGTCCTCCGGCGAGCCGCCGTTCCCCACCATCTTCCCCGTCACCGCGCCTCCGCCCGGTCCCATCCTTGCCTCGACGTCCGCGCGCTCCCGCGAGTGGGTCCCTGCAGCGTCGCCTCTCCCGAGCCCTGGCCGTGGCCACGCCCCAGCCGCAGCAGCTGGCCCCATCCTCCGTTTGGTGCGCGCCCCCTCTGCAAGCTCGTCAGGCCGCCCTCCCCCTGTCGACGAGGCCGCCATCGTTCCCAAGCCCGCATCGGCGCTGCCTCGGCCACATGCTTCTGTGATGATGCTCAAGAGCCGGTTGAGATGTTCCCGCGTGTGTCCTGTAGCTGCTGGCCGTGTCAAGATCTTCGCGACGATATGGCGTGCCCGTAAGACCGATCCGAGGCGCCTGGACCCGAACCGGGAGTACGCCAAGTTCGCCGAGTTCAGGGACCTTCAAGATCTCCGTCACGGACACGACATGTACTTCCCTGGGACGCCATGACTGGGACCCCGTACCCGAAGACCACATGGGACGACAAGTACTCCAACATGGACCCGATTGAAGCAAACCCGAAGGCGGCAGATGCGACAAGTACTTCCCCTGATCCGATGCCCGAGGACCACGGATGCGACAATGTCTACCTCACGGAACACCGAGAACTTTCCCCCCCGGAACGCCAAGATCTACCTCACTTATCCGAGAACGCTCCCGCCGAGTCCGTCGAACCCTGAACCCCGGACCCTGTCGAACCCCGAACCCCAGAACCCCAAGGTCGCCGAACCCTAATGTGTGAACCCCTTCGCGAAAACCCTATTTTATAATATAATACAACTTGTCGCATAATAATTGTCTTGCATGCATACATTCATGTGGTTTGGGGGCCTTATGCCGATTCACCTAATAATTAAATATGGGGCCCATATGCGGTCAAATCTAGTCTCATATTGGCCTCATTTAAATTTGTGTAGCGAGCCGGTGCTATCTTTTGCCATGCTAAAACAACATTTAATTTGCGGGGTAGATAAACAACTGGAACCATCTAACTAATTGTCGGGACCCCGGTTCCGCTTAATATGGCCAAATTGCATCGCACCTTTGCCAGGTCATGCATCATACATGCATCATGCCGATCTTTTGCCGTAGTATTAAATATTGCATCCGGTGTTTCTTCTAGTGTTTTGCTTCTTCGCGGATAAGGCCGTTGAGTTGATGCGAGTGTCGACCCGATCTTCGGTTGAACCTTCGACAATGTTTTCAGGCGAGCATCTCCCCCTTTCTACCTATCTTACTTTTATAGTCTTTATTCCCTCCTGTTGATCTATTGCTATCTGTGTTGCGATGCTTTAGTTTCCGTACCTGTGATATCCCTTGCCGCCTTATATTGCCTTGGACACATCCTATTACCTGTTGTTTGGTAGATAGTTGGACTTGCGCGTCG
The DNA here is from genome assembly GCA_910589765.1 of Avena atlantica. Classification (NCBI taxonomy): domain Eukaryota; kingdom Viridiplantae; phylum Streptophyta; class Magnoliopsida; order Poales; family Poaceae; genus Avena; species Avena atlantica. The sequence goes on from OU342739.1 coordinate 137,550,067, forward strand.
TAGTCGCTTGCTCAAGTGTTGTTGCGTGTCGTCCAGTGCCACAGTTGTTGATGTATTGCCGCATGTTGCTGTTGGAGATGGTCATAGTTTTACTTTTCGTTCACTTTAATTCCTGTTTAACAACTAAAATTGAAGTAAGCAGAGGCATCGGTGGGTGATAGATAACATTTGGTTTCCGAACGCCCACTTGTGTCCCGTAGGACCCCGAGTACTTGATACCTGTTCCTTGATTTATCGCGCTATCCACATACGGGGAATTATGGGACCCCCCTTAGCCAGAGCTTGATTCCGTCTTATTTCTTGGGGCCACAAACTAGTTTGAGGTTTTATTTACTATCCTGTACTTATGCCATGCTTTATTACTGTATTTACGTTTGTGCGAGGAGCACACTGTACTGTTTAGGATCGTGGCACGATTCCGCGGTGTCGACAAGCCCAGCCACACTTTCGGGTTCCCAGTCGTTCACAGCCGTCCCCACAACCTTAAGTCCGTCTCGGAGCCGGCCGGCTTTGTTGCCGGTCTACATTAAGGGGTGGCCCCCTGAAATATTTCTGAATCTTGTGATTGCTCTGTCGTGAAAGCCTCGTTGGGTTTTGATTTAGTTTTTCCGAGGTCGATCGTGTGTGTGTTCTATTTGTGCACCCCGGCCGGGTTAAAACTTTCTGAAAGCCGTGTCCACGGTTATGGACGACTTGGAGCACAGTATCTTGATCATAGACAACTATAACTAAAGTTTACTGTTATCAATTGACTTGTATCTGACATGACTAGTAATCAGCTTCAACTACAACGGAATGGCTAACTAAAACTGCCAACAAGTGCTTGCTTGTGTGGTCGCTTGCGACCATTGTACCTGACTAGTAAGTATTGCAACTACAACAGAATGGCTGAATAAAAGTACCAACAACTGCTGGGTTTTTGGGTTATCTCATGTTAATTGTATCTGCCTAGTAAGTGTCGCAACTACAACGGAATGGTTAATTAAAAGTGGCCACTGCTTATTTTATCAGGATGATTATCTACACCTGACTAGTAATTGCTGCAACGATAACTGAATAAATAAAACTGCCAACTGTGTGAGTTCCTCGGTTAACTTCCTCGATGGTCTCGAGGGGGAAACGCCAGGATGGGTTTGTTTGGTGGTATTATCAGGTTGGTTCCGAATAGGTCTTTCTCACCCCCTCTGATTGCCGCCAGTCGTATCGAGTCTCTATAGGGTGTTTGGTGCATGCTGCCGCTGCCGCTTCAGTCCACCATACCTATGTAGGCGAGGACCGCCGAATTCTAGCCTCGCCGTGTACTGGCCTCAGTACTGACGCTCCTCTTTTTCCTTTGCCCTTTGTCGGCACCCCTCTTGTTTAAGCAGGTTTTGAGATCGACGTCGTTAGCAGGGTTACCCTTCCGGCTTGGCCTGGGCAGGGTTATGGACGCCATTGGTTATTCTTCAGGGCTCTTAGCCCCATTTGCATCTTGTCCGTAGCTGGACGCTCTAACGTTTCAAGGTGATTTGGATCTTTGTATATTATATCTGTATTCTTGACTCATGGAGGCGCTATTATATATATCTGTTCTGTGGGTCCCATCGAGGACTGTTGTGTAATGTTATTACTTCGTTTTCCACCCGCACGAAAGTGCCTGGTGGGCACCTTTGAATCGTTTCTATGCGGGTTTGGCGGATTTCGCTGAAACTTGCATAGATCCGATTCTGAGGGTGTTACAAAAGTAATACTCAATAGATAAGAGTTTTGTGCAAACAAGGAAGATAAAGAACATGATTGAATAAATCACCATATGAATGCTTAAAACACAATAACTCAAATGCTTGCTGGAGATAGAGAGGAAGTAGGTTTACTGACTCAACTGGTGAAGGGATACGGGTAGGCTACACTAGCGCAAATCAAAATTTTCTACCGCGTAAAGCAGGATTACTGTTTTCATAGATCACGGGATTACCACTAGATGCGCAGTTGCGGAACTTGATGAAGCGCGTCGAGGCAGTGCAGACGATCTACATCTCCTCCTCCTTCTCGTCCCACGAGCAGCTCCCCTTGCGCGGCTCGTCCAAGCGCCACAGATGCAGCGCCTCCGAGGTATCCACACGTACAGGGTGGAAGCGTCAGACGTCGGACTGCTAGGTCCGCGCGTGCAACACAGGCGTGAGGAGTGGCGGCTGGGAGGAATGGTCTAACCCTGGTCAGCTCGCCCCACCCTCTCTTATATAGGCGTCCCTAGTGGGCTTCTACATTAGTAGCCTAAGCCTGGTCTAATTCAGATCCAATCCTCATTAGGCTTCCAGCCCCTTAAGTGTGTGACCCTATAGGTTCATATACGTATAGACATGACACGAATACAATTATTCTGCCAATAGTTGGTAGAGGCCTCTAGCAACACGTGCCAACTCCTAAACGCATACAAAGATCATATCGGACGAACCATCACAAGGTTTAGTAGATGTCTTTCCCTTTGCCTCACGATATTTGGTCTAGCTCCAAGCTGACCTCCCTTTCTCGATACTATGATTCAGAATCCCTTTACTAGGTTAACTCTTAACCATATGTAGCACGGCCATGCATTTCTGGATCCGATCACTCGAGGGACCCAGAGATATCTCTCTCAAGTAGAGAGGGGCAAATCCCATCTTGATTGACCATGTCTTGCAGCATGCTTCAGGACAAACCCGAAAGCTACCTTTATAACTATCCAGTTACGGAGCAGCGTTTGATAGCCCCAAAGTAGGTCGATCCACATCTCAAGTACATGCGACAATCTCAGGTCTAAGGACAAAAAGTACACGATGTGTAGAGAGAGAGCTGCAACTAATTGCCAGTCTCAAGTTGGGTCAGTCCAACCCCATGTTCATAACATGTTTCCACATCATTGGTTTGACATCTCCATATCCATGACTTGCGAAACATAGTCATCAACCAATCTATGTGCTAGTCTAATATTCACGTGTGTCCTCACATGAACTCCGACTAGGGAAAACTCTTAAATAACCATACAAGTATAGAGTTTCACAAACAATTCACATAATTGCCAATCAATACAAGTTGTCTGATATGGATATTCAAGGAACATTACAATAAGTCATGGATACATAAGGAATATAATCATCTCTATGATTGCCTCTAGGGCATATTTCCTTCAGTCTCCCACTTGCACTAGAGTCAATCTAGATAGTATCTAATACCTATTGCTCTTGCGTGCGCCTCATGCACAGGCTGTGGGAGTGGCTTTGTAAAAGGATTAGAAACATTTGAGTCCGTGTGTATTTTTCATATCATGACACTACCATCCTCAACGAACTCTCGAATCTGATGGTAACGCATGCGAATATGTTTGTTGTTCTGGTGCTGTCTAGGTTCCTTGGCTTGTGCAAGAGCACCATTGTTATCGCAATAAACGTCCATGGGATTGGACGCGACCTGAACCACACCAAGAGCGATCAGGAAATTCCTAATCCAAACAGCTTCCTTTGCAGCCTCCGATGCGGCAATATATTCAGCTTCTGTTGAAGAGGAGGCCATTGTATCTTGCTTGGAACTTTTCCAACTCACAGCACCACCATTCATGACAAACCCATAACCAGATTGCGATCTGGAATCATCTGAGTCGTTAAGGTAACTCGCATCTGTGTAACCCCTTACACTGAGTTCATCCTCACCTCCATAAACTAGGAACACATCCTTAGTCCTTCTCAAGTACTTAAGGATATTCTTTACCGCTGTCCAGTGACCTTCACCTAGATCAGCCTGATATATGCTCGTAACACTTAGAGCATAGGAAACATCTGGGCGAGTACATATCATTGCATACATGATGGATCCAATAGCCGAAGCATATGGAATCCTGCTCATGCGCTCACGCTCATCAGTAGTCGAAGGACACTGAGTCTTGATGAGTTTAATGCCGTGAGACATGGACAAGAACCCCTTCTTAGCCTCTTCCATGCTGAACCGTTTCAACACTTTGTCAATGTATGTACTCTGGCTTAATCCAATTAGCCTCCTTGATCTATCTCTATAGATCTTGATGCCCAGAATATATGCCGCTTCTCCTAAGTCCTTCATCGAAAAACTATTTTTCAACAAGGTCTTAACAGACTTGAGCATAGGAATGTCATTTCCAATCAGTAACATGTCATCTACATATAAGATTAGAAATACCAATGCTCTCCCACTTTCCTTATTGTAAACACAAGGTTCTTGTTCGTTTTTGATGAAGCCAAACTCCTTTATAACTTCATCAAATCGAATGTTCCAACTCCGAATGCTTGCTTCATCCCATAAATAGACTTTCCAAAGTTTGCATACCTTTACAACATTGTTTGGATCATCAAAACCTTCGGGCTGCATCATATACACGTCATCAGTTAGGATTCCATTTAGGAAAGCCGTCTTGACATCCATCTGTCATATTTCATAGTCGAAATGTGCAGCAATGGCTAGAATGATCCGTATAGATTTAAGCATCGCTACGGGCGATAAAGTCTCGTCGTAGTCCACTCCTTGAACTTGTCAAAAACCTTTTGCAACAAGTCGAGCTTTATTGATGTGAACGTTACCATCCATATCAATCTTCTTCTTATAGATCCATTTGCACTCGATGGCTTTAAAACCATCAGGCAGGTCAACCAAGTTCCAAACTTGATTGTCACCCATGGACTCTATCTCGGATCTCATGGCGATCAGCCATTTCTCAGAGTCTGGGTCCACCATCGCTTCTGCATAGGTCGCAGGCTCATCATTGTCTAACAATAATAATTCCTGCGTTTCGCGGAGCCTCGCCGACCTTCGTGGTTGTGGTGCTTCTATTGCCACGGGTTCCTCAACTTGTTCTGCTACAATAGCATCACTCGTAGAAGCATCCCGACTGGCTCATCTTGAACTTCTTCAAGTCGCATCAACCTTCCACTTGTTCCTTTTGTGAGAAACTCTTTCTCTAGGACAACACCGCTACGAGCGACAAACACTTTGCCCTCTTCTCGGTTGTAGAAGTAATACCCTAAGGTTTCCCTCGGATATCCAACAAAAATGCACTTATCCGATTTGGGTGTTAGCTTGTCCGACTGAAGTCGCTTGACAAATGCATCACATCCCCAAATCTTTAGAAAAGACAAACTGGGATTCTTTCCAATCCACATCTCATATGGTGTCTTAACTACGGATTTAGATGGTACCATGTTAAGTGTGAAAACTGATGTTTCTAGAGCGTATCCCCAAAATGATAATGGTAAATCCGAATGGCTCATCATCGATCGAACCATGTCCAACAAATTTTGATGCATCGTTCGGAGACCCCGTTTCTTTGAGGCATTCCGGGCGGCGTGAGCTGTGGAACAATTCTGCAACTCTTAAGATGATCACTAAATTCGTGACTCAAATATTCGCCTCCACGATCAGATCGCAAGGCCTTTATTTTCTTGCCACGTTGATTCTCTACCTCACTCTGAAACTCCTTGAACCTTTCAAAAGTTTCAGACTTATGTTTCATCAAGTAGACATAACCATGTCTACTGAAATCATCAGTGAAAGTAATGAAGTAGTGATATCCTCCTCTGGCTGTCGTGCTCATTGGTCCACATACATTAGTATGTATGAGTTCCAACAAGTCTGTCGCTCTCTCGGGTAAACCCGAAAAAGGCGACTTGGTCATCTTTCCAAGTAAACAAGCCTGACATGTCTCGTATGATTCAAAATCAAATGAAGTTAGAAAACCATCACCATGGATCTTATTCATGCGCTTTTCACTTATATGCCCCAAACGACAATGCCATAAATAGGTAGGACTCAAATCATTAGGCCGAAGCCTTTTAGCACTAACATTGTAAACAAATGCATCATCAAGATTTAAAATAAACAACCCATTCACAATGGGAGCATAAGCCATAAACATATCATTCTTAGAGATTACATAACCATTGTTTGCACTCGCGAATGAATAACCATCCCTCATCAAACATGAAGGTGATAAAATGTTTTGACCCATACTTGGAATGTAATAACGATTATTCAACTCCATAATAAATCCCGACGGAAGGTGAAGTTGCATGACGCCAATGAACAATGCAGCAACCCATGCTTTATTTCTGACGCGAAAATCCACTTCGCCTTTCTGCACTTCTCTAGTTCTTATTAGCCCCTGCATCGAATTGCAAATATGAGCAACCGATCTGGTATCAAATACCCAAGAGTTAGCATAGGAATCAGCGAAAAGAATGTCCACAACATTTACCACAAGCGTACCTGAGTGGGAAGTACTCTTACTTGCACTCTTCTTCAAAGAAGCCTGGTACTTGTTGCAGTTTCTCTTCCAGTGGCCATGTTCATGACAAAGAAGCACTCAGTGTCTTCTACAGGTCCATCGTTTTGCTTGGGTGCAGGCTTAGAGATCATATCCTTAGCCTTGCCCTTCTTCTTCCAATAAGTACCCTTTTTCTTAAAGCTAGGCTTGTTCTGCACAACCATCACATGGCTATGCCATCATACTTCTTCATGTCACTTTCTGCTATTTTTAGCATCCCGCATAATTCATTGAGGCCCTTCTCCACCCCATGCATATGGTAGTTCGAAATGAACTGCCCATAGCTGGATGGAAGAGACGCCAAAATGAAGTCAGTAGACAACTCTTGGCCTAGTGGAAAACCAAGTTTTTCCAAAGTCTGACTGTAACCAAACATTTTGATCACATGGGGGCCTACAGCTGCTCATTCCGCTAGCTTGCATTCGACAAAGTACTGGGCAACATTATACCTCTCAGTCCTTTCCTGATCTTGGAACATGTCCTTAAGCGCCACGATCATATCGTACGCATCATGATCCTCAAACTTCTTTTGGAGTTCAGGTTCCATGCATGCAAGCATTAGGCAGCTAACCTCAAGAGAATCATCACATGCTCTCTTGTAAGCATTCTTTAGTGCAGCAGATGAATTATCATCAGGTTCATCGGGGATTGGGGTATCCAGAACCGTTTCCTTTTTATCAGACCTGAGAACAATTCTCAGGTTACGGACCCAGTCCGTATAGTTTGTTCCATTAAGTTTATCTTTGTCAAGAATCAAACGCAAATAAAAAGGTGATGCAGTGTTCGGTGCCATTGATCTATAATAGAAAACATGCAAAATACTAAGCAATGTAACCATGAAAGAATAAAACATATTAAACAATTTAATAGCATATACTCCCACTTAAATCAATATCCCTCTATTAATACTAAGTGATTCAAGATCCACAATTAACAAGTCGACTAGTGAGCTTTAGCATCACTGCTAGAAGACAAGGTAAATCGGTAAGCAACTCTTGCTAATCATATCACATATGACTCTTGTTGTTGGGTGACATCTCTATGTCAAAACTAGGCATCCAACCTTTATGCCCCAAGGTCCTTAACTGTTAAGATGACCTTGTCAAGCTCACCAACCCTTATGCGTGTAGGTATCCGATACAAACCCATCTAGCCAAGGAAAACCGCGACACCCTAATTTCATAGGCCCACCAACGATTGTACAGGGCATAGGATGGTGCAAGGTTTGGTTGGGAGGACATGGTTTAACTTAAAACTTTGTGAGGGATCATTCTACTTCTATAATCTAAGCATGCATAGTAGTAAAACACATAAGAATAGCATTCACATAAATGTGACATAGTATGGCCCATTTTCTCATGGTGATCTCCATCTCCATAGAACCTGTCCACCATGATGATCTCCATCTTCATGTTCCATGTGAGACATCCTCCAAGTGATGAGTCCTCCAAGAACTAATACAAGATATTACACCTAACAACTAGTAATCAAAATTACATAGAATTGGGATCATCACAAGTTGGCACGCAGACCATTACAATAATTGACAACACACATGGCTCCAGCCGTGTTGCCCTACTCACGACACACATGTCATGATTAATTTCATACATGCATCACATACATATATGGGCCATACTGATCACATACATCCTGCAAAAACAAGTTATGCATAGAATCGCATTCTACTGGATCATGTGAACTCGCAGCACCTAGTTACCTTAACGAGATACAAAAGGGGCTATGATTAGGGGGGTCTAGGGGGTATCCTCTTGCGGGCTTCGAAGGGGCAGTGCCCCTCGCGGTATCTCTGGGCGTCCGGAAAACTGTGAAAAATGAGAGATCGAATCTACACAATTTTCTTTAAGGATTTTGATCGGCAAATCAAATTTACCATAAACCGACTATTGTTCCGATCCGATCAAACTCCTTTGATCATGGTACATCGATTTTACATCTAGGTTCCGATTTGATCAATCATATTGATCTTCGCGTGATTCAACATGATTTATGTGTCACTGTCTACCCCGATGGCGGAAGCCAAGCGGTAGGGGTAAGTCGTTCGACAACCTCAGAATCACGATGACGAAAAGCAAGATTATAGATCAATCCTGAAACACCGCAATACAAACGATCACATCATTCATATAAATATGCATATCACCATATGCAACCATCCCGAACCTATAACTGAACAACATCGGCTCTGATACCACTAAAGGGATACAGGTAGGCTACACTAGCGCAAATTAAAATTTTCTACCGCGTAAACCAGGATTACTGTTGTCATAGATCACGGGATTACCACTAGACGCGCAGTTGCGGAACTTGATGAAGCGCGTCGAGGCAGTGCAGACAATCTACGTCTCCTCCTCCTTCTCGTCCCACGAGCAGCTCCCCTTGCGCGGCTCGTCCAAGCACCACAGATGCAGCGCCTCCGAGGTATCCACACGTATAGGGTGGAAGCGTCAGACGCCGGACTGCTAGGTCTGCGCGTGCAACACACGCGTGAGGAGTGGCGGCTGGGAGGAATGGTCTAACCCTGGTCAGCTCGCCCCACCCTCTCTTATATAGGCGTCCCTAGTGGGCTTCTACATTAGTAGCCCATTAGTAGCCTAAGCCTGGTCTAATTCGGATCCAATCCTCATTAGGATTCCAGCCCCTTAAGTGTGTGACCCTATAGGTTCATATACGTATAGACATGACACGAATACACTTATTCTGCCAATAGTTGGTAGCAGCCTCTAGCAAGACGTGCCAACACCTAAACGCATACAAAGATCATATCGGACGAACCATCACAAGGTTTAGTACATGTCTTTCCCTTTGCCTCACGATATTTGGTCCAAGCTGACCTCCCTTTCTCGATACTGTGATTCAGAATCCCTTTACTAGGTTAAATCTTAACCATATGTAGCACGGCCATGCATTTCTAGATCCGATCACTCCAGGGCCCCAAAGATATCTCTCTCAAGTAGAGAGGGGAAAATCCCATCTTGATTGACCATGCCTTGCAGCATGCTTCAGGACAAACCCTAAAACTACCTTTATAACTATCCAGTTACGGAGCAGCGTTTGATAGCCCCAAAGTAGGTCGATCTACATCTCAAGTACATGCGACAATTTCAGGTCTAAGGACAAAACGTACACGATGTGTAGAGAGAGAGCTGCAACTAATTGCCAGTCTCAAGTTGGGTGTCACACCCCCGGGATCAGGGCTAAACAAATTCCAGACCTCCGTCTGAAATAAGCTTAACCTTGAGCTCGAGAATATCCAGTGAAGAATCGGTAACACGGTAGTGACCCTATGACACAAAATTTATACAGCAAGCTTATAACTGAGCAGAGATCCAAATTATTACAAGCATAGGTCACTGACCACAAACATCAAACAACAGAAGGCAAATTATGCTATTAAGTATAGCAAACTTAACAAATGGCCTAAGAGGCCTGAAGCATAACGATGACGTCCCAGCCCATAGATTCCAGGCTGCCGGCCGGGAACCCCAAGCTACTCGTCGATGTCGATGTAGTACCAAACTGGTCTTCGGGGAACTCTTACTCTGCTACAAAAGTATCAACAAAGCAAGGGTGAGTACAGGGTGTACTCCGCAAGACTTATGGATGGTGAAGTTGTTTTGCATAAAGCCATTTTTGTTTATAAAACAAGAGGGAGAAGAAGCTTGTCTAATCAGAGTATTTTAAAGGGGGATAAGAGAACGACATCTCCAAAATATTGATCATCATCTTTTGATATCCATCGAATCAACATCATCTGAACTAGGATCACCCCCTCGTACCCATGAGGAAGCATCCTTAAGCACACGTTGATCTACCAAGTTTTACGATTAGGTTATAGTTCTCTATGATCTTAGAATCTGGTCGCCAAGTGTTCATAATCGTGAACACGGATTTTCAAAAAGATTATTAACCTGCAGGGGTGTACAACTTTACCCACACGTACTAACCTTCTCTTAATGCCACATGATTAGCCCTCTTCCTTGGAAGGCCGACAGAGGGTGGTTAGACACGACCTTTACCTTGCTTTCGCCGAGACCATGAGTCACGCAATAAGTATGGTTCCGCCGTAATGGGTCAAATCCCAAAGCCGGTACTTAAAGATGTGAGGCGAGGTTGGTTAACAGGGGCGCCATCTACCCCAAGCAACCCGGTCCACACTTACCTACCTGTTATGAATGCACCAACTTCACCCAGCAAATATTTCAAAAGATTTTCTGTGCATATGTCGAATGGAACTCCCGAACTATGTGACTCATGGAATCTACTAGGCAAGTTAGTTGCTCGTGAGGTTGTCCAGGCCCCGTGTGGTTGCACGCTCGTCTTGGTTCCAAAGTCAAGAACTCAGGTCCTAGTGGTGGCGAGCATGGGACTAGAAAAACCACATCCCACCGTGGCCTCCCATACAAGCCTTAGCATGTTTAACTCATCTCACTGATCTCATCTCATCATGTTCTCCTCTCATACTAGATTATATGCATCTGATACATCTTCTGGATAAACCAGACTAAACAGCTAAGCATGGCTAAGCATGACACAGATATAAGCTCTAGCAGTGCACACAAGCCAAACCTAGTTATGCTCGGAGCAGTGGATCAGGTAATATAAGCTCAAAGGGAGTAATGCAACAGATAGGATACTCTATCTATTGACAAAATACCACAGTAGAATCGTATGCATCATGGCAGGAATTGAAATGCTTTCGAAATCGTAGTATTATATCATGGTGGGGCTATGCTTGCTTTTGCCAGTTGATAACAGATAAGCAGATCTTCGGGAGCCTTTTACTTGACTTGTTATTGTTGGTCAAGTATTGTTCTTCAATCTTCGATCTTCGGCGGTGTTGACCTCGGTCTTCGATCTCGATCTCGTATTCTACCGGGAAGAACCAAACACCGGAAATAAAGGGGAAACAATCAACACATGGCATCGATGCAATGCTCAAGCAAGTATGATGATATGAAAAGTTAATTTGCATTGAATTGAAACCCTAACGCATGCTCGACAAATTAATCGGGGTTCCGAGGGGTGAAAACCCTAACTCGGGGAAACTCCAGAACATATGAGAGGGGTTAGTTTGTTCTTCTAATTAAACTTGCCATTTAAATTGTTGAACAATGCATGATTATAGCTTAAAGAGGTAGGTTTCATTTTTCTGAACATTTTGATATATTATTTGTATTTTTCTGACTTATAAATAATTAGATATTGAATTTACAAGTTTTATTCAAATTCTGAAATTATTCAAACAATTATTAAAAGTTTATCAAACTTTTTACACCTAGACATAGTTTACCCACAGTGACTGACTGATGGGACAAAGGCCACCTCAGCATCCACACACGCAAAAAGGGCTCAGGACATTTGTTACCGGGGATGAGCCTAGCCCTAGAGGCTGACTGGTGGGACCAGGTACACGCTGACAAGCCACGTAGGCGCCACGCGGGACTCGCCGGCGAGCGCGTCGGCCAGCGGCCAGGGACGACGGAGGAGGGCGATATGGGAAGCGCTAATGCATGCGTTCGAATCAGAGGAGCAGCGCGAACCAAACAGAGGCGGTGCCACTCGATTTGGGTCATCGGAACGACGACACGGATGAGGTCTGGCGACGGCGCTCGGTGACCGACGGCGGCAGCGTGCTATGATGCGAGAAGAAGGGGATAAATGGGACGAGGAGAACCGCATGCTCACCCTGAAGCTTAGGGACGCGTCGGTGAGGCCGTAGGCGGACAGGCGGCGGCGAGCACGAATCGCTACGCCTTCGTCCGACGGCGGCGCTGGCGACATGCAGGTGCGTGCCTGCCTGGGGAAGACGACATGGGGAAAGAGTGAAACAGTACGGGCCAGATGGGCCAGCTGCGGGCTGCGGGAGTGATGCACGTGGGCGACAGGGAGATGAAAGAGAGGAGTGGGCCGGCTGGGCTGAGGCCTGGCTGCTCTTTTTTTTATACCAAAAACTTTTTCTAATTCTGTTTTGATTTCCTGTTTTGCATTTACAAATCCTTTTTAGTTTTTGAATATTTCAAAAATACCAGGACTTCTATAAAACATATATAAATATTGCAGGGGCCCTTTTTATTCCATTTGGGCTCCATTCATTTTGTAGATTTCAAATTTCAAATCATTTGAATGGATTTTCAAATAGAGAGGGGGAATATTAGGGTTTAGGGTTTGCATTTTATTTCTTAATGCATGCAAGTTTGATATGATGCTCATGGATGCACAACCAACCCTAAGTATAGATTAACTAAAATTGGGGTGTTACAGCTCTATCCCCCTTACGAGAATCTCGATCCGAGATTCCAATGGTAGGAAAAGAGACAGAGAGAGAAAGAAACATGGTTACTCTAAAGATGAGAGGGAACATACTAAACAACACACGGAGTATCTCATGGTCAACTCATGGATGTAGTGTTCATAAACAACTCTGAGATGACAAACATGAAACACGTCAAGGTAAAGGAGGAAACAAGAGGAGATGGTTTCAAATTGTTAGATAGATGGTCTTCATAAGGATTGAGACCATGGAACTTACAGAAGAGTTTAAGCTTCTGAAAAGGAAGGTTTCAATAGAAAGAACATAACAAAAGACTTTGATAGGGAACCTCTACTAAACGACTTAAGTAGAGATTTCAGGTTGCACGGATATGGATCAACAAAACCAAGCTGTTGAACTACTTTTGAAACAGAGGAGTCACTCTTTCATTCAATAGAAGGCTAAGATAGAAAGGTGTTTTAGTGGGGAGGACTCACAAGAGTCGCAAAGAACATATAGAAAAAGGAACTTTTGATTACCAAAATCATATTCACTCTTAAAACATGGCTGAAAAAACGAAGGAAACTCTTTATTTATCTAGGTTTATCAAAATCTTTGCCAAAAATCATGATATCACTTTACACCACTAGATGAATAGGTAAGAAGATTCCTGATGACACGAGAAGAAAGAAACTTCGTTCTCAGACTTCATTTACTTGGCACAACCAAATGATTGCCAACATAAAATGGTCTTGAGGATCGACCGAGAGACACTTAGCAACACTACTTTAAATGTTCTCCTTGATGTTCGAGAAATCAGACACCAAGTAAAGTTCAGACTTCGGAGACAAAGGAAACCATAAGAACAACTCCTATAATGAATTATAGAAGAAGCCTCATGAAGAGTGGTTGATATTGCTGATTCAAGAGAATATGACAAGAGGTCTTTCCGGCTAAGTGTGTCAACCATTACTTCATTCTTGCCAGATTCACAAAGAGACCTATGTCAAAACCTTAAGGAGCACCAACCATCATTGCTGCTTGAGATTCAGCTTTGGTTAAGTGAAATGATACTTCGGACTCAGCATGTCCGAATAGAAAGGTTGCAACGTTTACACAAAGGTAAAGGTACTAGATTCTCAAGACAGGGACTATAGTGTAAAGCTCCAAAAGACTGAGCTAAATTGCTAGACCCATGTATTTACAACTTGTCGAGAGACAACTGCACACACATAAGGTACTAACAACAATACACACATGTGTCCTTAAGGAACGGAGATAACTCTTCTCGAATTCACGGCGACATCTTTCAACAATTGCATGTGAATCAGAGAAGGTCACTTCTAACATCCAGAACACATACTTCGAGATGACTCGAAGATGGTTCTCGAAAGTTTCCAACATTGATGCCAAACATTCCATATGAATCAAATCTAGCATGGAGAAGATAAGGATGTCATCGATGGGCTCAACAGCAAACTTATGGAGACACTCCAAGAAGATGGACTCATATGTTGCATGAACAAGACAAAAATATTGGTCAGACCAAAAGACATGAATATGTACTCAAGTGAAACATCACGAGAAGAAACATCATCAAGATAGTCCTTGGAACTGAGTTTGATTTGACGATAACCCAAATCAAATCAAAGAATGGGGAAGATAACATGTCCACGAAGGAAATACTATCTTCCTTCAACACGAACAAAACTAGACATCCCTTTAAGAAAGAACTGAGTCAGATAGAACTTTTGTCTTACAACTCTCCAAGTTTTTGTTTAAGCTCAACCAACTAGTTCAGGGGTATCCAGTACGGATCCTTAGAGAAAAGTGCAGTTCAGAGAACTTGCTTGATCAAGAACTTGACAACACGGTCATGTGGCAACATGGCGATACTTCTAGTACACATCTATAATATCACGAACCACCGATATGTCACTTAGTTCGAGAGGAGACTTACTTGGTAAAGCAAGAAGACATAGTCTCAGAGCTTCGGGCACAAGCCTATCTCTTTGATCAAAGAGAGTGTACAAGAACAATGGACTTGCTAGCACAATCAAACTTCGCTTAATGATAGGGTTAACTGATCATGCTAAGAATGACACAAATGTCCTTGGAGATCAAAACAATAATAATTGCTAAGAATCTCAGATGGCCACATTATTATGCACACGCATCACTCACGAGCGCAAAAGCTCGATTAAGGGTGGGTAAATATGTGTAAGAGCTTCACTGCATTAAGGGTCATGAAACTCAGCACAACCTCTTAGTATCAAAGGGTGTGATACTTTAAGATAGAACAGATGGGAGACAATCAATGCCTCTTGATTTGCGGATTACAATACTTTGACCTGGTTCTAGATATAACGAGGTACTGGAGTTTGTTTCTCCTAGACATTCCGAAATGGTTTGTCTTGATGGACCACAAGAGTATCTTGCATCGGAAGACACCAATTCACATTTACTACTTGGCTGCCAACTGGTAGACAAAGGTCGGAAAACAACAAGGAAAGAAGGAACATGCTCAGGATAGAATCCCGAGATGTGGATGCATAAGTTAACAATCTCCCGAAAACCAATGCAGGGAAAGGGTAAGGTGTGTAGAGTCACGAGTATAGATGCAAGACTCTCGAGGAGTACTCTTGTCGTGATATATTTGGTTCCATTGAAGAACATCTGCCATAGCATGTGGTGGGGGAAGTCCTTAGTTGTCACAATTTAATAGCGGCAAATACCACAAGCTTGGAGGCTAGAATTGTAGTACCAGCCATCCTAAGGTAATGTGTGAACATTAACGACAAGGGTCAACAAAAGGGATATTGGGTTAAAGGTCAGCTTCATGTACAAGATTCACAACACGAGAATCCAGCACAATCAGGGATCTTAGGTTCATGTCCAAGGGTTAAAACCGAAAGAAAGGAGTAACTACTACTTGAGTGACATGGCATACACTGCAAGTTAGCATTCACGAGGTAGCTTCCAAGAGAAGAAATGACTTCTGAAGTACCAAACAAACGAAAAGGAGGCAAGGAAACCTCGAAGCCTAGAATAGAACACTGCAAATCCAATAATATAATATTGTGGGTCCCAAAAGATAGAGAGATCATGATAGAAAGGGAATCTCTCAGATGAACAAGAGCAAAGGGAAACAAGGAATTCACAACACACACAACTCTAAAGAATTCAACACTAGGTCAACTGGCTTAGAAACGACATGCCAAGAAGGCACCTAAGTTTTGAAAGACGAGAAGAGATATCAAAACTTTTCCAAAGTCAACACAAGATGAGATGACCTAGAGTTAGAGCGAAACTAGATAAGGAGTAAAAGGAGCATACTAGAGTTTTCGCAAATACTTTTCAGCTTTAAAATAGTTTTCACAAACACTAGACACAACATCGACCAATAGCAAGGTTTTCCTACGGTCGGTACTGCTCTGATACCAAGAACTATGACACCCCCGGGATCAGGGCTAAACAAATTCCAGACCTCCGTCTTAAATAAGCTTAACCTTGAGCTCGAGAATATCCAGTGAAGAATCGGTAACACGGCAGTAACCCTACGACACAAAATTTATTACAGCAAGCTCATAACTGAGCAGAGAACCAAATTATTACAAGCATAGGTCACTGACCACAAACATCAAACAACGGAAGGCAAATTATGCTATTAAGTATAGCAAACTTAACAAATGGCCTAAGAGGCTTGAAGAATAACGATGACGTCCCAGCCCATAGATTCCAGGCTGCCGGCCGGGAACCCCAAGCTACTCGTCGATGTCGATGTAGTACCAAACTGGTCTTCAGGGAACTCTTACTCTGCTACAAAAGTATCAACAAAGCAAGGGTGAGTAAAGGGTGTACTCCGCAAGACTTATGGCTGGTGGAGTTGTTTTGCATAAAGCCATTTTTGTTTATAAAACAAGAGGGAGAAGAAGCTCGTCTAATCATAGTATTTTAAAAGGGGATAAGAGAGCGACATCTCCAAAATATTGATCATCATCTTTTGATATCCATCGAATCAACATCATTTGAACTAGGATCACCCCCTCGTACCCATGAGGAAGCATCCTTAAGCACACGTTGATCTACCAAGTTTTACGATTAGGTTATAGTTCTCTATGATCTTAGAATCTGGTCGCCAAGCATTCATAACCGTGAACACGTATTTTCAAAAAGATTATTAACCTGCAGGGGTGTACAACTTTACCCACACGTACTAACCTTCTCTTAATGCCACATGATTAGCCCTCTTCCTTGGAAGGCCGACAGAGGGTGGTTAGACACGACCTTTACCTTGCTTTCGCTGAGACCATGAGTCACGCAATAAGTATGGTTCCACCGTAATGGGTCAAATCCCGAAGCCGATACTTAAAGATGTGAGGCGAGGTTGGTTAATAGGGGCGCCATCTACCCCAAGCAACCCGGTCCACGCTTACCTACCTGTTATGAATGCACCAACTTCACCCGGCAAATCTTTCAAAAGATTTTCTATGCATATGTCGAATGGAACGCCCGAACTATGTGACTCATGGAATCTACTAGGCAAGTTAGTTGCTCGTGAGGTTGTCCAGGACCCGTGTGGTTGCACGCTCGTCTTGATTCCAAAGGCAAGAACTCAGGTCCTAGTGGTGGCGAGCATGGGACTAGAAAAACCACATCCCACCGTGGACTCCCATACAAGCCTTAGCATGTTTAACTCATCTCACTGATCTCATCTCATCATGTTCTCCTCTCATACTAGATTCTATGCATCTGATACATCTTCTGGATAAACCAGACTAAACAGCTAAGCATGGCGAAGCATGACACAGATATAAGCTCTAGCAGTGCACACAAGCCAAACCTAGTTATGCTCGGAGCAGTGGATCAGGTAATATAATCTCAAAGGGAGTAATGCAACAGATAGGATACTCTATCTATTGATAAAATACCACAGTAGAATCGTATGCATCATGGCAGGAATTGAAATGCTTTCGAAATTGTAGGATTATATCATGGTGGGGCTATGCTTGCCTTTGCCAGTTGATAACAGATAAGCAGATCTTCAAGAGCCTTGTACTTGACTTGTTATTGTTGGTCAAGTATTGTTCTTCAATCTTCGATCTTCGACGGTGTTAACCTCGGTCTTCGATCTCGTATTCTACCGGGAAGAACCAAACACCGGAAATAAAGGGGAAACAATCAACACATGGCATCGATGCAATTCTCAAGCAAGTATGATGATATGAAAAGTTAATTTGCATTGAATTTAAACCCTAAAGCATGCTCGACAAATTAATCGGGGTTCCGAGGGGTGAAAACCCTAACTCGGAGAAACTCCAGAACATATGAGAGGGGTTAGTTTGTTCTTCTAATTAAACTTGCCATTTAAGTTGTTGAACAATGCATGATTATAGCTTAAAGAGGTAGGTTTCATTTTTCTGAACATTTTGATATATTATTTGTATTTTTCTGACTTATAAATAATTAGATATTGAATTTACAAGTTCTATTCAAATTCTGAAATTATTCAAACAATTATTAAAAGTTTATCAAACTTTTTACACCTAGACATAGTTTACCCACAGTGACTGACTGATGGGCCCAAGGCCACCTCAGCATCCACACACGCAAAAAGGGCTCAGGACATTTGTTACCGGGGCTGAGCCTAGCCCTAGAGGCTGACTGGTGGGACCAGGTACACGCTGGCAAGCCACGCAGGCGCCACGCGGGACTCGGCGGCGAGCGCGTCGGCCAACGGCCAGGGACGACGGAGGAGGGCGATCTGGGAAGCGCTAATGCATGCGTTCGAATCAGAGGAGCAACGCGAACCAAACAGAGGCGGTGCCACTCGATTTGGGTCACCGAAACGACGACACGGATGAGGTCTGGCGGCAGCGCTCGGTGACCGACGGCGGCAGCGTGCTATGATGCGAGAAGAAGGGGATAAATGGGACGAGGAGAACCGCATGCTCACCCTGAAGCTTAGGGACGCGTCGGTGAGGCCGTAGGCGGACAGGGTCGACGACATGAATGGTGGTGGTGCTCGTCGGAGACGGAAGAGATGGATGCGTTGGCGTTGATTGGAGGCTCCCCTGTTCGATTCGTTGGTGGGGGAGGTCAGCTCAACGAGGCGGAGCTCCAGGGACCGTTGGTTTGGCGAGGGAAGGCCGGAGATGGCGGGGCAACGGCGAGGTCGTCGGCTACGTTTTCGGTTTCTTGCGGGAAGAAAGGAAGAGAGCACTGGGGGGAGAGCTGAGAGGATACGGCGAGCGAGGGCGACGTGGGGGTCTTATACTCTCACCCAGGGGCAGCGGCGAGCACGAATCGCTGCGCCGTCGTCTGACAGCGGCGCCGGCGACATGCAGGTGCGTGCCTGCCTGGGGAAGACGACAGGGGAAAAGAGTGAAACGGTACGGGCCAGATGGGCCAAGATGGGCCAGCTGCGGGCTACGGGAGTGATGCACGTGGGCGACAGGGAGAGGAAAGAGAGGAGTGGGCCGGCTGGGCTGAGGCCTGGCTGCTCTTTTTTTATACCAGAAACTTTTTCTAATTATGTTTTGATTTCCTATTTTGCATTTACAAATCCTTTTCAGTTTTTGAATATTTCAAAAATACCAGGACTTTTATAAAACATATATAAATATTGCAGGGGCCCTTTTTATTCCATTTGGGCTCCATTTATTTTTTAGATTTCAAAATTTAAATCATTTGAATGGATTTTCAAATAGAGAGGGGGAATATTAGGGTTTAGGGTTTCATTTTATTTCTTAATGCATGCAAGTTTGATATGATGCTCATGGATACAACCAACCCTAAATATAGATTAACTAAAACTGGGGTGTTACATTGGGTCAGTCCAACCCCATGTTCATAACATGTGTCCACATCATTGGTTTGCCATCTCCATGTCCATGACTTGCGAAACATAGTCATCAACCAATTGATGTGCTAGTCTAATATTCACGTGTGTCCTCACATGAACTCCGACTAGGGACAACTCTTAAATAACCATACAAGTATAGAGTTTCACAAACAATTCACATAATTGCCAATCAATACAAGTTGCCTGGTATGGATATTCAAGGAACATTACAATAACTCATGGATACATAAGGAATATAATCATCTCTATGATTGCCTCTAGGGCATATTTCCTTCAACTGGGAAGTAGGAGAAAGGTCCCTTTATAGAGGGAAGCAGGTATTACAAGTCATAAAGAGCTTCCAAAAGATTATTGTACTTACTAGATTTGAGCCCTCATTGCCCCTATCATAGGCATCTTGATATGATTAAGGTTAAAGTGAACAAGGATGGAGTATATGCTTGACGAAATATAAGTTGGCAATCTCATGTCCCTTGAATATGAGGGTCACACCTCATGCTACTCAACTTCAGTTACCAGTAATTTCTTGTCATTGTAAGTACATGTATATTAAAGAAAACCGCCAACGGGGTACACCTTGCACATGGTAGAGGTGTAGGGATACGGGTAGGCTACACTAGCGCAAATCAAAAAATTCTATCGCGTAAACCAGGAATACTGCTGTCATAGATCACAGGATTACCACTAGACGCGCAATTGCGGAACTTGATGAAGAGCGTCGAGGAAGTGTAGACATTCTACGTCTCCTCCTTGTCCTCGTCCCACGAGCATCTTCCCTTGCACAGCTCGTCCAAGTGCTACAGATGCATCACCTCCGAGGTATCCACACATGCGGGGTGGAACCGTCAGACGTTGGACTGCTAGGTCCGCATGCAACACAGGCGTGAGGGGTGGCGGCTGGGTAGAATGGTCTAACCCTGATCAGCTCGCCCTACCCTCTCTTATATAGGCGTCCCTAGTGGCCTTCTACATGAGCAGCCCATTAGTAGCCTAAGCCTGGTCTAATTCGGATCTAATCCTCATTAGGCTTCCAGCCCCTTAAGTGTGTGACCCTAGAGGTTCATATACGTATAGACATGAGACGAATACACTTATTCTGTTGATAGTTGGTAGCAGTCTCTAGCAAGACGTGCCAACTCCTAAATGCATACAAAGATCATATCGGATGAACCATCACAAGGTTTAGACATGTCTTTCCCTTTGCCTCGCGATATTTGGTCTAGCTCCAAGCTGACCTCCCTTTCTCGATACTACGATTCGGAATCCCTTTACTAGGTTAACTCTTAACCTTATGTAGCACGGCCATGCATTTCTAGATTCGATCACTCGAGGAGCCCAGATATCTCTCTCTCAAGTAGAGAGGGGAAAATCCCATCTTGATTGACCATGTCTTGCAGCATACTTCAGGATAAACCCGAAAGCTACCTTTATAACTACCCAGTTACTGAGCAGCATCTGATAGCCCCAAAGGAGGTCAATCCACATCTCAAGTACATGCGACAATCTCAGGTCTAAGGACAAAACGTACACGATGTGTAGAGAGAACTGCAACTAATTGCCAGTCTCAAGTTGGGTAAGTCCAACCCCATGTTCATAACATGTGTCCACATCATTGGTTTGACATCTCCATGTCCATGACTTGCGGAACATAGTCATCAACCAATCGATGTGCTAGTCTAATATTCATGTCTGTCCTCACATGAACTCCGACTAGGGACAACTATTAAATAACCATATAAGTATAAAGTTTCACAAACAATTCACATAATTTCCAATCAATACAAGTTGCCTGATATGGATATTCAAGGAACATTACAATAACTCATGTATACATAAGAAATATAATCATCTCTATGATTGCCTCTAGGGCATATTTTCTTCAATAAGAGATTTCCCATAACCAAAATGACAAGGCAAGCAGACAGTGATCATCTCAGTGATCTTTTTATTTACTATGTGCATAGAATTTTATTGAGGATGCTTCATAGATAGCTCACCATGGTGATGCTGCAAGTTTCCACCATGATTAGGCATGGCTTAGGCTAGCGGCCCAGGCGTTTCTCTAACACAAAATACAAACTCCATGGATTTACAAGCTCCCTTTTTATTTCACACCGGTGACATCCACAGACAAAAGAGCACAATATCAATTGTGTACAAAGTATAGGTGCAACGTTGAAAGTGTTCCCCGTGACAGCACGGTTCTGCTAATTCCAACGTATAGGTGCAAGCATATACAACTTTGATGACACAATGGTTCAAGTCTATTAGGGGCAAGAAAATAAGGTGTGCTATCAAGTTCGTGAGAGCTTTACTAACTAGTTTTCACATAACAAAATATTTTTTAATTCGAAAGATAGATGAAGCTTGAGAATTTGCTTGGAATAGCAAAATTGCTAATAGGTAGATATAATGGACACAAATGGCACAGGTTTTTGGTTCAAAGGGTTTGGAAACATGAGAAGTATGCCTTCTTAAAACAGGTTTTTGGCTAGAAAGGCTAGGTAACAAGCAAGAGAGTTGAAAGAAACAAGCAAACCTACAAGTAATAAAGCCAAACATGCAATCTTCCTTGAAGACACAAAAGATCTTAAATAAAGAATACTAAGCTTATGAGCCAACAAGAAAGAAAATAAATGATACAGAATACCTGTAAGCTTTTCTCTTTTCCTTTCAAACCTCAAAAAGTGTTGCTACTGACTAGAGCTCGGTTTGCGAAAACCAGTTTAGATCTACTTGATGCTCCCAAAGTGATGCCAATACTGATCAACAAGATCCATCATATAGTAGAGATTGCAAACTAAAATAAGAAGTGCAAAAAGTAAAAGATGAGACTTCTCATTAATATTCCATAAAGGCAATCACACCAAGGGATACATAGATAATCAACTAAAGGAGAGATACTTTCACAATGCAAAACAACCTATAAAATAACTTCCCTACCAAAGATATGAATCCACTAAAAAGGTAAAAGATAATGATGGTGATACCGCAGCACTCCCCCAAGCTTGGAACAAGCCAAGGGGATGCCAAACCTGATGACGAATTACTCCTTCGGTGCTGGTGGTGTTCTCTTGTCAAGGGTCAGAAAATCCTCCAGCATATTACGAAGTCTGTTATTTTACTCTTGAAGCATATCCACCTTTATTCTCAAAGCACGGTACTTATCAGAAAACTCATTAGTGGTTCGAAGGGCTTCCACTGCCTCAAGGCAGTATCTGAAGTCTGGAACGAAGGCTATGATTCCCTGCATGTTACGAGAAAAAGCATCCCTAGTGTTAATTGCTCCTACAAAAGTAGGTTTCCTTGCCTTTGTCCCTGCGGCGGTTTGTTCTTACAACTTTATCTCCTCCACGGGCTTCTTGCCTTTGTCGTTGGCGAAGACCATGGTGCTCTAAACTTGAGAAGATTTCCTGACAGAAACAGATCAAAACAAAAACACGACGAGAACACGATGCACAAACGTCTAGGGATCCAGGGGGTTATATATTACGAAGTTTCAATGCATAAGGAAGGTACTAGTATGAAAATGAGGCGGAGACGGAGCTCGGGGGGCTCACCCCCCCCTTAGGCGCGGCCAGCTGGGGGGCGTGCCTAGGGTGGGTTTGGCCACCCCGGCCTCCGTTTCCTCCTCTGTTCCGTCTCGTAATCTTCCATATGTATTAAAAACATAAAAATATATAAAAATATTGGGCTTTCACGAACCTTCTATTTTCACCACTTTTACCTATTCAAATACGAACTCTGCAGATTCCCTTCCTCCTTCTCCTGGAAATTCCTTTTCTCACAAGGATATACACAATCTTCAAGGGCAACATTAGTGTAAGAAAACACAATAAACCTTTAGGTGCACACTTCAACTGAAAACCCATCAAAACAAAGGCTCTGTAAGAGGCAAATGCAAATGATGGCAGAAATCTGTCAAAGAAGACCAGCAGGTAAATATTGATTTTTTCTAAAACCTTTTGTTGCTCAAATCAAAAAGTGCAAAGCTAATGAAATTCGGGTAACAACTTGGAGAACAAGCACAAAAAAATACAGCTCCATCTGAAGTACTGAGCTCCCTCACGAATTTTTACAATGCAGCACAAAAATCTGTCCCCGGACAGCCACTTTTCACAACTCCTCTACTTCACAAAAGTAGTTAAACTTGACACAAAAAACAAAACAAAAAGGATAACTGAAGTAATAACTTCCAAGACTCGACAAAACTCTTGGGTTATCTCCCAACAAGTACTTTTATTTAATGCCTTTAAGTTAGGCTTGAAACTTTCAAAGATGCTCACAAAGGAGATAAATATTTGAAGTGAAAGAGAGCATCAAGAAGCAAATAACCAACACATTTGAGTGTAACTCACTTCCTATGCATGGGGGTATCATGATACAACAAATCGTTGAAACAAAACACCACTAGCATAGGAAGACAAAACAGATGCAACTTCAAAGCTTTCAACATAAAACGGGGAAACTTAACATTATTGAGATGCATAAAACCATGTTTCCCTCTCTCATAATAACTTTCAGTAGTACTTTGAATAAAGTTGACAGTATAACTGTCACTGGCAACAACTTTATCATCAGAATAAGCATACTTACAGTCACCAAAAAGAGGTCCAAGGTTATAAACTGGATCAATAGAAGCAAGTTTTTCCATCCTGAAATCTTTGTTAGGCAAGCTATTTTCACAAGGAGCTTTAGCAAATTGGGAAAAGTTAAACTCATAAGAATCTCCATCAAACTTAGTTAAAACTTTCTCCTTCTTACAATCTATAATAGCTCCATAAGTGTTCAAGAAAGGTCTACCAAAAATGATAGGACAAGTTTTGCTAGCTGTTGAGTTAAGCACTAGAAAATCAGGAGGATACTTAATCTTACCGCAGATAACTTCCACGTATCTTACAATGCCAATGGGGCAAATGGTTTCCTTATTAGCAAGGTGAATAACCACATTAATGTCCTCAAGCTCACAAGGACCAATCTCATGCATAATTTCCCTGTAAAGCTCATAAGGAATAGCACTAAAACTAGCACCAATATCACATAAACCATAGTAGCAATGATCACCAATTTTAATAGAAAGCACATGAACACTAGCCTTTCTAGCTTTACTAGGATGAGAAATAATATTAGAAGCGTCTTCACAAAAAACAATGTGCTCATCCTCTATTTTTCTAGTGACAGGGTCTTTCATAATAGCTACCAGAGGTTCAACATTCAATTGCTTATCGGGCTCCACAGTTTTCATTGTACCTTTGTTATTTGCACTAATCATCATAGAATACTCCTTTACCTTAGCTGGGAAAGGTATTCTCTCAACATAAGGTTCAGGCACAATATGATCAATAGTACAAACTTCAGTGCTTCTAACAGGAACATGACTAACAACATCTTTATAAGGTGCATGGTACTTATTCCACTTCTTCTTGGGAATTTATATATAAGAGGCAAAGGCCTTAAAAGACAGTTGGTAATACTTTGGGAATTAATACCAAACTCATTACTAATATCACGGAAGCCATCAGTTCCCATAAAAGATTTAATGCATTCATAATCATAGTTTATACCTGACTTTCTTCCTTTGTCATTCTCCCAAGCTTCAGTGTTTTGTTGAATATGGTTTAGTAGATCCCATTTAGCTTCTTCCTTCATACGTGTGAATGATCCGGCACAAGAAGCATCTAGTAAATCTTTATCATGAAGAGAAAGCCTAGCATAAAAGTTATTAATAATAATATTGTTAGGGAGTTCATGAATAGGACCCCAAGCTTGAGTTGTACTCTCTCCATCACGAGGCCAAAAGTTATATATCAGATTTCTATCCTTATGAATCTCACTGGGAGGATAAAATTTAGAGTAAAAGAGAGATGCCATATCCTCCCATTCCATGGATTGTCCATTCTTCAGCAACTTATACCATTCTTTAGCTCTCCCTTTCAAGGATATGGAGAGTAACTTCTTCTATACCTGTTTAGTTGTGATACCTGCACACTTAAACAACCCGCATAATTCATGGATAAAAAGCAAGTGATCGCCAGGATGGACAGTTCCATCCCCTAAATAATCATTATCCATAACACGATCAACAATACTTGTAGCTATCTTAAAAGGATCTATCTCAACAGGTGGTGGTTCATCTACTACCCTAACAGTGGTAGTAGTTTTCCCAAACAGAAAACCAAGTGGGTTATCCATATTGGAAACAAAGCAACAAACATAAACAAAAGAAATACTCACAGTAGAAGTTTCCCTTACCGGTTCCACTGTTCAATAGCGCTTCACTCCCCGGCAACGGCGCCAGAAAATAGTCTTGATGACCCACAAGTATAGGGGGTGTATCGCAGTACTTTTGATAGATAGGAGTGTCGATCCCAACGAGGAGCAGAAGGTGTTGACTAGTGGTATGGAGCAGGAACTCTCTGTAAATACTTAGCAAACAGATTTTTAGTAGTTTTCTGATAAAGCAACAAAACAAGGAGCAATTAATATAGACAACGAACAAACGGGGCAAGTGGCCCAATCCTTTCTTAGCAAAGGACAAGCCGATGGAAATACTTATAAGGAACAAACGTTCTCGAGGACACATGGGAATTCTGCCAAGTGCTTTCTTTCAAATAGCTGAGTACTCTTCTTTGGTGTTGTAAGTGTTGTGTGCGTGAACCTGTGCTAACATACCGACCTTACTTGGACTAATACATACTTGTGATTAAACCCCCTGCAAGCATCCACAACTACAGGAAATTAATTAAGATATAAATCTAACCACAGCCTTGAACTCTGAGATCCTACGCTCCCTTGTGCAAAGGTGTCCTAACAGGGGTTCAGGTTTCTGTCACTCCGGCAACCCCACAATTAGTAGCCAAATACACACTGCATCCCCCTAGGCCCATAAATGGTGATGTATCATGTAGTTGACGTTCACATGACACCACTAGAAGAATAGCACCACAACTTAAATACTAAACCATTGAATAATAACTCAACACAAATCCACTAACTGAGGACATGACTTCTCCCATGTCCTCAAGAACTAAACTAACTACTCACAAGACATCATATGGATCAAGATAAAAGATGATATGATGATGGATAACAATCTGAACATAAACAATAATCCAATGGTTCCACTCACAAGCATCAACTACAATAGTAATCAACACCGGGAAAGTTTCCCCTAATGAACTAAGCAAGTATTTAATACGATTGTTACAACGGGATGGAGTAATGATGATGGTGCTGGTGGAGATGGTGGTGTTGATGATGATGATGATCCCGATGAAGCCTAGCTTGACGATGGTGTTGATGGCGACAATCTCCCCTCTCCGGGAAGGAATTTCCCCGGCAGAAACCTGTCTGCCGGAGAGATCTTTCTCTCTCGGTGTTTTCTGTCCCCCAGAGGCGGTGGAAATCTATCTATGGTCGCTCCCTGGTATTAGGGTTCCGTGAGGAAGATATAGGCGAGAGGGCGGAGTCGGGAGCCGGGGAGGTGGGCCACACCTGCCCTAGGCGCGGCCTAGGGGGACCCGCGCCTAGGGTATGTGTGGGCCCCCTGTGGCCCTTCTACGCCTCCCCTTCCGGCTTCCTTTATCTTCTGGGAAAATATAATTTTCCCATATTTTTCTGGTATTTTTCTGATCTTTGCGAAATTGCATCAAAACACCTCTTTTTCCATCAGAATCCAGACTCCGGCAGTTCATCCTCCAAGAATCATCCAACATGCATAAACAGATGAAAAGACATAAGTAATACCCCATAATAAGACATATATCAATGAATAGAGGCAAATTATGATATAGAATGGTGATGCAAATTGGACGTATCACTGGCCGCCGGCGGCGGCCGATAAACCCTAGGGAGGGGGAGAGGGAAAGAGGTGGGTGAGGTATTCACCAGAGAGAAGGAGGTGTCCGTCGGCAGCGTCTCCAGTTCAGTGTCCGCGCCGTCGCCTCCGGTCTGCACCCGCGCCTTCGCCTCCGGTCTGCGCCGCCGCCTCGCTCCTCCGCTCGGTTCCTTCCTCGACAATACACGAGGGTCGACTCGTGTGTGATAATACACGAGCGGACAGAGGTTTCATGGGGGATTTCTGGGGATGGGCCGGGACAAAACTCGCGAATACATAAGAAGTAAATGGCCTTGCCGGGAAATTCGGGAATAGCGAGTGGGCCGAGAAAATGCCCATAGAACCCAGGAAATACCAGATAAGTAAACGAGGCCTAAAAGGGCAGAAACGCTGCTCCGACCGCTTCCTAACCATAGTCACAATGGAAGTGCTTTCTCTGTTTCAAAATAGGTGGATACGGAGAGAATATCATATAGTAGTATCATGTATCTCATACTAGTATATGATATTATCTTCACAATGCATAGTATGTAGTAGCAGTAACACAGTATTAGTGTATTTATTGTTTTATAAAATCTCAATGTAAAATTGTATACAAAATTTATTTAGGATTAGTTTTTCTAGTTCTATGTGCTATGCTAGTGTATCCATCTATGATACCAACATAATCTATTTTATCATTAATTGAAGTGATACATAAGCATTTTGCATGCATGTAGTGCATGATATTACCTATGATATCCCCATTGAGGCTAGTCTAAGACACGCTTGGTAAGTTGCATACCCTCTAAACAGATGGAGTGCGAAAGAATTCGGCAGTTTGGTGTAGGGGTTCGTAGCATGGAAAACAAAAAAAATTCTACCGCATGCACACAAACAAGCCAAGATCTATCTACTAGATTGTAGCAATGAGTCGATAGAATCACTCACCCTCGAAGATTCCAAAGCGGGTAACGAGAGCAGATTCTCGTGGGTGATGTAGTCGTACACTTGCCGATCTCAAGATCGCGTAGACGATCTGTCCGGCGCTGCGTTCCGGCAGCGCTTCCGTAGTCGGTCACACGTTCGGTACTCGATGAAGACCTTCCTCTGCCTTGTTCCAGCAGGCAGCGGAGGTTGTAGTTCCCCTCTCGCGATTCCAGCAGCACAACAGCGTGGCGTCGGAGGTAGAGGGAAGACCCCGCAGGGATTCGCCTAAGCCGGTGCGAGTTATGGTGGATCTAGGCTTTCCCGGTGATCTAGGGTTTAGAAGACCGGGAGGAGGAGGAGGTGTCGGCAGCGGCTAGGGCGGCGGCGACGAGGCGGCGACGAGGCGGCGACGACGGCGGCACGACAGCGGCTTGGCGGCAGCGTCGACGGCGCAGCGGTGGGAGGCTAGGGCTTGGTGTTTGGGGCAGTCCTCCCTCTATTTATGAGAGGGGCAGCCTTGGGAGGGGTGGGTTTGAATCCAAACCCAAACCCAAGTTGGATTGAGAGAAGGACTCTTTCCTTCTTCCACTAGGAAACCATTGTTCCAGTTTGACTTTTCAAACTTCCCGTTTGACTTTAAATTTAGAGATTTAATTATCTCTTGCAAATGCCCAAACCAAGTGACCTAGGATATGATCCAATCATTCCTCTTATCCATGACACATTCATGGTCCATTCCCCTTCCGAACCGGTGAACCTTCTAGACCCTTCTAGAACCTCTCCGATGAAAACATCGAAATCTTTCTCGAACTCCGGAATCGGACTTTCCTTATATGAATCTTATT
This sequence comes from Avena atlantica, assembly GCA_910589765.1. Lineage (NCBI taxonomy): Eukaryota > Viridiplantae > Streptophyta > Magnoliopsida > Poales > Poaceae > Avena > Avena atlantica. Next base: position 137,579,101 of record OU342739.1, read on the forward strand.
CTCCGGACCATTCCGGATCTCCTCGTGATATCCCAGATCCCATCCGAGACTCCGAACAACATTCGGTATCCCTACTAACATTCCATATCTATTAAACAACATCGAATCCTTAAGTGTGGCTCCCTACGGTTCATGAATTATGCGGACATGACCGAGACACTTCTCCGATCAATAACCAATAGAGGAATCTGGAAATTCATATGGCTCCCACATATTTCTACATTACTTTGCGATCAAATGAACCACTTACATACGATACCAATTTCCCTTTGTCTCATGATAGTTTACTCATCCGAGGTTTTGATCGTCGGTATCTCTACATACCTAGTTCAACCTCGTTACTGATAAGTACTCTTTTCTCATTCACGTGATATGTGATCCCTTGTGAGCCAGTCACATGATTGCAAGCCAATTGGATGACATTCCACCGAGAGGGACCAGAGTATATCTATCCGTCATATGGATGGACAAATCCCACTCTTGATCCATGTGCCTCAACACAGCACTTTCCGAACACTCAATGCCACATTTATAGCCACCCAGTTACGGTGTGGTGTTTGATGTCATCAAAGTATCCTTCCGGTGATGGTGATTAGCATGATCTCATGGTCGAAGGAATTAGGTTACTTTGTATCAGAAAGCTTATAGCAAATGAACTATTGAAATGACTTGATCTTTATGCTATGCTTATCTATAGGAGTATGTCCATCATACCATTCTCCTAATGATATGATCTTGTTGTTAACAACATCTCAATGTTCATGATCAGGAAACCACGGTCATATATTAACCAACAAGCTAGTATTACAAAGAGGCTTTACTAGGGACTCTAATTTAGTTTACAAATCACACAAGTATTAATGTTTCTGGTTAATACTATTATAGCATTAATGTAAACATTTATCATAAACACAAAGATATAATAATAACCACTTTTATTATTGCCTCTAGGGCATATCTCCAACAGTATCCCACTTGCACTAGAGTCAACTAATCTAGATTACATGGTAATATACCGAACACCCATGGCGGTTTGATGCTGGTCATGTTTTGCCCTCGGGAGAGGTTTAGTCAACGGATCCGCCACATTCAGATCCGTGTGTACTTTGCAAATCTTTATGTCACCATCTTGTACATGCTCTCGAATAGCGTGAAAATGTAGCTTGATGTGCTTCAGTTTCTTGTGTGACCTTGGTTCTTGCGCATTGTCTATGGCGCCCATGTTATCACAGTAGATAGACATTGGGTCTAGTGCACTTGGAACCACACCGAGATCTGTAATGAACTCCTTCATCCATATCGCCTCTTGTGAAGCCTCCGAAGCAGCTATGTATTCTGATTCAGTTGAAGATCTTGCCATAATGCTTTGCTTTGCACTCCTCCAGCTAACTACTGCACCATTCAAAGTAAATACGTATCCATATTGAGATTTACAATCATCCGGATCAGTGTTCCAACTAGCATCAGTGTAACCATTAACAACGAGCTGTTCATCACCTCCATAAGAAAGAACCATATCCTTAGTTCTTCTCAAGTACTTAAGTATGTTTTGACTGCTGTCTAATGATCCATTCCCGGATCACTTTGATATATGCTAGTCAAACTAACAGCATATGCAATGTCGGGTCTAGTACATAGCATGGCATACATGAGAGATCCTATGGCTGAGGCGTAGAGAGTCTTACTCATCCTTTCTCTATCTTCTGCCGTTGCAGGACTTTGAGTTTTACTCAAGGTCGTATTGGGCAACATGGGCAAGAACCCTTTCTTGCTATCTTCCATTCCAAACCTCTTTAGAACTTTGTCCAAATATGTACTCTGTGACAATGATATTAGGCGTCTCGATCTATCTCTATAAATCTTTATGCCTAATATGTAAGCTGCTTCGCCAAGATCTTTCATTGAAAAACTATTATTCAAATAACCCTTGACACTATTAAGAAGGTCAACATCATTCCCAATCAATAATATGTCATCTACATATAGTATTAAGAATGCTACAGAGCTCCCACTCACTTTCTTGTAAATACAAGCTTCTCCATAAGTTTGTATAAAACCAAAGCTTTTGATTACCTTATCAAAACATTGATTCCAACTTCGGGATGCTTGCTTCAGTCCATATATGGACCATTGAAGTTTGCATACCTTGTTAGCATCTTTAGGATCGATAAAACCGTTGGGTTGCATCATATACAACTCTTCATCAATGTCTTCATTGAGGAACGCTGTTTTGACATCCATCTGCCATATCTCATAATCATAATATGCAGCGATTGCTAACATAATCCTCAAAGACTTTAGCTTCACTACTGGTGAGAAAGTCTCATCGTAGTCAACTCCTTGAATTTGTCGAAACCCTTTTGCGACAAGTCGAGCTTTATAGACAGTAACATTACCATCAACATCTATTTTCTTCTTGAAAATCCATTTGTTCTCGACAGCCTTCCGGCCATCCAGTAAGTCCACCAAAGTCCATACTTGGTTTTCATACATGGATACAATCTCGAATTTCATGGCTTCTTGCCATTTATTGGAATCTGGGCTCATCATCGCTTCCTCATATGTCGCAGGGTCATCGGTGTTGTCCACCAACATGACACTCATAACGGGATCATACCAATCAGGAGTGGTACGAGTTCTCGTTGACCTGCGAGGTTCCGTAGTAACTTCAACCGAAGTTTCATGATCAACATCATTAGCTTCCTCTCTTATTGGTGTAGGCGCCATAGGAACTACTTCCGGTGCTGTGCTACTCGCAAGTTCGAGAGAAGGTTCAACAACCTCGTCGAGTTCTACTTTCCTTCTAGTCACTTCTTTTGAGAGAAACTCCTTCTCTAGAAAGGATCCATTCTTGGCAACGAAGATTTTGCCCTCGGATCTATGATAGAAGGTATACCCAATAGTTTCCTTCGGGTATCCTATGAAGACGCATTTTTCTGCTTTGGGTTCAAGCTTGTCGGGCTGTAACTTCTTTACATAAGCTTCGCAACCCCAAACTTTAAGGAACAACAATTTAGGTTTCTTCCCAAACCACAATTCATACGGTGTCGTTTCAACGGATTTAGATGGTGCCCTGTTTAAAGTGAATGCGGCTGTTTCTAATGCATAACCCCAAAACGATATCGGTAAATCTGTAAGTGACATCATAGAACGAACCATATCTAAGAGAGTTCGATTACGACGTTCGGACACACCATTATGCTGTGGTGTTTCCGGCGGTGTCAACTGTGAAAGTATTCTGCATTTCTTCAAATGCTCGCCAAACTCGTAACTTAGATATTCACCTCCATGATTAGATCGTAAAAATTTAATCTTCTTGTTACGTTGATTCTCTACCTCACTTTGAAATTCCTTAAACTTCTCGAAAGTTTTGGACTTATGTTTCATGAAATAGATATACCCATATCTACTCAAGTCATCCGTGAAGGTAAGAACATAACGATAACCACCGCGCGATGCTACACTCATTGGGACACACACATCGGTATGTACGATTTACAATAATTCCGTAGCTCGCTCCATCATACCAGAAAATGGAGTCTTAGTCATTTTCCCCATTAGACATGCTTCGCATCTTTCAAGTGATTCGAAATCAAGTGATTCAATAAGTCCATCGGAATGGAGTTTCTTCATACGCTTCACTCCAATGTGACCAAGACAACAGTGCCACATATAGGTCGAGTTATCACTCAATTTCAAACGTTTAGCTTCAATGTTATTAATGTGTGTATTACCACAATCGAGATTCAATAAGAATAGACCATCTATCAAAGGTGCATGTGCATAAAACATATTACTCATATAAATCGAACAACCATTATTCTCGGACTTAAACAAGTAACCGTCTCGCAATAAACATGATCCGGATATAATGTTCATGCTCAACGCAGACACCAAATAACAATTATTTAAGTATAAAACTAATCCCGATGGTAGATGAAGAGGTAGCGTGCCGACCGCGATTGAAGGGAATATGCCCTGAGAGGCAATAATAAAGTGTTTATTATGTGTATTCCAAGTATATGACATATGTTTATTTTGCATGCTATAATTGTATTAATACGGAAACGTTAATACATGTGTGTTTAATAAAAAAACAGAAAGTTCCTAGTTATGCCTCTCTCATAAACTAGCTCGTTGATTAACAAGATGATCAAGGTTTCCTGATCATGGACATTGGATGTTGTTAATAACGGGATCACAACATTAGTGTAATGGTGTGATGAACATTCATCTGAAGTATAGCATTAAGATCAAAGTCATTGAGTTTATATTGCTATAACAACTTACGAAGTGATCCTAATCCTTAGACCATGAGATCATGTCAATCACTAACACCGGAAGAGTTTCTTGATAACATCAAACGTCACACCGTAACAGGGTGATTATAAAGATGGATTCAGAACTAATAAAGTGTTATGTTGAGGCTCATGGATCGAGAGTGGAATTTGTTTATCCCGATGACGGATAGATATACTCTGGGCCCTCTCGGTGATATCACATTGATTAGCTTGCAAGCAAGTGATTTGATCACTAGAATGTTATATCACAGGAACGAGAAAAGAGTGCATGTCGGTAACGAGATCAAACTAGGTATGGAGATACCGATGATCGAATCTCGGACATGTAATATATCGTGAAACAAAGGGATTAAGATACTAGCATAAAAGGTTCCGACGATCACAAGAAAGTCATCGTTGAATGTGTGGGAGTCAGTATGGGTCTCCAGATCCCGCTTCTGATTATTGATCCGAGAGGGGTCTCGATCATGTCCGCATTATTCACGAACCGTAGGGTGACACACTTAAGAGACACCTACATCCAATTGGAGCAAATGTTTCATGCCGAAAGAATGAACAAGCGCAGGAATTTATTTCACTAGATACCGAAACAGGTTTTCGGGTGAAATTGCATAAAGTGGTTATGCATGTGAAATAGAATTCTAGCAAGGGGTTATTTGTGAATGTTTGTCATTAAAGTAATTGACAAAATTCTGAATAAAATAAAAGAGTTTTATTTAATGAGAGTTTGCATTAAATTTGGTGGAAATTTAATGGGAATTTGAGTGGACTTTTGAGTGGAGGGATTTTAAAGGGCATTTTGTGAGTGGAGTGTCCACCCACATGAATGAAGGAGGGGAGGGGGCAGCCCCCATGGCCGGCGGCCACCCCCTTGGGTGCCCCCTCCTCCTATAAAAGGAGCCCCCCTCCTCACTTGTCTCTCACACCTCCTCGTGAAGGATCTCTCTTCCCCTCTAGAATTTATCCCCCATGGTCTCGGACTAGCGAGATACATGTTCCCGGTGGCTATTCGGCAAGAAAGAGTTGTGCTTCCGCTGCATCGCTGGAGCGAGGAGGCGGAGGTTGCTCGGTGCCTCGAACGTGTGTGTGAGCACGGATGCGCTGCTGATTTGCGGCGCTAGGACTTCCTCTCGATCTTGAGATCGGCAAGAGATCGTCTACATCAACCACGAGTTGAACTCGTTAAGCTTTGTCGGTCTTCAAGGGTATGTTCTCTACGGATATACATCTGCCCGTTGTTTGTATCTAGTATATAGATCTTGGTATATAGTTCACATGGTAGGAAAATTTTTGTTTTCTATGCTGCGAACCCTACAGTGGTATCAGAGCCGGATCTATGCGTAGATACTTTACACGGGTAGTACACATATGAGTATGTGGGCGATGATGATCATGTTGTTGCTCCTTTGTTGTAATTTTGGATATTGGTGGCATAGTGGGATGAAGCGGCCCGGACAAACTTTACATGTCCTCGCACATGAGACCTGTTCCACGCTTGACATGCAACTAGTTTGCATAAGTGGCTAGCGGGTGTCTGTCTCTCCTACTATAGTCAATATCTATTTTGCAAGCGATTTGTCAACAATTTGATTATCCTTGTTGTGGTTCATGTTCGTAGGTAAGAACGGTTCTATCTCGAAAGCCCTAAGCCACGTAAAACTTGCAATGGATAAATTAGAGGCGTCTAGTTTAGATTGTTGCTGGGCTAGTGTTATGATATGGTAGTGTTGTAAGTAGAAGTATGAGATGATACTCTTACAACACACATAGCGTGTAAAATCCATAGACCTTGGATTTACACATATAGGTATGATAGTGATCATACCACGATGCACATGATAGAGATCATCTGCGGGAACCATATAATTTCACTAATAAACATATGATGTTTGATTGCATCTTATATTGCTTGTTTAGCGCTTTGTTAGCATAATAAGATGATCCCTCATTTAAATATCAAGATAAGAATGTGTTCTTCCTTTAGTATGCACCGATTATGTTTTCGTCGCTCCAAGACATCACGTGATGATCGGGTGTTCTTGGATCCACGACCATATTTCGGGTGTAAAACAGTTACACACGCGAATACTAAGGTTCTAACTTGGCGAGCCTAGCATGTAAAGACATGGCCTCGGAACACGGACCGAAAGGTTAAGCATGAGTCATATAGTTGATATGATGCCCATTTGATGCTCGCCTTTGAAGCTATACCGACTCACGTGATGATCGGACTTGGTGTAGTGGATTTGGTTCATGTAATCACCAAAAAGGCACGAGGGATGTCATTTTTGAGTGGGAGTTCATTCGTAATATAGATTAGTTGAACTCAATCTATCATACACTTAGTCTAAACTTTACAAATTCTGTTGTAGATGGCACCACCTGCTTTTAATTTCAATGTGTTCATGGAGAAAGAGAAACTAGCAACGAACGGTAGCAACTTTACCGAATGGGCCATGAATTTGAGGATTCTCCTCTCTGCTGCACAAAAGCAATATGTGCTAGAAGCGCCGTTAGGCCCCCCACCTTTAGATGATGCCCCTGACGAGGAGAAGAATGTCTATCAGACTCATCAGGAGGACCACAACTTAGTTCATTGCGGCATATGGGCTAGAGCCAGAACTTCGAAAGCGTTTCGAAAACGGCAATGCATTTGATACAATGGGTGAGTTGAAAATGATTTTCGACACACATGCTGCTGTAGAGAGCTACAACGCTTCAGAAAAGTTCTTTAGCTGCATGATGGAAGAGCATAGCTCTGTTAGTGAGCATGTACTCAAGATGTCGGGTTACGCCGATAAGCTTGTGTCCTTGGGAATATCGATTCCCATTGACTTAGGCATCCATCGTGTTCTGCAGTCTCTGCCACCTAGCTATAAGAGCTTCCTGATGAACTATAATATGCAAGGCATGAAGAAGTCTCTCCCCGAGCTTCTGTCAATGCTTAAAACTGCAGAAGTGGAGATCAAAAAGGAACATCAAGTGTTGATGATCAATAGGAACACTGGTTTCAAGAAAGACAAGAAGCGAAAACGGAAGGGAAGTAAGGGCGGCAAGCCGGTTGCCGCGCCTGAAAAGAAACCCCGAGTTGGACCTAAGTCTGATTCCGAGTGCTACTATTGTAAGGGGACTGGCCACTGGAAGCGCACCTGCCCCAAGTATCCGACAGACAAGAAGGCCGGCAAGGCAAACAAAGGTATATATGATATACATGTTATTGATGTGTACTTGACTAGTGCTCGCAGTAGCACCTGGGTATTTGATACCGGTTCAGTTGCTAATATTTGTAACTCGAATCAGGGGCTGCGGAACAAGCGACCGCTAGCAAGGGGTGAGGTCAAGATGCGTGTCGGCAATGGATCAAGCGTTGATGTGATCGCCGTCGGAACGCTGCCTCTCCACTTACCGTCGGGATTAGTTATAAACTTGAATAAATGTTATCTGGTGCCTGCACTGAGCATGAACATTGTATCTGGATCGTGTTTGATGCGAAGTGGTTATTCATTTAAATCCGAGAACAATGGTTGTTCCATTTATATGAATGAAATCTTTTATGGTCATGCACCGATGATGAATGGTTTATTTCTATTAGATCTCGATGATAATGTTACACATATTCATAATGTTGATGCTAAAAGGATTAAACTTAATGATGATATATCCGCATATATGTGGCACTGCCGTCTAGGTCATATTAGCGTTAAACACATGAAGAAGCTCCATTCGGATGGACTTTTGGAATCACTTGATTATGAATCATTTGATACATGTGAGCCATGCCTTATGGGCAAGATGACTAGAACGCCGTTTTCCGATTCAATGGAACGGGCGACATATTTATTGGAAATCATACATTCTGATGTATGTGGTCCAATGAGTGTGTCGGCGCGAGGTGGATATCGTTATTTTGTTACTTTCACGGATGATTTGAGTAGATACGGTTATATCTACTTCACGAAACACAAGTCTGAAACCTTTGAAAAGTTCAAGGAATTTCAGAATGAAGTGGAAAATCATCATAATAGAAAGATCAAATTTCTACGGTCCGACCGTGGAGGTGAGTATCTAAGTTACGAGTTTAGCACTCACATGAAAGAGTGTGGAATTGTTTCACAACTCACACCTGCCGGAACACCACAACGAAATGGTGTGTCGGAACGTCGTAATCATACTTTATTAGATATGGTTCGATCTATGATGTCTCTGACGGACTTGCCGTTGTCATTTTGGGGTTATGCACTAGAAACTGCTGCATTCACTTTAAATCGGGCACCATCTAAATCCGTTGAAAATACACCGTATGAATTGTGGTTTGGAAACAAACCTAAGCTGTCATTTCTTAAAGTTTGGGGATGCGATGTTTATGTGAAGAAACTTCAACCGGATAAACTCGAACCCAAAGCGGAAAAATGCGTCTTCATAGGATACCCTAAAGAAACTATTGGGTATTCCTTCTATCACAGATCCGAGGGCAAGGTTTTTGTTGCCAAGAATGGATCCTTTCTAGAGAAAGAGCTTCTCGCGAAAGGTGTGAGTAGTCGGAAGGTAGAACTCGAAGAGGTTGTGGAACCTTCTCTTCAAAGTATGGCGAGTAGAGCAACGCCGGAAGTTGTTCCGGAGTTGGATCCACCTGTTGAAGAGGGAACTAATGATAATGATCATGAAACTCCGAAAGAGAGTACTACCGAACCTCGCAGTTCAAACAGGACGCGTGCAGCTCCCGAGCTGTACGGAAATCCTGTCATGAATTTCATGGTTGATGAAAATGATGACCCTGCGACGTATGAAGAAGCGATGATGAGCCCGGATTCCAACAAATGGTTAGAAGCCATGAAATCCGAGATGGAATCCATGTATGAAAATCAAGTTTGGAACTTGGTGGAATTACCTCACGACCGAAAGGCCGTGGAGAACAAATGGATTTTCAAAAGGAAAACTGATGCTGATGGTAATGTGACCGTCTATAAAGCTCGACTTGTCGCAAAGGGGTTTCGACAAATTCAAGGAGTTGACTACGATGAGACTTTCACTCCCGTAGCGATGCTAAAGTCAGTTAGGATTATGTTAGCAATTGCTGCATATTTCGATTATGAGATATGGCAGATGGATGTCAAAACCGCATTTCTCAATGGTAATATTGAAGAAGAGTTGTATATGATACAACCAAAGGGTTTTGTCGATCCTAAGGATGCTAACAAGGTGTGCAAGCTTCAGCGATCCATCTATGGATTGAAGCAAGCATCACGAAGTTGGAATATCCGCTTTGATGAGGTGATCAAAGAGTTTGGATTTGTCCAAACTTATGGAGAAGCTTGTATTTACAAGAAAGTGAGTGGGAGCAATGTGGCATTTCTGATATTATATGTGGATGACATATTATTGATCGGAAATGATATAGATCGCAAAGTACATACCTTGATAAGATTTTAAAGAAGTTTAAAATGGACGGAAGTAAGAAGGGGTTCTTACCTATGTTGCAAGGCAAGACATTGAGTAAGACTCAAAGTCCGGCTTCGGCGGAAGAAAGAGAGATAATGGACAAAGTCCCCTATGCTTCAGCCATAGGCTCTATAATGTACGCCATGCTATGTACAAGACCGGATGTGGCACATGCTATTAGTTTGACTAGTAGGTACCAATCGGATCTAGGTTCGGAACACTGGATAGCGGTCAAGAATATCCTTAAGTACTTACGAAGAACTAAGGATATGTTTCTTGTATACGGAGGTGAAGAAGAGCTCGTCACTAAGTGTTATGTCGACGCTAGCTTTGACACCGATCCGGATGACTCTAAGTCTCAATCCGGATACGTATTTCTCATGAATGGCGGAGCGGTTAGTTGGAGGAGCTCCAAAAAACCTGTGGTAGCGGGATCAACAACGGAGGCCGAATATGTTGCTGCTTCAGAAGCGGCTCAGGAAGCAGTTTGGATGAAGGAGTTCATATCCGAACTAGGAGTGGTGGCAAACGCGTTGGACCCAATGGTGATCTATTGTGACAACAATGGTGCCATTGCCAATGCCAAAGAGCCAAGGTCTCACAAGCATTCCAAGCATATTAAGCGCCGGTTTCACTCCATCCGCGAGTATGTCAAGGATGGAGATATAAAGATTTGTAAAGTACATACGGATCTCAATGTAGCAGATCCGTTGACTAAAACTCTCCCTAGAGCAAAACATGATCAACACCAGAACTCAATGGGTGTTAGATTTATCACTATGTAACTAGATTATTGTCTCTAGTGCAAGTGGGAGACTGAAGGGAATATGCCCTGAGAGGCAATAATAAAGTGTTTATTATGTGTATTCCAAGTATATGACAGATGTTTATTTTTCATGCTATAATTGTATTAATACGGAAACGTTAATACATGTGTGTTTAATAAACAAACAGAAAGTTCCTAGTTATGCCTCTCTCATAAACTAGCTCGTTGATTAACAAGATGATCAAGGTTTCCTGATCATGGACATTGGATGTTGTTAATAACGGGATCACAACATTAGTGTAATGGTGTGATGAACATTCATCCGAAGTATAGCATTACGATCAAAGTCATTGAGTTTATATTGCTATAACAACTTACGAAGTGATCCTAATCCTTAGACCATGAGATCATGTCAATTACTAACACCGGAAGAGTTTCTTGATAACATCAAACATCACACCGTAACAGGGTGATTATAAAGATGGATTCAGAACTAATAAAGTGTTATGTTGAGGCTCATGGATCGAGAGTGGAATTTGTTCATCCCGATGACGGATAGATATACTCTGGGCCCTCTCGATGATATCACATTGATTAGCTTGCAAGCAAGTGATTTGATCACTAGAATGTTATATCACAGGAACGAGAAAAGAGTGCATGTCGGTAACGAGATCAAACTAGGTATGGAGATACCGATGATCGAATCTCGGACATGTAATATATCATGAAACAAAGGGATTAAGATAAAATCATAAAAGGTTCCGACGATCACAAGAAAGTCATCGTTGAATGTGTGGGAGTCAGTATGGGTCTCCAGATCCCGCTTCTGATTATTGATCCGAGAGGGGTCTCGATCATGTCCGCATTATTCACGAACCGTAGGGTGACACACTTAAGAGACACCTACATCCAATTGGAGCAAATGTTTCATGCCGAAAGAATGAACAAGCGCAGGAATTTATTTCACTAGATACCGAAACAGGTTTTCGGGTGAAATTGCATAAAGTGGTTATGCATGTGAAATAGAATTCTAGCAAGGGGTTATTTGTGAATGTTTGTCATTAAAGTAATTGACAAAATTCTGAATAAAATAAAAGAGTTTTATTTAATGAGAGTTTGCATTAAATTTGGTGGAAATTTAATGGGAATTTGAGTGGACTTTTGAGTGGAGGGATTTTAAAGGGCATTTTGTGAGTGGAGTGTCCACCCACATGAATGAAGGAGGGGAGGGGGCAGCCCCCATGGCCGGAGGCCACCCCCTTGGGTGCCCCCCTCCTCCTATAAAAGGAGCCCCCCTCCTCACTTGTCTCTCACACCTCCTCGTGAAGGATCTCTCTCCCCCTCTAGAATTTATCCCCCATGGTCTCGGACTAGCGAGATACATGTTCCCGGTGGCTATTCGGCAAGAAAGAGTTGTGCTTCCACAGCATCGCTGGAGCAAGGAGGCGGAGATTGCTCGGTGCCTCGAACGTGTGTGCGAGCACGGATGCGCTGCTGATTTGCGGCGCTAGGACTTCCTCTCGATCTTGAGATCGGCAAGAGATCGTCTACATCAACCACGAGTTGAACTCGTTAAGCTTTGTCGGTCTTCAAGGGTATGTTCTCTACGGATATACATCCGCCCGTTGTTTGTATCTAGTAGATAGATCTTGGTATATAGTTCACATCGTAGGAAAATTTTTGTTTTCTATGCTGCGAACCCTACAGCGATCACATCAACCTTTGATCCATTTCCAATGCGCATCGTCACCTCGTTCTTCCCTAGCTTCCGTTTATTCTGCAACACCTGTTTCGAGTTACAAATATGAGCAACCGAACCAGTATCAAATACCCAGGCACTACTACGAGTACTAGTGAGATACACATCAATAACATGTATATCAGATACACCTTTCTTCTTGATGTTTCCGTTCTTCAAATCCGCCAAGTACTTAGGGTAATTCCGCTTCCAGTGACCTTCTCCCTTGCAGTAAAGGCACCCAGTATCAGGCTTAGGCCCAACCTTGGTCTTCTTCTCTGGCGCGGTAACTTTCTTACCGCCCTTCTTGAAGTTTCCCTTTTTCTTAGACTTGCCTTGCTTCTTGAATTTGGTGGTCTTATTGACCAACAACACTTGATGCTCTTTCTTGATCTCCACTTCTGCAGACTTTAACATGGACAAGAGTTCTGGCAACGACTTGTCCATGTTTTGCATATTGTAGTTCATCACAAAGTTTTTGTACCTTGGTGGTAGTGATTGGAGGACACGGTGAATCCCCAAAGCATTAGGAATCACTATACCTAAGCTTTGAAGCTTGCTTGCGTGCCGAGACATCTTAAGCACGTGCTCACTGACGGAGCTGCCCTCTTCCATCTTGCAGTTAAAGAACTTTTCAGAAGCCTCATAACTCTCAACTGCCGCGTGAGCCTCAAATGTCATTTTGAGTTCACGGACAATACCATGTGGGTCATGGTTCTCAAACCTTTTCTGAAGATCCGATTCCAAACCATACAAGATAGCACACTGAATTTTGGAGTACTAATTCTTCCCAGCGAGGAAAACATTCTTTACCTCATCGGTAGCATCAGCTGCAGGTGGGTCACCCAGCGGTGCATCCGGCATATAGGTCAAATTACCAGCATTGAGGACAATCCTCAAATTGCGGAACCAATCCGCGAAGTTGCTTCCATTGTTTTTCAACTTCTCTTTCTCTAGGAACGCATTAAAATTGATGGTAGGGGATGCCATTGATCTACAACATATTTGCAATAGTTTAGACTAAGTTTATGACAAATTGAGTTCTAATTTATAGTTAAATTAATATAGGTGAACTCCCACTCAAAACAATATCCCTCACATTTCTTTAGTGATCACACGAACCAAATCCACCACATCAAAACCGATCATCACGAGAGTTGCAGCTTCAATGGCAAACAATCAACATGTTCATCATATCTACTATATGACTCATGCTTTACCTTTCGGTGATCCGTGTTCCGAGACCATGTCTGTACATGCTAGGCTCGTCAAGATCAAACCTTAGCTTCCGCATGAGCAAATCTGGCTTGCTCATGTTGTATACACTCGCAGAATCTAACACAACCGATCATCACGTGGTGCTTCGAAACAACGAGCTTTAGCAACGGTGCTTGCTAAGGATGAACACTTTATAACTTGAAATTTTTGTGCTTGAGGGATCATCTTATAATGCTACCGTCGCAAACTAAGCAATACAAGATGCATAAAAGTATTAACATCACATGCAATTCATAATATGTGATATGATATGGCCTTTCTTCTTGTGCTTCCGATCTACATCTTCAAGCACGAACATTATCTCCATCATCACCGGTATGGCGTCAAGGTCACTGGCGCCGCTTCATGGTTGTCGTCCACCAGCATCAACTATTACAACTACTTTTAATAGACACACAGGTCTTAACGGAATTAAAAGACAATCATATGGCTCCTTCCGGTTGCCGACTTACAATAAGGAACATTGCATACATCATATATAATCACAATCATGGCCATATCACATCACACCACACCCCTACAAAACAAATTTAGACGCCTCTAATTTTCTTTGCATATTTTATGTGGTTTGGGGCTTTCAATAAGTGTCGTTCTAACTTACGAACAAGAACCACAACGTTGATGCTTGAACTATCAAATGCCCGTTGTAAATTGAATCTATACTATGATGGGAGAGACAGACACCCGCAAAGCCACTTATGCAATACAAGTTGCATGTTAAGCGTGGAGCAAGTCTCATGAACGATGTCATGTAAGGTTAGCCCGGGCCGCTTCATCCCATCATACCGCAAGATGCAAGGCACACAAAAAGCAATTGATAATAAAAGCACCACCGCCCACAATGACCATTGTGTTCTACTCGTGCAACAGATCTACATATAGACACGGCTCTGATACCATTGTAGGGGTTCGTAGCATGGAAAACAAAAAATTTCTACCGCATGCACACAAACAAGCAAGATCTATCTACTAGATTGTAGCAACGAGTCGATAGAAGCACTCACCCTCGAAGATTCCAAAGCGATTAATAAGAGCAGATTCTCGTGGGTGATGTAGTCGTACACTTGCCGATCTCAAGATCACGTAGACGATCCTTACGGCGCTGCGTTCCGGCAGCGCTTCCGCAGCCGGTCACACGTTCAGTACTCAATGAAGACCTTCCTCTCCCTTGTTCTAGCAGGCATCGGAGGTTGTAGTTCTCCCCTCGTGATTCCGGCAGCACGACGGCGTGGTATCGGAGGTAGAGGGAAGATCTCGCAGGGCTTCGCCTAAGCCGGTGCGAGTTATGGTGGATCTAGGGTTTCCTGGTGATCTAGGGTTTAGAAGACCGGGAGGAGGAGGAGGTTTCGGCAGCGGCGCGGCGGCAGCACGGCGGCGGCGCGGCGGCAGCACGGCGACGGCGCAGCGGTGGGAGGGCTAGGGCTTGGTGTTTGGGGGCAGCCCCCTCTATTGATGAGATGGGGGGCAGCCTTGGGAGGGGTGGGTTTGAGTCCAAACCCAAACCCAAGTTTGATTGAGAGAAGGAATCTTTCCTTCTTCCACTAGGAAACCATTGTTCCAGTTTGACTTTTCAAACTTCCCTTTTGACTTTCAATTTAGAGCTTTAATTCTCTCTTGCAAATGCCCAAACCAAGTGACCTAGGATATGATCCAATCATTCCTCTTATCCATGACACATTCATGGTCCATTCCCCTTCCGGACCGGTGAACCTTCTAGACCCTTCTAAAACCTCTCCGATGAAAACATCGGAATCTTTCCCGAACTCCGGAAAATCGGACTTTCCTTATATGAATCTTATTATCCGGACCATTCCGGATCTCCCTATGATATCCCGGATCCCATCCGAGCCTCCGAACAACATTTGGTATCCCTACTAACATTACATATCTATTAAACAACATCGAATCCTTAAGTGTGTCTCCCTACGGTTCGTGAATTATGCGGACATGACCGAGACACTTCTCCGATCAATAACCAATAGAGGAATCTGGAAATTCATATGGCTCCCACATATTTCTATGATTACTTTGCAATCGAATGAACCACTTACATACGATACCAATTTCCCTTTGTCTCACGATAGTGTACTCATCCGAGGTTTTGATCGTCGGTATCTCTGCATACCTAGTTCAACCTCGTTACCGATAAGTACTATTTTCTTGTTCCCATGATATGTGATCCCTTGTGAGCCAGTCACATGCTTGCAAGCCAATTGGATGACATTCCACCGAGAGGGCCCAGAGTATATCTATCCGTCATATGGATGGACAAATCCCACTCTTGATCCATGTGCCTCAACACACACTTTCCGAACACTCAATGCCACCTTTATAGCCACCCAGTTACGTGTGGTGTTTGATGTCATCAAAGTATCCTTCCGGTGATGGTGATTAGCATGATCTCATGGTCGAAGTAATTAGGTTACTATGTATCAGAAAGCTTATAGAAAATGAACTATTGAAATGACTTGATGTTTATGCTACGCTTATCTATAGGAGTATGTCCATCATACCATTCTCCTAATGATATGATCTTGTTGTTAAAAACATCTCAATGTTCATGATCGGGAAACCACGGTCATCTATTAACCAACAAGCTAGTATTACAAAGAGGCTTTACTAGGGACTCTAATTTAGTTTACAAATCACACAAGTATTAATGTTTCTGGTTAATACTATTATAGCATGAATGTAAACATTTATCATAAACACAAAGATATAATAATAACCACTTTTATTATTGCCTCTAGGGCATATCTCCAACATTTGGTTGCTCGCAGGGATTTTGGCCCGCACCATCTGTAAAGCATCCCGGAGGCCGGCCTAACGACAATGTCTGAATCGGCCTTTCCGTGGAGTCATGGCCCGGAGCTGAAAAATGGGGGCGATAGCGTGCACGCGGTATCCGTGGCCACCCAAGAGAGAAATGGGAGATTATCACCCCTGTTTTGCGCCAAGAGTAGCCTCACCTGCCATTGTCTCTCACCTCTCTACATCAGCCCCCCTCCCCAAAAAAACCTTCTTCCTCTTGCGACACCCATGGCAGCGGCGGCAGGGTACCGGCGACTGAGACACAGATCTACCGTATCGGCCGCTTCCTCTGACTCCAACAGCTGAGCGATGGCAAGAAGAGTCATCGTGCATCTCCCTCCCTATTCCCGTCTTTGTACTCCCTCGGCTACCATGAGTCAATGACGAGGTAAATGACCGTCAATATCTCTCTCCTACTATTTCGAGTCGGTCCACAATCTTGATTTAGGAAGAACTCATGGTAGAATTGTCTCATTAGGTCGACATGGCGACACTTATCCATCAGGCAGCTACACTTATAGCTGTCATTCAGGCCTAAATCTTGTTGTTGCGCAAGAGAGCTGTTAGGCGTGCAGCCTGTCCTCGACTGATGTACGGTCCTATGCTAGCCCAAGATCAGGAGAGGATGGAAAATCTAAACTACACCTACAACTTAAACGATGTAGAGGCTCTCTAGATGCTCCGGATGAAAAGGGGCCCCTTCTTTGAACTTGTAAGAATGTTACAAGAGAGTGTTTTGTAGATAGTATACACACCTCCCTCAAAGAGAAACTCTATATGTTCCTTCATGTGGTTGGTCATAACCAGAGGTTCAGGGTCATCCAAACACATGCATAAGAAGCATGGAGACATTATCACGCTATTTCAAGCGAGTGTTGTTTGCAATTTGGGAGCTAAGAGAAGAGATGATCAAGTCACCTGAAGGGTTTGCAACATAGAAAACAAAAAATTTCCTATGATGGGAACAACTAAGTACCAAGATCTATCTACTAGATACAAGCAACGGGTGGATATACATCCATATAATACATACCCTCGAAGACCGAATAGCGTTAACGAGGTTGTACTCATGGATGATGTAGACGAACGCTTGCCGATCTCAAGATCGTGATGAAGTCCATCTCGTCCAGCCGGTCCAGCACCATCAAGTCCAGCACCGCAAAGCAGTGGTGCATCCGTGATCGCACACACGTACGGGTACCCCGACAACATCCGCGCCCTCGCTCCAGTGAAGCAGCGGAAGCAACAAATCCTTTTAGAAAAATCCACCGGGAACATGTATCTCGCTGATCCGAGACCATGGGGAAAATCTAAAGGGGGAGAGAGATCCTTCGCGAGGAGGTGTGCTTTGAGAGGAGGAGAGGGGGGGCACCCCAAGGGGCATGGCGCTAGCCATGGTGGCTTCCCCCACCTCTTCCACATTCATGTGGGTGGAGCTCCCACTCAAAATGAAAAGCCTCCACTCCCATTAGAAAGCCTCCACTCAAAAATCCTCTCACATGCATTAAATTTCCACCAAATTTAATGAAAGCTCTCATTTAAATAAAACTATTTTATTTATTTATTTAGAATTTTTTTAATTACTTTAATTAACAAACATTCACATAAAACCCCTTACAACATTTCAATTTCACATGCAGAACCAGTTTCAGCAATTTCAACCGAAACAGTTTCGGTGTCTAGTGAAATAAATTCCTGCGCTTTCCTTTTTCTTTCTCGGCATATTATTTGCTCCAAATGGTGTCGGTATCCCTTAAGTGTGTCGCCCTACGGTTCGCGAATAATGCAGACATGATCGAGACCCCTCTCCGATCAATAATCAGCAGCGGGACCTGGAGATCTGTACTGACTCCCACACATTCAATGATGACTTCTGTGATCGTGTGAACCTTTTACGCTAGTATCTTAATCCCTTTGTTTCACGATATATTACATGTCCTAGATTCGATCATCGGTATCTCCATACCTAGTTTGATCTCGTTTCTGACATGCACTCTTTTCTCGTTCCCGTGATATAACATTCTAGTGATCAAATCACTTGCTTGCAAGCTAATCAATGTGATATCATCGAGAGGGCCCAGAGCATATCTATCCGTCATCGGGATGAAAAAATTCCACTCTCGATCCATGAACCTCAATATAACACTTTAGTAGTTCTGAAACCATCTTTATAATCACCCAGTTACGGTGTGACGTTTGATGTCATCGAGAAACTCTTCCGGTGTTAGTGATGTACATGATCTCAAGGTCTAAGGATTAGGATCACTTCGTAAGTTGTTATAGCAATATAAACACAATGACTTTGATCGTAATGCTATACTTTGGATGAATGTTCATCACATCATTACACTAATGTTGTGACCTCGTTATTAACAACATCCAATGTCCATGATCAGGAAACTTTGATCATCTTGTTAATCAACGAGCTAATTTATAAGAGAGGCATAACTAGAAACTTCCTTTTTGTTTATTAAACACACATGTATTAACGTTTCCGTATTAATACAATTATAGCATGCAAATTAAACATTTATCATAAATAAGGAATACGATAATAACCACTTTATTATTGCCTCTCGGGCATATTCCCTTCAGTCTCCCACTTGCACTAGAGACAATAATCTAGTTTAGAAACTTTGCGTATTGAACACCTATGGATTTCTGGTGTTCCATATACGCAATTGCAAATAGTCAACATAATCTACAGATCTGACGCCTTCAGGTCCGTGTGTATTTGCATGTCTTTGCGTCTTCACGCATCACTCATTCTCCAATGAGATGGCATTGTATAAATTTGGTCTTTTGGTGAGACCTTTAGTTCCTTGGGGTTAAACCATGTCGATACTATTTTCATACAATATATCTTTAGTGTTAGCCCGTTGCGAACCACACCTTAGTTTGATAACAAACTACTTGACACAAATTCCCTCCTTTGCTCCTACTATAGCAGTCATATACTTAGCCTTTTGTTGTAGTATCTGTCACAATGTCTTAAATTTGGAATTCATCCAAATCCATCATGGAAACTTTCTTTCCATTTCATTGTGCCACCCATAGTTTAAATTGAGATAAACTTAATTCGTATCTTGTGACAAAACTAGTATCAATGTAACGCTTTACAATGAACTATTTGTAATTGTTTGCCACGTCTACACAAATATATTCTTAGTTCTTCCAAAAGATCATAAGAATATCGTTACTATCGTCCAATGATCATTTTATGATTCATTCTGGTATATGCTCATAACACTTAGAGCATAAGACATATCTAGATGTGTACATATCATGGTATGATTGATCAAAACATTCTCGTGATTTTCACTCATCAAGTGTCAAAGAACTTGAATCTTGTTTCACTTATCAAGTGTCGATACACTTGAATCTTGATTCAATTCCTTTCCGTGCGACAAGAACCGTTTCTTGTCGTTTCTATATTGAACTCCTTCAATATCTCATATATGTATGTTTGGCACAACCATATTAGCGTCACAGTCTATCCACTATAGACATTCATGCTAAATATTCGGGTTTTGCCTAAGTCTTTCATCGAAATGAAATTCTTAACATTTGTCAATAAAAATTACATCATTTCTAATCAACAAGATGTCCTCCACATAATGTATTAGAAATATGTCTCCGCGCTCCCACTTAATTTCTTGCAAATGCAAGCATCTTCACCGTCTCTTGATGAAAACTCCTTTTTCATCACGGTGAAGATTCCAACTCCGCGATGCTTACTTCAACCATTGAAGTTTGCATGCTCTTTTAGCATCCTTTGAATTAACAAAACCCTTTGGACCGTGTCATGTACACGTCCTAGGTAACCATTCTATTAGAAGAACTTTGTTTTGTTTATTCATCTACCATATACCAAATTATATGTAGTGGTTGCTACTTTAATCCGTCCAGACTAAATATCGCTATGAAAGATCAAATCTTGTCATAGTCAACTCCTTGAACATTGTCATAAAATACTTTACGACATGTCGACTATTTCATAGATGTGAAACATCCATGTCTGTTTCTTTATAGATCCAAATACGACCGATAGGTTTTTACACCTTTCCGGAGGGTATTCCAAGTTTAAAACTTGATTTCTCGTGTATGGAACTATCACGGATTTTATGGCTTCAAGCCATTTGATGGAGTCAGGGCCCATCATCGCTTCTTTGCAAGTAATCGGTTCATCATTGTCAAACAATAATGATTTACTCTCAAATCTCGGCATTTGATTGTTTATCCGACCTACTTGGTTCAATAAGAACTTAGATCTCCGTGACCACAACCTTTGAGGCACATAAGCTATGAGCATTCTGGCAGCCTCCGGAACATTTTCCGGTGCTGCGCAACTCAACAGATTTAGCTAAGGTTCATTAACCTTATCAAAGTTCTATTGTCCTCCCACTTAACTTTTGTGAAAAATTCCTTTTCAAGAAACTTCACATTTCAAGCGACAAACCCTTTTATCCTCGGTGTTATGGAGGAATAACCAATTGTTATTCGAAATAACCTACAAAGACATGCTCATCCGACTTTGGTTGTAAACATCTTACTTATGTTTAGCATACCAAAATTTAAGAAATGACAACTTGGGTTTTACCCCAAACCATAACTCATATGGTGTCATTTCAACGGATCAAGATGAAGCTCTTTTCAGTGTAAAAGCGGTACTCCCTAAAGCTTTAATCTTTTAAAATATAATGACAGTTTTATAAATAACACTTTTGATCCAACCATGTCACACATGGTTTCATTACAAATCTCAAACACTCCATAATCCTATGGAGTTTCGAGATATGTAAATCTAGGTGTTTTGCTAAACTTGTAACTCAAATAAATCCCTTTATGATAAATCCTAATTCATTTATTTTTCTTGTTACACTTGTAACTCAAATAAATCCCTTATGATAAAATCATAAACCATTTTATTTTCTTGTTACAATGATTTTTCACTTCATCTTGAAAGTCTTTGAAACATTTTCAAATATTTCATACTTCTTTCTCATTAAGTGAATATTCACTCAAATTTCTAGAGAAAGTATATGAAGTTGAAACCCATCGCTTACGACTACACATAATGGACTACATACATCGATATGTATAAATTCCATATATTAGTCGTTCGTTCTTCTTTGGCCTTTGAACGAAGTTTTAATTATCCTTAGGAAAGTCTCACAAGCGTCACTTGATCAAATCAAAGACTCCAAAAATCCATGAATATGGAGATTCTTCATGTTTTCTTTCCAATATAATTTAAACGGCGATGTCACTTCATAAGTGATATTTTAATCATTTGTCTTGCGACATTTTAGCATTAGGTTTTATGGATGTGATTTCTCCAACTAGATTTGTAAATCATCCATCTTATATGGAATACGGTAATTATTTGAAAAATCTTTGTTCTCATAATACCTGATTTAAATGGCAATTATTAAAACAAATCTTGAAGTCAAGCTTTGATGTCAACAAGAAATACTAACAACGGTTTGTTTGTTTTCAATGAACATCATCACATATTCTCTTGCTAGTTACTTAGGCCATTGTGGTTCATGAATTGCATCGTTCTGTATGAAATTTCATACCAACCAATTCAGTATCCAATACCAAAGAACCACATTGTTTAACAAGCAAAGAATACAACCATAACATGTATATCATCCATATACCTAAATTGGATATTTCCAATCTTTTCTTTTCTGCCAAATATATTTTATAGATTCTCTTTCAGCATTTCCTTTTACTTTTTAAAAGAATCTATCAACATCAACAGTGGCGCCATATACATGACACATAGTCCAAAGCATGTATATTCAAATAATAATACCTTTGGACCTGCACTTTGAAGTAGATCACCATCATCAAAATGATCGGCATTCTTTCAAAATCCATTCTTTAGTAATCTTTTAGTGTAGTAAACACTTTACATACATCTTCTATTCATCCTTATCATGACGACTTTCATGATCAAGCTAATATAGCTTATAAAGATGAATCGTGAGTATAACGTTACTTTCCAAAACCCTTTTGGATGATTAGGATGTCTAGCATCTCCAACCTTCACAAATTCTCATCCAATATGAGAACATATATTATACTCTATCATATTGCAACCAAAACATTGTTTCAGATATTGTTATATCTATCACACATGATGGTTTCTGAAACAATTCTTTCAGCTCCTAGATAAACTTGATATTAAAACAATCAAGAATCATGGAGGCAAACATGATACTTAAGATACTAACACTAGAATTGTTACTCTTGATTTAATACCAATTATTAAATCTCACGGAGTAAATCAAGTTTGCTGAAAGTTTGCAATAGGACTTTAAACTTTAGATTGACACTCAATACAATACGATACCAGTTCGTAAAGTAAATATCCAGAATTCTATAGTTCTATTATCTCAATTACAACTAAGCATAAGGTGGTGAACGAATGCCAATGACTACAACAAATTATGCAAATTCACTTTGATTTAATTTATGATAAATTGAGTTCTACTAATCCAAATTAGAAATAAACTCCCACTCAAAAAGACATCCCTCGTGTCTTTTTGGTGATTACATGAACCAAATCCACTACACCAAGTCCGATCATCACGTGAGTCGGCATAGCTTCAAAGGCGAGCATCCATATGGTCATCATATCAAAACATATGACTCATGCTTAACCTTTCGGTCCGTGTTCCGAGGCCATGTCTGTACATGCTAAGCTCTCCAAGTAAGAACCTTAGTATTCGCGTGTGTAACTGTCTTACACCCGAGATATGCTCGTGGATTCAAGTACACCCGATCATCACGTGATGTCTTGAAGCGACGAAACATTGTCGGTGCATACTTAAGGAAAGAACACATTTTTTATCTTGATATCTAAATGAGGGATCATCTTATTATGCTAATAAAATTCCAAACAAGCAATATAAGATGCACTCAAACATCACATGTTAATAAGTGAAATAATATGGTTCCCGCATATGATCTCTATCATGTGCACCGTGATATGATCACTATCATACCTTTGTGTGTAAGGCCAAGGTCTATGGAACTTACACGTTATGTGTGTTGTAAGAGTATCATCTCATACTTCTACTTACAACAACACCATATCATAACACTAGTCCAGCAACAATCTAAACTAGACGCCTCTAATTTATCCATTGCAAGTTTTACGTGGCTTAGGGCTTTCGAAGATAGAACCGTTCTTACCTACGAACATGAACCACAATGAGGATAACCAAATTGTTGACAACTCGTTGCAAATTAGATATTGACTATAGTAGGAGAGACAGACACCCGCTAGCCACTTATGCAAAACTAGTTGCATGTCAAGCGTGGAACATATCTCATGTGCGAGGACATGTAAAGTTTGTCTGGGCCGCTTCATCCCACTATGCCACCAATATCCAAAGTACAACTAAAAAGCAATAAAATGATCATCATCGCCCACATACTCATATGTGTACTACCCGTGCAAAGCATCTACGCATAGATCCGGCTCTGATACCACTGAAGGGTTCGCAGCATAGAAAACAAAAATTTTCCTACGATGGGAACAACTAAGTACCAAGATCTATCTACTAGATACAAGCAACAGGTGGATATACATCCATAGAATACATACCCTCGAAGACCGAATAGCGTTAACGAGGCTGTACTCATGGATGATGTAGACGAACGCTTGCCGATCTCAAGATCGTGATGAAGTCCATCTGGTCCAGCACCATCAAGTCCAACACCACAAAGCAGTGGTGCATCTGTGATCGCACACACGTACGAGTACCCCGACAACCTCCGCGCCCTCGCTCCAGCGGAGCAGCGGAAACAACAAATCCTTCCAGAAAAAGCCACCGGGAACATGTATCTCGCTGATCCAAGACCATGGGGAAAATCTAAAGGGGGGAGAGAGATCCTTCGCGAGGAGGTGTGCTTTGAGAGGAGGAGAGGGGGGCCTTTTATAGGGAGAGGGGGCACCCCAAGGGGCATGGCGCCAGCCATGGTGGCTTCCCCCACCTCTTCCACATTCATGTGGGTGGAGCTCCCACTCAAAATGAAAAGCCTCCACTCCCATTAAAAAGCCTCCACTCAAAAATCCACTCACATGCATTAAATTTCCACCAAATTTAATGCAAGCTCTCATTTAAATAAAACTCTTTTATTTATTTATTCAGAATTTTGTTAATTACTTTAATTAATAAACATTCACATAAAACCCCTTACAACATTTCAATTTCACATGCAGAACTAGTTTCAGCAATTTCAACCGAAACAGTTTCGGTGTCTAGTGAAATAAATTCCTGCGCTTTCCTTTTTCTTTCTCTGGCATATTATTTGCTCCAAATGATGTCGGTATCTCTTAAGTGTGTCACCCTATGGTTCACGAATAATGCAGACATGATCGAGACCCCTCTCCGATCAATAATCAGCAGCGGGACCTGGAGATCCGTACTGACTCCCACACATTCAACAATGACTTCTGTGATCGTGTGAACCTTTTACGCTAGTATCTTAATCCTTTTGTTTCACGATATATTACATGTCTGAGATTCGATCATCGGTATCTCCATATCTAGTTTGATCTCGTTACCGACATGCACTCTTTTCTCGTTCCCGTGATATAACATTCTAGTGATCAAATCACTTGCTTGCAAGCTAATCAATGTGATATCACCGAGAGGGCCCAGAGCATATCTATCCGTCATCGAGATGAACAAATTCCACTCTCGATCCATGAACCTCAACATAACACTTTAGTAGTTCTGAAACCATCTTTATAATCACCTAGTTACGGTTAGGGATGGCAATGGGTACCCGATACCCTCTAACCCGACGGGTACCCGCCTTAAACGAGGAGGGTTTGGTAAAGAAAAAAACCCATGGGTATACATAACGGTAAAAATCTAGACCCGTCGGGTCTAGCGGGGACGGGTCCAGAGGTAGCAAACCCATACCCGTAGACCCGCAGACCTGTCTACCTCACTAATTCTATTCCTAAATCCTAAACGTAAGAGCCTAATAAACTCTAACTCACACGGAAGTTCCCACCTGGCCACACGCACACGGCAGTTTCCACCCGGCGCACGTACACGACACTCACGCACGCACGCATCGTCCCCACCCTATCGCCATGCTAGGAAGAAATCCCATTCGTGATTTTGTTCTAGCACCGCCGCCCCTGTCTCTACTCCCTCCGCATGCGCTTGGTTCCTCCTCCAACTCCGGCACACGCGACCGCGCAAGCCCAGCCAGATCCTGGCCTCCAAGAGCTCCCCTCTCCTCCATTAGCTCACTGCGTCGCCCCTCGCCTCCACCCGCCAGCGATGACCGCACCACCACGGCCTCCATGGCCGTGCCTCCACGACCTCTATAGCTGGACTCGTCCTTGATGCCAATGTCCCAACCGCCCAAGTCCCATCGATGCCGCCCAGCGAGATCACATTGCCCTGATTCCGCGGGTACCCATCGGGTCCCCATACCCTGCCGGGTCGCGGGTCTGGTGGATTTTTAGACCCGACGACAGTAGCGGGGCGGGTCGCGGGGCGGGGAAAATGGGGCGGGGGCGGGTATGGGGGGCCTTGACCCGGACCCGAACCCGGCGGGTGCCATCCCTAGTTACGGTGTGACATTTGATGTCATCGAGAAACTCTTCCGGTGTTAGTGATTGACATGATCTCATGGTCTAAGGATTAGGATCACTTCATAAGTTGTTATAGCAATATAAACACAATGACTTTGATCGTTATGCTATACTTTGGATGAATGTTCATCACATCATTACACTAATGTTGTGACCTCGTTATTAACAACATCCAATGTCCATGATCAGGAAACTTTGATCATCTTGTTAATCAACGAGCTAGTTTATAAGAGAGGCATAACTAGGAACTTCCTTTTTGTTTATTAAACACACATGTATTAACATTTCCGTATTAATACAATTATAGCATGCAAAATAAACATTTATCATAAATAAGGAATACGATAATAACCACTTTATTATTGCCTCTCGGGCATATTCCCTTCATCACCAATGGGTCAAACACCTCCCAAGATACGCAATAATACAAGATGGTGGCCATATTTCAAGGTGATCACTTGTATTATATTTTCATTGCATAGCATGTCTTTATTGGACAGAAACATGATTCTATTATGTTCGTGTAACAGGATTGTATTAGTGCAATCGATGGTACTCATGTCAGTGCTAGAATTTTGAATCACAAGCCGCAGCTTACAGGGAGAGGAAGCACTTCCCAGGCCATAATGTGCTTGATGTCTACAATTTCGAGATGAGATTCACATATGTGCTAGATGGTTGGGAAGGATCAACCCATAATGCAACAATCCTTGCTGACAACATGTCTAGACTTGATGGGATCAATATCCCTGATGGTAAGTTATACCTAGAAGATGTTGGCTATGATTGTCGCCTTGGGATTCTTCTACCATTCAGGTCAACCAGGCACCATCTAATCGAGTTTAGTGGAAGGAACATGCCCCATAATGCCGAGGATCCATTAAATCTCATGCACTCTAGCCTTTGGGTCACCACTGAGAGGGCATTCGCTGCTTTAGAGAACAGGTTCAAGATCCTTTATCAGAAGCCATTCCATCCTTTTCCCACCCAGGTAAAGCTAGTGCTTGCATGTTGCATTCTCCATAACTAGATCTTGGGGTATGACCTTGATGAATTTTTCTTGGATGAGGTTCCTGACGACAATGACAATAGGCTAGGTGTCGAGCCATCTGACAATGAAGCTTGGAAGAACAAGAGGATAGACTGGACAAAGGCTATGTGAAATGACAAGGTCTTAGGAACCGAGAAGAAGAAAAGAAGAAGAGAAAGAGGAAGAGGATTCATGATCCAACTCACTATTGTCATTCGTTATAGTTAGGGTTGTGACGATGAACTGCCTGTAACGATGAACACAAGATGCGAACTAGTCGATGTAGTTTTTTTTCTCGAGGAAACAAGTCAATGTAGTTAGAGGTAGTAATAACAGTCCTTCTTGTTCCTTGATGTTGTTCCTTCAGAGATTGGTTGTTGCATTTTCCTTAGTTTCTTTTTGGTTTATCGGTTTTATGGTGGGCGGTTCTGTACTCTAGCATGTGGGCTGTTTTTCTATCTATTTTTTCAGATGCAGTTTCCCTGCATGGTTCAAAAAACAAAATTTAGTCCCTTTTCTTCATTATGGATGGATTCGACATGCGCCTTTATGGTCTATTGTTCCTTAGTACTTAGGTTAAAGTGCCATGAAGAGACAAGTTGACCGCCCTTGGTACTCAAATAAAAGTAATGTTCTCCCTAACTGTGATTATAGTTGGGCAATATGGAACCAAGAAATCGTGAGTTTTCATGAAATATCTCACAAAACCTTTCAGCATTTGAGCGCTATTTTACCAGAAAAGTAGATCCTCAGTGTGGCATTCTTGCCTTGCTTTTTTTTAAGATTTATGTTTTTTGTGATCAAAATCTTTTGCTTTTGTTTAAGAAAAATAGATTTATGCAAGTGAACTTTTCTTGGTAGAGCTGCCTATAGGAGGATCACTGCCATGTAGCTTAGAGCATCTTCGCCCGCGTTTCCAGGATAGTATTTCCGGGATGTTTTTTTTCATCCGAACGGCGAAAATTTGCCCAGTCGCGTTCCTAGGACGCCGAATAGCGTTGGATTTGATCCAACTTTCATCCGGCGTTTCCAAGCCATACCCGGGGCACTGGAAACGTCGGACGAAGCGAAAACAAGGTGGGCAAACCCTATCAGCGAGACAACTCATTTCCCACTACCACCCGCCTCTCCCATGGCGAAGAGCTTTCTCCAGCTATCCCTGTCGCCATGCCTTTGCTGGCGAAGCTCCACCACGCCAAGCCGAAGCCACGCCTGTAGATAGGTATGCCGTTGTCGCCGCAGCCTTTCCCCTCAGCCTAGGCCACCTTTCATCGTCCCTCCTTCACCGTAGCTTGGCTTTGCTCCGAACTCCCGCCACCTCGCCCGCCAAGTGTTGGCGTTTTGCCCGTTTGACCATGGACTCCGACGACAAGGAGATGTTCACCCTGTTGCTGATCTAGGCCGAACTATGTTTATGCCAAACTATGTTTAATTTCATGCCAAACTATGTTTAAATTCATGTCGAACTATGCCGAATAGTGCTCTGTATTTATATTATGCCAAAACCTTGTCGAATTTAGACGAAAACTCGCCTTTTTTACTATGCCTGGGAACTTGCTCTTATGGGTCTTCAGTTTGTGCAAGTGAACTTTGTTTTGGTAGGGCAGCCGGTGGGAGTACCAAATCAGAGGGCACTGTACCACCATCAAAACAAGTCTTCGCATGTTTTCCATGCATCTTCTCCCCTACTCGTGTGCCAATTTAAGCAATGTCTTCTCTTCCTTTGTAACAGCAGCAGCCGGTACAGGATGGTGCCGTCTTAGGGACTCCCCGGGCGCAGCCGGACGGCGCTGATTCCGCCATCCCATTCGATGCCGTCGCAGTTGCTGATGCCTGCAGCTGCCGCAGTTAACAGGATGGTGCCGTCTTATGGATCTCCCCATCTTCGGTGCTCCGGTATTCTTCAAGGTGTTCCTGCGTCTGCAAGAACCGATGGTCCCATGGCAGAGCATAACAGACAATGGTTCAAGCTGATTCTAATCTGCCCTCTCTGATTCCCATCTCTCTCTCCTCGATCAGTCATGATGATCCTTGGTTACTCGTCTAATTTGTTTGCAGGAATAAATCGACTTAGTAGAAATTAGCTTGAAAAAATGCTTTTAGTTGCAGGGACTTAGTAGTAGGGTGCAGTAAGCTGTTTGATGATATGCTTGAGAGAACTGTCAGAACAAACACATTCGCTAATTGATGTCTAACTATAATGTTTGTGTGTTTTTTTTGTTTGCGTGCAGATGGAAGATAATACACACAACAATTTGCAATCTATTACAGGAGCCTAGAGGTGATATCTTCACCTCAGGTAGCAAAATTTATTTTGGCATATTCAGTATCAAGCTGTTCTTATTTCATTATGTGCACTATTTCTGTAAAACGCTGCCCCAAGTTCGAAAAATCATCATTAGAAAAAACTAGATGTCTGACGATGCTTATTACTAACTGCTATGGCTGTTGATTTTATACCTTCCGCACCTCTTCCGTTCCTTTGACATTCTGCAAGGCACAACCTCTGATGCCTCCTCTTCTGCAGCTGAAGTCACAATGGAAATGGTAAGTCGGCATCTGAACAGGCCCAAGTTTACACGGTGTACATGCATGATTAAATTCGTCCTCTTAAGCACGATCATATCTATTTTCCTTACAATCTTTCTCTGGAGCAGTGACTCACCTCCTGTCGCTCGCATGTATTTGCAGGCCCTCAATCGAGATCGACAGGCTATACTAACCCCAAGCACCCTCAGAATTCTTAATCCATGGAGTTGCCTCAGAATTCTTAATCCGTTGAATAGCTTTATGGACATTTGGTATGTGCATGTCATGATTCCTCTTTCTTCTCTGTAATTTTTTTCTACTATGTGGTGTTGTTTCCTGGTTATTTCTGCACGCAAGCATCTTTTGTCTTCTTTGTTTCAAGATCCTACAACTCTATTACGTGATATCCCATAGATATTTTTTTTGCTGGTGATTAGAAAGGATATCAACAACCGATGTCTTATATCAGATGAAACGTACTTCTGATTATATGATATGATCACTTTTTCCTTGCTATATCAAGGGTGGAACAAAAATTGTTTGGGGTCTTCTCAGATCTTGAATAGGTTTCTTAGTCTAATACTATTGTAGATGGGACCGACTTCTTATTGTTGTGGACTTCAGTTTTTAAAATGCCATAATTTTTCTATCAGACTAGGTACATTCGATTCTCACTTGCTCTTTGTTTTTTTTTGTTTCCTCTTACAATTATGAGAAGAGTTAATTCCTGTTTTTACCCCCTAGTTTCACTTTGTTGATGCTAATTATCCAATTTAGCAAATATTTATTCTAGTTACCCCATTTAACAAAACGTGTGCCAATTTTTACCCCCTCTAATTTTTTATGCCGATCAAGCACCTTGTTTATTGTGATATAATCTTTCTAAAATGAAGACTGAGATGGATGGACTTACGGGACCATGAGATGGAATTACAATTTACCATAACCAGTTCCTTAAGGATCTTTCGTAACATGCCTTTGCAGTAGTCCGATGCACACATATAGCCTTTGCTGCTCGCGTTAAGAAAAACACTTTGCAACACTCCACTCTCATGACCTGTTGTCAGCATTTAATAAAACACCCTATGACCAGCATTGCTAAACAATCCGAGACCAAAACCTTTTGCCTTCATTGACACGTACGATCTTTAAACTTTTAGAAATATTCTCAAATTTCACGATCTGTACACGTATTCCACCTATCCAAATAAAACTAACCACTGAGAAACAAATGGGGAGAGCAGAATGACTAGGACCCGCCTATCAAAACGCTCAAATAAATTAGAAGGGTAAAAATTAGCACAAGTTTTGCTAAATGGGGTAATTAGGATGAAAATTTGCTAAATGGGGTAATTGGCGTCAAAAACATGAAACTAGGGGGTAAAAACTAGAATTTAACTCTTATGAAAAAGAGAGAGCAAATTAGAAAAGAAGAAATAGATTGTGTGTCCGTTGCAGCTAAGTGAAGATGATGTCGCTTCAACGTTCTTCTAACATGGTCTCTATCAACAATCTGAATTAGTATATGTGTATGAGTGGATTCATCAATATCAGATAAAGATTGTATCCCAGTTTATAGTTTTTAATCCCATCAGGCATCATTTCATCTCTTTCAGAGACCAAGTCTTGTCTGCACATACACAAAAAAGTTGCTGATTTGATGACGATGTGTATTGGTGCATGTGTGATAGCTCCCATATACACTCGTAGCCATAGGTCATAATTATTATATCACAAAATTGTCATTCTTGGCTGGCAAGACATGTTTTGGTTTATATCTGGAGCATGTATAGAGTAGATTAATATGGTGTGTGTAAATGATATGCAATGCTTTTATTATTATACTTTTACTACCTACTTCTATTTGTGTTGATATATTTTCTTATTGTTATACATGATTTTCTGTAGTCATATCTCTACATCTTCTACGTTTACATTTTTTACTGCAATCTCCAACCTACTCTACAGTGGCAGCCCATCTGTTTTTTATTGACACTTCATGAATTTCATTGGGAAATATATTTTTCCGCTGCAACTCGCGTGGGGAATTATCTAGTATTCATAAACTTTGTATCATAATCATTGCCTTTCAATTGATTGCAGTCAAACTTGATTACACAGGCATGACCATAAACTACTGATGAACCCAACACACGCAAGGGACACACTGTTGGGTAGTTTCTCATAATAATGGTATATATGTATCTACACATACGAGGTCTAGCAACCTCTGGAGCATTTGGTGTTGCCCCCGTGTACTGCAGCGAGCGGATCAGGCGCTGTACCCAAGAACCAGCGGGCTCCACCTCGCCGAGTTGTAACCGCCGCAAACGCCGGCGCTTGCTTCCTTCATCTCGGTATCAGAGACGCCGTTGTTGCACATGTTTGCGAATGCCCTAGTGTGTTTCATGCCATACTGAGTAAGTGATCCACAGTGTGATTCGAAAACACGCACCTGACAATGGGCATCAGTACAGAGTTTAGTCCCAACATAAAAACTGAAGAAGGATGTACACGTGGTGAAGACAAGCAGAGAGCAGAAACTCTGTGGGATACAAATAAGAGAACTATTTTTACACTTACCATCCTCTTCAAACAATCCCAGTCATCGACTAATGGTTGGCCAGAGCTTCTAGGAGCCCTAAGCATTGAAGGCCCCTTTTCAAACCCAAAGACAAGCTTCCCGATGAAATCGACACTGGTGTCGAGATGCTTCCTGTGTGCAACAGATTCTTTGATCTCCTTGAGAGCCCTCAGCTTCTCTTCTGATCCAGCATTTAACTGCTCATACTGAAATCAGGAAGAAAAAAAGAAAGATGCATGAAAAAATGCAAGACAGAAAGATGCATTGTTTCGAGCAGCAAGGCCTGGTTAGTAACCACACAAGTGAAGGTCCAAGGTGCTGAGTTACGACCAATAACAGAGGATATTCAGGAAATAACTGGAATTTTACCCTCTTCCACATGAAAAAGATATCCGCATCCCTTTGATTGATTACACCCTGCGGGCCGGATAAAGGCAGACTGCTTGTGTTGTTGGCATTTGCAGGATCAAAACCTTGATAATGGAAAAGCTTCTCGTCTTTGAATGTCTTGTCACCATACTCCATGACATGAGAGCCCTCAGTTCTATCAACATTTAAGTTTAAAGTTCTATTTTTAACCTGCCCAAGGAAGCAGTGAATTATAGATGCCACTAACCAGAATGAAGAAAGTGTGGTCGAGACTTACCACGTCGTACTGACCCTTGATTGTTTCCTTCTTTAGATTGTGAGTTTCACTGCAAAGTAGTAGGGCTTATGAGATGTCAGAAAACAAAACAGGTGCAGACTGCTGCAGAGCATAATATACTTCAGACCATGCTTTACCTGTCTTCCATCCAAGACACGCTGTAGAGGTCACCTAAACAGGTCATGTATTCGATAGGAGGCGGTGGATTCATCCCAGGGCAGTATGTTCCCCAACTACTTTCGACTGCGTTTGCTGCTGTTGTAACATAAATATTAAGGTCTTCAGGCATTATACCCTCAAACATACTGCCACTTTCACACGCTTCAACATATATAACCTGCCAAGATTGCAATTTTAGTTACAGATAAGGCTCTAATTAAGAGAACTGTTCCATATTTTAAAGATGTACAGTACTAGTATTTATCTAGGGGAAAGGAGAAGGAAATGTGCTATACCATTTTTGAATAGCTCTTGGAAGCATGTTTTTCTCGTAGCACCTTAATGAAGTCGTCAGCATAAAGCCATGGATTGGTGGGCATACCTACAGACTCGCTAAGGTTAGCTAATAAGTTACACAGGCAAATCAGCTAAATTAGTAATAACATTTATATATGTGGGAGTATGCACCGGCCGTACCAAGAGAACCAGCAGTCCCATGATCCGCGTAATAGATGAATATGTGGTCATTCGGTTTGCTGTTTATCACCTTCCTACTCCCTCCAGTAACTGCAGTTTTGTTGCCCATGAGAACCGCGAAGAAGTTTTTAGTAGTGACCTGGTCACCGGTGTAGTCCTGCAAAGCATGTTAAGATTGGTCACCAGTACTCTAGTAGGAATGCAACACCAATTAAGGTGTGAAATAAAGCTACAAATCTTCTCCCATTAAAAAGTACAGTCTATGCTAAGATGTGGAATTAGAATCACTCTTGTCTGAAACTAAAATTAACTGAAGAAAGACAGACAATACATGCATATATATATACCTTGGGAACACCAGCGTAAACATCCTTGCCTTTAGGATGGTTGATGATGACTCCATGTCTTGGGTTGGCAGGGTTTTTGGCGATGTCGTCGTACATAAACACCACGATGTTCTCCTCTTTTAGACCTCCCCTCTTGAGAATCTGGTAGGCGTGGCACACATCGGCCTGTACGTCGTGCATCAAGAACACCACACCGTCGAGCAAATCAGCCATAGAATTGTTTAGTGATCGAATTTAATTTTGACCATGCGCATTCGCATGTCTTGAAAATTTTCATAAACAGAGAGAGCAGCAAGCATTGAGAAAGCGGAAACTGAGTTTTAATCGGAGTCTGACCTGGTGACGGTAGTTCTCGTAGCCGGAGGAGCCAGCGACGAGCACGGCCCACCTGGTGAACCCTTCCTCCTCCGCCGACGGGGCAGGGGCGGGAGCGGCGGCGCCATGCTCGTTCTGCGTCGGCAGCAGAATCAGCGGCTCCGCATTCCCCTCCGCGGCGGCTGCGGCCGCGGCCACCGCCAGCAGCGAGAGGAGTCCACAGACCCACCAGCGAGCCATCGCCACCCTCAGGAGTCAGGAACAAGTGCTTGTGCTAGGCTAGCTAGAGAGTGATCGAGGGAGAAAGCAGAGAGCCAAGTGTGATGGTGCCGGTGGTGGCTGGGGCCGCATTTTATAGCCGCGGCGGCGTGATCCACGGCGACACGTGGTCATCGCCTTGCGGCCGGGTAGTGGCGCTCACGCCGACGAGGAGGGCAGTTCGCACCTCCGTAATCGGATTTTGCGTGGCGTGGCTAAAACTCCAAATCATGGTTTGGGAACGCAGGCCTAAACTTGCAAAAAAAAGCGCCGCGGTTCCTACCGGATCTCGGCCGTGACGAGGCCCGACGTCGCAGTCGGCGCCAGCGGTGGCGGTTGGCGTCATGAATTGGCCGGCCGACGACATGGCTCCGTAGTTTGCGCGCGCGGCCTCCCTGCTCTATCGCTGCTGACGGAAGAGGAAACGATAGATAACTGACGCCACTCGCGCGGACAAAAAGGAGCGAGGCTCCAAAACTCATATTCGAAACTAGCTTAGTTAGAGCAGGCTAACCTTGCCAAGCTATTATCTTCTCTCTCACGCTCTCCAACAAACCCACATTATCGCGCGAAACATAATTAGCGAACTTTGGCCGCTGAGCTGGTGAAAGCCAGAAAAGAAGAACATGATCTAGTCACGCTTAATGTGAACCGACTTTTAGAGAAAACATAGAATGCGCGTAACGCACTTGTGTGGGGCAGCCGGAAACGCCAAGACTTCAGAGGAACGATGTATCCATTTAGAGCCGTGCTGCAGCTGAATAGGCGAAAGTTTTAGGAGGTTTCTTTCAGGTTTTACGACTGTGTGGGTAGTCATCGCACAAATTACCACTGTGTCACTATAATTCGATCTATTGGAAAAATGTCATTCCTACGTCTATATTCCTGTCTTGCCGTATGTTTGACTCGTTTTTTTTACACGTAGGATCCCTTCATTGCCCGCCAGAACCGTCGAAAAGTAATAGATTTGTTGAGACCCAACACATAGTCTTCTCAGAAAAACCGTCAAAAAAGTCTATCCGCAAGTTTTGACAGGCCTGGCCTTTGGTTATTACTGCAATCTATTGGACCATCTGGCTTTCAAGGAATAAGAAGGTTTTTGATGACCTCGATACACCCGCTGAAGTGGTCGCTAAACAATGCGTTGATATGGTGAAACTTTGGTCGCACAGAGCAAACAAGAAAGAAAAGGAGGCTGCGTTGATCTGGACTTCAGATTGGCACTCCTGATTGTGCTTTCCTTTTGTTTTTCCGCTGTTTACCCCCGTTGTAACCTTATCTTACTTGTAAAACCCCGAGCTGCCTTAGCTCTCTTTTTAATAAAATTTGAGATAGGGGCTGCCCCTTCCGACGTTCTCAAAAAAAAAAAAACATGCAGAATGGCTATATAGCCCTGCCGCCATGCCGCTCGCGTTCCGCTGATTTTGATACCACAACACGATTGGTCTTACTCACTCACCAGTACACATCTACTTTCTATAACAATATAATCTCCATGGGAAGAGGCAAGTTTGAGCTAAGTTTGGATTGAAGGCGAGTATCACACGTTAGGCGTTTGTTAAATGAACTAGATGAGAACTATGCCAACAAACTCTAAATTTCTCCATTTATTAAATCGATTACAGATAAAATTCAAAGAGTAGAACACAGTTATCAAGATCCTTGATGCTTTTATCCTTGTCCATCTTTAGAATATAGCACTGCCAGCTTGTCTATCTTCAGAATCTACCACCGCTCGTTTGTGCTCCCACGATATATATGGAGGTAGGAACCATTTTAAATATATTGTCCGACTCTCCTTGATACGGGATGATGTTATATGGTCGGGTCCTCCATCCATGTGTGTTGGCCGACTGGTGTCGTCAACTACGAGCATGGCGACCCGATACTTCATGACTCTTGGCGATCCAAATTTGTCGTGGACGATCTCGAGTATACACCTTTGGGGCGGTGTTCGGATCCTCCAGCCACGCTTTCACGTCGAAGGACCGGTTCTTCTAGGTAGCATCTCAACCACCTCGGCGTCAAGCTTTCGATGATATGGTTCACCGTATCAGTCTTTATGGCTTATATAAGAAGGTCATTGAAGCTTAGATTGCATAACATTAGCTTGACTGTGACGATGGTATGGACGTGGAGATCATGGATGATTTGTTTGGTGTGGGCTTGGGTTGAGAATGTGAAAAACTAGGTGCCGATGGCAAGGATTTCGTTTGATTTCGAAAGAAATAGTGAGAGGAGCATCGAAGGCAAAGGCTAGGTCAACCGCTAGTTTTTTTGCGGTGACTCATAGTGCTAGATTAACATGGGATTAGTGGGGTAGATGAGACGATCGATGTGAGCATCAGTGCGGTTGATGAAGATAATTTCCACTAATTGGGCGCCATAGTCATAATTTACTTTAGCTAAGCAAACTCTCAACTTAGCCAAGTGGTAGCATCTTGTCGGATTCAGGAAAACCGGGATCCCTTATCCACTGATTGTGGGTCCCCTGCACGCTGCATCCTAGGAAGACGCAGAAGCCTGGGGCGATCCGTATGAGCGGGGTCATGCGATCCGTCCTGACCCATGGTCACCGGGAAGGAACATCATCCATGATATCACCCCTTGCCCCGGGATGTCATATGTCAACCATGTCCCGACTACCATCCCGACTTGTGTGGGCCAACGATATCGCGGAGGGCAAAGCGTTCATGCTCTTTTATCATCAACAGAGGTCTCAAGGTGCTGCAGTTTTGTAGTGATGCAAGTAGTGCTCCCATGGGCGGAAGAAAGTAGGGTTAGGGCTTGGCCAGATCGGGAAATCCTAGTCTTAGGTTGGCGCGGGAAAACAAAAAAGGATAGGACCCGCCAAGGAAAAGCATCCTGGGCCTTAGCCTAGGTCAAAAGGATGGGACAGGACCAAGGCAGGATCGTGTCCTTTTGTATCAAACTTATGTTTGTCGTGTAGAAGTTGTATTGTCTCTGTTTCACTCGTAGTCACAAGTGAAGAGGAGGGATCGGGCCAGCCACTGTGGTATCCCCTTTGAAAGATCGGTATAAGCGACTAGATGGTGGTGAATAGGCGCTACTCAATTTTTAACTTCTTTTCAAAATTAAGGCTTGACACAAAGTAAGTTCCCTAGAAATGCAACTAGGTGAGAGAACATTATGACAAGAAAGTATGCAAACAACAATAGTAGAGAGTAAAGGATAGAAATCACCAGGAGTAGACATGGAGATGTTTTCCCGAAGTTCCTTTCTTTTAAGGGGAAGTACGTCTCCGTTGGAGGGGTGGGCGGTACTAAGAGCACCAGCGCCATAAAAGGCCTCACCATATTCTCCTGCGCACCCTCCCCACGGCAGCACACGATCCACTATACGGTGGCCTTGAAGGCGGCGACCGAAACCTTTATAACACCTTGGGCACTTCTCCACGACTGAATTGGAGGCTCCCAAGATGACCCTGAAGCTCTTACACACGAGGATGAGCTATGGAGGGAAACTTCTTAAAGTTAGGGTTTCCTTAAACCCTAGAGCAACAACTTCTTACACAAATGGTGGGGAAAAACAAACCCCCTAGGTGGAAAGCTAGGTATAGGTCTCCTCTCTTGATTTCCTAAGGGGCATTAAGTTCTAGTGGCTAGGGAGGGAGATCTTGGAGGTTTGAGCTCAGCAACAATGGAGGGAGAGAGTGGAAGCCACAGTCTTCACTTGGGGAAGAAGGGGTATTTATATCCCCCCTCGAAATAGATTCATTGTAGTCAACTTACTCCGGAGTCTCCGGACAAGCCAGATAGCAACATAGAAAACAAAAAATTCCTACGATGGGAAATGTATACGCCACGATCCATCTACTGGATACAATCAATGGGTGGATATACATCCAGAATACATACCCTTGAAGACTAACAAAGCTTTACGAGTATGGACTCGTTGGTGATGTAGTCGATCTCTTGCCGATCTCAAGATCGTGTGAAAGTCTGGCAGCACCGCAACTCAGCAGAGCATCCGTGACCGCACACATGTCCGGGACCCTAACAACCTCCGCGACCTCGCTCCAGCAGTGCAGAGGGAGCAACAAATCCTCGCTCCAGAAAAAGCCATCGGGAACATGTATCTCGCTAAGCCGAGACCACGGGGAATAGTACTAGAGGGGGAGAGAGATCCTTCACGAGGAGGTGTGAGTGAGAGAGAGAGAGAGGGAGAGGGGGGACTTTATAGGAGGAGGGGGCACCCCAAGGGCCATGGCCGACGACCAAGGTGGGTGCTCCCACCTCTTCCTCCATTCATGTGAGTGGAGATCCCACTCACAAAATGACTCTCCATTTCCTCCACTCAAAATGCCACTCAAAATCCATTAAATTCCACCAAATTTAATGTAATGTATCATTAAATAGAACTCTTTTATTTATTTATTCAGAATTTTTTAAATTAAATTAATTAACAAAAATTCACATAAAACCCCTTGCTACTTTTCAATTTCACATGCAGAACCAACTTTAGCAATTTCACCCAAAAAATTTTGGTGTCCATTGTAATAATTCCAGCGCTTTGATATTCTTTTTCTAGCAACTTTTGCTCCAAATGGTGTCGATATCCCTTAAGTGTGTCACCCTATGGTTCGCAAATTATGCAGACATGATCGAGACCCCTCCCCGATCAATAATCAACAACGGGACCTGGAGATCCGCACTGACTCCTACACATTCAACGATGACTTCTTGTGATCATGAGAACATTAGCATTGCAACTAAATCCTTTTGTCTCGCGATATTTTACATGTCCGAGATTAGATCATCAGTATCTCCCATACCTAGTTTGATCTCGTTACCGACATGTAATCTTTTCTTGTTCCCGTGATATAACATTCTAGTGATCTCCATCACTTGCTTGCAAGCTATATTAATGTGATATCACCGAGAGGGCCCATAGTATATCTCTCTGTCATTTGGGTGGACAAATCCCACTCTTGATCCATGAGCCTCTACATAACATTATCGGAGTATCTGAACCCACCTTTATAGTCACCCTGTTACGGTGTGACGTTTGATGTTATCAAGTTACTCTTCATATGTTAGTGATTGAAATGATCTCATAGTCTAAGGACTAAAGTTACTTGTAATGATGTTATAGCAATTTAAACATAATGACTTTGATCGTATTACTATATTTCGGATGAATGTTAATCACATCATTCCACCAACGTCGTGACCTTGTTATTAACCAACATCCAGTGTCCATGATTAGGAAACCTTGATCATCATGTTAATCAAGGAGCTAGTTTATATGAGTGGCATAACTAGGAACACTTTATTTGCTCATTAAACACACATGTATTAATGTTTCCTATTAATACAAGTATAGCATGTAAAATAAACATCTATCATATACTTGGAATATGATAATAACAACTTTATTATTGCCTCTCGGGCATATTCCCTTCATTCTCCCACGTGAACTAGAGTCAATAATCTAGTTTACATTATGATAAATCTAACACCCATGGAGTATTGGTGTTGATCATGTTTCGCTCTTGGGAGAGTTTTAGTCAATGGATCTGCCACATTCAGATCCGTGTGTACTTTGCAAATCTTTATATCTCCATCCTTGACATGGTCGCGGATGGAGTGAAACCAGCGCTTGATATGCTTGGAATTCTTGTGAGACCTTGGTTCCTTGGCGTTGGCTATGGCTCCATTGTTGTCACAATATATCACCATTGGTCCAATGCGCTAGGAACCACACCCAGTTCTGTTATGAACTCCTTCATCCAAACTGCTTCCTATGCTGCTTCCGAAGCAGCAACATATTCCGCCCTCGTTGTTGATCCCGCCACCACGGGTTGTT
Source organism: Avena atlantica (assembly GCA_910589765.1). Lineage (NCBI taxonomy): Eukaryota > Viridiplantae > Streptophyta > Magnoliopsida > Poales > Poaceae > Avena > Avena atlantica. The sequence continues at coordinate 137,619,245 of OU342739.1, forward strand.
TGGATCTCCTACAACTAAATGTTGCTCCATTCATGAGAAATACGTATACGGATTGAGACTTAAAGTCATCCGGATTGGTGTCGAAGCTAGCGTAGACATAACACTTAGCGACGATCTCTTCTTCACCTCCGTACACGAGAAACATATCCTTAGTACTTCTTAAGTACTTAAGGATATTCTTGACCGCTATCCAATGTTTCGAACCTGGATCAGATTGGTATCTACTAGTCAAACTAATAGCATGTGCCACATCCGGTCTTGTACATAGCATGTCATACATTATAGAGTTTATGGCTGAAGCATAGGGGATTCTATCCATTATCTCTTTATTCCACCGTAGCCGGACTTTGAGTCTTACTCAATTTCTTGCCTTGCAACATAGGTAAGAACCCTTTCTTACTTCCGTTCATTTTAAACTTCTTTAAAATCCTATCAAGGTATGTACTTTGTGATAGTCTAATTAGATGTCTTGATCTATCCCTGTAGATCTTGATGCCTAATATATATGATGCTTCACCAAGGTCATTCATTGAAAATTTGCTATTTAGATAACTTTTAACCTCATTTAAAATATCTATATCATTTCCAATCAACAATATGTCATCCACATATAATATTAGAAATGCCACAGAGCTCCCACTCACTTTCTTATAAATACAAGATTCTCCGTAAGTTTGGACAAATCCAAACCCTTTGATCACTTCATCAAAGCAGAGATTCCTACTCCAGGATGCTTGCTGCAGTCCATAGATGGAACGCAGAAGTTTGCATACCCTTCTAGCATCCTTAGGACCTAAAAAACCTTTGGATGTACAATATACAACCCTTCCTCAATATTACCACTGAGGAACGCGGTTTTGACATCCATCTGCCAAATTTTATAATCGAAAAATGCAGCAATTGCTAACATAATCCTAACCGACTTTAGCATCACTACGGGAGAGAATGTCTTATCGTAGTCAACTCCTTGAATTTTTCGAAACCCCTTTGTGACAAGTAGAGCTTTATAGATGGTCACGTTACTATCAACATCAGTTTTCTTCTTGAAAATCCATTTATTCTAAATGGCCTTTCGGTCATGAGGTAAGTCCACCAAGGACCAAACCTAATTTTCGTACATGGATTACATCTCGGATTGCATGGCTTCTAGCCATTTGTTGGAATCTGGGCTCATCATCGCTTCTTCATACGTCGCAGGGTCATCATTTACATCAACCATGAAATTCATGACAGGATTCCGTATAGTTCAGGAGCTGCACATGTCCTACTTGACCTGCGAGGTTTGGTACTATCCTCTTTCGGAGTTTCATGATCTTTATCATTAATTCCTTATTCATTCGGTGAAGTCAACTTCGGAACTATTTCTGGCACTACGCTACTCGCCGTTGCATGAAGAGAAGGTTCAGTAACCTCTTCGAGTTCTACCTTCTGAATACTCACACCTTTCGAGAGAAACTAATTCTCTAGAAAGGATCCATTCTTGGCAACAGAAACCTTGCTCTCGGATCTATGATAGAAATAATACCCAATTGTTTCTTTAGGGTATCCTATGAAGACACATTTTTTCTCTTTGGGTTCGAATTTATCCGGCTGAAGTTTCTTCACATAAACATCGCATTCCCAAACTTTAAGAAATGACAACTTAGGTTTGTTTCCAAACCACAATTCATATGGTGTCATTTCAACGTATTTAGATGGTGCCCTATTTAAGTGAATGCAGCGGTTTCTAGTGAATAACCCCAAAAATAAATTGCAAGTTAGATAGAGACATCATAGATCTAACCATATGTAATAATGTACGATTACGACGCTCCGATACACCATTACATTGTGGTGTTCCGGCAGGAGTGAGTTGTGAAACTATTCCACACTCTCTCATATGTGTGCCAAATTTGTAACTTAGATATTCACCCCCATGATCTGATCGTAGAAATTTAGTCTTTCTATTACGATGATTTTCCACTTCATTCTGAAATCCCATGAACTTTTCAAAGGTTTCAGATTTGTGTTTCATCAAATAGATATATCCATGTCTACTCAAATCATCCGTGAAAGTAACAAAATAACGATATCCACCTTGTGCCAACACACTCATTGGACCACACACATTGGTATGTATGATTTCCAATAAATCTGTCGCCCGCTCCATTGTACCGGAAAACGGGGTTATAGTCATCTTGCCCATAAGGCATGGCTCACATGTATCAAGTGATTCAAAATCAAGTGATTCCAAAAGTCCATCAGAATGGAGTTTCTTCATGCGTTTTATGCCAATATGACCTAGACGGCAGTGCCGCATGTATGTGGATATATCATCATTAAGTTTAATCCTTTTGGCATCTACATTATGGATATATGTATCACTATCACCGAGATTCAAAATAAATAAAACATTCATCACAGGCACATGAACATAAAAGATATTATTCTTATAAATCGAACAACCATTGTTTTCAGATTTAAAGGAATAACCGTCTTGCAATAAAAATGATCCGGATATAATGTTCATGCTCAACCACATGCACCAAATAACGTTTATTTAGGTTTAAAACTAATCCCCAAAAGAACATTTCATGATCCCTAGTGTTTTGTGTGTTAGATAACAATTCCAAGAATTATTTAATGTGTGTTGAAGTGCTGCAGATCTTAACTTGTAAAGGAGCTTTAATGTGATTTTGGGGGCCGGATAATCCGCCCCTCCCCAATTTCAAAAGGGCGCAAGGGCGCAACCCTCAGTATGGGGGGAGGAATATTTCACGGATTTTCTGGCCAGTGTCGGAGTTTTTTGCCTAGGCCGGATAATCCGCCCCTCAAGGGGGCCGGATAATCCGCCCCACCCCCAGGCTTTGCTTCAATTGTCGCCACGGTGCATCACTCAGAGAGGGGGCGAAGTTTCCCCCGAAATTTCCGTCTCTAGGGCGGATTTTCCCTAGGGGCGGATAGTCCACCCCTCCAGGATCTTCACCAAGTCAAGCTCGGCACGACCGTCTGAGTGGGGCGGATTTTCCCCTGGACTTTCCGTCCAGGGGGCGGATTTTTCCCCCAGGTCAGATAGTCCGCTCCTAGTGGGGGGCAGATAATCCGCCCCCAAACTTCACCAACGCCCAGATCTGTGCAGGGGGTATTTAAACCAGCCATCTCCCTCCTGCCAGGTCTCTTGGTTCATTCGCAAAAGACAAGATCCGCTTCTCAAGTTTCATCCAAGATATCTCCACCTTCATCCACCCAAATGCCCCGTTCCTTGGGGAATCGAAGGAGGAGGGCTCGATCTCCACCAACTGCAATCAAGCGTGATGACCCACAAGTATAGGGGGTGTATTGTAACTCCCTCAGAATCGGACCTATGCAAGTTTTAGCGAAATTCGCCAAACCCGCATAGAAACGATTCAAAGGTGCCCACCAGGCACTTTCGTGCGGGTGGAAAACGAAGTAATAACATTACACAACAGTCCTCGATGGGACCCACAGAACAGATATATATACAACACGACTCCACGAGTCTAGAATACAGATATAATATGCAAAGATCCAAATCACCTTGAAAACGACACAGCGTCCGTCTACGGACAAGATGCAAATGGGGCTAAGAGCCCTGAAGAATAACCAATGGCGTCCATAACCCTGCCCAGGCCAAGCCGGAAGGGTAACCCTGCTAACGACGTCGATCTCAACACCTGCTTAAACAAAAGGGGTGCCGACAAGGGCAAAGGAAAAAGAGGAGCGTCAGTACTGAGGCCAGTACACGACGAGACTAGAATTCGGCGGTCCTCGCCTACATAGGTATGGTGGACTGAAGCGGCAGCGGCAGCATGCTCTAAACAACCTATAGAGACTCGACATAACTGGCGGCAATCAGAGAGGGGTAAGAAAGACCTATTCGGATCCAACCTGATACTACCACCAAACAAACCCATCCTGGCGTTTCCCCCTCGAGACCATCGAGGAAGTCAACCGAGGAACTCACACAGTTGGCAGTTTTATTTATTCAGTTATCGTTGCAGCAATTACTAGTCAGGTGTAGATAATCATCCTGATAAAATAAGCAGTGGGCACTTTTAATTAACCATTCCGTTGTAGTTGCGACACTTACTAATCAGATACAAATAGCATGAGATATCCCAAAACCCAGCAGTTGTTGGTACTTTTATTTAGCCATTCCGTTGTAGTTGCAATACTTACTAGTCAGATACAATTGTCGCAAGCGACAAACCAAGCAAGCATTTGTTGGCAGTTTTATTTAGCCATTCCGTTGTAGTTGAAGCTGATTACTAATCATATCAGATACGAGTCAATTTATAACAGCAAACTTTAGTTATAGTTGTCTATGATCGAGATACTGTGCTCCAAGTCGTCCATAACCACGGACACGCCTTTCAGAAAGTTTTAACCCGGCCGGGGTGCACAAATAGCAACACACACACGATCGACCTCGGAAAAACCAAATCAAAATCCAACGAGGCTTTCACGATAGAGCAATCACAAGATTCAGAAATATTTCAGGGGGCCACCCCTTAAAGTAGACCCGCAACGAAGCCGGCCGGCTCCGAGATGGACTCAAGGTTGTGGGGACGGCTGTAAACGACTGGGAACCCGAAAGTGTGGCTGGGCTTGTCGATACCGCGGAATCGTGCCACGATCCTAAACAGTACAGTGTGCTCCTCGCACAATCGTAAATACAGTAATAAAGCATGGCATAAGTACAGGATAGTAACAAAACCTCAAACTAGTTTGTGGCCCCAAGAAATAAGACGGAATCAAGCTCTGGCTAAGGGGGGTCCCATAATTCCCCGTAGGTGGATAGCGCGATAAATCAAGGAACAGGTATCAAGTAATCGGGGTCCTACGGGACACAAGTGGGCGGTCGGAAACCAAATATTATCTATCACCCACCGATGCCTCTGCTTACTTACTTCAATTTTAGTTGTTAAACAGGAATTAAAGTGAACGATAAATAAAGCCGAGATCATCTCCAACATCAAACATGTGGCAATACACCAACAACTGTGGCACTTGACGACACGCAACAGCACTTGAGCAAGCGACTACGACGCGCAAGTCCAACTATTTACCAAACAACATGTAATAGGATGTGTCCAAGGCAATATATGGCTGCAGGGGAATATCACGGTTACGGAACTAGAGCATCGCAACACATATAGCAATAGATCAACAGGAGGGAATAAATACTATAAAAGTAAGATAGGTAGAAAGGGGGAGATGCTCGCCTGAAAACATTGCCGAAGGTTCAATCGAAGATCGGGGCGAAGCTCACATCAACTCAACGGCCTTATCCGCGAAGAACCAAAACACTAGAAGAAACACCGGATGCAATATTTAATACAACGGCAGAAGATCGGCATGATGCATGTATGATGCATGACATGGCAAAGGTGCGATGCAATTAGGTCATATTAAGCGGAACCGGGTTCCTGACAATTAATTAGATGGTTCAAGTTATTTATCTACCCCGCAATTAAATGTTGTTATAACAAGGCAAGATAAGATACCGGTTCGCTACACAAGTTTAAATGAGGCCGATATGAGACTAGATTTGCCCGCATATGGGCCCCATATTTAATTATAGGGTGAATCGGCCTAAGGCCCCCAAACCACATGAATGTATGCATGCAAGACAATTCAATATGCAACAAGTTGTTATTATATTATAAAATAGGGTTTTCGGGAAGGGGTTCACACATTAGGGGTCTCGACGGTCTTGGTCCTGGGTTCGGGGTTCGGCCTCAGGGTTCGGATCTGGGTTGGGCGAGGGATCGAGCTTCGGGTTCGGCTCAGAGTAGATCTTGGCGTATCCGGGTTCTCGGCGGACTCAGTGTCCGGAAGGGAGTACTTGGTTCGGTGTCGGGGCGCATCGGATTCTCCCGGGTCGGTGTCGTTCTCGTCGTTGTGAAGGTCTTGCCGGGTCCGCGCCATCAAGTCGGTCTAGGCATCCGGGGCGAAGAACTTGTCGTATTCGCATTGGCGATCTTGGCGTCCGGGAAGAAGCACTTGTCGCATCTGCGGTCGTCGGGTCGTGCCGATGGTCATGGCGTTCGGGAAGCAGTGCTCGACGTTCCTCGGTTCCATGTAGACGGCCTTGGTGTCCTCGATGGAGAACTCAGCGTATCCGGGTAGGAGAACTCGAGGTCGATGGCGAACTTGTCCGGTACCGGGGTTTTTCGGAGTTCATGGCGCGGTACCGGGTACGGGATCGGCCTTCGGGTCCTGAACGGGGTCTTCGGTTTCCATGAAGGTGTCCCCCATGATCCGTGTCGAGGCATCGGGGTTTTGGGTCGGTCTTGTGCTCGGATAGAAGTACTTGTCGTCCTCGTGGCGATCTTAGCACAAACTTGTCCGACTTGCTGTAGAACTTGATGGGCAGCGACGCACTTGTCAACTCTTGCACGGAGACAGATGGTGGCGCAGCGTGATCCCCACAGGTGGTGCACGGTCACCCTAGGCAGAGACAGCTCATGGCACATCCAGGGACATGGGCGCGGAAGTCGGAGGGGCCCACACGCAGGAGGGACCCGGCGTCTTCCACGGCGAGGGCGGAACGAGCCGGCTGCTGCGGTGACGGTTCGGGGCGTCGGTCGGAGGGGACGCAGGCGCGGAGGGGGCGTCGCTGGCGGCCGGCTTGGGGAGGACCACGGGGAGGCGGCCGGGCGTGCGACGGCTCTGGGCGGGGACGCCGGCGGCGGTCCGGGCCAGAGGGAGGCGGACGGCGGAGCGGACGGGGCGAGGCGGCACCGGGAGGCCCTGGCGGCGGCGGACGGAGGCGGGGAAACTCGTCGGGGCGCCGTGCGCGGGAGGAGGCGAGGCGGACGCCGCGGCTGCCGGCGAGCGCGGGGAGGCGAGGCGAGGACGGTGGAGCCCGGCGCGCTGGCGAGGCAGAGCGGAGACGCGGCAGGGGTCCGGTGGTGGGGCGCGGGGCCGGCGAGGCGACTGGGGAGGATCGGCGACGGTGGAGATGGGCGCCGGCGAGGCGGAGCTCGACGGCGCGGCGCTGAGGGGAGGCGCGGGGACGCGGTGAGCGGAGGAGCGTGGCGGCGGGCGGCGCGGCCGCGCGTCGGCGGGCTCTGCTTTGGGGGGGGAGGGCGGTCGCGCGGGCGGAGCGGCGCGGTTGGAGGAAGGGGAAAGAAGGGAGAGAGGAGCGGGGTGGCCGAGCGGGGTGGGGGGCCACGCGTGGTGGGGTCCACGCGGGTCCGGGGGACAGGGGGGTCGGCCTGGCGTGCGGGACGCGGCAGGTGGGTGGGGCCGCGCGGGGCTGTGCGTGTGGGGTTGGCTGGAGAGAGAGAGGAGGTGGGAGAGGGAAGGAGAGTTGAGTGGTGAGTTGGCTGCTTTTGATTGGAGGGGGGGATGGCCAAAGGTGAGGTGGCGAGTTGCTATAGGGCGGGGTGAGGTGGAGAGGAGGGCTGGGTAGGTTGTCTGGTAGCAAAAGGATTACGGGTGGGCCGATTGTATTTTTCTGGGGTGGTCATTCAGGTCATTCGGCCCGTTCGACTGCCCCACTAAAATAATATAATAATTTTATTTAAATTGCAATAAGCTTTTGTAAATAGTTTTTAGACAACAAAATATCCGGAAGCATCCGAGGTTTAATTTGAAATAGAAGGAGGGCTAGTTTCAGAAGACCATAGATTTTCGCAAATAGTTTTAGGCAAAATAATATGCATGATGATGACGATGCTCAAATGCAATGTGGCATGATGACATGAGCATGCGGTCATGATGGTGCAATGCACAAAAACAACGCGATTTTCTAGTAGTGGTTTTTGCGGGATGCCACATGTATCATAGTACTTTTGATAAATAGGAGTGTCGATCCCAACGAGGAGCAGAAGGTGCTAAACAGTGGTATGGAGCAGGAAATCCCTATGAATACTTAGCAAACGGTTTTTAGTGGTTTTCTAACAAGGCGACAAAAAAATAACAAGTAACAGAAGTAACGAACAAACGGAGCAAGTGGCTCAATCCTTTCTTAGCAAAGGACAAGCCGGTGGAAATACTTGTAAGGACCAAACATTTTCGAGGACACATGGGAATTCTGTCAAGTGCTTTCGCTTCAAATAGCTGCGTACTCTTCTTTGGTGTTTGTAAGTGTTGTGTGGGTGAACCTGTGCTAACATATTGCCCTTCCTAGGACTAATACATACTTGTGATTAAACCCCTTGCAAACATCTGTAACTACAGGAAAGTAATTAAGATATAAATCTAACCACAGCCTTAAACTCTCAGATCCTACGCTCCCTTGTGCAAAGGTGTCCTAACGGGGGTTCAGGTTTCTGTCACTCCGGTAACCCCACGATTAGTAGCCAAATACACAATGCATTCCCTAGGCCCATAAATGGTGAAGTATCATGTAGTCGACGTTCACATGACACCACTAGAAGAATAGCACCACAACTTAAATACTAAACCATTGAATAATAACTCATCATAGATTCACTACTAATAACATGACTTCTCTCATGTCCTCAAGAACTAAACGAACTACTCACGAGACATCATATGGATCAAGATCAAAGATGGTATGGTAATGGATAACAATCTGAACATAAACAATAATCCAATGGTTCCACTCGCAAGCATCAACTACAATAGTAATCAACACTGGGAAAGTTTCCCCTAAGAACTAAAGCAATATCCAACATAATTGTTACAGTAGGACGGAGTGGTGATGATGGTGCTGGTGGAGATAATGGTGTGGATGATGATGATGATCCCGATGAAGCCTAGCTTGACGATGGTGTTGATGGCGACGGTCTCCCCTCTCCGGGAAGGAATTCCCCCAGCAGAAATCTGTTTGCCGAAGAGATCTTTCTCTCTCGGTGTTTTCCGCCCCCAGAGGCGGCGAAAGTCTATATATGGTCGCTCCCCTGGTGTTAGGGTTCCGTAGGGAAGATATTGGCAAAGGGGCGGAGTGGGAGGCCGAGAAGGTGGGCCAAACCCACCCTAGGCGCGGGGTCAGGTGGGCCCGCACCTAGGGGGTGTGGGCCCCCCGAGGCCCCCCTTCGCTCCTCCTTCTGGCTTCCTTCGTCTTCCGGTAAAATAATATGTTTCCATATTTTTCTGGTATTTTTCCGATCTTCGCGAAATTGCACCAAAACACCGTCTTTTCCATCAGAATCCAGACTCCGGTAGTCCATCCTCCGGGAATCATCCAAGATGCATAAACAGATGAACATCCATAAGTAATACCTCATAATAAGACAAATATCAATGAATAGAGGTAAATTATGATATAGGATGGTAATGCAAATTGGGCGTATCAACTCCCCCAAGATTAGACTTCGCTTATCCCCAAGTGAATACTGAGCTCAGTAAACCTGTCCACGGGTTTATGGAGTGAAGTGTCGATAAAAGAATACGAACAAGAAGCATCACACTTACCATTGCACAACTCATAGAAGAAAGTAACTCACCATTATATAACTTAGCTTGCAAGCAAGTACATCAATCACAAATAGAGATGCATAAAGATAAATCATAATTGGAATTGGCAAACTTTTTCTTGGTCAGAGAACAACTAGCAAACAGTTTCACAAAAGATTTTTGTAGAAGTTTCAAAACAGGAACACTCTTTGCTCAAAAAGGTTTTTCACAAGTGAAGGCTTTCAAAGTAATACTCAATAGATAAGAGTTTTGTGCAAACAAGGAAGATAAAGAACATGATTGAATAAATCACCATATGAATGCTTGAAACACAACAACTCAAATGCTTGCTGGAGATAGAGATGAAGTAGGTTTACTGACTCAAACTGGTAACTAGGAGAAAGGTCCCTTCTTAGAGGGAAGCAGGGATTACAAGTCATAAAGAGCTTCCAAAAGATTATGGTACTTACTAGCTTTGAGCCCTCATTGCCCCTATCATAGGCATATTGAGATGATTAAGGTTAAAGTGCACAAAGATGGAGTATATGCTTTACGAAATATAAGTTGGCAATCTCATGTCCCTCGAATATAAGGGCCACTCCTCATGCTACTCAACTTTGGTCACAGGTAAGTTATTGTCATTGTAAGTATTTGCATATCATTGAGAACCGCCAATGGGGTACCCCTTGCACATGGTACAGGAGCTTTCCCATAACCAAATGACAAGGCAAGCAGACAATGAGCATCTCAGCGATCTTTTTATTTACTATGTGCATAGCTTTTTATTGAGGATGCTTCATAGATGGATCACTATGGTGATGCTGCAAGTTTCCACCATGATTAGGCATGGCTTAGGCTAGCGACCCAGGCGTTTCTCTAACATAGGATACAAACTCCATGGACTTACAAGTTCCCACTTTATTTCGCACCGTTGACATCCATAGACAAAAGAGCACGATATCAACTGTGTACGGAGTACAAGTGCAATGTTGAAAACGTTCCCCGTGACAGCACAGTTCTGCTAATTCCAACGTATAGATGCAAGCATATACAACTTCGATGGCACAATGGTTCAGGTCTATTAGGGGCAAAGAAATGAAGTGTGCCATCAAGTTCATGAGAGCTTTACGAACTAGTTTTCTCATAACAAAATACTTTTTAATTAGAAAGGTAGATGAAGCTTAATAATTTGCTTGGAATAGCAAAAGCTACTAGGTATATATGGTGGACACAAATGACAAAAGTTTTTTTTCAAAGGGATTTGGAAAAATTAGAAGTATGCCTTCTCAAAACAGGTTTTTGGCTAGCAAGGCTGGGTAGCAAGCAAGAGAGTTGAAAGAAACAAGCAAACATACAAGTAATAAATCCAAACATGCAATCTTCCTTGAAGACACAAAATAATCTTAAATAAAGAATACTAAGCTTATGAGCCAACCAGAAAGAAAACAAATGATACAAAATACCTGTAAGCCTTTTTTTCTTTCTTTTTCTCTTTCATAGTAATGCTACTGACCAGAACTCGGTTTGCCAAAACAAATTTAGATCCACTTGATGATCCCAAAGTGGTGCCAATACTGATCAACAAGATCCATCATATAATAAAGGTTGCAAACTAAAATAAGAAGTGCAAAAAGTAAAAGATGAGACTTCTCATTAATATTCAATAAAGTCACTCACACCAAGGGATACATATATAATCAAATAAAGGAGAGATACTTACACATGCAAACCAAACTATAAGATAACCTCTCTACCACAGATATGAATCCACTAAAAAGGTAAAAGATAAAAGATACTGGTGGTGATACCGCGGCACTCCCCAAGCTTGGAACAAGCCAAGGGGATGCCAAACCTGATGACGAATTACTCCTTCGGTGGTGGTGGTGTTCTCTTGATAAGATCCTCAATAAGTTTCTTCAAATCCTCCATATCGAAGGTCAGAGTACAAATTAACTCCGAATTATGCTCAATGCAGCCCATGATCAACTCGTACCAAGGATCCTAGTCCTTGTTATTCTTTCTCCATTCTTCCAAATTAGAGTGTTTCTTCCCTGCACGGTTAGAACAAGGGGTACTAGGAGGAAGTGTGCGTGGAGCAAGGATATGACGCGGAGTTCTCCCTCCTGTAGACATCCGTGCTGTCCTCTTAAGCTTAGTAGGTCGTGCCACCAAACCAATGCTTGCGACGGTAGCGCGGGTGTCCGGATGCTTGTCCTCCTCCATGTCACCTTCATACCCTACTGAAATCTCATCCTCCTTGAGGACTCGAGGTTCTTCTTTCTCGGGCTCCTTTCCTTTGTCGTTGGCGGAGGCCATGGCGCTCTAAACTTGAGAAGATTTCCTAACAGAAACAGATTGAAATGAAAACACGACGACAACACAATGCACGAAACTCGGGGGATCCGGGGGGTTATATATTACGAAGTTTCAATGCATAAGGAAGGTTTTGACACAAAAACGAGGTGGAGACGGAGTTCGAGGGGGGAACACCCCCCTTAGGCGTGGCCAGGCTAGGACCACGCCTGGGGTGGGTTTGTCCACCACGGGCTCCGTTTCCTCTTTGGTTTCGTCTCGCAACTTCCCTTATGTATTAAAAATATCAAAAATATAAAAATATTGGGGTTTACGAACCTTCTGTTTTCATCACTTTTACCTATTCAAAGACGAACTCTGCAGATTCCTTTTCTCTTTCTCCTAAAAATTTTCTTCTTACAAAACCCTTGCACAAACTCAATGACAACATTAGTGTAGGCAAAAACAATAAACCTTTAGGTACACACTTCAACTGAAAACCCATCAAAACAAAATCTTCTATAAGAGGCAAATGCAAATGAAGGCAGAAATCTGTCAAAACAGAACAACAGGTAATGATTGGTTTTTTCGAAGACCTTCTGTTGCTCAAATCAAAAAGTGCAGAACTGATGAAAGTTGGGTAACAACTTGGAGAACAAGCACAGAAAAAGTCAGCTCCATCCGTAGTACTGAGCTTCCTCACGAATTTTTACAATGCAGCACAAAAATCCGTCCCAGGACAACCACTTTTCACAACTCCTCTACTTCACAAAAGTAGTTTAACTTGACACAAAAACCAAAACAAAAAGGATAAGGACCGGTTATTACAGAGGTAATAACTTCCAAGACTTGACAAAACTCTTGGGTTATCTCCCAACAAGTACTTTTCTTTAATGCCTTTAAGTTAGGCTTGAAACTTCCAAAGATGCTCACAAAGGATATATATATTTGAAGTGAAAGAGAGCATCAAGAAGCAAGTAACCAACACACTTGAGTCTAACCCACTTCCTGTGCATGGGGGTATCATGAGAAAAAGAATTGTTGAAACAAAAAGCCACCAGCATAGGACGACAAAACAGATGCAACTTCAAAGCTTTCGACATAAAACAGGGAAACTTAACATTATTGAGATGCATAAAACCGTGTTTCCCTCTCTCATAATAACTTTCGGTAGAACTTTGAATAAAGTTGACAATATAACTGTCACTGGAAACAACTTTATCATCAGAATAAGCATACTTACAGTCATCAAAAAGAGGTCCAAGGTCATAAACCGGATCAATAGAAGCAAGTTGTTCCATCCTGAAATCTTTATTAGGCAAGCTATTTTCATAAGGAGCTTTAGCAAATTTGGAAAAGTTAAACTCATAAGAATCTGCATCAAACTTAGTTAAAACCGTTTCCTTCTTACAATCAATAATAGATCCACAAGTGTTTAAGAAAGGTCTAACAAAAATGATAGGACAAGTTTTGCTAGCTGCTGAATTAAGCACTAGAAAATTGGCAGGATATTTGATCTTACCATAGAGAACCTCCACATCTATTACAATACCAATAGGGAAAATGGTTCCTTATTAACAAGGTGAATAACCACATCAATGTCCTCAAGCTCACACGGACCAATCTCATGCATAATTTCCCTGTAAAGCTCATAAGGAATAGCACTAGAACTAGCACCAATATCACATAAACCATAGTAGCAATGATCACCAATTTTAACAGAAAGCACAAGAACACTAGCTTTTCTAGCCTTACTAGGATGAGAGATAATATTAGAAGCATCTTCACAGAAGACAATATACTCATCCTCTCTATTTCTAGTGACAGGGTCTTTCACAATAGCTACCGCAGGTTCATCACTCAAATGCTTACCAGGATCCACAGTTTTCATCGTACCTTTGTTATTTGCACTAATAATCATAGAATACTCCTTTACCTTAGCTGGGAAAGGTAATTTCTCAACATGAGGTTCAGGCACAATATGATTAGTAGTACAAACTTGAGTACTTCTAACTGGAACATGACTAACAACATCTTTATAAGGAGCATGGTACTTATTCCACTTCTTCTTGGGAATTTCTATATAAGAGGCAAAGGCCTTAAAACAGTTGGAAATACTTTGGGAATCAAGACCAAACTCATTGCTAATATCACGGAAGTCATCAGTTCCCATAAAAGATTTAATGCATTCATAATCATAGTTTATACCTGACTTTCTTCCTTTGTCATTCTCCCAAGCCTCAGTGTTATCTTGAATACAGTCTAAGATATCCCATTTAGCTTCTTCCTTCATACGTGTGAATGATCCAGCACAAGAAGCATCTAGTAAATCTTTATGATGAAGAGAAAGCCTAGCATAAAAGTTATTGAGAATAATATTGCTAGGGAGTTCATGAATAGGACATTTGAGCATTAGTAACTTTAATATCCCCCAAGCTTGAGTTGTACTCTCTCCATCAAGAGGCCAAAAGTTATATATAAGATTTCTATCCTTATGAATCTCACTGGGAGGATAAAATTTAGAATAAAAGAGAGATGCCATATCCTCCCATTCCATGGATTGTCCATTCTTCAGCAGCTTATACCATTCTTCAGCTCTCCCTTTAAAGGATATGGAGAGTAAATTATTCTTCACCTGTTCAGTTGTGATACCTGCACACTTAAATAACCCGCATAATTCATGGATAAAAATCAAGTGATCGCCAGGATGGACAGTTCCATCCCCAAAATAATAATTATCCATAACACGATTAACAATACTTGTAGGTATCTTAAAAGGATCTATCTCAGCAGGAGGTGGTTCATCTACTACCCTAGCAGTGGTAGTAGTTTTCGCAAACAGAAAACCAAGTGGGTTATCCATATTGGAAACAAAGTAACAAGCAGTAACAAAAGCAATACTCACAGTGAAAGTTTCCCTTACCAGTTCCACTCTTCAATAGCGCTTCACTCCCTGGCAACGGCGCCAGAAAATAGTCTTGATGAACCACACGTATAGGGGGTGTATCGTAGTACTTTCGATAAATAGGAGTGTCGATCCCAACAAGGAGCAGAAGGTGCTGAACAGTGGTATGGAGCAGGAAATCCCTGTGAATACTTAGCAAACGAATTTTTAGTGGTTTTCTGACAAGGAAACAAAACAAAGAACAAGTAACAGAAGTAACGAACAAACGGAGCAAGTGGCCGAATCCTTTCTTAGCAAAGGACAAGCCGGTAGAAATACTTATAAGGACCAAACGTTCTCGAGGACACATGGGAATTTTGTCAAGTGCTTTCGCTTCAAATAGCTGAGTACTCTTCTTTGGTGTTTGTAAGTGTTGTGTGGGTGAACCTGTGCTAACATATTGTCATTCCTAGGACTAATACATACTTGTGATTAAACCCCCTGCTAACATCCGTAACTACAGGAAAGTAATTAAGATATAAATCTAACCACAACCTTAAACTATGAGATCCTACGCTCCCTTGTGCAAAGGTGTCCTAACGGGGATTCAGGTTTTGTCACTCCGACAACCTCACGATTAGTATAAAAATACACAATGCATTCCCCTAGGCCCATAAATGGTAAAGTATCATGTAGTCGACGTTCACATGACACCACTAGAAGAATAACACCACAACTTAAATACTAAACCATTGAGTAATAACTCATCACAGATTCACTACTAACAACTTGACTTCTCCCATGTCCTCAAGAACTAAACAAACTACTCACGAGACATCATAGTGATCAAGATCAAAAATGATATGGTAATGGATAACAATCCGAACATAAAAAATAATCCAATGGTTCCACTCGCAAGCATCAACTACAATAGTAATCAACACCGGGAAAGTTTCCCCTAAGAACTAAAGCAATATCCAACACAATTGTTACAGCGGGATGGAGTGGTGATGATGGTGCTGGTGGAGATAATGGTGTGGATGATGATGATGATCCCGATGAAGCCTAGCTTGACGATGGTGTTGATGGCGATGGTCTCCCCTCTCCGGGAAGGAATTCCCCCGGCAGAAATCTATCTACTGGAGAGATCTTTCTCTCTCGGTGTTTTCGCCCCCAGAGGTGGCGGAAGTCTATCTGTGGTCGTTCCCCTGGTGTTAGGGTTCCGTAGGTAAGATATAGGCGAAGGGGCGGAGTCGGAGGCCGAGCAGGTGGGCCAAACCCACCCTAGGCGCGGGGTCAGGTTGGCCCGTGCCTAGGGGATTGTGGGCCCCCTGAGGCCCCCCTTCGCTCCTCCTTCTGGCTTCCTTCGTCTTCCGGTAAAATAATATGTTTCCATATTTTTCTGGTATTTTTCTGATCTTCGTGAAATTGCATCGAAACGCCGTCTTTTCCATCAGAATCCAGACTCCGGCAGTCCATCCTCCAGGAATCATCCAACATGCATAAACAGATGAAAAGCCATAAGTAATACCTCATAATAAGACAAATATCAATGAATAGAGGTAAATTATGATATAGGATGGTGATGCAAATTGGGCGTATCAAAGTGCTTCATCTCCTCTCCATTCATTTGGAGAATCTTTGATCTAGTATTTCTTGCAAATATCTAGATCCTTGTGTTGATTATATTGATAATCCTTGTTCTTGTGACAGCTTGTTGTAATTATGGGAGCCTCCAATTCGGCTGTGGATGTGTGCCCCGCTAGAGTTTTAAAGGCACAGGTTCCTCTGGTGACTCTCCTCCGTCTCGTATTCCGGCTTCGTGTTCCCCACGGTAAAATATTGACTTTGGCTTTTGTCCCGTCCAATTCCGAGAATATTGATTTTCTGTCTTTCTGGAACCAAAAACAGAAGAAATAGGCAACTGGCACTATGCCATCTTGTTAATAGGTTAGTAACAAAAAACATATAAAAACACCTCAAAGTGTAGACAAAGTAAAGCAAAGTATATACTAAACAAGCATGGAACATAAAAAATTATAGATACATTTCCTACGTATCAAGCATCCCAAGCTTAACTCCTACTCGTCCTCGAGTAGGTAAGTTATAAAAAGAATAATTTTTGAGGTGACATGCACCATCAAAATCAAGATCAAACCATTTGCAAGCATTGAAAGCTGGGATCAAAGGACTCTAAACATGAGCATGAAAGATGGAGTTCTAACAATAACACAAAGTAACTATGCATGCAACATGAAAGGCTACAAACAAAGATCATGAATAACATGCATTGAAAAACGTTTGTTTGTTTCACATACAGAAAACATAGCATAGTGGCAATTATCTTGTCCCTCATGGAGTAGAAAATAGATGCATAGGACACCTTCAAAGTTCATAAGAGTGACTAGATACAAATAACACAAGAACAAGTAATATCAACAATATGCATCAATCAATAAGTTTTGGAACAATGCACATAGAACTAACAATGGCAACTATGCTCTCTTAACTGGTGCCTAAAGGTAGAAAGTGGAGACTCAATATAATAGTGGAAGAATGGCCCTTCATAAAGGGAAGTAGGGATTTCAAGTCTCATAAAGATCTTCCAAAAATTATGGTACTTGTTAGCTTTAAGCAAAGTGTGTAAGGTAAGCAATCCACTTGTTCCATGAACAAGAGACCGTTGTTTTCTCTCTAGTGGCAACAACACATCTACAACCTTAGAGATTTCTGTCACTTCCCTTAGATTAAATAGAGGCATGAAGCCACTATCGAGCATAAATACCACATCTTTGAGTCACTAGCAACTACTTGGCCAAGATAGCTACTAACAACAGAGAGCATGCAAGATCACAAACAACACAGACATGATAGAATTAATAAGACAAAACCATTAATTAATCTGACATAGTAATCTCAATATCCATCGGATCCCCGCAAACACAACATGCATGATTACAAATAGATGAGATCTTGATCATGAATGGAGCTCACAAGATCTAAACATGAAAGCAGAAAGGAGGAGATACAACCATCTAGCTACTACATGACCCTTAGTCCAAGGTGGAACTACTCACGCTTCATACCGGATGCTGTCATGATGAAGAAGAAGGCCTCCGGGATGATCTCCCCTTTGGCAGGGTGTCGGGAAGATCTTCAAATCCCCCCCGATCTAGGGATGATGGTGGCGGCGGCTACAGACGGTTTCGTGGAATATTGATCGGGTACTTAGGGTTTAGGCATCGGGGGCTTCTTTATAGGCAAAGAGGCGAGGCAGGGGGCACGCCAGGGCGGCTGCACCCCCCAGGTGCGGGGTGGGCCCACCCGCGCGGCCAGGGGTTGTGGGCCCTGGTGACTCTCCTCTCTCTCGCATTCTGGCTTCGTGTTCCCCATGGTAAAATATTGACTTTGGCTTTTGTCCCGTCCAATTCCGAGAATATTGATTTTCTGCCTTTCTGGAACCAAAAACAGAAGAAAACAGGCAACTTGCACTGTGGCATCTTGTTAATAGGTTAGTACCAGAAAACATATAAAAAACCCTCAAAGTATAGACAAAGCAAAGTAGATACTAAACAAGCATGGAACATAAAAAATTATAGATACATTTCTGACGTATCAGGAGGAGCTGCACCATGAAGAAGAGCTTGAGGCTTCTTGGGAAGTGGCCCATCTTGAACTTGTGGAGGATCTTGAGTCCGCTTCTCTCGTTGCTTCTCACTAAAAGGCTTCTTCTTCAATGGGCAATCCCTCACATGATTCCCTTCTTCCTTGCACTTGAAGAACACAATGTTAGCCGGATTCTTCACTTGTCCTTGACCCTTCTTCTTGTTGCCCTTGTGCTTCAACACGCTAGTGGGCTTATTCTTGATGTTGGAGTTGAATCCAAGCCCACTCTTGTCACTTGGGGGACGTCGCACACTCAACATGTTCTTGAGTGTGGTCTTCCCTTCATGACACCTTTTCAAGTCATTCTTCAAAGAAGTGACTTGAGCCTTGAGCTCTTTGATTTCCTCTACATGGTTAGTATCAACAACAATACTAGAGGAAGTATATGATTCACTGTTAGAGCAACAAGGCAAGGAATGCAATTCATCACAAGATATAGAATGATTGTGAGAGGATGAATTACAAGGACTAGCACATGGAAATATAACATTTGGAGTAGATATAGTGCTAATGTCCACATGAGGCCCACTAGATGTTACCTTTGACACAATGGCCTCATGAGCTAACCTTAGCCTACCATGGGAGACTAGAAGATCCTCATGCGATCTTGAGAGCTTGGCATGACTTTCTTCTAACTTCCCATAGTTGCTAGTTAGCAAAGCAAGTTGAGCCTTTAGCTCAACATTATCCTTCAAGATATATGCTTCACAAGAAATAGAGTTAGTAGCACAAGCATCATCATTTAATGCAAGAGGTGAGGGAAACTTGGAGAGCTCTTTAGAATAAGAAGATTTAAGTTGCTCATGTGACTCGGTGAGTTTGATGAGCTCACCCTTGATGACCCTAGAGCCATTGCTGAGGTGCTGAAAATCCTCAAGGAGTTTAGCATAAGCAACTTCAAGTTCATCATTTTTAGTTTGAAGGGAATGTGCCACCTCAAGATCTCTATCATGAGATTTCTTCACTCTAGATATCTCTAGAGCAAAGGTCTCCTCAAGAGATTCCTTAGTGCTTTGTTCCTCTTCAAAAGCTTCATTTAGGTTTGCAATGTCATTAGCATACTTACGCTCAAGACTACCCATTTTGTCAATAGTATCCTCATGCTCATCAATAAGTTGCTTACTTTCTATAGCATAGGTTAATATCTCAATGAAAGTAGAGCAAGCATTTTTATTGGATGAAGAGAATGAAGGACTATCCCCCCTTCTCTTTTAAAGAAGCAACATCATCATCTACTTTTACATGATCAACATTCACATCATCATGAGATATATTGGGATCCAAGGGAGAGGTTACCTTTGAACCCTTAGCCATGAGGCATAAGTGAACATTGGGAGAAGGTGATGATGGGGGAACACATGAAGCTCCAATCGCAATCTTGCCTTGGCCCACACATTCTTCAATTTCCTCTACATGGTTAGCAACGCAAGTACTAGAGGAAATAGAAGCACACTTATCATGGCAACAAGGCAAAGCAAGCATATCATCATGAGACATATTCAAGGCATTTCTACATGATATGCAAGGGCAATCAACACTAGGATGTAAATCACATATGGTCCTACACGTGTTCATGACCAAAGATACAAAATTGCAATGAGGTAGAGAAAAATGATCATGAATGGAAATCTCACTATCTACATTGAAAGTTCTATCACCACTCACCATATCATTACCTTGTGACAACACACATGTTGGTGTAGTGGAAGAAGATGAGAACTCATCGCGGCCGGAGGTGGAGGGAACACAATCATCCTCATTAAGCTTGTACACATCATATTTTGCTTGAATCTTGGTCCATATATCATGAGCATTCCGGAAAGGCATGATTGAGGAAAGAACTACAAAGCTCACAACATTAACAAACACATTAGATGCTTGAGCTTCGAGATAAGAGTTTGTATCCTCCTCCAAAGATAGATTTTGGGGATCCTTAGGAGGAGACAAGCCCATATCTAGAATTCGCTCAATATTTGGGTCAATGGCCCGGAAATGACTAAGCATGCGAGTACGAGAAACATCATAATGAGTGCCAACAAATGTAAATGAGTGAGAGTGCACTAAACCCCTAGGAGACATCTTTACTCTCGAGGCGGTGAAGCATAATATCGAGATACCTCGCTCTGATACCAATTGAAAGTACAATGGACGTCGCCTAGAGCGGGGTGAATAGGCTTTTAAAAATATTATGGTTTAGGCTCAACTAAATACGGAATAAAACTAATGTTTAATTTATTGAGCATAAAACCTAACCACTAGGTTCACCTAAGTGCACCAACAACCTATGCTAAGCAATACAAGCAACAA
Organism: Avena atlantica; assembly: GCA_910589765.1. Classification (NCBI taxonomy): domain Eukaryota; kingdom Viridiplantae; phylum Streptophyta; class Magnoliopsida; order Poales; family Poaceae; genus Avena; species Avena atlantica. The sequence goes on from OU342739.1 coordinate 137,639,766, forward strand.
GGTGATAGCAAGATATAAATTCTTCAAGCACGATGGATATCACGAAGTAAAGTGCATAAGTAAAGGGCTCGATTGAGAGATAACCGATGGACGCGGAGACGAAGATTTGTTTCCCAGAGTTCACTTCCAAAGAAGCTACGTCTCCGTTGGAGAGGTGCAATGGAGCAATGCTCTCCGAATGCCACAAATGGCTCACCTCGAGGTGTGGTGGCTCGATGCTCACCCAACGCCACACAAGGCCTCACCCCGGATGCGGAAGCACGCAACTCACCGATGCCACAAAAGTCTCACCCTATTCCCCCGAGTGCGCACCACAAAAGGCGGGCACTCGCTCCACTATGGGATGCTTGAGGGAGGTCATCGAACCCGTACAAGATTGGGGCTATCTCCACAACTCAATTCGAGGCTCCCAACAACAAAGCCACAAAAGGCTACAACGCCACAAAAGGCCAACAAAGCCACAAAAGGCTACAAGACCACAAAAGGTCAACAAGACCACAAAAGGTCAACAAACCAACCACACAACCGTCTAGGGTTCCAAGAACCCAAGAGTAACAAGCCCACAATCTTGTACTTGCCGAATCTCCAAGGAGAAATAAAACCTATGCAACAAATGCAAGTCCTTCTCTCTCAAATTCCACCAAAGCTACAAATGCTGTTGGGGGAATAAGAGAGGAAGAATACAAGAGGAGAACAGAAAACTCTCCAAGATCTAGATCTCAATGATTGCTTCACAAAGAAGGGATTTGTCTTGGGTGGGATTATAGATCTAGATCTCCTCTCACTTATCCCTCAAAAAGATGCAAGAATCATGGGAGGGAGAGGGAGTAAGAAAGCTCAAATAGGTCAACAATGGTGGGAAAAAACGAGCTCAAAAGATGGGGAACCATTGTGGAAAAAGCCCCGCCTTAAATAGGACAAGGAAAAACTGACCGTTTGGGCCAGATTCGCGCACCACCGGAACTTCTGGTGAACACCGGAACTTCCGGTAAATAGAGACACAAGATACAAAAGAAAACAGACGTTCACCGGAACTTGGGTCGGAATTTCGGCCGGAACTTCCGCTCAAGCCAAAACCCTGGACAACATAGAACACAAACTTTATTAACTTTTGATTCCGGACTCCGTTTTGATGACCTTGGGTAAGTTTTGAAGAGAACGACAATATCTACAAGATTATGCAAAGAAACATCATAGTACAACATGGAAGGATAAAACCAAATTGAGAAAGGTATGACCTCTCTAGAAGCGATGAACCGGTAAAACCTCCAAAACCCAAAACACAAGAAGTTGAGCTTGGAAACTCTGATTGGGATAAAACATATTTTGTTGGAAAGATAACACCAAGTAGAATCCAACAAAAAGTGAAATATTGGATACCAACAAGGAAGAAAATATCATGAATATATATATGTGATATATCTCCCAAGGCGTGGATCCGGAAACTCGCAAGATCAAAAACCGCAATAAGATATGCAAGGGAAATCCTTAGATGAAGAACTAGAGCTTGTTATGATGATAACCACAAGATCTAGATCTTATCATGGACAAGAACCAACTAACAACAAGAAAGATGATGCTATGAATGCAAAGATTTGAGATCTCTCCTAAAGATGCAAATGAGACACTCGTTTGAGAGCCCCTCTTGATAGAACGACTATCTATCCTAAACCCGGTCTCCCAACTAACAACACGAGACCGGAAAAGGAGAAACCCTATCAAGATCATACCTTTGCCTTGAGCATTCCACTTGAAATTGATGTAGACTGTCTTGTTCTTCTCAAGTGGGAACACCTTTCTTGTTTCCTCTTGCTCGATAAAGCCTTGAAAATTGCTCCCCCATAATCCATGGGGAAACCTCTTCTTTGAGCTTGTCTTCATCACTCCATGATCACGAGGATGATAAGCTTCAAGCATGAGATCTTCTAGAGATGGCGCATCTTGAGCTTGCCCTTCTTCATCCCTTCTTGAGGTTGATCCATCTTGATGCAACTCATTGTACTTGTCTTGACCAACCTTCAAGCTCCTTCTTTCTTCATGATTCCAATGGCACAAAGCCCTTGGACATTTCTTCATCTTTCAACCTTGAGACCAACAAATCCCCCAAGCTATGCCAATGGACAAACCTACAAGTGAAACTCAATTTACACATTAGTACATAGAGATTGTCATTAATTACCAAAAGCACACATGGGGGCATACATGCCCTTTCAGCAGGGTCTAACAATCCAAATTATGAACTTTTTTGTGATTACTATGGTGATGTCTATGCAAATTATGTTGGTACTTTTGATGAATATGTTGCTTGGTCTATTTGGGTTCCAAAGACCCTTGTTACTAACATGAGAGGACCCATTGAAAAATGGGTACCTAAAACCAAGAAGTATTTCTCTTGCAGGGCTATGCTTCCGGTGGGTCTAAATGGGTGCTAGACAGTGGATGCACTAGTCATATGACCAGAAGTAAAGATATCATCACGGAGATGAGACCCAATCATGATCATATTATAGTCTCCTATGGTGATAAGTCTAAATCTTAAGTATTGGGTCTTGGCAAGGTTGTGGTTGCCCACGATATCTCTCTCGTGGATGTCATGCTCGTTGAGACCCTCGGTTACAATTTACTTTCTGTTCGTACCCTTGGTAACATGGGCTTTGCTGTTTTCATTGATGGTGATTTAGTTGTACTCTTGTGGAGAAAGTCTCTAAAGGTCGCTTTCGTTGGGTACGTCGAAAATTACCTGTATGTGGTGGAATTTTCGGGGAAAACCACTGCGGGTCCGATGTGCTTATTCGGAAAGGCCGACGTGGGCTGGCTGTGGCATCGCCGTTTATCCCATGTCAACATGAGAACTTTGCAAAGTTTTCACAAGGGTGGCCACATCCTTGGACTAAATACAATGTTTCTTTTGCCAAATGTCGTGTTTGCAGGGCTTGTGTTGAAGGCAAGATGCATTACTCTCCCCATAAGAGGAAAACTATTGTTTCTTCAAAGAGGATCTTGGAATTACTTCATGTGGAATTATTTGGTCCTCCTTCTCATGCTAGCCTCGGTGGGAAGAAATATTTCTTGGTGATAGTCGATGATTACTCAAGATACACTTGGGTCTATTTTTACAAGCTATAGAGTGAGACTCAACAACCTGTCATTGATTTCGCCAATATAGTTCAACGATAACACAATGTCCCCATATTGGCAATAAGAAGTGACAACGGCTCCGAGTTCAAGAACTACACATTAAATGAATTTCTAAGTGAAGAGGGGATAAGACATCAATATTCCGCTGCATACAACTTTTGGGCTAGATCAATGTTGGCTGAATTCAAGTCTCCATACAACTTTTGGGCTGAAGCCATATATAACGCTTGTCACCCATCAAATCTGCTGTATCTCCGCAAGATCTTGGACAAAACACCTTATGAAATACTTACCGGTAACAAGCCCAACATATCATACTTATGGGTATTCGGTTGTAAGTGTTTCTTTCTCATCAAAGGAGTTCGCTTGTCTAAATTTGATTCTAAGGCTTTAGAAGGTATTTTTGTTGGTTACGGTGTCGAATCCCACACTTATAGAGTCTACAACAAGTAGTCCGGAATTGTTGTAGAATCTTGTAGTATGGAATTCGATAAAAATGATGGCTCCCATGTGAGGGAAGTTGATGTTTGTGATGCGGATGTTGAAATACCCCAAGATGCCATAAGAAGAATGGGCGTGGGATTTTTCCGCCCCATTGAGGAACCCCTTGTGTCGGATCGGGAAGGACAATGCTCCACTCAAGTGGATCCCTCATCTACACAATATCAACAAGCCCCTACTGTTGGAGAAACTTCTGCACCAACTCCACAACCTCCTGAAGATCATCTGTCCTCTGGGAAAAATGGTAGTCCCAGGCCGGACTATCCGCCCCTGGCACTCCAACTAGCTCTAGGGAAATCAAGAAGAGCATGCAAGTACAGAAAATCCCAGGCCAGATTCTTCGGCCCCAATAGGCGGATTATGTGGCCCTGACACTCCAAGTTCTGTCAGGGACATCCAGGAAGAAGAAATTGTAGCCACATCTCCCAGGACGGATTGTCCGGCCCCACCCAGGGGCGGATTGTCCGGCCCTAAAGAACCAGAACAGAAACAGTCTCCTGTTATAAGTTCAGATCAAGATCAAGGACAAAGTAGTAGTTAAGACAAGGATCCAAATGTTGAATCAACTCCTTCAAGAAACAATAAGGAAATTGAGGCTCGTCGCAAAGCTCGCGCTGATCGGAACCTTGAGTTAAGGGGCCACACTCTTGACAAGGTTGTAGGTGATCTAAGAAGAAGAGTGTCTACTCGAAGAGAACTTGCCAGCTTCTATGATCATCAAGCACACATTTCAATGGTTGAACCAAAGAAGGTCTTTGATGCTCTTGAAGATCCCGATTGGGTGGTTGCAATGCACGAAGAACTAAATAACTTCGAGCTCAACAAGGATTGGAAGCTCGTAGAGAAACCCAAAGAATACCGCATTATTATCGGCACAAAGTGGATTTTCAAGAACAAACAAGATGAAAATGGCATTGTTGTAAGGAATAAGGCAAGGCTAGTGGCTCAAGGATTCTATCAAGTGGAAGGCATTGATTTCGGCGAAACATATGCTCATGTGGCTCGCCTTGAGTCCATCCATATCCTTCTTGCTTATGCTGCTCATCATAATTTTAAATTACAACAAATGGATGTTAAGAGTGCTTTTCTTAATGGTCCTCTACATGAGTTGGTATACGTCAAGCAACCCCCGGGATTTGAGGATCTCAAATTTCCGAACCATGTCTACAAACTTTATAAGGCGCTCTATGGCCTTAAACAAGCCCCACGTGTGTGGTATGAGCACCTTAAATAGCTTTTGTTAGATGGTGGATTCGAAGTTGGGCAAATAAATCCCACTCTTTTTACTAAGAAGGTTAATGGGGAACTTTTTGTATGCCAACTATATGTAGACGACATTATTTTTGGCTCTACTAACCAAGCTTTTAATGATGAATTTTTGAAGCTTATGACTGAAAGGTTTGAGATCTCTATGATAGGAGAATTAAGGTTCTTTCTTGGATTCGAGATCAAGCAACTTAGAGAGGGAACCTTCATTAATCAAGCTAAATACATCCAAGACATGCTCAAGAGGTTCAAGATGACGGATCTCAATGGCGTTGCTACTCCAATGCAAACTAAATGTCATCTTGAGCTTAATCTAAAGGGTAAAGACGTGGACCAAAAGGTATACCAATCCATGATCGGCTCTCTCCTTTACCTTTGCGCATCTAGGACCGATATCATGTTGAGTGTAGGACTGTGATCAAGGTACCAAGCCTCTCCTAAAGAAAGCCACTTAGTGGCGGTCTAGAGAATCTTCAGATATTTGGTTCATTCCCCAAATTTTGGTTTATGGTATCCCAAAGGCTTTAGTTTCTCTCTATGTGGTTACACTGATTCAGATTGGGCTGGTGACAAGGATGATCGAAAATCAACTTTTGGTGCATGTCAACTCTTGGGCAGGTCTCTAGTGTGTTGGTCTTCGAAGAAACAAAATTTCATATCACTCTCAACCGCCGAAGTTGAATATGTTGATGCTGCAAGTGCTTGTACACAATTATTATGGATGAGACAAACTTTAAAGTAATATGGTGTCCATTGTGACAAAGTGCCTCTTTTATGTGACAATGAAAGTGCTATTAAAATTGCTTACAATCCGGTGCATCATACAAGGACAAAACATATTGAGATTCGCAATCATTTCATTCGGGATCATGTTGCTTGTGGCGATATTGCACTATCTTTTGTGAGCACCAAGAACCAACTTGCTAATATCTTCACGAAGCCACTTTATGAAGCAAGATTTTGTTATTTGAGTAATGAGCTAAATATCTTAGATTCAAGGAGCTTGGCTTCACTCCCCTTGCATACTCACTTGCACTTCCTCATGTATTTGGTTTAGATGCGGGCATAGACATAGGGGGAGTGTGGTCCTAATTGATTGGGCTAACCCTCCCCCCATAATGCCAAAAGCAAGAAAAATCTTTTCCCTTAATATCATTTTGTGATATGTGGGTCATCGATGAGCATTGGTTTTGAACTCAAGATACATCTTCGCGGTGTCATGCCATGCGCTCCAACATGGTGGCTTCGGCCACCGCCCTCTTCCTTGAGAAGAGTTATCTCTTATTAGCGCCTTTTGGATTTTATTGCATATCTTGTGTTCTTATGGAAAACACACCCAATCTTGGCTTTTAGTTTTTTTTGCAATTTCGGGTGTGTAGTACCATCTCTTGGGACGTTAGCATAGCTCTTCTTCTTTTTCTGTGTTTCGATGCCAAAGGGGGAGAAGTAGTTCTATTAGGTCTCGGATTTGCATGGGTTGGGAGCAAGCATTTACTTATTTATCATTCGTTTTTATCATTCGGTTGCTTGTGCCCTTTTAGTGTTGAACTCATTTGTGCTTGGTTTGTATGAGACTATGTCATGTGGTACTATTTGTGCACTTGTGTGGAATTATGGATTTATCTTATGGAACTATTTGTATGGAATTCTGGATTTATCTATGGAGTATGGAATTATGTTGATGTCATATGGATTTATGGAATTATCTATTGATTGCATCAATATGGTGGGATGTGTTTGAGGCCTAATATTCTCTTTGTTCACATTGGCTACTTCACATCCCGGTGGTATGACTTATGTTTCCTAACTCATCCTTGTTTTAATTGTCAATGTTATGAAATTGGCTTGCTTTTAGTGTGTGCATTTGTATTCAAATGCAAAATATTAATATGCACACATTTAGGGGGAGCCTCTTTCATTTCCTAAAGGTGTTGTTAGTAGGTTTCATTGCAAATCCTAGTATTTTCATCTAACACCAAAAAGGGGGAGATTGAAAGAACATTTCATGATCCCTAGTGTTTTGTGTGTTAGATAAAAATACCAAGGATTATTTAATGTGTGTTGAAGTGATGTAGATCTTAACTTGAAAAAAGGAGCTTTAAAGTGATTTTGGGGGTCGGATAATCCACCCCTCCTAGGGGCCGGATAATCCGCCCCTCCCCAATTTCAAAAGGGCGCAAGGGCGCAACCCTCAGTATGGGGGGCAGAATATCTCGCGGATTTTCCGGCCAGGGTCAGAGTTTTTGCCTAGGCCGGATAATCCGCCCCTCAAGGGGGCCGGATAATCCGCCCCTAAAGGGGGGAGGATAATCCTCCCCACCCCCGGCTTTGCTTCAATCGTCGCCACGATGCATCACTCAGAGAGGGGGCAAAGTTTCGCCCGGACTTTCCGTCTCTGGGGCGGATTTTCCCCAGGGGCGGATAGTCCGCCCCCTCGAGGATCTTCACCAAGTCAAGCTCGGCGCGACCGTCTGAGTGGGGGAGAATTTTCCCCTGGAGTTTCCGTCCAGGAGGCGGGGTTTTCCCCCAGGGCAGATAGTCTAACCGTAGTGGGGGGCAGATAATCCACCCCCAAACTTCACCAATGGCCAGATCTGTGGAGGGGGTATTTAAACCAACCATCTCCCTCCTGACAGGACTCTTCGTTCATTCAAAAAAGACAAGATCTGATCCTCAAGTTTCATCCAAGAGATCTCCACCTTCATCCACCCAAAGGCCCCGTTCCTTGGGGAATCGAAGGAGGAGGGCTTGATCTTCACCAACTACAATCAAGCGCTTCATCTCCTCTCCATTCATTTGGAGAATCTTCGATCTAGTATTTCTTACAAATAACTAGATCCTTGTGTTGATTATATTGATAATCCTTGTTCTTGTGACAACTTGTTGTCATTACGGGAGCCTCGAATTCGGTTGTGGATGTGTGCCCCGCTAGAGTTGTAAAGACACCGGTTCCTACCTCGAAGGGTACCAATAGTGGAGAAGGTGGATCAGGACTTTCATGGCGAGATCCATTGGATAATAGGGTGAGGCCTATTTTGGCGTGGTGGTCTTAGAACCGCCCACCCCTCCAATGCAGATGTACTTCCCTTAACAAGGAAGGAACTGCAGTAAAACAAATCCTTGTGTCTCTGCGTGCTCCACTACGGTTTCCTCGCTCCTCTCTTTACGTGCTTAGTAGCTAGGGTTGCATATAGGGAAATTCTCGTAGTTGCATATCTAGAGAATTTACTTTGTGTCAAGCCTAAAATTTAAAAAGAACTAAAAATTGAGTAGCACCTATTCACCCTCCTCTAGGTGCCCATATGATCCATTTCAATCCCGACGGCAGCTGGAGAGTAGCGTTCCAACGGCGATCACATCACTTTTGATCCATTGCCGACACGCATTTGGACCTCACCCTTAGCTAGTAGTCACTTGTTTCGTAACCACTGTTTCGAGTTACATATATTAGCAACCGAACCAGTATAAAATACCTAGGTGCTACTGCGAGTACTAGTAAAATACACATCAATAACATGTATATCATATATACCTTTGTTCATCTTGCCGGCCTTATTGTCAGCCAAATACTTAGGGAAGTTGCGCTTCCAATGGCCAGTCCCCTTACAATAGTAGCACTCAGTATCATACTTAGGGCCATCTCGGGTTTTATTCTTAGGCGCGACAACTGATTTTTCGCCCTTCTTGAATTTACCCTTCTTGTCCTTTTTATTCTTAGGCTTGGGCCAGTTAAAAGATTGTGTTTTGAACATGATTATTTCTTACTTAGGAAATAATGTTAAATAATTAACAAAACAACAATCTCATTTTAATAACTTAAATAATTGAAGATAAATGATCTAATAATTTTAAAATGTTTTTGGCATAATATTTTTAGTATTATCCTAGTAATTAGTCTTATTTAAAATCTTAAATTGAATTTTTTTTGGTATTATCTTGATTTTTTTATAAAATTTCTTAATTATTGAATTTTTAAAAATATTTGTTTTAAGTTTTATTTGTAAAATTTTAAGTTAATATTTTTATTAGATAAGATATTTATTTTTATGCATGAAAGTGATTTTTATTTATTTTTAGGAATTTTTCTGAATTTATTAAATTTCATTTAGTTATTTAAGGGCGTTAATGTTTATCTGCATTTTATTAAACTTAAATAAATATGGTTATATTTTTCTTAGGTGGAGATTATTTTAATAAAAATTTTGATGTATTAAATATATTTTTAGGTTTTTCTACATTTTTCTAGAAATAAAATAGTGTATAGGGGTATTTTGGTCATTACTTTATTCTACCTTTTTCTTATGCCCTTTTTTTGTTCTGGTCTGTTTGGTTGGTAACATGACTGGCCTGACCCATCCAGGTCTGGCTCGAGGTCAACACAACCCAGGCCCCATCACCCTTCTCACATCTCTCTCTTGGGACAATCCTGAGCCTTCCCCTTGCGACACCCACTGCCGCCGCTCGCCAAATCCCGACGAGCATCGGTTGCTGCAGCCACCGCCGACAGCCACCATAGCTCTGCCAGCCTCAGACCTACTCATCCCTACAATTTGATTTGCAAATGGTGCCCTATTGATCTTGCCCCCTTCGATTATCTGGTTGTAGGGTTCTCACTTCCCATGGCTCTAGAGGTTGATGGCGACCTCATTGTTTTGTGGGGGTGATCTGGTGATGCAGAGGGTCTAGTGGTGGTGTTTTCGTGATCGTTGACCACGGCTGCTTGCGGTGACGAGCTGGTGTTTTTGGCGATGTGGTGATGTCCAACACCGCCGTGTTTCTCCTCAGCTGTCTTGATTGCGGCCTAGGCGCGGGTTGCAGCGCGTCTAGGTGCTCCCCGTGCCTCCGCCCTGGCTCCCATCACCTCTGTGTTACCGCCGTCTACTTCCTCTTCTTGCTATGCGAGGCCAATCGGGTAAGCTTTTCTCTATCCCACTCTCTCTCAGTATGAACCCTAATTCGGGTTCCTCACTTCGGTTCATGATACATTACAGTAGCTTCGCTACATAACTTTCTCACTGAATTTGGCTTGTAAATTTATCTATTTGTATTGGATAGTGGATGGTACTGGTTTGTGACTACAGAATAATGAATTTATTCTTATATGAGGTTTGGCTGGTTGTTGAGATGATCCAATATTATTTGGTTTTGCTCTAGTTGGCTTGTTGAATTGTTTGGTATTGGCTCCATGCTAGCTAACCTGTGTTGTTGCACTACTGGTGTGGTTTACACAATCACAAGTTATGTTCTGCTGGAATTGATGCTATAACTTGTTGAATTATCTAGAAATAACAGTGATATTACTCCTATCCACCCTGTTAATGATATGATCCAATGGATAATATGATTTTGGTTTGTATGCTTATCTCTACTACTATGATCTGCTGTGAGCATCCATTAGAACCTTATGAGACTCATACTTGGCTTGGCCTGGTACTGCCTTGCAGGACCAATTGAAGTTCTGAAACTTTATGATTGTTAAATATGGTCATGGAATTATATGTATGTGATTCTTAGGGACAATGCCTGATGATTCACTAGAATGATGGTTGTGAATTTGATATTGATTTGGAATCTAAGAAAAATATCTGACTTCATGTCCTTATTGATAGTAAAAGATTGTATACATTTGATTCCTAGATTCTTCTACTAGGAAAATGATAGAAACTGTCTCGTTCGAACAACCTTGATGTAACATCCCAGCATTTAGGAACTAACAAAGGGTAGATTTAGGAATATGGAATGTTGCATGCATCTATTTGTGAAAATGTGGGTAAAATTTTCGCCAAATAAAATCTTAAGTGATCAATGTTTCTTTCATACTTTGAGATTAGGTTTAGTCTTAAAGGATGATTGTTATAAACTTTGAGATGATCTTTAAGGAGTTAGGTGTTTTGAAATGAGTTTGAATTTTAAACTTGAGTGTTTGAATTGTAATTCAAATGAATTAAATATATGTTTGAATCTTAATTTAATTAAGAGATAAATATTACCACTTAAATTCTATCCAAAGAAAAACAATAGTGAATATGAAAATTATTTCATATTAACAATATATAAACAAGTTACAAAGAATGTAAATTACTGAAACTATTTTCAAACTTCACAATTTACAAAAGAATAAAGAATAAGAATATTCTTTATTAATAATAATATAATCTTTATTACAATTGGATAAAATAAAGATTAGAAGAATAATAGAAAATTACAAAAGGATAAGAAAATTACATTAGAACATTTACTAACTATCCTATAACTAAATCTAAACTAAATCTTCGTCTTTATATTTGTACCTGCAAAACAAAGACTAAATAAGAACAAAAGAAGGTTAGTGTTAGTATTATTTCTCTCAGATATGTCAGTGAATTGCACTTGACAAATTCATCATTGAGAAATTTATAAAAGGGGCAAGTTTCACTAATCTGAAAGAATCCATCTTTCATAAATTCAAAGCCAGAAGTCAAATGACAGCCAAGAGGGACAAATTCACCAGCCAGGTGAAAGTAAGCTGGTAAGAGTAGGTTAGAAATTTTGAACATATCCACAAGTGCATAGCAATCACACAGACATGACACACACCAGCATGCATGTGGTGTGTTGTCAATATCACAAAGCAGCCCAATCTCACAAAACCACAAGCACAGCCATGGGAGGCACTAGTGCATCACCCTACTGCACAGCACACAAGAACAGCCAGTGTAGACAGCAACTAAACCAAGCACCACAGCCAGCGACCACACCAACTAAGGATCAACCAAACATCACCAGGATGGTGACATAACGAGGGGATGGTTCAGGTGGATAGCATGATCAAGCCCAGGAGCTAGGAGGAGCAGTCTAGCTCAAGAACAAGCACATGAGTCCAGCAAAACCAGATCAAGATCATCATCACCAACTTACTACACCACCATCAGATTTTGTGGTGAGTTTCATAAAACCTTCACATGATCTAATCATCTTATTCAGAGAGAAGCATGTGTTTTTTTATAAAACAAACCCTCAGAAAGCACCCAAGTGGGGTGAATCCATCATAGGGATTTCTTTTAAACTCTAAAGGAAAACAACAAAGTACTTGGATCTAGTCAGAGCTCAGAGCAACATCATTGCTCTGGGTTAGGCTATATATTACAAATCAAGCCTAAATTTATCTATGATCTATTCCTAGGCACATACCTAAAGGAAAGGTAGCACCTTAGAAACAAATCTTTGGATCCATAGAATGATCAAGCTCACTATCATTTTTTTCAAGCTTTGATTCAATAAAGAATAGCTGGTACCACTACCAGGACTATCTAGATGAACCAATAAGATAAGATTTGAATCCCTAAGCCTCAGACCAACATCATTGGTCTTAGGGAATTCAGATAAGAGCATCTCCAATTATCTTTCAAAGACAAGATTGTCTTAAGCATAAACTAACCAAATCCATGGTTTAGAATCAAACTTGTGTGCCATACATGATGGTGTCACAAGAACAATCCATTATGAATCAGGATAGACATTTAATCATCACTAATTCAAACAATCAACTTAACTAATCATTTTCCTGTTAACACAGGAATCATAACTAGGATATTTCTATGTTACACTTCACTGTTTGAGATCATGATGTTAATTTCCAAGCTAACAGCACTAAGACAGTAGCTGTATTTTATCATAATCATGACCATGAATCAAATAAATAGTTGGAAAGCTATCAAGTCAATGGCTTTACCAAGATTTTTTCCCAAACAACTACATCATCTGAATCATATGCAATCCAAGCATCAAACCATAAACATCATAGATCATTTTTAAGCAACAATCCTCAGGCTAATAAACATTAAGCATGTGTACAGACCATCCAAACATGAATCAATTCATCTAGTACATGAATAAGCACATAGAAGGAACCCTAAATGGATGATCATCTTAATCTGAATCAGAAGGTAGCAAGACAGGACACAGCCAGCATCTAGCATCGAATCAGCAAGCACAGAGAGCACCAGGGGAGGGGGAATCAAACTCACCGTAGGTCCTCGCTGAAGGATAGAAGAGGAAGTAGAGGGGCCAACGACCATGGCGGCACGGGGAGCACCCCAGAGGGGGCGCTACAACCCGCACGGCTCCACGGCAAAGACCCTGATCATGCCTGGAGGTGCAGAGCATCACCTCGACGCACGATGACCACGACAACACTTGAATCCATGCCAATTCCCAAACCCTAGGGTTCGGGACGGCATCGATCCATCGCAGGAGAGCCCTAGGCCCGAATCCAATTGGATAGAATGAACGGGCATCGTCGACAACCCCCTAATGCACCACAGCGGCGACCAGAACAGCCGACGGCGGCATCGCCGGCCACAAGATCGGGGTCAGAGGAGGAGAATATGAACGAGAGACAGAGAGAGAGAGAGAGAGAGAGCGAGAGAGAGAGGGAGGCAGTGAGGAGTGGGCCGAGCTGGGCCAGACCCTTCGGGGTGGCTCTTTTGTCTAGGACTAATGGGCCACCAGGGTCCAATAAGAATAACCAACCCAGAAACAAATTCAGGCCTATTTTAATAAAAAGGGAAAAGACCAAAATACCCCTAGAATTAATAAAATTCTAAAAAATAAAATATAAGTCCAAAAATTAGAAATAAAATATTTTTGGATTCACAAAAATCCAAACTACCCAAATAAATTAAAATATAAAATTTTAGATATTTAAATTTTATTAGGAATTTTGTAAATTATATATTCCTTATGGAATTTTACAAAATTATTTAAAGGTGATAAAATTAATTAAAATGCACTTTCATTATGTATTAATATTGTAGTATTTTATAAAAATACTAAATAAATATTTAATCACCATTTTTAATATATAATTGATAATTCCTAAAAGAATTATTAAATCAATAAAAGTCAAATAAAAAGGAAATAAATAAAATAATTCAACATATGTTTTAAAATATTAACAAGTAATATTAATAAATCTTTTATTACTAAAAAGTAATTTTGGGGGTAAATGCATATAAAATAAAATAATGCATTACATTATTTGCATAATCATTTTGCTTCTTTAAATATTGTCCTTACCGGGCAATAATGATGTTTTTGTAGAACTAGAAGCTCAAGGTCCAGTGCAAGCATCAGATTTCACTACCTTGCCATCACAAGGCAAGTTCATCACTTTCTCATGTCCTTTGAAGAGTCTTTATCAAAGTATTTGCAAATTGTGTGTTATCATATATGCTATAAAAGAAAGAAAATATTATTTTCACAAATTAAGAAATTATAGATATCATCCTAAGTGATGATATGATGGAGAAATAGAACTTAGAGTTCTAATTGCAACAATGATGATAACGTAGGGACTTAATAACCCCTGACATCAGTGATTCTAGCGCCGTATATTACGCGTTAGCCATGAGATTTGGAATGGGACAGAGAAGTCAGCTGTATCTTCTTCCTCTCGCATGAAGCCAGATGTGCAGGTCGTGGCTGTTATCCTCGTAGCATGCATATTAATTGGTAATTCATAGAGGATATGCACCATATGGGTGGGAACCCTCATCGTCCCACAATAGTTCTGGCATCTAACGGTTTGTACAAACCATTGCCGTAATTCATTATGTGGGCATGGTGTACTCCAAGGAGGCATGCGGGGTCGCGAAGGGGGCAGTGATTGGCTTGGACCAACTACTGGGCCCTACATCATGGAATTGTGGACGGGAAAGTACGCCCGGTTGTGCAACAAGGAGTTGATATCTCATGGGTAAAGTAACGCACCTCTGCGGAGTGTAAGAACTGTAACTTGTTACTCCCTGTTCCGGGAAGGAGCTACGAACGCGGCAGGAAAGGAACTCCATGAAAGTTCTGGTCAACCTGTGAAGGCTGATTGTCATAGTTTTTCATAATAAAATCAATATTTGAAGAAAGATTTACCAAAATTGCATAGAGCCAAGGATTTATAATCCAAGGTGGTAGTTAGAGCATCAAACTTCCCACCTTGCATATAATGAACTTGTTGGGTAACGCTGTTACTCATTCTTTCCTTTGATCCCTTGCTTAGACTCTGAGGATCCCGAAGACGTGCCAATGTATGCAGCCGAATGCCAAGAAGATGTGTTCTACGAGGAACCTGATCTGTCTGGAGGAGTTGAAGGAGTGGATTACGAAATACGCTATGGTGTCGATGATAACGAGTCCAACTAAGTATCTCTAGTTAGTAGTAACCAACGGAGCCGAGCAGCATGAACTCTATAGAATAAGCTGTTGAGCTCAACTCCTAGTCGGAGTTGTTACTTTTAAATTCCGCTGAAACACTTTATATTTTGGTTTGTAAGTTGGATCTTTTGGAAGTCTTGAACTTCCGGTATTGTAATAATAATAATGAGTGTACTTTTTTAATATGGACCCGCAATGTTTCTGTTGTACCACTCTGAGGGTTGTGATATTTACGGAACGGTGTTCTGTGGATGTCATGCGAACGACTATAGTGTACTACACATGCAGTGGTATGTTGGGTCACCACAGTTGGTATCAGAGCAAATTGCTTTGACCTTAGGTTGGAAACCTAGTAAAGGGTATTACCTGTAGGAAAATTTAGCAACGATAAAGAATTCTCTAAAAGTAATATAATGGGTATTCAAATGAGAATATTCCGTTATATATTTTAGTGCGATAATTCTTTGTTATGATGCAATATATTATTGGATACTAATCAAAATTAATTTTATGATATACAGAGATATGGCACCAAAGTTTCCAAAACAGACTTTGGTAAGGAAAGAGGAGACTCTTGATGATTATCAAGGATCATTCACAGACCAACTTCGTCAACTTTTAAAGCTCTTTAGTTGTCCAACTAGAATTCCAGTGAACACTATCACTTACCTTGATGGCCGAATGTTATCCAAGTATCGTGTGAGTATCCAACTTCCAGAGAAGCTTGGATTATATCACGATCTACCTATAGGAGAAGGTAGGAGTCATTTAGCAGCCTATCATGTTGCTATTGTGGAGGCGATAGCTAATATCCGGGAGCAGAAACCCAAGGAGCTAGAAGGTAGCACATTCTCTATGATACCTCATGATTCTATAGACTCGGAGCCTATACCAGATCATCTTACTTTGGTTAAGAAGCATCCTAAGTTAGCTTCCAAGTTTATGGATAGATACCAAACACTCGTTGCGTCTTTTTATAAGACCCATCAAGTGATTGTTGAAGACAAAAATGACATGTTAGAGGATCTAACCGATCCGCAAAGGAGGAAGCAGTTAGCATTCCAGCTAGAGAAAGAAGCAAGTAGTAGTATAACACCTATCTTTAAGGATATACCTATAGATCATGAATCTTTTATACCATATCCTTATTCACCAAGACCTGAACCTATACATGATCCTACTATGGATATGCGGTATGCAGTACCACAGGGCTCAGAGGATGGTTCTGATTCCGAACTTCCTATTGAGAATTCGGATGGTTGGAGAATGGGATCATATAATGGATCTCATGAATACCAGATGTCCATAGATGGTTCTGATAGAAATGTTGGACAATCTAGTTGGATGGGTGCAAGAATGAACCCTAATAATAGAAGTAGAAATACCATGTCAATAGATAATCAGGATGAAGAAGAAGATCCCAAGGAGAGAGTGTTTGAATCATCAACATCTTCTCAAAACCCAGGGAATATACATTATCAAGTGTTTAACTATCTTGCCCACGAGAGCACCTGGGAAGCAGCATGATCTGCGTATCCTATTGACAACTCAAGAAATGAAGCTCAGGAGATGTAGGCTGGAGATAATGTTGAATATGTTTCTAAAGACTTTTCAACTGAGCTGGAGGGAGTCAATGCGCTCAGGTTGAGTAATGACTCAAGTCCTGACACTTCAGATACAGAGTATGTTCCTTCTGGAAGGCCTTATGTTCCAAAAACTATGCGATGAACCACACGTCATCACGGTTGGACATCAGGCATGTACGATGAGCATAGTTACTATTAGAAGGAGACAATTAGCTAGTAGTATCAAGTACCGTGTATTGTACCCCAAGTAATAAGGTAGTTTCGTAATTATACCTATATGGTATATGTTGTAATGACTTTGTACCATTATGATATTATGTAAAATATGTGAAATGCATATTTGGATTTTCTTTGGATCTTCATTGTGTGACTAGTTTTGTGCGTAAAGTCGAGCTCAGAACACATGTGCATGATGTAACTATGAGTATTAGCTTTATGTTGCAGAACTAGAGGGTCATGGATACGGGTGTAGGAATGGAAACTGAGCAGCAGCGGATGGAGCGAGAGGCTAAGGAAAAGGCCGATGCGGATGCAGCAAACGAAGAAGCATTACCACCACCACCAATGAGGACATTAATGGAGCAGAACTTTATGCAATGCATGCAAATGATGCAAGAGACCCAGAACAAGTTCATGGAAGAATTGCTGGGGCGAGCAAATCAGAGGGCACCTGAAGGTGGAGGAGTGAGTCTATCTGATTTCCAGAATGCAAGACCATTACCTTTTGCATCAGCTCCTGAACCAATGGATGCAGAGTACTGGCTAGAAGATACTGAAAGGAAGATGAAAACTGTAGGTTGCAATGATGAGAAGAAATTGAGGTATGAAACTCATCTTTTTACTGGACCTGCAGCATCATGGTGGGAAAATCAGTTGGCCATGCAACAACCAGGAAGGGATTTTACCTGGGAAGAATTCAAGCAGAGATTCCATGAATATCATGTTCCGGAAAGTGTTATGGAGTTGAAGCGGAGATAATTTGAGGAGCTACAGCAAGGATATACTAGTGTCATGAAGTACATCCGGGAGTTTAGTCAACTGTCTTGCTATGCTGAGGAGGATGTCAACACTGAAGAGAAGCGGAAGAAGCGTTTCTTGCGTGGATTAAATCCATTCGTGAGGATGCAGCTAAGGTTAGACAATAAGCAAACTTATCAGTAGTTGTTGGATGCATCCATTACTTTTGAAGATGACTACAAGAATGTCCAAGAGGACCGGAGTAAGAGAGCCAAGAAGGAAACAAGAGGATTCAGGCAAGCAAACCTAAACCTAACCTGGAGTTCAAACCTCGTAATAGTAATTATGGCAACAATAATAATAACAATAACAAGGGCAGTGGTGAAAATCAACCCAATCCGAGAAGGAATGTTATCTGTAACAATTGTGGAATTCCAGGGCATTTCCAGAGGGAATGAAAAAAGCCTGTAGTGATCTATTACGGTTGTGGTCAGAAGGGGCATATCAAGCCAGATTGTCCGAGAAAACCACCTGGAGGATGGCCTACCAAGGGAGGAGGACAAGCCAGTGGAGGAAATGGACAGCCCAATAAAGGAGGAAATAATGGCAAGAACAACAATGGCAAGAGGAACCAACCTACCGGGAAACTAAACTATGTAACCCTCGAGGAGGTGGTTAATTTGGAGAATGCAGTGATAGGTACGCTCAATATCCTTAGCAATCCTAGCAAAGTTCTATTTGATACTGGTGCAACTACTTCATTCATTTCTGAAGAATTTTGTGATAAGTTCGGGATTAGAAGGGAAATGTTAGAAAGTCCTATGACCGTAGTTACGGCAGGAGGGAATGTGATTGTACGCCACATAAAACAAGATCAGGTTATCTCGATCTGTGGTTGTACATATTTCGTAGACCTTTATGTGATTCCTTTGAAGGGAATTGCAGTAGTGTTGCGGATGGATTGGATGATGGAACACGGAGCTCAGATAAATTGTGAGGAGAAAACTGTCTCAATCAAAACTCCAAGTGGAGCGACGATAGTTTATCAAGCAGATAAGCACAGTCATATCATGGTGGATCTGCAGTTGAATTCAATGAAAGAAGTCAAATTGGAAGAGATTCATGTAGTTAATGAATTCCAAGATGTTTTTCCAACAGAGCTACCGGGAATGCCACCAGACCGGGAGATAGAGTTCACCATTGACCTAATTCCTGGTACAGCACCAATAGCTCAAGCACCATATAAGATGGGACCCAGAGAGTTGAAAGAACTCAAGGAGCAAATTGATGAGTTAGCTAGAAAAGGATTTATACAGGAAAGTGTATCTCCATGGGGAACACCAGTAATCTTTGTGGATAAAAGAGATGGTGGAAGACGGATGTGTGGTGATTATAGAAATCTGAACAATGCGACTATCAAGAATAAGTATCCTTTACCAAGAATTCAAGATTTGTTTGATCAAGTGAAAGGAGCTAGAGTATTTTAAAAGATCGATTTAAGATCTGGATACCATCAAATAAAAATCAAGCCGGAAGTTGTTCCAAAAACAGCATTTGTCTCAAGATATGGACACCGTGAGTATCTGGTAGTACCATTTGGTTTGACCAATGCACCGGCAATATTCATGAATCTGATGAATAAGATCTTCATGCCATATTTGGAAAAAAAATTCATAGTCTTTATTGATGATATATTGATATATTCCAAGGATAAGGAAGAGCATGCTGATCATTTGAGAATAGCATTGTAGACTTTAAGAGAAAACAAACTCTATGCTAAGTTCAGTAAATGTGAATTTTGGCTTGATGCGGTAGAATTCCTCGGTCATGTGATCAGTAAATATGGAATTGCTGTGAATCCATCTAAAGTTCAGTCGGTACTAGAGTGGACTGCACCGACCAATGTGAAGCAAATTCGAGGTTTCTTAGGAATGGCTGGTTATTATCAGAGATTCATTGAAGGTTTCTCCAAAATAGCTGGACCAATGACCAAGTTATTAACGAAGAATACACCATTCAAGTGGGATGAGAAATGTGAAGCAAGTTTCCAAGAGTTGAAGACTAGATTAACCACATCTCCAATCTTGGCAGTTCCTGAAACAGGGAAGGACTTCACAGTATACTATGATGCGTCTAAAGAAGGTTTGGGTTGTGTATTAATGCAAGATCGGAAGGTGATTGCTTATGGTTCAAGACAACTGAAACCACATGAAGTCAACTATCCAACTCATGATTTAGAGTTAGCAGCAGTAGTTTTGCACTGAAAGGATGGAGGCATTTTCTTTATGGATCCAGATGTGAGTTATACACTGACCATAAAAGTCTCAAATATTTCTTCACTCAAAAGGAATTGAATATGAGACAGAAGCGTTGGTTGGAACTAATCAAGGATTATGATTTAACAATCAACTACACTCCAGGGAAAGCAAATGTTGTGGCAGATGCTTTAAGTAGAAAGAGTGCAGATACTCAGCCTAGCAATAGGGAGCTACCAAAAGAGTTACAAATGGACTTGGAAAGATTAGAACTTCAATTTATTAGAATAGAGGTTCTTGGAGGATTAGCTACTATGCAGGTAATTGTAGAGCAGGACAGTGATCTTAAGCAAGAAATTTTTAGACATCAAGAAGAAAATCCTTTTATTGCTGAGGAAATTCGGAGGATATCTCAAGGGCAAAAATCAGTTTTTCGCCTTGGATATTATGGGTCTTTATGGTTTCAAGACCGTCTTTGTTTTCCAGATGTGACTAAGATTATAAATGTCATACTCAAAGAGGCACATGAAACACCATATTCTATACATCCAGGAAGTACTAAGATGTATATGGACTTGAAAGAACTATTCTGGTGGAACAACATGAAAAGAGATATTGCCAAATATGTATCTGAATGCCATACTTGTCAAAGGGTGAAAGCTGAACACCAAAGTCCAGCAGGACCATTACAACCCTTGAAAATTCCTAAATGGAAATGGGAGGAAATAGGTATGGACTTCATCACAGGATTGCCCATGACACCAAAGAGAAAGGATATGATATGGGTAATTGTGGACAGACTCACTAAGAGTGCACATTTTATTCCGGTGAATCAAAAGGATAATGTCGAGAAGTTAGTTGAAGTATATGTCAAAGAGATAGTAAGTAAGCATGGAGTACCCAAAAAGATCGTAACAGATAGGGGATCAGTGTTTACTTCAACATTTTGGAAGCAATTGCATGAAGCACTTGGTTCAAAGTTAGATTTTAGCACGGCATATCATCCTGAGATAGGAGGTCAAACTGAAAGAACAAATCAAATACTAGAAGACATGCTAAGAGCCTGTGCACTAGATTTTGGAGGAACATGGGAAGATCATCTACCATTAGCAGAATTTTCTTATAATAATAGCTATCAGAGTAGTCTGAAGGCAGCTCCATATCAGGTTCTGTATGGAAGAAAGTGTAGATCACCAATATGTTGGTATGAACCTGGAAGCAGCAAAGAGTTTGCGCCAGATTATATCAAGGAAAGATAAGACATCATTGATAAGATCAGGGATAGACTGAAAATAGCCCAAAGCAGGCAGAAAAGTTATGCGGATCAAAGTTGAAGATCATGGCATCCAGAAGTAGGAGATATGGTCTATCTAAAAGTAATCCCAATGAAAGGAGTGAAAAGGTTCGGAGTTAAAGGAAAATTGAGTCCAAGATATATCGGACCATTCAAGATACTGAGTCAAAACAAAACTATAGCTCATGCTTTAGAGTTACCATCAAGATTGGCTCAAGTGCATAATGTTTTCCATGTTTCACAACTTCGTAAATGTTTAAAAGTTCCAGATGATGCAATCACACATCAAGAGATAGAACTACAAGCAGACCTGACCTATATTGAAAAGCCTTGTAAGATTCTAGAAGAAAACTGGAAAAGATTAAGGAATAGAGCAATCAAATATTGCAAGGTACAGTGGGAACATCACCCTGAGAGGGAAGCCACATGGGAAAAGGAAGAGGATTTAAGAAAAGCTTATCCAGAACTATTTAGGTACATCTCCACAAACTTCGGGACGAAGTTTAATTTAAGGGGGGGAAGTCTGTAACATCCCAGCATTTAGGAACTAACGAAGGGTAGATTTAGGAATATGGAATGTTGCATGCATCTATTTGTGAAAATGTGGGTAAAATTTTCGACAAATAAAATCTTAAGTGATCAATGTTTATTTCATACTTTGAGATTAGGTTTAGTCTTAAAGGATGATTGTTATAAACTTTGAGATGATCTTTAAGGAGTTAGGTGTTTTGAAATGAGTTTGAATTTTAAACTTGAGTGTTTGAATTGTAATTCAAATGAATTAAATATAAGTTTGAATCTTAATTTAATTAAGAGATAAATATTACCACTTAAATTCTATCCAAAGAAAAACAATAGTGAATATGAAACTTATTTCATATTAACAATATATAAACAAGTTACAGAGAATGTAAATTACTGAAACTATTTTCAAACTTCACAATTTACAAAAGAATAAAGAATAATAATATTCTTTATTAATAATAATATAATCTTTATTATAATTCGATAAAATAAAGATTACAAGAATAATAAAAGAAAATTACAAAAGGATAAGAAAATTACATTAGAACATTTACTAACTATCCTATAACTAAACCTAAACTAAATCTTCATCTTTATATTTGTACCTGCAAAACAAAGACTAAACAAAAACAAAAGAAGGTTAGTGTTAGTATTATTTCTCTCAGATATGTCAGTGAATTGCACTTGACAAATTCATCATTGAGAAATTTATAAAAGGGGCAAGTTTCACCAATCTGAAAGAATCCATCTTTCATAAATTCAAAGCCAGAAGTCAAATGACATCCAAGAGGGACAAATTCACCAGCCAGGTGAAAGTAACCTGGCAAGAGTAGGTTCAAAATTCTGAACATATGCACAAGTGCATAGCAAGCACACATGCAGGACACACACCAGCATGCATGTGGTGTGTTGTCAAGCTCACAGAGCAGCCCAATCTCACAAAACCACAAGCACAGCCATGGGAGGCACTAGTGCATCACCCTACTGCACGTCACACAAGAACAGCCAGTGTAGACAGCAGCTAAACCAAGCACCACAGCCAGGAACCACACCAACTAAGGATCAACCAAACATCACCAGGATGGTGACATAAGGAGGGGGATGGATCAGGTGGATAGCAAGATCAATCCCAGGAGCTAGGAGGAGCAGGCTAGCTCAAGAACAAGCACAGGAGTCCGGCAAAACCAGATCAAGATCATCATCACCAACTTACTACACCACCATCATATTTTGTGGTGAGTTTCATAAAACCTTCACATGATCTAATCATCTTATTTAGAGAGAAGCATGTGTTGTTTTATAAAACAAACCCTTAGAAAGCACCAAGTGGGGTGAATCCATCATAGGGATTTCTTTTAAACTCTAAAGGCAAACAACAAAGTACTTGGATCTAATCAGAGCTCAGAGCAACATCAATGCTCTGGATTAGGCTATATATTACAAATCAAGCCTAAATTTATCTATAATCTATTCCTAGGCACATCCCTAAAGGAAAGGTAGCACCTTAGAAACAAATCTTTGGATCCATAGAATGATCAAGCTCACTATCATTTTTTTCAAGCTTTGATTCAATAAAGAATAGCTGGTACCACTACCAGGACTATCTAGATGAACCAATAAGATAAGATTTGAATCCCTAAGCCTCAGACCAACATCATTGGTCTTAGGGAATTCAGATAAGAGCATCTCCAATTATCTTTCAAAGACAAGATTGTCTTAAGCATAAACTAACCAAATCCATGGTTTAGAATCAAACTTGTGTGCCATACATGATGGTGTCACAAGAACAATCCATTATGAATCAGGATAGACATTTAATCATCACTATTCAAACAATCAACTTAACTAATCATTTTCCTGTTAACACAGGAATCATAACTAGGATATTTCTATGTTACACTTCACTGTTTGAGATCATGATGATCTCAAACCACATGTTAATTTCCAAGCTAACAGCACTAAGACAGTAGATGTATCTTATCATAATCATGACCATGAATCAAATAAACAGTGGAAAGCTATCAAGTCATTGGCTTTACCAATAATGTTTCCCAAACAACTACATCATCTGAATCAGATGCAATCCAAGCATCAAATCATCTAGTAAGCCACCAGAAACATCATAGATCACTTTTAAGCAACAAGCCGCAGGCTAATAAACATTTAGCATGTGTACAGACCGTCCAAACATGAATCAATTCATCCAGTACATGAACAAGCACATAGCAGGAACCCTAAATGGATGATCATCTTAATCCGAATCAGACAGTAGCAAGAGAGGACACAGCTAGCATCTAGCATCAAATCAGCAAGAATAGAGAGCACCAGGGGAGGGGGAATCAAACTCACCATAGGTCCTCGCTGAAGGATAGAAGAGGAAGTAGAGGGGCCGACGACCATGGCGGCACGGGGAGCACCCCAGAGGGGGCGCTGCAACCCGCACGGCGCCACAGCAATGACCCTGATCACACCTGGAGGTGCAGAGCATCACCTCGACGCACGACGACCACGACAACACTTGAATCCATGCCAATCCCCCTAGGGTTCGGGACGGCATCGATCCATCGCAGGAGAGCCCTAGGCTCGAATCCAATTGGATAGAACTAACGGGCATCATCGACAACCCCCTAATGCACCATGGCGGCGACCAGAACGGCCGACAACGGCGGGAATCGTCGGGGGCGGCATCGCTGGCCACATGATCGGGGTCAGAGGAGGAGAAGATGAACGAGAGAGAGAGAGAGAGAGAGAGAGAGAGAGAGAGAGAGAGACGGTGAGGAGTGGGCCGAGCTAGGCCAGACCCTTCGGGGTGGCTCTTTTGTCTAGGAATAATGGGCCACCAGGGCCCAATAAGAATAACCAGCCCAGAAACAAATTCAGGCCTATTTTAATAAAAAAAGGGAAAATACCAAAATTCCCCTGGATTAGTAAAATTCTAAAAAAAAAGTCCAAAAATTAGAAATAAAATATTTTTGGATTCACAAAAATCCAAACTACCCAAATAAATTAAAATATAAAATTTTAGATATTTAAATTTTATTAGGAATTTTGTAAATTATATATTCCTTATGGAATTTTACAAAATTATTGAAAGGTGATAAAATTAATTAAAATGCACTTTCATTATGTATTAATATTGTAGTATTTTATAAAAATACTAAATAAATATTTAATCACCATTTTTAATATATAATTGATAATTCCTAAAAGAATTATTAAATCAATAAAAGTCAAATAAAAAGGAAATAAAATAAAATAATTCAACATATGTTTTAAAATATTAACAAGTAATATTAATAAATCTTTTATTACTAAAAAGTAATTTTGGGGGTAAATGCATATAAAATAAAATAATGCATTACATTATTTGCATAATCATTTTGCTTCTTTAAATATTGTCCTTACCGGGCAATAATGATGTTTTTGTAGAACTAGAAGCTCAAGGTCCAGTGCAAGCATCAGATTTCACTACCTTGCCATCACAAGGCAAGTTCATCACTTTCTCATGTCCTTTGAAGAGTCTTTATCAAAGTATTTGCAAATTGTGTGTTATCATATATGCTATAAAAGAAAGAAAATATTATTTTCACAAATTAAGAAATTATAGATATCATCCTAAGTGATGATATGATGGAGCAATAGAACTTAGAGTTCTAATTGCAACAATGATGATAACGTAGGGACTTAATAACC
Source organism: Avena atlantica (assembly GCA_910589765.1). Taxonomy (NCBI): domain Eukaryota; kingdom Viridiplantae; phylum Streptophyta; class Magnoliopsida; order Poales; family Poaceae; genus Avena; species Avena atlantica. Next base: position 137,665,169 of record OU342739.1, read on the forward strand.
CCTGACATCAGTGATTCTAGCACCGTATATTACGCGTTAGCCATGAGATTTGGAATGGGACAGAGAAGTCAGCTGTATCTTCTTCCTCTCGCATGAAGCCAGATGTGCAGGTCGTGGCTGTTATCCTCGTAGCATGCATATTAATTGGTAATTCATAGAGGATATGCACCATATGGGTGGGAACCCTCATCGTCCCACAATAGTTCTGGCATCTAACGGTTTGTACAAACCATTGCCGTAATTCATTATGTGGGCATGGTGTACTCCAAGGAGGCATGCGGGGTCGCGAAGGGGGCAGTGATTGGCTTGGACCAACTACTGGGCCCTACATCATGGAATTGTGGACGGGAAAGTACGCCCGGTTGTGCAACAAGGAGTTGATATCTCATGGGTAAAGTAACGCACCTCTGCGGAGTGTAAGAACTGTAACTTGTTACTCCCTGTTCCGGGAAGGAGCTACGAACGCGGCAGGAAAGGAACTCCATGAAAGTTCTGGTCAACCTGTGAAGGCTGATTGTCATAGTTTTTCATAATAAAATCAATATTTGAAGAAAGATTTACCAAAATTGCATAGAGCCAAGGATTTATAATCCAAGGTGGTAGTTAGAGCATCAAACTTCCCACCTTGCATATAATGAACTTGTTGGGTAACGCTGTTACTCATTCTTTCCTTTGATCCCTTGCTTAGACTCTGAGGATCCCGAAGACGTGCCAATGTATGCAGCCGAATGCCAAGAAGATGTGTTCTACGAGGAACCTGATCTGTCCGGAGGAGTTGAAGGAGTGGATTACGAAATCCGCTATGGTGTCGATGATAACGAGTCCAACTAAGTATCTCTAGTTAGTAGTAACCAACGGAGCCGAGCAGCATGAACTCTATAGAATAAGCTGTTGAGCTCAACTCCTAGTCGGAGTTGTTACTTTTAAATTCCGCTGAAACACTTTATATTTTGGTTTGTAAGTTGGATCTTTTGGAAGTCTTGAACTTCCGGTATTGTAATAATAATAATGTGTGTACTTTTGTAATATGGACCCGCAATGTTTCTGTTGTACCACTCTGAGGGATGTGATATTTACGGAACGGTGTTCTGTGGATGGCATGTCAACGACTATAGTGTACTACACATGCAGTGGTATGCTGGGTCACCACACTTGATGACTAGCTAATATGGAAACTCACCCTTGTGGCTTCTGCTATCCTAGGCTGCTGATGTGGTGCCTCCAATCTTGGAGTGTGCATAGTGGTAGCCCAGGTAGCATGATTTGCTGTAGGGAATCACTACAATGATGTAGTTGATGTTGATATATATAAAAATAGAGATTTATCTCATGATGCAAAAGGCTAAAGCTAAATTGGTTGGTTAAAATGATTAAGGGTACCACTGTGGTGCCTCCCCTAGGAGTGTGCACAGTGGTAACATCTCAGATGTGGTTTGCTGGATTTCTTTACTTGGCCTGTGATGCAAAAGCTGAGGCAAAATCTTTTTAAGATAAGAACATGTGTTTGTGTTGGCTCTAAACCTCTGTGATGAATCTTTCCTGGCATCTCCATGAAATTTTGAGAGGACCTCTCTATTCAATCCTCCTAGATAAAGATCTAGTTGAAGGATAAATGGAATTTTGTTTATTTGTAGTATTCCCCTGGTATTTGCAGATCTGTGTGTGAGATACAAGAATGGTTTCTACATGATCCAGTGGTTGGTTCTGATGATTTTTACCTAATATTGGTGAGTGGCTTATGGCCTGTTGTAGATCTTCTACTTGCCCTTGATCAGCTGTTGGAACTCCTCCTTGAGCACCTGGATGGATTTCCCAAGCAACCAGAATGCTTGTGGTGTAGATGATTCTGCTTTGTTGCCATATCTAGTGCTTATCTTGCTCCTCCTTGCACTCTTGGCCTTCTCCCTCTTGATCCAGCTCTTGATCTGTTCTTGATTAGATAACCATAATGGTTGGGATTTATGGTGGTTTACTGATGACTGCAATCTCAAACAGTGCTCTAGTATACTTGTGGGAAATGGATACTATAGTGGTGTTCTTATGTACTCTTGAGATAGAGCCGATGTTGGTTCAATGGGTTGTGAATATAATCTGATGGTTCCTGGAATAGAGAAAGAAAGAAGCAAGCAGGTGCTTTGCTACGACTGCTCCCTATTCTTATCTACTTTCTAGTGCTCCTGGTTTGTTGACAACACACATGTCTGCATGTGTTGACTAAGCTACTTACTTGTGGGTCATATAGGTTCAAGTTTCAAGGGCTATGGAAATATCGGTTATGGATGAGATCAAGTTGATAAGCGAATTACCTACTTCTTTTACTATGCCTCTCTCTTTGTAGTTGGATCTCTAAATGGTGAAACTTGCCCCTGACTGCCTATGATGTTGAATTGAGGCTAGATTTGAAATAAGAATAGATACTATTTCATTTGGTGAAACTTGCCCCTCTTTCTAAATAAGCTCAATGATGAAATGAACAGTGCACCCCACTGTTAGACTTACAGCAAAATTACTAACACTAACCCTTTTTTTTATCTTTTATTTATTTGTTTTGCAGGAATCAAAAGAATGTTCATGAACATCAAGACCAGATGTAGGAATTGTAGTTTAGTTTTAAGTTACTATAATTTTATTATTATTTTGTAATAACCATGTAATACTTATATTTTTTATTAAAGTATTTCTTTTTATTTACTTGTAATTATAATCTGTGTATTGACTTCTAATTACTTGTATTCTTTCATTCTTTGTAGTATTAAGTAAAGATTTCTTCTTATTTGTTTTTCTTTGAATTACATTAATGTATGTGATTTCTTTATTTCAATTACTTAATTTTAATTTACTTTTATTCTTTTATTGTAAAAGAACAATGTAACATTTCATGTATTCTTATTAATAAAGAATTATTATATATCATTGTTTAAATTATTTCATTTTACTTTATTATAGTATTGTTATTCTTGAATTTTTCAATTCAAATTTGAATTGAATTTGGGAAATTCAAAGTAGAGTTCAAATTCTACCCCACCACAAACACAAATAATACCTAAAGGTCATATCAAAATCTATCGCACTCACTGAGATGGCTAATTTCTAATCCATCAAAGCAAGAGAGATTCTGATCACTCCAGGGTTTTGGTTTCCAAAAAGTTTACCCGGATTTTTAGATGCATGCATACAGGTGCACAAAATCCTAAATCTACCCTTCGTTTAGTCCTAAATGCTGGGATGTTACAGGGGTGCAGCCGCCTCGGGCACCCCCTCGGCCTCCCTCTTTGCCTATAAGAAGCCCCCGATGCCTAAACCCTAATTACCCGATCAATATTCCACGAAACCGTCTATAGCCGCCGCCACAATTGTCCCTAGATCGGGGGATATGAAGCTCTTCACGGCACACTGCCGGAAGGGAGATCATCCCGAAGGCCTTCTTATTCATCATGCCAGCCTCCGGTATGAAGCGTGAGTAGTTCCACCTTGGACTACGGGTCCATGTAGTAGCTAGATGGTTGTATCTCCTCCTTTGTGCTTTCATGTTTAGATCTTGTGAGCTCCGTTCATGATGAAGATCTCATTTATTGTAATCATGCATATTGTGTTTGTGGGGATCCGATGGATATTGAGATTACTATGTCAGATTGATTAATGGTTTTGTCTTATTGATTCTATCATGTCTGCGTTGTTTGTGACCTTGCATGCTCTCCGTTGTTAGTAGCTATCTTGGCCAAGTAGTTGCTAGTGACTCCAAGACGGGGTATTTATGCTCGATAGTGGGTTCATGCCTCTATTTAATCTAAGAGAAGTGACAAAAATCTCTAAGGTTGTAGATTGCTGTTGCCACTAAGGATAAAACAACGGTCTCTTGTTCATGGAAAAAGTGGATTATTTACCTTACACTCTTTGCTTAAATCAGTTGTTTGTTGCTTGCAACTTAATACTGGAGGGGGTTCGGAGGATAACCCAAAGGTGGACTTATAGTCATAGATGCAGTTGGATGGCGGTCTATGTATCTTGTTGTATTTCCCAATCGAATCTCATAGGATCATGAATGTCTAGTATTGCATTGTTATGCCTTGCTCAGTCTTGTCAATTGCCCTGCTGTAATTTGTTTACCCTGCATGCCATGTTTGTTTATCTAAGGATAACATCTCTAGTGAACTATGGACCCCGGTCCAATCTTTACCATTGATACATCTTACATTGTTACTGTTACTTGTTGCAAACCACCATTACCTTCCACACCATATAGTTAATCCTTTGTTACAGCAAACCGATGAGATTGACAACCTCATTGTTCGTTGGGGCAAAGTCTTGAGTTTGTGTTGTGTAGGTCTCCAAGTTGATATCAACACCTTTGAGTCTTTTCCTTCCTCCTACTGGTTCGATAACCTCGGTTTCTTACTGAGGGAAAACGTGTTGCTGTGCTCATCATACCTTCCTCTTGGGGTCTCCCAACGAAGTGTTCACGCACTCATCAAGCCTTTTTCTAGCGCCGTTGTCGGGGAGGCTAAGGACGTCTTCACAAGGGGAGTCTTTCTCAACCTTTCTCTTTACTTTGTTTTTATTTTGCTTAGTTTCTTTTTCTTGGTTTTGTTTGCCTCTTTTTATCAAAAACTCAAAAAAATTAGTTTAGTTTGGTTTGCTTTCTCTTATCAAAAACACAAAACAATTAGTTCCTGCTCTAGTTGCTACGATGTCTAGTTTTGGTCCAATCCATGTTTCGCCTATGGAAAGGATCTTTAATTTCAAGCAAGTAAGTGAAGAGAGTTTCAAAGAATCTTGGTCTATAATCTCTGCTTTACGAAGGGAAACTGAGCCTAAGATGAGTCTTAGCTTGGTTATTAATAGTTTCTACAGCGGTATTGCTATTTGTTATAGATATGCTTTGGATGCTATAGCTGAGAAAGATATTTTCCGTTGTACTGAGGATGAAGCTTTAGATGCTATAAAGAAGTTGATTACAATTTATAATATGCCTGGCAAGTCTGATTCTTATTTTATAGACATTTATGCTAGGTTGAACACTCTTGAGTCTAGTACTGCTGCTTTGAACAGTTGCTATCACACACTTAGAGAGCACCATGGTTATGTTCCAATAAATTCTGAGCCTTCAAAGTGGTTTCCTACCATAAAAGTTTCTATAAATAGTGCAACTTTTGATGCTCGCTGTGATATCATGTCTGAATTTTGCCTTATGCCTAAAGATATCTATGAGTCTTTGAGTCTTTGGGAAATTTCTAAAGAAGGAGAAGAAATATATCTTACCAATAATGCAACTTTATTACCGATTGGAATAGCTGAAGGTGTGTTCACAAAAATCTCAGGGAAAATGGTATCTACTGATTATCTTGTTATTGAATGTGTAGGAAAAGGACAGATTACACCCGAAAGATCCCTGTTGAAACACCTTGGTGCAATAATAGATGTGGGAAAAGGCATTATGAATTTTGCTCCTCCAGTAAACAATCATATATTCCCTAAATAGAAGAAGAAAGGTAAGAAAGGTAGGAGCAAGAGAGTTGATGTTAATGCTTCTTCATTTGAAAATACTTGATTCTTGCTTCTTTTGCCTAACTTAAAGGCGTTAAGGAAAAATACTTGTTGGGAGATAACCCAAGATTTTTCTTGAGTTTTGGAATTTATTACTTCAGTAATGACCTCTCCTTATCCTTTTTTTTGCCTTTTGTGCCAAGAATGACCTGTAATGAGAGGTAAGTAAGATTTGGGGAGTCGCTGTCCCGAAACAGATATTTGTCCTCGACCAAACAAATTCGTGAGGAGTCTCTAAAACTCGGATTGAGCTCAAAATTTAAGAATAAATCCCCCAGTATGTTATCTAACTTTCGTTAGTTTGACATGTTTTTATTTGAGCAACATAAGGTCTTCGAAAAAATCGTTTTCTACCCGCTGGTCTGTTTTGATAGATTTCTGCCATTATTTGCATTTGCTTCTTTATGATTCCTTTTTGGATTCTTTTTGGGAAATTGAGCTTTTTGAGGGAATTGATACAGTAGCTTGTGTTTTTAGTGAAAGTTTTTCTGTTCTAAAGCTAAACCCAAGGGTCTATTATCTTTTGAATACACTAATGTTGCTAATAAAGATTGTGTGAAGTTTTGTATGAAGGAAAATTTGCAGGTGTAGAGGAAGAATGATGTAATGAGATGAATAATGGTCAAAATCTCAAGCTTGGGGATGACACCCTGTGTCACCCCAAGAAATATTCAAGAGGTACAAGCGTCAAAGCTTGGGGATGCCTCTTCGGCATCCCCTTCTTCATCAATAAAAAGCTCAAGTCTTTCTAGACACTTCGTTTTTATTGTTTCATGCAATGTTGCGTTGTTCTTGGAGCATCTTAGTTTTCGTTTGGTTTGCTTAGTTTGTTTAGTTTGCTTGAATAAAGTAGTTTGGACCCCCGTTCTCGCTGTGTTGTTTCAAATAAGTTGATTGGTGTTGGAGAGGAGTAGAAAGTTCTTGCTTGAATAGTTCAAAAGGAGCTTGCTTTGACTGTGAGTTAGACTTTAGCATGTCATGCTAGATGTTGTTTTGACCTTATGCTTAGTGATTATTGTTGTAGGATGACTTGTTCCAAACAATTGGGATTGCTTAGTGTGCCTTGAAGGAATCATGCGTTGTTTTAGCATGCAAAAGCATAGTATTGTGGTATTCTCCTTTGATGCTTTGTTTGGGTTTACTTGGCACATGCTCACACCATGTTATGACTATGAACAAGTAACCATAACCTCTATGATCATTTAGTCCTTGACTTGTAGTACCACTTTATGTTTTGATTAGTAATGTTTTCTCGCTCTACATGATTATGGACATTATTGCTCTCTTAGTTGGTCGCTCCCAGTCTTTTGCTAGCCTCCACTTGTATGAGTAACCTCTAATCATGCTTCCAACTCCCAAGAAACCAAGTTATTCCAAAGTGTCCAGTATAAATTCATATGCATGTTGTGTTACATCATTCCAAGTATATTCTTGTTTTCATTTATCTTCTAATTAAAAAGTATTTTGTTATGTGAAAACTTAGTGATTAAAGCTCTCACAAACTTGATGGCACACTTTATATTTCTTGCCCCTAATAAACTTGAACCATTGTGTCATCTATGTTGTATATGCTTGCACTTATACGTTGGAATTAGCAGAACCATGCTGTCATGGGGAACGCTTTCAACATTGCACTTGTACATTGTACACAGTTGATATCATGCTCTTTTGTCTATGTATGTTGTCGGTGTGAAATAAAAGGGGAGCTTGTAAGTCCATGGAGTTATGTATGTGTGTTAGAGAAACGCCCGAGCCGCTAGCCTAAGCCATGCCTAATCATGGTGGAAAGTTGCAGCATCACCATAGTGACATCTATGAAGCATTCTTCTTATAAAAAAGAGAGACATATTGAAAAGAGGAAAGAGAGAAAAAACACCATATTACATGGTAAATAAGAAGATTGCTAAGATGCTCATTGTCTGCTTGCCTTGTCATTTTGGTTATGGGATAGCTCATGTACCATGTGCAAGGGGTACCCCGTTGGCGGTTCTCTATGATACACATGTACTTACTATGACAAGAACTTACAGGTGACTAAAGTTGAGTAGCATAAGGAGCTACCCTCGTTTTCAAGGGACATGAGATTGCCAACTTATACTTTGTCAAGCATATACTCCATAGTTTGTTCACTTTAACCTTAATCACTTCAATATGCTTATGATAGGGGCAATGAGAGCTGAAAGCTAACAAGTACCATAATTTTTGGAAGCTCTTTTTGAGACTTGAAATCCCTGCTTCCCTATATGAAGGGCCTTTCTTCCACTATTATATTGAGTCTCCACCTTCTACCTTTAGGAACTAGTTAAGAGAGCATAGTTTCCATTCTTAGTTCTATGTGCATTGTCCCAAAACTTATTGATTGATTCATATTGTTTATATTACTTGTTCTTGTGCTATTTGTATCTAGTCACTCTTATGAACTTTGAAGGTGTCCTATGCATCTATTTGCTACTCCATGAGGGACAAGCTGATTGCCACTATGCTATGTTTTCTGTATGTGAAACAAACAAATGTTTTTCAATGCATGTTATTCATGGTCTTTGTTTGTAGCCTTTCATGTTGCATGCATAGTTAATTTGTCTTACTCTTAGAACTCCATCTTTCATGCTCATGTTTAGAGTTCTTTGATCCCAGCTTTCAATGCTTGCAAATGGTTTGATCTTGATTTTGATGGTGCATGTCACCTCAAAAATTATTCTTTTTATCACTTACCTACTCGAGGACGAGCATGAGTTAAGCTTGGGGATGCTTGATACGTCGGAAACGTATCTATAATTTTTGATGTTCCATGCTTGTTTAGTATCTAGTTTGCTTTTCTTTGTCTACACTTTGAGGTGTTTTTATATGTTTTCTGGTACTAACCTATTAACAATATGCCATAGTGCCAGTTGCATGTTTTCTTCTGTTTTTGGTTCCAGAATGGCAGAAAATCAATATTCTCTGAATTGGACGGGACAAAAGCCAAAGTCAATATTTTACTATGGGGAACACGGAGCCAGAGTACGAGACCGAGGAGGGCCTCGAGGGGGCCACACCCCCTGGCCACGCGGCCAGGCTTGGCCCGCGCCTGGGGGTGCAGCCACCTCGGACACCCCCTTGGCCTCCCTCTTCGCCTATAAGAAGCCCCCGATGCCTAAACCCTAAGTACCCGATCAATATTCCACGAAACCATTTGTATCCGCCGCCACCATCATCCCTAGATAGGGGGGATATGAAGCTCTTCCCGACACCCTGGCGGAGGGGAGATCATCCCGAAGGTTTTCTTATTCATCATGCCAACCTCCGGTATGAAGCATGAGTAATTCCACCTTGGACTACGGGTCCATGTAGTAGCTAGATGGTTGTATCTCCACCTTTGTGCTTTCATGTTTAGATCTTGTGAGATCCGTTCATGATCAAGATCTCATTTATTGTAATCATGCATGTTGTGTTTGCGGGGATCCGATGGATATTGAGATTACTATGTCAGATTGATTAATGGTTTCGTCTTATTGATTCTATCATGTATGTGTTATTTGTGACCTTGCATGCTCTCCGTTGTTAGTAGCTATCTTGGCCAAGTAGTTGCTAGTGACTCCAAGAGGGGGTATTTATGCTAGATAGTGGGTTCATGCCTCTATTTAATCTAAGAGAAGTGACAGAAATCTCTAAGGTTGTAGATTGCTGTTGCCACTAGGGATAAAACAACGGTCTCTTGTTCATGGAACAAGTGGATTGTTTACCTTACACACTTTGCTTAAATCAGTTGTTTGTTGCTTGCAACTTAATACTGGAGGGGGTTCGGAGGATAACCCAAAGGTGGACTTCTAGTCATAGATGCAGTTGGATGGCGGTCTATGTATCTTGTTGTATTTCCCAATCGAATCTCATAGGATCATGAATGTCTAGTATTGCATTGTTATGCCTTGCTCAGTCTTGTCAATTGCCCTGCTGTAATTTGTTTACCCTGCATGCCATGTTTGTTTATCAAAGGAGAACACCTCTAATGAACTATGGACACCGGTCCAATCTTTACCATTGATACATCTTCCATTGTTACTGTTAATTGTTGCAAACCACCATTACCTTCCACACCATACAGTTAATCCTTTGTTACAGCAAACCGGTGAGATTGACAACCTCACTGTTCGTTGGGGAAAAGTCTTGAGTTTGTGTTGTGCAGGACTCCAAGTTGCTAGCAACACCTTTGAGTCGTTTCCTTCCTCCTACTGGTTTGATAACCTCGGTTTCATACTGAGGGAAAACGTGTTGTTGTGTTCATCATACCTTTCTCTTGGGGTCTCCCAACGAAGTGTTCACGCACTCATCAAGCCTTTTTCTCGTGCCGTTGCTGGGGAGGCTAAGGACGTCTTCACGAGGGGAGTCATTCTCAACCTTTCTCTTTACTTTGTTTTTGTTTTTCTTAGTTTCTTTTGCTTGGTTTTGTTTGCCTCTTTTTATCAAAAACTAAAAAAATAGTTTAGTTTGGTTTGCTTTCTCTTATCAAAAACACACAAAAAATAGTTCCTGCTCTAGTTGCTACCATGTCTGGTTTTGGTCCAATCCCTGTTTCACCTATGGAAAGGATCTTTACTTTCAAGCAAGGAAGTGAAGAGAGTTTCAAAGAAGCTTGGTCTAGAATCTCTGCTTTACGAAGAGAAACTGAGCCTAAGATGAGTCTTAGCTTGGTTATTAATAGTTTCTACAGCGGTATTGCTTTTTGTTATAGATATGCTTTGGATGCTGTAGTTGAGAAAAATATTTTTTGTTGTACTGAGGATGAAGCTTTATATGCTATAAAGAAGTTGATTATAATTTATAATATGCCTGGCAAGTCTGATTCTTCTTTTATAGAAATTTATGCTAGGTTGAACACTCTTGAGTCTAGTACTGCTGCTTTGAACAGTTGCTATCACACACTTAGAGAGCACCATGGTTATGTTCCAATAAATTCCGAGCCTTCAAAGTGGTTTCCTACCATAAAAGTTTCTATAAATAGTGCAGCTTTTGATGCTCGTTGTGATATCATGTCTGAATTTTGCCTTATGCCTAAAGATATCTATGAGTCTTTGAGTCTTTGGAGACTTTCTAAAGGAGGGGAAGAAATATCTCTTACCAATAATGCAAATTTATTACCCATTGGAATAGCTGAAGGTGTGTTCACAAAAATCTCAGGGAAAATGGTATCTACTGATTATCTTGTTATTGAATGTGTAGGAAAAGGACAGATTACACCCGGAAGATCCCTGCTAAAACACCTTGGAGCAATAATAGATGTGGGAAAAGGCATTATGAATTTTGCTCCTCCAGTAAGCAATCATATATTCCCTAAAGATAAGAAGAAAGGTAAGAAAGTTAGGAGCAAGAGAGTTAATGTTAATGTTTGTTCATTTGAAAATACTTGATTCTTGCTTCTTTTGCCTAACTTAAAGGCGTTAAAGAAAAGTACTTGTTGGGAGATAACCCAAGAGTTTTCTTGAGTCTTGGAAGTTATTACTTCAGTAATGACCTCTCCTTATCCTTTTTGTTTGCTTTTTGTGCCAAGAATGACCTCTAATGAGAGGGAAGTAAGATTTGGGGAGTTGCTGTACCGAAACAGATTTTTGTGCTCCACCATAAAAATTCGTGAGGAATCTCTGTAAGTCGGATTGAGCTGATATTTTACAAATAAATCCCCCAGTATGTTAGCTAACTTTTGTTAGTTCAACACTTTTTGATTTGAGATTCCGGTGATGCAGTTCTCGCCTTGTTTCGGGGATGGGTCAGAGAGGTTGGTGGTGAGAGGTGAGTCAAGTAGGGTGCATTTTGAGGCAGGGGGCAGGGTCTATTTATACCCGGGAGAGATGAGCATCGGGGCATGGCTCGGGCTCGTCGGCAACATCGTTACAGGGTGCTATGGGCATGACGGAGGGTGTAGGCCGACGCAGGGCTCCTTGGCGATCATCATGCGCACTGTGGTACGGCGAGGCACGGTCTCCATCGATCGGGGGAATCCATGCTCTGCTCGGGTACCGCGGGTGTTCATCACGGTGTACGGCGTGTACTCGTCGCGTCGGGTCAAACGGGCATGTCTAGGAGGTTGCTGGCGGCATGGCGATTGCCTTAACGCGAGGGGAGAGCGAGGCGCGGCGTGGTTGCGCGGGATTGCTCGGCGCTCTGGCGTGCGACTCGGCATGGTCGGCAGAGAAATGGGCATGGTCGCGCTGGCGTTTCCACAGGCTGGCGTTGGTCGAGGCATACACATGCAGTTGCGGTGAGGTCATGGCTAGCTACTAGACATCGTGGGAGAGGGCGGTGAGGCTTGTAGCAGCGAGTCCATGTCGGGGTGGCATGGGCGAGCTCGGGTATGGTCGACACTAGTCAAATTGGCGAGTGAGAGAGGCTCAGCTGCACGGGCAGGTACTGGGGTGAGTGAGGGCGAGTTGGAGGCTGGGTGAGGTACTAAGATGATCACAAGTTTTCTCCAAACAGTGTGGAGTAGGTAGTTCTGTACTGTGCCTGCTAAGTGTTTGATTAAATGGCCGCAAGAGGAAAAGATTTGAATTTTCAAATTCTGTTTAGTGGGTTGGTTGGTCATATGCTTGGAAGTCTCTAGTTGCAAGGGTTTGCCAAGTGGTGAAGGTTTTGATGGTTTTTGAGAAGTGGCCATCTTGATGCCTATGATAGATTCAATTTTTAAAAGTCCCTCAAATGAATTTGAATTTGTTTCTGTAAGTTTTGAAAGCTCACTTGTGTTCATTTTTACTTGGTCTAGCAAAGAAAAGAAATGGAATTGTTTCTGTTTGAAGTCATTTATTAGAGATGCTCAAAGTGGGATAAGTGTTAACTTTGGCAAAAATGACCATTAGGTCACATGCTTCACCATTTGATTTTCTTTGATTTTCTTTGATTTGATTTGGTTTGGATTTGACCTAGATGATATTGTTTGGATCTCTCAACCAAACCTCATCATTTACAACAAACAAATCATGGCATACCAAGCATTCACCATCATTCATAAACACTCATGCATTTATAGTTTTAAAATTAAAAGCCTTTGTTAACCCTAATTTTAGAGAATTGGAAATTGATATTCTCATTATAATATTTTTGAGGTGTTACACTATGTTGGTGTTCTACTGCGAGGACTCAATGGCTCAGCCATAATTTTGGAGTGAGCCAGTGGAGAAGAAGAGCGTCGTGCATGTGTTCTTCGAGAAGGGAATCCAATCAGAGGTGAATCTTAGTGGGTAAGGTAGCCTGTGGAGCCTATATACGCAAAAAAGGTCTCGGATGAAGAAACAAGGAAGTGATTTAGTGGTTTAGTGGTGGATTCTAGGATTTATACTTGGGAATAAATTGCAACGAAGATGTCTCATAGTCCGGTTGAAAAAAATCTTGCACAAACCAAAGAAACACCGAGTGAATAACCTACGGAACCAAATGACGTGGGAACAACCATGTCATCCATCCAATAATACCGTCACTCCATACTAGTTTGGTTCATTATGGTATAGTCCATATGGTATTTGAGAAATAATTAAATTAAACTATCATGTTCAAATTTAGATATTGAATCTATGAGCATTCTTTAAGTATATAGAATATTGTCAACTTAGCATTATTCAAGTATATAGCATTCTTTAGATGGAGTCTCGGGGGATACTAACATGGATATGAATTATCGGGTTCCTGTAGTTGGTTACCCTGGGCATACTAGAGCTATGGCCTATGAGGACCATGAAGAACACAGAGTCCAAGAGGCATTCGACGGATGGAAGCTTGGCTTGGCAAACAAGATAAAAGTACGAATCGACATAGTCTTAGTATTATAATTCTAACTTGTAACCTATCTGTATACGCATCCAGACCCAGCCACTCATATAAAGGCTAGGAGGAGCCAATGGCGAAGAGGGCACCTTAGTTTTCCAGTAATACATAGTACATCGTAAGCTAGATCGCAACTAACGAATTGGTGACTTTGTAATCATTTTCTCCACAATAATCAGACGACATCGACTTTCTTGTTTGCCTGATAAGCCGACGAAATCACCAGCACTGTCTTTTCTGAAACTGTAAGTCCATAACCATGGGCATTGCGAAGGTTAACACTCGACACTGGTGCTCCTCTTCATCGTCGTTTGGCTCCGGTGGCAGGAGCTCTTGCAAGTGGTACAGCGGGTGTTGGGGTTCTCCACCAATAAGTCAGCATCTTGAGCTCATCTGTGCTGGCGTCTGGGTGCGGTGCCGGGCAGTTGCTCTAGGATTTCTTCACAGAGCTTCAATGGAGTAAGATGATAGTGGAGATCCTTCGGGCAGACTCGTCAAATAAGCGCCCATGCCTCCAAATAGACCACCTAAAGTTTCCTCTTTTGCTCTTGGCTTGCCATGGTGGCGAGGGAGAGAAGGGGAGAAGCTAGGGGAAGTTGATGTTGGGAGGTCATGGAAAGTTGGAGCATATGCTCGATTCCATGCTCCACAAATTGTGTTGTGTGGAGTTCCCAAGTTGAAGCCCCGTCACCGATGCTATTTCTGGCATGAGGGGCCACTCCATGTCAGGGATTGCCCGAGGCTTTTCTTCCTACAAGTGAGCATGCCGATGTTGTCCGATACCTAGCATAGGGGGTGCCCTGATCTGTCGAAGACTGGCTTTCCCACCAACGCTTAGCCATGACTCGCGAGGGGCCAGGAGGCCCCCTCTCGAGGATCATCATGCGAGACTACCTTGGGAGGCCGGCAAAATATAGAGTCGGGACAGGCCATCTCCCTCCGGAGGGTCTGGGCCAAAAATATCTCATCAATAGGACTAGTTGCGTCTCCAAGGGGAATATGACAAGTTCAACGGTGTCATTGGATGTTGCCTCGAAGCAGTCCTGAGGCAAGAGCCTGGTCAAAAGCAGAGTTGTCGGGGTCTAGCTAGAAGGACGGATCTCCCTGCTTTGGTACACCAAGACAAAAGGAGGCGCGCCAGGACGTCAGGGATGACCGAAGACCGGAGTAGGACTGAAGCCCCTAAGGCGGTGTAGACTCGTTCCATGCAAAGCAGCCTCATAGACCAGGTCCTCGAGGAGCGGCTCTATGGAATCCCTTCCCATCCAAAGGTTGGAGGAAGAGGGTCATCGCTGCCCTATATAAGGAGTCCTCCTAACTTAGAACATGTCGATCCCCGGCGATCTATACCCTAGACTTGCATCCACCATTGTACCCTTGTGAAGTAAGCGAGCAATACAACAAATCAAGAGTAGGGGCTCTACCTCCCCACGAGGGTCCCAAACCTGGGTAAAAGAACCCGTGTCATCTCGATGTCATGTGCTTGCTCCGCCATTGCCACTGTCGTGGGAATGACCACGACAGTTGCTGCGATTGGCAGCGAGTAGTAGAACGAGGGGCAAGGGCGGCTAGCCATCAGCGGTGCGAGATGAGGGCAGATACACAAGGTTTTACCCAGGTTCGCCCCTGGAGGGTAAATACCTACTCATGCTAGATTGTATTATCGAGATATTACAGTGTGTAACACCCTCAGAATCGGACCTATGCAAGTTTTAGCGAAACCCGCCAAACCCGCATAGAAACGATTCAAAGGTGCCCACCAGGCACTTTCGTGCGGGTGGAAAACGAAGTAATAACATTAGACAACAGTCCTCGATGGGACCCACAGAACAGATATATACCACAGTGACTCAAAGAGTCAAGAATACCGATATACAGCACAAAGATCCAAATCACCTTGAAAACGATAGGGCGTCCGACTACGGACAAGATGCGAATGGGGCTAAGAGCCCTGAAGAATAACCAATGGCGTCCATAACCCTGCCCAGGCCAAGCCGGAAGGGTAACCCTGCTAACGGCGTCGATCTCAAAACCTGCTTAAACAAAAGGGGTGCCGACAAAGGGCAAAGGAAAAAGAGGAGCGTCAGTACTGAGGCCAGTACACGGCGAGGCTAGAATTCGGCGGTCCTCGCCTACATAGGTATGGTGGACTGAAGCGGCAGCGTCAGCATGCACTAATCAACCTATAGAGACTCGATACAACTGGCGGCAATCGGAGAGGGGTAAGAGAGGCTATTCGGAACCAACCTGATACTACCACCAATCAAACCCATCCTGGCGTTTTCCCCTCGAGACCAAGCGAGGAAGTCAACCGAGGAACTCACACAGTTGGCAGTTTTATTTATTCAGTTATCGTTGCAGCAATTACTAGTCAAGTATAGATAATCATCCTGATAAAATAAGCAGTGGGCACTTTTAGTTAACCATTCCGTTATAGTTACAACACTTACTAATCAGGTATAGATAGCATGAGATAACCCAATAACCCAGCAGTTGTTGGTACTTTTATTTAGCCATTCCGTTGTAGTTGCAATACTTACTAGTCAAGTATAATGGTCGCAAGCGACACTCCAAACAAGCAATTGTGGGCAGTATTAATTAGCCATTCCATTATAGTGAAGCTGATTACTAGTCATTATAAAGTCAAATTTATAGCAATAAACTTTAGTTATGCTTGTCTATGGTCGAGATACTGTGCTCCAAGTCGTCCATAACCGCGGACACGGCTTTCAGAAAGTTTTAACCCGGCCGGGGTGCACAAATAGCAACACACACACGATCAACCTCGGAAAAACCAAATCAAAACCCAACGAGGTCTTCACGACAGAGCAATCACAAGATTCAGAAATATTTCAGGGGGCCACCCCATTGAGTAGAACCGCAACGAAGTAAGCAAGCTCCGAGACGGACTCAAGGTTTGCGACAATGGCTGTAAACGACTGGGAACCCGAAAGTGTGGCTGGGCTTGTCGATACCGCGAAAACATTCCGCTTACCTAAACAGTACAGTGTGCTCCTCGCACAATCGTAAATAAAGCAGTAGCATGGCATAAGTACAGGATAGTAAATAAAACCTCAAACTAGTTTGTGGCCCCAAGAAATAAGACGGAATCAAGCTCTGGCTAAGGGGGGCCCATACTCCCCGTATGTGGATAGCGCGATAAATCAAGGAATAGGTATCAAGTACTCGGGGTCCTACGGGACACAAGTGGGCGTTCGGAAACCAAATATTATCTATCACCCACCGATGCCTCTGCTTATTTCAATTTTAGTTATTAAACAGGAATTAAAGTAAACGGTAAGTAAAGCTATGATCATCTCCAACATCAACATGCGGCAATACATCAACAACTGTGGCACTGAACGACACGCAACAGCACTTGAGCAAGCGACTACGACGCGCAAGTCCAGCTACCTACCAAACAACAGGTAATAGGATGTGTCCAAGGCAATATAAGGCTGCAGGGGATACCACGGATACGGAAACTAGAGCATCGCAACACAGATAGCAATAGATCAATAGGAGGGAAATAAATACTATAAAAGTAAGATAGGTAGAAAAGGGGGAGATGCTCGCCTGAAAACATTGTCGAAGGGTTCAACCGAAGATCGGAGCGAAGCTCACATCAACTCAACGGCCTTATCCGCGAAGAAGCGAAACACTAGAAGGAACACCGGATGCAATATTTAATACGACGGCAGAAGATCGGGCATGATGCATGTATGATGCATGACATGGCAAGGTGCGATGCAATTAGGTCATATTAAGCGGAACCAGGGTCCCGACAATTAATTAAATGGTTCAAGTTGTTTAGAACCCCCGCAATTAAATGTTGTTTAACAAGGCAGAATATATCACCGGTTCGCTACACAAGTTTAAATGAGGCCAATATGAGACTAGATTTAACCACATATGGCCCCATATTTAATTATTAGGCATAAGGCCCCCAAACCAATGATATGCATGCGAGAATGACAATTGATATGCAACAAGTTGTATTATATTATAAAATAGGGTTTTCGGAAAGGGGCACACATTAGGGTTCGGCAGATCTTGGGGTTCCGGGGTTCGGGGTCGGCCTCGGGGTCCAGGGTTCGACGGGAACGTTCTCGGATAACAGAGGTAGGTCTTGGCGTTCCACGAGGAAGGGCTTGGTGGGGCGTCGGGGTGCATCGGACTCGCCCTGGTCGGTGTCGATCTTGTCGTTGCGACGATCTTGTCGGGTCCTCGTGTCGGGTCGGTCTTGGCGTTCGGGGTGAAGCACTTGGCGTATCCGAGATGCAGCGCTTATCGTTCCATGTGGCGGTCTTGGCGTTCGGGATCTATCTTCGGCTTCGGGGAACGGTCTTGCGGTTCGTGAGGGAGACCATGGCGTCGGTGAGGTCGATCTTGATGGTTCCACGGTTTCAGTTGTCGGTGTCGGACTCAGCTGGGCACCGGGGTTCATAAAGAAGATCTTGTCGCGCCCTGTCATCGATGCACTTGTCTAACTTGTAGCTCTTGTCCGTCGGTTGGTCCATTGACACATATCACCGTTTCCCATCAAAAGTCGGAGAACTAAAGCACAGCCACCATCTTGGCACCATAACAGCACGTCCCTGGTGGCGACCTTGACTGAGGACGAGCAGCGCGCAGGGAGACAGGGTCGCGCGCGAGGACGCGCTGGCCGGCAGGGCGCACGATGACGGCGGACGCGGCCGGGTTCCGGGGTAGGCTCGAGCGGCGGGGAGGACGGGGCCGCGGACGCTGAGGCGCGGAACGCGGAGACGGGCGAGCTAGGCGACGCCAGAGGAGAGCGGGTCGCCGGCGGCGGGGACGGAGGACGGTGGCCGGAGAGGAGGCGCGACGACGGACGCGGGAGGAGCTCGAGGGGCGGAGCTCGGGCCGGCGGCTGCAGATGGTCGTGGAGGCGAGGCGGACGGCGGGTAGCACCGCTGGCGGGCGGCGAGGAGGCGCCGGGGAGCGGGGCGCGGCCCGGCGAGGCGGGGAGGGGGCGGCTGCGAGCACCGCGGCGGCCGGAGGCGCGCGCGGCGGCGCCAGGGAGGAAGGAGGGCGGTGAGGGGCGAGCGAGCGGAGAAGGGCCGAGGGAGGAGGAGGGAACGCGCCGGCGCGGCGGCGGGGCGAGCTAGCAGGGAGGCGAGGCGGCAGGTGACGCCGGCGGCGGCGGCCTGAGCAGCACGAGGAGGTCGGGGGAGGGTCCGGCGAGGCGGGGCGAGCACGGTGGGGAAGGCGAGGTGGTGGCGGGAGACGGAGAGCGGCGGAGGCGCGGGTGAGGGAGGAGGGGCGGACGCCGGCGGGAAGGAGGGGGCTGAGGAAGAGCGGGCGGGCGAGCGCGCCGGGGATGCGGGCGACGGCCGGCGGCGCTGGAGGTTGGGGGAAGGAAGGACGCGAGCGGGGGGAGAGGTGAGCGGAGGAAGGCGCGGCCGACGGTGGCACGAGGCCGGAGCGGCGCACGCGGCGGAGCGGGAGGGGCGCGAGGCGGCCAGGCGGGGCGAGGGAGGCGGTTGCGGGAGGTGGAAGATGGGGTCGGGGCCGGTCGCGTGGGTGGCAGGTGGGGACGTGGGCAGGGGACACGGGTCCAGGGTGGGCCAGGGTCACGCGGGCGGCAGTGTGCGTGTGTTGAATGTGTGTGTCGGTGTGTGGCCTGTGTGGGGGGAGCTGGGTGAGTGAGGAGGGAGAGAGGGAGAGAGGTGACGTGGCCGGTTCTGAGTGGTGGGAGTGGAGAGGGAAGATGAGGTGGCGAGTTGCTATAGGGCGGGGTGATGTGGAGGGATTGGGTGGGTAGATTAGTTGGTAGGTTTAGCAATTAGAGGTGGACCGTTATAATTCTGGGGTGGTCGTTCGGGTCGATCGGCCCGTTCGACTGCCCCACTGAAATAATTAAAATTTTATTTGATTAAAACAAAACCTCTGCAAACCAATAGCAGACAAACCAAAATATTCCGGCGACCCGGATTTTGATGTTTGAATAAAGAGGGGGCGTTTTAGAAAACAAAACGGGCTTTGCGAAAATAGTTTTATGCAAACAACATATGATGATGACGATGCAATGCACAAATCCAACGCGATTTTCTAGTAGTGGTTTTTGCGGGATGCCACAATTCGACACCACTAACAATGGATCTCGCCCTCGAGATCCGCCTCATGGTACCGGAAAGAAGGGCGGCGATCTGAATCTTCTCGCTTCGTGTAGATCCTCGCGACACCACTAACAAGAGGTCGTTGTCCGTGATCGTCGAGAGGACACTCCGGAACAAAAGGTCGAAGGTAGAGGTATCAACAAATAAAGCCACCTCTAGCTTCGATGGAAAGAGGGAACCGATGCATTCTCATCCACTTCAATGTACAAAAGCGAATAGATGGGGTAGTCGGCATGGGGGCCAATCCATCACGCACCCAAACTATTACTCCGCACAATCAGTGGAAAAGCGCGCAACCATTCTCGGAATCAGACTGAAGATCTCGACAAGCGAGGTTCGGAAACAAGGAGTGATGCAGACTCTGCATCGGATCTAGCGTAGATGATATCGTCGCGTCGGAAAACACCGGAAAGACAAACAAGGAACAAAGAATGGTACCACAGTAGACGGATTCCTCAGGCAGCTTGAACACCGGATGGTAGAACACCGTTATCGGAGGAGGAAGCGAAACCCTGAAGGTACGACGGAACCCAACCACGAGAAATCCTGGACTCGAAGAAAGATAAGAGAGTAGATTCAAAACACGTCGAGATAAGAGGAGAATAGAAGAGGGGTAAGGAGTAAAATCAGACCTAATCAGAACTATCCAACCGGTTTTGCAAAAATAGTTTTAACACTCTATTTCGGCCGTTAGCTAGGTTATCCTACAGGCTGGACTTGTGGGGTATCGCAACTGCTGAGCTCTGATACCACTCTGTAACACCCTCAGAATCGGACCTATGCAAGTTTTAGCGAAACCCGCCAAACCCGCATAGAAACGATTCAAAGGTGCCCACCAGGCACTTTCGTGCGGGTGGAAAACGAAGTAATAACATTACACAACAGTCCTCGATGGGACCTACAGAACAGATATATACCACAGTGACTCAAAGAGTCAAGAATACCGATATACAGCACAAAGATCCAAATCACCTTGAAAACGATAGGGCGTCCGACTACGGACAAGATGCGAATGGGGCTAAGAGCCCTGAAGAATAACCAATGGCGTCCATAACCCTGCCCAGGCCAAGCCGGAAGGGTAACCCTGCTAACGGCGTCGATCTCAAAACCTGCTTAAACAAAAGGGGTGCCGACAAAGGGCAAAGGAAAAAGAGGAGCGTCAGTACTGAGGCCAGTACACGGCGAGGCTAGAATTCGGCGGTCCTCGCCTACATAGGTATGGTGGACTGAAGCGGCAGCGGCAGCATGCACTAATCAACCTATAGAGACTCGATACAACTGGCGGCAATCGGAGAGGGGTAAGAGAGGCTATTCGGAACCAACCTGATACTACCACCAATCAAACCCATCCTGGCGTTTTCCCCTCGAGACCAAGCGAGGAAGTCAACCGAGGAACTCACACAGTTGGCAGTTTTATTTATTCAGTTATCGTTGCAGCAATTACTAGTCAAGTATAGATAATCATCCTGATAAAATAAGCAGTGGGCACTTTTAGTTAACCATTCCGTTATAGTTACAACACTTACTAATCAGGTATAGATAGCATGAGATAACCCAATAACCCAGCAGTTGTTGGTACTTTTATTTAGCCATTCCGTTGTAGTTGCAATACTTACTAGTCAAGTATAATGGTCGCAAGCGACACTCCAAACAAGCAATTGTGGGCAGTATTAATTAGCCATTCCATTATAGTGAAGCTGATTACTAGTCATTATAAAGTCAAATTTATAGCAATAAACTTTAGTTATGCTTGTCTATGGTCGAGATACTGTGCTCCAAGTCGTCCATAACCGCGGACACGGCTTTCAGAAAGTTTTAACCCGGCCGGGGTGCACAAATAGCAACACACACGATCAACCTCGGAAAAACCAAATCAAAACCCAACGAGGTCTTCACGACAGAGCAATCACAAGATTCAGAAATATTTCAGGGGGCCACCCCATTGAGTAGAACCGCAACGAAGTAAGCAAGCTCCGAGACGGACTCAAGGTTTGCGACAATGGCTGTAAACGACTGGGAACCCGAAAGTGTGGCTGGGCTTGTCGATACCGCGAAAACATTCCGCTTACCTAAACAGTACAGTGTGCTCCTCGCACAATCGTAAATAAAGCAGTAGCATGGCATAAGTACAGGATAGTAAATAAAACCTCAAACTAGTTTGTGGCCCCAAGAAATAAGACGGAATCAAGCTCTGGCTAAGGGGGGCCCATACTCCCCGTATGTGGATAGCGCGATAAATCAAGGAACAGGTATCAAGTACTCGGGGTCCTACGGGACACAAGTGGGCGTTCGGAAACCAAATATTATCTATCACCCACCGATGCCTCTGCTTATTTCAATTTTAGTTATTAAACATGAATTAAAGTAAACGGTAAGTAAAGCTATGATCATCTCCAACATCAACATGCGGCAATACATCAACAACTGTGGCACTGAACGACACGCAACAGCACTTGAGCAAGCGACTACGACGCGCAAGTCCAGCTACCTACCAAACAACAGGTAATAGGATGTGTCCAAGGCAATATAAGGCTGCAGGGGATACCACGGATACGGAAACTAGAGCATCGCAACACAGATAGCAATAGATCAACAGGAGGGAAATAAATACTATAAAAGTAAGATAGGTAGAAAAGGGGGAGATGCTCGCCTGAAAACATTGTCGAAGGGTTCAACCGAAGATCGGAGCGAAGCTCACATCAACTCAACGGCCTTATCCGCGAAGAAGCGAAACACTAGAAGGAACACCGGATGCAATATTTAATACGACGGCAGAAGATCGGGCATGATGCATGTATGATGCATGACATGGCAAGGTGCGATGCAATTAGGTCATATTAAGCGGAACCAGGGTCCCGACAATTAATTAAATGGTTCAAGTTGTTTAGAACCCCCGCAATTAAATGTTGTTTAACAAGGCAGAATATATCACCGGTTCGCTACACAAGTTTAAATGAGGCCAATATGAGACTAGATTTGCCCGCATATGGCCCCATATTTAATTATTAGGTGAATCGGCATAATGCCCCCAAACCAATGATATGCATGCGAGAATGACAATTGATATGCAACAAGTTGTATTATATTATAAAATAGGGTTTTCGGAAAGGGGCACACATTAGGGTTCGGCAGATCTTGGGGTTCCGGGGTTCGGGGTCGGTCTCGGGGTCCAGGGTTCGACGGGAACGTTCTCGGATAACAGAGGTAGGTCTTGGCGTTCCACGAGGAAGGGCTTGGTGGGGCGTCGGGGCGCATCGGACTCGCCCTGGTCGGTGTCGATCTTGTCGTTGCAACGATCTTGTCGGGTCCTCGTGTCGGGTCGGTCTTGGCGTTCGGGGTGAAGCACTTGGCGTATCCGAGATGCAGCGCTTATCGTTCCATGTGGCGGTCTTGGCGTTCGGGATCTATCTTCGGCTTCGGGGAACGGTCTTGCGGTTCGTGAGGGAGACCATGGCGTCGGTGAGGTCGATCTTGATGGTTCCACGGTTTCAGTTGTCGGTGTCGGACTCAGCTGGGCACCGGGGTTCATGAAGAAGATCTTGTCGCGCCCTGTCATCGATGCACTTGTCTAACTTGTAGCTCTTGTCCGTCGGTTGGTCCATTGACACATATCACCGTTTCCCATCAAAAGTCGGAGAACTAAAGCATAGCCACCATCTTGGCACCATAACAGCACGTCCCTGGTGGCGACCTTGACTGAGGACGAGCAGCGCGCAGGGAGACAGGGTCGCGCGCGAGGACGCGCTGGCCGGCAGGGCGCACGACGATGGCGGACGCGACCGGGTTCCGGGGTAGGCTCGAGCGGCGGGGAGGACGGGGCCGCGGACGCTGAGGCGCGGAACGCGGAGACGGGCGAGCTGGGCGACGCCGGAGGAGAGCGGGTCGCCGGCGGCGGGGACGGAGGACGGTGGCCGGAGAGGAGGCGCGACGGCGGACGCGGGAGGAGCTCGAGGGGCGGAGCTCGGGCCGGCGGCGGCAGATGGTCGTGGAGGCGAGGCGGACGGCGGGTAGCACCGCTGGCGGGCGGCGAGGAGGCGCCGGGGAGCGGGGCGCGGCCCGGCGAGGCGGGGAGGGGGCGGCTGCGAGCACCGCGGCGGCCGGAGGCGCGCGCGGCGGCGCCAGGAAGGAAGGAGGGCGGTGAGGGGCGAGCGAGCGGAGAAGGGCCGAGGGAGGAGGAGGGAACGCGCCGGCGCGGCGGCGGGGCGAGCTAGCAGGGAGGCGAGGCTGCAGGTGACGCCGCCGGCGGCGGCCTGAGCAGCACGAGGAGGTCGGGGGAGGGTCCGGCGAGGCGGGGCGAGCACGGTGGGGAAGGCGAGGTGGTGGCGGGAGACGGAGAGCGGCGGAGGCGCGGGTGAGGGAGGAGGGGCGGACGCCGGCGGGGAGGAGGGGGCTGAGGAAGAGCGGGCGGGCGAGCGCGCCGGGGATGCGGGCGACGGCCGGCGGCGCTGGAGGTTGGGGGAAGGAAGGACACGAGCGGGGGGAGAGGTGAGCGGAGGAAGGCGCGGCCGACGGTGGCACGAGGCCGGAGCGGCGCACGCGGCGGAGCGGGAGGGGCGCGAGGCGGCCAGGCGGGGCGAGGGAGGCGGTTGCGGGAGGTGGAAGATGGGGTCGGGGCCGGTCGCGTGGGTGGCAGGTGGGGACGTGGGCAGGGGACGCGGGTCCAGGGTGGGCCAGGGTCACGCGGGCGGCAGTGTGCGTGTGTTGAATGTGTGTGTCGGTGTGTGGCCTGTGTGGGGGGAGCTGGGTGAGTGAGGAGGGAGAGAGGGAGAGAGGTGACGTGGCCGGTTCTGAGTGGTGGGAGTGGAGAGGGAAGATGAGGTGGCGAGTTGCTATAGGGCGGGGTGATGTGGAGGGATTGGGTGGGTAGATTAGTTGGTAGGTTTAGCAATTAGAGGTGGACCGTTATAATTCTGGGGTGGTCGTTCGGGTCGATCGGCCCGTTCGACTGCCCCACTGAAATAATTAAAATTTTATTTGATTAAAACAAAACCTTTGCAAACCAATAGCAGACAAACCAAAATATTCCGGCGACCCGGATTTTGATGTTTGAATAAAGAGGGGGCGTTTTAGAAAACAAAACGGGCTTTGCGAAAATAGTTTTATGCAAACAACATATGATGATGACGATGCAATGCACAAATCCAACGCGATTTTCTAGTAGTGGTTTTTGCGGGATGCCACACAGTGGTGGCGAGCTCGGCGGCTAGGCAACAAGTCGATAGGGTGTCTGATGGAACGTAAGTACTAGAGCACCCTAGGGAGGCTTATATAGGGGTGCCTTGCTAGTGTTTACAGATCTACAACCGAGTTGGATAAGGACTATGAGGGTTTAACCTAATCCGGCTGGTCCTAGCTACGCTTCTGGGCCTTCTGCTTCCAGTCGCCTAGCTCCTCCTTGGGTCATGATCCAGTCGTTGTCCTGTAGGCCCACTCACCGGGAGTTGGATCTAGTAGGGAACGTCCTACTGGGTATACCCCACTCGGCATATCCCTATCAGTAGTCCCTGAGGCCGTCATTGATTCTTCACAAGTGTTCTTTGGCAGTCGGAGTATACGGGTCCAATTTGGACGCCCAGTCGAATCGGCGGTGGCCTCCCTCAATGTAGGAAGTAATCCTCAACATATATCTTCAGTCGCAATATCGGCGACCAGTCGACTCACCAATTTGGAAAGTAATCAAGTCGCAGCTTTGGCGAATGGGTCGGCGAGTCGAGTAGAAGAAGTTGGACCGTCATTTAATCAAACTAGTCATTGGGTAATCCAATAGTAACATTGGCGTAATTACTGTGGGGTAACGGCTCCTCCGAAACTGGCGGGAAGCAACCACTATATAAGGTGAGTAACGGGGGAGTTGCGAGTCTTCCTCACATTTCCTCTGATCCCACACACCCTTTAGTCTTCCATTTCCTCCCGATCCAGAATCTCCAGAGTGAGCCAGCGAATCCAGATCCATTCCCCGATGGCGCCTCTGAAGGAGCAATGGGGCAAGTCCAAGTGCACCACGGCGGCATTGAAATCATTCCAATATGCGGGGATCCTCTGCAAGGGGAAGTGGTGGATCCCCCGACCAGAGAAATGGAGCCGGATCCACGCGCCGGTGAGTTCATATGCTTCACCAGCCACCTCGAAAGGGGGCTCAAGTTCCCGACTTCAATATTCTTCTGGCGATTCTACACCTACTATGCCATTAAGCCCTCAGATTTGGGGCCCCATAGTATCGAGCCGCTCGCCATTTTCGTGGCGTTCTGCGAGTGCTATCTGCGATGCCGCCCGTACTTCCCCTATGGCAGGAGTTGTTCCACGGGAGCACCAGCCGCGAAGGGGTAGGCGGCCCGATGCTGGCGGCGGGTGTCCTCACCTTCCAATTGAAGAACAAGGCCCCCTTCCTCGACCTCATGCTGTCGAAGAAGGCTGCCAACAGATGGAAGAAGTTTTGGTTCTACGTCAGCGAGTCGACACCGGACGGTGATGTGCCACTCCCAACATTCACTGCCGACAGGAGCGAGCCGTGCCGGCTGCAGGTGGCCAAGCTCCCCCACGACCAGAGGATGGTCGTGGATGAAATGCTGACGACAATTTGTTAGCTCAAAAAGATGGGCAGCGAAGCCGACGACACAGAGGCCGAAGCTTCTACAAAAGCTCCGAAGGTGATGGATCCGTCAGCCGAGGATGTGGTGGAGAATGAGGTGCCTCTTGCAGCAATCCCACCGCCATTCTCGTCGGTCTCGGGGCTGGGAGCCGCTCCGGCTGCGAAGGCCTCTCCGTCGAAGGAGGCACCAGTGCCGACTGGATCAGACCTTCCTGCTATTGCGGCCTCGTCTTCGATGAAGGTCGTGGTGTCGTGGGCCCCGATCACGTTCGAGACGGGCATCAGTTGCAGGCTGGGTCCAGAGTTATAGAAGACGGCGCATATCCGCACCGGCCTGCTCTTCATCCCGGTCGCTAGGCAAGCTCTTCACCGAGTCGATTCGAAGTAGTGTTTGTAGTCGTTGATTGAGTCGTTGATCATGTCTTTTTGCAGGACTGGTGTGAAGTAGATTGGTCACCCGACGGTGGCCAAAGTGCCGC
This sequence comes from Avena atlantica, assembly GCA_910589765.1. Classification (NCBI taxonomy): domain Eukaryota; kingdom Viridiplantae; phylum Streptophyta; class Magnoliopsida; order Poales; family Poaceae; genus Avena; species Avena atlantica. The sequence continues at coordinate 137,691,709 of OU342739.1, forward strand.
CAGTCGCCATGGGAGGGGAAGTTGACCCCTCGAAGAAGGGGAAAGGCGACGAAGCCGAAGCGCCCGCCGAGGGCGCAAAGAAGAAGAAGGGCGATGACTCCATCATAAATGTGGACGAGCCATCCGATGCGCCGAGCAAGGAGCCGACTGGAGTTGACACGGCCGCAGAGGCCGAAGTGGTCGCTGGGTCGCAGCTGGGTGATCCGATCGCGTTGGTTGGGGCGTCGCCTCAGGTGCCTGAGGTTTTAGACGCGGACGTCGGGCAGCGTCGCGTGCGAACATCCTTTGTGCTGCCGTCAGTGGACGCTGTCGAGCTGCACAACATGTTAGGTGTAGCTATCCAGGTATGTCCAGTCCCCGAGGATCTACGCGCTGAATTTCAGCGGGTAGATTCTTATTTATTTTGGTGTCCAGTCCCCGAGTGGCTAGTCGCCGAATTTCAGCAGCTAAACACTTAGGACATTTTGGTGTCCAGTCCCCGAGTGGCTAGTCGCTGAATTTCAGCGGCTAGGCACTTAGGAATTTTTGGAGTCCTCTTACATCCGTTTCCTTTTCGCAGGGCCTTCAACATGAATCAGCGGAGCGATTAGCCGCAAAGAAGCGCTTGCAGCGCGACCTCCGATCCGTGCAGGAGGTGAATCAGCAGCTACATGCGACTGCAGGTAGGTGTTTTGAGTACTTGGGAAGTTCCTTTTCTTTTTGTTGTGTGGAGTCTTATTTTTATTTTCTTTGCAGAGGAACACTCATCCGCTATTGCCAAGGCCTGCGAGGGTCTTGTCCCAGCCGTCGAATTGGAGACTGTCAAATCTTCACTGACCGTTGCGGAGAGGCGGGTTGCCAAGCTAGAGAGGGAGCTCAGGGCTGCGAAGGCGGAAGCGATCTCGTCGGAGGAGAGGGCCAAGGTCGCTGTCGCTGCGGCAGTGGACGAGCGGAAGGTCTCCGACATTCTTGTTGCCGGGTTGCAGGATGAGCTGACAGGTCTTCAGGATTTCATCACGGGGCTCTGCCGTCCACAGCTTGGTAAGCATTTAATCGGGTCGCTATGCCAGCGAGTCCCCGAGCGGGAAAATCGCTATGTCGACGAGTCCTCGAGCGGGTGAAACTGAAGTTGTGCATTCTTTTGGTTCTGACTTGGTGTTGTTTGCAGGGAGAATATAGGGAGAATATGTGCAGAAGACCCTGAAGTGCAGTCATATGACACCAAGCAATGTGTGACTGCGCTGGTGGACTCGGCTGCTCTCTCAGCGACATGCATTCGCGCCGTTCTTCAGGAGATCTCGCCCACCAAGGTGATCCCCAGCGAGCTGACGGAGGTATGGAGTTATCTTGAGAAGGCGCCGACGGTGGTTGAGTACATGTCACAGTCGGCGTTTCGTCGTGGGGCCGCGACTGCGCTGAGTCTTGGTCTCGCGCATTTCTCTAACGACTTCGACCTCGACGACGTCACCAGCGGGTACCCGTCTGCGACTGGCTCGGTGGAGATGTCCGAGGTCTTGAAGCTGACCGCGAAGGTGGCCACGTACTCCGAGCGGGTGCTGGCGATGGGCGATCTGCTGCCGTACCAGGAGACGGTGGTGGCGCCGAACGACCCCAAGCTGGTGCACCGTGATCTCAAGTCGGAGCAGCTGTTCCGATCAGCGATGGCGAAGAGCCTGACGACATACCCGGCATTGCTAAACAATCCGAGACCAAAGTCTTTTGCCTTCATTGACACATACGATCTCTAAACTTTCAGAAATATTCTCAAATTTCACGATCTTTACATGTAATCCACCTATCCAAATAAAACTAACCACTGAGAAACAAATGGGGGAGAGCAAAATGACTAGGACCCGCCTATCAAGACGCTCAAATAAATTAGAAGGGTAAAAATTAGCACAAGTTTTGCTAAATGGGGTAATTAGGATGAAAATTACATTCTATTCTCACTTGCTCTTTGTTTTTTTGTTTCCTCTTACAATTATGAAAAAGAGAGAGCAAATTAGAAAAGAAGAAATAGATTGTGTGTCCGTTGCAGCTAAGTGAAGTTGATGTCGCTTCAACGTTCTTCTAACATGGTCTCTATCAACAATCTGAATTAGTATATGTGTATGAGTGGATTCATCAATGTCAGATAAAGATTGTATCCCAGTTTATAGTTTTTAGTCCCATCAGGCATCATTTCTGTAGAATTGCGGAATATTATCTGTATTGATATTGCTTGAGGTAATTACAACGTGAGCCCTTGGGCTGTTTATATAGTACTAGAAGACTTGGAGGGCAAGAAGACTACTAGAGATATAATTGGATTACAAACTTAAACTACCAAATAAAGTCCAAACCGTGATATACTCTAACACTCCCCCGCAGTCAGATCGGTAGTGACACGAACGGTCTGACTGGAGCATAATCCGAAGACGGAGATGGAAGAGGATGTCGATGTCGATGTAGCCGAAAGTAGGGCGTTGGAGTCGTGGTCGATGATGCCATTGGTGATGTAGTCGCCGTTGATGAAGTTGATGATGTCGTTGTGTTGTGGTCGATGTCGTCATTGAGCCGGGAGAATTCGCCGTAGTGGTTGAAGTAGACCTAGTTTGAGTTGGAGTAGTCGAGGTAGGCGACACGCCTTACCAAGCTTGCCAAACTCGGGAGCATGCCGGGGAAGAAGGCACACATCGATGTTGCCAATATCGGACGTGCGAAGACAGGGACCATCACGAGCCATGCGCGCCAGAGCCGGAGGGAGCAGCAGAGAAATTCTCCGTGAACGGTCGGTGCGTAGAAGTTGTCCGCCGATTTGTCGGAGTAGATGAAGTAGTTGCAAGAAGAAAATAAATTTAGTGCAAAATAAAAAATTAGACCGCGACTCTGGCGGCGAGGTCGTGGTGGACGAAGACGACGAGGTAGATGTTGATGGCGATTAAACTGTTGCGGTAGTTGATTTCGGGGATTAGACCCGTATTTTCCGCTTGTATGAGCGCGGCGTCGCTCGAGTAGAAGAACTTGTTGGCGTTGACGATGACCATGATTGGTGGTGGCGGTGACGATGTGACGATGTTGTTGGTGTAGATGGTTGTCGGCGAGGATGACCACGGGTGATGAAGGTGCAGCCCTTTGTTGACGGCGAGGCGCGTACTCGGGGACGTGCGTCCCGGTCGATGTTGGCGAAGATGGGCCGGCGAGGTGACGACGTGAGGACGGAGAAGCCGACGCAGCGCGTGAAGGCATCCCTTGGGGCGCCGCGCGGAGCCTCCTTGGCACGATCGTTGCCGATGATTTGCCGGAGATGAGTCGACGCCGAGGTTGAAGTAGAGGCACGTGATGACGACATGTGGTTGTGGACGACGCAATCCGATCTATGATCGGCGAAATAAGAAGAAACGCCGGCCAAGCGGCCGGCGAGAAAATTTTGGTAAAATAAGATCTAATCTACTATTACGCGGCCCCCGGCGGAGAAGGATCTCCCCGGGGGCGGCGCGGCGGAAGCGGTGGCTAAACCCTAGGCGGAACGAACCGCTCTGATACCATGTAGAATTGCGGAATATTATCTGTATTGATATTGCTTGATGTTATGGGGTAACCCCGGGGTTGGCCCGATCTTTCACGAATTCCGCGAGAAACGAGGGTAAAGAGGGGGTCAGTGGATGAAATCGAGGGAAGCGATGAAAACCACGAACACACACACACCAAACACGATACACGCCTACTCCTCACGCCGGTGGCAACCGGTCCAACATAATCCCTAGGATCGGTGTTGGGCGAAGCTCGCTCTCCACGCCAACAACGGGGGATGAGGTGCTTGGTGAGACCTTGACGACTTGGGGGCGAGACACCGAGAACCCAAGGCCTTGTACAACTTGAACGCACTTAAGCAAGATCCAAGAGGGGGGTGGATAATCCGGTGCTCCTTGGTAGGATCATGAGACCAATAGATATAAGTCCTCAAAGGGTTTCCTTAATATCTATTATTATCCAAGTCTAAGCGTTTACAATAGAGGGTGGGGGCTATATATAGTCCAGCCACAAAACAGGGGTAGTTTCGGAACGAGAAGGTAAATTATAGGTTGGGTTACAAGGCACAGGGCCGAACTGAGGCGATCAGGGTCTGGTAGGACCGGTAGTACCGGTCCGGCAACCGGTAGTACCGGTGGTGACCGGTAGTACCGCTTCCGGAGCGGTAGTACCGCTTGAGGGCCTGGAGCTTCCGTCGAAGGCGCCAGTGGCGAGCGGTAGGAGGGGGCGGTAGTACCGGCCACCGGTAGTACCGGTTGCAGGACCGGTAGTACCGCTTGCTTCTGGGACGTGGAGTGGTGCTTCATGTGGCGAGCGGTAGGGGGAGGCGGTAGGACCGCTTGGAGCGGTAGTACCGGTCGTCCCAACCGGTAGTACCGCTTGCGTCTGGCAGCGACCGGTGGCTTCTTCGTACCTGATGATGCACAGAGTTTGCATGTGAAGTAGCTAGCCATCCAAGGGTGTGTCGAAATCACACAAGGAGAGGAGCGAGTTCACCTTAGTTTGAAGGAGTTTGGCTCGGGCGCGAGTCATGGGTCCACTTGGGTAGCTCGTGGGAGTAGATGTAGTAGCGGTCGTAGGACGGGCTGCATCAGCTCCCCCCCCTTGGGAAAGAGTCGTCCTCGACTCTTCAACCGTCACAACTTCCTCTTCGCCATGGTAGGGTGAGAGGTCCTTGACATTAAATGTTGAGCTCACAAGATACTTCGATGTTGGTATATCGATCACATAGGCGTTGTTGTTGATCCTCTTTAGCACCTTGAATGGTCCATCGCCTCGTGGCTTTAGCTTGGAGTCGCGTTCCTTGGGGAATCGGTCCTTACTCAAGTGTATCCATACAAGGTCGCCCTCATCAAAGATCATTTCTTTCTTGGTATTGTTTAGTCTTGATGCTTGGCGAAGGACTTGTTGCTCGATAGTAGCTCGTGTGTCGTCATGGAGTTTCATCATTGCTTGGGCACGCTTGACAACGTCCATATTGGCACGTTCATGAAGTGGAAGTGGAAGGATATCGAGCGCGGTGAGAGGCTCGAAGCCATAGACGATCATGAACGGGCTCCTCATGGTGGTGGAGTGCTTGGCGCGGTTGTAGGCGAACTCGGCATGTGGAATGCATTCCTCCCAGTCTTTAAGGTTCTTCTTTATCAACACCCGGAGAAGTGTGCCAAGACTTCGATTGACGACCTCGGTTTGTCCATCGGTTTGAGGATGCGAGGCGGACGAGAAGAGGAGCTTGATGCCGAGCTTGCCCATGAGGGTCTTCCAGAAGTAGCTCATGAATTTGACGTCGCGGTCGGAGACGATTGTTCTTGGCACGCCGTGTAGCCGAATTATTTCTCTGAAAAACAAATTTGCTACATGTGAAGCATCATCGGTCTTATGGCACGGAATGAAATGTGCCATTTTTGAAAAGCGATCCACGACTACAAATATGGAATCATGACCATGTTTTGATCTAGGCAAACCTAACACAAAGTCCATGCTAATGTCCGACCAAGGTGCATAAGGAATAGGCAATGGCATATAAAGACCAAAGGGGTTGGACTTGGACTTAGCTTGGATACATGTAGTGCATCGTTGAACGTGGCGCTCCACGTCGCGCTTCATCTTTGGCCAAAAGTAGTGAGTGGAGAGCATGTCATATGTCTTGTCACGGCCAAAGTGACCCATAAGGCCGCCACCATGGGACTCTTGAAGGAGCAAAAGTTGGAGAGACGATTTCGGAATGCAAAGCTTGTTTTGTTTGAAAAGAAAACCCTTATGCAAATAGAAATCATCAATCCCTTTGTCCATTGAACATTGTGCAAATATTGGTCCAAAGAAAGAGTCGGACGCGTACAAAGATTTGATGTCCTCAAGACCCAAGACATTGACTTCGAGTCGTGTAAGAAGGCTTGTGTTTTTGCGAGACAAGGCGTCCGCTACCACATTTTCTTTGCCCTTCTTGTATTTGACAATGTAAGGAAAAGACTCCATAAACTCAACCCACTTTGCGTGCCTTTTACTCAAGTTGGCTTGGCCCTTAAGGTACTTCAACGACTCATGGTCGGAATGGATGATAAATTCTTTGGGCCAAAGATAGTGTTGCCACACTTGAAGAACACGAACTAAGGCAAAAAGTTCTTTGTCATAAATGGGATAATTGAGGCGTGCGCCATCAAGTTTCTCACTATGGTAAGCAATAGGACGCCCATTTTGCATAAGGACGCCACCAATGCCAATACCACTAGCGTCACATTCAATCTCAAAGGTTTTTGTGAAATCCGGCAATGCAAGAAGTGGTGCTTCGGTGAGCCTCTTTTTGAGCTCATCAAAAGCCTTTTGTTGTGCTTTTCCCCAAACGAACGTGACATTTTTCTTGGTCAATTCGTTGAGGGGGCAAGCAATTGTAGAAAAATCTTTCACAAAGCGACGGTAAAAGCCAGCCACCCCATGAAAACTACGAAGTTCACTAACATTTGTTGGGATGGGCCAATCTCGTATGTCCTTTACTTTTGAGACGTCCACTTCTATGCCATTAGAAGACACGACAAAACCAAGGAAAATCAGCTTGTCTCTTGCAAAAGTGCACTTGGGGAGATTAGCATAAAGCTTTTCATGACGAAGGATTTGGAGGACCTCCTTAACATGAGTAACATGCTCCTCTAGTGACTTGCTATAGACAAGAATGTCATCAAAGTAAACAACTACACTCTTTCCAATGAGAGATCGCAAAATATGGTTCATGAGGTGCATGAAGGTAGATGGGGCATTGGATAAGCCAAAAGGCATAACCAACCATTCATAGAGACCAAGCTTGGTCTTGAAGGCGGTTTTCCACTCATCACCTTCCGCCATGCGAATTTGATGGTAGCCACTACGAAGATCAATTTTCGAAAATATAGTGGCTCCACATAACTCATCAAGCATGTCATCAAGACGCGGTATAGGATGTCGATAACGCATGGTGATAGCATTTATTGGACGGCAGTCCATGCATAACCGCAACGTATCATCCGTTTTCGGGACTAGGATCACGGGAACCGCGCTTGGGCTAGTGCTTACTTGGATCAAACCTTTGGAGACGAGTTGGTTGATTTGACGCTCGATCTCCTTCGTCTCTTCCGGGTTCGTGCGATACGCGGCGCGGTTTGGTAGTGGTGCGCCGGGTATGAGGTCGATGCGGTGTTCGATTCCACGAAGAGGAGGAAGGCCATGAGGAAGCTCTTCGGGAAAAACATCTTGGAATTCCTGCAAAACAGCCATCAAAGAAGGAGGAACATTTGTCAAGTCGTTAGTTCCTTGCGCTAGTCCCTTGCATACGAGGACGTAGTGCAAGATGGATGGGTTGTTCCGCACTTCTCTCATCTCACTTTTGGTGGCAAGAAGAACACTCTTAGTTTTTCCACTCGAGTTTGGCTTGTAGCTCTCACTCACTATGGTGTGTTTCTCTCGCTCACCACTCTTCTCACAAGGTGTTTTTGCGTATTGCGCCCTCGCTAAAGCCTTTGCATTGTCCGCAATTATTTGTCTAGGAGTCATTGGTTGCAACACACAAGTTTTATCAAGCCATTTGAAGGTGTAAGTGTTTGAGTGACCATTATGCAAAGCACGCTTGTCATATTGCCACGGTCTTCCGAGCAACATGTGACAAACCGTCATTGGGACCATGTCACATTCCACCGTGTCCTTGTAGTGCCCAATGGAGAACGTTACCGAGACGGTGTGCTTGATCTTGACGGATCCTTGGTCACTTAGCCATTGGATATGGTAGGGGTGTCTATGTGGATGAAGGGTGAGGTTGAGTTTCTCACACAATTCCGTGCTTGCAAGGTTGTGGCAACTCCCACCATCGATGACAACTTTGATGGACTTCCCATTGATGCCGGCACGAGTTTGGAAGATGTTCGAGCGTTGGTCTTCATTTTCATTGATTTGGGTCGTCAAGACCCTTGTGACCACAAGCGATGGACTTGCGTCATGCTCACACACAAGAAGTTCTTGGTCCTCTTCCAAATGTTGCCTTGCCATGGCTTCCTTGACCCTTGCATCAAACTCTTCTTCACTTAAGTATTCTTCATCGCCGTTGTCATGGATGAACAAAACTTTCTTGTTTCCACATGTATTTGACTTGTGCCCTTTGCCTCCACACTTGTAGCATTCACCGGTGAAAGGTTGATCATCCCTTGTGTGTTTGCCACTTGGGGGCTGTTTTCCTTGAGGGAGAGTTGGCTTGAAGGGAAGCTTGGTTGTACTTGAGGAGCTTCCACTTGGTGTCGTTGGAGTAGTGGTTGGAGATTGCTTGTATGTGAAGTACGTCTTTGGCTTGTTGAATTTGATGTCCTCTTGCACTTGACGTTCAGCCTTTGATGCAATGTGCACAAGCTCAACCATGTTGTTGTACCTTTGGAACTCGGTGATGCGCTTGATAGGATGGTTCAAGCCATTGAGGAAGCGTGCCATTGTTTGCTCATCTCGCTCCTCAATGTTGGCACGGATCATGTTGAGCTCCATTTGCTTGAAATACTCTTCCACGGTCTTTGTTCCTTGACTAAGCGTTTGAAGCTTGTTGAAGAGGTCACGCGTGTAGTGTGAAGGAACAAAGCGGGATCTCATATGGGCCTTCATGTCTTGCCAAGTTGCAATTGGAGGCTCTTCTTTTGCTTCGCGAGCGAGTTGGACTTGTTCCCACCAAAGGTTGGCATACTCATCAAACTCGAGGGATGCCATGGCCATCATCTTCTCATTGCTATAGTTGTGCATGCGGAAGATCTTGTCGACCTTGAGTTCCCAAGAGAGATATTCTTCGGGCTCATTGGAACCGGTGAACTTTGGCATGGTGAATTTGAGCTTGCCGAAAGTTTCTTCTCCATTGCGGTTCCGGTTGCGTCGGTTGCCATGATTTTGGCGGTCATCATCATCATCATCCGAGCTCTCATGTCTTGCTTGGTGATTGTTTCGTTGCTCTTGCAGTTGTTGAGGTGCCGCGTTTGGTGGTGGAACTTGTTGTGGACGACGAGCTTGGGGAGCTTGCTCGTTTTGTTGTTGCGGTTGAGGACGAGGAGGAGGTTGATGGTCCTCACGACGAGCTTGGGGAGCTTGCTCTTGTTCTTGTCGTGGGTGATGTCGAGGAGCATTGTCGTGCGCCCTGTGGCGAGGAGGACGTCGAGCCACATGCGCGATGGGCTGCTCTTCTTCTTCTTGGTGTAGAGGAGTCTCGTCATGATCACCATGTTGGCGACGTGGACGTTCCAGTCGATGATGACGCCTTGGAGGATCTTCGAGTGCTTCTCGCTGACGATGATCTTGATCGTCCTCTTCGGATGCTTCACTTGTTGTTGAAGGAGCGTGTCGACGTCGATGGCCTTGGTGGTCCATGCGCGGTTGCTCTTGTTGAATCACAAGTGCCCTTGGTTTTGGCCGATTTGCTTCGCGCCTTGGAGGTCTTGCGGAGAGGTCACCATCGTAGCTTGACGTTGCGGCGTGACGCGGAGATGGCACCGCTTGCGAAGAGCTCATAGATTGAAGAACGGGTCCAGTCCGGTGCCTTGAAGCGTGACGGCGAGGTGCACTTGATTCACTTGGGGAGTGCCGAGATGAGCTTGATTCGCGCGAGCGTGTCCGTGCGAGTCCATCAATGATGTGTTGAAGCTTCTCATCCGTTGCGGCGAGTGCACGACCAAGAGCTTCATTTTGATGTCCGAGGTTGTGTTGCATGGCATGCATTTGTCCACGGACTTCTTCGAAGCGGTTGTCGATGTTTTTGAATTCCACACGGGCCTCGCTAAATTGTTCATCTTGGCGCCGCTCGAGAGCGTCACAACGATAGTTGAATTCTCCTCGGACCTTCCAATGGTCCCATCTTGTCATGAATTGGTTATCATCCTCCGGGGGTGGTGGTGGTTGGGATGGCTCTCCATGCCTGTCCATAATGCAAAGCCAACAAGGGTTGTATATGGAGAGAACGGGTGTGGAGAGTTAGCCTTTTACCTCACCTTGGAGATTATATCAAACCAATTGCCACACAAATGAGTGAAAAAGCATGCAAAGTAAAATGGCAAGAAACTCTCAAAGGCTTTTGGTGGAAGGTTAGGATTGTGGAAAAACCCAACGAAACGATCCAAGCAAAAGGTTATTGTCCTACGTGGTAAAGAACCAAAGATCAAAAGCAAAAGGATACGATCTACAAAAACACGGAAAACACACACGTGGAGAAAAATGGGGTTAGCACGACTATGAAAATGAGCACAAAAGGTCCTAACGGAGACTACGCTCGGTTGTCGTGCCAACGCAAGGAGAGACCACAACTCGTTTGCCAAAAGAGGATAAGCAATAGATTTGTGCACTTGCCTCGGTGCGCTCTTTCTTCTCTCTTGTTGGCTTACAAGCTTGGCATTCTCTTTGTATTGGGAGACTATGTATCTTTCTATTCTATCTTTTTCTTTTCCCTTTTTTTGATTCTTTTTCTTGCTATGCTACTATGTTAGCTTTTGTATTTGGCCTCACACTCTCACTTCTCCGAAGGCAAGTGCACAATGCTTAGACAAACACAAAATGAGTTGCTCTCATAGGATAGGTACACACAAAGGAAGATATGGCTGTCAAGGTGTTGCAAGTTATACCTTTGGTATCGTTGACGACTTGCAACCGTTGGTGGGGGATGATGTTCGAGTGTCGCGGTGTCGTTGAGCGCGGAATGACTTTGATGCGGAAGCTGTTGTGAAAATGGTGAAAAACACGCGAAACACGAACAAGCGAGGTGGAAAAGGTCAGCGAATGAAATCGAGGCGGCAACGGGCGAGGAAAAATAGTCAGGGTCCAGCGGTAGTACCGCTTGCGACAACCGGTAGTACCGGTGAGCGGTAGTACCGCTTGTACGACCGGTAGTACCGGTTACATGCGGTAGTACCGCTTGCTCGGCCGGTAGTACCGCTTGGCACAGAACTGGGACGCGATGATCTTTCCAAGAACCTCCAATTCGTGAGAAAACTGACCTAAAGGCTGGGCTAGAAACAACAGGGGCTATAGATCGACTCCCAAAGCAACAGATCTATGGACCAAAACCACGAAAAACTCACCAAATCCAGAGATCGATCCGAAGGCAAATTGGGGCTCTTTTTGGTAGGATTTTCGTTTTTAAGGCGGATAAAAGAAAAATTGGGGGAAAATTCGTGATCAACCGTGCTCTTGATACCAATATGTTATGGGGTAACCCCGGGGTTGGCCCGATCATTCACGAATTCCGCGAGAAACGAGGGTAAAGAGGGGGTCGGTGGATGAAATCGAGGGAAGCGGTGAAAACCACGAACACACACACACCAAACACGATACACGCCTACTCCTCACGCCGGTGGCAACCGGTCCAACATAATCCCTAGGATCGGTGTTGGGCGAAGCTCGCTCTCCACGCCAACAACGGGGGATGAGGTGCTTGGTGAGACCTTGACGACTTGGGGGCGAGACACCGAGAACCCAAGGCCTTGTACAACTTGAACGCACTTAAGCAAGATCCAAGAGGGGGGTGGATAATCCGGTGCTCCTTGGTAGGAGCATGAGACCAATAGATATAAGTCCTCAAAGGGTTTCCTTAATATCTATTATTATCCAAGTCTAAGCGTTTACAATAGAGGGTGGGGGCTATATATAGTCCAGCCACAAAACAGGGGTAGTTTCGGAACGAGAAGGTAAATTATAGGTTGGGTTACAAGGCACAGGGCCGAACTGAGGCGATCAGGGTCTGGTAGGACCGGTAGTACCGGTCCGGCAACCGGTAGTACCGGTGGTGACCGGTAGTACCGCTTCCGGAGCGGTAGTACCGCTTGAGGGCCTGGAGCTTCCGTCGGAGGCGCCAGTGGCGAGCGGTAGGAGGGGGCGGTAGTACCGGCCACCGGTAGTACCGGTTGCAGGACCGGTAGTACCGCTTGCTTCTGGGGCGTGGAGTGGTGCTTCCTGTGGCGAGCGGTAGGGGGAGGCGGTAGGACCGCTTGGAGCGGTAGTACCGGTCGTCCCAACCGGTAGTACCGCTTGCGTCTGGCAGCGACTGGTGGCTTCTTCGTACCTGATGATGCACAGAGTTTGCGTGTGAAGTAGCAAGCGATCCAAGGGTGTGTCGAAATCACACAAGGAGAGGAGCGAGTTCACCTTAGTTTGAAGGAGTTTGGCTCGGGCGCGAGTCATGGGTCCACTTGGGTAGCTCGTGGGAGTAGATGTAGTAGCGGTCGTAGGACGGGCTGCATCACTTGAGGTAATTACAACGTGAGCCCTTGGGCTGTTTATATAGTACTAGAAGACTTGGAGGGGGCAAGAAGACTATTAGAGATATAATTGGATTACAAACTTAAACTACCAAATATAGTCCAAACCGTGATATACTCTAACAATTTCATCTCTTTCAGAGACCAAGTCTTGTCTGCACATACACAAAAAACTTGCTGATTTGATGACGATGTGTGTTGGTGCATGTGTGATAGGTCCCATATATACTCGTAGCCATAGGTCATAATTATTATATCACAAAATTGTCATTATTGGCTGCCAAGACATGTTTTGGTTTATAACTGGAGCATGTATAGAGTAGATTCATACGGTGTGTGTAAATGATATGCAATGCTTTTATTATAATACTTTTACTCTATTTGTGTTGATATATTTTCTTATTGTTATACTCCCTCCGTTCCAAAATAGATGTCTTAGGTTTTTCAATATTTAGATGAATCTATATACTAAATAGTGTCTAGATTTGTCCAAATTTTGATAAATTTGAGACATCTATTTGGAGACGGAGGGAGTATTTGATATTCTGTAGTCATATCTCTACATCTTCTACGTTTACGTTTTTTACTGCAATCTCCAACTTACTCTACAGTGTTAGCCCATCTGTTTTTATTGACACTTCATGAATTTCATTGGGAAATATATTTTTCCGCTGCAACTCGACTGGGGAATTATCTAGTATTCATAAACTTTGTGTCATAATCATTGCCTTTCAATTGATTGCAGTCAAACTTGATTACACAGGCATGACCATAAACTACCGGTGAACCCAACACACGCAAGGGACACACTGTTGGGTAGTTTCTCGTAATAATGGTATATATGTACCTACACATACGAGGTCTAGCAACCTCCGGAGCATTTGGTGTTGCCCCCGTGTACTGCGGCGAGGGGATCAGGCGCTGTACCCAAGAACCAGCGGGCTCCACCTCGCCGAGTAGTAACCGCCACAAACGCCGGCGCTTGCTTCCTTCATCTCGGCATCAGAGACGCCGTTGTTGCACATGTTTGCGAACGCCCTAGTGTGTTTCATGCCATACTGAGTAAGTGATCCACAGTGTGATTCGAAAACACGCACCTGACAATGGGCATCAGTACAGAGTTTAGTCCCAACATAAAAACTGAAGAAGGATGTACAAGTGGTGAAGACAAGCAGAGAGCAGAAACTCTGTGGGATACAAATAAGAGAACTATTTTTACACTTACCATCCTCTTCAAACAATCCCAGTCATCGACTAATGGTTGGCCAGAGCTTCTAGGAGCCCTAAGCATTGAAGGCCCCTTTTCAAACCCAAAGACAAGCTTCCCGATGAAATCGACACTGGTGTCGAGATGCTTCCTGTGTGCCACAGTTTCTTTGATTTCCTTGAGAGCCCTGAGCTTCTCTTCCGATCCAGCATTTAACTGCTCATACTGAAACCAAGAAGAGACATTAGTAGACAAATTTGGAAAAATAGAACATTGGGGCAGAAATAAAGAAAGATGCATGAAAAAATGCAAGACAGAAAGATGCATTGTTTCGAGCAGCAAGGCCTGGTTAGCAACCACACAAGTGAAGGTCCAAGGTGCTGAGTTACAACCAATAACAGAGAATATTCAGGAAATAACTGGAATTTTACCCTCTTCCACATGAAAAAGATATCCGCATCCCTTTGATTGATTACACCCTGCGGGCCGGGCAAAGGCAGACTGCTTGTGTTGTTGGCATTTGCAGGATCAAAACCTTGATAACGGAAAAGCTTCTCGTCCTTGAATGTCTTGTCACCATACTCCATGACATGAGAGCCCTCACTTCTCTCATTTGAGTTTAAAGTTCTCTTTTTAACCTGCCCAAGGAATCAGTGAATTATAGATGCCACTAACCAGAATGAAGAAAGTGTGGTCGAGACTTACCACGTCGTACTGACCCTTGATCGTTTTCTTCTTTAGATTGTGAGTTTCACTGCAAAGTAGTAGGGCTTATGAGATGTCAGAAAACAAAACAGGTGCAGACTGCTGCAGAGCATAATATACTTGAGACGATGCTTTACCTGTCTTCCATCCAAGACACGCTGTAGAGGTCACCTAAACAGGTCATGTATTCGATAGGAGGCGGTGGATTCATCCCAGGGCAGTATGTTCCCCAACTACTTTCAACTGCGTTTGCTGCTGTTGTAACATAAATATTAAGGTCTTCAGGCATTATACCCTCAAACATACTGCCACTTTCACACGCTTCAACATATATAACCTGGCAGGATTGCAATTTTAGTTACAGATAAGGCTCTAATTAAGAGAACTGTTCCATATTTTAAAGATGTACAGTACTAGTATTTATCTAGGGGAAAGGAGAAGGAAATATGGTATACCATTTTTGAATAGCTCTTGGAAGCATGTTTTTCTCGTAGCACCTTAATGAAGTCGTCAGCATAAAGCCATGGATTGGTGGGCATACCTACAGACTCGCTAAGGTTAGCTAATAAGTTACACAGGCAAATCAGCTAAATTAGTAATAACATTTATATATGTGGGAGTATGCACCGGCCGTACCAAGAGAACCAGCAGTCCCATGATCCGCGTAATAGATGAATATGTGGTCATTCGGTTTGCTGTTTATCACCTTCCTACTCCCTCCAGTAACTGCAGTTTTGTTGCCCATGAGAACCGCGAAGAAGTTTTTAGTAGTGACCTGGTCACCGGTGTAGTCCTGCAAAGCATGTTAAGATTGGTCACCAGTACTCTAGTAGGAATGCAACACCAATTAAGGTGTGAAATAAAGCTACAAATCTTCTCCCATTAAAAAGTACAGTCTATGCTAAGATGTGGAATTAGAATCACTCTTGTCTGAAACTAAAATTAACTGAAGAAAGACAGACAATACATGCATATATATATACCTTGGGAACACCAGCGTAAACATCCTTGCCTTTAGGATGGTTGATGATGACTCCATGTCTTGGGTTGGCAGGGTTTTTGGCGATGTCGTCGTACATAAACACCACGATGTTCTCCTCTTTTAGACCTCCCCTCTTGAGAATCTGGTAGGCGTGGCACACATCGGCCTGTACGTCGTGCATCAAGAACACCACACCGTCGAGCAAATCAGCCATAGAATTGTTTAGTGATCGAATTTAATTTTGACCATGCGCATTCGCATGTCTTGAAAATTTTCATAAACAGAGAGAGCAGCAAGCATTGAGAAAGCGGAAACTGAGTTTTAATCGGAGTCTGACCTGGTGACGGTAGTTCTCGTAGCCGGAGGAGCCAGCGACGAGCACGGCCCACCTGGTGAACCCTTCCTCCTCCGCCGACGGGGCAGGGGCGGGAGCGGCGGCGCCATGCTCGTTCTGCGTCGGCAGCAGAATCAGCGGCTCCGCATTCCCCTCCGCGGCGGCTGCGGCCGCGGCCACCGCCAGCAGCGAGAGGAGTCCACAGACCCACCAGCGAGCCATCGCCACTCTCAGGAGTCAGGAACAAGTGCTTGTGCTAGTCTAGCTAGAGAGTGATCGAGGGAGAAAGCAGAGAGCCAAGTGTGATGGTGCCGGTGGTGGCTGGGGCCGGCCGCATTTTATAGCCGCGGCGGCGTGCTCCACGGCGACACGTGGTCATCGCCTTGCGGGTCGTGACGCTCACGACGACGACGAGGGCAGTGGCAGTTCGCACCTCGCAGACGCGCGCCTCCGTAATCGGATTTTGCGTGTCGTGGCTAAAACTCCAAACCATGGTTATTTGGGAATGCACGCCTAAACTTGCTAAAAAAGCGCCGCGGTTCCTACCGGATCTCGGCCGTGACGAGGCGCGACGTCGCAGTCGGCGCCGGCGGTGGCGGTTGGCGTCATGAATTGGCCAGCCGACGACATGGCGCCGTAGTTTGCGCGCGCGGCCTCGCAGCTCTATCGCTGACGGAAGAGGAAACGATAGATAACTGACGCCACTCGCGCGGACAAAAAGGAGCGAGGCTCCAAAACTCGTATTCAAACTAGCTAGAGCAGGCTAATCTTCTCACGCGATTATCTTCTCTCTGACGCTATCGAACAAACCGACATTGTCATGCACAACATAATTGGCCGCTGAGCTGGTGAAAGCCAGAAAAGGAGAACATATGATCTACTCACGCATAATGTGAACCGACTTTCAGAGAAAACACATTTGTGTGCGGCAGCGGAAAACGCGAAGACATCAGAGGAACAATGTATCCATTTTAGGCGCTGAAGCTGAATACGTGAAATTTTGACATCATGTTAGGTGGATTCTTTTGTGTGTGTTTTACGAATGTGTCACTAGTTATCGCTGAAAATTATGACCGTGTCGCTATAATTCGGCATATATGAAAAAAAATGCTTCCGTGAACTCATGGTTTGCCGTCTGTTTGATTCGTTATTTTGCACATGGGATCTCTCCGTTGCCCCGTAAAAAGTGTCGAAAAGTAAATAGGTTTGTTACGGGACCCGTCACATACCTTGTCAGCAGCAACTAAAAGATGTTAATAAAGCCTATCTCCGAGGCCTCCTAAGCTTTGACCGATCGCGTTGGACATGGCGAATGGCTACACAGCCATGTCGCTCGCTTCCCACTGATTTTGATACTATGATACGATTGATCTTACTCACTGCCACAACGCATGAAGTTCTATAGCAATATAATATCCATGTCAAAGGACGAGTTTGAGCTAAGTTTGGATCGAATAGGAGTATCACATGTAGGTGTTTGTTAAATGAACTAGATAAGAACTAAGCAAACAAACTTTAAATTTCTCCATTTAAAGCATCTCCACTCGCCCCCTTATAGATGGAACGAGGTTCCAAAACTCATGTTCAAAACTAGCTAGAGCAGGCCTAACCTTGTCACGCGATTATCTTCTCTCTCGTGCTCTCCAACAAACCAACATTGGCATGCACAACATAATTGGCCGCTGAGCTGGTGAAAGCCAGGAAAGGAGAACATGATCTAGTCATGCTTAATGTGAACCGACTTTTAGAGAAAACATAGAATGTCTGACGGCGAAAACGCGAAGACTTAAGAGGAACAAAAGGGTTTATTTTTGGTGCTTTTACGACTGAGTCAGTAGTTATCGTCAAAATTATTTATGACTGTGCCACTATAATTTGGCCTATATAAAAAATGTTACAAGCTTCCGTGAACCCATGCCTTGTCGTATGTTTTTTTTTACACATGCACCTATCCGTTGCCCCGTTAAAAGCGTAAAAAACTAATAGATTTTTTGTGGGAACCAACTCATAGCACGTCAGTGGTGATACGGGCTGATGGTATGTGTGGTTAGGTCCTCAAACCACGCGTGGTGGCCGACTGATGTCGTCGAGGACTATCATGGTGTCCCGATGCTTGAAGACGTTTGGCGACCCGAGTTTATCACATACGATCTTGAGTTCATACACCTTTGGGACGATGCATGGTCGTCCATTCATGCATTCACATAAAAGGTTCATCTCTTCTAGGGCAACATCTCCACCACCTTGCTGCCAAAGCTGTCGATGATCTGGTTTAGCGCTTCAATCTTCATGGCTTCTACGGGAAGGTTGTCGAAGCTTAGATTGCATAGTCTTAGCTTGAACCCGTCCATGCCATGGACCCGGAGATCATGAATGATTCTTTTGGTGTAGGCTTGGGTTGAGAATGGGAAAGACTCGATGCCGATGTTAGGTATTTTTTTCGAGTTTGATTTTTTTTGAGAGAAGCATCGAAGGCGAAGGTTAGCTCAGCTAGTAGTTTTTTCTAGTGACTTGGTGTGCTGGATTAATATAGGATTAGTCGATCGATGTGAGCATCAATGCGGTTGATGAAGACGATTTCCACTGATTGGACACAACCACGATTTTCTTTAATTATCTAAGCAAAACTCTCAACCTAACCAAGTGGTAGCATTGTTTGTCGGTCTACATGAGGTTGTGGGTTCGAATAATTAGCTATGACTTATTTTTCAAATTTTCCGCAGTTTATTTTGCAAAAGTCTCGGGTTTTAACCTGGCCAAGATAATGTTTATATGGGGTTTTGATGATTACCTTAGTAAGTTTGTTGGCATTTGACGGTAAGGGCCCAAGTTCATTGAGGTATTTGTTTGGGTAAGCAAGTTCGTTGGTGTTTGATGATAAGAAACCAACTTGATGTGTACCTCTTTTTGCGAATTTGAAATATATTACTCACGCTAGGTGAGATAGTATCTCTTTGTCCTGCCTCAAACACACCAGCAGGCCCAAACCCAATCCATGTCATGGTCCTGTTTGTTCTACAAAAGTTTGCCAGAGCATGGCTCACATTATTCTCATCACGATGGATGGCTACTAGGTGGACGTTGTGTCTAGAACACTTCAACATTTTTATTTCCCGTACTATGAAAGTGTATACCGATCGGCCAGTTCCTACCATTTTGATCATGAAAACAATTTCAGGGCAATCCATCTCTACTATGCAAGGCTCATTATGAAATTTCAGCACAAGTCCAATTCCTTCCTCACAAGCTTATAGCTCCGCCCTCTCCTGTTTACTCAGATCCCGGATGTAGTGGCTCATGATCACTTGGCGCACAGTCAGACTCCTATAGCTCTGGTGCGAGTTTCGGGACAGATGGTATCTGCGGATGTCGTCCAGCGATAGATTGCTAGGAGGTGTCAGGTGCAGGCTTAGTGGAAGTGGGAGGCATTGCCATATGGTGACTTTGCTTTTTTAGTGAGCTTCCCATCTTTTGAGGACTTAGACAGGGTTGATGGGATCCATATGCCAGTTCCGCTTTCTACCTCTCAGCTTACTCTTTCTGTTTACAGGACGGAGGAAGTGCCACATAAGTTTGAGATGCAGCGGGTTTGGTTACATGTTGAAGGGGTTCCTCATATTTTGCGCTCTTTCTTGGGACTGTGGGTTGTTGGAGGTCTCATAGGGAACACTCTATATGTGGATCTTTTTAGTCTACGGAAGCGGGGATAGTTCGTATTCTTGTGGAAATGTTTGATACTAAGGTATTTCTGAAGCTGCATGATTCTTTGGGTCACTATATTTTGTCTGATGCTGTGGTCAAGCATAAGATCTACGAGTTCCGTTTCCGGTTAGAGCCTAAGGGCTATATTCCGGAACCAGAGTTTGTTCCTTACTTGTGAAGGAAAGGGGATAATGATGCAGATGATGATGCCAATGGGAAGCCTATGGAGGATGCTATGGATATTTCTGATACAGCTACTACCACTCAGGTGGCGGGTTCTGGTTTTTCCTCGGCCGCGCCTGTGTAGAAAATTTTGGCACCTTCATCTTCTAGTCAGGGGGTGCAGAGGGTGTTTGCTGTCACTCCTTTTAATGCTAATCCGGCTACTCCTCGGGGACGTGAACTTCTGGCTGCACTACTTGTGGATTCCCCCCTTCATGGAAGGGGTTCTACTTCAGCGACTCGTGTTTCTCCAGCTCAGCTACATGAGGTTCTTCACTCTGCTTCTATGGCTGTTCAGTAGGCTCACTCAGCTTCGTCGGCGAGGTCTAGGACGCATATTATGGGTAGATCCATTCCGGTTGATTATACTCGGCCAGCCCTTGAGGAGGTTGTTCCATTGGAGTGCTCGTGGAAGCTGGCCCAGGAGGGGTCGGCTGACCGCGTCGTTCGTGATCAGGTCGAGGTCGATGTTCTTGTGGGGCTGACCCAGGAGGGGTTGGCCGACCGTGGAGATGTGGATGACCGTGTGGCTATGGTCAGGGAGGACCACATGGCTCTGGTCAGGGAGGACCCGGAGCTGCATCGGGACGGGTGGCCTCCCTTGGAGGGCCACGAGACCTTGTTGGACGACAGGGGTGGCCGGACTCAGGAGGGGTCAGGGCTGCCTCTATCTCCAATGCGGGTTTCTTCTCCTGGTGTTGCTACACCGGTTGCTGCGCAGGGGAGTGGTACTCCCTTTAGGAGGAGTTCACGCCATGGAGTGGATGCCTCTGGGGCGTCGGCTACTGATGAGGATTCCATGGTCAAGGCCATGCGTCGTAAGGCTGAGAAGAACTTAGATTCGCCAGGTATAATGAGTTCTTCAAAATCCTTTTTGTATTTTTCTACTCCTGTTATTTCTTCTAAAACAGCCAATGTCGGCATTAGTTTGGGTAGTTCCGTACAATATGTTCATTTTTCTTCTAATGTTTTGCGACACATGGAGGTTGACCGTCTAACGGTTACTCCTAAGGTTGCTGTTGTTCATGATGCTTCACTAACCGAGGAGGAGGAGTTGCATGCCACAGTAGATGGTCAACTCCTTTCTCACTTAGTTGGTGAAGTGTCGGAGGTGAACTTTGATGAGACTGGGCTTACCTCTATGTATGAGCTAAAAGCTTATGGTCGAAAATCAAAGAGCCAGAGGTTGCGCAAGAGATCCCGTATATCCAAATCTCCTATAGTTTCTCAATGAATGGAATGTTTTCAAATAGCAGAGGTCTTCGGGACTTGGCTAAACATTTATTCTTTGTTGATTGTGTGAGAGACCATAAGTTGGATTTTCTGGGTATTTCCGAGACAGGTAGACGAGATTTTTCACAAGCCCTACTCAATCGCCTTTCTGGTGGAGTGGACTTTACGTGGATATCACGTCCGCCACGTGGTCGATCAGGGGGATCTTGTTAGGCGTTCGAGATGAGACTATGGAAGTTTTAGCTAGTTCGGTGGGAGATTTTTTTTATAAAACTCCATATCCGTAATAAGGCTGACAATTGTACATGGTCTCTAGTCGCCGTTTATGGGGCCACCCAGGATGTTTATAAAGCTGACTTTTTACGCGAGCTAGTGAATCTGGCAAAGGACAATTCATACCCTATTCTTATAGGAGGGGATTTTAATTTGCTTAGATTCCCTCACGAGAAAAGTCGGGGCCGGTTTGATGAACATTGGCCTTTTTTGTTCAATGTTGTTATAGACAGTCTGGACTTAAGGGAGGTTACAATGTTAGGAAGATAATTTACCTAGGCTAATAGTCTTCCGGAGCCAACATACGAAAAACTAGATAGAGTGCTTATGGATACCGACTGGGAACATAAGTTCCCTGTGGTAACTGTTCGCGCTCTAGAGCGTATTGAGGTGTAACATCCCAGCATTAGAGCTTAGAAATAAGCTGAACACAGATATGTGTGCATTCATGCATAGAAAATCTAAATAATTTTCACGCTTTGAAATAAAAACTTGTCAGAGTGATTGAAGCTTCTCTTAACTTGATGGAATTGAAGTAGATCATCAAGTTGACTGTGATAAGTTTCAATATGACCTTTGCTAAAACCTTATTTTGGGTAAACATGATTTGATCTAAGGGTAGATCAAATGTAATAAAATTAAACCCTAATACATTACTTAATGAATTATATTTGATCCTTAAGTGATCATAGCATAGTATTCATTATAATCACTCATGAATACCAACTTATAAATATAACACAAATAATAAGAATGTAACAAATATACCTTAATCTCATCTACTTGTACCATGAGTATCATGGAAATACCTAACTTTAACTCTCTAGTGAGATTGAGTAGGAAAGAAACCAAAGTTAAGATCATTCACCATATATCTTTCTTTCCATATCAATCTTTATCATCTCTATTGAATCCTATCTTTATATTTGGTGTTCATCAATAATGAGTAATTAACTATTGATTCACCAATTCTTAACCTACCAATTCTTGACCTATCAACTCTTGTTCTTATTATAGCATTCACTTAAGGCTTATAAATAAAGAAGTAAGAAGAGGTAAATAGTGAAGCTAGTTTTAGATATCATCTATAGGATGGGAGTGATGGAAGAGAATTAAATCAATATGGTAACAAAGATGATTACAAGAATGAAGTCTAAAGATAGTTACCAGGGGTAGTCCTAATGGATCAAGTAGGCATAGTCAATGAATTATATCTCTTAATCCAATAGAGCTAAACAGAAGATAGTTACAATACAACTGTAATGTTGAATGGATAGAAGCCTTGATTAGCCAACTGGAAACCTGAATCATAAAATATCAAAGGATTATAATGACCATGCCTTATTCACCAATATTGAATGCTTATACCATGTATAAGTGACATTGGTGGATAAAACATGATTGAACCATAGTATAGATATATTATCCTATATTTGTCATTACAAGTCACATTAGTATAATGTGAGGTTTGAATGTTAGATACTGAAGTTAAGTAGAGACAAGACAATATGATTAAGATGATGTTAGAGCAACCTTGGATTAAAAAAGTAGTATTTTCCTCTTTGGAAATACTAAGCACTTGAGGTGAAGTAGGATTTGATGTATACCTCTATTGAAGTAGTATTAGTGATGGATGATTAAGGAAGAGTATGATTGGAGTTGGAAGTAACCACTTGTTGGATTGGGGGTTATCAACAGCAGAGTAATTGATATACCCAAGTATAGATATGAAAGGATTAGGAAAAGCTTTAGTGTAAGACAAGCTCATTGGATTTATAAATGGCTTCAGAAGCATAAAAGGTGGATAAGAATATTCTTGTGAAGTAAAGCTCATCATGTTAACACATGATGATGGATATAGAGAAGTAATATATCTAGGAAAGGAAAGTTCAGAATTATGAAGTATGGAATATAGGAATCCTTGCTGAACACTAAACCCTAAATCTAAGACCAAACCTAATATCCACTTTCTATGGTTGATCCACCATCTTGTTTCCACAATGCTTCATAGGAATATTTTCCTATAACAAATCCCTTGAGCACATCTTTGTCATATTCAACCATCATTATCATAGGTGCTTATGGAACTATCTTTATTAATGGTTTCTCATAAGTTATCCTAGAAAAAAATTCCACTATTTTACTTTAAATGGTGATATTATTAAAATCACAAACATAAAGACAATAGGTTTAGCCATTAATCTTTATTCACATCAACAAAAGAAAATAAGTATAGTAAGTACCTTAAACCCTAGGGTGAGTAAGTACAATTCAAAACTCTAAACTTATTAATAAGTTTTCTCATCAACATCTCATAAATATTCTATATATAATCATAAGACAAAGTCTTTAATTCAATTCTCTAACCACTCATCCCATATGAGCATGGAATAAGTGGGGATCCAATATTATAAACCATCCTATCCTATACTATGTGATTAAATACATATAAATAAACCCTATGAATATTAAACATTTTAAAACTTAATTACTCCAAATAAAAGTGAAAACAATGTTATAGAAAAGAATATATATACATGAAATAAAGAAAATATCACACTACATAATAAAAGTTCACAAATGGATTTTTAATAACTTTATTGTTGCTGCAAGTATTCAGCAAATAAAATTCCAAAAAAGGAAGGTTCAAACCAAATATAAAAATACAAACCTGAAAACAAAACAGAAAATGAAAAAGGAATAATACCAGGAAAAAAACAAAGGAAACGCCAAATCTGGCCCACGGCCCATTTCCTCTTCTCTTTATTCGTCGCCCGCGAGCAGCACCCCTCTTCCTCCACTCACTTCACCTCGGCCCAACAAAAGCCCAGCCCAGATACCATTTTGTTTTCCCTATCCGTCGTCTTCTACCTTGAGCAAGCAGCTCGGTGGCAGCTCTGCCGTCGCTCGACGGCGCTGCGATACGCGTCGCGCGCCAAGATGAGCGTCGCCGCTCTGCGTTGTCTATTTAACCCCAGCACCGCTGTAGACGAACCCTAATCCCCTTCCTCCTCTCAAATTCCCCTTCTGCCAACGAACCCTAACCCACCAGGGATCGAGCTAGAGCTTGCTTCCGGCCGTCCCGAGGCACGCCGTGATGCTTGGAAGACTTTCCATGTTCGACTCCGTTGATTTCCCCCGTCAGCACCAGCCGGTGAAGTCCCAGGCACTCGGATTAAGACCCCGTTTCCAACTTCGGCCGCCGTCTTTCCCATTGATTCCGGCTACCCCGAGCCATCCCGAGCTCACCAACGGCATCCTGGTGAGCCACTGGTTCTTCTAGTACCTCTTGTACTTTATATTTCGCCTTGATTTGCTTCCACCACCAACACCCGACATCGCCGCTGTCGGCCACCATCGTACCCCTTGCTCCGGCGACCTAAATCGAGCGGCGCCGCCACTATTAGACTCCCTACATCTTCCTCTTTCCATTAAGCCCGGGTACCACTCCGCACGCGCACTCAATCGCAGGCTTGATTATCAACCAGAGAGGATCAGACATAGGTGATGTCAGCGTGACATCACGCTGATGCCATATTCATGTTTTATTTATTTTAGAATTAGTAATAATGTTTCTATAATAAATAAAAACATAGAAATGACATGGCATATGTCCCACCAGTCAGTGACTGGGGTAGGATAGACTCTGGTGAGAAAACCCCTTCGTTTCATGCTGACATCAGCATTACCTAATAAACACATTTAGTTATTTAATTAAAAAAATCATAAAATGATTCAATCTCATAAAATCAATAAGTCTTGTTTTATAAATCAGAAAAATACATATAATATATGAAAATGTTAAGAAAAATAAAATCTACAACTTAAAATTATTACTAAAAATTATTATGATGATTATTTAAATAAATATTATTTAATAAAGGTTTTATAAGTAATAAAACTTTGATAATTAATATTTTAATAATGGTAAATGTTAAAAATATAAATAAAATACTACAAATCTTAGAAAAATAAGAATTATACTTTAAAATCCTAATTATACATTATTATTTCACTTAATTAAATATTTGTTAATTATTAAGTATTTACAAAGTAATAAACCTTATTAAAATCATATCTTATTATTTATAAATCACAAAAATAACTGTAATATACCAAAATGATCACAAAAATAATACATATATGTTAAAAATGTGATATTCCACTTTTGAGTTAAATAAAAAGTTAAACACTTTCATAACTTGAATTCAAACCTATTTCTTTAGTTAATAATTCATAAAATGACAAATAAAATTTGTTAATATTTCTTAAATTAGCAAATTAAATGTAATAAATAGTATTAATCTTAAATACTAACATTATGAGGTCAAAATGATCTAACACCATTTAAATGCAATCTTATTGAATGATCCTTCAACCATAAGTATAAATTATTTTATAAAAGAATTCTTATTTAATATAAAATCTCTAAGAATATTTTGTAAAGAAATAAAACCTAATCCTTTACTTTAACCACAAGTTTATAAACAAATCAAAACACTATAAGTGAGCTCATAAGTAATACATAATATTATTTACTTATTCATAAACTATAACCACATCCTTATCGGGAAATAAATCCCTTTAAACAATTATAATACAAAGAAACCACTACCAAATAAAAGTATAATCCTTCCTAATTAACTCTAAAGAAGACATTATAAAGTAAGTAAGTTACAAATATTATAAGCAGAATACCTTAAGTCCATCTATGTCTTTAAAATTAACTTTAGTCTATAATACTTTAAATAATGCTAAAGACTTTAATATATACTTTATAGTTAACTTTGGTCTGTTATAATTAATTTATAAAAGTATCTTATTACCAAACCAACCAAGTTAAAAACCAGGATAGATAAGTCTCAAATACTACTAATATCATTATTCCAATAAAGACAATTCTTTCTTACTTAAAAACTATAACTAGAAAGAACACCTCCTAAGGTTAACTTAAAAGCTTAAATACTTCTGCTTAGTTGAGTAAGATTTTCTTCAAAAGTTATTCATTTTGCCACTTCAATCACCATATGACAATTAATAGTAAACACCCTAATTTATACTTTACTTGTATAATAAGATTGTTAATACTTAAAATCCTTACAAGTGACATTACTTGTAAAGTAAAACTTGAAGATAAACAATTAAGATGTAAGCAACCTTATGTAACATTCCATACTGTATATTTTATTGTTATATAAATACCTGTTATTTTCCACACACTCACAAGCCTTAATAAGAAGCACATGTATGAAACTTAATCTAAAAGGGCAACACATTCCAAGGAAACCCTTTCCAGTATCCAAACCCTAGAATAACATTATTCTCGGGATTCGTGTTCATCAACTTGCATTACATTACTTATGCATAAAAGCATCTTGCTTCTTTAAACATCAGTCCTTACCGGACCAATGATGCAGATTTCAGCTATTGGATCTTATATTGTCTTGAAGACCGTGAGTGCATAATCTTGCAATCACAAAAGGCAAGTTCACACTTGCTCATCTCCTTTGATTATTTTCTGTAAAGTATTTTACAAATCCAGTGTTGTCATCACCTACATTTGAAAAAGTACAGAAAACACTATTTTCATAATAATGTGATTATAGGTTATTTACCATGAGGTAATAACCTACTATAAGAGTTCCGGTGGTAAAGGAACATATTATATAGGACTTAACAACCAATGTCGCCAGTGATTCTTGCGTCGTATATTACGCATTGACCATGAGATTTGGAATGGGACAAAGAAGTCAGTTGTATCTTTTCCCTCTCGCATGGAGCTGGATGTGCGGGTCGTGGCTGTTATCACTCATAGCGTGCATATTATTTATGGTAATTCGTAGAGGATATGCAGCATATGGGTGGGATCCCTCAACGTCCCACGATAGTTCCGGCATCTGAACAGTCTGTACTGCCATTGTCGTAATTCAATAGGTGGGATGGCGTACACCAAGGCGACATGCGGGGTCGCGAAGAAGGCAGTGATTTGCTTGTGTCTTAGTCTGGGCCTCACACCAAGGAAGTGTGAACGGGTTCGAGGCCCGGATGTGCAACAAAGCTAAGATCTCTCATGGGTAAAGTGACGCACCTCTGCAGAGTGTAAGAACTGTAACTTGTTACTCCATGTTCCGAGAAGGAGCTGCGAATGCGGCGGGAAAGGAACCCCATGAAGGTTCTAGTAAACCCGTGAAGGCTGACGGACATAGCTTTTCAGAATAAAAGCAAACTTTGAAGAAATGTTTATGAAAACTTGCATTGCCTACGACCTATGGTCTGTGGCTGTAGCTATAGTGCATCAAACACTCCTTTTCTAGTGAACTTTTTGAGTACGCTCGTACTCAAAGTATCTTCTTAACCCTTGCTAGGTTCTAAAGCCAGTACAGACGATGTCTACATCAAGTTATGCTCCAGGAATCATCATCAAAAGCTCGAGCTCTTCAATAAAAATTAAGGAAATCAACATATACATCAACTCGAATGAAGACGAAGTTTCTGACTAGATAGGAATATAATCTCTAGCCATAGAACCTATTTTTGTAGTGTATTGCAATAGCAGCAATGCCTGACCATTAGTTAAAATACTAGTCTTAATAGTATGATAGTTGTTGAGTTGTTTATTTCTGATTCTTCTTTGTAAGAAGATTCTTTCTCTCTCTTTAACCTAGAGTGTTCTCTGGATCTTGTGTAAGGAGTTGAGTTGTAACCTATAGTCATGTCTTGGACCTGCTATGTTTCTGTTGTACTACTCTGAGGGATGTAATACTAGTGAACGGTGTTTCATTGGTGTTATGTCAACGACTATAGTGTACTACATCATGCAGTGGTATGCTGGGTCACCGCAGTTGGTATCAGAGCATATGCTTTGACCTTAGGTTAAAAACCCTTTTAGGAAGATCTATAGGTTGGATAGTGACTATAGGAGCCATCTTATCTAAACCAAATATTCTATGATCTGTGATGAGTATCCACTTGAGGATAACCTTGTCACGAGGTGTATAATCATCTTTCTTATAAATAGTTGTACACCTTCTCTTAGGAAAGTGTTATTTAGTGTCTTCCGAGGGAGACATAAACCCACCAAGATACTTTAGGAAAGCCAATTGGTCACAATAGATTAGGATCAAGTTTAAGACATCAATTGAAGCAGTTCTAACAGTATAGCTTAACCCTAGAATTTAAGTAAGAACAGTAAAATCTTAGTATCAGTTGATAACCGAAGGCAACATGATGAATATCATTAGGATCAATGTTGATGTAATGAGTAGTAATCATGTGGGATTCACTTGAGAATTTCACGTGAGGAAGTGAAATTATGATAAGACTGTATGATAGAGTCATGAGAAATAAAGTCATCATGGCTAGATTAGCTCTTAAAATCATGATGTATAGGTAACATAACAAGATCATGGTGATATTAGCTCCGAAACCATGATGAGAGTATAAATATGATGAGTAATTAGTAAATTATCTTTAGATAGAGTAAGAAGATAACTTGGAAGAATCATGATTGAAGTCAAAGGTGTCATAAAATAGAGATAACCTTCAATCTTAGGGGTTCAAAAGAATCTTATTAGTTATTTAGATAAATCATGTGAGGATAGTTTATTAAATAAAGGAAGGATGGTTATAGCTAGTCATTCCAAAGGTGAGACATGTCAACACCCAGGTTTTTAATCCAAGATGCCTGTTATGCCATACATCGCAATCCCAGGATTACCATTTTTGCGAGACATAACAGATTTGGATATCATAGTACATCATCCATTACAAACCATACATAAGGTCTTACACAAATAAGGATCTCATGATCCAGTTCTTAATACAACTCAAGCAGCGGTATAACGTAATAATAAAGGTAGCGCAGGCGAAGCTCCATCTTCGGGGTCACAGGCAATGCTGACGATGGGAGATGATCCTAGTTATCGTAACCTTCCTGGGGTCCATCATCCTGGTACTCCTCTTCATAGTTTGGCCACGGGAATAGCCAGGTACAAAGCCATGAGTACTCTTTAAGTACTCGCAAACTAATACTAACAAGTGAAGGGGGGTTTTGTATTAGGACACTAATCTCTAGGGTTTTTTTGCAAAAAGCCAGATTTACCTCTACTAAGTTCAGAAACAAGAAACTAGTTGAAATTTATAACACATAAGTGGGAACTTGAATTTCATATCACAACTCTGTTGTGGTCAAGTCAAAATCTCAATTCATTTCATAAGTCATTTTGAAAACATCTGACGGGGGAACAGTATGGCCACTCCAACTGTCCATAACCGCGGACGCGGCTATTCGAATAGTTTGACACTTTGTAGAGATTGTACACTTTCACCACAACATTCGATACATATATCAGGAACAAATCCTGAATTCACCATACTCAGTATGCGGATAATCAATCCTAACCTTTCGATTACGCGCCCTAGTATAGGCACCTCTCCTGTGAGTTTGGCCTCCCAACCATGACCAACTATCATCTTGGGTACTGCACAGGTGGACAATCTTCACAAGGTAGCCTCAGCTCAGACCTTGGCCATGAGGGAACCCATACTAAGGTATATGAGTTTCCAGTCAAGCCCTGCCCAATTTTCGGGTATTGTGGTTGTACGGTAAAATTGGAATGGTATGGCATCCAGACAACCATCAGTTTTAATAAGGGCTAAGGCTCATGCCTCAACATTTTCATCATCAAAATCATCTGGTGTTCGAAAACACATGTCAAAACATTTCAGTAGAATGACTCATCATTCCAAGGTTTTCATAACCATTTTCACCAGGTATTCCCATATAAAGTTGATCAAGTTTTATGCTTAGCACTAGCATCTACAAGTGGGGTAGGTACTAATTAGGGGTGGTAAACAAGTGGTGATTAATTAAGTTCAATCTCATGCCTTAGGATGACATCAAGATTATCTAGCTTAGGCCAAATTTAATGCTCTTTATGCAACCTTCAATTATCTTCCTAGAATCTACAAGTCACTTAAGTAAACTCTAAAAGAAAGCTTTGATAAAGAAATAAGGTATAAAGCTTGCAAGTAAAAAAAGGATTGGGTTATCAAGTGGGTATGATCACATATGCTTAAGGCATCTAGTTGGCATGGTAACAAGCAAGTATTAGCTTGCATAGGTCAACTTGATTAGTAAGGCTTGCTAAAGTAGAGTATCTTGCAAGTGTTAGCTTGCCTTGAGCAGAGCAGTGGTTGAAGTTCTCCTCGGCTTCTTCCTCGTAGTATCCTCCTTCCTCCTCGTATCCGTGGTCGGTACTAGCGTCTATAAATAAATACGAGGTACACAATCACCAAACAATACTTAACTATTTTCAATCATCACACAAAGGTGCACTATAGATGATCTAGCATCATCACCTATATTACAAGATTAAAGCATTTGCCTTATTTATTTTAATTTGAGAAAAGTAATTTCTACTCATTGAAAAACTACTTAAGATTTAATATTCTCCAACTCAAACATGGGATCATGTTGACACATGTCATCACCACATATTTCAGTACATGGGAATGTGATTTAAAGTGGTGTCAAAATTTAATAAGGTTTAACCTTTTTATTTTAAATAATTAAAGTGACTAGAAATGCCTATGTGGCCTTATTTTATTACTTGAACATTATTTCTGTAAGTAAACCCATATGTTTTTATATATTCTAAAAGGTATGATCAAATGTGATTTTTGAGAGCTGGAATCAACTCAAAAGCTATTATGGTTGAAATTTGAAAAATGTTTGAATGCAGAAAACCTTATGACTTGTTATTTTTACCAAGGTTGATCTACAGATCCAAATGGTTTGAATCCAACGTGCTTGGATTAAGCATTTCAGTACCTTTCTAACAAAATTGGTTTCATGCAATTTGGTTCATTAAATCGAGCTGGATTGATTTTTGAAACTGGGTACAGAACTGTGTTTGAACTTAAAAAGAAAAACCTAAATTCAAACGATTGGGTTGCGCGGGAGATGCTAATGTGATGGGGATACGCCTACTGGGGTATACTCAGCGGGACGTTTCCGACTGGCCCAAGGGCTGGCGAGTGGGCCTGCAGAACAGCGAGTGGATCAAAGCCCAGCAAGGTACCAGGCGACTGGAAGATGAAGGCCCAGGCGAGTAGATAGGCCCAGTCGGTCTAGGTTAAACGATTACCGAAGCTGTAACCGAATCGGTTGAGATATGTAAACCCTAGGGGAGGTGAGCCTATATAAACCTCCCTATGGGGTGAGTAGAGACACGTTCCCTCATACACCCAAGCAACTCGCCGCCTAGTCGCCGAGCTCGCCCATTGTAAACACATCCATAATACAATCTAGAAGGAGTAGGTCTTTACCCTCCGGGGGGCCGAACCTGGGTAAAACCCTGTGTCTTTGACCTCATCTCGCACCGCAGATGGCTGGCCGCCCTTGCCCCTCGTTCTACTACTCGCTGCCGATTGCAGCATCTGCCGTGGCCATTCCCACGACAGTGGCGCCCACCGTGGGGCCTGGCCGGTCTGGCCGGTGTTCTGCGGCGAGATCCAATCTGCCCATCAACGAGACGGTCGCCACCGGCCGTATGATAGCGATCGGCGAGATGCTCCAGATCTTGCCGAGCAGCTACGTCCCGGTGGCGCGACCCGTCACGCACAGCGTAATCCTGCCAATCGGCACGATCAGCCTCTTCGTCGGCCTCACCGACGTCATCACCTCGGAGGACTCGGCTCGCACCCGCGAGTCGCCACTACGCGATCGGCTCTCTGAGAGCTAGGTTCGCACGATCCACCGCCTCGCCTCCGAGTACAACTCGGCCCACAGCAACGTGGCCGGGAACTCAGCGGCCGCAGAAGATGCGGCCCTCACCGACGACGCCAACTCGGCGACCCCGGCGTCACTCGCCGGATCCATCACCGCGGCCTCGTCCGCGGGCTCCATCGCCCATGTCTCCAACGCGGGAGATTTCGAGGACCCCTCCATCCTCGGGATCTTCGAGTTCGACTCCGGGTCGGAAAACTCTGCCGACCTCCACGACGGAACCGGTCGCCATGCCGCGACCTACATGGCCACCGGCGCCGATCCGCCGGAGGATCCTTTCTCCACCCCAATCCCTCCTAACACCACGGCAACGGAGGTCGAGGAACTCCGCCTGAAATTGGCGGAGGCAGTACGCAAAGAGCAGGCCGAGCGCGAAAAATTTCGCCTCGAGCAAGTGACGGCGCAGGAACTGTCACGCTACCACCAGCAGCGGATCAGGTCACGCCTGAACCCCACCGTTCAGGGGCGCGCCCTGAACTTCGACGACGAAAACGACCCGGCTCGCATAGCCGAGCGCGCGATCTGCGAGAACGCGCCACCAGGAGGAAGCGCCCGACCCCCGCCAGGATCGATGGCGATAGGTGCCCCACCACCACCCAACCGCACCCCTCCCAGGGACCAGCCGCGGATAGTCGTCTCCTCACGGGAGCGAGACGCGAACGGCCTCCCACTGTTCTCCACCCCGATGGACAACCTTGTGGTAGGCCGAGCAGCAGCCGATAGCATCACGGCCACCGGCGACGGCGCCTTACAAATCCAGTACGTCAAGGCCCTGCTCGCAAAGGCCGTGGAGCAGCAAAGAGCGGCCGCCGACTCGCAAGGGCGAGTATACTCGCGCTCCTCGGGAAGCAGGGCGGCCTCAAGCGGCCGCCCAGCGGCGGCAAACACCCTCAATTGCCCGCCACCAGAGCCACTGCAGCTCCAACGCCGACCCGTGAACGCGTCACTCTCCACCAACGATCCCAGGCCGGCGACCAACTTCGTCGCCGCTAACGGAGAACCCATCGACGCCCGCACTCACATCATCAACAACCAAAACTGGCGCGCACGCCAGCCCGACGACTTGCGGCACACCCTAACTAATCGCCGCGATGGCGAGCCTATGGGGTCGCTCAGTCGACTAGGGCCTAAGTGCTTCGGACCAATGATCCGAGGCGAAAAGTACCCGCCAAACTTCAAGGCGCCAAAGGAGATAGAAAAATACGACTCCTCGTACGACCCCGCAGTCTGGCTTGACACATACCTCATGGCAATGGGGATCGCGGGTCACACTGACCTACTCGCCGCCCGTTACCTCCCACTGATGATGGAGGGGACGTGCAGGCAATGGATCAACACGCTCCCCCAGGACAGTATCGACTCATGGGAGGAAATGCGAGACGCCTTCGTCAGGCATTTCGAGTGCTCCTACACCCGCGCCACCACCATCGAGGACCTGGAACGATGCGTCCAGGGACCTCGCGAGTCGACTCGCAGCTGGGTCCAACGGTGGCAAGAGCTCTGGTACAACGCGGTCGGCATCCACCCGGACACCGCGATCCATTGCTTCAAGACCTCGTGTCGCTACGAGCCTCTAGTCGCCAAGCTCAAGCGACACGCACGCACACTCGACAACATCCCCGACCTCCTCGAGATCGCCAAACGGTACGCCGAGGAGGACCCCAACCAAGAAATCGACGACGAGTCAGGAGGGCAACGCCGCACGGGCGGCAACGACGGCGGACGCCGAACCGACCTACGCTACAGCGGCACCCGCCTCACAGGCAAGCGCCGCAACGACGGGCGAGTCGACTTCGTCGCCAACGCTGGGCACGCACAACGCGAGCCCAAGAGCTACCGCCGCGACGGAGGGCAACGGCGCGACGGCGGCAATTACAAGAACAAGCCAAGGTTCGATCCCGCGGCACTCCTTAACCAACCATGTGCGTTCCACAGCAGGGAAGGAAAGCCCGCCACGCACACCACCGCCGACTGCCACACCCTCAGGGAAATCGAGAAGGCACGGCACGCGCGGGAGGACACCGACAACGACCCGCCAAATGGCGGAAAATTCGGCAAAGTAGCCGGCTCGCTCCACACCTTCACAGGCTTCAACACGAAGCGCGAGAAGAAGGTCATCGCCCGCGCCGTCGCCGTCAACGCGGTGGCCCAAACAGACGTCCCCCAGTTCCTGAACTGGTCGGAACAACCCATCACCTGGAGCCGGCAAGACCACTCGCCACGCATCGAGTACCCAGGACGAGTCGCCCTGGTGGTCAAGCCCAAGGTTGGCGACTACTGGCTCCCCAAGACACTGATGGACGGCGGCAGCTCCATCAACATCCTCTACCTCGACACCTTCAGGCGACTGCGGCTCCCGCAGTCGATGATCGAGACAACCCACACTACGTTCCACGGCATCGTCCCCGGTCGGAAGGCGTATCCGATCGGCAAAGTCATGCTGCCAGTCACTTTCGGCACTCCGGCAAACTTCCGCACCGAGCGGATCGTCTTCGAGCTGGTGCCCTTCGACAGCCCTTACCACTGCGTCCTGGGGCGCCAGGCGTTCGCCAAATTCATGGCAGCGCCCCACTAGGCGTCCAACGCGATGAAGCTCCCCGGGCCGTGCGGCGTCATCACCATCAACGGCGACCCCGACATGGCCGCCGAATGCGAGGCCAAAGGAGCCGAACTCGCCGACGCTGTCATCGCGGCAGAAACTAATCACGCCGACGAGCTTGCCAAATACGCGAGCGGGGTCAACAATGACGACCCCACAATACTCAAGAAGCCCAACTCAGAGGGCACAAACACCTCAACCTTTGAGGCCACGACGCACACCCGCACCGTCGAGCTGGTCCCAGGCGACCCCAGCCAGACGGTAACAATCGGGACAGGCATGAGCCCAGCATAGGAAGGCGCGCTCATCGAGTTCCTTCGTGAGAATAGGACATCTTCGCATGGAAACCCTCCGACATGCCTGGTGTCCCTAGGGAGCTCGCTGAGCACAAACTAAACGCCGACCCCAAAGTGCGACCCGTCAAGCAGTCGCTACGGCCCTTCAATGAAGAACGCCGTCGAGCAATCGCCGAGGAAGTGCAGCGCCTGCTCGCTGCCGGCTTCATCCGGCCAATCAAATACTCCAAGTGGCTGGCAAACCCAGTCCTGGTCGAGAAGAAAAACGGGACCTGGAGAATGTGTATCGACTACACAAACCTGAACAGCGCCTGCCCAAAGGAGCAGTTCGTCCTCCCGCGGATCGATCAGATAATCGATTCAACCGCGGGTTCGAAGTCGCTATGTTTCCTCGACGCCTACTCCGGGTACAACCAGATCAAAATGGTTGTCGAGGATGAGGAGAAGACGGCGTTCATCACGCCATTCGGAGCATTCTGCTACACCGCCATGACCTTCGGCCTCAAGAACGCCGGGGCAACCTACCAGCGGTGCATGCAAGAATGCCTCGCGAGCCAAATTGGCCGCAACATCCACGTCTACATCGACGACGTGGTCGTGAAATCCGCTCGCCAAGGAGACCTACTCGCCGACCTAGCGGAGACCTTCGCCAATCTGCGGAGGTACAAGATAAAGCTCAACCCAGGCAAGTGCACCTTCGGTGTACCCGCCGGGCAACTACTGGGGTACGTCGTCTCCAAACGAGGGATCGAGGCAAACCCAACGAAGATCGACACGATCGCCCGGCTCGGCAAACCCGAGTGCCTGCGTGACGTCCAGAAGCTGGCCGGGCGTGTAGCGGCTCTCAGTCGCTTCATCCCCCGCCTGGGAGAAAAGGCGATGCCCCTATACCGCCTGATGCGCAAGAATCCCACCTTCCAGTGGGACAAGGAGGCGGACGACGCGCTCCGCGACCTTAAAAAGGTGCTACTCGCCGCACCACTACTCGCCGCACCCGCTGACAAAGAGCCCATGCTGGTTTACGTCGCGGCGTCCGAGCGCGTCGTTAGTGCCGTAATGGTTGTCGAACGACCAGAGGAAGGAAAGGAGCGCCCGGTCCAGCGGCCGGTGTACTACATCAGCGAGGTCCTCACCGAGTCGCGCCAGCGATACCCACAGTACCAAAAGCTAGTATACGCGGTCTTCAGGGCTCAGCGGCGCCTGCCGCACTACTTCCAGGAGCACCCGATCACGGTCGTCTCCTCAGCACCACTACAAGACATCATCCGCAATCGCGAGGCGACCGGGCGGGTCGCCAAGTGGGCCGTCGAGATCGGTGTCCACAACATTAAATACGAGCCACGAAGGGCGATTAAGTCGCAGGCACTGGCAGACTTCATCGCCGACTGGGAGGAGGCCCAGCAGCCAGAGAAGCCGCCGTACCTCCATTACTGGAGCCTGCACTTCGACGGGTCCAAGAACGCGGACGGTGCAGGAGCGGGGATAGTGCTGACTTCACCAAAGGGCGACAAGCTCCGCTACATCCTCCGCCTCGAATTCACGCCCTGCACCAACAACATGGCTGAATACAAGGCCCTACTCCACGGCATGCGAGCCGCAAAGGATATGAGCGTCAATCGCCTTCGATGCTACGGAGACTCCGACCTCGTGGCGGGACAAGTCGCCGGCACCTGCGACGCCATCTCCCCCACCATGGCGGCGTATCGCCAAGAGGTGGATAAGTTGGGCGGCCACTTCACCGGTTACTCGGTCGAGTGGATCGACAGGCGGAAAAACGAGGAGGCCGACGCCCTCTCTCGAATCGGGTCGGCTCGACTCGCACCACCCGCCGGCGTGTTCCTCGACACAATTTCCAAACCATCAGTCTCTCCCCCGAGGGAGATCGACATTGGAGTCCCACTCCAACCAGAGGCAGCCTTGGTCGCACTCATCACCGAGCCAGACGACTGGACCAAGCCCTACATCGCCTACCTGGAAACCGGCACCCTGCCAGCAGACGAGACAAACGCTCGAATGATTGCTCGCCGATGCAAGTCCTACACCATCATCGACGGCGAGCTACACAAGCGCAGCGTCACCGGCGTCTTCCAACATTGCGTCCAACCGACTGAAGGACGCAAAATCCTCCACGACATCCACTCAGGCGACTGCGGCCACCACGCCGCCGCGCGCTCCCTGGTCGCCAAGGCTATGCGACACGGCTTCTACTGGCCCACCGCACACGCCGACGCCGTAGATATCGTCCAGCGATGCGCCGGGTGCCAGAAGTACGCCAACCAGACGCACGTACCAAGTTCGGTGCTCAAAACAATCCCCATCACCTGGCCATTCGCTGTGTGGGGCATGGACATGGTAGGCCCCTTCAAGAAGGCCCCCTCTGGCTACACCCACTTGCTAGTCGCCGTCGACAAATTCACGAAGTGGGTGGAGGCCAAGCCAGTCCGGAAATGCGACGGGAAGACTGCCACTAAGTTCCTACGCGAGCTCATATACCGCTACGGGTTCCCCAACAGCATCATCACGGACAACGGCACAAACTTCGCCAAGGGAGCAATGGCCGAATTCTGCGAAGAGCACCACATCCGGCTCGACCTCGCGTCAGTCGCACACCCGGAGTCCAACGGCCAGGCGGAACGAGCCAACCAAAGCATCCTCCACGGCCTGAAGCCGCGACTCCAAGTACCACTCGAGCGCACCGCTGGATGCTGGGTCGAAGAGCTACCCTCCGTCATCTGGGGAATCCGCACCTCGGTCAACAGGTCGACGGGATTCACTCCCTTCTTCATGGTCTACGGCGCCGAAGCAGTCATGCCCACCGACCTCGAACACGACTCGCCGCGGGTCGTCCACTATACGGAGGCTGCAAACGAGCTGGCCCGCCAAGATGGGCTCGACCAACTCGACGAAGCACGCGACCTCGCTCGATTGCGTACCGCCATTTATCAGCAAGGGATCCGCCGCTACCATAGCCGACGGGTGAAAACCCGCACCTTCCAGGAAGGCGACCTGGTGTTACGACTCATCCAGGACAAGAAGGGCATGCACAAGCTCTCCCCTCCGTGGGAAGGCCCGTTCGCCATCGGGCGCGTACTCGGCAACGACGCCTACTACCTCATCGACGTCCGCGGGGACGGCGAACTCGACGTCAAGCGGCCATGGAATGTAAATCTCCTCCGGAAGTTCTACTCCTAGAACCCCACACATGTACTCTCCAGTCGCTATGAAATAAAAGAAACGGTTACTGCAAATTGCGTCTACTCTCCATGCCTTGTGCCACTCGCACTCGTAATAAACAGCGTCATGCTAAAATGCAGAAGTCAACCTTTGGTATAGCGACCGGCACGGCTAAGTAGTGCGATGTAAGAGCACTGAGTCATTTCAGGTCTTGCGTCGTCCACGAAAAACGCCAAACCGGAGCCCCATTGGAGTCGCCTAGCTCGACTGGTTTTGCGAACCAAGACAACTGCCCTCGCTTCTCACGGCGACCTCGGTCCTCCGCATCCTCGGCGTAGTGACCCAAACGGCTAAGTACCACGCTCGGGGACTGAAAACCAGTTCGTCGCGATCGGTCAGGGAAAACGCCAAGTAAGAGAGCATGCCCAGGACTCGCCACGCGACTGACCCTCCGGGCCAGGCAGGAGTGACGCGCTCACACCAACGCGCTCAGTCCTCAACCACCCTCGAGTCGCGCCTTGAACTACCAAGTACCACGCTCGGGGACTCGGCCACCCGACCCCGTTCGCGTACGGGAAAACGGTAAAGTACAGAGCACTCAAGGGAGTCGCCTTGTGACTGGCTCTCCGAGCTCGGGCGAGTCAACTAAACTAACAAAACACATGATAACAACAAACATCATATACGAGGTGAACCCCACAAAAGGGTGGACGCGCTCGGGGACTCATCCAAAATCAATTCAAAACACACAAACAAATAGCAAAATGAACACAACGTTCCATTCAATCGCATATCGCATTGTCTTATATTACAAATTATGCCCACATGGCAGAACTGCTGCTAACACATCTAGGCAAACTACCCTATTCTGCAGGCTTCGACGACGACGCGCCAGAATCCCGGCGCCTACGGATGAACGCGGTGTACGGAGTTGACGGATACGTCGTCAGCTCACCCGCCATCGCCGAGCGGAAAGGTTGCTCAACCTTGAAGTCACGATGCGGCGGCTCGGGGTCGTTCGGCGCGACGACCGTTTCCTGGTAGGGAAGGAGGTCGCCCATCGCCCAGACACGCTCCGAGTACGCGGCGGCACGTTCCTGCAACTTGAGAACCTCGGACAGATCCACCGCGCCAGTCGACGAAGGATACCCACTCGTCACATCGTCGAGGTCGAAGTCCTCGGGGAAGTGGGCAAGTCCAAGGCTCAGCACTGTCGACGCTCCACGCCGAAACGCCGACCGCGTCATGAACTCTACGACCGCGGGCGCCTTCTCCAAATACTCCCACACCTCAACGAGGTCACTGGGAATAACCTCCGTGGGCGACATCTCTTGAAGGTAGGCGCGGATGCACGTCGCCGACAGCGTCGCCGAGTCGACGAGCATGCTTACGCACTCCCTCGCGTCAAGAGAGCTCGCTTCTTCTTGGCTACCAATAACACGACCTGCGAGAAGGAGACAATTATGAGCACCACGGAAACCACAAACAATACAACTGAAAGGAAGGGAAGACGGACTCACCAAGCAACGGGCGGGCGAGTCCCGTGATGAAGCTCTGAAGCGACGTATGATCGTCCTGAAGCCCAACAATGAGGGCTTCCGACACCTTGCGGTCTTCCTCCGCGGCCGCAATGGCGGCCTTAGCTCGCCCGTTCGCCGAGCTTGCTTCTTCTTTTGCCTCCCGCAGTTCGCGCTCGAGGTCGGCGACCCTCTGCTCAGCAGCACTTAACGCAGATCGCACCGCCACCAACTCACCAGCAGGGACAAGCTCCTGGCGAGCCACCTCCGCCTGCGCAGCAACAGCCTGAAGTTCCTTGTTTTCTTCTTGGATAGTGGCCAGCTCCTTCTCAGCACGCTGTTTCGCAGCCAATCGCTCCGCTGACTCCAGCTGCAGACCCTGCACATCATCAAA
This sequence comes from Avena atlantica, assembly GCA_910589765.1. Taxonomy (NCBI): domain Eukaryota; kingdom Viridiplantae; phylum Streptophyta; class Magnoliopsida; order Poales; family Poaceae; genus Avena; species Avena atlantica. Next base: position 137,731,360 of record OU342739.1, read on the forward strand.
GTCAGCAAATACGAAAATTACTCAGTGCCCACCCGCTAAAATTTAGCGAGTGCGCACTCGGGGACTGGCGATCGCGAAAATTACTCAGTACCCACCCGCTAAAATTTAGCGAGTGCGCACTCGGGGACTGGCGATCACGAAAATTACTCAGTGCCCACCCGCTAAAATTTAGCGCGTGCGCACTCGGGGACTGGACGCGAAAGTACAAAACGAGAAACTATAAGAATCAAGCCGCTACTAAGCACCGACCTGATCCTCGGGGACTGGAGGTACCTGGATGGCTGCACCAAGCATGCCATGAAGTTGTATTGCGTCGACAGACGCAAGCAGCGCCGGCGTGTGCCCGCGACGTTGGTCGACTTCAGCGTCGGCGGTCCCTGGAGCGAGGCTCAGGGGCGCAGCCCGGCTTGCCGTGGCCGCCTTGGTTACGAAGCGGGGGAAGGTAGCAATCGAGGCACCCGCCCCAAAGGAGGTCGCCTCCTCTGGTCTAGGCAAGGAAACGCCATCCTTCGTAGACGCGGTTGCTTCCACTGCGGGTCCGGCCGATGCGGCCGCCGGGTCGGCAGAGACAGCAGCGATGTCGTCGCCCTTGGCCTTCTTGCTGCCTTCCGCTGAGACGGCAACTTCGTCCACTTTCCTCTTACGGGAAGGATCCTCCTCGCTAGCGGCGGAGGGTACCTTAGCCACGGTCGGATGGCCCATCTTTTTCACTCCGGTCCTGCATATCAAATCAAATCAATAAAAGACAATCGAAGTACTTATAGGAAATAGAGAAGGCCGAATGCACTCACTTGGCGACTGGAATGAAACGCAGCCCGGTACGAAGGCCGGCCGGTTTTTCCAGTTCGGGGCCCAGCTGGCGACTAAGCCCCAGTTCCAGGACGTTGTGGGCCCAAGACACGGACGGCTTCTTCGTCGTTGAGGTCGCGGCTGGCGCCTCTGGGACGCCTTCGGCGGGGGCCTCCTCGCAAATTGGAGCCGCTGCGGACGGAGCCTCCTTGCGGGGCGAGACCGCCACGTTCGGGACCTCCTTGCGAGGCGAAGTCGCCACGGCCGGAGCCTTCTCTAACCCAGAGACCAGCGCGAATGGCGGAGGCATTGAGGCCAGCGGCACCTCCAGAGATGGCGCATCTAGCGCCGTTGTCGCCGGGGCCGCGCCTTCACCGGCCGAGCTGTGAGCATCAGAACTGCTCGTTGAGTGCGGCGGCGAGGCCATCTTCGGCGGCTTCGTTTTCCTCCTCGGGGGGGCCTCGCCTCCTTTTCCTTCTTCTTCTTCTTCTTCTTCGAAGGAGTGGCCTGGCGGCGCGAGGTCGTCTCTGGGAGCTCGTCGTCGTCGTCGTGGCGCTCGAGGCTCCTGCTCGCTTCGAGTTCGCGCTGACGTTGCCCGCGGGTCTTTCGGACCAGTGGGGCGATTTCCTCTTCGGACTCATCCTCGTCGCTCTTGTTGCCCCTGGCGGGTGGCGATTCGCTTCTATCCTGGGCAGATGGCCCCGGGCTCTCGTCGACGACGGGTGGGAGCCACCCTTCCACCACTTGGAACAGCTGCGATGAATACGAAACAGAGTTAGAATTACCGCGACTGCATACGCTGCGACTGCGAGCAAGACGAAGAAATTACCGTCGGAGCCGGACGCTTCGCGGTGTAGGGGGGGACCCCGGCCTGCGCATCCGCGTATACTGCCTGGGTGATCTTCTTCAGCGCCGAGAGGTAGTCCTCCAGCTTCCAGTCGTTGAGGCAGGCTTTTGTCGAGTCTCCCCGACCCGTGTACTGGTACATGTAATGATCGCGTTGGGCGAGCGGGACGAGCCGCCGCCCAAGCCAACAATTGTACAAGTTTATTGTTTGGAGCCCCTTCTTCTTTAGACCACGGATGGTCTGGAGCATCTCATCGACGACCATCCGCTGGTCGTCGGGAAGCTTGCCGACCTGGAGATGGCGTGGCTCGGAGCGGTTGGCCGAGTACCGCGGGATCGCCGCCTCGTCCTCCGGAGTCGCCTCGGTCACGTAGAACCATGACTTTTTCCAGTCGCTCGCTGCTTTTGCCGGCAGCATCAGGTCGAAGAAGGAAGCTTTGGACTTGAGTTGGAATGTCAGGCCGCCCGCGGCTAGCATTGGGCCGCCCGCCTCCTCGCGGCTGATCCGTCCATGGAACAGATCTTGCCACAAGGGAAAGTAGGGCCGGCAGCCCAAGTAGCACTCGCAGAACGCCACGAAGATGGCGAGCTGCTCGATGCTGTGGGGACCTAGATCTGAGGGCTGGATCCCGTAGTAAGCGCAAAAACGCCGGAAGAACAAAGATGTGGGAAACCCTAACCCCCGCTCGAGATGACTGGTGAAGCAGACAAACTCTCTCTCTCGCGGGTTCGGGGTCGTTTCTCCGGCTGCGGGGATACGCCAACAGCCGGCTCGCAGGATTCCGGCCTCCTCGAAGGAGGCCAGCTGCGCCCTTGTGCATTTGGATCTGCCCCAAGGTTCGGAGGAGAGGGCCATGGCTCAAGAGGTTGGTTGGGGATCGAAGGATTTCGGGTCGATTGGATCGCGGAGCAAAGGAAGGGAGATGCGCGCACTCGGAAGAAATGGTGGGCGGTTGGCTCTGCGATAGCCTACCATTCCTCTTATATAGCAGGAGTTGCCCGCCAAATCAGGGGGCCGTTACCGCGCGATGATTACGCCAGAAGTTACCGTTGAGTTACCTTAACGGCTAGTTTGACCACGCCTGACGGTCCAACTCCAGCCACTCGGCTCGCTAAGTCACTCGCCGGGACCGTATCTCGTTGGCTCGACTCGCCCAAGGCGCGACTCGGTTCGCCGGATTTTTTCCTTTATACAGGAGCCCGCCGACGATTCGACTGGATGCCTACTTGAAGCCGTATACTCCGACTGACAGCAGCCACTCACGCCTAATCAACGACGGCCTCGGGGACTACTGATGGGGATACGCCTACTGGGGTATACTCAGCGGGACGTTTCCGACTGGCCCAAGGGCTGGCGAGTGGGCCTGCAGAACAGCGAGTGGATCAAAGCCCAGCAAGGTACGAGGCGACTGGAAGATGAAGGCCCAGGCGAGTAGATAGGCCTAGTCGGTCTAGGTTAAACGATTACCAAAGCTGTAACCGAATCGGTTGAGATATGTAAACCCTAGGGGAGGTGAGCCTATATAAACCTCCCTATGGGGTGAGTAGAGACACGTTCCCTCATACACCCAAGCAACTCGCCGCCTAGTCGCCGAGCTCGCCCATTGTAAACACATCCATAATACAATCTAGCAGGAGTAGGTCTTTACCCTCCGGGGGGCCGAACCTGGGTAAAACCCTGTGTCTTTGCCCTCATCTCGCACCGCAGATGGCTGGCCGCCCTTGCCCCTCGTTCTACTACTCGCTGCCGATTGCAGCATCTGCCGTGGCCATTCCCACGACATAATGGGCCGGCCCAGTGTCACTCCGCAGCACGGGGCTCAGCTGACAGGGGGTTCCACCCGTCAGTGGCTCATAACACGCGAAGTGGGACGGGGCGATATGGTGCGTTGGATTAGAAGGGCGATCAACGGCTGAGGGTCGTCGTCGATGATGAACATGTCACCGACGAGCTCGAACCCTAGCGGCTCAGTGGGGTCGTGGGAGGCTCACCGGGGCTCAGGCGAGGGTCGGTTATGGGGGCGAACGACAAAGTCAACGACAGCGATTCTCCTGGCACCGGCAGCTCCTCCTGGGGTGGCTCCAATCGACGGCGCCTCTTCTCCTCTGCAGCGGCAAACTCCGGTGAAATTCTGGCCACCTGGTGCTCGCCTTGCTCCGGGGAAGGGTGTGGGATGTTTCTGAGAGAGAGGGAAACGAACTGGTGTGAAGAAATCGAGCGGGGGAGGCCTCTATTTATAGTGGCGAGAGGGGATCGACGAGCGCGAGCTGAACATGTCATGGTCGACGGCACAGGCAGCTATCGGCGTGGGCGACGGTAGGGGCAGTTCTATGTTCCCTGGCGAAGCTCAACGACGTGGTGGCGAGGCGTGGGGCGGTGCTGATCGGTCGGAACGCTTTGACGCTCTGAGCGGGTCCAACGGAGGTTTTGATGGCGTACAGTGCGCATGGTCCGCGCGGCGGCGAACGGGCGTGTCTGCGGGGTTGCTGGGGTGGTGGTGATCACGCGTGCACGCGGCGAGGGCGGCGCGCGGTCTGTGGGCGTGTGTCGAGGGTGGAGCTCTGGCGCGCTCTCGAAATGCTCTCTGAGAAGTTTGGCATGGCTTGGGCATGTGGTCCAGGGGCTGGCAGGGTTCAAGCACTGGACAGGGGGTGGCGGTGGACGGTGGCGTGCGTCCTAGACATGGTGTTTAGGCTTGGTGCTTGCTCTGGCTAGCTAGCCATGGTCGGCTGGCAAGGGTTCCTTCGGGTTGGCATGGCATGCTGCGATGGGTAGGGGCTAGGGGTGGTCAAGGCACTGGTTGGCACTGGGGGAGAAAGTGTGATCAATGGTGAACAATGCTTAGCCAAATTACTGCTCAAAACAGTGAAGTTTGGCCAATTTGATTTTCTGTCTCCAAGTGTTTGATGAAATGGCTGCAAGAAATTTATTTTTGAATTTTGAAAAGATTTTTGGTGGGTGTGCTAGGCATGTGTTGAGGATTCTGTGGGTGCTTGGGTTTTGAAAATTGAGCTTGTTTGAGTGGTTTTTGAAATAGTGGGATCTTCCCATATGAGATAGATTCAATTTTAAACTATCATTTAAATTTAGCATTTGAATGTTTTTGGATGATCACAAAGTGGGCCTTGGTACCTTATTATGAGTACTAACAAGGGTTGCAAAGATCCTGTTTCTGTTGAGTTTTGAAAATTAGAGATAGCCAAAGTAGGCATGGGAGTTAATTTGGCCAAAGTGACCATTCACTTAATTTATTCATTTTGAGTTGTTTGTCTTTGGGAAAAGTTTGGGGATTGATTAGATGAGGTTTATTTCACCTAAGAATCATTTTACAAGCAAAGAGACACAGAACCATGGAAATTCAAAATAATCCACATTTTGAATACACACACATATGAATGCTTTCATATTTTTAGTTGGAAAAGTTTTTGTTAACCCTAATTTTGATGATTAGAGTTTGATGATCCAAGTTTAATATTTTTGGGATGTTACAAGACAAAAGGTTAGTTAAAACCAAATTGAGACACTTTGCTTAAGATTATCCTGTTGCAAATGAGCAATTTGGGTAAATATTGAGATAAAGAATAGTTTGACCTTATGTGGTAAGTATCACAATGTAAACCTATACGAGGAGGTGTCATATACTACACAAGTAAGCCTGAATTCTTGAGATATTATATTCAACTACTATATTCCGGGCTTAGAATATTGTGGGTTATATGTACCACATTTGAATTTCTTGTTTTTTCTTGGATCTTTTTGATTGACTAGATCTGTACATGAAATTTGACTTGGTGTGCAAATGCATGTTGCAACACCCAGTTATTACTTGATGTTATAGACCTAGATAGGATTGGGAATTCGTGTAAGGGAGTGACGATTTCCAAAGACCAAGATGAAGACTTACATGAAGGAGGAAGAAAAGTATAAGGATTGTCAATCCAATTTGAAGGATGGATCAAGTTTAGATCATTACTAAACAGTAATAAGAATAAAGTCTACTGTAGGAAACACTTGGAGCAACAAGAAGTGATGAACTTAAGGTTCAATCAAAGTAGATGATATTTCTAAGAATTAATGAAGTAGTAGTACCTAGTTCATGAAAGCGTCATGAATTAGTACAAAGAAGAAGCTTGGGAGCAAAATGGTATTCAAGCTCTGACAGCCCAGAGAGAATGCCATAAGGAGGTTGGAAGCCGTAGGGTAATTCATACAACCTAGGATGCTCCGCAGCTAGTATTTGATCCACAGTTGGTATCTTTTCTGCAGCCAGTGTTGGTTGACATAATTAACCAGATCATCTTAATGGTTGCATAAAGAGCATAAAACTTGGCTTAAGCTAAGCAAGACTTAAAGGAGTAGAAAATTTTAAGCGATCATCTTTCGAGACTCTTCGCGAAAATTGACTTATCAAAGCAAAAATGTTCAAATAATAATTAAGACAAATAAGGCTGAAAGATTCACTTCGGAGATCCACAATCGTGTGGATACACCGTACAATCTTTCATAAGACTCTAATTTGGTAAAGTATAAGATGGATAGAGACTAATATTCTAATTATAAAGCCAATAAATACTATATAGACCGTTTGAAGACCATTAGTAAACCCTAAGGGAGAGAGTAAACCTTAGAAATGAAGGGATTATTATCTAACTTTCCGAATAAAGGATGGAGAAGAAGGACTAACTTACAATAATAGCAAGCCTTATTTTCATAAGGTTAAAAGAAAGTCATTATTATAAAGTACTTAATATAATAACAAAAGATTGTTTAAAAGTCTGATGAGGTAAATCTTAAAGTACTAAAATCGAATAGTCTTAATAGGCTAATTCTAAAAGAAACAATTTTTAAGTGATCTTTAAGAGGTAACATAAAACATATCCAATTTGACATGTGTAGAGAAATAAGAAAATTCCAATGGGTTTGGATTAAATGTGTTCAAAACCAATATTCAGAAGGATTACGAGTACAACTCATACAATAACAAATTAATGATTAGTATTTTGACCACACTATGGACTAATAAAGATTAAAAAATATTTTAGTGTGACTTCCTAGACCTTGCATAATATAGTAAGGAAGTTCTACGGTCAAGAAAAGAAGTTGGAATAGAATACCTACTTAGGAAAATGAACTAAAGAAAAGACCACTAATTAAGGAGTTTATAATAAAGACATATCCCTATAGTAGAATAGTAGGAGAACTTTGGAGTATTGGAGACACCCAGTTACAAATTGCCAAGTATAATGAGGATTCAAGGAAAAGGCCTGGATACGGGATGTTACAATTATTCCCATTGAGGTAAACATGGAGTTGAGACGTATCGTAATCAATGCAAGACAATTCTTTACTCCGAAACGTGAGAGTATGCGAACTTTGAGGACGAATTTTTTTAAGGGGGAGAGTCTGTAACATCCCAGCATTAGATCTTAGAAATAAGCTGAACATAGATATGTGCCTTGCATTCATGCATAGAAAATTTGAATAATTTTCGCGCTTTTAAATAAAAACTTGTCAGAGTGATTGAAGCTTCTCTTAACTTGATGGAATTGAAGTAGATCATCAAGTTGACTGCGATAAGTTTCAATATGACCTTTGCTAAAACCTTATTTTGGGTAAACATGATTTGATCTAAGGGTAGATCAAATGTAATAAAATTAAACCCTAATACATTACTTAATGAATTATATTTGATCCTTAGGTGATCATAGCATAATATTCATTATAATCACTCATGAATACCAACTTATAAATATAACACAAATAATAAGAATGTAACAACTATATCTTAATCTCATCTACTTGTACCATGAGTATCATGGAAATACCTAACTTTAACTCTCTAGTGAGATTGAGTAGGAAAGAAACCAGAGTTAAGATCATTCACCATATATCTTTCTTTCCATATTAATCTTTATCATCTCTATTGAATACTATCTTTATATTTGTTGTTCATCAATAATGAGTAATCAACTATTGATTCACCAATTCTTAACCTATCAATTTTTGACCTATCAACTCTTGTTCTTATTATAGCATTCACTTAAGGCTTATAAAGAAAGAAGTAAGAAGAGGTAAATAGTGAAGCTAGTTTTAGATATCATCTATAGGATGGGAGTGATGTAAGAGAATTAAATCAATATGGTAACAAAGATGATTACAAGAATGAAGTCTAAAGATAGTTACCAGTAGTAGTCCTAATGGATCAAGTAGGTATAGTCAATGAATTATATCTCTTAATCCAATAGAGCTAAACAGAAGATAATTACAATACAACTGTAATGTTGAATGGATAGAAGCCTTGATTAGCCAACTGGAAACTTGAATCATAAAAGATCAAAGGATTATAATGACCATGCCTTATTCACCAATATTGAATGCTTATACCATGTATAAGTGACATTGGTGGATAAAACATGATTGAACCATAGTATAGATATATTATCCTAGATTAGTCATTACAAGTCACATTAGTATAATGTGAGGTTGGGATGTTAGATACTGAAGTTAAGTAGAGACAGGACAATATGATTAAGATGATGTTAGAGCAACCTTGGATTAAAGAAGTAGTATTTTCCTCTTTGGAAATACTAAGCACTTGAGGTGAAGTAGGATTTGATGTATACCTCTATTGAAGTAGTATTAGTGATGGATGATTAAGGAAGAGTATGATTGGAGTTGGAAGTAACCACTTGTTGGATTGGGGGTTATCAACAGCAGAGTAATTGATATACCCAAGTATAGATATGAAAGGATTAGGAAAAGCTTTAGTGTAAGACAAGCTCATTGGATTTATAAATGGCTTTAGAAGCATAAAAGGTGGATAAGAATATTCTTGTGAAGTAAAGCTCATCATGTTAACACATGATGATGGATATAGAGAAGTAATATATCTAGGAAAGGAATTCCTTAATCAGAAGTTTAGAATTATGAAGTATGGAATGTAGGAATCCTTGCTGAACACTAAACCCTAAATCTAAGACCAAACCTAATATCCACTTTCTATGGTTGATCTACCATCTTGTTTCCACAATGCTTCAAAGGAATATTTTCCTATAACAAATCCCTTGAGCACATCTTTGTCATATTCAACCATCATTATCATAGGTGCTTATGGAACTATCTTTATTAATGGTTTCTCATAACTTATCCTAGAAAACAATTCCACTATTTTAATTTAAATGGTGATATTATTAAAATCACAAACATAAAGATAATAGGTTTAGCCATTAATCTTTATTCACATCAACAAAAGAAAATAAGTATAGTAAGTACCTTAAACCCTAGGGTGAGTAAGTACAATTCAGAACTCTAAACTTATTAATAAGTTTTCTCATCAACATCTCAGAAATATTCTATATATAATCATAAGACAAAGTCTTTAATTCATTTCTCTAACCACTCATCCCATATGAGCATGGAATAAGTGGGGATACAATATTATAAACCATCCTATCCTATACTATGTGATTAAATACATATAAATAAACCCTATGAATATTATTAAACATTTTAAAACTTAATTACGCCAAATAAAAGTGAAAACAATGTTATAGAAAAGAATATATATAAAGGAAATAAAGAAAATATCACACTATATAATAAAAGTTCACAAATGGATGTTTAATAACTTTATTGTTGCTGCAAGTATTCAGCAAATAAAATTCCAAAAAGAAAGGTTCATACCAAATATAAAAATACAAACCTGAGAACAACAGAGAAAATGAAAATGGAATAAAACCAGGAAAAAAATAGAGGAAATACCAAATCTGGCCCACGGCCCATTTCCTCTTCTCTCTATTCGTTGCCCGCGAGCAGCACCCCTCTTCCTCCACTCACTTCAACTCGGCCCAACAAAAGCCCAGCCCAGATACCGTTTTGTTTTCCCTATTCGTCGTCTTTTACCTTGAGCAAGCAGCTCCGTGGCAGTTCCGCCGCCGCTCGACGGTCCTGCGATACGCGCCGCGCGCCAAGATGAGCGTCGCCGCTCTGCGTTGTCTATTTAACCCCAGCGCCGCTACAGACAAACCTTAATCCCCTTCCTGTTGGAGATATGCCCAAGAGGCAATAATAAAGTAGGTTATTATCATATCTTCATACTTATGATAAATGTTTACATACCATGCTATAATTGTATTAAAAGGAAACATTAATACTTGTGTGATTTGTAAACATAAAAGAGTCCCTAGTAAAGCCTCTTGTTAAACTAGCTTGTTGGTTAATATATGATCATGGTTTCCTGATCATGAACATAGAGATGTTATTAACAACAGGGTCATATCATTAGGAGAATAATGTGATGGACATACTCCTATAGTTAAGCGTAGCATAAAGATCAAGTCATTTAATATAGTTCATTTGCTATAAGCTTTCTGATTCATAGTAACCTAATTCCTTCGACCATGAGATCATGTTAATCACCATCTCCGGAAGGATGCTTTGATGACATCAAACACCACACCGTAACTGGGTGGCTATAAAGGTGGCATTGAGTGTTCGGAAAGTATGGGTTGAGGCTCATGAATCAAGAGTGGGATTTGTCCATCCATATGACGGATAGATATACTCTGGGCCCTCTCGGTGGAATGTCATCCAATTAGCTTGCAAGCATGTGACTGGCTCACAAGGGATCACATACCACGGGAAAGAGAAAAGAGTACTTATCGGTAACGAGGTTGAACTAGGTATGCAGAGATACCGACGATCAAAACCTCGGATAAGTAAACTATCGTGAGACAAAGGGAAATTGGTATCGTATGTAAGTGGTTCATTCGATCGCAAAGTAATCGTAGAAATATGTGGGAGCCATATGAATTTCTAGATTCCTCTATTGGTTATTGATTGGAGAAGTGTCTCGGTCATGTCCGCATAATTCACGAATCGTAGGGAGACACACTTAAGGATTCGATGTTGTTGAGTAGTTATGGAATGATGAGTAAGAGACCGAATGTTGTTTGGAGTGTCGGATGGGATCCGGGATATCACGAGGAGATCCTGTAGAGGTCCCTACCCATTATGGTAGATCCCTCCTGTGTTTTACAATGCTAGTCCCTGGATCAATAGCTAGCATCCACAGTATAGATGTAATATCAAGAAACAAAGGTCATAATATAACTTTATAACCAGGAATAACATAATTTTATTACATCATACATAGCTCATATGGCTACTACATTACATTTCAGCGGAATAAATATAGTCATGGGTCCTTCATCTTCAAAATGCCACAGGCAGATGTTGGTTGTAGACTTTGTAGTCCTAGTCAATCAAACAATCTTCATATAATAAAACAATCAACCTGCAACATTACAGGTTACAGCCACAAGGGTCAATACATTTTGAATTGTATTGGCAAGTTTCACTTTTATGTAAATATGAGTGGATCCTATCAATACATGCATATTTGGCTAAGTAGAGTTTTAAGGCTTATTTGCATAAAGCAACATTTATCCTATCTTTTCAAAATGGTTTTGGTTCTTTGTCAAATCTCTTTTTCCAAGTTCCTTGAACTCCTTGGTAGAAACTCAAGTGTTCAAGTCCTTGTCAAAATCCCTTGAGCTACTTGGTAATCCCCAAGTGCATCAAGTTTTTATCAAAATCTCATGAGCCCCTTGGTAACCCCAAGTACATCATGCTCTTGAGCACCTTGGTAAACCCCAAGTGCAACAAGCTTAAAAAAATCTCTTTGAATTCCTTGGTACCCCCAAGTGCATCAAGTTTTTATATTAGAAGTTGGAATGTCGAGATCTCCCATGGTTCAAACTTTAGTTGCTCAGTATTGTCCATAACCGGGGACACGGCTAAGTACTTAGATTTTATTAACTTCTGCAGAAGGAGTACACTTTACCCACATGACACAATCCCATCTTGTTGCCACCAGTGGCCTACTGGATTAGTGCTCACCAAGATGGAGTACTGGCAGACTGAGAATGTGACGAAGTCTTTCCAAAAGGTCCTCCCATACATCATTGCTAGCTTGTCTTCAGCCCCCATGAAGCATTCCAGATCCCCATGTCCGGTAACTAAAGACAATGTAAGGGTCTTCCTAATGTAGTTGACTAAGCCAGAGCCATAATAGCATGTGGTTGTACACGAAAGCCACAATTGGAGAAACATGTTTAATCTCTAAGTTTCCTAGGTGGTTTTCATTTGGAGCACAACACAAAGTGATTGCCATAGACATGGTTCCTTTTGTTGCCACCTTCTCCAAAACATAAAGTGTCCACCACCTAGGTGGTTCATTGAGTCCTTGTTTTATTATGTAAAACACAAGTCTTTTTCTCAACCTTTGTAAAATCTCAACATGTATCTCTTTTCAAAACATAGCATGGCTAAGCATGTACAACTTCAATATTTTTACTAAGGAGTGTAAAGGGAATCCTATTAGGATTAGCATAGCATAAGTATAAAACATTTTCATGCATGTTTACAAAATCCACTAAGTATAATGAAAATAGTAGGTCTTTTGTATGATAGTGTAACTTGCCTTTTTGGTAGGGAATGAGGGTTTACTCCTTGATCTTGCTAGTCTCACACTTTGCTAATTCCACTACAATCATTCAAACAAGCATAGTATCAAGTAGCATTCCAAACCAATATTCAACCAATATTTCACACACACAAAGCAATGGATTCTAATTCATGCATGGAAACATGCTTAAGATGGTTTTATTCACAAGGGAGGTATCCACTAGGCTTTTAACTTTGTAAGGCCCACATTGGTCATTTAACAAGATGGCAAAGTCATTAGTTAGAGGGTTTTGCTCAAAATTTATTTTAAAATCCATTCAACATTTTATGTGGGGAAAATTATTCTTTTCAAAGCAAAACTTTATATTTTTCAACAAGTGAGTTGCTCTTGGCAAGGCTTGGTGTTTTGGGTCAGTAAGTTTGGTTCATAACATTTTCCCAAAGTTTTTCTTGCAAAAACAATTCCATAATAAAAACAATGAGTTTATTTGGCTAGAATATGGCTAAGTTAAATAATTCAACTTAAATTTCACAAAAATCATTTTAACACTATGGGTTGGTTCCTAGGGTCAGTAAGGTCACACAAATCCATTTTGCAAAAGATTTAATCCTAGAATCAATTTTAAACAATTTTTATACTCTAAACAAGTACACAAATGTTTCTGTAAATTCAAACAAGCTAACAGATACTATTTTCAAAACTAAGTCCATGGTTGGCTAGGGCTTGTTCTCCTGATTTCATTGATATAAAATTTGCCAAATTTGGACGTGTGGATCTAAAGTTATAAGGATTTGAAAATCACAACTAAATCAGATTTCAAATCTATTTTAAACAGAACAGGGGACACGCGTTGTATTTTAACTGGCCGGTACCGGTTCGCTGCGGACCACGCTGTGGAGTGTTGGATCTGTTGTGAATCGTGCGGCTCAGATGCTCCTGTACCGTTTCGCTTAAGTCACTCTGTCTACGCCGCAGGATGGGAATCTAACGGCTCTCGTGTGCTTGACTAGAAGCTGGCGGCGCTAGGTCGACGGCGAGCGGCGGAACGGCTAGTTGGCGGCGGCGCTAGCGAAACAGGACACGAAACAGAGGGGGAAGATGCTTACCAAGCTCGCAATGCAACGTTGATGCTCAACGTGCTACCGGTTGGTGGAGGGGCGCACGGGGACGGGCAGAATTCTTTGCCGGAGTTAGTTCTGGCGACGGATGCGCGCGGTCGAGGTCGAGGATGACGCTGCGGTCCACGAGAAGACAAACGGAGGGTTGGGTTAGCTGAGTAGGACCATGGCAAAGATATGTGCGTGATCCAGAGGGCACGGGGTGGTCGGAATTAACCTGTGGGCGTCGTCGGAGTTGAGGCAGACGGCGGCGGTACTGGTGTTTGTTGTTGGCGAGGCTCAGGGGTGTCCGCGGTCGAACTGGTGATACAGGGAAAAGCGTCAGGGAGTGGGGAAACTGTCAGCGTGTTCAGGGAGGCTCGGGGTGATGTGGCTTGGCCGGAATTGACAGAGGAAGCTCGTCGGAGCAGCGGCGGTGTAGGAGTGATTGGCGACAGCCTAGGGGCAGAGAGGGTGTGGCGACTGAGGGGAAAGGAGGGGTAGGCGCTGGCGCTAAAGTATGCAAGGTCAGAGGCGAGATTAACGTAGCCATTACTCGTGAATTGAACGCGCGGTTGAATGACAGAGAACGGCAGCGCGGTTTGGGGAGGAAGGGGTCGCGCGGGTGTGGACGATGAACAGTGGCGGTGGGTCTACCTGTCAGTGGGAAAACGAAATGAGGGAAGGGTCCACTGGTCATACACTGCGCGGGTCTGAAACGGGGTGCGAATCGTTTTCTGCGGGGAAAGAAGCTGGGCTGGTTGGTGGGCTTAGTGGGCTGCCTGGGTTGGGTTGGCCCTTTTCCATTTTTTTTATTCTGTGTTCTTTTCTTTTCTATTTCTGAATTTCTGTTTGAATTCTCTATCAAACAAACATGGTTTCAAATAAATTCAAACAACACCCATACTTTGTAAATTTGACTTGGTTCTGTTCAGTAGTCTGAACCTAAATCTAAACTCCACAAATTTTTAGATAATAAAGTCCATTATTAATTAAAATAAATGACTATTGCTAATTATCAACTTAGGGTTTGATTTATTTCAAACTCAATTTAAATCCAAATATTTTTCAAACCCAATCAGTAGGTTTATTTGTAAATCAAGAATACTTGGAAGCTTGTTTAAATTAAAAATAACATTTTATTTTAGGGTCTATTATCAATTATATGAATAGACCTTATTCATTTATTTCCCATAGGATTTTGTTTTATTATAATATTTATTTTGAATCTAAAATAAACCAAAACACTTCAGTAAGTTTTATTTGGGAACATAAATTATTTGGTAAACTCATTTGAAATAAGTAAATAGGTTTTAGTGTTTATTTAAAATGGAAGAAGCTTTTACTTTAATAAAATTTGGATATTAAATCCTTGTTATTTTATTTAAACAATCCTTTGTTATTTTTTAAATAAACCTTTGCTACTTTATTTAAAATAAAATGTTTTTAATTCCCAAAGCTTGGCCAAGGATTAATTTGGCTTTATAACATATTCTTTATTTATAAACTTCTATTTCATTTGAAAACAAATCTTTTCATTTGATTGTTTTAAAATAATAATTTCCAATTGTTTCCTTTTATGAAATGTTTATCCTTTTAAATCCTTTTAGGATTTTATTTAATTCAAATGGGTTTGAGGTTCCATTTTAATTCAAAAAGTTTCTTCTAGCTCTGAAAATCAAACAAAGTTTTATTTTATTAATTTATTTTCACATTACAAGATTTGGAAAATCTTGGGATGTGACAGATCCGGAATGGTCCGGAGAATAAGATTCATATAAGGAAAGTCCTATTTCGGAGTTGGGGAATGATTTCGGT
This sequence comes from Avena atlantica, assembly GCA_910589765.1. Taxonomy (NCBI): domain Eukaryota; kingdom Viridiplantae; phylum Streptophyta; class Magnoliopsida; order Poales; family Poaceae; genus Avena; species Avena atlantica. The sequence continues at coordinate 137,746,379 of OU342739.1, forward strand.
GTTTTCACCGGGAATGTTCTAGAAGGGTCCAAAAGGTCCGACACTCCGGAGGGGAAGGGTACATGAATGTGTCATAACAAGTTGGAATGGTTGCATCATGTACTAGGTGTCATCGCTGAGCAAAATAAAGGGATAAATCAAATCCTAGTTTGAAAAGTCAAACGCCAATTTGAAAAGTCAAACGGCAAGTTTGCTTGGTGGAGGGAGAGTAGGAAACCTACTTAGGGAGGAAGTCCTACTCCCTCCACCCGCCGACCAAGGAGGAGGAGTTGGAGGAGGACTCCCTCCTCCCAACAGCGCCTCTCTCCCACCTATAAAAGGAGGGGCAGGGGTGCCCCTCTTCCCTACACCCCTCTCCTCTAAACCCTAGCCCTAGCCGCCGGCCTCCACCAAGTCGCCGCCGCCCCTAGGTTTTGCCTTGCCGCCGAGTTGGGGCCCTCCCCTTTCCCTAGCCGCCGGCCTAGCCCTCTATCCTTGGTGCCTCTAAACCCTAGATCGCCAAGGCCTCTCTAAAATTCCACCATACTCGCTCCGGCTTAAGGCGAAGCCCTGCGAGATCTCCCCTCTACTTCCGGTACCACGCCATCGTGCTGCCGGAATCACGAGGAGAGTGCTACAACCTCCACTGCCTGCTGGAACAAGGGAGAGGAAGGTCTTCATCGAGTACCGAACGTGTGACCGACTGCGGAAGCGCTGCCGGAACGCAGCGCTGGAAGGATCGTCTGCACGATCTTGAGATCGGATGTGTTCGACTACATCACCCACGAGAATCTTCTCTCGTTAACCGCTTTGGATCTTCGAGGGTTAGTATTCTATAGACTCGTTGCTACAATCTAGTAGATAGATCTTGGCTTGATCATAGATTAGATCTTGATTGTGTGTTCATGCGGTAGAATTTTTTTGTTTTCCATGCTACGAACCCCTACAGTGGTATCAGAGCCGTGTCTATATGTAGATCTGTTGCACGAGTAGAACACAATGGTCATTATGGGCGTTGATGCTTTTGTTCTTGATTGCTTCTTGTGTACTTTGCATCTTGCGGGATGGTGGGATGAAGCGGCCCGGGCTAACCTTACATGACATCGTTCATGAGAATTGCTCCACGCTTGACATGCAACTTGTATTGCATAAGTGGCTTTGCGGGTGCCTATTTCTCCCAACATAGTTTAGCTTCAATTTACAACGGGTGATTGACAATACTAGTATCAATGTTGTGGTTATTGTTCGTAAGTTAGAGCGACACTTATTGAAAGCCCCAAACCACGTAAAATATGCAAAGAAAATTAGAGGCGTCTAACTTTGTTTTGCAGGGGTGTGTTGCGATGTGATATGGCCATGATTGTGATTATATTTGATGCATGCAATGTTCCTTATTGTAAGTTGGCAACCGGCAGGAGCCATATGGTTGTCTTTAAATTCTGTTAAGACCCGCGTGTCTATTCAAAGTAGTTGTTGTAGGGGCCTCAACCTAATAAGGTAGATTCCTCCTGTGTTTTACAATGCTAGTCCCTGGATCAATAGCTAGCATCCACAATTAAGATGTAATATCAAGATACAAAGGTCATAACATAACTTTATAACCAGGAATAACATAATTTTATTACATCATACGTAGCTCATTGGGCTATTACATTACATTGCAGCGGAATAACAATAATCATGGGGTCCTTCATCTTCAAAGTGCCACAGGCAGATATTGGTTATAGACTTTGTAATCCTAATCAAACAATCTTCACTAAAAATAATCAAACCTGCAACATACAAGTTACAGCCACAAAGGTCAATACATTTGAATTGTATTGGCAAGTTTCACTACTTTGTATATTATGAGTGGATCTTATCAATACATGCATATTTGGCTAAGTAGAGTTTAAGGCTTATTTTCATAAAGCAACATTTATCCTATCTTTTCAAAATGGTTTTGGTCCTTTGTCAAATCCCTTTTCCAAGATCCTTGAACTCCTTGGTAGAAACTCAAGTGTTCAAGTTTTTGTCAAAAATCCCTTGAGCTACTTGGTAATCCCAAGTGCAACAAGTTTTATGAAATCTCATGAGTTCCTTGCTAACCCCAAGTACATCATGCTATTGAGCACCTTGGTAACCCCAAGTGCAACAAGTTTAACAAAATCTCTTTGAATTCCTTGGTACCCCCAAGTGCATCAAGTTTTTATATTAGAAGTTGGAATGTCGAGATCTCCCATGGTTCAAACTTTAGTTGCTCAATATTGTCCATAACCGGGGACACGGCTAAGTACTTAGATTTTATTATCTTCTGCAGAAGGAGTACACTTTACCCACATGTCACAGTCCCATCCTTATGCCACCAGTGGCCTACTGGATTAGTGCTCACCAAGATGGAGTACTGGCAGATTGAGAATGTGACGAAGTCTTTCCAAAAGGTCCTCCCATACATCATTGCTAGCTTGTCTTCAGCCCCCATGAAGCATTCTAGATCCCCATGTCCGGTAACTAAAGACAATGTATGGGTCTTCCTAATGTAGTTGACTAAGCCAGAGCCATAATAGCATGTGGTTGTACACGAAAGCCACAATTGGAGAAACATGTTCAATCTCTAAGTTTCCTAGGTGGTTTTCATTTGGAGCACAATACAAAGTGATTGCCATAGACATGGTTCCTTTTGTTTCCACCTTCTCCAAAACTTCAAGTATCCTCCACCTAGGTGGTTCATTGAGTCCTTGTTTTATTATGTAAAACACAAGTCCTTTTCTCAACCTTTGTAAAATCTCAACATGTATTTCTTTTCAAAACATAGCATGGCTAAGCATGTACAACTTCAATATTTTCACTAAGGAGTGTATAGGGAATCCTATTAGGATTTAGCATAGCATAAGTACAGAAATATATTTTCATGCATGTTTTCAAAATCCACTAAGTATAATGAAAATAGTAGGACTTTTGTATGATAGTGTAACTTGCCTTTTTGGAAGAGAATGGTGGTTCACTCCTTGATCTTGCTAGTCTCTCACTTTGCTAATTTCACTACAATCAATTAAGCAAACACCAATCAACTAGCATTCCAAATAATCAATCAAACATCATTTCATACACACCAAACTATGGAATCCAAGATCTAAGTCATGTATGTAAGTATGTAAGATATGGTTCTAGTTGCAAAGGTGGTTTTCACTAGGCTTCTAAACTTTGTAGGTTCCAAATTGGTCATTCACCACAATGGAAAAGTTATTTGCAAAAAGATTTTATCTCAAAAACCATTTTAGAATCCATTCATCATTTTATGTGGTGAAAATATTTTCTTTATCAAAGCAAAACTTTATGTTTTCACCAAATGAGTTGCCATTTTAAAACTTGTTGTTTTTGGATCAGTAGGTTTGGTCCAAGCTATATTCTCAAAGTTTTCTTTCCAAAAACATTTTCATAATAAAATCAATAATTCTATTTGGCTAAAATTGGCTAAGTCAAATAATTCAACCTAAATTTTACCAAAATCCTTTTTAACACCAAGGGTTGGTTCCTAGGGTCAGTAAGGTCACATAAAACCATCTTGCAAAAGTTTTACCCCTAAATTAAATTTTAAACAATTTTCCTACTCTAAATAAGCTCACATATGAATCTGCAAAAACAAGCAAACAAACAGATACTATTTTCTAAACTAAGGCCATGGTTGTTTAGGTCTTGCTCTCCTGAATCCAACGACATAAAATTCGTAATTTTTGGACGTGTGGTTTGAAAGTTACAGAGGTTTGAAGTTTGCAAAATATTCTGTTTTCAAATCAGTTTTTAAACAGATCAGTGACACGCGGCGCGTTTTAACTGGACGGTACCGCTTCTCGCGGATCGCGCTCTGTAGAGCGTTGGATTAAGTTAGATCGTATGGCTCTGGAAGCGTACCCCTTCGGCGTTAAATGACCTATCTAGTGCGTCTGATCCAGATCCAACGGTGCTGGCGAGTTTGACCAAAAGGGGGCGACGCTGACGGTGGCTAGCGGCGGTGCACGGCCAGACGGTGGCTCTGCGGTGGTTCTAGGAAGCAAGAGAGGGGTAGAGTAGGCTTACCGAGGTCGTGAGGACGGGGTGATGCTCGACGTGTGCTTGTCGTGGCAGGGGGTACTCAGGTACTTCTGCGATTGCTCGCCAGAGTAAAGGACGACGTCGGGTGGTCTCAGTCGTGGTCGAAGACGTCGCTACAAGTCACGAGAAGGACAACCGAGGTTATGGTTAGACGCAGGAGTTCACGGGGGTGCTGTGAGTGTGAACGAGAAGAAGAGGGGCGGTTTGGTTTACCGGGGAGTCGTCGTCGGAGAAGAAGCAGACGGCGGCGCTGTCGGAGCTTGTCAAAGCCGACGCTTCGGGGCGCCCGCGGTTGAACGGAGGGCACGGACAGAAGCGCCAGGGGATGGGGAGCGTGCGTGCTTGGTCGATGAAGCAAGGGGAGGCAGTGTGTGGCCGGAATTGATACCGGAGTGTCGTCGGAACAGAGCCGCTCAGGGAGAAATTATGGCGGCCTGGGGGCGTGTCGAGGAGGGGCGTCTGGGGGAAACGGAAGAGGGAAGGCAGGCGCTTTATCCTGCGTGCTGGCTGGACGAATTTAACGCGGCAATTAACGGGATTGATGGAGTGTTCAACGACAGTAACTGCGACGTGGTTTGGGGAAAGGAAGGAGTCGCGGCGAAGAAGATGACTAGCGAAGTGGGGCCGTTGCGTCAGTGGGAAAAGAAACGAGAGGGAGGTCCACCGGTCAGTGACTTAACGGGGTTGTTTCAGCGGTGAGGAAAAACTGTTCGCGGGAGAGGCAGATGGGCTGTTGGGCTGTTGGGCTGGGCCTTGTTGGGCTGCTGTTGTTTCTTTCTCTTTTTTTTTACAGAAACATTTTCCTTTTCTATTTCTATTTCCTGTTTTGAAATTTCTATCAAACAAACATGGTTCAAATAAATTCAAACTACACTCAAACTTTGTAATATTGAAATTAGTTCTGTTAGTAACATGAACCAAAATCCAAAACAAAAATAATATTTTAATCTCTTTAGGTTCTATTTATTAATTAAGTAAAATGGTCCATGGTTTATTAATAAAATAAGGTTTTGGCTTATTTAATAAAATCTTCATTTGAACTCCAAATAATTTTAATCCAATCAGTAGATTTTATTTGGAAATAAAGAATATTTGAAAAACTTGTTTAAAATAAAATAATCTTTTATTTTAGGGTCCATTAATAATTAAATAAAATAGACTTTCTTTATTAATTCCAATAGGATTTGTTTTATTAAGAACTTTATTTTGAAACCAGTATAGTGCCAAAACCATTCAGTAGGTTTTATTTGTGAATATCAAATATTTAGAAAACTTATTTAAATTAATTTAATAAGTTTTGATGTTTTATTCAAAATGGTAAACCTTTTATTTAAATAAAAATTTGGATATTAATTCCTTATTATTTTATTTAAATAAACCTTTACTATTTTTATTCAAAACAAAATGTTTTAATTCCAAAGTTTGGTCAAGTTTTAATTTGGCTTTATAAAAAAAATCCTTATTTATAAACTCATCTTTTCTTTTGAATACCAAATCTTTTATTAAATGATCCAAATTAGTATTTCCAAAATATTTTATTTTCCTTTTATTAAATGTTTATCTTTCTAAATCCTTTTTAGGATTTTATTTAATTCAATGGGTTTGAGGTTCCAATTGAATTCAAAAAGTTTCTTCTGGCTCTGAAAATCAAACAAGGTTTTATTTTATTCATTTATTTTCACATTACAAGATTTGGAAAATCTTGGGATGTGATAGGCTACCACCCTTAAAATAAATCTCGTCCCGAGATTTGGGGAGGCTATGGTTACAAGCAAGTTCAAAACAACTAGGGTATTACCACCCTTAAAAATTTTCAAATAAAAATTACATATTGGCCTTCTTGGGATCCTGGGAAAATTTCTCTAAGCAAACAATTTGCATCGAGTCCTTAATTTCCATGCTTGACTCATGGGCCAAGGTTGAGTTTCTCCATAGGCTTGTTCAACTTGTTTTTCATCCTTTCTGGACAGTTGCTTGCATAATGTCCTGGATTCTTGCAGTTGAAACAATGAATGTCCTTGAGTTCTTTGCGTTGTTCTTGTGGACAAGTTGCTACATAATGGCCTGGTTCTTTGCAGTTGTTGCACCACACTTGGTCAATCTCTTTATTCTTCTTGCTCTCTGGGCATCCACTGGAGTAGTGTCCCATTTCCTTACATTTACGACATTGTGCAAGGCTCATGTCTTGCTTTTGTTTCTTAAGTTTCGTTAGTCCTTTGAATTGGGTTGTCTTGTTTGGAGGTATAAGTTGTCCTTTTCCTTTGGTAGACTTGGATCCTTCTTGTTTCCTTTGTTCCACCATGGATTAGATAGGGCATTGGGTAGGAACATGGTCATTTCCTTCACAAAGGTAACAAGTGGCTTGAGAGATGGGACATTGTCCAACAGGATGATTTTCTTCACAGTTAGGGCATTGACCTTCATGCTCCTTGGAAGTATGATCCTTGTCTCCACAAATAATGCAAGCTGGGGCTCCATCTAGAATAACATTCTTGTCATCTTTGTTATCATAAACTCCTTTGGGATAGCTTTCTTCCATGCTGATCATTTGATTAGTCACCTTAAGCATCAGTTGGGATTGTTCCTCCAAAAACCTTTGTAGTGCTGGATCTTTGTCACTATTGTTGGCTATGAACTGAGCTGTCAGTTGGTTCAACTGGTGTTGGGTTGCTATGAGCTCTTTCATGCAGTCAGCTTGGTTGGTGTTGATGTCATCAACCTTGGAGTCTTTTGGAGTAGTCATCTGTTTGGGTTGAAGGGAGATTAGAATAGGCAAGATATTTCTAAGGAAATATTTCTAATCACACACATTACAATTCACACAAGCAATGTGCATGCAATCACAAACCAAACATTCACAAACAACTTTGCACTCAAACAACAAAGTTCAAGCACAAACTTAGGCAACAAAATATTTTTGTTACACCACATAAGTTGGTGGTTTGACTTAACTAAATTATGGTGGTCCATCTATATGGTTTACTTGTGATCTTTCCATCCTTCTTGGTTGATTCTTCTTGCATGAGATCATGGTTTCCTTGAGAAAAACTCTTGCTCGCAATACTTCAAAGTTGTTGATGGTTTCTTCTTATTTTGCATTCCCTCAGTCTCTAAATCTTGTGTATGATCTCCTTGTCTCACTTGTAGTCCTTAGTGGTATCCATGTTGGAAATCTTTGGAGAACATGCTGAAGATGTTGAAGTCATTAGAGCTGAAGATGTTGAAGTCATTAGAGTTGAAGAAGTTGAAGAAGTCCTTTGCATATGGTGTAGTCTCTGGCCATGGGGTTGGTTTTTCCATCAAGTTGAAGTAGAAGAGATGTAGAGTTGAAACCAAAATGGTTGAGGAAAGAGTTTACAAGATTTTTGTAAATAAGTTTTTGGAACAAATACAACTCCTATTTCTAAGGGTTTTTGTCCAATCCTAGGTTTACAAATCCTACAGGCAACACAATGCTCTGATACCATCTGTAGGGGCCTCAACCTAATAAGGTAGATTCCTCCTGTGTTTTACAATGCTAGTCCCTGGATCAATAGCTAGCATCCACAGTTAAGATGTAATATCAAGATACAAAGGTCATAACATAACTTTATAACCAGGAATAACATAATTTTATTACATCATACGTAGCTCATTGGGCTATTACATTACATTGCAGCGGAATAACAATAATCATGGGGTCCTTCATCTTCAAAGTGCCACAGGCAGATGTTGGTTGTAGACTTTGTAATCCTAATCAAACAATCTTCACTAAAAACAATCAAACCTGCAACATACAAGTTACAGCCACAAAGGTCAATACATTTGAATTGTATTGGCAAGTTTCACTACTTTGTATATTATGAGTGGATCTTATCAATACATGCATATTTGGCTAAGTAGAGTTTAAGGCTTATTTGCATAAAGCAACATTTATCCTATCTTTTCAAAATGGTTTTGGTCCTTTGTCAAATCCCTTTTCCAAGATCCTTGAACTCCTTGGTAGAAACTCAAGTGTTCAAGTTTTTGTCAAAAATCCCTTGAGCTACTTGGTAATCCCAAGTGCAACAAGTTTTATGAAATCTCATGAGTTCCTTGGTAACCCCAAGTACATCATGCTCTTGAGCACCTTGGTAACCCCAAGTGCAACAAGTTTAACAAAATCTCTTTGAATTCCTTGGTACCCCCAAGTGCATCAAGTTTTTATATTAGAAGTTGGAATGTCGAGATCTCCCATGGTTCAAACTTTAGTTGCTCAGTATTGTCCATAACCGGGGACACGGCTAAGTACTTAGATTTTATTATCTTCTGCAGAAGGAGTACACTTTACCCACATGTCACAGTCCCATCCTTATGCCACCAGTGGCCTACTGGATTAGTGCTCACCAAGATGGAGTACTGGCAGATTGAGAATGTGACGAAGTCTTTCCAAAAGGTCCTCCCATACATCATTGCTAGCTTGTCTTCAGCCCCCATGAAGCATTCCAGATCCCCATGTCCGGTAACTAAAGACAATGTATGGGTCTTCCTAATGTAGTTGACTAAGCCAGAGCCATAATAGCATGTGGTTGTACACGAAAGCCACAGTTGGAGAAACATGTTCAATCTCTAAGTTTCCTAGGTGGTTTTCATTTGGAGCACAACACAAAGTGATTGCCATAGACATGGTTCCTTTTGTTGCCACCTTCTCCAAAACTTCAAGTATCCTCCACCTAGGTGGTTCATTGAGTCCTTGTTTTATTATGTAAAACACAAGTCCTTTTCTCAACCTTTGTAAAATCTCAACATGTATCTCTTTTCAAAACATAGCATGGCTAAGCATGTACAACTTCAATATTTTCACTAAGGAGTGTATAGGGAATCCTATTAGGATTTAGCATAGCATAAGTACAGAAATATCTTTTCATGCATGTTTTCAAAATCCACTAAGTATAATGAAAATAGTAGGACTTTTGTATGATAGTGTAACTTGCCTTTTTGGAAGAAAATGGTGGTTCACTCCTTGATCTTGCTAGTCTCTCACTTTGCTAATTTCACTACAATCAATTAAGCAAACACCAATCAACTAGCATTCCAAATAATCAATCAAACATCATTTCATACACACCAAACTATGGAATCCAAGATCTAAGTCATGTATGTAAGTATGTAAGAGATGGTTCTAGTTGCAAAGGTGGTTTTCACTAGGCTTCTAAACTTTGTAGGTTCCAAATTGGTCATTCACCACAATGGCAAAGTTATTTGCAAAAAGATTTTATCTCAAAAACCATTTTAGAATCCATTCATCATTTTATGTGGTGAAAATATTTTCTTTATCAAAGCAAAACTTTATGTTTTTCACCAAATGAGTTGCCATTTTAAAACTTGTTGTTTTTGGATCAGTAGGTTTGGTCCAAGCTATTTTCTCAAAGTTTTCTTTCCAAAAACATTTTCATAATAAAATCAATAATTCTATTTGGCTAAAATTGGCTAAGTCAAATAATTCAACCTAAATTTTACCAAAATCCTTTTTAACACCAAGGGTTGGTTCCTAGGGTCATTAAGGTCACATAAAACCATCTTGCAAAAGTTTTACCCCTAAATTCAATTTTAAACAATTTTCCTACTCTAAATAAGCTCACATATGAATCTGCAAAAACAAGCAAACAAACAGATACTATTTTCTAAACTAAGGCCATGGTTGTTTAGGTCTTGCTCTCCTGAATCCAACGACATAAAATTCGTAATTTTTGGACGTGTGGTTTGAAAGTTACAGAGGTTTGAAGTTTGCAAAATATTCTATTTTCAAATCAGTTTTTAAACAGATCAGTGACACGCGGCGCGTTTTAACTGGACGGTACCGCTTCGCGCAGATCGCGCTCTGTAGAGCGTTGGATTAAGTTAGATCGTATGGCTCTGGAAGCGTACCCCTTCGGCGTTAAATGACCTATCTAGTGCGTCCGATCCAGATCCAACGGTGCTGGCGAGTTTGACCAAAAGGGAGCGACGCTGACGGTGGCTAGCGGCGGCGCACGGCTAGACGGTGGCTCTGCGGTGGTTCTAGGAAGCGAGAGAGGGGTAGAGTAGGCTTACCGAGGTCGTGAGGACGGGGTGATGCTCGACGTGTGCTTGTCATGGCAGGGGGTACTCAGGTACTTCTGTGATTGCTTGCCGGAGTAAAGGACGACGTCGGGTGGTCTCAGTCGTGGTCGAAGACGTCGCTACAAGTCACGAGAAGGACAACCGAGGTTATGGTTAGACGCAGGAGTTCACGGGGGTGCTGTGAGTGTGAACGAGAAGAAGAGGGGAGGTTTGGTTTACCGGGGAGTCGTCGTCGGAGAAGAAGCAGACGGCGGCGCTGTCGGAGCTTGTCAAAGCCGACGCTTCGGGGCGCCCGCGGTTGAACGGAGGGCACGGACAGAAGCGCCAGGGGATGGGGAGCGTGCGTGCTTAGTCGATGAAGCAAGGGGAGGCAGTGTGTGGCCAGAATTGATACCGGAGTGTCGTCGGAACAGAGCCGCTCAGGGAGAAATTGTGGCGGCTTGGGGGCGTGTCGAGGAGGGGTGTCTGGGGGAAACGGAAGAGGGAAGGAAGACGCTTTCTCCAGCGTGCTGGCTGGACGAATTTAACGCGGCAATTAACGGGATTGATGGAGTGTTCAACGACAGTAACTGCGACGTGGTTTGGGGAAAGGAAGGAGTCTCGGCGAAGAAGATGACTAGCGAAGTGGGGCCGTTGCGTCAGTGGGAAAAGAAACGAGGGGGAGGTCCACCGGTCAGTGACTTAACGGGGTTGTTTCAGCGGTGAGGAAAAACGGTTCGGGGGAGAGGCAGATGGGCTGTTGGGCTGTTGGGCTGGGCCTTGTTGGGCTGTTGTTGTTTCTTTCTTTTTTTTACAGAAACATTTTCCTTTTCTATTTCTATTTCCTGTTTTGAAATTTCTATCAAACAAACATGGTTCAAATAAATTCAAACTACACTCAAACTTTGTAATATTGAAATTAGTTCTGTTTAGTAACATGAACCAAAATCCAAAACAAAAATAATATTTTAATCTCTTTAGGTTCTATTTATTAATTAAGTAAAATGGTCCATGGTTTATTAATAAAATAAGGTTTTGGCTTATTTAATAAAATCTTCATTTGAACTCCAAATACTTTTAATCCAATCAGTAGATTTTATTTGGAAATAAAGAATATTTGAAAAACTTGTTTAAAATAAAATAATCTTTTATTTTAGGGTCCATTAATAATTAAATAAAATAGACTTTCTTTATTAATTCCAATAGGATTTGTTTTATTAAGAACTTTATTTTGAAACCAGTATAGTGCCAAAACCATTCAGTAGGTTTTATTTGTGAATATCAAATATTTAGAAAACTTATTTAAATTAATTTAATAAGTTTTGATGTTTTATTCAAAATGGTAAACCTTTTATTTAAATAAAAATTTGGATATTAATTCCTTATTATTTTATTTAAATAAACCTTTACTATTTTTATTCAAAACAAAATGTTTTAATTCCAAAGTTTGGTCAAGTTTTAATTTGGCTTTATAAAAAAAATCCTTATTTATAAACTCATCTTTTCTTTTGAATACCAAATCTTTTATTAAATGATCCAAATTAGTATTTCCAAAATATTTTATTTTCCTTTTATTAAATGTTTATCTTTCTAAATCCTTTTTAGGATTTTATTTAATTCAATGGGTTTGAGGTTCCAATTGAATTCAAAAAGTTTCTTCTGGCTCTGAAAATCAAACAAGGTTTTATTTTATTCATTTATTTTCACATTACAAGATTTGGAAAATCTTGGGATGTGACAGTTGTAATAGTTGAAGCTGGTGGACGACAACCATGGAGCGGCGTCATTAACCTTGATGCAATGCCGGTGATGATGGAGATCATGTTCGTGCTTGAAGATGGATATCGGAAGCACAAGAAGAAAGGCCATATCATATCACATATTATGAATTGCATGTGATGTTAATCCTTTTATGCATCTTGTATTGCTTAGTTCACGACGGTAGCATTATAAGATGATCCCTCAAGCACACAATTTCAAGTTTTAAAGTGTTCATCCTTAGTAAGCACTGTTGCTAAAGCTCGTTGTTTCGAAGCACCACGTGATGATCGGGTGTGTTAGATTCTGCGAGTGTATACAACGTGAGCAAGCCAGATTTGCTCATGCGGAAGCTAAGGTTTGATCTTGACGAGCCTAGCATGTACAGACATGGTCTCGGAACACGGATCACCGAAAGGTAAAGCATGAGTCATATAGTAGATATGATGAACATGTTGATTGTTCGCCATTGAAGCTACATCAACTCTCGTGATGATCGGTTTGATGTGGTGGATTTGGTTCGTGTGATCACTAAAACAATGTGAGGGATATTGTTTTGAGTGGGAGTTCAACGGCAATATGATTAAAAGTTGAACACTATTTATCATAAATTAAATCAAAGTGAATTTGCATAATTGTTGTAGTCATTGGCATCCGTTTACCACCTTGCGCTTAGTTATAATTGAGATGATAGAACTATAGAATTCTGGTTAGTTACTTTACGAACTGGTATCATAATGTTTTTTAGTGTTAATCTAAAGTTTAAAAGTCCTATTGCAAACTTTCAGTAAGTTCCGGTTACTCCATGAAGTTTAATAACTGGTATTAAATCGAGAGTGAAAATTCCAAGAGTTAGTGTATGAGTATCATGTTTGTCTCCATGATTCTTGATATTCAAAGAATTGTCTTAATATCAAGGTTATCTAGGATCTGAAAGAGTTGTTTCAGAAACCATGATGTGTGGAAGATATTGTGATATCTGAAACGAAGTTTTGGTTGCAACATGATAGAGTATAATATGGAAAAAGTCATGTTCTCATATTTGATGAGAATTTGCAAAGGGTTGGAGACACTAGTTGTCCTAATCCACCAAAAGGTTTTGGAGAGCAACATTATACTCGCGATTCATCCTTATAAGCTAAAAGTAGCTTGATCATGAATAATTCCATGATAAGGGTGAATATTTGATGTAGGTAAAATATTTACCACACCAAGAGATTACTAAAGAATGGAATTTGAAAGCACACCAAACATTTGATGATGGTGATCTACTTCAAAGTGCAAGTCCAAAGACATTGGTATTTAATTATACACGCTTTGGACTATGTGTCATATGTATGACTCCACTATTGATGTTGATAGATTCTTTCAAACAGAAAAGGAAATACTGAAAGAGAATCTCATAAATATATGGCAGAAAAGAAAAGACTAGAATTGTTCAGTTTAAGTATATAGATGATATACATGTTATGGCTATATTCTTTGCTTATTAAGCAATGTGGTTATTAAGTATTTGATACTGAATTTGTTGGTGTGAATCGTCATACGAAACAACACAATTCATGAACTACAGTGGCCTAAGTAACTAGCAAAAGAATACGTGATGATGTTCATCGAGAACAAATAAAGGGTTATTGTGCTGCTTGTTAAACATCAAAGCTTGCCTTCAAGATTTTATCAGGTATTATGAGAACAAAAGGGTTGTTCAAATAATTGCCGTAATCCATAAAAGATGGATGATTCACAAATCTCGTTGGAGAAATCACATCCATAAAACTAGTGCTAAAAATGTCGAAAGACAAATTGATTGAAAGATCACTTAGGAAGTGACATCGCCATTTAAATTATATTGGAAAGAAAACGTGAAGAAACTCCATGTGGATGGAATTTTGGAGTCTTTTGATTTTTGATCAAATGACGCTTGTGAAACTTTCCTAGAGATAATTAAAACTTCGTTCATAAGCCAAAGAGGGAACGAAATACTAGCTTATTGAAACTTGTACATATTGTTGTACGAAGTCCATTATGTGTAGTCAAGAGCGATGGATTTCAACTTCATATGCTTTCTCCGAAAATTTGAGTGAATATATGAATATTTACTTAATAAGGATGAAGTATGAAACATTTGAAAAGTTCAAAGACTTTCAAGATGAAGTGCAAAATCATTGTAACAAGAATATAAATAGTTTATGATAAGATCATAAAGGAAGATATTTGAGTTACTATAGGGTTCGCAGCATAGAAAACAAAAAATTTCCTACGATGTGAACTATATACCAAGATCTATCTACTAGATACAAACAACGGGCGGATGTATATCCGTAGAGAACATACCCTTGAAGACCGACAAAGCTTAACGAGTTCAACTCGTGGTTGATGTAGACGATCTCTTGCCGATCTCAAGATCGAGAGGAAGTCCTAGCGCCCCAAATCAGCAGCGCATCCGTGCTCGCACACACGTTCGAGGCACCGAGCAACCTCCGCCTCCTCGCTCCAGCGATGCAGCGGAAGCACAACTCTTTCTTGCCGAATAGCCACCAGGAACATGTATCTCGCTAGTCCGAGACCATGGGGGATAAATTCTAGAGGGGGAGAGAGATCCTTCACGAGGAGGTGTGAGAGACAAGTGAGAAGGGGGGCTCCTTTTATAGGAGGAGGGGGGCACCCAAGGGGGTGGCCGCCGGCCATGGGGGCTGCCCCCTCCCCTCCTTCATTCATGTGGGTGGACACTCCACTCACAAAATGCCCTTTAAAATCCCTCCACTCAAAAGTCCACTCAAATTCCCATTAAATTTCCACCAAATTTAATGCAAACTCTCATTAAATAAAACTCTTTTATTTTATTCAGAATTTTGTCAATTATTTTAATGACAAACATTCACAAATAACCCCTTGCTAGAATTCTATTTCACATGCATAACCACTTTATGCAATTTCACCCGAAAACCTGTTTTGGTATCTAGTGAAATAAATTCCTGTGCTTGTTCATTCTTTCGGCATGAAACATTTGCTCCAATTGGATGTCGGTGTCTCTTAAGTGTGTCACCCTACGGTTTGTGAATAATATGGACATGATAAATACCCCTCTCGGATCAATAATCAGAAGCGGGATCTGGAGACCCATACTGACTCCCACACATTCAATGATGACTTTCTTGTGATCGTCGGAACCTTTTACGCTAGTATCTTAACCCCTTTGTTTCACGATATATTACATGTCCGAGATTCGATCATCGGTATCTCCATACCTAGTTTGATCTCGTTACCGACATGCACACTTTTCTTGTTCCTGTGATATAACATTCTAGTGATCAAATCACTTGCTTCCAAGATAATCAATGTGATATCACCGAGAGGGCCCAGAGTATATCTATCCGTCATCGGGATGAACAAATTCCACTCTCGATCCATGAGCCTCAACATAACACTTTATTAGTTCTGAATCCATCTTTATAATCACCCTGTTACGGTGTGACGTTTGATGTTATCAAGAAACTCTTCCGGTGTTAGTGATTGACATGATCTCATGGTCTAAGGATTAGGATCACTTCGTAAGTTGTTATAGCAATATAAACTCAATGACTTTGATCGTAATGCTATACTTCGGATGAATGTTCATCACACCATTACACTAATGTTGTGATCCCGTTATTAACAACATCCAATGTCCATGATCAGGAAACCTTGATCATCTTGTTAATCAATGAGCTAGTTTATGAGAGAGGCATAACTAGGAACTTTCTGTTTGTTTATTAAACACACATGTATTAACGTTTCCGTATTAATACAATTATAGCATGCAAAATAAACATCTATCATATACTTGGAATACACATAATAAACACTTTATTATTGCCTCTCAGGGCATATTCCCTTCAGTCTCCCACTTGCACTAGAGACAATAATCTAGTTACATAGTGATAAATCTAACACCCATTGAGTTCTGGTGTTGATCATGTTTTGCTCTAGGGAGAGTTTTAGTCAACGGATCTGCTACATTGAGATCCGTATGTACTTTACAAATCTTTATATCTCCATCCTTGACATGCTCGCGGATGGAGTGAAACCGGCGCTTAATATGCTTGGAATGCTTGTGAGACCTTGGCTCTTTGGCATTGGCAATGGCACCATTGTTGTCACAATAGATCACCATTGGGTCCAACGCGTTTGCCACCACTCCTAGTTCGGATATGAACTCCTTCATCCAAACTGCTTCCTGAGCCGCTTCTGAAGCAGCAACATATTCGGCCTCCGTTGTTGATCCCGCTACCACAGGTTGTTTGGAGCTCCTCCAACTAACCGCTCCGTCATTCATGAGAAATACGTATCCGGATTGAGACTTAGAGTCATCCGGATCGGTGTCAAAGCTAGCGTCGACATAACACTTAGCGACGAGCTCTTCTTCACCTCCGTATACAAGAAACATATCCTTAGTTCTTCGTAAGTACTTAAGGATATTCTTGACCGCTAACCAGTGTTCCGAACCTGGATCCGATTGGTACCTACTAGTCAAACTAATAGCATGTGCCACATCCGGTCTTGTACATAGCATGGCGTACATTATAGAGCCTATGGCTGAAGTATAGGGGACTTTGTCCATTATCTCTCTTTCTTCCGCCGAAGCCGGACTTTGAGTCTTACTCAATGTCTTGCCTTGCAACATAGGTAAGAACCCCTTCTTACTTCCGTCCATTTTAAACTTCTTTAAAATCTTATCAAGGTATGTACTTTGCGATAGCCCTATTAGGCGCCTAGATCTATCTCTATAGATCTTTATGCCTAATATGTATGACGCTTCACCTAGGTCCTTCATTGAAAATTTGTGGTTTAGATAACTTTTAACACTGTTTAAAAGATCTATATCATTTCCGATCAATAATATGTCATCCACATATAATATCAGAAATGCCACATTGCTCCCACTCACTTTCTTGTAAATACAAGCTTCTCCATAAGTTTGGACAAATCCAAACTCTTTGATCACCTCATCAAAGCGGAGATTCCAACTTCGTGATGCTTGCTTCAATCCATAGATGGATCGCTGAAGCTTGCACACCTTGTTAGCATCCTTAGGATCGACAAAACCCTTTGGTTGTATCATATACAACTCTTCTTCAATATTACCATTGAGAAATGCGGTTTTGACATCCATCTGCCATATCTCATAATCGAAATATGCAGCAATTGCTAACATAATCCTAACTGACTTTAGCATCGCTACGGGAGAGAAAGTCTCATCGTAGTCAACTCCTTGAATTTGTCGAAACCCCTTTGCGACAAGTCGAGCTTTATAGACGGTCACATTACCATCAGCATCAGTTTTCCTTTTGAAAATCCATTTGTTCTCCACGGCCTTTCGGTCGTGAGGTAATTCCACCAAGTTCCAAACTTGATTTTCATACATGGATTCCATCTCGGATTTCATGGCTTCTAACCATTTGTTGGAATCCGGGCTCATCATCGCTTCTTCATACGTCGCAGGGTCATCATTTTCATCAACCATGAAATTCATGACAGGATTTCCGTACAGCTCGGGAGCTGCACGCGTCCTGTTTGACCTGCGAGGTTCGGTAGTACTCTCTTTCGGAGTTTCATGATCATTATCATTAGTTCCCTCTTCAACAGGTGGATCCAACTCCGGAACAACTTCCGGCGTTGCTCTACTCGCCATACTTTGAAGAGAAGGTTCCACAACCTCTTCGAGTTCTACCTTCCGACTACTCACACCTTTCGCGAGAAGCTCTTTCTCTAGAAAGGATCCATTCTTGGCAACAAAAACCTTGCCCTCGGATCTGTGATAGAAGGAATACCCAATAGTTTCTTTAGGGTATCCTATGAAGACGCATTTTTCCGCTTTGGGTTCGAGTTTATCCGGTTGAAGTTTCTTCACATAAACATCGCATCCCCAAACTTTAAGAAATGACAGCTTAGGTTTGTTTCCAAACCACAATTCATACGGTGTCATTTCAATGGATTTAGATGGTGCCCGATTTAAAGTGAATGCAGCAGTTTCTAGTGCATAACCCCAAAATGACAACGGCAAGTCCGTCAGAGACATCATAGATCGAACCATATCTAATACAGTACGATTACGACGTTCCGACACACCATTTCGCTGTGGTGTTCCGGCAGGTGTGAGTTGTGAAACAATTCCACACTCTTTCATGTGAGTGCTAAACTCGTAACTTAGATACTCACCTCCACGGTCGGACCGTAGAAATTTGATCTTTCTATTACGATGATTTTCCACTTCATTCTGAAATTCCTTGAACTTTTCAAAGGTTTCGGACTTGTGTTTCATCAAGTAGATATAACTGTATCTACTCAAATCATCCGTGAAAGTAACAAAATAACGATATCCACCTCGCGCCGACACACTCATTGGACCACATACATCAGAATGTATGATTTCCAATAAATCTGTCGCCCGTTCCATTGAACCGGAAAACGGCGTTCTAGTCATATTGCCCATAAGGCATGGCTCACATGTATCAAATGATTCATAATCAAGTGATTCCAAAAGTCCATCCGAATGGAGCTTCTTCATGCGTTTAACGCGAATATGACCTAGACGGCAATGCCACATATAGGCGGATATATCATCATTAAGTTTAATCCTTTTAGCATCAACATTATGAATATGTGTAACATTATCATCGAGATCTAATAGAAATAAACCATTCATCATCGGTGCATGACCATAAAAGATTTCATTCATATAAATGGAACAACCATTGTTCTCGGATTTAAATGAATAACCACTTTGCATCAAACACGATCCAGATACAATGTTCATGCTCAGTGCAGGCACCAGATAACATTTATTCAAGTTTATAACTAATCCCGACGGTAAGTGGAGAGGCAGCGTTCCGACAGCGATCACATCAACGCTTGATCCATTGCCGACACGCATCTTGACCTCACCCCTTGCTAGCGGTCGCTTGTTCCGCAGCCCCTGATTTGAGTTACAAATATTAGCAACTGAACCGGTATCAAATACCCAGGTGCTACTGCGAGCACTAGTGAAGTACACATCAATAACATGTATATCATATATACCTTTGTTTGCCTTGCCGGCCTTCTTGTCTGCCAGATACTTGGGGCAGTTGCGCTTCCAGTGGCCAGTCCCCTTACAATAGTAGCACTCGGAATCAGACTTAGGTCCAACTCGGGGTTTCTTTTCAGGCGCGGCAACAGGCTTGCCGCCCTTACTTCCCTTCCGTTTTCCCTTCTTGTCTTTCTTGAAACCAGTGTTCCTATTGATCATCAACACTTGATGTTCCTTTTTGATCTCCACTTCTGCAGTTTTAAGCATTGGCAGAAGCTCGGGGAGAGACTTCTTCATGCCTTGCATATTATAGTTCATCACGAAGCTCTTATAGCTAGGTGGCAGAGACTGCATAACACGATGGATGCCTAAGTCAATGGGAATCGATATTCCCAAGGACACAAGCTTATCGGCGTAACCCGACATCTTCAGTACATGCTCACTAACGGAGCTGTGCTCTTCCATCATGCAGCTAAAGAACTTTTCTGAAGCGTTGTAGCTCTCTACAGCAGCACGTGTGTCGAAAATCATTTTCAACTCACCCATTGTATCAAATGCATTGCCGTTTTCGAAACGCTTTCGAAGTTCCGGCTCTAGCCCATACAATATGCCGCAATGAACTAAGTTGTGGTCCTCCTGACGAGTCTGATAGACATTCTTCTCCTCGTCAGGGGAATCATCTAAAGGTGGGGGGCCTAACGGCGCTTCTAGCACATACTGCTTTTGTGCAGCAGAGAGGAGAATCCTCAAATTCATGGCCCATTCGGTAAAGTTGCTACCGTTCGTTGCTAGTTTCTCTTTCTCCATGAACACATTGAAATTAAAAGCAGGTGGTGCCATCTACAACAGAATTTGTAAAGTTTAGACTAAGTGTATGATAGATTGAGTTCAACTAATCTATATTACGAATGAACTCCCACTCAAAAACGACATCCCTCGTGCCTTTTTGGTGATTACATGAACCAAATCCACTACACCAAGTCCGATCATCATGTGAGTCGGTATAGATTCAAAGGCGAGCATCAAATGGGCATCATATCAACTATATGACTCATGCTTAACCTTTCAGTCCGTGTTCCGAGGCCATGTCTATACATGCTAGGCTCGCCAAGTTAGAACCTTAGTATTCGCGTGTGTAACTGTTTTACACCCGAAATATGGTCGTGGATCCAAGAACACCCGATCATCACGTGATGTCTTGGAGCGACGAAAACATAATCGGTGCATACTAAAGGAAGAACACATTCTTATCTTGATATTTAAATGAGGGATCATCTTATTATGCTAACAAAGCGCTAAACAAGCAATATAAGATGCTATCAAACATCATATGTTTATTAGTGAAATGATATGTTTCCAGCAGATGATCTCTATCATGTGCATCGTGGTATGATCACTATCATAGCTATATGTGTAAATCCAAGGTCTATGGATTATACACGCTATGTGTGTTGTAAGAGTATCATCTCATACTTCTACTTACAACACTACCATATCATAACACTAGCCCAGCAACAATCTAAACTAGACGCCTCTAATTTATCCATTGCAAGTTTTACGTGGCTTAGGGCTTTCGAGATAGAACCGTTCTTACCTATGAACATGAACCACAACGAGGATAATCAAATTGTTGACAATTCGCTTGCAAAATAGATATTCACTATAGTAGGAGAGACAGACACCCGCTGTAACTACCTCGGTGAACTACGCTCCTAGATACAAGCCTGGATGAGTGGTAGTGGTTGAAATAGTACGGCGGGGCCCCAAAAGCCACACACTGGTAGTCCTTTCAGACGTCCCAACCACTACCCTCTCAACGGGACCTGTACGGGCGGCGTAGTCGGCAGGCGAAGGGATCAACTACGTACACAAGTGGGTATGTACGCAAGCCACCATACAAGAGTACATCAGAGCCATACCATCTAGAAAGAAAGGAAATATACCAACGCCATACGGCAAGATTCAAATGACCTAGATAGATCTATATTTTAGGATAACTTCTCATACAACACACATCAGAGTATCATGCGGAAGCGGCAAACAGAATCCGAGTACGGATAAGAAGCAAATCGGCATAAGATGCCATAGAAATAAGCACATCCCAACTACAGGTCTCACGGATCCCCGGTCCCGGAATCTCTACACCGAACGATCGTTGCCCACATCATCGGCTTCTTCCACCCAGTATCCGTCCTGAGAAGGTACCTGTTCATCTGAATCAAGAATTTATCGTGTGAGACCCTAAGGGTACTCAGCAAGTCTTAATGCCTCTAAAGGGGACACAACCTGGGGTGACGCAATTGCAGCAAAAGATAAACCCTAGCAGTTCTACAGATAACGCTAACCATCCGCCTAACCAATGATAGACGGACGTCCGTGGATTAAGTACAACAGTTATAATGGTAATCTCATCCGATCCATCCTCCTCCCTGCTTACCAACAAGGAAGCGGACGAACAACCTCCATCCGTTGGCAATTTTATTAACCATTCAGTGAGTATTGCACTATTTACTAGTCAAGTTACTTAGTCAAATTAAGGCGGTACTTTAGTTATACTTGTCTATGATCGAGAAACTGTGCTCCAAGTCGTCCATATCCGTGGACACGGCTTTCAGAAAGTTTTACCCGGCCGGGGTGCACCAATAGCAACACACACTCGATCAACCTCGGAAAAACCAAATTAAAACCCAACGAGGCCTTCACGACAAAGCAATCACAAGATTCAGAAATGTTTCAGGGGGCCACCCCTTAAGTAGAACCCGCAACGGAGTAGGCAAGCTCCGAGACGGCCTCAAGGTACTGGGTAGACGGCTGTGAGCGACTGGGAACCCCAAACGGGGCTTGTCGACACCGCGTAAACGTGTCCCGATCTTAAACAGTACAGTGTGCAGTACCTCGCACAATCGTAAATAAAGCAGTAAAACATGGCATAAGTACAGGATCGTAAATAACACCTCAAACTAGTTTGTGGCCCCAAGAAATAAGACGGAATCAAGCTCTGGCTCAGGGGGGTCCCATATACCTCCCGGATGTGGATAGCGCGATGAATCAAGGAACAGGAATCAAGTACTCGGGGTCTTACGGGACACAAGTGAGCAGGAAAAACCAAATAGCAGATGTTGCTCACCGGTGCCACTTTCTTTAGTTATCCCATACTACTCAGTTTAAGTTGTTTAGGTACCTCATTATCCAACAGACACGCACATACCCTACACATGCTGTTCTACGACTCGCATGGCTCAAACAACTCCTATAGTAGTGGCTCATGGGATGGAGGAAACAAGCTTGGTGGGGTTTAAAAGTAAAGGCTATGCATACTTGGGATTCAATTTAATGCAATCGCGACTCGATGATGCAGGAATAAGATAGAGGCAATAGGTACTGTATGTATGCAAGCATGTGGTAGTGCTTGCCTGGTATCTCAGTTGAAGCGAGGGACGGATCTGGGTAGTGCTCCTGGTTCTC
Organism: Avena atlantica; assembly: GCA_910589765.1. NCBI lineage: Eukaryota > Viridiplantae > Streptophyta > Magnoliopsida > Poales > Poaceae > Avena > Avena atlantica. Next base: position 137,768,739 of record OU342739.1, read on the forward strand.
TTGATACAACCCCTGCTCAGTGTCTATCCGAGAAAAACCAAACAAACAAGGCCAACATGAATATAGAGCACAAGCATATGAATAAGATGCGTCAAGCAAACAATCATGCCATGATGAATGATGCACAATTTACATGGCAAGTAAAGTAGCATGGCATGGGTGAGGTGTGGAGGACAAGAATATAACATTTAGTTGGGTTTTAGAATCACATTTGCTGCCATAACAGTTGTTATTCATTATATAGTTATATGATGCATGCTGCAATTGAAGTCATGGATAGCATAAACAGAAAGGTCTCGTCGAGCTGATCAATTTAGACTACTTATTTGCTAAATTTGGGATTATAAAACCAAAGTTATTAATTATTGAAAACCCAGTGGCATTTGATGTAATTAACATGAACTTGGAATTTTACTTATGCAAAATACAAAATAGATGGCATATTTGAATTCCTTTCATCTTGCTGATATCCAAACATATATTATTTGACAAATTTGGAATTAGTATGTAAAAGTTATTAAAAGTCTGAATAGAATTTGAATTTGGAATTTATTTAAACAGATTTTTGAATTTTAAAACAGTTCCTGAACGTTTCCTACTCAGACTGACCCAGCCTAAGTCGCAGACAGGTGGGCCAGGGGGTTTCTCTGGCCCACACGGCAGTGCCTGGGATAAACTGGACCGCGGGTTTATTAAAACAAACCACAGGAGCCTAAATGCAAAAAGTACACAGTCACTGACAAATGGGCTCCCAGGGACCGCGGGTTGACGCAACAAAAGGGCCAGGGGTCATCTGCAAAACGCACACGCGGGCCAGGGGAGGACTGCGGGTTTATTCCTGGTTCTTGCGGGAGCCTTTTTAGAAAAAGGTCACCGCCGCTGACAGTGGGGCCTCGAGGTTCGCAGGTTGCTAAAAGATTGGGGGGAGGGGTTTTGCGCAAAGTGGCGCCCGTGGCCACTGTGGATCTTCCTCTGCGAACGAGCAAACACGCACGCGCGACAGAGGGAAAAAGGAGGCGCGCCAGGGCTCGATCCGGGGATCTGGGGCGCGCGCGCTGACGCGGTGCCACTGCGGTGGCTGCGGGCTGATGCTCTGGGGTCGCTCGCGGGCTAGGTAAGGCGATACGGCGCGCGGTGCTGGCGGCAGGTGTCGTCGTCGCTGGCGCACGGAGGGCGCTCGACCAAACGAGCATCGCATCCAGGAAACGAAAAAGCACAGGAGGATGTCTGGGGAGTTCGTGGGCTCACCGCGGGCGTGCTGGCGACGGTGGCGAGGCGCGGGGTGTAGACGATCTGCGACGCGGCTCACGGACTGGCGCTAGGGTTTTGTGACGGTCGGCGTCGGCTCCGGCGGTTCCTGGCCTGCTTCTCCTCGCGTCCGGCTCCAGATCGTCGCAGGCGAGCTCCAAGGACCTCCTCGACAACGCGCAGCGACACGCCTCCGGCTAGATCGTCTGGGCAGGTGGTTAGCTGGCGTGGGCGGCGAGAGGGAGATGGGGTGGTGTAGAGGAAGGGGGGTGCGAGGCAGGGTGCTTGCGGGTGGATCTGGGGAGGCTCTGGGAGAGACCAGAGAGGGGGAAGGTAGATAAGATCGACAGGGGGGCTGGTTGCGTGGGGGAGGGTTTGATGGGGAAAGGTGGCATCGGCGCCACCTCCCTGTTCACGTGCTGCGCATGGGGGGCCAGGTTGGCGCGGCAGATGCTGGGAAGGGAGAGAGGGACTAGCAGGTGGGACTGGGGGGGTTCGGTGAGGCAGGCAGGTAGGGTAGGGCGCTGGGCAGAAGAGGAAAAGAGGGGGAGGGGGAATGGTCGGGCTAGGGCTAGGTGTGATCCTTGGCGTGTGGGGGCAGCTAGGGTAGGGAGGTGGGGACCTCATGCAGGGAGAGGGGAGGCCGAGGGAGTAGGGCAGGGGGTGGTCGAGCTGGTAGCTAGAAGGGAGGAGGGGACTAGGTAGATAACTAGAGAGGAGGGGAGAGGGTAATTGGTAGCTAGGTTTTGTTTAGAGGGAGAAGTTGGTTTAGGTTTTTGTTTAGGTAGATGTAGATTAGGTTTTGATTAGAGAAAAAGGTTAGATGGTTTGGGGGGGGTAGGTTTTTGGGTTTTGTTAAAGGGAGGTGTAAGTTAGAGATTATTTTAGGTTAGATGTAAGATAGGGTTTAGTTTTAGGATAGTTGTAAATAGGGTTTTGGTTTTAGGGTAGAAAAGAGAGAGGTAAGGGGTGGTTTAAGAGGTTGCTAAGAGGGTAGGCAAGGAGGGTGGTGCCAAACTTGGTCATGCAAGGTCAAACAAGAAAAGAGGGAGAGGAAAAAGAGATGGTCAAGGTGATGAGACACTTCTTTAGTTCATGCACGATCCAAATTAATGGCCAAGCAAGATCCAAGGAAGGGTTTGGTTGGGGCATGCCACATAGCACATGTGTGTGCATGGAGCATGGGGAGATCTAGCTAAAGGGGAAAAGAAAAGGAAGGGAGCTAGGGTTTTACACACACAAAACAAGATCAAGCCAGGAAGAAGGGATCCCTCTAACAAGCAAAAACCAAATGCTAGGGCAAAAGTGGCTATTGCATGGCCCATGCAGAATAATTAATGCCACAATTATCCTTGTGAGAACAAGGATATTAATATGGCACTACTCATCTTCCTTCCAAAATGTGGACAAGGCCAAGCAAAGATCAAGGGTGGATCCAACCAACAACATGGGCTAGGGGTAACTCAATAAAAGGCCCAACCCATATTATTGGATGGTGGAATTATAAAGTGGTGAAAGAAAAAGGTGGTGGAGTCAAAAGAGAGATGCCCCCAACTCAACTTGGGCATTTAACAATTTAATAAGATCCAAATACAATATCAAGAGGCAACTACAATTAATCATGCACATGAGATAAGAACCAAACAAGAAAAGGTTTTATATGATGCTCAAATGCAAGGGAACATGATGACATGAGCATGATGTGATGATGATGCAGCAATTATATGTTGGAAGAGGCCCATTTTATTATTATGACATGTAGCATTACAGGGGTTAGACAACTGGGATGCTACAACTCTCCCCCACTAAGCAGGAATCTCGCCCCGAGATTCTAGGAAGAAGAAGAAGAAGACACAAAGAGAGAAGGGTGGTTGGCACGGAGTTCATCTTCACGCTCCCAAGTTGCTTCATCAACAGAATGGTGTGACCACTGCACCTTGCAGAACTTGATGGACTTGTTGCGAGTCCTTCTTTCTGCGGTCTCAAGGATTTTGGTGGGGTGTTCTTGATAAGACAGATCTTCTTGGAGGTCGATCAACTCATGGTCCACGGTCCTGCCGGGATCTTTGAAGCACTTCTTGAGTTGAGAGATGTGGAAAACATCATGGACTTTGAGTTTTTCCGGAAGCTCAAGTGCATAAGCAACTTCTCCTCTTCTACCGCGTATCTTGAAAGGACCGATGTATCTAGGAGCCAATTTTCCTTTGATACCGAAGCGGTGTGTTCCTCTCATGGGAGTGACACGAAGGTAGACGAGATCACCAGGGGCATATACCATATCTGTGTGCTTCCTGTCATAGTTGCTCTTCTGACGACTTTGAGCAATCTTCAGATTCTCCAGAATGATATGCACCTTCTCCTCTGCCTGAGTCACAATGTCAGGGCCAAACCAGATTCTTTCTCCTGCACCTGACCAACCAATCGGAGTTCTGCACTTGCGACCATAGAGAGCCTCGAATGGTGCCATCTTTAGACTCTTCTGGAAGCTGTTGTTGTAGGAGAATTCAGCATATGGAAGGCATTCCTCCCACTTCATGCCAAAAGAGATGACGCAAGCTCTAAGCATATCCTCCAGGATCTGATTGATTCTTTCCACTTGTCCTTGCGACTGAGGGTGGTAAGCAGTGCTGAAGTTCAACTTGGTTCCCAAAGCTTTTTGGAAACTCTCCCAGAACTTTGAGGTGAAGATGCTCCCACGGTCTGAACTGATTTCAAGTGGAACCCCATACAGAGAGACAATTCTGTTGATATAGAGCTCAGCCAACTGAAGTCCAGAAATTGTTTCTTTGACTGGGAAGAAGTGTGCCACTTTAGAAAGCCTGTCGATGACAACAAAGATTGCATTGTTGCCCTTCTGCGATCTAGGAAACCCAGTGATGAAGTCCATCTCTACTTTTTCCCATTTCCATTCCGGAGGTTTCAATGGCTGTAGAAGACCAAATGGTTTCTGATGGACAGCCTTGACTCTGCGGCAGACATCACATTCTGAGACGTACTTGGCGCAATACCTTTTCAACCCAGGCCACCAGTATTGTGTTTTCAAATCCATGTACATCTTTGTGCTGCCAGGATGGATAGAAAGAACCGAATCATGTGCCTCCTTGAGAACTTGGTCTCTTAAACCCGGGTAGTTTGGAACAAACATCCGGTGGTCGAAGAAGAGCGTGCCTTGATCATCAACGTGGGAGGACTCATACTTCGGAAGCCCAATTCTAGAGATGAGCTTTCTGGTGTGCGGATCACCACGCTGACGAGAACGAATCTGCTCTTCCAAGAGAGGAGTAGCTAGAAGGTTTAGGAGATGCCCTTGTTCTACAACTTCAAGGTTGAGCTGACGGAATTCCTCGCACAAGAGAGGCTGCTGCTCTTCTATCATGAGGTTGTTGACATAAGCTTTACGGCTAAGCGCATCTGCCATGACGTTTGCTTTGCCTGGAGTGTAGTTGATGGTCACATCGAAGTCATTGATGGCTTCAATCCATCTCCTTTGCCGAAGGTTGAGATCCGGTTGAGTGAAGATATACTTCAAACTCTTGTGGTCCGAGAAGATCTCACATCGGTTACCAAGCAAGTAGTGCCTCCATAGCTTCAAAGCAAAGACCACTGCTGCTAGCTCAAGGTCATGTGTGGGATAGTTGATCTCATGCGTCTTCAACTGACGAGAGGCATAAGCAACCACCTGCCTCTCTTGCATAAGGACCGCACCCAATCCTTGCAAAGAGGCGTCGCGGAATATCTGGAAAGGCTTAGATGTATCCGGAGGAACCAAGACTGGCGTGGAAGTGAGCTTCTGTTTGAGTGTCTCAAAACTTTCTTGACAAGCAGGAGTCCACAGATATTTCTTGCCTTTCTTGAGGAGATCGGTAAGAGGCTTTGCTATCTTCGAGAAGTTCTGAACAAAGCGACGACAATAGCTAGCCAAGCCGAGAAAACTCCGCACTTCCTTGACATTAGCAGGAGGAAGCCATTCAACTATTGTCTTCACGGTTTCCGGATTGACTGCAATGCCCTTGGCAGAGATAACATGACCAAGATAGGTTACTTCAGGCAGCCAAAACTCACACTTAGAGAACTTTGCATACAAGCGGTTCTCACGAAGCTTGTTCAGGACACACCGCAGGTGTTCTTCATGCTCCTCCTTGGACTTGGAATAGACCAGAATGTCATCCAGATATACCACCACAAACTTATCAAGATACTCCATGAAAACGGAGTTCATCAGCCTTGAGAAGGTAGCAGGTGCATTGGTGAGGCCGAAAGACATGACCGTGTACTCATACAGGCCATAGCGAGTGGTGAAAGCTGTTTTGGGCACATCTTCTTTACGAATTTTGATTTGGTGATAACCACTTCTCAAGTCCAGCTTAGAGAACACCATAGCTCCTGCCAGCTGATCAAATAGATCATTTATCCGAGGAAGAGGATATTTGTTCTTGATGGTTTTAGCATTGAGAGCCCGGTAGTCAACACAGAGTCTATCGGTTCTGTCACGCTTCTTCACAAAGATTGTTGGGCTACCCCAAGAAGAAGTGCTATGTTGAATGAAACCCAATTTCTCTTGTTCATCAAGCTGTCGTTTGAGTTCAGCCAACTCAGAAGGACCCATTTTGTATGGCCGCTTTGAGATAGGAGCCGTTCCAGGTTCAAGCTCAATCACGAATTCAACCTCGCGATCCGGAGGCATACCTGGCAACTCTTCAGGAAAGACATCTGGGAACTCACAGACCACCGGTACACCCTGAATAGCTTCCATAGCATCATTATTCAGAGCAGCCAAGGAATAGAGCTGGACAGCAGGAGTCAGACTTGGAGAAAAGACTATGTGGCCTTCAGGAATCTTCAGAGACACTGAGCGTTCCGCACAATCAATGACAGCTGCATTTGCTGTCAACCAATCCATGCCCAGGATGACATCAATGTCAGAGTTGCCCAGAACAATCAAAGAAGCCAAGAATGAAGAACCACCAATCTCAACTTGATTTCCATGACTGATATGCTCAGCCCTCATGTTTGAACCAGGTGATTGTACGACCAACCGCTTAGGGAGAGGAACCAGGACTAACTCATTCTCTCCTGCAAACTTGTATGACACAAAGGAATGCGATGCACCAGAATCAAAAAGAACTCGTGCAGGAACTGAGTTAACTGATAGCATACCCATGACAACTCCTGGTGCGAGCTCAGCTTGAGAGGCGTTGACGCAGTTGGCCCGAACAACCGCAGACCCGGGCTTAGTGTTGATGTTGAGAGCCCGAGGCGGTGGTGCACGAACCGAAGGAGAGCTTGTTGCAGATCTTGGCGGGGGTGGAGGGAGAGTTTTGCTCTTCATTGGGCAGTTCCAGTTTCGATGTCCAGGATCTCCACACACGAAGCAGACACTAGCTGGACGTGGAGCAGAGTAGCCAGGGACTCCGCCAGGCGCTCCAGGGTAGTGGTTGTTGTAGCCCCTGGGAGCCGCAGTGGTGAAGTTTGGTGGCCTTGGCGCGAAACTTGCAGGTCTTGGTGGAGCCGGGAGCGACGGTGGGGTGTTAGGAACCCAGACACGCCGCTTCGAAGGAGCTGCCATAACCGAAGAGCTTGATGCATCCCTGTTATGTTTCTTGGACTCCTCAAACATCTGCCTGCTTGCCTCCTCTTGCAGTGCTGTGTGCTGTAGTTCCAGGAAGGTTGCCGGTCTTGCATGCGTGATTGCATACTTGATCGACGCATTGAGCCCTTGCCTGAACCTTTTCTGCTTCTTCTTGTCATCAGATACCTCATCACCACCATAGCGAGATAGATTCATGAAGTTCCTGATGTAGGTGTTGACGTTATCATTTCCCTGCTTCAGGTTGAGGAAAGCCTCCTTCATCCTTTCCATTACCATCTCTGAGAGAAACTGCTCCTTGAACGCTCCAGTGAACCTTTCCCAAGTTGGCTGAAAACCCGTGCAGCTTGCCTTCAAGTAGTTCTCCCACCAAAGAGCTGCATCTCCCTTGAGAAGGTGAGTAGCACACTTTACCCACTCCTGTTCCAGAACATCAGCAGTCTCGAGCAACCTTGAGATCTCACGCAGCCAATCATCCGCGTCCAGAGGTCGGTCAGACACACCAAACTGACGAGGGTTGAATTTGAGGAAGCTCTTGATGTCTCCACGCCTGGGAGGTGGAGGAAGTGGAGCAAACTCGTTTCTTCTGACGCTCTCCTCAAAGCGCTGCTGGTTCTCTTGCATAGCTGCCAAAGCATTAGCAATGTTCGACAGCGCTGAGCCCAGTTCCGGAGGTATGTCCTCATCAGTCCGGCGTGGTGGAGCCATCCTGTCATTGATATAAAACTCAAGTCAGTACTATAATGGAGAATGATAATAATCCAAAATAGTACCAAGATGGAATTAACCAAGATTTAAAGGATACAATTTACTGAGATGATATTAAAATATCAACAAAGTTCATAGCACCTAAAAGATATTAAGCATATCGCACACGACTGCAAAGGAGTGTGGTACACAAACATATCAAAGAAAAATTTTCCACAAATTTCGGCATTAAAATACCAATAGATGCGCAAAATTACTTAACGAATCAAGATTAGTGACTCTACCGATTCAATATACAAAAGCGAATGAGAAGAGTAGTGGTATGGTCGCGACTCCATCCCGCACTCAAATCATTACTCCGCACATGAACAAGTTGAACACATATCCTAACCCCTTCTTCTCACGACGAAACCTAAAGATTGGTAACTACGGAAACGAACACCCCAAACAAGATAGCGTCGGATACAAAAGGAAGATAGATTGCGTCGGTTTGCAAAAGCCTGTCGGTATGGAATGTACCAACAGTTGATAACCAAAGGCAGATAAGATAACAACTTGGATGCAACAGATAGACAAGGGATTACACACACACACACACACAGACACAACCTATGGTACTACGGAACCCCAGAACACGTGAATCCTAGTTTGAACTTTGAGAAGAGGATTGAAAACGTTGCACTTCCTTACCAGAAAGGGTGGGTGGGAGGGTAAGAAGAAAAGTGGAAGCAGTCCTACTCTCGCGTTTTGTTTTTCCCTAATATACATAACTACCAAAATATTTCTAGACTGACAACGACCGTTTGGCTGAAACCCTGAAGGTCGGGATGGCTCTGATACCAATTGTAACTACCTCGGTGAACTACGCTCCTAGATACAAGCCTGGATGAGTGGTAGTGGTTGAAATAGTACGGCGGGGCCCCAAAAGCCACACACTGGTAGTCCTTTCAGACGTCCCAACCACTACCCTCTCAACGGGACCTGTACGGGCGGCGTAGTCGGCAGGCGAAGGGATCAACTACGTACACAAGTGGGTATGTACGCAAGCCACCATACAAGAGTACATCAGAGCCATACCATCTAGAAAGAAAGGAAATATACCAACGCCATACGGCAAGATTCAAATGACCTAGATAGATCTATATTTTAGGATAACTTCTCATACAACACACATCAGAGTATCATGCGGAAGCGGCAAACAGAATCCGAGTACGGATAAGAAGCAAATCGGCATAAGATGCCATAGAAATAAGCACATCCCAACTACAGGTCTCACGGATCCCCGGTCCCGGAATCTCTACACCGAACGATCGTTGCCCACATCATCGGCTTCTTCCACCCAGTATCCGTCCTGAGAAGGTACCTGTTCATCTGAATCAAGAATTTATCGTGTGAGACCCTAAGGGTACTCAGCAAGTCTTAATGCCTCTAAAGGGGACACAACCTGGGGTGACGCAATTGCAGCAAAAGATAAACCCTAGCAGTTCTACAGATAACGCTAACCATCCGCCTAACCAATGATAGACGGACGTCCGTGGATTAAGTACAACAGTTATAATGGTAATCTCATCCGATCCATCCTCCTCCCTGCTTACCAACAAGGAAGCGGACGAACAACCTCCATCCGTTGGCAATTTTATTAACCATTCAGTGAGTATTGCACTATTTACTAGTCAAGTTACTTAGTCAAATTAAGGCGGTACTTTAGTTCTACTTGTCTATGATCGAGAAACTGTGCTCCAAGTCGTCCATATCCGTGGACACGGCTTTCAGAAAGTTTTACCCGGCCGGGGTGCACCAATAGCAACACACACTCGATCAACCTCGGAAAAACCAAATTAAAACCCAACGAGGCCTTCACGACAAAGCAATCACAAGATTCAGAAATGTTTCAGGGGGCCACCCCTTAAGTAGAACCCGCAACGGAGTAGGCAAGCTCCGAGACGGCCTCAAGGTACTGGGTAGACGGCTGTGAGCGACTGGGAACCCCAAACGGGGCTTGTCGACACCGCGTAAACGTGTCCCGATCTTAAACAGTACAGTGTGCAGTACCTCGCACAATCGTAAATAAAGCAGTAAAACATGGCATAAGTACAGGATCGTAAATAACACCTCAAACTAGTTTGTGGCCCCAAGAAATAAGACGGAATCAAGCTCTGGCTCAGGGGGGTCCCATATACCTCCCGGATGTGGATAGCGCGATGAATCAAGGAACAGGAATCAAGTACTCGGGGTCTTACGGGACACAAGTGAGCAGGAAAAACCAAATAGCAGATGTTGCTCACCGGTGCCACTTTCTTTAGTTATCCCATACTACTCAGTTTAAGTTGTTTAGGTACCTCATTATCCAACAGACACGCACATACCCTACACATGCTGTTCTACGACTCGCATGGCTCAAACAACTCCTATAGTAGTGGCTCATGGGATGGAGGAAACAAGCTTGGTGGGGTTTAAAAGTAAAGGCTATGCATACTTGGGATTCAATTTAATGCAATCGCGACTCGATGATGCAGGAATAAGATAGAGGCAATAGGTACTGTATGTATGCAAGCATGTGGTAGTGCTTGCCTGGTATCTCAGTTGAAGCGAGGGACGGATCTGGGTAGTGCTCCTGGTTCTCTTGATACAACCCCTGCTCAGTGTCTATCCGAGAAAAACCAAACAAACAAGGCCAACATGAATATAGAGCACAAGCATATGAATAAGATGCGTCAAGCAAACAATCATGCCATGATGAATGATGCACAATTTACATGGCAAGTAAAGTAGCATGGCATGGGTGAGGTGTGGAGGACAAGAATATAACATTTAGTTGGGTTTTAGAATCACATTTGCTGCCATAACAGTTGTTATTCATTATATAGTTATATGATGCATGCTGCAATTGAAGTCATGGATAGCATAAACAGAAAGGTCTCGTCGAGCTGATCAATTTAGACTACTTATTTGCTAAATTTGGGATTATAAAACCAAAGTTATTAATTATTGAAAACCCAGTGGCATTTGATGTAATTAACATGAACTTGGAATTTTACTTATGCAAAATACAAAATAGATGGCATATTTGAATTCCTCTCATCTTGCTGATATCCAAACATATATTATTTGACAAATTTGGAATTAGTATGTAAAAGTTATTAAAAGTCTGAATAGAATTTGAATTTGGAATTTATTTAAACAGATTTTTGAATTTTAAAACAGTTCCTGAACGTTTCCTACTCAGACTGACCCAGCCTAAGTCGCAGACAGGTGGGCCAGGGGTTTCTCTGGCCCACACGGCAGTGCCTGGGATAAACTGGACCGCGGGTTTATTAAAACAAACCACAGGAGCCTAAATGCAAAAAGTACACAGTCACTGACAAATGGGCTCCCAGGGACCGCGGGTTGACGCAACAAAAGGGCCAGGGGTCATCTGCAAAACGCACACGCGGGCCAGGGGAGGACTGCGGGTTTATTCCTGGTTCTTGCGGGAGCCTTTTTAGAAAAAGGTCACCGCCGCTGACAGTGGGGCCTCGAGGTTCGCAGGTTGCTAAAAGATTGGGGGGAGGGGTTTTGCGCAAAGTGGCGCCCGTGGCCACTGTGGATCTTCCTCTGCGAACGAGCAAACACGCACGCGCGACAGAGGGAAAAAGGAGGCGCGCCAGGGCTCAATCCGGGGATCTGGGGCGCGCGCGCTGACGCGGTGCCACTGCGGTGGCTGCGGGCTGATGCTCTGGGGTCGCTCGCGGGCTAGGTAAGGCGATACGGCGCGCGGTGCTGGCGGCAGGTGTCGTCGTCGCTGGCGCACGAAGGGCGCTCGACCAAACGAGCATCGCATCCAGGAAACGAAAAAGCACAGGAGGATGTCTGGGGAGTTCGTGGGCTCACCGCGGGCGTGCTGGCGACGGTGGCGAGGCGCGGGGTGTAGACGATCTGCGACGCGGCTCGCGGACTGGCGCTAGGGTTTTGCGACGGTCGGCGTCGGCTCCGGCGGTTCCTGGCCTGCTTCTCCTCGCGTCCGGCTCCAGATCGTCGCAGGCGAGCTCCAGGGACCTCCTCGACAACGCGCAGCGACACGCCTCCGGCTAGATCGTCTGGGCAGGTGGTTAGCTGGCGTGGGCGGCGAGAGGGAGATGGGGTGGTGTAGAGGAAGGGGGGGTGCGAGGCAGGGTGCTTGCGGGTGGATCTGGGGAGGCTCTGGGAGAGACCAGAGAGGGGGAAGGTAGATAAGATCGACAGGGGGGCTGGTTGCGTGGGGGAGGGTTTGATGGGGAAAGGTGGCATCGGCGCCACCTCCCTGTTCACGTGCTGCGCATGGGGGGCCAGGTTGGCGCGGCAGATGCTGGGAAGGGAGAGAGGGACTAGCAGGTGGGACTGGGGGGTTCGGTGAGGCAGGCAGGTAGGGTAGGGCGCTGGGCAGAAGAGGAAAAGAGGGGGAGGGGGAATGGTCGGGCTAGGGCTAGGTGTGATCCTTGGCGTGTGGGGGCAGCTAGGGTAGGGAGGTGGGGACCTCATGCAGGGAGAGGGGAGGCCGAGGGAGTAGGGCAGGGGGTGGTCGAGCTGGTAGCTAGAAGGGAGGAGGGGACTAGGTAGATAACTAGAGAGGAGGGGAGAGGGTAATTGGTAGCTAGGTTTTGTTTAGAGGGAGAAGTTGGTTTAGGTTTTTGTTTAGGTAGATGTAGATTAGGTTTTGATTAGAGAAAAAGGTTAGATGGTTTGGGGGGGGTAGGTTTTTGGGTTTTGTTAAAGGGAGGTGTAAGTTAGAGATTATTTTAGGTTAGATGTAAGATAGGGTTTAGTTTTAGGATAGTTGTAAATAGGGTTTTGGTTTTAGGGTAGAAAAAGAGAGAGGTAAGGGGTGGTTTAAGAGGTTGCTAAGAGGGTAGGCAAGGAGGGTGGTGCCAAACTTGGTCATGCAAGGTCAAACAAGAAAAGAGGGAGAGGAAAAAGAGATGGTCAAGGTGATGAGACACTTCTTTAGTTCATGCACGATCCAAATTAATGGCCAAGCAAGATCCAAGGAAGGGTTTGGTTGGGGCATGCCACATAGCACATGTGTGTGCATGGAGCATGGGGAGATCTAGCTAAAGGGGAAAAGAAAAGGAAGGGAGCTAGGGTTTTACACACACAAAACAAGATCAAGCCAGGAAGAAGGGATCCCTCTAACAAGCAAAAACCAAATGCTAGGGCAAAAGTGGCTATTGCATGGCCCATGCAGAATAATTAATGCCACAATTATCCTTGTGAGAACAAGGATATTAATATGGCACTACTCATCTTCCTTCCAAAATGTGGACAAGGCCAAGCAAAGATCAAGGGTGGATCCAACCAACAACATGGGCTAGGGGTAACTCAATAAAAGGCCCAGCCCATATTATTGGATGGTGGAATTATAAAGTGGTGAAAGAAAAAGGTGGTGGAGTCAAAAGAGAGATGCCCCCAACTCAACTTGGGCATTTAACAATTTAATAAGATCCAAATACAATATCAAGAGGCAACTACAATTAATCATGCACATGAGATAAGAACCAAACAAGAAAAGGTTTTATATGATGCTCAAATGCAAGGGAACATGATGACATGAGCATGATGTGATGATGATGCAGCAATTATATGTTGGAAGAGGCCCATTTTATTATTATGACATGTAGCATTACAGGGGTTAGACAACTGGGATGCTACACCCGCTAGTCACTTATGCAAACTAGTTGCATGTCAAGCGTGGAACAGGTCTCATGTGCGAGGACATGTAAAGTTTGTCCGGGCCGCTTCATCCCACTATGCCACCAATATCCAAAATTACAACAAAGGAGCAACAACATGATCATCATCGCCCACATACTCATATGTGTACTACCCGTGTAAAGTATCTACGCATAGATCCGGCTCTGATACCACTGTAGGGTTCGCAGCATAGAAAACAAAAAATTTCCTACGATGTGAACTATATACCAAGATCTATCTACTAGATACAAACAACGGGCGGATGTATAACCGCAGAGAACATACCCTTGAAGACCGACAAAGCTTAACGAGTTCAACTCGTGGTTGATGTAGACGATCTCTTGCCGATCTCAAGATCGAGAGGAAGTCCTAGCGCCCCAAATCAGCAGCGCATCCGTGCTCGCACACACGTTCGAGGCACCGAGCAACCTCCGCCTCCTCGCTCCAGCGATGCAGCGGAAGCACAACTCTTTCTTGCCGAATAGCCACCGGGAACATGTATCTCGCTAGTCCGAGACCATGGGGGATAAATTCTAGAGGGGGAGAGAGATCCTTCACGAGGAGGTGTGAGAGACAAGTGAGGAGGGGGGCTCCTTTTATAGGAGGAGGGGGGCACCCAAGGGGGTGGCCGCCGGCCATGGGGGCTGCCCCCTCCCCTCCTTCATTCATGTGGGTGGACACTCCACTCACAAAATGCCCTTTAAAATCCCTCCACTCAAAAGTCCACTCAAATTCCCATTAAATTTCCACCAAATTTAATTCAAACTCTCATTAAATAAAACTATTTTATTTTATTCAGAATTTTGTCAATTATTTTAATGACAAACATTCACAAATAACCCCTTGCTAGAATTCTATTTCACATGCATAACCACTTTATGCAATTTCACCCGAAAACCTGTTTCGATATCTAGTGAAATAAATTCCTGCGCTTGTTCATTCTTTCGGCATGAAACATTTGCTCCAATTGGATGTCGGTGTCTCTTAAGTGTGTCACCCTACGGTTCGTGAATAATGTGGACATGATCAAGACCCCTCTCGGATCAATAATCAGAAGCGGGATCTGGAGACCCATACTGACTCCCACACATTCAACGATGACTTTCTTGTGATCGTCGGAACCTTTTACGCTAGTATCTTAACCCCTTTGTTTCACGATATATTACATGTCCGAGATTCGATCATCGTTATCTCCATACCTAGTTTGATCTCGTTACCGACATGCACTCTTTTCTCGTTCCTGTGATATAACATTCTAGTGATCAAATCACTTGCTTGCAAGCTAATCAATGTGATATCACCGAGAGGGCCCAGAGTATATCTATCCGTCATCGGGATGAACAAATTCCACTCTCGATCCATGAGCCTCAACATAACACTTTATTAGTTCTGAATCCATCTTTATAATCACCCTGTTACGGTGTGACGTTTGATGTTATCAAGAAACTCTTCCGGTGTTAGTGATTGACATGATCTCATGGTCTAAGGATTAGGATCACTTCGTAAGTTGTTATAGCAATATAAACTCAATGACTTTGATCGTAATGCTATACTTCGGATGAATGTTCATCACACCATTACACTAATGTTGTGATCCCGTTATTAACAACATCCAATGTCCATGATCAGGAAACCTTGATCATCTTGTTAATCAACGAGCTAGTTTATGAGAGAGGCATAACTAGGAACTTTCTGTTTGTTTATTAAACACACATGTATTAACGTTTCCGTATTAATACAATTATAGCATGCAAAATAAACATCTATCATATACTTGGAATACACATAATAAACACTTTATTATTGCCTCTCAGGGCATATTCCCTTCAGTTACAAGTTTAGCATAATACCTAAGATTTAAGGAATCGTTCCGTAGATTTGCATGTCCCGAAACACCATAAGAGTATGGAGCGTTCGAGATATGTAATTAAACCTTGTTTGACATGGTAAGATCGAAGGTGTAATTCATAAAACTGCCATTATATTTTAAAGATTAAAAGCTTTAGAGACTACCGTTTTTCCACTGAAAAGAGCTCCATCATAATCCGTTGAAATGACACCATATAAAGTTATGGTTTGGGATAAACCCAAGTTGTCCTTTCTTAAACATTGGTATGCTATGCATAAGAAAGATGTTTGCAACCAAAGTCGAATGAACCTGTCTTTGTATGTTATTTCGAATAACTGTTAAATAATCCTCCATAACATCAGAGACAAAAGTGTTTGTCACTTAGAACATCAAGTTTCTTTGAGAAGGAATTTTTCATGAAAAGATAAGTGGGAGGACAATAGAACTTTGATAAGGTTAAAAGAACCTTAGCTATATGTGCAAAGTTGCGCAGCGCCGAAAAGTGTTCCGGAGGCAGCAGCAATGCTCATGGCTCACGTGCCTCAAAGGTTGTGGTTACGAAGGTCAAAGTTTCTATTGAACCAAGTAGGTCGAGTAAACAATCAAATACCAAGATTTGAGGGTTGAATCATTATTTGAGAATAATGAACGTACTACATGCAAAGAAGCGATGATGGGCCCTGACTCCATAAAATGGCTTGAATCCATAAAATCCGTGATAGTTCCATACACGAGAAGTCAAGTTTTGAACTTGAAGGACCCTCGAGAAAGGTGTAAGACCTTACAGTTGTGTTTGGATCTATAAAGAAATAGACATGGATGTTGCACATCTATGAAATAGTCGACATGTTGGGAAAGAGTTCACAACAATGTTCAAAGGTTGACTATGACAAGATTTGATCTTTCATAGCGATATTTAGTCTAGACGGATTAATGTAGCAACCACTACATATAATTTTGTTATGTGGTAATTGAATAAACAAAACAAGTTCTTCTAATAGAATTGTTACCTAGGACATGTGCATAACGCGGTCCATAGGGTTTTGTTAATTCAAAGGATGCTAAAAGCATATGCAAACTTCAATGGTTGAAGTAAGCATCGCGGAGTTGGAATCTTCACCATGATGAAACTGTTAAAGGAGTTTAAATTCGTCGGAGACGATGAAGATGCTTGCATTTGCAAGAAATTAAGTTGGAGCGCTAAGACATGTTTCTAATACATTATGTGGAAGACATATTGTTGATTGGAAATGATGTATCTTTTATTAACACATATTAAGAATTTCATCCCGATGAAAGACTTAGGCAAAACCCAAATATTTGGCATCAATAGACGCTAATATGGTTGTGCCGAAAGTACATAGATGATGTATTGAATGAGTTCAATATAGAAACTACAAGAAAGGTTCTTGTCACACAGAAAGGATTGAATGAGTTCAATATTGATGTTATATTCAAGTGTATTGACACTTGGTAAGTGAAACAAAGATTCAAGTACAGATTGATACTTGATGTATTAAATCACAAAGAGTATTTATATCAATCATACTGTGATATGTACAAATCCAGATATGTCCTATGCTCTAAATGTTATGAGCATATACCAGAATGATTTATAAGATGATCATTGGACGATAGTAAGGATATTCTTATGATCTTTTGGAAGAACTAAGAGTATATTATTTTGTAGAAGTGGCAAATAGATGGTTAGTTCATTGTAAAATTACTACATTGATACTAGTTTTGTCACAAAATACAAATTAGTTTATCTCAATCTGAACTAAGGGTGGCACAATGTAATGGAAAGTAAGTTCCATAATGGATTTGGATGAGTTCCAAAGTTAAGACATTATGACAGATACTACAACAAAAGGCTGAGTATATGACTGTTATTATAGCAGTTAAAGAGGGCATTTGTGTCAAGTAGTTTGTTATCAAACTAGGTGTAGTTCACAGCGGGATAATACTATGAAGATATATTGTACGACAATATTATCAACATGTTTTAACCCCAAAGAACTAAAGGTCTCGCCAAAGGACCAAATTTATACAAAGCCATCTCATTAGAGAATGAGTGATGCGTAGAGACGCAAAGACATGCAATTACACACAGACCTAGAAGTGTCAGATCCGGAGATCAGTTGACCACTAGCAAACGTGTACTTACAACAGCGGAAAGCCATAGGTGTTGAATACACAAAGGTTTGAAACTAGATTATTGACTCTAGTGCAAGTGGGAGACTGTTGGAGATATGCCCAAGAGGCAATAATAAAGTAGGTTATTATCATATCTTCATACTTATGATAAATGTTTACATACCATGCTATAATTGTATTAAAAGGAAACATTAATACTTGTGTGATTTGTAAACATAAAAGAGTCCCTAGTAAAGCCTCTTGTTAAACTAGCTTGTTGGTTAATATATGATCATGGTTTCCTGATCATGAACATAGAGATGTTATTAACAACAGGGTCATATCATTAGGAGAATGATGTGATGGACATACTCCTATAGTTAAGCGTAGCATAAAGATCAAGTCATTTAATATAGTTCATTTGCTATAAGCTTTCTGATACATAGTAACCTAATTCCTTCGACCATGAGATCATGTTAATCACCATCTCCGGAAGGATGCTTTGATGACATCAAACACCACACCGTAACTGGGTGGCTATAAAGGTGGCATTGAGTGTTCGGAAAGTATGGGTTGAGGCTCATGAATCAAGAGTGGGATTTGTCCATCCATATGACGGATAGATATACTCTGGGCCCTCACGGTGGAATGTCATCCAATTAGCTTGCAAGCATGTGACTGCCTCACAAGGGATCACATACCACGGGAACGAGAAAAGAGTACTTATCGGTAACGAGGTTGAACTAGGTATGCAGAGATACCGACGATCAAAACCTCGGATAAGTAAACTATCGTGAGACAAAGGGAAATTGGTATCGTATGTAAGTGGTTCATTCGATCGCAAAGTAATCGTAGAAATATGTGGGAGCCATATGAATTTCCAGATTCCTCTATTGGTTATTGATCGGAGAAGTGTCTCGGTCATGTCCGCATAATTCACGAACCGTAGGGAGACACACTTAAGGATTCGATGTTGTTGAGTAGTTATGGAATGATGAGTAAGAGACCAAATGTTGTTTGGAGTCTCGGATGGGATCCGGGATATCACGAGGAGATCCGGAATGGTCCGGAGAATAAGTTCATATAAGGAAAGTCCTATTTCGGAGTTGGGGAATGATTCCGGTGTTTTCACTGGGAATGTTCTAGAAGGGTCCAGAAGGTCCGACACTCCGGAGGGGAAGGGTACATGAATGTGTCATAACAAGTTGGAATGGTTGCATCATGTACTAGGTATCATCGCTGAGCAAAATAAAGGGATAAATCAAATCCAGGTTTGAAAAGTCAAACGCCAATTTGAAAAGTCAAACGGCAAGTTTGCTTGGTGGAGGGAGAGTAGGAAACCTACTTAGAGAGGAAGTCCTACTCCCTCCACCCGCCGACCAAGGAGGAGGAGTTGGAGGAGGACTCCCTCCTCCCAACCGAGCCTCCCTCCCACCTATAAAAGGAGGGGCAGGGGTGCCCCTCTTCCCTACACCTCTCTCCTCTAAACCCTAGCCCTAGCCGCCGGCCTCCACCAAGTCGCCGCCGCCCCTAGGTTTTGCCTTGCCGCCGAGTTGGGGCCCTCCCCTTTCCCTAGCCGCCGGCCTAGCCCTCTATCCTTGGTGCCTCTAAACCCTAGATCTCCAAGGCCTCTCTCATAGTCCACCATACTCGCTCTGGCTTAAGGCGAAGCCCTGCGAGATCTCCCCTCTACTTTCGGTACCACGCCGTCGTGCTGCCGGAATCACGAGGAGAGTGCTACAACCTTCACTGCATGCTGGAACAAGGGAGAGGAAGGTCTTCATCGAGTACCAAACGTGTGACCGACTGCGGAAGCGCTGCCGGAACGCAGCGCCGGAAGGATCGTCTACACGATCTTGAGATCGGATGTGTTCGACTACATCACCCACGAGAATCTTCTCTCATTAACCGCTTTGGATCTTCGAGGGTTAGTATTCTATCGACTTGTTGCTACAATCTAGTAGATAGATCTTGGCTTGATCATAGATTAGATCTTGATTGTGTGTTCATGCGGTAGAATTTTTTTGTTTTCCATGCTACGAACCCCTACAGTGGTATCAGAGCCGTGTCTATATGTAGATCTGTTGCACGAGTAGAACACAATGGTCATTATGGGCGTTGATGCTTTTGTTCTCGATTGCTTCTTGTGTACTTTGCATCTTGCGGGATGGTGGGATGAAGCGGCCCGGGCTAACCTTACATGACATCGTTCATGAGACTTGCTCCACGCTTGACATGCAACTTGTATTGCATAAGTGGCTTTGCGGGTGCCTGTTTCTCCCAACATAGTTAGGATTCAATTTACAACGGGTGATTGACAATACTAGTATCAATGTTGTGGTTATTGTTCGTAAGTTAGAGCGACACTTATTGAAAGCCCCAAACCACGTAAAATATGCAAAGAAAATTAGAGGCGTCTAACTTTGTTTTGCAGGGGTGTGTTGTGATGTGATATGGACATGATTGTGATTATATTTGATGCATGCAATGTTCCTTATTGTAAGTTGGCAACCGGCAGGAGCCATATGGTTGTCTTTAAATTCTGTTAAGACCCGCGTGTCTATTCAAAGTAGTTGTAATAGTTGAAGCTGGTGGACGACAACCATGGAGCGGCGTCATTGACCTTGATGCAATGCCGGTGATGATGGAGATCATGTTCGTGCTTGAAGATGGATATCGGAAGCACAAGAAGAAAGGCCATATCATATCACATATTATGAATTGCATGTGATGTTAATCCTTTTATGCATCTTGTATTGCTTAGTTCACGACGGTAGCATTATAAGATGATCCCTCAAGCACACAATTTCAAGTTTTAAAGTGTTCATCCTTAGTAAGCACTGTTGCTAAAGCTCGTTGTTTTGAAGCACCACGTGATGATCGGGTGTGTTAGATTCTGCGAGTGTATACAACGTGAGCAAGCCAGATTTGCTCATGCGGAAGCTAAGGTTTGATCTTGACGAGCCTAGCATGTACAGACATGGTCTCGGAACACGGATCACCGAAAGGTAAAGCATGAGTCATATAGTAGATATGATGAACATGTTGATTGTTCACCATTGAAGCTACATCAACTCTCGTGATGATCGGTTTTGATGTGGTGGATTTGGTTCGTGTGATCACTAAAACAATGTGAGGGATATTGTTTTAAGTGGGAGTTCAACGGCAATATGATTAAAAGTTGAACACTATTTATCATAAATTAAATCAAAGTGAATTTGCATAATTGTTGTAGTCATTGGCATCCGTTTACCACCTTGCGCTTAGTTATAATTGAGATGATAGAACTATAGAATTCTGGTTAGTTACTTTACGAACTGGTATCGTATTGTTTTTTAGTGTTAATCTAAAGTTTAAAAGTCTTATTGCAAACTTTCAGTAAGTTCCGGTTACTCCATGAAGTTTAATAACTGGTATTAAATCGAGAGTGAAAATTCCAAGAGTTAGTGTATGAGTATCATGTTTGTCTCCATGATTCTTGATATTCAAAGAATTGTCTTAATATCAAGGTTATCTAGGATCTGAAAGAGTTGTTTCAGAAACCATGATGTGTGGAAGATATTGTGATATCTGAAACGAAGTTTTGGTTGCAACATGATAGAGTATAATATGGCAAAAGTCATGTTCTCATATTTGATGAGAATTTACAAAGGGTTGGAGACAGTAGTTGTCCTAATCCACCAAAAGGTTTTGGAGAGAAACATTATACTCATGATTCATCTTTATAAGCTAAAAGTAGCTTGATCATGAATAATTCTATGATAAGGGTGAATATTTGATGTAGGTAAAATATTTACCACACCAAGAGATTACTAAAGAATGGAATTTGAAAGCACACCAAACATTTGATGATGGTGATCTACTTCAAAGTGCAAGTCCAAAGACATTGGTATTTAATTATACACGCTTTGGACTATGTTTCATATGTATGACTCCACTATTGATGTTGATAGATTCTTTCAAACAGAAAAGGAAATACTGAAAGAGAATCTCATAAATATATGGCAGAAAAGAAAAGACTAGAATTGTTCAGTTTAAGTATATAGATGATATACATGTTATGGCTATATTCTTTGCTTGTTAAACAATGTGGTTCTTAAGTATTTGATACTGAATTTGTTGGTGTGAATTGTCATACGAAACAACACAATTCATGAACTACAATGGCCTAAGTAACTAGCAAAAGAATATGTGATGATGTTCATCGAGAACAAATAAAGGGTTATTGTGTTGCTCGTTAAACATCAAAGCTTGCCTTCAAAGATTTGTTTTATCAGGTATTATGAGAACAAAAGGGTTGTTCAAATAATTGCCGTAATCCATAAAAGATGGATGATTCACAAATCTCGTTGGAGAAATCACATCCATAAAGTGCTAAAAATGTCGAAAGACAAATTGATTGAAAGATCACTTAGGAAGTGACATCGCCGTTTAAATTATATTGGAAAGAAAACATGAAGAAACTCCATGTGGATGGAATTTTGGAGTCTTTTGATTTTTGATCAAATGACGCTTGTGAAACTTTCCTAGAGATAATTAAAACTTCGTTCATAAGCCAAAGAGGGAACGAATTACTAGCTTATTGAAACTTGTACATATTGTTGTACGAAGTCCATTATGTGTAGTCAAGAGCGATGGATTTCAACTTCATATGCTTTCTCCGAAAATTTGAGTGAATATATGAATATTTACTTAATAAGGATGAAGTATGAAACATTTGAAAAGTTCAAAGACTTTCAAGATAAAGTGCAAAATCATTGTAACAAGAATATAAATAGTTTATGATAAGATCATAAAGGAAGATATTTGAGTTACAAGTTTAGCATAATACCTAAGATTTAAGGAATCGTTCCGTAGATTTGCATGTCCCGAAACACCATAAGAGTATGGAGCGTTCGAGATATGTAATTAAACCTTGTTTGACATGGTAAGATCGAAGGTGTAATTCATAAAACTGCCATTATATTTTAAAGATTAAAAGCTTTAGAGACTACCGTTTTTTCATTGAAAAGAGCTCCATCATAATCCGTTGAAATGACACCATATAAAGTTATGGTTTGGGATAAAACCCAAGTTGTCCTTTCTTAAACATTGGTATGCTATGCATAAGAAAGATGTTTGCAACCAAAGTCGAATGAACCTGTCTTTGTATGTTATTTCGAATAACTGTTAAGTAATCCTCCATAACATCAGAGACAAAAGTGTTTGTCACTTAGAACGTTAAGTATCTTTGAGAAGGAATTTTTCATGAAAAGATAAGTGGGAGGACAATAGAACTTTGATAAGGTTAAAAGAACCTTAGCTATATGTGCAAAGTTGCGCAGCGCCGAAAAGTGTTCCGGAGGCAGCAGCAATGCTCATGGCTCACGTGCCTCAAAGGTTGTGGTTACGAAGGTCAAAGTTTCTATTGAACCAAGTAGGTCGAGTAAAAAATCAAATACCAAGATTTGAGGGTTGAATCATTATTTGAGAATAATGAACGTACTACATGCAAAGAAGCGATGATGGGCCCTGACTCCATAAAATGGCTTGAAGCCATAAAATCCGTGATAGTTCCATACACGAGAAGTCAAGTTTTGAACTTGAAGGACCCTCGAGAAAGGTGTAAGACCTTACAGTTGTGTTTGGATCTATAAAGAAATAGACATGGATGTTGCACATCTATGAAATAGTCGACATGTTGGGAAAGAGTTCACAACAATGTTCAAAGGTTGACTATGACAAGATTTGATCTTTCATAGCGATATTTAGTCTAGACGGATTAATGTAGCAACCACTACATATAATTTTGTTATGTGGTAATTGAATAAACAAAACAAGTTCTTCTAATAGAATTGTTACCTAGGACATGTGCATAACGCGGTCCATAGGGTTTTGTTAATTCAAAGGATGCTAAAAGCATATGCAAACTTCAATGGTTGAAGTAAGCATCCCGGAGTTGGAATCTTCACCATGATGAAACTGTTAAAGGAGTTTAAATTCGTCGGAGACAATGAAGATGCTTGCATTTGCAAGAAATTAAGTGGGAGCGCTAAGACATGTTTCTAATACATTATGTGGAAGACATATTGTTGATTGTAAATGATGTATCTTTTATTAACACATATTAAGAATTTCATCCTCATGAAAGACTTAGGCAAAACCCAAATATTTGGCATCAATAGACGCTAATATGTTTGTGCCGAAAGTACATAGATGATGTATTGAATGAGTTCAATATAGAAACTACAAGAAAGGTTCTTGTCACACAGAAAGGATTGAATGAGTTCAATATTGATGTTATATTCAAGTGTATTGACACTTGGTAAGTGAAACAAAGATTCAAGTATAGATTGATACTTGATGTATTAAATCACAAAGAGTATTTATATCAATCATACTGTGATATGTACAAATCCAGATATGTCCTATGCTCTATATATTATGAGCATATACCAGAATGATTTATAAGATGATCATTGGACGATAGTAAGGATATTCTTATGATCTTTTGGAAGAACTAAGAGTATATTATTTTGTAGAAGTGGCAAATAGATGGTTAGTTCATTGTAAAAGTACTACATTGATACTAGTTTTGTCACAAAATACAAATTAAGTTTATCTCAATCTGAACTAAGGGTGGCACAATGTAATGGAAAGTAAGTTCCATAACGGATTTGGATGAGTTCCAAAGTTAAGACATTATGACAGATACTACAACAAAAGGCTGAGTATATGACTGCTATTATAGCAGTTAAAGAGGGCATTTGTGTCAAGTAGTTTGTTATCAAACTAGGTGTAGTTCACAGCGGGATAATACTATGAAGATATATTGTACGACAATATTATCAACATGTTTTAACCCCAAAGAACTAAAGGTCTCACCAAAGGACCAAATTTATACAAAGCCATCTCATTAGAGAATGAGTGATGCGTAGAGACGCAAAGACATGCAATTACACACAGACCTGGAAGTGTCAGATCCGGAGATCAGTTGACCACTAGCAAACGTGTACTTACAACACCGGAAAGCCATAGGTGTTGAATACACAAAGGTTTGAAATTAGATTATTGACTCTAGTGCAAGTGGGAAACTGTTGGAGATATGCCCAAGAGGCAATAATAAAGTAGGTTATTATCATATCTTCATACTTATGATAAATGTTTACATACCATGCTATAATTGTATTAAAAGGAAAAATTAATACTTGTGTGATTTGTAAACATAAAAGAGTCCCTAGTAAAGCCTCTTGATAAAGGAGGAGGATTTGGAGGAGGACTCCGTCCTCCCAACCGCGCCTCCCTCCCACCTATAAAATGAGGGGCAGGGGTGCCCCTCTTCCCTACACCTCTCTCCTCTAAACCCTATCCCTAGCCGCCGGCCTCCACCAAGTCGCCGCCGCCCCTAGGTTTTGCCTAGCCGCTGAGTTGGGGCCCTCCCCTTGCCCTAGCCGCCGGCCTAGCCCTCTATCCTTGGTGCCTCTAAACCCTAGATCGCCAAGGCCTCTCTCATAGTCCACCATACTCGCTCCGGCTTAAGGCGAAGCCCTGCGAGATCTCCCCTCTACTTCCGGTACCACGCCGTCGTGCTGCCGGAATCACGAGGAGAGTGCTACAACCTCCGCTGCCTGCCGGAACAAGGGAGAGGAAGGTCTTCATTGAGTACCGAACGTGTGATCGACTGCGGAAGCGCTGCCGGAATGCAGCGCCGGAAGGATCGTCTACACGATCTTGAGATCGGAAGTGTTCGACTACATCACCCACGAGAATCTGATCTCGTTAACCGCTTTGGATCTTCGAGGGTTAGTATTCTATCGACTCGTTGCTACAATCTAGTAGATAGATCTTGGCTTGATTGTGTGTTCATGCGGTAGAATTTTTTTGTTTTCCATGTTACAAACTCCTACACTTCCTCCTCTCAAATTCCCCTTCTGCCAACGAACCCTAACCCACCAGGGATCGAGCTAGAGCTTGCTTCCGGCCGTCCCGAGGCACGCTGTGATGCTTGGAAGACTCGCCATGTTCGACTCCGTCGATTGCCCCCGTCAGCACCAGCCGGTGAAGTCCCAGGCACTCGGATTAAGACCCCGTTCCCAACTCCGGCCGCCGTCTTTCCCATTGATTCCGGCTACCCCGAGCCTTCCCAAGCTCACCAACGGCATCCTGGTGAGCCACTGGTTCTTCCAGTACCTCTTGTACTTTGTATTTCGCCTTGATTTGCTTCCACCACCAACACCCGACATCGCCGCCGTCGGCCACCGTCGTACCCCTTGCTCCGGCGACCTAAATCGAGCGGCACCGCCTCTATTAGACTCCTTGCATCTTCCTCTTTCCATTAAGCCCGGGTACCACTCCGCGCGCGCACTCAATCGCAGGCTTGATTATCAACCAGAGAGGATCAGACACAGGTGGCGTCAGCGTGACATCACGCTGATGCCATATTCATGTTTTATTTATTTTAGAATTTGTAATAATGTTTCTCTTATAAATAAAAAACATAGAAATGACATGGCATATGTCCCACCAGTAAGTGACTGGGGTAGGATAGGCTCTGGTGAGAAAACCCCTTTGTTTCATGCTGACATCAGCATTACCTAATAAACACATTTAGTTATTTAATTAAAAAATCATAAAATGATTCAATCTTATAAAATCAATAACTCTTGTTTCATAAATCAGAAAAATACATATAATATATGAAAATGTTTAGAAAAAATCTACAACTTAAAACTATTATTAAAAATTATTATGATGATTATTTAAATAAATATTATTTAATAAAGGTTTTATAAGTAATAAAACTTTGATAATTAATATTTTAATAATGGTAAATGTTAAAAATATAAATAAAATACTACAAATCTTAGAAAAATAAGAATTATACTTTAAAATCATAATTATACATTATTATTTCACTTAATTAAATATTTGTTAATTATTAAGTATTTACAAAGTAATAAACCTTATTAAAATCATATCTTATTATTTATAAATCACAAAAATAAATGTAATATACCAAAATGATCACAAAAATAATACCTATATGTTAAAAATGTGATATACCACTTTTGAATTAATTAAAAAGTTAAACACTTTCATAACTTGAATTCAAACCTATTTCTTTAGTTAATAATTCATAAAATGACAAATAAAATTTGTTAGTATTTCTTAAATTAACCAATTAAATGTAATAAATAGTATTAATCTTAAATACTAACATTATGAGGTCAAAATGATCTAACACCATTTAAATGCAATCTTATTGAATGATCCTTCAACCATAAGTATAAATTATTTTATAAAAGATTCTTATTTAATATAAAATCTCTAAGAATAATTTGTAAAGAAATAAAACCTATTCCTTTACTTTAACCACAAGTTTATAAACAAATCAAAACACTATAAGTGAGTTCATAAGTAATACATAATATTGTTTACTTATTCATATACCATAACCACATCCTTATCGGGAAATAAATCCCTTTAAACAATTACAATACAAAGAAACCACTACCAAATAAAAGTATAATCCTTCCTAATTAACTCTAAAGAAGACATTATAAAGTAAATAAGTTACAAATATTATAAGCAGAATACCTTAAGTCCATCTATGTCTTTAAAGTTAACTTTAGTCTATAATACTTTAAATAATGCTAAAGACTTTAATATATACTTTATAGTTAACTTTGGTCTGTTATAATTAATTTATAAAAGTATCTTATTACCAAACTAACCAAGTTAAAAATCAAGATAGATAAGTCTCAAATACTACTAATATCATTATTCCAATAAAGATAATTCTTTCTTACTTAAAAACTATAACTAGAAAGAACACCTCCTAAGGTTAACTTAAAAGCTTAAATACTTATGCTTAGTTGAGTAATATTTTCTTCAAAAGTTATTCATTTTGCCACTTCAATCAGCATATGACAATTAATAGTAAACACCCTACTTTATACTTTACTTGTATAATAAGATTGTTAATACTTAAAATCCTTACAAGTGACATTTCTTGTAAAGTAAAACTTGAAGATAAACAATTAAGATGTAAGAAACCTTATGTAACATTCCATACTGTATATTTTATTGTTATATAAATAACTTTTATTTTCCACACACTCACAAGCCTTAATAAGAAGCACATGTATGAAACTTAATCTAAAAGGGCAACACATTCCAAGGAAACCCTTTCCAGTATCCAAACCCTAGAATAATGTTATTCTCGGGATTCATGTTTATCAACTTGCATTACATTACTTATGCATAAAAGCATCTTGCTTCTTTAAACATCAGTCCTTACCGGACCAATGATGCAGATTTCAGCTATTGGATCTTATATTGTCTTGAAAACCGTGAGTGCATAATATTACAATCACAAAAGGCAAGTTCACACTTGCTCATGTCCTTTGATTATTTTATGTAAAGTATTTTACAAATCTAGTGTTGTCATCACCTGCATTTGAAAAAGGACAAAAAACACTATTTTCATAATAATGTGATTATAGGTTATTTACCATGAGGTAATAACCTACTATAAGAGTTCCGGTGGTAAAGGAACATATTATATAGGACTTAACAACCAATGTCGCCAGTGATTCTTGTGTCGTATATTACGCGTTGACCATGAGATTTGGAATGGGACAAAGAAGTCAGCTGTATCTTTTCCCTCTCGCATGGAGCTGGATGTGCGGGTCGTGGCTGTTATCACTCATAGCGTGCATATTATTTATGGTAATTCGTAGAGGATATGCATCATATGGGTGGGATCCCTCAACATCCCACGATAGTCCCGGCATCTGAACGGTCTGTACTGCCATTGCCGTAATTCAATAGGTGGGCTGGCGTACACCAAGGAGACATGAGGGGTCGCGGAGAAGGCAGTGATTGGCTTGGGTCTTAGTCTGGGCCTCACACCAAGGAAGTGTGAACGGGTTTGCGGCCCGGATGTGCAACAAATCTAAGATCTCTCATGGGTAAAGTGACGCACCTCTGCAGAGTGTAAGAATTGTAACTTGTTACTCCCTGTTCTGAGAAGGAGCTGCGAACGCGGCGGGAAAGGAACCCCATGAAGGTTCTGGTAAACCCGTGAAGGCTGACGGACATAGCTTTTCAAAATAAAAGCAAACTTTGAAGAAATGTTTATGAAAACTTGCATTGCCTACGACCTATGGTCTGTGGCTATAGCTATAGTGCATCAAACACTCCTTTTCTAGTGAACTTGTTGAGTACGCTCGTACTCAAAGTATCTTCTTAACCCTTGCTAGGTTCTAAAGCCAGTACAGACGATGTCTACATCAAGTTATGCTCCAGGAATCATCATCAAAAGCTCGAGCTCTTCAATAAACATTAAGGAAATGAACATATACATCAACTCGAGTGAAGACGAAGTTTCTGACTAGATAGGAATATAATCTCTAGCCATAGAACCTATTTCTGTAGTGTATTGCAATAGCAACAATGCCTGTCCATTAGTTAAAATACTAGTCTTAATAGTATGATAGTTGTTGAGTTGTTTATTTCTGATTCTTCTTTGTAAGAAGATTCTTTCTCTCTCTTTAACCTAGAATGTTCTGTGGATCTTGTGTAAGGAGTTGAGTTGTAACCTATAGTCATGTCTTGGACCTGCTATGTTTCTGTTGTACTACTCTGAGGGATGTAATACTAGTGAACGATGTTTCATTGGTGTTATGTCAACGACTATAGTGTACTACATCATGCAGTGGTATGCTGGGTCACCGCATGAGGCTTTGTCGGATCATGCTCCTTTACTTTTATCTTTTGGATCACCGCCACGAAAGTCTAGGAATGAGTTTAAATTTGAACTCGGATGGTTTATCCGTGATGGTTTTTATGAGATGGTTAAGGCTATTTGGGAGAAATCGGTTAGTGACCAAATGCCTGTCCTACGATAGAATAACAAAATACGTGTTTTACGCAAGTTCCTTCGTGGCCAGGCCAGGCACACAGCTGGGATCCTAAAAACGAAAAAAATACGCCTAACATCTATAATTGAAGACTTAGAGGCTTCTGCGGAGGTCAGGCCATTAACTGCACAAGAGATTAAGCTTAAAAGCCAATCGAATGTAGAGATAGCCTGACTTCTGCGTGAAGAAGAACTCAAATGGTACCAACGCTCTAAAGAAAAATTCATTCTGGAAGGAGATGCGAATATAAGGTACTTCCATGATGTTGCCAATGACAAGTATACAAAGAAACTTATCCATTCCCTGATCTAGGATGAAGGTAGGATTGAGGGTCAGGAGCAACTAAAGTCATATATTATAGCTTATTATAAATCCTTGTTTGGGGCTCCAGTGGAAAATTCGTTCTCTCTGGATGAGTCCCAAATGGCCAATATTCCTTAGGTTTTTGCTGAAGAAAACAATTTTCTAACTGCCTCATATACCGAGGAAGAGGTTAAGAAAACTGTTTTTCAAATGGAACATAACAAAGCGCCAGGGCCTGATGGTTTCCCAGCGGAACTTTACCAAAAAATCTGGGATGTTATCAAGGAGGACCTGATGTATTTGTTTGGGTTTTTACAGGTCGGTCTATTGGATCTCTTTAGACTAAACTTGGCAACATAATTTTACTGCCTAAGGTTAACAATGCAGAACGTATACAACAGTATCGCCCAATCTGCTTGCTTAACGTTAGCTTTAAGATTTTTACTAAAGTTGTCATGATTAGACTAAACTCAGTTGTTGATCATGTTGTTAGCCCGTCTCAAACTATGTTCATGCAAGGAAAATATCCTAGATGGTGTTGTAATTCTACATGAAACAATTCATGAGTGTATTGTTCAAGATTGACTTTGAGAAGGCATACGACAAAGTTAACTGGTCTTTCCTCCAGGAAACACTCTGCATGAAAGATTTTTTGAGGAGTGGCGTGCTCTCATTCAGTCCTTTGTGTCTGGGGGTAGTGTTGCCATTAAAGTAAATGAAGATACTGAAAAATACTTCCAGACCAAGAAAGGACTGAGACAAGGGGATCCATTATCGCCTTTACTATTTAATATAGTGGCTGATATGTTGGCCATCCTTATTGAGAGAGCAAAGGCCGATGGTCAAATAGTAGGATTAGTTCCACATCTTATTGATGGTGGACTCCCTATTCTTCAATACACCAATGACACAATCCTTTTTATGGAACATGATCTGGAGAAGGCTAAGAATCTGAAATTAATTTTATCAGCATTCGAGCAGCTATCTGGACTTAAAATTAACTTTCATAAGAGTGATTTGTATTGTTTCGGCGATGCCCAAAATGAGGCCCACCTATATGCTGAACTTTTCGGCTGCGGTCAGGGGCATTTTCCAATCAACTATTTGGGAATACCGATTCATTATCGACGTCTCACAATTGCTGAATGGAAACTTGTTGAGGAAAGACTACAAAAACGTCTTAATAGTTAGAAAGGCAAATTGTTATCTCTTGGTGGAAGACTAGTACTCATAAATTCAGTACTTACTAACATGGTACTGTATATGATCTCGTTTTTTCAATTACCAAAAGGTGTCTTGAACAAAGTGGATTGTTTCCGTTCAAGATTCTTTTGGCAAGGGTATAATGAGAAAAATAAGTATCGACTGGCCAGATAGAATGTGGTTTTCCGCCCGAAGGAGTATGGTGGAATGGGCATACACGATTTGTAAGTGAAAAACACCGCGCTTCTTGGCAAATGACTTTTTAAACTACTTACAGAAGATGGTATTTGGCAAACCATGTTATGGAGGAAATAGGTGGGGTCCAAAACTGTGTCTCAAGTGGTTTGGAAACCCGGTGATTCGCACTTTTGGGCGGGCCTTATGGCCACCAAAAAACATTACTTTCATTTTGGTGCTTTCGAGATTAAGGATGGATCACAGATTAGGTTTTGTAAAGATAAGTGGCTTGGTCAAACTACTCTTCGTGAACAATATCCAGCTCTATATTCAATTGTTAGACACAAAGGGGTTACAATTTCTACGGTGATGGAAGAAAACCCTCTTAATGTGTCTTTCAGAAGAAGTCTCATTGGTCCTTGACTGGAATCTTGGAACAATCTACTATTACAATTATCCACGATACAATTGTCGGACTGTTGACGTGTTCAAATGGAAATTACTAGAAAGTGGTAAATTTTATGTTGGCTCACTATATAGAGCTTTGGTCCAACCTGATATCTCGGTCGATGATAGTAGTAAAATTTGGAAAATAAAAACACCCCTTAAGACGAAGATATTTGCATGGTATCTACGTAAAGGTGTAATTATAACAAAAGATAATCTTGCAAAGAGGAATTGGCATGGAAGTACACAATGCGTTTTTTGTCATCACGATGAGACAATTCGTCATTTATTCTTCCATTGCAAATTTGCTCACTCTATATGGTCATTCATCCAAATAGTTTCTGGTTTATCTCCTCCATGTTCAGTAACCAATGTTTTTGGTAATTGGTTGCATGAAATTGTTAATAAGTACAAAACTCTGTTTAGGGTGGGAGCGCTTGCCATTATATGGTCGCTATGGCTTTGTAGAAATGATAAGATTTTTAATAACATTGTATCTTCTCCTCTGCAGGTTATTTATCGAGCCACAGATATCCTCCGATCATGGACTATTCTCCAACGCATGGAGTTTCGCGACTTATTTATGGAGGGATGTATGCGATTGGAGGACACGACGAGGGATATTTTTTCCCGACATGGATGGCCGCGTGATTTGAGGATTGATCTACCTTAGATTGAAGACAATTTTTTCGATAGTGCCTTTTTGTAATTCTTGTCTACTTTTTATTTCCTAGTTCTATCGTTCTTGTGGCCGTGTGCATCTTAGTTATGCAGAGGCCGATGTAAGCATTAAACATTTTATGTTAATAAATACGCCCATTTCCAAAAAAAAAGCTCCGCCTCTATTTTTTTGGAAAGGAGCATTAAAAGGATCGTATGGGCACCTAGAGGGGGGGTGAATAGGTGCTACTTCAAATTTTCTTCTTTTTCAAATTAAGGTTTGACAATAAGGTAAATTCTCTAGATAATGCAACTATGGTGAATTTACCTATATGACAATTATGCAAGGGCTACCACAACACAAAGTAGTAACAAGTAAGTAAGGTGCGGTAAAGGATAGAAGTAACCGAAAAGTGGATGCGGAGACACAAGGATTTGTTTCCCGTAGTTCCTTCCTTTTGAGGGGAAGTACGTCTACGTTTGGAGAGGGGGTGGTTTCAAACCACCAACGCCACGAGAGGCCTCCCTTGTTCTCTGATGAATCTTACCCCAACGGGATCGATTCACCTTCCACTATATCGGCAACCTTCAAGGTGGAAGCCGGCACTGTTACAAGTTTGGGGCACACATCCACAACTTAATCGGAGGCTCCCAGATACAAGCAAGTTGTCAAAGCAATCAAAGACAAGCTTGTAAGAACCAAAACAAGAACTAGGGTTTCCAAGAAAACACTAGAGCAAAGGGGGCCCTCTATGAGATGAGGGGGAAATGAAGATCTCTTTTGGTGAAGTAGAAGATCAGGGCCTCCTCCTTCGATTCCCCAAATATCAAGGACTTTGGGTGGTGGGATGAGGAGATCTTGAAGATTTGAGTGGCTCCAATGGACTCCAATGGTGGTCTTTGACTTTAATGAGCTGAGCACTTTGTCCGTTGGAGCATTTAATGTAACCGGTCAAGTACCGGACCAGGTACCGGAGGTGCTCCAGTTCTTCAGCATTCTTCAGTTTTGGGCGGTATCGCCCTTGCTGTACTGTAGCATCCCAGTTGTCTAACCCCTGTAATGCTACATGTTATAATAATAAAATGGGCCACTTCCAACATATAATTGTTGCATCATCATCACATCATGCTCATGTCATCATGTTCCCTTGCATTTGAGCATCATATAAAACCTTTTTCTTGTTTGGATCTTATCTCATGTGCATGATTAATTGTAGTTGCCTCTTGATATTGTATTTGGTTCTTACTAAATTGTTAAATGCCCAAGTTGAGTTGGGGGCATCTCTCTTTTGACTCCACCACCTTATCTTTCACCACCTTATAATTCCACCATCCAATGATATGGGCTTGGCCTTTTATTGAGTTATCTCTAGCCCATGTTGTTGGTTGGATCCACCCATAATCTTTTGCTTGGCCTTTGCCCACTTTTTGGGAATGCAAGGATTAAAGCCACATGGAATCATGTTGTTTTCACAATATAACCATTGGGCATTAATTATGTTGCATGGGCCATGCAAGTGCCACCTAATCTAGTATTTGGTTTTATTTGAATCCTAGTTGGATCTTCTTCCTTGGTTTGAATCATGTGTTGGCTTGTAGTTTGTTTCTCCTTATCTTCTCTCTCTCTTCATCTTTTAGCTAAAACCCTACCCCATGTCCCATGCACCCATTTGTGCTAATGTGGCATGCATCCTCTAAACCCCCCCCCCCCTCTCTTTGGATCTTGCTTGGTCCTTTGTTGGATCATGCAGGGGCCATTAGAACCACCCCATCACCATATGACCATCTCTCTTCCTCTCCCTCTTTCTAGTTTGAACTTGCTTAGGGCTTGTTGAGGCTAGTCGACCAAGTTTGGTACCACATCTCCTTTCCCCCTCTTTACCTAGCAAAACCCTAATCCCTACCTAGCTAAAACCATACCCTTAACCACCCGAGCTAAACCCTAGCTAACAAAAACCTAAGCTACCCCCAAACCCCATACTAGATAAACCCAAAACCCCAACTAGTCTACACAAAACCAAGTGCTCTCTCTCTCTCTTTTCTACCCTAAAACCAAAACCCTATTTCTACATCTACCTCTAAAACAAAACCCAAAAACCCTACCTCTCCTCTTCCCCCTATCTAGCATGGCCCCATACCCCATGTCCCTCTCCATCCCTACCTCTCTCTTCTTGCGGGTTCCACACCCATCTACCCGAGCCTCCCCTACTCTAAACCCTAAAGCCGAGCCTTCCCCCCCCTCGGTTCCCCTCTCTCTCTCTCCTGCTGCCACCCCACTTCCCCAGCCCGAGCCATGCCCTTTGCACCAAACCACGAGGTCCCCTCCTCCTCTCTTTCCCTCTACCTGCCATGCCAGCCCTACCACCACGACGACCCCACCTGCAGCCTCTCCCCTCCCTGTCCCTGTTCCTCTTCTCTCTCTCTCGATCACGTGTTGTGTTCCTCCTAGCTCCCTCGCGTTGCCTGGCATAAAGCAGCAGCAGCAGAGCCGTTCTCCCCTCCCCCACCATACCACCTACCCTCCCCAACCATCTGGATCGAGATCCTCCTCCCCCTCCATCTCCTACCTAGACCACCTGGCCGTGGCCGCTAGACCCTAGCCGCCGCCTGCCGTCGACCTGCCGTGACGCCACCCAGCCTGCTTGTCCGCGTGGTCCGTCTGGTGCTGCCGGCGCTGCGAGAGGACAAGGACGCCAGGAGGAGCACCACACCCCGCCCGTCGCCGAACCGGACACCCCGAGTGCGCCACGCCGTCGCTCGCGTTGCTCGCCGTGCACCACCCCTTCGCCGTCGTCTCGTCGCTCCCCAGCACATCGCCACCGTCACCGGCACCCTCTCGGTGAGCTCCACCTCCCCTCTTACCGCCGGCACCGCGCGCAGCCCACCCGTGCACGTTGCACGCCGCGCGCACGCAGACAGCGCACGCCGCGCGCGCGAACGACAGCGGCAGCAGGACAGCACCCGCCCGTCTGCCGAGCACGCCTCTGTTTCACCTTGCCCCGACCGCTGCAGTTACCCTTCGCGAAAACCCCAAACATCGAAGTTGTAGCCCTAGGCTTGCTCTGCATCTTTCCTTTTTGCGCCGTCGCCAGATCTGCCCTGGTTTGCTCGCTTTCTTCCTCGCAAGATCGTTCGACCTCGCAGTTTAGGTGCAGCAGAGGTTCAGTCTCGACAGTGGAGGCGGCCTCTGTTCCCCATCAGTTTTCCGGCCCTCGCAGACCTCCGATGAAGAAAACCTCAACACGAAACCTGTAGACGGCACATCCCTCTGCAGCTCTCTCTTTTGCGTCATGGCGAATTACCCAGTGTGTAGCTCGCCATCGTCGTTGAAAGATCAGGCCATCTAGCTGTCTTGCGCGCGGACAGATTCAGTTCGTCAGACAACCGTCCCCGACGCTTTTCTACTTTAGCCCCTCATCTTCCCAACGCCTCAACCCGCAGTCCCTTGGCCCTCTGTCAGCGTCCGTGGCCTTTTATAAAAACCCCCCTGGGCTTCCTGGAGCTCAACCCGCGGTCCTGCCCCCCTCCTATCCGCTGGCATGTGGGTCCAGGTGTGCCTGTCCCCACCTGTCAGTGGCCAGAGCTAGCCTTGACCCGGTGTAACAAGTTTGACTGAGTCTGTTTAGTTTATTTAAATCTTTTCTGAATATTTAAAATTCAAATAAATTTTAGATTTGAATAACTTTGCAATGGTAAATCCAAATTTGACAAATGATATATGTTTGAATATCAGGAAAATGCCAGGAATTCAAATATGCCATCCATTTTGCTTTTTGCACAAATAAAATTCCAAGATTATTTAAATTACACAATTGCCACTGCATTTTCAATAATCCATAATTTTTGTTTTATAATTCCAAATTAAGCAAATAAGTAGTCTAAATTGATCAGCTCGACGAGACCTTTCTGTTTATGCTAACCATGACTTCAATTGCAGCATGCATCATATAACTATATAATGAACAACAACTGTTATGGCAACACATGTGATTTTAAAACCCAGCTAAATGTTATTTTCTTGTCCTCCACACCTCACCATGCCATGCTACCTTACTTGCCATGTAAATTGTGCATCATTCATCATGGCATGATTGTTTGCTTGACGCATCTTATTCATATGCTGGTGCTCTATATTCATGTTGGCCTTGTTTGTTTGGTTTTTCTCGGATAGACACTGAGCAGGGGTTGTATCAAGAGAACCAGGAGCACTACCCAGATCCGTCCCTTGCTTCAACCGAGATACCAGGCAAGCACTACCACATGCTTGCATACATACAGTACCTATTGCCTCTATCTTATTCTTGCATCATCGAGTCGCGATTGCATTAAAATGAATCCCAAGTATGCATAGCCTTTACTTTTAAACCCCACCAAGCTTGTTCCTCCATCCCATGAGCCATTACTATAGGAGTTGTTTGAGCCATGCGAGTCGTAGAACAGCATGTGTAGGGTATGTGAGTGTCTGTTGGATAATGAGGTACCTAAACAACTTAACCTGAGTAGTTCTGGGATAACTAAAGAAAGTGGCACTGGTGAGCAACATCTGCTATTTGGTTTTTCATGCTCACTTGTGTCCCGTAAGACCCCGAGTACTTGATTCCTGTTCCTTGATTTATCGCGCTATCCACATCCGGGAGGTATATGGGACCCCCTGAGCCAGAGCTTGATTCCGTCTTATTTCTTGGGGCCACAAACTAGTTTGAGGTTTTATTTACGATCCTGTACTTATGCCATGCTACTGCTTTATTTACGATTGTGCGACAGATAGCACACTGTACTGTTTTGGATAGTGGCACGATTCCGCGGTGTCGACAAGCCCCGTTTGGGGTTCCCAGTCGTTCACAGCCGTCCCCACAGACCTTGAGGCCGTCTCGGAGCTTGCTTACTCCGTTGCGGGATCTACTTAAGGGGTGGCCCCCTGAAATATTTCTGAATCTTGTGATTGCTTTGTCGTGAAGGCCTCGTTGGGTTTTGATTTGGTTTTTCCGAGGTTGATCGAGTGTGTGTTGCTATTGGTGCACCCCGGCCGGGTAAAACTTTCTGAAAGCCGTGTCCGCGGATATGGACGACTTGGAGCACAGTTTCTCGATCATAGACAAGCATAACTAAAGTACCGCCTTGACTTGACTAAGTAACTTGACTAGTAAATAGTGCAATACTCATGGAATGGTTAATAAAATTGCCAACGGATGGGGGTTGTTCGTCCGCTTCCTTGTTGGTAAGCAGGGAGGAGGATGGATCGGATGAGATTACCATTATAACTGTTGTACTTAATTCACGGACATCCGTCTATCATTGGTTAGGCGGATGGTTAGCGTTTATCTGTAGAATTGCTAGGGTTTATCTTTCGCTGCAATTGCGTCACCCCAGGTTGTGTCCCCTTTAGAGGCATTAAGACTTGCTGAGTACCCTTAGGGTCTCACACGATAAATTCTTGATTCAGACGAACAGGTACCCCCGCAGGACGGATACTGGGTGGAAGAAGCTGATGATGTGGGCAACGATCGTTCGGTGTAGAGATTCCGGGATCGGGGATCCGTGAGACCTGTAGTTGGGATGTGCTTATTTTCTCTGGCATCTTATGCCGATTTGCTTCTTATCCGTACTCGGATTTTGTTTGCCGCTTCCGCATGATTCTCTGATGTGTGTTGTATGAGGAAGTATCCTAAAATATAGATCTATTTAGGTCATTTGAATCTTGCCGTATGGCGTTGGTATATTTCCTTTCTTTCTAGATGGTATGGCTCTGATGTACTCTTGTATGGTGGCTTGCGTACATACCCACTTGTGTACGTAGTTGATCCCTTCGCCTGCCGACTACGCCGCCCGTACAGGTCCCGTTGAGAGGGTAGTGGTTGGGACGTCTGAAAGGACTACCAGTGAGTGGCTTTTGGGGCCCCACCGTACTATTTCAACCACTACCACTCATCCAGGCTTGTATCTAGGAGCGTAGTTCACCGAGGTAGTTACATGTACTACCCCCAAGCGGTAGTACCGGTCGTAGGAAGCGGTACTACCGGTTTGGGCGGTAGTACCGGTCCCAAGTACCGCTTGGTACTGACCAAAACGGAGAGGGGTGAGTGCTAGTCAGTATGCCCCGGTACTGCCGAGCGGTACGACCGTCTCAAGCGGTAGTACCGCTTGTACTACCGGTTGGACCGGTAGTGCCGCTCCGTGGTACCGGGTGGTACTGACTAGCACACACCTTTATCAGCTTTGGTCAGTGCCAAACGGTACTGGAACCGGTAGTACCGGTTTCAAACGGTAGTACCGGTCGTAGTTCCGGTACTACCGGTTGGCACAGAGGTTTTTGCAAGGGGAATTGATATGCCATTATTTGTGCCACCTCATATCAAACCTGTGATAAACTTAGCACACAGTTAAACTGATAAGTGTGTTGTTATCAAACATCAAAATCAGAGGGATAGGAAAATGCTCTTTGAATCTCCCCCTTTTTGGTGTTTGATGACAATACACTTCTGCAAGATGATTTTAATAGTAAGCATATGATATTTGTAAAATAGAGACGGGACTCCCCCTAGATGTGTAGAAACAAACCTCCCCCTCTATTTTACAAACCCAACATGGGTGCACAAATATGGATACTAGCATTTGAAAACATACCTTTGCACAAAACATGTGATGAGGAATATATAGACGATAGATACCGCATAACATCACAAGATGGATCCAATGAAATAAACCACATAGTCTCATAAGATGGATCCAACCACATAGTCTCACACGACATAAACACATAGTCTCACACATAAATAGAGGGAAATCGAAGTTCACAAGCAATAAAAGGATCAAAGAGAAGAACGAGCTTGTGACTTCCCATGCAACACTCGTGCCTAACGTGCAACTTCTCCCCCTTTGGCATCAAGACGCCAAAAAGGGACAAGTGCAAAACTACCGTCCCAACGGTCAATCATCCTCCTCCTCCTCATCCTCAAGGTCCTCCTCATCCTCGTAAGTGGGTGGGGCGCGGTGCGAGGAAGAGACATCATCGTCCCAATGGCTGTACTGAGAGATCCACTGATCTTCTGGAGTGATGTTGTTCTCGGACCCCTCGGAGATGGTTAAACCTTGAGCAGACATCATTTCCTTCTGCCGAGCACTGGCTTTCTTGGCATACACATGCGCCTCATACTTGCGCTTCTGGTTGTCAACCTGGAAGCAGAAGATCTTCTTGAGCTTGACCTCCATCCTTTTGGCCCAAGAGGGCTTAGCATTCTTGCGACAAGAGACAACATAATCAGTGTCATGACCATTGTCAGCATCCTCAGAGTCATCCTCATCCTCCTCACCCACCGCAACGCGAGGTTTAGCATGTGTCTTGATCTTGAGTGCCTTTGGCCTGTGCACAATGAGAGAGCGAGTGGAGATAGTCCTAGCAATGATGGGGCACTTTGACACAATGAGGGCCATAATATAAGGAGCAAATGGTGGAACCCTCCGAGTGTGTGCAGCAGCAACCATTTCATTCCATATGAAGTCTGTCACATCAAGAGGATTGCCTTATTCTCGGTTGAGGAAGGTGTTGAACAGCAAGTCAACAGAGAACCCATGTATCTCATCCTTATTGCCCGCGCGAGGAGCAACAGTCTCACGGAAGATGCGATGGAGAGTGTCATATGTGGGGAGTAGATCCTTGATCTTGTCAGCAACACCACGGCCTCGAATATACAAAGGTGTAAGAACATCCTTTTTGGAGGGATGCTCCCGCATGTGATAGCGAAAACCACAAGGAACGTCCCGGCCGCGATCTTCATGCCCTAAGATTGCAGCAAACTCTGCAAGTGTAGCTTCCTTGACAGCACCTTGAGTCATCTAGGTAATCTTCCGAGTGCGGCCATTGTGGAAATGTGCAGTGGCATAAAACTGGCAGATAAGGAGGGGATCATAGTCATACTGAAACTCCATAATGGGGAACAAGCCAAGGTGAGAGCAGATTTCCTTAGCTTCAGCAAAGTAGTCAAGATTCTTGCCAATGTGTCCCATGTCAATCCACTGCTGAGGCACCACCATCTGGATGTTGGTCAAAATAACCTCATGATAAACACGCTCTTGGAATTCATCATAGAAGAAACTGTCTTCCCTTGCCTCGCTCCTGTTGCGGGAGTATGCATTTTCAATCCGGAGAGCCCTAAACTCTGACTCAGAGATGTCTGACAGTTTCTTTGGCCCAGATGGCCCAGAGCTGAGACTTTTGGTATGCCCAGTGGAAGGGGGGCGAGAGGGAGGGGCGCTGCCACGCCCAGCTGAGCGCTTGGTAACCCCTTCACGACCCCCACGACCACCTCGAGTGGCAGGCAACTTGGAATGGTGTCTTGGCTGTGGCATAACCTCTTCCTCAGACCCCGTCTCTTCCTCAACAATCTCACGGCTAGACTTGGAGCGCTTGCGTGCACCCCGAGAACCACCTGCATCTGTGAAAGCACGAGGGAGGATAGCAAGGGGGTAAGGGCCCAAGAATCAAAAAGGAGCAAACGAGAGAATCTATAATTTAGGCAGAAAAATGTGGTCAGAGTGGACCGGTACTACCGGACCTGACGACCGGTAGTACCGCTTGCAAGCGGTAGTACCGGAAAAAGTTCCGGTACTACCGGTTGAGCGGCACACAATCGTCAGATCTGATGGAAACGGCCCAAATTGACGGCATAAAACTGCAAAATAGAAGATTCTACTCGGTAACAAGGAATCATATGGCAGTACAACCTTGCAAATAGTCAATTTCTCCACAAATCTAAGCCAAAACCTAGATCTAATGGGGAAATCAAACGGGGAGAGAAAGGGCGGTTATACCGGGATCCATGGAAGTGGAAAGGAGTGGGAGCCCGCCAAGAGACCGAATCCAAGGAGAATCCGGAGAGAGGAGGGCGCGGCAGGGCTCCGGTGGCTTCAAGATCTCCGGTGGCGGCGCAGGTTTGAGTGGAGGGCGTGGGGAATAATGAGGCACTGAGGGGTGCCTCTCCCCACGCGTCCAATATATACCTAGAAACCGTCAACCGGTAGTACCGGTTGTTGGAGCGGTACTACCGCTTGTAAGCGGTAGTACCGGTTCCACAACTGGTAGTACCGGTGACCGGTAGGACCGGACATGTGGGCGGTAGTACCGTTCCTGGAGCAGTTCTTCCAGGAGACGGCCTGGGAACTTACCAGGTCCGGTAGTACTGCTCGCACATCCGGTAGTACCGGTCCCATCTGATTCCAAAGCCAGGGATCAAGGATGATTCTTGTGCGGATAGAGAGAGGGTTTTCGTGATGGAGTACGGAGGCTTGGGTTAAGACAAGTGAGCTGAGAAGAACATGCACTCAAAAAAATTGAAGAAACAAATAAATACCAAACTAGAGTGCATGAGACTAAGAACGATGAAGACAATTCAAATAGATGACAATCATGAGTGAAAACCAATTCAACTAGGTGACAAACACGAGTAAGCACATCAACCTCTCGATTGAGAGGGGGCGGTGGCCTAGGCCACCATATTTGAGTATACTCGGCTTGGCACCACGAAGATATATCTTGGGTCCATTACCGAAACTCATCATTGAGCTCACATATCACAAAATGATATTAAGAGGAATGATTTTGTTTACTTTGCGCATAATGGGGGGGAGGGATAGTCCAATCAATTAGGACCGCACTCCCCCTATGTCCATGCCTACACCTAAACCAAACATGGGTCGAGTATTAGGTGAGAGTGCAAGATAGTCAAGTCAAACGCCTTGAATCTACGATATTTAGTTCATTCCTCAAGTAGCAAAACCTTGCTTCATCAAGTGGCTTCGTGAAGATATCGGCAAGTTGATCTTTGGTTGATACATAGGATAGATCAATATCACCTCTAGCAACATGATCTCTAATGAAGTGATGTCGAATCTCAATATGCTTTGTCCTTGTGTGATCCACTGGGTTGTATGCAATCTTGATGGCACTTTCATTGTCACATAGAAGAGGCACTTTGTCACAGTGGACACCGTATTCCTTTAAAGTTTGCCTCATCCATAGAAATTGGGTGCAAGCACTAGCGGCAGCAACATACTCGGCTTCGGCGGTGGAGAGAGATATACAATTTTTCTTCTTAGAAGACCAACATACCAAGGACCTACCAAGGAATTGGCAAGCCCCGGATGTTGATTTTCTATCATCCTTGTCTCCCGCCCAATCCGAATCCGTGTATCCACAAAGAGCGAATGTTGAGCCTTGAGGGTACCAAAGACCATAAAATGGGGTATGAACTAAATATTGAAAGATTCTCTTGACCGCCATTAAATGGCTTTCATTAGGAGCCGCTTGATATCTTGCACACACACCTACACTTAACACAATATCGGTTCTAGATGCACAAAGGTAAAGCAAATAACCAATCATAGACCGGTTTACCTTTTGATCCACATCTTTACCATTTGGATTTTGTTCTAGATGAGTCTTTGTAGCCATGGGAGTTGGAGCTCCATTCAAATCTTGCGTTTTGAATCTCTTGAGTATACTTGGCTTGATTAAAGAATGTTCCTCCTCTAACTTGCTTGATCTCAAAGCCAAGAAATACTTTCAACTCCCCCATCAAAGACATCCGGAACCTACTAGTCATAAGCTTTGAGAATTCATCATTAAAAGCTTTGTTAGATGAGCCAAAGATAATATCATCAACATATATTTGACATACAAAAAGCTCCCCATTGACCCTCTTTGTAAAAAGAGTGGGATCGATTTTCCCAACCTCAAAGCCACGGTCAAACAGTAACTCTCTAAGGTGCTCATACCATGTGCGTGGGGCTTGCTTGAGCCCATAGAGCGCCTTATCGAGTTTGTAGACATGGTTTGGGAAGTTGGGGTCCTCAAATCCCGGGGGTTGCTTAACATATACCAACTCATTTAATGGACCATAAAGAAATGCACTTTCTACATCCATTTGTTGCAACTTAAAGTTATGATGTGCCGCATAAGCAAGAAGGATACGTATGGACTCAAGGCGAGCCATGGGCGCATAAGTCTCTCCATAATCAATGCCTTCAATTTGAGAATACCCTTGTGCAACCAATCTAGCCTTGTTCCTTACAATAATTCCATGCTCATCTTGCTTGTTCTTGAATATCCACTTTGTTCCAATAACATTGCGGCAATCTTTTGGTTTCTCAACTAACTTCCACACTTTTTTCTCTCAAAGTTGTTGAGCTCTTTGTGCATAGCTTCTAACCAATCCGAATCTTCAAGAGCTTCCCACACTTTCTTTGGTTCAATCATGGAGATGTGTGCTTGATGTTCACTGAACCTCTTCAATTGTGCTCTTGTGGAAATCCCTTTCCTTAGATCTCCAACAACATTTTGGAGGGTGTGGTCTCTTATTTCCAACATTCTTTCCTTTCTAGCTTCGCGACGAGCGTGGATCTCCTCATTGTTTATTGGAGGACCTTCTTCATCATTTTGATCCTCGTCTTGACCATCAACTTGACCTTGATCATCATTGGAGTCATCCTCTACATTGGGAGGCAAGGATTGACCTTGGTCTTGATCAAGTGCTCTTCTAGCATCAATTTGAGCTTGTCTCAAAACAGTTTGGATGGATCTTCCTTGACAAATTGACTTGGCACCACTTGACAACCCATCGAATGGACCAAGATCCCTTTGATTAGAGTTCACACATTGATCACTATGTTGAGGGTCCACATCTTGTCTTTGGCTTGAGTCAATGTCCTCTTCGGTAGATGGAGCATGTTGAGGTTGTGAAGATGAGGGCTCCACTCGAGTGGAGCATAGTTCTTCTCGATCCGCCATAAGGGGTTCCTCAACGGGGCGGATATAACCCACACCCATTCTTCCTATGGCATCCTAAGGCATTTCATCATCTGCATCACAAGCATCAACATGCCCCCCTTGGGGACCATCATATTCTTCAAAGGTCACACTACAAGATTCTATGATGGCTCCGGAGAGCTTGTCATAGATTCTATAAGTGTGAGATTCGAGACCATAGCCAACAAAAATACCCTCTAATGCTTTAGACTCGAATTTAGACAAACGAACACCTTTGATGAGATAGAAACACTTACAACCGAACACCCGGAAATAAGATATGTTGGGCTTGTTACCGGTAAGTATCTCATATGGAGTCTTGTTGATTTTCTTGTGGAGGTAGAGTCGGTTTGAAGCATGGCAAGCGGTGGAGACGGCTTCGGCCCAGAAGTTGTATGGAGATTTAAACTCTGCCAACATGGTCCTAGCCATCTCAATAAGAGTCCGGTTCTTCCTTTCGGCCACACCATTTTGTTGAGGGGTGTATACAGCGGAATATTAATGTTTAATCCCCTCATCACTAAGGAAATCATTCAAGGTGTAGTTCTTGAACTCGGTGCCGTTGTCACTTCTTATAATCAACACGGGAACATTGTGTTGCCGTTGAACCAAGTTGATGAAGTCGATAAAAGTCCTTTGAGTTTCACTCTTCAACTTGAAGAAATAAACCCAAGAGTATCTTGAAAAGTCGTCATCAATCACCAAACAATATTTCTTCCCTCCGAGACTTGCATGAGATGGAGG
This sequence comes from Avena atlantica, assembly GCA_910589765.1. Taxonomy (NCBI): domain Eukaryota; kingdom Viridiplantae; phylum Streptophyta; class Magnoliopsida; order Poales; family Poaceae; genus Avena; species Avena atlantica. The sequence continues at coordinate 137,813,210 of OU342739.1, forward strand.
AACAAATAGGTCCACATGGAGGAGTTCCAAGATCTTGTTAGACTTGATTTGGTTTGTGGGATTATGAGGAGCGTCATGCATCTTCCCTAGAACACATGCCGTGCAAACACGATCTTTGGCAAAGGAAACATTTTCTTTTAGTCCAACAATATGGCCCTCTTTATGGAGACTTTGAAAAGTTCTCATATTGACATGGGCTAGTCGGCGGTGCCATAGCCAACCCACATCGGCCTTTCCGTATAAGCACATCGGACCTGCAGTGGCTTGCCCCGAAAAGTCCACCACATACAAGTCATTTTCGACGTACCCAACAAAAGCGACCTTGAGAGACTTGCTCCACATGAGGACCACAATATCATCATCAATAAAGACGGCAAAGCCCATCTTTCCAAGAGCACGAACTAAAAGTAAATTGTAACCAAGGGTTTCAACAAGCATGACGTTCACGAGTGTAATGTCGTAAGCCACCACTACCTTGCCGAAACCCATTACCTTAGACTTTGACTTGTCGGCATATGTGACGGTGATTGATCTTCATTTGGCACCAAGTCCTTGACAATAGACGAGCTTCCGGTCATATGACTTGTGCAACCACTATCGATCACCCATTTTGACCCTCCGGAAGCATAAGTCTACCAAAGATCAAGCTAGTTTTTAGGTACCCATTTTTCAATGGGTCCTCTTTTGTTAGCAACAAGGATCTTGGGAACCCAAATAGACCAAGCAATATAACCATCATAAGGGCAAACATATTGTGCATACACATCACCATAATAATCACGCATTAGAATATAGTGAGGGTTAGCACTTCCCGCAAAATCATCATGAGACATAGTTTTGCCATTTGTGGTCTTACTCTCCACAATGGTCTTGTTGGTCTCTTGTGTGGGCTTGTCCTTATTCTTCTTATTGTTCTTCTTCTTTGTTTTGGAGACAAAACCAATGCCCCCTTTATCACCACTACGCCTTTGTTTGCTCAAAAGATCATCAATAGACTTGTTGCCTTATGGAAATGTGGCCTTAGCAAGCTCCCCCTTCAACCTAGCATTCTCTTCAAGAATAGTTGTGCTACTAGATGGAATGAAGTTACTAGGTAAAGGAATATTGGCCAATTGAGTTTGAAGCGTTTCATGGGACTTTGTGAGTGACAAGAGTTCACTCTCCAAGGCCTTGTGGGACTTGTTAAGCAAGCTAAAGTCCTCGGCAAGTTTTTCATGAACCACACCAAACTCAATCTTGTCCTTTTTAGATCTTTTATATTTAGCAATAGCATGATCACGCTCTTTGATGAGTTTGTTAACAATAATGTCATTGGCCTCATCAAGCCCTTCAAGTTTTAATTCAAGTGACAACCTAGTTTCTTGTTCTTCTTTTAGAGCATTGTTTAGGGCCTCTAGCTCAATCATATGTTCATGCCCAAGTTTACATCTTACATCTAGAAGCTCTTGAGTATGTGATAGTTGATATAAGGTGTTTCCAAAATGTAGCTTAGCATCACCTTCTAGGTTAGTCATAAACTCATCAAAGGCAATTAATTCCTTTTTAACATCAAGAGACATCTCATCATTAATTTCATCATTATCTAAGTGAGTAGAGCGGGATGATGAAGATACCTCCGTTCCTCTTGCCATAAGGCAAGTGGCGTTCTTGGTGGAAGAGTTCTCATTTGGAGAATCGAAGAGAGAGAATGTCGGAGTAGAGATGGTGGCAAGAGCAGCCACACCATGAGAAGTTTCCTCTTCGTCCTCTTCATCATCTTCATTGTCGGAGGAGTACTCTTCATGAGTGATCAAGACAATTTCTCCCGGCTTCTTGTTGATGGGATTCTTTTTGATGAAAGGTTTCTTGTATGGTCCCTTGAGAGTCTTATTCAACACAAGCTTACCACCATGATCTTCTCTCTTCTCATAGGGGCAGCTAGCCACAAAGTGGTAGCGGTCAACACAATTGAAGCAAGTTCTCAACCTTGTGGTATTCTCTCTTTTCCCATTTGGATTGCTTCTCCGTTCCATTTCCATCTTGGCTTTGGTGGGGTTCTTCCAAAAGTTCTTTGCATAGAAAGCCATATATTGACCATGAGCAATCTTGACTTCATCGGGATGGTCCATGGGAAGCCCTTCATCACTATCATCTTCATCCCCATGGTCCACCACTTTGGCCTTCAAAGCAACATTGACAAAATTGCTCATACCAAGGGCACGAGCACGGGAATCTTTGGCATTCTTGGCGGCAACCTTGAAAGCAGTCATTTATTGCATAACTTCATTTGAGGTCATGAGATGGTAGTTGTGTCTTCCTTGTAGGCTCTTCAAGTCGGTGGGCTCAAAAGGCATGAGTGCACTCACATATTTCATTTTTATCCATGCATCATCCACATGTGAGGCACCCACATTCACAAAAGCAGTGGCGGTGGTCTTGAGCCTTCGGTACATGTCTTCGTGATCTTCACCTTCTTTCATGTAGAAGCCTTCGGCTTCATTGCTTAGAGCATCATATCGGTTCCTCCTCATACTCTCATTTCCAATAAACAACACAGTGAGAGCATCCCAAGCTTCCTTGGCAATGCTAAAGTGCTCAATGTGTGGATAATCCTTTGTCCCCAAACCTTGTTGAATCATATGCAGAGAAGTGGCATTGAGTTGACTATTAACAATCTCTCTTCTTGTCAAGTTGTTTGGATCCCCAATAAAGAGTCCATGCTCGATGATGTTCCATAGTTCAATGCAAGAGCTGCGCATATGAGTTCTCATTAGTGATTGCCATTGAGCAAAAGTAGCAGATTCTTCAAGCTTAGGTGGGTCACCTCTATTGTATACATGAGGGTGAGGGATTGGAGGGTCGGGAGAGTACCATGAGTCACGGTGCTCACCCTTCCCACCATTATTATGTGTGGAGGAATTAGCGTTGTCTGGTTTACCCCCTACCATTGCACCCTCGGGGGATACTGACGTATTCCCCTTAGGTAAAATGGATGGTTGATCCTCTTGAGGAGATGGGGGTGATGAGCCTTCTTTGTCTTTAAGAAGTTGCTCAAGCATCTTCTTGACTTTGTTGACCAAGGAAGAGCTCAATCTTGTTTCCATGTTTTTGAGATCTTCCATGGTCACCATGGTCGGCTCACCATCACCATCCCCTTCGCGGCTACCCATATTCTCTTAGGCGGTAAAGCCCAAATAAAGAGCCGAGGATCTGATACCAATTGAAAGGATCGTATGGGCACCTAGAGGGGGGGTGAATAGGTGCTACTTCAAATTTTCTTCTTTTTCAAATTAAGGTTTGACAATCAGGTAAATTCTCTAGATAATGCAACTATGGTGAATTTACCTATATGAAAATTATGCAAGGGCTACCACAACACAAAGTAGTAACAAGTAAGGCCCAGTTCTTTTGGTGGCTTCTCTCAGAAGCTGCCCTACCCCCAGCTTCCTGGGGAAGCCGGTTCAAAAAAATTGCGAGGCTTCGAAACTTGTTTAGCCTTAACTATTTTGGAAGCCTTGTAAATTTTTTAGACCGGCTTCCCCAGGAAGCTGGGGGGAGGGCGGCTTCTCGGGGAAGCCCCCAAAAGAACTGGGCCTAAGTAAGGTGTGTTAAAGGATAGAAGTAACCGAAAAGTGGATGCGGAGACACAAGGATTTGTTTCCCGTAGTTCCTTCCTTTTGAGGGGAAGTACGTCTACGTTTGGAGAGGGGGTGGTTTCAAACCACCAACGCCACGAGAGGACTCCCTTGTTATCCAATGAATCTCACCCCAACGGGATCGATTCACCTTCCACTATATCGGCAACCTTCAAGGTGGAAGCCGGCACCGTTACAAGTTTGGGGCACACATCTACAACTTAATCGGAGGCTCCCAAATACAAGCAAGCTGTCAAAGCAATCAAAGACAAGCTTGTAAGAACCAAAACAAGAACTAGGGTTTCCAAGAAAACACTAGAGCAAAGGGGGCCCTCAATGAGATGAGGGGGAAATGAAGATCTCTTTTGGTGAAGTAGTAGATCGGGGCCTCCTCCTTCGATTCCCCAAAGATCAAGGACTTTAGGTGGTGGGATGAGGAGATCTTGAAGATTTGAGTGGCTCCAATGGACTCCAATGGTGGTCTTTGACTTTAATGAGCTGAGCACTTTGTCCCAAGGTAGGTGGAGGGGTATTTATACCCCTCCACGAAATATGGCCGTTGGAGCATTTAATGTACCGGTAGTACCGGTACTCAAGCGGTAGTACCGCTTGCAAGCGGTACTACCGGTCAAGTAGCGGACCAGGTACCGGAGGTGCTCCAGTTCTTCAGCATTCTTCAGTTTTGGGCGGTATCGCCCTTGCGGTACTACCCCCAAGCGGTAGTACCGGTCGTAGGAAGCGGTACTACCGGTTTGGGCGGTAGTACCGGTCCCAAGTACCGCTTGGTACTGACCAAAACGGAGAGGGGTGAGTGCTAGTCAGTATGCCCCGGTACTGCCGAGCGGTACGACCGTCTCAAGCGGACCGGTAGTGCCGCTCTGTGGTACCGGGTGGTACTGACTAGCACACACCTTTATCAGCTTTGGTCAGTGCCAACCGGTACTGGAACCGGTAGTACCGGTGTCAAGCGGTAGTACCGGTCGTAGTTCCGGTACTACCGGTTGGCACAGAGGTTTTTGCAAGGGGAATTGATATGCCATTATTTGTGCCACCTCATATCAAACCTGTGATAAACTTAGCACACAGTTAAACCGATAAGTGTGTTGTTATCAAACATCAAAATTAGAGGGATAGGAAAATGCTCTTTCAAGCATATATTAATATCAGAGGATATCAATTACACCCAGCCTCTGCAACGACGCATTGCCCTAGCGGCCACACGGATGCACACAGCCAAAAAAAGAAAGAGGAATTACAAAAAAGAAAAGTCCCGCTACAGTGACCATTCATTGAAACAGTAGTACTACCACCACTAAGACAACACCAGAAATCTAGCTTCTCTAAAAACGATGCCTCCAAGAAGGGAACAGTGCACAAATATCGTCATCACCCGATCAAAGATCTAGGGTTTCACCCTAAAAAAAGTCTACGCTCTCAAAACAATACCTTCAACAAGGCCATTGCCAGGCACAACCAATTAAGGCCAGACCCTGGGTTCTCACCCTGAGAGGTAGGACCATAAACCTCTCCTGTGCAGTCGCTCTCACTTGCATGCCACCGCACCAATTCATAAGTAACCTAGCCAATTCCTCATCATCACCCAGACTCGAACCGCCATTGTCTGTCCTCAGTTCTCGGTCTCCATGACTTTCTCCGTCAGCACCTGGAACGAGAACATGCCCCATGATAATAATAGCCAACAAATCTTCAAAGCACACCCTTTGAAACCAAACGGTCAGAGTAAAGCATGGGTGCGAATGACCGAATTCAAACCTTTCAGCAAATTCACGGCATGATAGCACTTATGGAGTTCGCCGGCGGAGCCTTCCGGAACACGACACAGAAACCAGATCAATGGAGACCAACATCCGGCAAATTATCGTCTTGGCTTGAGAGGGATCCAGGACCGCCTCCTTTATTGAAACCGAGCCAGCAGCCCCCACGCTACCCGCCGAAAATTAGCAGGATCCGCCGCAAGACAGCAAGACCACCCGGCCGACCATTTCGATGGAGAAGGAGGCCACCACCATGCCGGGGGCAGATGCCCAAACGCCCTAGTGTCGCGGACAAGGCCCGGGTTGCCTAGGCGCCGGCGTCGAGGCCAATGGACGGGACAGATCGGGGCTAGGCCCAGATCTCCGCCGCCATTTGGGCCGAGGATCATCGGCCGTCGCTCGCCGTAACACCACCGCCAAACCATCCGAGATGGACGCCGTCGCCATCCGCCATATCGCGATCAGGGATGTCGCCGCCGCCACGCCCCCAGGTCTTTGCCTGGCAACGATCCTGGCGGCGGCGGGGAAGAGAGGACACGGGAGGGAGGGCTTGGCGGCAAGGAGGGGAGGCCATCCGGCGTGGCGTGGCGCCGCCGCGCGGGTGTGGGAGGAGAGCTGGCGTACGTACGGGTCCGTTTCCTTTGGATGTCAGCTCCGCCTCTAGTGGTGTCATACTTGATTCCAAGAATTTGCATGCTACGGTTTGATTGCTCCATTGTGGTATCGCATCACCATTCCCGTCCCTCCATTGCTTGCACTTGCCGAGAAGGAACCATCCACATTTAACTTGATAGTTCCGTTTGGAGGCCTCTACCAACGCCTTGATGAAACTTGGATCACCGGTTCCTGGATTGGAGCCTTCCCGCTTAGCTTGGCTTGATGGTAGTTGACTATCATCTTCCCTTTGAAGTTGTCAGCCATTTGAGTGTTGCTTGATGCATAGCAACGAGTTCAGATAACTGCATAGGAATCACTTTGATGCTTCAATCGGTGGTGGAGGCTTGTGGTTTGATGCTTCAATCGGTGATGGAGGCTTGTGGTGTACCACTTCATTCCGTACATGCCAGATACGCTAGAGGGTCATAAGAAACATCATCCCTTCTATATCGGTGCTTCGATCCAGTTGATGAAGGAGCCATTCCGAGTCGGTGTTGATAATATCATCGACCGCCAGAAGCTTCCAGGGTTCTGCCATGACGCTCTAGAGGTCTCTCGCCATCGGACATCTACAGAACGCGTGAAATGTAGGTTGAGATTTTGCAACCAGATTCACTATCAAAAAGCTAAAATCTAAACCTAAGGGTTCTAGGCCAACCGAGATTCTGGCAACGCAGTATATTTTCATAGTGCAAACCGAAAGTTGGATCAACCCCGGATTCCATTCCACTGCGTCGTGTTGAGCCAAAAACTAGTAAATTACACGCCATGCCACTAGTAAGTAAAAAACTCTCTCTCTCCCGAAATAGGCTTTCGCCCCGCTTTATAGATAAAAGCCAAACGGCCAAACCAATACATGGTGATGAGGGGATCCTCTTACAAGCAGATCAAAAGATAAACACGAAAGCCTAAGAAGCATCTAGCTTGCCATCGAAGACGATGAAGCTAAGGAGACCGGAACTCCACGACAACGCCTCCAAGAAGGTTACGACGCCTCAAGCGCTGCCGTTGCCGAGACCACAGAGGTCAAAGGTTTTCACCCGGAGCCCTAATGTGTTGAGAGTAGCCACAACAATACCCCCAATAGAGAAACAACACCCACGGGCATCGCCGTTGTCGGCGCCGAAGCGCTAGGCTTTCGCTTGGAAAAACTCTCACCGAAGACGATCCCTTGGACCACCACCAGTCTTCGAGCTGAGCTTCCAACCGCGATCTGGGTGCTGCCACCACCAGGAGCCCCCAAAGTCAGTTCCTTACCACCCGCATGGACCAAAGAGAAAAACCATCACCACCGCAACACCGCCCCGCCGACAAAGACGCACGTGCAGTCCACCTTCCTGGGCCGCCGTGTAACATCCCAGCATTTAGGAACTCACGAAGGATAGATTTAGGAATTTAAGATGTTGCATGCATTCATCTGTGAAAATGTGGGTAAATTTTTCGCCAAATAAAAACCTAAAGTGATCAAGGTTTCTTTCATACTTTGAGATTAGATTTAGTCCTAAAGGATGATTGCTATAGACTTTGATATGATCTTTGAGGAATTATGTGTTTTGGGAAATGAAATTTGAATTTTAAACTTGAGTGTTTGAATTATAATTCAAATGATTTTTGAATAATGTTTGAATCTTGATTAATCAGGAGTTAACCAATTTAACTCAAACTTTATTTAAAGAAAGCAATAAAGAATATGAATATCTATTTCATATTTTCATTCAATAAATAAGTTACAAAAAAATGTAACTTATTAAAATCATTCACAGTCTTCACCATAGCAAATAAATAAAGAATAAGAATATTTCTTTATTGATAATAGTATAATCTTTATTACAAAATAATAAAATGAAGCTTACAAAAGAATAGAACAAATATTACAAAAGAATAAAGAAGATTACATATGACTATTCTACAAATAAACCTAAACTAAAATATTCATTTCCAATCTGTACCTACAAAGTAAACAGAAACTGAATAGAAAAAGAAAAGTTAGGATTAGCATTGTTTTACTCTCAGACTTGTCAGTGAAGTGCACTAAGCAAGGTTCATCATGAAGTAAAGTTATAAAAGGGGCAAGTTTCACCAATATGAAAGAATGTATCTTTCATAATTCTAATCTAGAAGTCAAATGACAGCAAGGAGCGGCAAGTTTCACCAGCCAAGTAAAAGTAATCAAATAACAGTAACTCTCAAATTCAGAGCATATCCACAAGTTGCACAGCAAGCACACAGGTAGGACACACACCAAATTGCATGGTGTGTGCTGTCAGCTTCTTAGCAACAACCCAGCAACACAAAACTGCTCAGCACAGCCGTGGAGAGGCACTAGTGCATCTCTTCACTGCTCACACACAATAACAGCTAGCTTAGCCAGAGTCAAATAAACCAGCCACACCATCTCACATCAGATCAAGTCACATATCACCTGATGGTGACATAAGGAGGAGAAGGATCAGTTGAATAGCAAGGCCAAGCTCACATGAGCTAGGAGGAGCAGAGTTCCCCAAGGCCAAGCACAAGCATCAAGGGAATACAAAAACAACATCAAGAGGAGAAGGACTAGATCAGACCAGCAACACCACCAGCACATCAAGCCATCACCAACATAGTTTTTGTGGTGAGCATCATAAACAACCATGTGATCTGTTTATCTTCTCCCAAGCAAAGTATATATGCTAATGCATAAGGCAACCTCTCAATAATCACCCAAGTGGGGTGAAGCTATCCTATAGGTTTTAAACATAAAGATCAAGATCAAACTCTTTTCAAAACACCAAATTCTCAGACCAGCCTCACAGAATTGGTGATACCAAAGGCAACCTTTATATTCTATCATTTGTTCTTACAAAATCTAGGCACATCTCCAAGAAGGATTAGCACCTCAGATTTTATAAGACACAAACAAAACCATATATATTAACCAACTAGGATCTAAGATCTAGTAAGCAGTTGATGTCTTAACCAATTTGGAAAATGACAGCAACATAGAAGCTTAGTTCCTAGAGCCTCAGACTAGCATCACTGGCTAGGTCAAACAATAAGTTTCCCAACTTATCTATCAACATCCATCAAGTCCCAGAAATGACTTTAAGTCTAGTCAATAACAAGATCTACTTATGTACCATCTTAATAAGGTTTCATAAGCACTGACCTTATCACAAAGACAATCAAATAAGCCAACCTTCACAAATCATCTCCCTGGAATTAGAAACAGGGATCATATCCTAATTATTATTCATGATCAAAGAATCATTAGATTATACTGAATAAAATTCAGAACAAGCATCATCTGGCAAGCTAACAATAACTAACTCAGTAAATTCTCACTGACTAGATCATTGCCAGTATCAAGATACTGACAATAGATAAACACATCAATTCACCAAAGTACCAGCCAGAGGCAATAATATGCAACCCTAGTATTTAATCCAACCTTAATCACACATCAACAATAGCATCACACAATCAAACGGTGGTGATCACTAACAATGAGGTACAGAGCATCCCAAATCCCCATTAAACATCACAACCAGATCATAGGAGCATCTTACAAGTATCAGACATGAACCCTAAATTGAATACATCATCTTAATCAGGACAAGACAGTAACCAGAGAGGTCACTGCCAACATCTAGCATAGGCCGAGCGAGCACAGAGAGCACAAGGGGGAGAGGAAAAGAACTCACCAAAGGTCCTCGCTGGAGACTAGAAGAGGAAGCAGAGGTGGCCGGCGACCATGGCGACACGGGGAGCACCCCCAGGGGGGAGCTGCGACCCATACAACACCACGGCGGCGACCATAGCCACGCCTAGAGGCGAGGTGAATCACCACGACACACGACAGCAGCGGCGGCGCCAGGATCCACGCCAACCCCAAACCCTAGGGTTTGGGACGACATCGATCTATCGCAGGAGAGCTCCATGCCCAAATCCAGTTGGACATGAGGAAAGGGCGTAGTTGACAACCTCCTCCTACACCACGGCGGCGACCAGAATGGTCCACGACAACGGGAATCGTCGACGGCGACATCACCGACCACGGGGTCGGGGATAGATGAGGAGAGGAGTGAGCTCGAGGGTGAGAGACAGCGAGTGAGTGGGCTGAGTTGGGCCAGAACCCTTCGGGGTAGCTATTTTGACTATGTCTCATTAGCCACAAGGGCCCAATAAGAATAAGCCATCCCAAAAACCTTTACGACATGTTTTAATAAATAGAAAAAGACCAAAATGCCCCTGAACTTAATTAAATTCTAGAAAATAAAATAAAAATCCAAAAATTATAAATAGAATATTTCTGGATTCACAAAAATCCAAACTATCCAAGTAAATTAAGATATAAAATTTTAGACATTTAAATTTTATTAAGAAATTTGTAATTTATATATTCCTTATGGAATTTTACAAAAAATTGAAAGATGATAAAAATAAATAAAAATCACTTTCATTATATATTAATATTGTAGTATTTTTGAAAAATACTAAATAAATATTTAATAGCAATTTTGATATTTAAGTGATAATTCCTAAAAGAATTATTAAATCAATAAAAGTCAAATAAAAGGGAAATAAAATAAAAGAATACAATATTCTATTATGAATATTAAAAATTAATATTTATAAATCTTTTATTATTAAAAAGACTTTTTATAATAATGGGGAGAATGTATATCAAGTTAAATGATGCATTACATTACTTTGCATAATCATTTTGCTTCTTTAAATATTGTCTTTACTGGGCAATAATGATGTTTTTGTAGACATAGAAGCTCAAGGTCCAGTGCAAGCATCAGACTTCACTACCTTGCCATCACAAGGCAAGTTCATCACTTGCTCATATCCTTTGATGAGTCTTTATCAAAGTATTTGCAAATTGTGTGTTATCATATATACTCTAAAATAAACAAAATATATTAATTTCACAAATAAAAATATCATAGATATCATCCTAAGTGATGATATAATGGATCAATAGAACTTAGGGTTCTATTTGCAACAATGATGATCAATTAGGGACTTAATAACCCCTGACATCAGTGATTCTAGCGTCGTATATTACGCGTTAGCCATGAGATTTGGAATGGGATAGAGAAGTCAGCTGTATATTTTTCCTCTCGCATGAAGCCAGATGTGCAGGTCGTGGCTGTTATCCTCGTATCGTGCATATTAGTTGGTAATTCGTAGAGGATATGCAGCATATGGGTGGGAACCCTCATCGTCCCACGATAGTTCTGGCATCTAACGGTTTGTATAAATCATTGCCGTAATTCATTATGTGGGCATGGTGTACACCAAGTAGGCATGCGAGGTCGCGAAGGGGGCAGTGATTGGCTTGGACCAACTACTGGGCCCCACATCATGGAATTGTGGACGGGAAAGTACGCCCGGTTGTGCAACAAGGAGTTGATCTCTCATGGGTAAAGTAACGCACCTCTGCAGAGTGTAAGAATTGTAACCTGTTACTCCCTGTTTCGGGAAGGAGCTACGAACGCGTAAGGGAAGGAACTCCATAAAAGTTCTGGTCAACCTGTGAAGGCTGATGGTCATAGATTTTCATAATAAAATCAATCTTTGCAGAAAGATTTACAAAAATTGCATAATGCCAAGGATTTATAATCCGAGGTGGTAGTTAGAGCATCAAACTTCCCACCTTGCATATTATGAACTTGTTGGGTAACGCTGCTACTCATCCTTTCCTTTGATCCCTTGCTTAGACTCTGAGGATCCCGAAGATGTGCCAATGTATGCAGCCGAATGTCAAGAAGAAGTGTTCTACGAGGAACCTGATCTATCCGGAGGTGTTGAAGGAGTGGATTACGAAATCCGCTAAGGTGTCGATGATAACGAAGCCAACTAAGTATCCCTAGTTAGTAGTAACCAACAGAGCCGAGCATCATGAACTCTATAGAATAAGCTGTTGAGCTCAACTCCTAGTCGGAGTTGCTACTTTTAAATTCCCTGAAACACGTTATATTTTGGTTTGTAAGTTGAATCTTTTGGAAGTCTTGAACTTCCGGTATTGTAATAATAATAATAATAATGTGTATATTTGTAATATGGACCCGCAATGTTTCTGTTGTACCACTCTGAGGGATGTGATATTTACAGAACGGTGATCTCTGGATGTCATGTCAACGACTATAGTATACTACACATGCAGTGGTATGCTGGGTCACCGCACGATCCTCGAACTCGTTCCAAGGCTCCAACAGACAACACATCGGAAAGCCGTCGGGTCGTACAAGGTAAGGCGGCATCGGGAAAGCTGAAAGCAGGCCACACGACCACCTAGGGAAGGGGAACCGCCCTTCGTCACCTACGGCGATAGCCGTCCGGACGTCGCAGCAGTGCCAACCAAGCCCGGATCAGGACCGGGCCGCCGGCCAGGCCTAGATCAGGCCCGTCGGTTCTGCCGCAACGCTGCAGCAGCCAGGCAGCCACGTCACCGCCATCCTGCTTCCCGAGCTACCCTCCCTCCGTCGCCACTGCGCATGCCACGCCGACATGCCCCATCGCCGGAGGGCCTCGGCCGCGCCGCCGCAACCGCTTCTGCCTTAGCAGGGCGACGGCCACCCGAGCGACCCCGCCAGAAGCATCCCCGCTGTCGCGCCGCGCTGGGGCCATGCGCCTGGCGTGCCGCCACCAGACGAGCCTATCGCCGCCGCCATGCCGCACCGCCACCAGCAGCATCACCCCGCGGTGGCACCCCAACAACAGGGACAGGAAGTCCCACCACTGCTGGACCGCTCGGTCTTTGCCGGGCGGCGCTCGCCGGTGCGGCGGGAGAGGAGGGGAGGGAGGATGACGGGGCGGCGGGGGCTAGGGTTTGCGCCTCCATCGCCCTCGCAGGGGGCGACACGAGACGCCTTTTCGTAAGTAAAAAAACTGACCGGTTCATCTTTCTTTATTCTACTCCAACCCTCCTCCTTCCTGTTGCCTGCCAAAACCCACCGGCGAGCAGCGACGGGCAACACGAAGAGCCGGGAGGCTCCCAGGACTGCTGGTGGGCCCTGGTCCCTCGGGCAACGGCCCGCAAAACTCCGGCACACGTCCTGGCTGGTGCAAGGGCGTGCCACCTGACCTATACCTGGTCAAGAAGGTGATGGATTGCTTCGATTGGTTTCCTGCATGGCAAACAAACATACGTAAAATTCGAGCCGCGACCGGCTCCCAGGTTTCCCTGTGAATCGGCTCCTGGAGCCGATTATCCCATGGTTCTGCATTAAATTTACGATAACATGGGGTTTTGCTTCATCAATACAAGTTAAATCGATCTACGACAGTTTAACGTTTTCACCACGTAATTGGAACATCCTACACGTAATTGAGCCTGGTAGATACAAAAGATGATAGAAAACTAACCCTAGAGAAGGCCTAACAACCGACGTAAAGTCAATTCCCGGAACAACTCCCCTCGAATTGGCAAACCATATCCTTACATACTACTGGATCGTTCAACCCGTTTGCAAGGCCTGACTACGTGGATATCAAACTAAACCTTGGAAAACAAGGCAAAACTATAACGGATCAAATCGACTGAGTAAAGATCAAGCAAGACGCTACCCTTACACCCGGGAAAAGGTGCAAAGGCAGCGAGATAACTAGAGGTAGCATAACTAAGCAATCATAGCAAAAAGTACCGATGCTAGCCTAAACAAATCTATGATAATAGTACTACTCGCCATCAACAAGGCTTCAGTACGAGTAACACCAAATAACGCATAAGCAGATACTGCCTAGATCGCAAGATGCGATCTAGGCAGCATGACACTTACCCGAAAGAAACCCTAGAAACAAGGGGTGGCGATGCGCAGAGATTGTGTTTGTTGTGAACGTGATCGTCCTCCTTTTCTCAATAACCTTAGGTACATATTTATAGTCCGGAGACTTTCTATCTTTGGAATAACCCTAACAACTCTATCTCTTACTTAAACTGAAACGGAACCTACTACAATATAAGATACATGGGCAATTTAGCCCAAATCCACGCACAAGGCCGATTCAACAACACGTTGCATATATGTATCTTCCAAGCCCATCTTGATTACGGCCCATCTCCTCCTTTGGCCAAAATATGGCGATAACACATGCCCCCCTGGTTTTGGCAATAATAATTCCAAAACCACTCTGTTGATGTTTTTTCTTCCCCCTCTTTTTTTTATATCGGGTTACGCGTTGCAGAGCAGAATCGTCACGCCACCCCCTCATCATGATGCCCTGTCTTCTCAACTCCTCCGCAGTGCATGATTTGACAATTTTGGCACCACATTCTGGGAAACTGCTATGGCATTGAACCGCCTCCCACTATTCCCCTTATTTAAATTCATCTGAGCAGTTTGCAGCCCCCATCTTCCTCCATTAGCCAAAAAACCCTCTTTCTCCGCCATGGCCGCCTCTTCTTCCTCCAAATCATCCGGCCTTTCCTCCCAAGCCTCCAACGCAATGAGCGACCGGGAGCCGACGCCGGAGCACCCGCCAATGGCGGCGTACGATGCTCTTGCCCCACAATGGTGGGACGAGAGGGACTGGGACTTCGCCGCCTGGTCCGAGGACGACGAGTCCCTGACCGATGGCGAGGAGGGCCTCCAGTTCCTTGTCGACGGGGAACTGGAGGCGGAGAGCACCGACGATGCCGTGTCCTGGGACGGCGTCGAATCCTCCGACGAGGAGGAGGAAGCGGAGGAGGACACCTCCTCTGACGAATACCCGTCGGTGAAGCGCTTCCGCGCCGGGTCCAGCGAGGACACCGACGACGACGACGAGGACGAAGAAGCCCCCGCTGAGTACTTCAGCAGCAGCGGCGAAGACTACGCCGGCAGCAGCGCCGATGACAGCGAGTACGACGACGGTGAAGACAGCGGCGATGACGCCGGCCTCTAGATTAGGAACTAGTAGTAGTAGTAGTACCAGTAGTAGATTTACACTTGTAAGCAATCAGCTTCATTGTAAATATCCGTCTTTTGAATCAAAGATTGCTTCCCCTAATTCGATTCTGCCGATAGTCAAAATAGGTCAACGTTCCTGAAGCCGATAGCAACGTATCGGCTTTCACCATACTACGCTCGTATGGTCAACCAAGTCAAAGCCCAACGAGCCGTTGGTAACACATCGGCTTTCCCCACAAACGTTGACAAGGTCAAATTTGGTCGCATACTTAGTCAAATCTGAGCGGCCACTTTCCAGTTTCAAACGGTAACCTGCGACCCTCTTCAAAAAAGGCCAACCCAGATCTCCAATTGCCTCACGGAATAGACCGAGCTCACAGCGACAAGAACCCTCGATCCCCAATTGCATAGATCCATCTCCGCCGGCAAACTAGATGGCGGAATCGTCCAACACCAACACAGCGGTATCTGGTCTGAAGGTACGCCTACTCCTCGCAGTCTGAACATGGTGCTGGAATTAATGGCAAACACCTGAATTAATGCTTTATTCCACCATTAAATTTTTTAGGTTTCAGACATTCTGCTGCCGCATCCTTCTCTTCCAAATTCTCTCTGTCTTGGCCCCCGTACAAAATCTAGTCCTGCCCATCTGATCTCTTGCGAGGCAAACAGAATCCCCTTCGTAAGCCAAAACCTAGATTTCAATTCCTGGGCCGACTGCTTGCGAGCCTGGCCTAATCCTCCTGAACATTGGGTTTCTTGGTATAGCAGGGTAGCCAAAACTTATCAATCCCAATGGGAAACCACGGGAATAGCCGATGCCTTGTATTTGTCATTGTCTCCCCTTGAGAAACATGAAAACCTTCTAAAAACCATCGGCTATTTCTGGTCCGATGCTCTGAACTGCTTCATGTTCGGTCACGGCCCCATGACACCAACTTTGTTAGACGTGGTGATGATTACTGGTCTGGATGTTACATCACCCAGCCCTTCTGCTTTTAAGCTGACAAAGGTCCCCTACAAGCTCTCTTCTAAAACAGACTGCACGAGCTGGGGTGCCTATCTTCAAAGCCACATGAAAACTAAAGGCCCTATCACGGAGAAAGAACACACGGCTTTCCTCAACTTCTGGCTGGAACATTTCATATTCTGTGGCCCTTCCCTTGCTCCAACCAAGAATTATCTCTCCTTGGCCTACGAACTTGCCAAAGGCACTCAACTTGGCATCGGCAAACTGTTCCTTGGAGAAGTCTATCGATATCTCCAGTTGATGTCTGTCAAGCTGTTCTCCGGCATAGCAGTCAAAACAGGAGGTCCTTGGTGGTTCATTCAGCTATGGGCCCAGATGTATTTTCAAAACCATGTCCCAAACTTTCCCCTTTTGGCGAGTTGCACCTTTCCAGATGCCAAAGGGAAGCAGATCCGATGCACCAGCTACGGCCAAGCTCTGTATAGACTGCCAGGTAGTAAACTGATCCCTCAGGAAGCATCCAAGTGGTTCAGAATTTTCTTCCAAGGCCTGGACAATCCTATCTTCTTTCCTTACATGGAAGAATCGGAACATTTTGAAAATCCAATCTCCTTCAGGCTAGACAATTTTGTCGATGACACCAGCACTCGGCAGCTATTTTCCACTGTGATCCGTCCCTGTTTCCTTCCAGTTGGTATGAGCACATCCAACAGAATAATCAAGCCTGGATACGAATTCTACCAACCGGTCCTAGTGGCTCGGCAATTTGGCCTTGGACAAGTACCTCCTCATTTCTTTCTCCACCATCTTACGGAGAGCAGGGCTGACCTGCCCGATCCTCTCACCAGTCAAAGGTGTTACTCCTTCTTCGATGCTCTGACCATCCCAATTCCTAACAACCTCACCTTCGCTTCATCAACCGATGGTTTTGAGAACTGGTGGTCGATGTGGAAGACTCATGCCTTCAGGAGAGCTCTGGGACCGTTGCTGGAACAGCTCGATGTTGAATATGACATCCCCGTAGAACATGTACCACTACTCGTAAATTTCTGGATGCAGCTCACAAATGATTCTTCTAATACACCACTCTGTCTCCTTGCAGCAACAAGATGGTCCTGAACCTACGCACGGTGATGGCTCCCCCTTCGAATTCTTCCCACCAGCTCCTGTGGTCCTTTTCTGCAAAAAATCGCCACCTTTGAAAAAGGTCGTGATGCGGAACCAGCCGATATCACCACAATCGGCTTCCAAGAACCAAGCAACTTCTAAGTCAGCTGCCTCTCGAGTTCCAACTAAAACAAGAACTATGGTGAGGAAGGTAGCTGCCAGGAAGACCTTGAGGCGCCGGAGCCCTTCTCCGAAAAGTTCGCATGTACGCTGATCCATGCCTTGGTTGATCTCTTTCATCCTTGCAAACATGCTCGTGCTTACCAGCTCTCCTTTCTTACAGGCTTCCGTCGAAGGCACCTCCAGCGAGGACACACAATCCAATCGAGGAGAATTGGGCCCAATAGATTCTGAGAGGACCATCACACCGAGCCAGCCAGATTTGCCACCATCGGCTTCCAGGAAAAGGCCGGTTCCTGCACCTACTGCCCCCCGAGCATCAGTCGAGGCGGGGCCAGCTGTGAGCCCCAAGAGGGCTCGCAAGGGGCTGCAAACTTCTTCGTCAAGCCAGGAGGTTTCGAAAGTCATCACCCTCGATGCTCTTACCAATTATTTTTTATATCTGCCGATTCATCACTTATTTACATCGGCTAAACACCTTCCATGCAGACGACTGGCACTTCTAGTGGAAAAGCCGGGGAAGTGCCGATGCCTATCGCGGGGCTAGATCTAGTAATCCCTGAAGGCGTAGATGAAACGGTGACCACTTTGGCCAAACCCCCAATAACAACACACGAGCCGATTGTCTCGTCATCTGCTATCCCCTTGATCTTGGGAGAGGTATGTCCGTTTCGTTCGGTTCATCCTTCCATGTTGGACGCATACTGACGCCATTTTGGCCTGCCAGGGTTGTGATATCTCAGGCCTGCTGACGTTCGACCCTGAATCCATCGAACCAACTCTCTCTGTCGCCAACGATGAACCACGAGCAAAGGCTGTACTACCTCAATTCCAGCGTCTCAAAGCCTTGTTGTCCTCCCCGATCGAGAAGCTGATCGAGGGTTCTGAAGAGGTGAAGAGTGTTCTTGCCGAAATCAAGGACCAACTCCCAGTAGCACTGCAGGTGAAGCTTTGGCCAGTTGTAACTCTGTATTTCTACGGGTCAAGGGTGAAGTTGGCTCGTGAGAGGATTAATCTGCGCCGCGCCCAACTCCCACTGAAGGCCAATATTGCAGACAAATGTCAGCAGCTCAACGAGAAAAAGGCGTCTCTGGATGCCAAAACTGACACCTCTGTCAGCACCGCCGAGCTTGCATCCTTGAAAAAGGAACTGGGAGATCTTGAAGAGAAGGTCCGGGCGACCAAACAGCTCATTCGTGACAAGGAAGCATTCATCGCCCGCTCCCAAGACGAAGCGGAAGGCCTCAAAGCTCAACTGAAGACTGATATGGCGGAAATACGTGCCCTGAACAAGCAGCTGGTGATGGGCAAGGACGAAGATGACGAAGCCGAGATCGCTGAGGTGGATCGTGTCCGTGCTGACGCCCTCCACGCCTTCGAGGCATTCCTTCAGTAGCTTATTCATCTAAACTGACACCTGCTCGTAACAGTTTGAACTTCTAGAGTCGATGGCTGTGCATCGGCTGTATTTGTTTTTATTGGCCGATTTCATGTATCGGCCCCCATATTTCACTGTCCTTCATCCCACATGCTTGGGAAATATTTTTTATTGGCCGATTTCATGTATCGGCCCCCATATTTCACTGTCCATCATCCCACATGCTTGGTAAATATTTCTTGAGATGCTGACCGTTGACAGCCACTGGGAATTTCACGCCATCCAGCTCCTCCAGCATGTACGCGTTCCCCCTTAAAACTTGATCGACCCTGTATGGCCCGTGCCAATTTGGAGACCATTTACCGTATGCTGCATCCTTAGTTCCCAATGGCAATACAGCTTCCCACACGAGATCGCCAACGTGGAACTCCTTTGGTCTCACCTTCTTGTTATATGCACGAGCTACCTTGGCCTTGTTATATGCTCGATGGTTTTCTCAAGCGACCACAGCCTAAGCTCAGTCAAATCCTCGACACTGTCACTCATCAGGGCCGCATATTCTTCAGTTGTTAGATCATTCTGAAAAGTGACACGTCTCGATCCAGCCGTAATTTCCCAGGGCAATACGGCTTCTTGTCCATAGACTAGATGGTATGGCGAGGTTTTTATCGCTCCATGACATGACATGCGATAAGCCCATAAAGCCTCTGACAAAACCTCGTGCCAACGCCTAGGGTGCTCATCGACTTTCCTCTTGATCAGCTTGATAAGGCTCTGGTTGGACGCTTCAGCTTTCCCATTTGCTTGAGCATAGTATGGGGATGATCGGATCAGCTTAATTCCCGTGTCCTCACAGAACTTTCTAAACTCGTGGGAAATGAAGACCGAACCTCCATCGGTCGTGATAGTCTGGGGAATCCCGAATCTATGAATGACATGTTCTTTCACAAAATCGATAACATCCTTCGAGTTCACTGACTTCATAGGGACGGCTTCCACCCATTTAGTGAAATAATCTGTAATGGCCAAAATCCACATGTGGCCTTTGCTTGATGGAGGATTGATCTTGCCGATCATATCCATGCCCCAACCTCGGAATGGCCACGGCTTGATGATGGGGTTCATTGCTGACGCGGGTACCATCTGAATTTTTCCAAATTTCTGACATGCTTGACACCCTTTGTAGTACTTAAAACAGTCCTCAAGCATGGTGGGCCAATAAAACCCTGATCGCCTGATCAACCATTTCACCTTGTGAGCCGATTGGTGAGTTCCACAGGCGCCTTCGTGTACCTCGTGTAGGAGCCGATTGGCCTCGGTTGGCCCCAGACATTTGAGCAGTAACCCTTCCAGAGTCCTGTAGAACATGTCGTCCCCAATCAGCACATACTTCATGGCCTTGTACCTTATCCGTTTAGGTGCCCCCCGAGCCGAATCTTTCAAGTAATTGAAGATATCGGCTCTCCAGTCGTCCGCCTCCAGGAACTGTACCTGAACATCAGCTCCCTCTGCTACGTCCTTGTAGCCTGAAGCCATTTGTGCGAGATCATTCGCCTCGATATTCTGCGATCGCGGGATCCAGTTCAAGTTTATGTACCGGAACTGTGCCATCAGCTCACGGCATTGCAACCATAATGGGAAGAGCGACTCGCTCTCGCACTTGTATTCCTCCGTGAGTTGGGAAATCACCAGTTTGGAGTCTCCAAAAATTTCCACTGCTTCTGCTCTAGCTTCGATGAGCAACTCCATTCCCTTGCGTATCGCCTCATACTCAGCGACGTTGTTGGTGCAAGGGGTAGATAGCCTGATGGAGAAGGAATATGTTGCCCCCCGGGGCGACACGAGTAGAATGCCGATGCCGCAACCATCATCACAAACCGATCCATCGAAAAACATAGCCCACGCTCGTATAGACAGCGCTGCTATATCGGTGTTGATTCTTTCAGCAATAAGATCGGCCAACGCCTGACCCTTAACCGCTTTCGCGGGTTGATACCGGATATCAAATTCCGATAATGCAAACATCCATTTGCCGAGTCGGCCTTTCAACATAGGAGCCGACAGCATATGTTTTATGACATCTGATTTGCATATAATGATAATCTCCGCTGAGAGCAAGATGTGGCGCAGCTTGGTGCAGGTGAAAAACAGGCAGAGGCACAACTTATCAATCTCAGGATACCTTGTCTCTGCATCCAGCATCCTTCTGCTGATGTAAAACACAACTCGCTCCAAACCGTCATAAACCTGCACCACCACCGAGGCGATGGACGTGTCAGCTACTGACAAGTAAATGTAGAACGGCCTATCTGGCTGGGGTGGAACCAACACTGGCGGCTTCGTTAAATATTCTTTGATCTCGTCGAAGGCTCGTTGTTGTTCTGTCCCCCAGCGGAACTCCTCATCAGATTTAATTTTCACCAGTCCCATGAACGGCTCTATTCTTCCTGACATATTGGAGATGAATCTTCTGACGAAGTTGATCTTGCCGATGAGAGACTGCAGTTCTTTCTTCGAGGTAGGTGGCTTCATTGTTCGCACTGCCTCCTGACTTTTCAGGCCGATCTCAATTCCGCGTTCATGGACCAAGAAACCCAAGAACTGACCGGCCGTTACACCGAAGGCACACTTCTTTGGATTCATCCGTAGGCCGAATTTTCTTGTTCGGTCCAGGACGCGTTGCAGATCGTCCAAGTGTCCTTCTACTGAAGCAGACTTGACCACCACGTCATCGATATAAATTTCGACCAGCTTGCCGATCAGATCATGGAAAATGTAATTCATGGCTCTTTGGTACGTGGCGCCGGCATTCTTCAGTCCAAACGTCATGACTACGTATTCAAACAACCCCACCGAACCTGGGACTCTGAATGCAGTCTTGTGTATATCTTCCGGATGAGAAGATTCATCCCATTTTGGCGAGAGGGAGGCAGCGAATCACCTGGGCTACGGATTTGTCGGTTAGTTGATTCTCGAAATTTGGTTGTAACCGGCATTGCCATCCATGAAGCTCAAGACCTTATGACCAGCAGCTGCGTTGATTAATGTCTCTGCCACCGGCATCGGATACTCATCCTTTGGAGTGGCTTTGTTGAGATCCCGAAAATCTATGGCAACACGCCAGCGACCATCCTTTTTCTCTACAGGTACGATACTAGAGATCCACTCAGCATACCTGCATGGCCTGATTAACCGAGCTGTCAACATTTTCTCGATCTCTTTCTTGACTTCTTTCAAAATTTCGGCCTTCATCTGTCGTGCTCGCTGCTGGAATGGCCGAAACCCTTTCTTAAGCGGGAGTCGATGCTTGATGATGCTCCTGTCTAACCCGGGCATCTCTGTATAGTCCCAGGCAAAGCAATCTGGATATTCTTTCAACAAAGCTATCATCGGACCCCGCAGATTCGGATCTAACTTCTTGCTGATAAATGTTGGTCGTGGCTTATCCCCAGGACCGATGTCAATCTCCTCTAGCTCATCAACGGAGGTAAACCCATACCCTAGCTTTCCGTCACCTGCTAAATCGATGCTAAACACGGGGAAAACAGTTGGTGAGGATAACAAAGATAATTTGGGCCGATTGCCGGAATCGGCCCCCTTTTTGATTGCATTAGTCAAGGAAGGTTTGCAACTTATTTGTGCTCTACAATGGCAGGGAATCTCCCTACTACGACTGCATGATCTGTTTGTCGTAAGACTACTGCTTTTCATGTTTTGTGGCCGATCGCAGGGATCGGCCATACCACGTACGATCGTGGACTTTGCTACTCTGTCGGGCCAGTGGATAAGACCAGCCTCACCCCGTTTTTTGTAGCTTCAATGCGCTCACAGCCGTCTAGACTGACTCCAGAGATCGGCTCTTGGTCTTCTGCTTCCTAGATGTTCATGCCAGCTATGGAGATCTCGATCGAATCATCTGCCTGAATGACCTCCACTTCATCTCCATCCCACTGTATTAGGCACTGGTGCATCGTGGATGGAATGCAGCAGTTAGCGTGAATCCAATCCCTTCCCAGCAAGACAACGTAGGTGCTTTTGCTGTCCACGACGAAGAATGACGTAGGGATGGTTTTTCTGCCCACGGTCAGATCCACGTTCAGAACGCCTTGCGTTTCTGAAGTTTGGCCGTTGAAGTCGCTTAACGTGACGTTGGTTTTGATCAGATCTGCAGTGGAGCGTCCCAAACGCCGTAGCATGGAGTATGACATTATATTGACTGCCGCTCCGGTGTCAACCAACATCTTGCGGACAGGCTGCCCATTGATATAACCTCGCAGGTACAGAGCTTTCAGATGTTTGTAGCCCTTCTCTTGTGGCTTTTCAAAGATAACCGGTCGTGGGCCGCAGTCAAACTGTGCCACTGGTAGTTCTTTGGCTCTTGGAGTGCAAAACTCTGACGGAAGTGTGAACACCATGTTTGTGCCAGTCGATGTCTTCGCATTGGCTTTTACTGGTTTGGGGCGCCACTCTTTCCTTCTCGGACGAGCCTCTGTGTCCAAGGTTTGCCGAACTTTCACGGCCAGATCGGGCCGTGCTTTCCTTAAAGCGTGGAGGTACTGTGCTTCGGCTTCCTCCAGGCTACGCAGTCGCTGAACTCTACGCTTTTGGGTGTGCCTGAGTCCATCGGGGCACCACCTTGGCCGGTGATATCTGTCTTCTTATTTTCCACCCATTGGCTCCTCGAGGTCTTTTGCTCGAGGAGGGAGAGGCCCTAGACGCTTGAACACTGAGACTGGGCCTGTGTCATCCTTCTGCTGTCCACATTCTGGGCAGTTGTCGATTGTAGGCAATCGGCTCATTCCGGCATCCCAGCAATACTTGAAGAAGGGACAATCCCAATGTTTGTCCGTGCCTTCCTTTTCCTTTGACTTTCCCCTAGCGAGGTGCTCATATCTTTCATCATCCCTATCGCGCCGGCGACCTCGGTCATACTGACGCTCATACTTGTTAAGGAGATGCGTGGAGTGTGGCTTCTGATATCGCACGCTTCTCACTTGCTCCTCGGTTAAATACCGCCTGTCGTCATAACGTGGCCGGTCGCGTGGACCAGCCTCCTCTCTTTCCTTGCCCCGAGAGCGACCGTCTTCCTCCTTATATGTGCCATGGTGGTACACAGGTCCTGCCATATTAACATCGAACGAGAAATCCAACTGACGCCTCGTGGAGTGGCTGTGTTCTACCATGTTGACGCCGGGAAATGGGTTTGTGTCTACTTTCATGGCGAATTGCCCAAGGATCAGACGGCCCTGTTCTATCGCCGTTTGGATCTGGCGACGTAGCTCTTTGCAATCATTGGTGGTGTGGGTGAACGAGTGATGCCACTTGCAGTATGGTCTCCCGTTCATCTCTTGAGCCGTAGGGATTTTATGGCCTTCGGGTAACTTCAGCTGCTTTTCTTTCAGTAGTAAATCGAATATCTGCTCAGCTTTGCTCACATCGAAGTCGAACCCTTTTGCAGGCCCTTGCTGTTTTACCCATTTGCAGGACACAAGATCTGCCCCCCGAGCCCATTCGGCCACGGCCACCTCCTGGTCTTGTACAAGATCCTCTTCTTCTGTATCGACCAGGCTTATCGGACGTTTGAAGTTGTCTTGGTACAACTCAGGGTGGCGCTGTTCATACATTGTCAGTTTCTGGGCCATGTGCGCCAATGAATTGTACTCTACTTGGAAAGCCAGATCCTTGATAGGTGCTAAGAGACCCAACACTGCCAGCTCGACTGCTTCTTTCTCAGTTAAACGAGCCGAATAACATCGGTTCTTGACAGTCCTGAAACGCTGAATGTACTCAGCTACCGTTTCTCCCCGCTTTTGCCGCACCTGCGCCAGATCTGCAATGCCAGCCTCGGTAGCTTCTGAATGATACTGAATGTGGAACTGCTCTTCTAGTTGCTTCCAGGTCTGGATCGAATCCGGCGGCAACGAGGTGTACCACCCAAAAGCTGGTCCTGTCAGAGATTGCGCAAAGAACCTTACGCGCAACTGATCCGATGCTGAAACCATGCCTAACTGTGCCAGGTATCGTCTCACATGCTCGATCGAGCTCGACCCTTCTGATCCGCTAAACCTTGAGAACTCAGGGAGCCGGTACTTGGGTGGCAGCGGAATCAGATCAAACTCGTTGGGGTACGGCTTGGAATAGCCGATTGTCCTTCTCTTCGGCACGAAGCCGAACTGGTCTCTCAAGATGGTACGGATTTGCTCCACCGTTTGAGCTGCAGGGGCTAAATTCTCAAAACTCGTTCCGGTGGCGTACTTGGCTAGCCATGCCTGTTTATCAGCGTCCATCCCAGACACCCCTGCTCCGGAAATACCTGCCCCCGAAGCTCCTGCTCTAGAAACTCCTGCCCCAGAAATCCCTGCGGTTGCAACCTGGTTCGTGCGCGTCAGGCTATTGCAGTCCGGTACGTAGGTGCACACATATCCATGCGGGATCTCTTTAGGTGGTTCGAACAGGAATTGGCAATCGCCAGGGTCGCCTCCAACCTTGTAGACGACGTACGCCGGTGCCCCTGGTGGCTCCGGAGCTGCAAGCGTGAATGGCAGCTGTGGCCTGGTCTGGAGCGGTCTTTCTCCCTGGTGAGTCCCTAGAGTAGGCCCCGACGGAGAGTACTGATGTTTCATGATCTCCTGAACTACGCGAACCGCGACGCGCTCGAAAGCGTTCACTAGGCTCTCAGAATGGCGGTGAAGAGAATGAGCCACCATGTAATTGACTTCCTGTCGCAGAGCTCTGGTGCGCTCTTCTGAAGGAACAGACAGATCCACCTCATCAAGAGCACCTTCGGGTGAGAACCCTTTCCACCTGATGCCATGCTTACGGGTCCTCTCAAAAGAGCCGATGAGATCGGCTTCGAAGAGAGCTTTGATATCATCATACTTCGCCTTGTGCTCATCAGGCAAATCGTCGTACGTGACCGGTCTGCCCTCCATCTCAGCGTCGGATGTTGATGCAGACGTTGTTGAATGTCCCACCGGACGTGCCAGAATGTGTTGCCTGCCAAAACCCACCGGCGAGCAGCGACGGGCAACACGAAGAGCCGGGAGGCTCCCAGGACTGCTGGTGGGCCCTGGTCCCTCGGGCAACGACCCGCAAAACTCCGGCACACGTCCTGGCTGGTGCAAGGGCGTGCCACCTGACCTATACCTGGTCAGGAAGGTGATGGATTGATTCGATTGGTTTCCTGCATGGCAAACAAACATACGTAAAATTAGAGCCGCGACCGGCTCCCAGGTTTCCCTGTGAATCGGCTCCTGGAGCCGATTATCCCATGGTTCTGCATTAAATTTACGATAACATGGGGTTTTGCTTCATCAAGACAAGTTAAATCGATCTACGACAGTTTAACGTTTTCACCACGTAATTGGAACATCCTACACGTAATTGAGCCTGGTAGATACAAAAGATGATAGAGAACTAACCCTAGAGAAGGCCTAACAACCGACGTAAAGTCAATTCCCGGAACAACTCCCCTCGAATTGGCAAACCATATCCTTACATACTACTGGATCGTTCAACCCTTTGCAAGGCCTGACTACGTGGATATCAAACTAAACCTTGGAAAACAAGGCAAAACTATAACGGATCAAATCGACTGAGTAAAGATCAAGCAAGACGCTACCCTTACACCCGGGAAAAGGTGCAAAGGCAGCGAGATAACTAGAGGTAGCATAACTAAGCAATCATAGCAAAAAGTACCGATGCTAGCCTAAACAAATCTATGATAATAGTACTACTCGCCATCAACAAGGCTTCAGTACGAGTAACACCAAATAACGCATAAGCAGATACTGCCTAGATCGCAAGATGCGATCTAGGCAGCATGACACTTACCCGAAAGAAACCCTAGAAACAAGGGGTGGCGATGCGCCGAGATTGTGTTTGTTGTGAACGTGATCGTCCTCCTTTTCTCAATAACCTTAGGTACATATTTATAGTCCGGAGACTTTCTATCTTTGGAATAACCCTAACAACTCTATCTCTTACTTAAACCGAAACGGAACCTACTACAATATAAGATACACAGGCAATTTAACCCAAATCCATGCACAAGGCCGATTCAACAACACGTTGCATATATGTATCTTCCAAGCCCATCTTGATTACGGCCCATCTCCTCCTTTGGCCAAAATATGGCGATAACACTTCCTCCCGTGTGCCTTCTTTTTCCCATGACACGCACTAGCAATGGAGAAGGACGACTAGGGGTCCCCTTGCCGGCCTATTCCGGTGGCCTTTGGCGAGGCATAGGCCGGGAATCGATCCTCCCAAGCTCTCTGTTCCTAATACCCTGCTAGACCGCCCTAACTGTTGACCCGACGTGAAGCTCCAACCCCCATCCTGCCGCCGCCTCCATAGCCTAGTCCATCGCGCCGCCACATTAAGGAAGGACGTGCAATGCCGGCAAATCAGAGGTCGAATGATGGTTCTCCCGTACTCTCTCCCCCTCTCACTCCTTCATATATCTTTCTCCTCCTTGGCCATTTTCTTCTTCTTCTCTTTTCCCTTTTTTGGTCATTGATTCCTTGTATTTTTTGGGAAATTGGTCGGTAAGATATATCAATTATAATTGTGTAGTTGGTCTATGGAATGGTCTATATAGAACATGGTTTGGAGATTGCTTGCAAGGTGTTTGTGGAAATGCTTGTAGGAAGATAGATGCTTGCTATATGTAATTATGAAATGTTTGCTATATGCAATCTGAAATGTTTTCTATATATAAATCTGAAAAATGCAAGGTGTTTATCGACGAAGAACACCATGTCGCGAAAAATGTATTTTGTGTAATGTTTGTTTGTTTGTTGTAATCTGATGACATCAATTTCTATTTCTACTAGCTATATGTATAAAATATAAAAAAAATGAAAATTTCCTTCCCAATTGGCCATTTGCATGTCTATCGATGTACAAATGCTTATTCAGCGGTCCATTAGCATGCATATAATCTACGTATAATCTCTCAGGGTCTAAGGACATTACGAATATTTTTTGCCGAATCCACAATTCACGGTTGTTCCAACCAAATAGCTTCCAACTTTCTCACAATTATCAGCTCATAACAGTTTTTTCATAGCAGATGGTTTACAACTGATTTTCTCAAGCAAACACAACCGTAGTCTCGGTTTTCATGCCACATCTTTTTCTTCAAGGTCCATCGTGTAATTCTGTACCCACAGCGTTAGTAAAGCAGCTTCCAGGCCTTTGTAAAAATAATAATCTTCATCGCTAAAAATAAAATAAAAACAAGCTTACCAGGCTAAGATAGTAAGCCCATGGGATAATTTGATCAAGTAGTTAATGGACTGAAAACAAACATAACCGTACATATGGGCCAGCCCGCCACTGTACTCACCGACCTATTGGAACACAGCTTAGGCAAGGCTGGGAGTATAAGGCAACCGAAGGCGCTGGCCCAGATAAACACCCACGGGACGCGTCGTCGCAACCCAACCCGCCGATCCGATATCGAGCAAGCGAACGAGCGATTCCGTGAGCGAAACAGCAGGACGCACCGGAACCCTAGCTACCCAGGGCGGCCATGGGGAAGTCGGAGTACGGCGGCGGCGGAGGCAGCGGCAGCGGCAGCGGCAGCGGAAGCGCCGGGTAAGAGAACACCGCGACCCATCTCCTCCCGAGCTGTCGAGCTATCTCGATCTAGTTGCCTGATTTTTTGGAATTCGGTTTTGATATGCAGGAAGATCTTCGTCGGAGGGCTTGCACGCGACACCACGCTAGGTAATTCTCTCAATTCCTTCCTCCTATGTTGTTGTTTTGCGATGCTCGTGGCGCCTTTTTGCTGGATCTGGCGATTCCGTTCCAGATTTAGTCGTACCGTGTTGCGTTCGATATTTAGGTACCCGATGTCTTCTGCTTGATTTGCGTGGGTATCTTGAAAAATAGTCCCGATACGCTTAGGGCTCGGCCGCTTGATATTATTTACTTTGCATTGCATTAAGATTAATCTGTATACCGACATGACTGCGTTGGATGTGAATTTTGCTTGATGGGTGACTGTGATTGCTCAACACCAATTGATCCATGGGCCCATCCTTCTGTCGCACTAAGATTGAGTCAATTATGTTTGGTTCTTTGCCAGTGTGATACATGTAGTTATACTGCGCATACTATCTCTGAGTTGTAATTTCGTAGAACTAATTTCGTTACTGCAACTTTTGATGACAGCCACATTTCAGAAGCATTTTGGCACCTATGGAGAGATAGTTGATTCAGTGATAATGAAAAATAAGCACACATCTCAGCCAAGGGGTTTTGGCTTCATCACATATTCTGACCCTGCTGTTGTTGATAAAGTGATGGAGGACAACCATGTCATCAATGGAAAGCAAGTAAGTTTTGTTCCAAGACACTACATACGACTGCAGCTTTACAATTGCCAAGCTGTTCTTCACTTGCTCGTGTAGCATAACTATTCATGCCTACACTTATACTCTATGCATGTATCTTTGAAATGCCCATTGCAGATGACCTTCGTTAGTATTTATGTCTGTTACTAAATATATAATACCTTGGTTGTCTGATATATCATTGCTGTTATGTATGTTAGCCTACGTATTAATCATATGCTGAACTCACTTTTTACACCCTGTGATGCTGTCTACATTACAATTTTGCTCAGATGCTCTAGTTTTCATATTGATGGTAACATGATTTTGCAGTATATAGATTTTTTTTGTTACCTTGATATGTGAAAGTAATTTAACTGACCATGAGTCCTCGAATTTATATCAATGTATTCAGACTGCTTCTTTTCTTCAAGGATTCAATTAAGTGGAATTTTGGATTTGTAAACAATAGGATTTGTGACTTGTTCCCATTATCTGTTTCCTCTTTTTTTAATTAATAGTCTTTCTGGTTCTATTTAATACCGCGTTTTGGCTATCTATTTGCTCTTCTTTGTTTAGTCTGTGCAGATACTTCTGATTGAAGTTCTATCTACCATGACTTTTGTGCAACTTACCAGTTCCTAGATGTTTATAACATGAAAATTAATTAGTGGCAATGCATGTTTTTGTTTCCAGGTTGAGATTAAGAGAACCATTCCAAAAGATTCTATGCAGTCAAACCCTAAGGATTTCAAAACTAAGAAGATATTTGTTGGTGGCCTTCCCCCAACACTCACAGAAGGTATTATAAGTTATGGAATCTTATTGTCTGATTCCTTAATCAGGGCTGTTTCATTACACATTGATTTTGATATGATGCCCCCTTCTGTTTTATGCTCAGATGATTTCAAGGAGTTCTTTGAAAACTTTGGAGCTGTTGTTGAGCACCAGATTATGCATGATCATCAAACAAGACGCTCCAGGGGCTTTGGATTTGTAGTTTTTGATTCTGAGCAAGTTGTAGATGAGTTGTTAGCAAAAGGGAGTATGATTGATCTTGCTGGTGCCAAGGTGAGTCCCGTGCATTTCATAACAGAAGTGTCACTGATTGTTGGCCCCTACTCTGTATACTTACGGCACAAAACGTGTAAAGAAAATTTATATCGAATTAATGTCTGCCAAAAGAAATATCTTTCTTTTGTTCATGTCAACAATTTTGCTAGTGTCATGGACCATAATACTCTATGGATCGTTGGTAGCAAGGACCAATAGGTTTATATTTGTCAGTACTTAGGTCATTTGCTTTGTTTGTAGGTGGAGATCAAGAAAGCAGAACCAAAGAAATCCACAAATCCGCCACCATCAGCTGGTAGTGATTCTAGATCAGCATATGCTAGGAATTCTAGGGACCGTCCTTCCAGGGATGATACTGGTGTTGGAATGGCTGGTGTCTATAGCAACTACAACAGTGGATTTGGTCCTTATAGGAACCATGCAAGTTTTGCTGGTAGTCTCGGTAATGGAGGGGTAGGTGACTATCAAGGTCGCTACGGTCGTTATTATCCAGGAATAGGAAGCTATGAAAGCATGTCTTCCTTTGGTTATCCTAGCCGCTTTGGGCCATATGGAGGAGGTTTTGATGGACCTTATGCTGGAGGGAACTTAAGTGCCTACAGGCGAGGTGGTGATGAGAGCTTTGGTGGCCCTGGTAGTTCTAGCTACAGTGGCACCATGTATGCTGGGGCATATGATCCTGCACTAGGTGCTTATGGACCTGGTGGCGCTCCTGATATGAATAGGGGGAGTTATGCCCCAGGCCGATATCACCCATATTGATGATGGAAACTGTCCTTCAGAATTGAGCCCAGCATAGTATCCTCTACAAGGTTGCTGCTTTATCTCGTGATTTAGTACTAAGAATGTTAGAACCCTGTCATGGATGAACCCACCTTAATGTTCTGTAAATGCTTGCTAGTTCGTCTGAACTTCAAGCTTTTAGTGATCCAGTGTCTGGACTAGTAGACATTGTATTCGTGGTTTTGTTTGGCATGTTATAGATCAATGGTACTTTTGATATGTTAGATGTGCATTGTGGATCATATGTTTAAGTTGCTGTGTATGCATTAGGTCTTGGGATCTGCTAGTGGTTTTCGCTGATCCTTCGTGGTCATGCTTTAATCTCAGCTGTGTTGTTAATTCCTTCTCTCGTTGCTTATTACTTTATTAATATGTGATTTATGTATAGATTTGATATCATTAGACCTGTACTTGTAATTCTTGTCTATGGTTGATTTTTATATATATCACATAAACAGTGCTGTCATAGTTTTGTCTTGTTGAATCCTTCACCCCGAGATCACGACATGAGAGATCTGGTTGGTTTATGCCGAACCAAAGTGCAAGCTTTCGTCCTGGTCAGTGTGCTTGAAGACATGATACAAAGAGAGGCACCAGGGTTTTGGCATGTTCCCTTCAAAAACATGTCACCTTTGTACTTACCTTTTTCCTTGTTACTAAATGGTGAAATGATTTTGCTCCTGCATGTTTCTCAAAAATAAGTTATATATTTTGAGAAAGTATACCTTCTTTCTCTATTTGAGATGCCCAGTCTTCACCTTGACATGCCACAAACGGATATGCAATGGGATTAGAATAAAAGTGCACCTATGGTCCTCGGCTCCGGCTAGCCTGGCTCGTTTACTTTCGTAGGAATGGATCTAAATCTTCCTGCCGATGCCCTTCCTCTCCTCCCGCACGATGACCCTGGGCAATTCCCTGTATCCGCCTCTTCCTCAAACTCCTTCCTCCATGCCTCTGGGTTGAACTGAACTACCACGACGTTGCAGCCATGCGCCTCCGTGCTATTCCACCTTGACAGCTACCCATGTCACAAACTGAAGTGCATCGCTGCATCATCTCCTTTGAGCTTGTCCCCCACCTCCTTGATGACGAGCTCGTTGCCCTTTGTCTTGCCGATGAGTGGAATGCCATGCCTCATTGCTGGACGCCCTCCCCTAGGCGTTTAAAATTATTACTGTTTAAACTCTAATAAATGCGGAATAAGACAAGCGTTTAATTTATAGAGCATAAAACTTAACCATTAGGTTCAACTAAGTGCACGAACAACCTATACTAAGCGACAAGCAACAAGGTGATAGAAAGATGAAATACTTAAGCATGATTACCACTTGTAAAATGCATAAGTAAAGGGCTCGATTGAGAGATAACAAATGGTAGCGGAGACAATACTTTTTATCCCGAAGTTCACTTTTAAAGAAGCTACCTCTCTGTTAGAGAGGTGTGATGACGCAATACTCTCCGAACACCACAGGTGGCTCATCTTGAGGTGTGGTGACTCGATGCTCACACAAGGCCTCATCCTAAGATGCGAAGGCACACAACTCATCGACGCCACAAAAGGCTCATCCTATTCTTTCGAATGCGCACCACAAAAGGCGGGCACTTGCTCCACTATGGAACATTTGATGGCGGTCACCATTGGTGGCTCCCAAGAACAAAGCAACAAAAGGCTACAAAGCCACAAAATCCCACAAGCTTGAGGCCACTCCACAACTCAATTGGAGGCCTCAAGAAGTCAACACACCAATCACACAACCGTCTAGTGTTTCAAGAACCCAAGAGTAACAAGTCCACAAGGTTGTACTCGCCGAATCTTTAGGAGAACTCAAACCTATGCACCAAATGCAAGAGGCAAGTCCTTCACTCTTAAATTCCACCAACAAAAGCTATTGGAAGAATAAGGGAGGAAGAACACAAGAGGAGAACACAAAACTCTCCAAGATCTAGATTCCAAGGATTCCTTCACAAAGAAGGGATTTTTTGTGAAGGGATTTGGTTAGGCGGGGTTGTAGCTCTCTCAAATACCTCAAAGAGATGCAAGAATCATGAGAGGAAGAAGGGAAGAGGGCAAGATTTTGAAGGTCAACAATGGAGAAGAGAGAGTGGAAGAGCTAGCAAAAATGGCCTCAAAAGTTGGGGAAACATTAGGGAAGAGGGATCCCTTTAATAGGGCAAGAGAAATATGCCCGTTTAGGTCTGTTTCATGCACCATCGGAACTTCCGGTAAATGAAAACACAAGTTACTAAGCCTGATCGGAAGTTGGGTCAAAATTTGGGCCGAAACTTCCGCTCAAGCAAAAACGCTGGACAACGTTGCATGAAAATTTTAGTATGTTTTGATTCTGAACTCAGTTTTTGATAATCGTGGGCTCGTTTTGAAGAGAACGACAAGCTCTAAAAGATTATGAAAAGAAACATCATAGTCCAACATGGAAGGATAAAACCAAATGGAGAAAGGTAAGACCTCTCTAGAAGCGATGGACCGGTAAGACCTCCAAAACCCGAAACACAAGAAGTTGAGCTTGGAAACTTCAATTGGGATGAAAACACTTTTGTTAGAAAGATAAAACCAAGTAGAACATAATAAAAGGTGAAATATTGGATACCACCAATGGATAAAATACCAAGTATATATATGTGAGATATCTCCCAAGGTGTGGAGCCGGAAAAATCCGCACGATCAAGAACACAATCAGATATGCAGTGGAAATCTATTTTTGATAAACTAGAGCTTGTTATGATGATAACCACAATCTCTAGATCCCCACATGGAAAATATCTAAATAACAACCGATAAAGATGATGCAAGAAAGCAAAGGTTTGAGCTCTCTTCGAAAGATGCGGTCGAGTCACTCACTCGAGAGCCCCTCTTAATAGTATGGCTATCTATCCTAAACCTGGTCTTCCAACACTACAAGATATTGATAAAAAAGAACACATATCAATATCATACCTTTGCCTTGAGCATTCCACTTGAGGTTGATGTAGACGATCTTGTCTCTTTCAAGATGGAACACCTTTTTTTATTGCACTTGCACGCGCTTTGATTGATGAAGACTCGACTTTCTTCCCCATAGTCCATGGATAAACCTCTTCTTTGAAATTGTCTTCATCACTCCATGATCATCGAGGATGGCAAGCTTCAAGCATGAGATATTTTAGAGATGGTGCATCTTGAGCTTGCACTTTATTTCTTGATGACGTATTGAAGATATCCATGAGGAACTCCATCGTTTTCTTCAAGACACTCTTGATCTTCTTCTTCTACATCTCTTTGTATTTCATCCTTGAAACCAACACATGGCCCAAGAGATGCCAATGGACAAATACTTCAAGGGAAACTCAATTTACACATTAGTCCATATAGAATGTCATTAATTACCAAAACCATACATGGGGGGCATACATGCCCTTTCAATCTCCCCCATTTTGGTAATTGATGACAATCCCTTTGAGAGGGTTTAAATTTGGAATTTAACGAACAAAATGGTTGCCCCAATATTAAATACTGCACAAGTATGTGATGTTGGTATAACCACAATATATAGAGCAAACTCTTTCATAATCTATGTACGTGTGATGAACTTGAATTTTATTACATAGATTGCCAACCATTACAGTTGGTGGAGTTTTTCTCTATATATTAAACATGCAAAGAAACAATAAAGATGCAAGAGTATGAAATACAAATGCTTAAGAACAAACTCAAAGCATACACCACTTCCCTTAAACCCTCTAAAACTTCTCCCCCATTGGCAAAGATGGCCAAAATGGGTGAAAAGTTCTAGACGGTCAATATAGTGAGAATTCCTCCAAAGGTGTGCATATGCACATATCTCATGATGAATACTTGGAAGGAAGTAAAATTATATTGAGGACCCTAGGATTGCAAAAAGAAAAATAAAGAAGCTTCAACAGATGAAGCGAGAAATCAAAAGATCCAAAATAACCAAAATGAATACAACAAATGATACCAAATGGAAACAACATGATATTATGATATGAGCACATGAGTGTTTAAATGAAACAAGGAAGCTCCCCAAGATTTATGCACAATTTATAAATATTGCATTTGAATGCATCATGCACAAAAATAGAATCCTCACCCTCCCATAAACATTGAAATACAAAAGATGAGAAAAAGGTGAATGAGCATTCTCAAATGAATTAGAGGAGCTTCCCAAAGATTATGCACCAATTATAGTAATTGCATTTGGAAACAACGTGCATAACCATGGAATCTTCACTCTTCCAAACTCATTTAACAAAACAAGGCATGAGATAAAAAATAAGCACTCATTGATCAATAAAATTGGAAGCCACCGAAGAGTCAAAAAGAAATAAAAAGGTGGTCTCTAAAGAATGCAAAAACAACCAAATATTTATCTTCTCTTGTGTGTATACGTTTCTAGGTGGAGAATATCACAAAGATATATGCCCACAAAGAGACATGCACACACAAAATAGATACACAATAAAACACAAGAAGAGAAAAAGGAAGTCATAGAATATACCAATAAGATGTTTGCTTGAAAGCATGGCCAAAGGCTCAAATATATCTTATGGTACATCGATGAGCTTCAAAAACCAACACACTACACATAATACAACTATTATCAAGGCAAAAAGGGATAGTTGGAATATGTGGAGAAAGGCAACAAGTATCACAAATAGAAATCAACTTTGCAAAATACTCACTATTGCACATGAGAGTAATTAAGGAAAAGATATGCAATAAAATTGCTAGATTGACATATTTGGGATTGGTGAATTATGAGCATAATTTTGTATAGTCCATATTATATACACTCATCTCATCATACTCACATTTGCAATATAGAGATCTCTTATAAACCAATATAAGAACCACAAGATTTGGAGATACATAAATTTATGTCAACAAACAACCTACAAAAGGTGGGAAGCAAGATATGTATGCATGAAAGAGATACTTGTTACCGAGATATAATTGGTAGGATGAAGTAGATATGAATTCGTTAACCATCCTAGCTTGCATCCACTTGACATGTAAACACCACCTCTTCCTTGTTCAAGACAAGCACCCAAAATATCTCCAATGTACCTAACATACAATTAAGTACAACATGGTCCCAAAAAAAATTGGGTCCAAAGAGTTAGTGCAACTACAATACATATGAGAGACTCCAAAAAAATATATGCATATTGATATAAAATTGAATTTCATGCACATCTTAGCCTAGTAGGATTTGGTGGAGTTTTCCCTATATATTGGATCAAAGAAAGCAAGCATGCCATAATATATACGTGTAGTAAATATGCATGCACAAGACTTTCAAAAACCAAAAGGAGATACAATTTGAACAAAAACACCAAGTAAACCAAGAAGGCACACACAAAAGTGTGACTCGACAAGAGGTGTCCAAATTGTATAAAAAAATCAAATCAACACATGAAATATCACAAGTTCAACAAATGAACTAGTCAAGAAGCCAAAGAGCAAAAGATAGAGAAAAAGATAAATGCTCAAGGATTTATCTCATTCCAAAAGATCAAAGCAAGTAACAAAGAATGAGACACAACCAACTCCCAAAGAGAGCAATCTTACAACAACCAAAACAAACTCTTCACACTTTTCATGATGGCACACAAGTACCAAAACAAAAAGATCAAGCTTCCAAGCACATACAACACGATATGGATCAAAACAAAAAGCATAAAAAGGAGTGTTCTAGATAATATAGGAGGTCTCCCCCATAAATAGTGCATGAGGTAGAATTTTTTGCTTTTTAATGCAAAATGCACAAAAATGAGATCATCATGATTCCTACATTAAATAAAACACAAGAGAACCAATAAAATAACATGATCCACAAGAGTCAAGGAAAACTTGGTAGACAACACAAAACATTTTCTTGGCAAGAGATAGGACAAAGCTAAGCAAAGGCCAAAGTGAATATGGATCAATAAACTCTACCATTAATCAAGTACTAGTTGTCCAAGGACAAGAAGTATTGAGAATAATCTTCCCGAGGTAGTCCACAAGGATATCCAAGATCATATTCACATTAGGAAGCATAAAACAAAGTATAGGAATTAAGTTTGATGCTTCGAAAGAGATTCATGGTAGCTCCAAATGGTCACACAATCACTACTGATTAGAGTGACTTGAAGGAAATGATTTCCATGAGGATATAGAGATACAAATATGAGGAAACACATAGCAAGAAAAACTCTCACACAAGATCCAAAAGATGAGCAATAAAGACATCCAAACAAATTGGAACTTGTATGAGCTAATGTGCCACATAGGAGTTAGATAATTCTCGATATCAATTCTAAGTGGCACTACCTTAAATGTCCATATTTTCTAGCTTTGTAATATGCACAAAGCATATGACTCCCCCATAATGTGATAAACCAAGAAATCTCAACAAGAGGCAAAAAGTTCAAAATAAAGATATTAATGGACATTATAGAATATGAATTTCTCATGAGAATGACATATGATGGTGCTGGTTAGCACTTCGTTGGGAACCCCAAGAGGAAGGTGTGAAGCAGCATAGCAGCAGTTTTCCCTCAGTAAGAAAACAAGGTTATCGAACCAGCAGGAGGAAGGAAACGTGAAAGAGCATTTCCTATCCTTGTGATTTTGATGTTTGATAACAACACACTTATCCGTCTAATCGTGCGCTAAGTGTATCACAGGTTTTTAGATTGTGGCACAAATATTTCCTTGCCCATTTGCCCTTGCCAAAAGTCTCTGTGCCAACCGGTAGTACCGGAAAAACGACCGGTACTACCGCTTGGCACCGGTACTACCGCTGTAGTACCGGTTGGACCCGTGCAAGGTTGGGAGGTGTGGTTTTTCCTCAGTACCACCCGGTACCGCGAAGCGGCACTACCGCTCCAACCGGTAGTACCGCTTGTGTCAAGCGGTACTACCGCTTCTCAGCAGTACCGAGTAGTACTGAGGAAGGACCAGCCCTTCCCCTCTCGCACAGTACCCACCGGTACTTGGGACCGGCACTACCGCCCTGACAGGTAGTACCAGTTCTACTGACCGGTACTACCGCTTGGGGGTACTACCGCAAGGGTGCACCGGGCAAACCTGAAGCAGGCTTGACCAAGTGAAGCTTCTCTGGTACCTGGTCCGGATTGGACTGGTACTACCGCTTGAGTACCGGTGCATTTATTGCTCCAACGGCCAGATTTCTCCAAGGGGTATAAATACCCCTCCACCTACCTTGGGACAAGCTGCTCATTTGCATTAAAGTCAAGGCCATCATTGGAGCCACCAAATCCACAAGATCTCTTCAATCCACCACCCAAAGTCCTTGATCTTTGGGGAATCGAAGGAGGAGGCCTTGATCTACTACTTCAC
The DNA here is from genome assembly GCA_910589765.1 of Avena atlantica. Classification (NCBI taxonomy): domain Eukaryota; kingdom Viridiplantae; phylum Streptophyta; class Magnoliopsida; order Poales; family Poaceae; genus Avena; species Avena atlantica. The sequence continues at coordinate 137,851,336 of OU342739.1, forward strand.
CAAAAGAGATCTTCATTTCCCCCTCATTCACTTGAGGGCCCCTTGCTCTAGTGTTTTCTTGGAAACCCTAGTTCTAGATTTGGTTCTTACAAGCTTGTCTTTGATTGTCTTGATAGCTTGGTTGTATTTGGGAGCCTCCAATTAAGTTGTGGATGTGTGCCCCAAACTTATAAAGGTGCCGGCTTCCACCTTGAAGGTCGCCGATATAGTGGAAGGTGGATCGATCCCGTTGGGGTGAGGTTCATCGGAGAACAAGGGAGGCCTTTCGTGGCGTAGGTGGTTTGATACCACCCCCTCTCCAAACGTAGACGTACTTCCCCTCAAAAGGAAGGAACTACAGGAAACAAATCCTTGTGTCTCCGCGTCCACCACTTTGGTTACTTCTATCCTTTACCGCACTTTACTTACTTTCTCTTGCTTAGTTGTGTGTTAGCTTGTGCATGTTTGTCATATAGGTAAATTCACCTTAGTTGCATTATCTAGAGAATTTACCTTATTGTCAAACCCTAATTTGAAAAAAAGAAAATTTGAAGTAGCACCTATTCACCCCCCTCTAGGTGCCCATACGATCCTTTCAATTGGTATCAGAGCCTCGGCTCTTTATTTGGGCTTTACCGCCTAAGAGAATATGGGTAGCCGCGAAGGGGATGGTGATGGTGAGCCCACCACGGTGACCATGGAAGATCTCAAAAACTTGGAAACAAGATTGAGCTCTTCCTTGGTCAACAAAGTCTAGAAGATGCCTGAGCAACTTCTTAAAGACAAAGATGGCTCATCATCCCCCTCTCCTCAAGAGGATCCTCCATCTGTTTTACCTAAAGGGAATACTCCGGTATCCCCCGAGGATATAATGGTTAGGGGTAAACAAGACAACACTAATTCCTCCACACAAAATGATGGTGGGAAGGGTGAGCACCGTGATTCATGGTACTCTCCTGACCCTCCAATCCCTCACCCTCATGTATACAATAGAGGTGACCCACCTAAGCTTGAAGAATCTGCTACTTTTGTTCAATGGCAATCACTAATGAGAACTCATATGCGCAACTCTTGCATTGAACTATGGAACATCATCGATCATGGAATCTTTATTGGGGATGCAAACAACTTGACAAGAAGAGAGGTTGTCAATAGTCAACTCAATGCCACTGCCTTGCATATGATTCAACAAGGATTGGGTACAAAGGACTACCCACACATTGAGCACTTTAGCATTGCCAAGGAAGCTTGGGATGCCCTCACGGTATTGTTTGTTGGAAATGAGAGTATGAGGAGGAACCGGTATGATGCACTAAGCAATGAAGCCGAAGGCTTCTACATGATGGAAGGTGAAAATCATGAAGACATGTACCGAAGGCTCAAGACCACCGCCACCGCTTTTAGAAATGTGGGTGCCTCACATGTGGATGATGCATGGATAAAAAGGAAATATGTGAGTGCACTCATGCCCTTTGAGCCCACCGACTTGAAGAGCCTACAAGGAAGACACAACTACCATCTCATGACCTCCAATGAAGTTATGCAAGAGATGGCCGCTTTCAAAGTTTCCTCCAAGAATGCCAAAGACGCCCAAGCTCGTGCCCTTGGTATGAGCAATGTTGTCAACGTTGCATTGTAGGCCAAAGTTGTTGAACATATGGATGGTGATGACAGTGATGACGGCCTATGCATGAGCAACCCAGAATATGTCAAGAAGTTTCATGGTCAATATATGGCTTTCTATGCAAACAACTTCTGGAAGAACCCCACAAAGGCCAAGATGGATAAGCAACGAAAAATCAACCCCAAAGGATTAAGAGGCAATATGCCAAGATTGAGAACTTGCTACAATTGTGGCGACAGAAATCACTTCTTGGCCAGTTGTCCCTATGAGAGAAGAGAAGATCATGGTGGCAACCTAGTGCCAATGATAGCTTCCAAAGCCCCTTACAAGAAACCCTTCATCAAGAGGAATCCTATCAACAAGAAGTCGGGAGAAATTGTCTTGATCACTCATGAAGAATACTCCTTCGACAATGAAGATGATGAAGATGAGGAAGAGGAAACCTCTAATGGTGTGGTGGCTCTATCCACTACTTCTACTCCGACATTCTCGCTCTTCGATTCTCCAAATGAGAATTCCCCCATCAAGAACATCACTTTCCTTATGGCAAGAGGAACGAAGGTATCCTCATCATCTCACTCCACTCCCTTAGCTAATGATGAAATTGATGATGAGATGTCTCTTGATGTTAAAAGGGAATTAATTGCTATCGATGAGTTTATGACTAACCTACAAGGGGATGCTAAGATACATTTTGGAAACATCTTAGATCAACTTTCCCATACACAAGATCTCCTAGATGTAAGGTGTAAACTTGGGCATGAACACATGGTTGAGCTAGAGGCTTTAAATAATGCTCTAGAAGAAGAACAAGAGACTAGGATGTCACTTGAATTAAAACTTGAAGGGCTTGATGAGGCCAATGACATTATTGTTAACAAACTCATCAAAGAACGTGATCATGCTATTGCTAAATACAAAAGGGCTAAAAAGGACAAGATTGAGTTTGGTGTGGTCCATGAAAAACTTGCCAAGGATTTAAGTTTGCTTAACAAGGCTTTGGAAAGTGAATTCTTGTCACTCACAAAGTCCCATGAAACGCTTCAAAGTCAATTGACCAATATTCCTTCACCTAGTAACTTCATTTCATCTAGTAGTACAACTATTCTTAAGGTAAATACTACATATCTGAGTCCGATCCGAGGCAAATGTTCGGACCTCTTCAAAGCCGTCCATCTCGTTTCAATCAAACGGCCTGGTTTGGCATATTTTTTTCCCCGCATGTCTCCCAACATGAGTTCCCGGAATTTCCGCCTCCTCTCCCGAGATCGCTCCCCAAAACGCATACCCCGTCAATCTGCGAGGCACTCGCCACCGTGAGCGAGCCTCGTCTTGTCGCCGTTCTGCTGTCGCCGCTGCCCCCGCCCCCGGTTCCCTAGTCTCAGCGCCTCTCCTCATCACCCTGCCGCATCCTCACCACCCAGGCCGACACATCCGGATACGCATGGTTTGTCTTGAGCGCCTGCACACACACATGAAGATCCGTCCCAAGGATACGGTGGCATGACCGGCTATTTGGTGCAGTAGGTCTTAGTGGCGGCTCAACCGGGCGACAATACTCCAATCTGGCCAAAGCTGCAGATCATAAATTGCTTCCATCGCTCAAGAACGTCTTCTCAATCTTTAATGGCTAAACGATCCAAGAAGGTAATAGCAACTAACCTAGGAGGCTAGGATCCCATGTGTGTGTACCTATTTCTGAATTTTTTGGACATTAAATCACTTTAGTTTTCTACCATCATGGTTTGTGAAACCAAATTTACCAACCGATTCATATCTTGCATCTCCTTGATTTTTAGATCTACGAATTTTAACACTAGGAAACACCATGTGCTTCTACGTACAGTTGCTTATGATATATGAGCATGCTTCGATTAGTCCATACTTCCAGCGCATTACAGATTAATGATGCAACCATAGAATACAAAAAAGCAGTAACCATAATATCATTGCTTTCTTTTTTTCGTAGACGCTTCTATCGTACGTTTCTATCGTACGTAAGCTTTGTTTCCTACAATGTTGACCATGCTTCTATGTTTCTCAAATAATTTTTTCTTGCATAAGAGGCGATCTCTGTGGCATCCCGCAAAACCACTACTAGAAAATCGCGTTGTTTTGTGCATTGCATCACCATCATCTTGCATTGTTTGTCTGAACTATTTCGGAAAAAAACCTAGTTTTGCTTTGTACAAATACCCTCTTTATTTCAAAGCAAAACCCCGATCGTATCGGATATTTTTATTTCCCTAAAAACTAATTGCAAAGTGGCCTTGTTTTAAAATAAACAAAACCAAACAAACACATATTTGCAAAACCTACACTCTAAATCCTATTCCCACCCGAATCTATCCTACCCACCTCCCACAGCTCGCCACCTCACCCCTCCCTCTTTTTCCTACCCACCCCGCCACATCATCAATCCACCAGCCCCACTTCCCCCTCTTCCTCTTTCTCACACAGTTCCACCTTACCCTCTCACTTACATTCTGTACCCACCCCAACCCGCTGCCACCTCACCCCCAATTCCTTCCCACACCTGAGCCAGCCGCACCCCTCTCTCTTCCCCCGGGGCCCCGCCACTCCCTCTCTCCTTCCCCCTGGCCCACGCGCCAGCCACACCCCACCAACCCGCACCCAACCCACCTGGACCCAGTCCACCCGCTCCCGCAGCTGCCCCACCGGCCTGGCCCACCCGCCAGACCCGCTCCCCCTGTGGCCCCACCGCCCCCTGGGTCCCACCTGCCGCCGCGTCCCTTCCGCGTTCCCCCCGCGACCCAGTCCACGCGCTCGCCCCCGTCTCTCTCCTTCGTCCTCCGCTCAGGCGCTCCCGCAGCCGTCCCCTCCCCCTCTCGCCACCCCGGCCCGAGCCGCCCCCTCCGCCTGCATCTCCCCGTCGACCGCACCTCGCCTCGTATCCCGCCCGTCGCCGGCCTCCACCCTCCGGCCCGTGACCGCCTCCTCGCCGCTGCACCCCCCACCAACCGCCGCCGCCCCGCTCTCTGCCTCCTCCCGGCGCGCCGCCTGCCTCCCTCTACCGAGCCGGCCGCGTCCTCCCCGCCGGTCGCCGGCCGCTCCCTCCTCCTCCCGCTCTCCCCGCCTCCGGCGAGCCGCCGCCACCCGCGCGCCTCACTCCGGTCTCCGCCACCGACGCCGGCGCCTCCGCTCCTCCAGGCGCAGCCGCCGACCCCGTGCTCCGGCCACCGCCCCTCCTCTGGCACAAACCATCCTCGTCGCCGGCGAGGTCGAGCTCTTCCCCAGGGCGCCGCCACGGGACCCCGCGTCCCCGTCCACCCTCTCCGGCCGTCCTCCCCTCCGCCGCGTGGGCCTCCTCGTCGCCGGCGTCACCTCTGCCACGGACCACCTCCGCCGCCCCTGCGCGCCCTGGAACCGTCGCCGCAGCCGCCCATGCGTGCGCCGTCGGGCCCGCCATCCTCCACGCTCCTGCCAGTTCGAGTTGATCTGCCTGCTACCTGTTGTGTGGGTCCTGTGTGCCTCTGTCCTGTTCTGCACGTTCAGATGTTGTCGGTTGATGCTGCTGCTAACTGATGACCAAGGGAAACGCCAAGCTCTTCCTCATGGACCCCAAGATCGGCACGCCAAGATCGCCACACGGATCTGAAGCCCGATCCGAAGACCCCTGATTCGAAGATAGACTCCGTCGAGACCGATCCCGGCGACCGAGACCCACATGCCGTTTTCGCCGAACTCGAACCCTGGAACCCCCGCCAAGGTCTTCATCGAAACCCCGAGAACTCCGCCGCGGTACCCGGGAGTCTCCCACATGGTACCATCGGGCCACGTAAAACCATCGACGCCACACCCGAGTCCGGCACCGACACCCGACAACCTCAATGTATGACGCCAAGATCTACTCCGCTATCCGAGAACGATCTCGTCGAACCCTGAACCCTGAGACCGACCCCGAACCCCGGAACCCCAAGTTCGTCGAGACCCTCTAATGTGTGAACCCCTTCCCGAAGCCCTATTTTATCATATATTACAATTTGTCGCATATTAATCATTCATCTTGCATGCATATTGTCATGTGGTTTGGGGGCCTTATGCCGATTCACCTAAATTAAATATGGGGCCCATATGCGGGCAAATCTAGTCTTATATTGGCCTCATTTAAATTTGTGTAGCGGACCGGTAACTTATCTTGCCCTGTTATTACAACATTTAATTTGCGGGGTAGATAAATAACATGAACCACTTAATTAATTGTCGGGACCCCGGTTCCGCTTAATATGGCCTAATTGCACCGCACCTTTGCCATGCCATGCATCATACATGCATCATGCCGATCTTTTGCCGTAGTATTAAATATTGCATCCGGTGTTTATTCTAGTGTTTTGCTTCTTCGCGGATAAGGCCGTTGAGTTGATGCGAGTGTCGACCCGATCTTCGGTTGAACCTTCGGCAATGTTTTCAGGCGAGCATCTCCCCCTTTCTACCTATCTTACTTTTATAGTATTTATACCCTCCTGTTGATCTATTGCTATCTGTGTTGCGATGCTCTAGTTTTCGTACCCGTGTTATCCCTTGCAGCCTTATATTGCCTTGGACACCACCTATTACCTGTTGTTTGGTAGATAGCTGGACTTGCGTGTCGCAGTCGCTTGCTCAAGTGCTGTTGCGTGTCGTCAAGTACCACAGTTGTTGGAGTATTGCCGCATGTTCAATGTTGGAGATGATCATGGCTTTAATTATTGTTCACCTTAATTACTGTTTAACAACTAAAATTGAAGTAAGTAAGAAGAGGCACAGGTGGGCAATAGATGTTATTTGGTTGTTAACCGTCCACTTGTGTCCCGTAGGACCCCGAGTACTTGATACCTGTTCCTTGAATATTCGCGCTATCCACATCCGGGAGGATTATGGGACCCCCCTGAGCCAGAGCTTGATTCCGTCTTATTTCTTGGGGCCACAAACTAGTTTGAGGTTTTATTTACGATCCTGTACTTATGCCATGCTTTACTGCTTTATTTACGATTGTGCGAGGAGCACACTGTACTGTTTAGGATTGTGACCGTTTACGTGGTATCTACAAGCCCAGTTTTGGGTTCCCAGTCGCTTACAGCCGGCCCCACAAACCTTGAGTCCGTCTCGGAGTCAGCTAGCTTCGTTGCGGGTGTACTCAACGGGGTGGCCCCCAGAAATATTTCTGAATCTGGTGATTGCTTTGTCGTGAAGGCCTCGTTGGGTTTTGATTTGGTTTTTCCGAGGTTGATCGAGTGTGTGTTGCTATTGGTGCACCCCGGCCGGGTAAAACTTTCTGAAAGCCGTGTCCGCGGTTATGGACGACTTGGAGCACAGTATCTCGACCATAAACAACTATAACTAAAGTAGTGCTATAAACCTGACTTTATAATGACTAGTAATCAGCTTCACTATAATGGAATGGCTAAATAAAACTGCCAACAATTGCTTGTTTGGGGTGTCGCTTGCGACCATTGTACCTGACTAGTAAGTATTGCAACTACAACGGAATGGCTGAATAAAAGTACCAACAACTGCTGGGTTTTTGGGTTATCTCATGCTATTTGTATCTGATTAGTAAGTGTTGCAACCATAACGGAATGGTTAACTAAAATTGCCCACTGCTTATTATATCAGGATGATTATCTATACTTGACTAGTAATTGCTGCAACGATAACTGAATAAATAAAACTGCCAACTGTGTGAGTTCGTCGGTTGACTTCCTCGTTTGGTCTCGAGGGGGAAACACCAGAATGGGTTTGTTTGGTGGTAGCATCAGGTTGGTTTCGAATAGGTCTTTCTTATCTCTCTCTGATAGCCGACAGTTGTATCGAGTCTCTATAGGTTGTTTAGTGCATGCTGCCGCTGCCGCTTCAGTCCACCATACCTATGTAGGCGAGGACCGCCGAATTCTAGCCTCGCCGTGTACTGGCCTCAGTACTGACCGCTCTCTCTTTTTCCTTTGCCCTTTGTCGGCACCCCTTTTGTTTAAGCAGGTTTTGGGATCGACGTCGTTAGCAGGGTTACCCTTCCGGCTTGGCCTGGGCAGGGTTATGGACGCCATTGGTTATTCTTCAGGGCTCTTAGCCCCATTTGCATCTTGTCCGTAGCTGGACGCTCTATCGTTTTCAAGGTGATTTGAATCCTTGTTCCGTATATTTGTATTCTTGACTCATTGAGTCGCTGTTGTATATATATCTGTTCTGTGGGTCCCATCGAGGACTGTTGTGTAATGTTATTACTTCGTTTTCCACCCGCACGAAAGTGCCTGGTGGGCACCTTTGAATCGTTTCTATGCGGGTTTGGCGGAAATCGCTAAAACTTGCATAGGGCCGATTCTGAGGGTGTTACAGAGTGGTATCAGAGCTCAGCAGTTGCGATACCCCACAAGTCCAGCCTGTAGGATAACCTAGCTAACGGCCGAAGTAGAGTGTCAAAACTATTTTTGCAAAATCGGTTGGATAGTTCTGATTAGGTCTGATTTTACTCCTTACCCCGCTGCTATTCTCCTCTTACCTCTACGCGTTTTGAATCCACCTCTTATCTTTTCTTCGAGTCCAGGATTTCTCGCGGTTGGGTTCCGTCGTACCTTCAGGGTTTCGCTTCCTCCTCTGATAACTGTGTTTCTACATCCGGTCCTCCTGCTACCTGAGTGGTCCTTTATCTGTGGTACCATTCTTTGTTCCTTGTTTGTGCCTTCCGGTGTTTTCTGACGCGACGACATCATCTACGCTAGATCCGATGCAGAGTCTGCATCACCCCTTTGTTCTGAACCTTGTTTGTCGAGATCTTCAGTCTGATTCCGAGAATGTTTGCACGCTTTTCCACTGATTGTGCGGAGTAATAGTTTGGGTGCGTGATGGATTGGCCCCCATGCCGACTACCCCTTCTATTCGCTTTTGTACAGTGAAGTGGATGAGAATGCATCGGTTCCCTCTTTCCATCGAAGCTAGAGGTGGCTTTATTTGTTGATGCCTCTACCTTCGACCTTTTGTTTCCGGAGTGTTCTCTCGGCGATCACGGACAACGACCCCTTGTTAGTGGTGTCGCGAGGATCTACACGATGCGAGAAGATTCAGGTCGCCGCTCTTCTTCCGGTACCATGAGGCGGATCTCGAGGGCGAGATCCATTGTTAGTGGTGTCGAATTGTGGCATCCCGCAAAACCACTACTAGAAAATCGCGTTGTTTTATGCATTGCATCACCATCATCTTGCATTGTTTGTCTGAACTATTTCGGAAAAAAACCTAGTTTTGCTTTGTACAAATACCCTCTTTATTTCAAAGCAAAACCCCGATCGTATCGGATATTTTTATTTCCCTAAAAACTAATTGCAAAGTGGCCTTGTTTTAAAATAAACAAAACCAAACAAACACATATTTGCAAAACCTACACTCTAAATCCTATTCCCACCCAAATCTATCCTACCCACCTCCCACAGCTCGCCACCTCACCCCTCCCTCTTTTTCCTACCCACCCCGCCACATCATCAATCCACCAGCCCCACTTCCCCCTCTTCCTCTTTCTCACACAGTTCCACCTTACCCTCTCACTTACATTCTGGACCCACCCCAACCCGCTGCCACCTCAACCCCAATTCCTTCCCGCACCTGAGCCAGCCGCACCCCTCTCTCTTCCCCCGGGGCCCCGCCACTCCCTCTCTCCTTCACCCTGGCCCACGCGCCAGCCACACCCCACCAACCCGCACCCAACCCACCTGGACCCGGTCCACCCGCTCCCGCAGCTGCCCCACCGGCCTGGCCCACCCGCCAGACCCGCTCCCCCCTGTGGCCCCACCGCCCCTGGGTCCCACCTGCCGCCGCGTCCCTTCCGCGTTCCCCCCGCGACCCAGTCCACGCGCTCGCCCCCGTCTCTCTCCTTCGTCCTCCGCTCAGGCGCTCCCGCAGCCGCCCCCTCCCCCTCTCGCCACCCCGGCCCGAGCCGCCCCCCTCCGCCTGCATCTCCCCGTCGACCGCACCTCGCCTCGCATCCCGCCCGTCGCCGGCCTCCACCCTCCGGCCCGCGACCGCCTCCTCGCCGCTGCGCCCCCCACCAACCGCCGCCGCCCAGCTCTCTGCCTCCTCCCGGCGTGCCGCCTGCCTCCCTCTACCGAGCCGGCCGCGTCCTCCCCGCCGGTCGCCGACCGCTCCCTCCTCCCGCTCTCCCCGCCTCCAGCGAGCCGCCGCCACCCGCGTGCCTCACTCCGGTCTCCGCCACCGACGCCGGCGCCTCCGCTCCTCCAGGCGCAGCCGCCGACCCCTCCTCTGGCACAAACCGTCCTCGTCGCCGGCGAGGTCGAGCTCTTCCCAGGGCGCAGCCGCGGGACCCCGCCTCGCCGTCCACCCTCTCCGGCCGTCCTCCCCTCCGCCGCGTGGGCCTCCTCGTCGCCGGCGTCACCTCTGCCACAGACCACCTCCGCCGCCCCTGCGCGCCCCGGAACCGTCGCCGCAGCCGCCCACGCGTGCGCCGTCGGGCCCGCCATCCTCCACGCTCCTGCCAGTTCGAGTTGATCTGCCTGCTACCTGTTGTGTGGGTCCTGTGTGCCTCTGTCCTGTTCTGCACGTTCAGATGTTGTCGGTTGATGCTGCTGCTAACTGATGACCAAGGGAAACGCCAAGCTCTTCCTCATGGACCCCAAGATCGGCACGCCAAGATCGCCACACGGATCTGAAGCCCGATCCGAAGACTCCTGATTCGAAGATAGACTCCGTCGAGACCGATCCCGGCGACCGAGACCCACATGCCGTTTTCGCCGAACTCGAACCCTGGAACCCCCGCCAAGGTCTTCATCGAAACCCCGAGAACTCCGCCGCGGTACCCGGGAGTCTCCCACATGGTACCATCGGGCCACGTAAAACCATCGACGCCACACCCGAGTCCGGCACCGACACCCGACAACCTCAATGTATGACGCCAAGATCTACTCCGCTATCCGAGAACGATCTCGTCGAACCCTGAACCCTGAGACCGAGCCCGAACCCCGGAACCCCAAGTTCGTCGAGACCCTCTAATGTGTGAACCCCTTCCCGAAGCCCTATTTTATCATATATTACAACTTGTCGCATATTAATCATTCATCTTGCATGCATATTGTCATGTGGTTTGGGGGCCTTATGCCGATTCACCTAAATTAAATATGGGGCCCATATGCGGGCAAATCTAGTCTTATATTGGCCTCATTTAAATTTGTGTAGCGGACCGGTAACTTATCTTGCCCTGTTATTACAACATTTAATTTGCGGGGTAGATAAATAACATGAACCACTTAATTAATTGTCGGGACCCCGGTTCCGCTTAATATGGCCTAATTGCACCGCACCTTTGCCATGCCATGCATCATACATGCATCATGCCGATCTTTTGCCGTAGTATTAAATATTGCATCTGGTGTTTATTCTAGTGTTTTGCTTCTTCGCGGATAAGGCCGTTGAGTTGATGCGAGTGTCGACCCGATCTTCGGTTGAACCTTCGGCAATGTTTTCAGGCGAGCATCTCCCCCTTTCTACCTATCTTACTTTTATAGTATTTATTCCCTCCTGTTGATCTATTGCTATCTGTGTTGCGATGCTCTAGTTTTCGTACCCGTGTTATCCCTTGCAGCCTTATATTGCCTTGGACACCGCCTATTACCTGTTGTTTGGTAGATAGCTGGACTTGCGTGTCGCAGTCGCTTGCTCAAGTGCTGTTGCGTATCGTCAAGTACCACAGTTGTTGGAGTATTGCCGCATGTTCAATGTTGGAGATGATCATGGCTTTAATTATTGTTCACCTTAATTACTGTTTAACAACTAAAATTGAAGTAAGTAAGAAGAGGCACAGGTGGGCAATAGATGTTATTTGGTTGTTAACCGTCCACTTGTGTCCCGTAGGACCCCGAGTACTTGATACCTGTTCCTTGAATATTCGCGCTATCCACATCCGGGAGGATTATGGGACCCCCCTGAGCCAGAGCTTGATTCCGTCTTATTTCTTGGGGCCACAAACTAGTTTGAGGTTTTATTTACGATCCTGTACTTATGCCATGCTTTACTGCTTTATTTACGATTATGCGAGGAGCACACTGTACTGTTTAGGATTGTGACCCGTTTACGCGGTATCGACAAGCCCAGTTTTGGGTTCCCAGTCGCTTACAGCCGGCCCCACAAACCTTGAGTCCGTCTCGGAGTCAGCTAGCTTCGTTGCGGGTGTACTCAACGGGGTGGCCCCCGGAAATATTTCTGAATCTGGTGATTGCTTTGTCGTGAAGGCCTCGTTGGGTTTTGATTTGGTTTTTCCGAGGTTGATCGAGTGTGTGTTGCTATTGGTGCACCCCGGCCGGGTAAAACTTTCTGAAAGCCGTGTCCGCGGTTATGGACGACTTGGAGCACAGTATCTCGACCATAGACAACTATAACTAAAGTAGTGCTATAAACCTGACTTTATAATGACTAGTAATCAGCTTCACTATAATGGAATGGCTAAATAAAACTGCCAACAATTGCTTGTTTGGGGTGTCGCTTGCGACCATTGTACCTGACTAGTAAGTATTGCAACTACAACGGAATGGCTGAATAAAAGTACCAACAACTGCTGGGTTTTTGGGTTATCTCATGCTATTTGTATCTGATTAGTAAGTGTTGAAACCATAACGGAATGGTTAACTAAAATTCCCACTGCTTATTATATCAGGATGATTATCTATACTTGACTAGTAATTGCTGCAACGATAACTGAATAAATAAAACTGCCAACTGTGTGAGTTCGTCGGTTGACTTCCTCGTTTGGTCTCGAGGGGGAAACACCAGAATGGGTTTGTTTGGTGGTAGCATCAGGTTGGTTTCGAATAGGTCTTTCTTATCTCTCTCTGATAGCCGACAGTTGTATCGAGTCTCTATAGGTTATTTAGTGCATGCTGCCGCTGCCGCTTCAGTCCACCATACCTATGTAGGCGAGGACCGCCGAATTCTAGCCTCTCCGTGTACTGGCCTCAGTACTGACCGCTCTCTCTTTTTCCTTTGCCCTTTGTCGGCACCCCTTTTGTTTAAGAAGGTTTTGGGATCGACGTCGTTAGCAGGATTACCCTTCCGGCTTGGCCTGGGCAGGGTTATGGACGCCATTGGTTATTCTTCAGGGCTCTTAGCCCCATTTGCATCTTGTCCGTAGCTGGACGCTCTATCGTTTTCAAGGTGATTTGGATCCTTGTTCCGTATATTTGTATTCTTGACTCATTGAGTCGCTGTTGTATATATATCTGTTCTGTGGGTCCCATCGAGGACTGTTGTGTAATGTTATTACTTCGTTTTCCACCCGCACGAAAGTGCCTGGTGGGCACCTTTGAATCATTTCTATGCGGGTTTGGCGGAAATCGCTAAAACTTGCATAGGGCCGATTCTGAGGGTGTTACAGAGTGGTATCAGAGCTCATCAGTTGCGATACCCCACAAGTCCAGCCTGTAGGATAACCTAGCTAACGGCCGAAGTAGAGTGTCAAAACTATTTTTGCAAAATCGGTTGGATAGTTCTGATTAGGTCTGATTTTACTCCTTACCCCGCTGCTATTCTCCTCTTACCTCTACGCGTTTTGAATCCACCTCTTATCTTTTCTTCGAGTCCAGGATTTCTCGCGGTTGGGTTCCGTCGTACCTTCAGGGTTTCGCTTCCTCCTCTGATAACGGTGTTTCTACATCCGGTCCTCCTGCTACCTGAGTGGTCCTTTATCTGTGGTACCATTCTTTGTTCCTTGTTTGTGCCTTCCGGTGTTTTCCGACGCGACGACATCATCTACGCTAGATCCGATGCAGAGTCTGCATCACCCCTTTGTTCTGAACCTTGTTTGTCGAGATCTTCAGTCTGATTCCGAGAATGTTTGCACTCTTTTCCAACAAGACCATTGTGGAGAGTAAGACCACAAATGGAAAACTATGTCTCATGATGATTTTGCGGGAAGTGCTAACCCTCACTATATTATAATGCGTGATTATTATGGTGATGTGTATGCACAATATGTTTGCCCTGATGATGGTTATATTGCTTGGTCTATTTGGGTTCCCAAGATCCTTGTTGCTAACAAATGAGGACCCATTGAAAAATGGGTACCTAAAAACTAGCTTGACCTTTGGTAGACTTATGCTTCCGGAGGGTCAAAATGGGTGATCGATAGTGGTTGCACAAGTCATATGACCGGAAGCTCGTCTATTGTCAAGGACTTGGTGCCAAATGAAGATCAATCACCGTCACATATGCCGACAAGTCAAAGTCTAAGGTAATGAGTTTCGGCAAGGTAGTGGTTGCTCACGACATTACACTCGTGAACGTCATGCTTGTTGAGACCCTTGGATACAATTTACTTTTAGTCCGTGCTCTTGGAAAGATGGGCTTTGCCGTCTTTATTAATATTGATACTGTGGTCCTCTTGTGGAGCAAGTCTCTCAAGGTCGCTTTCGTTGGGTACGTCGAGCATGACTTGTACGTGGTGGACTTTTCAGGGCAAGCCACTACAAGTGCGATGTGCTTATTCGGAAAGGACGATGTGGGTTGGTTATGACATCACCGACTAGCGCATGTCAATATGAGAACTTTGCAAAGTCTCCATAAGGAGGGCCATATTGTTGGACTAAAAGAAAATATTTCCTTTGCCAAAGATCGTGTTTGCAGGGCATGTGTTCTAGGGAAGATGCATGATGCTCCTCACAAACCTAAGAACCGCATCAAGTCAACCAAGATCTTGGAACTCCTCCACGTGGACCTCTTTGGTCCTCCATATCATGCAAGTCTTGGTGGGAAGAAATATTGCTTGGTGATTGTTGGGTATATTTCTTCAAGTTGAAGAGTGAGACCCAAAAGACCTTCATCGACTTCATCAACATGGTTCAACATCAATACAATCTTCCTATGTTGATTATAAGAAGTGACAATGGCACTGAGTTCAAGAACTACACCTTGAATGATTTCCTTAGTGATGAGGGGATAAAACATCAATATTCCGCTGCATACACCCCTCAACAAAATGGTGTGGCCGAAAGGAAGAACCAGACTCTTATTGAGATGTCTAGGACCATGTTGGCGGAGTTTAAATCTCCATACAACTTTTGGGCCAAAGCCATCTCCACTGCTTGCCATGCTTCAAACCGGCTCTACCTCCGCAAAGAAATCAACAAGACTCCATATGAAATACTTACCGGTAACAAGCCCAACACATCTTACTTCCGGGTGTTCGTTTGTAAGTGTTTCTATCTCATAAAAGGTGTCCGTTTGTCCAAATTCGAATCTAAAGCATTAGAGGGTATTTTTGTTGGCTATGGTCTCGAATCTCACACTTATAGAATCTATGATAAGCTCTTCGGAGCCGTCATAGAATCTTGTAGTGTGACCTTCAAAGAGTATGATGATCCCCAAGGGGGGCGTGTTGATGCTTGTGATGTAGATGATGAAATGCCTCAGGATGCCATAGGAAGAATGGGTGTGGGATATATCCGCCCTATTGAGGAACCCCTTATGGCGGATCGAGAAGAACTATGCTCCACTCGAGTGGAGCCCTCATCTTCACAACATCAACAAGATCCATCCACCGAGGAGGACAATGACTCAAGACAAAGACAAGATGTGGACCCTCAGCATGATGACCATAGTGACAACTCTAGTCAAGAGGAGCTTGATTCATTCTCTAGGATGTCAAGTGGTGCCAAGACAATTACTCAAGGAAGATCCGTACAAACTGCTTTGAGACAAGCTCAAATTGATGCTAGAAGAGCACTTGATCAAGACCAAGGTCCATCTTTGCCTCTCAATGAAGAGAATGATTCCTATGATGATCAAGGTCAAGTTAATGGTCAAGACGAGGACCAAAATGATGAAGAGGTCCCCCAAGAAACAACACAGAGATCCACGCTCATCGCGAAGCTAGAAAGGAAAGAATGTTGGAATTAAGATACCACTCTCTACAAAATGTAGTTGGTGACCTAAGGAAAGGCATTTCCATAAGAGCACAATTAAAGAGGTTCATTGAACACCAAGCACACATCTCCATGATTGAACCTAAGAAAGTGTGGGAAGCTCTTGAAGATTCATATTGGTTAGAAGCTATGCACAAAGAGCTCAACAACTTTGAGAGAAACAAAGTATGGAAGTTAGTTGAGAAGCCAAAGGATTGCCGCAATGTTATTGAAACAAAGTGGATATTCAAGAACAAGAAAGATGAGCATGGAATTATAGTAAGGAACAAGGCTAGATTGGTTGCATAAGGGTACTCTCAAATTGAAGGAATTGACTATGGAGAGACTTATGCACCCGTGGCTCGCCTTGAGTCCATCCGTATCCTTCTTGCTTATGCGGCACATCATAACTTCAAGTTGCAACAAATGGATGTAGAGAGTGCATTTATCTATGGTCCATTAAATGAGTTGGTATATGTTAAGCAACCCCCGGGATTTGAGGACCCCAACTTCCCAAACCATATCTACAAACTTGATAAGGCGCTCTATGGGCTCAAGCAAGCCCCATGCACGTGGTATGAGCACCTTAGAGAGTTATTGTTTGACCGTGGATTTGAGGTTGGGAAGATCGATCCCACTCTTCTTACTAAGAAAGTCAATGGGGAGCTTTTTGTATGCCAAATATATGTTGATGATATTATCTTTGGCTCATCTAACAAAGCTTTTAATGATGAATTCTCAAAGCTTATGACTAGTAGGTTCCAGATGTCTTTGATGGGGGAGTTGAAAGTATTTCTTGGTTTTGAGATCAAGCAAGTTAGAGGAGGGACATTTTTCAATCAAGCCAAGTATACTCAAGATATGCTCAAGAGATTCAAAATGCAAGATTTAAATGGAGCTCCTACTCCCATGGCTACAAAGACTCATCTAGAACAAAATCCAAATGGTAAATATGTGGATAAAAAGGTATACTGATCTATGATTGGTTATTTGCTTTACCTTTGTGCATCTAGACCCGATATTGTGTTGAGTGTAGGTGTGTGTGCAAGATATCAAGCGGCTCCTAAAGAAATCCATTTAATGGCGGTCAAGAGAATCTTTCGATATTTAGTTCATACCCCATTTTATGGTCTTTGGTATCCTCGAGGCTCAACATTTGCTCTTTGTGGATACACAGATTCGGATTGGGCGGGTGATAAGGATGATAGAAAATCAACATCCAGGGCTTGCCAATTCCTTGGTAGGTCCTTGGTATGTTGGTCTTCTAAGAAGCAAATGTATATCTCTCTCCACCGCCGAAGCCGAGTATGTGGCAGCTGCTAGTGCTTGTACCCAATTGCTATGGATGAGTCAAACTTTAAGGGAAAATACAGTGTCCATTGTGACAAAGTGCCTCTTCTATGTGACAATGAAAGTGCCATCAAGATTGCCTACAACCAGGTGGATCACACAAGGACAAAGCATATTGAGATTCGCCATCACTTCATTAGAGATCATGTTGCTCGAGGTGATATTGATCTATCATATGTGTCAACCAAAGATCAACTTGCCGATATCTTCACGAAGCCACTTGATGAAGCAAGGTTTTGCTACTTGAGGAATGAACTAAATATCGCAGATTTAAGGAGCTTGACTTGATTATCTTGCATTCTCACCTATGATTCAACCCATATTTGGTTTAGGTGTAGGCATGGATATAAGGGGAGTGCGGTTCTAATTTATTGGACTATCCCTCCCCCATTATGCCCAAAGCAATAAAAATCATTCCTCTTAATATCATTTTGTGATATGTGAGCTTAAATGATGAGTTTCGGTAATAGACCCAAGATATATCTTCGTGGTGCCAAGCCGAGTATACTCATATATGGTGGCCTAGGCCACCCACCGCCCTCTCTATTTCGAGAGGTTGGTGTTTACTCGCCTTTGAGTTGTTTTGTTGATCTTAGTCTCATGCACTCTATTTTGGGTCTTGACATCTTTATCTCAATTTTTAGAGTGCATGTGCTTCCTAGTGCAATTATCTCAACCCAAGCCTTTCTACTCCCTCTAAAAACCCTCTTCCAATCCGCACAAGAATCCCCCATTTTCCCCTGGCTATGGAATCAGGTGGGACCGGTACTACCAGTTGTATGGGCGGTACTACCGGACCTGGGTGGTTCCCAGGTCGTGTCCTAGAAACTGCTCCAGGAGCGGTACTACCGCCCACATGGCTGGTACTACCGGTCACTGGTCCTACCGGTTGCTGAACCGGTACTACCTCTCTCAAGTGGTACTACCGCTTCAGTAACCGGTACTACCGGTCGGCAATTTCTGGTATATATTGGCTGCACGTGGGGAGGCAACCATCAGTGCCCTACTATTCCCCACACCCTCCACACAAACCACCGCCGCCGCCGGAGCCTGTGACGCCGCCGGAGCTTCGCCGCATCCTCTTCTCCCCGGATCCTCTTTGGATTCGGATTCCTCGCGGGCACCCACCCCTTTTCCACCGCCATGGATCCCGGTACAACCGCCCTTTCTCTCTCACTTTTAATTTCCTCACCGGATCTAGGTTTTGCTTAGATTTGTGAAGAAATTGACATGTTGTGAGGTTGTACTGCCATACTTCCTTGTTACCTAGTAGAATCAATAGTTTACAGATTGTTGAAGTCACTTTTGGTTCGTTTTCTACCAGATCTGATGAACCTGTACCGTTCGACCGGTAGTACCAAAATATTTTTCGGTACTACCGCTCGCAAGCGGTACTACCGGTTGTCAGGTCCGGTAGTATCGGTCCCAACTGACCTCAACTTTTCTGCTAAACCTTGGATTCTTATTTTTTCCTTTGTGATTCTTGTGCCCTTACCCCCTTGCTGTTCTCCCTCGTGCTTTCATAGATGCAGGTGGTTCTAGGGGTGCGCGTAAGCGCTCCAAAGCTAGTTGTGAGATTGTTGAGGAAGAGTTGGAGTCCGAGGATGAAGTTATGCCTCAGCCGAGACGCCGTGCGAAGTTGCCTGCTACTCGTGGTGGCCGTGGGGGTCGTGAGGGAGTCACCAAGCGCTCTGCTGGGCGTGGCAGCGCTCCCCCTTCTCGCCCCCTTCCTCGGGGCGCACCAAGAGTTGCAGCTCAGGGCCATCAGGGCAAAGGAAGCTGTCTGACATTTCTGAGTCTGCGTTTCAGGCTCTGAGGATTGACAATGCATACTCCAGCAACCGTGACGAGGACAGGGAAGACAGTCTGTTTTACAATGATTTCCAAGAGCGCGTCTATCATGAGGTTCTTATGACAAATATTCAGATGGTGGTGCCTCAGCTGTGGATTGACATGGAACACATCAACAAGAACCTTGACTATTTTGCTGAAGCTAAGGAAATATGCTCTAACCTTGGCTTGTTCCCTATCATGGAGTTCCAGTATGACTACGAGCCACTCCTCATTGCACAGTTCTATGCCACTGCTCATTTCCACACTGGCAGCACTCGGAACATCACTTGGATGACTCAAGGTGCAGTCAAGGAAGCCACACTTGCTGAGGTTGCTGCCATACTGGGGTATGAAGACCGTGGCCGTGACACTCTTTGTGGTTTCCGCTGCCACTTGCGGGATCACCCCTCCAAGAAGGATGTCCTTACACCTCTGTATATCCAAGGCCGCGGGTTTGCTGGCAAGATCAAGGATCTTCTCCCCACGTATGATATTCTCCACCGCATTTTCCGTGAGTGTTGCTCCACGTGCAGGCAACAAGGATGAAATACATGGCTTTTCTGTTGATTTGTTGTTCAACACCTTCCTCAACCGCGACTCAGGCACCTCTCTTGATGTGACGGATTATATTTGGAATGAGATGGTTGCTGCTGCACACTCTCAGAGGGTTCCACCATTTGCTCCACACATCATGGCCCTTATTGTTTCCAAGTTCCCTCCCATTGGTAGGACACTATCCACACGTCCTCTCATTATGCACCGGTCCAAGGCACTCAAGATCAAGAAGCATGCTAAACCCCGTGTTGAGGATGACTTTGAGGATGCTGACAGTGGTCGTGACACAGAATATGTTGTCTCCCGCCGCAAGAATGCCAAGCCCTCTTGGGCCAAGAGGATGGAGGCCAAGCTCACGAAGATTTTTTGCTTCCAAGTTGACAACCAGAAGCGCATGTATGAGGCGCATGTGTATGCCAAGAAAGCTAGTGTTCGGCAGAAGGACATGATGGCAGCCCAAGGTTTGACCGTCCCCGAGGGGTCCAAGACCAACATCACCCCTGAAGACCAGTGGATCTCTCCGCACAACCATTGGGACCATGTTGTCTCTTCCTCGCACCGCGCTCCACCCCCCTATGAGGAGGACTTTGATGATGAGGAGGAGGATTGATTGTCGGGACGTTAGTCTTGCGCTTGTCCCTTTTTGAAGGGAATATGCCCTGAGAGGCAATAATAAAATGTTTATTATGTGTATTCCAAGTATATGATAGATGTTTATTTTGCATGCTATAATTGTATTAATACAGAAACGTTAATACGTGTGTGTTTAATAAACAAACAGAGAGTTCCTAGTTATGCCTCTCTCATAAACTAGTTCGTTGATTAACAAGATGATCATAGTTTCCTGATCATAGACATTGGATGTTGTTAATAACGAGATCACAACATTAGTGTAATGGTGTGATGAACATTCATCGAAGTATAGCATTACGATCAAAGTCATTGAGTTTATATTGCTATAAACAACTTACGAAGTAGTCCTAATCCTTAGACCATGAGATCATGCCAATCACTAACACCGGAAGAGTTTCTTGTTGACATCAAACGTCACTCCGTAACTGGGTGATTATAAAGACGGCTTCAAAGCTACTAAAGTGTTATGTTGAGAATCATGGATCAAGAGTGGAATTTGTTCATCCCGATGACGGAAAGATATGCTCTGGTCCCTCTCGGTGATATCACATTGGTTAGCTTGCAAGCAAGTGATTTGATCACTAGAATGTTATATCACGGGAACGAGAAAAGAGTGCATGTCAGTAACGAGATCAAACTAGGTATGGAGATACCGACAACCGAATCTCGGACATGTAATATATCGTGAAACAAAGGGATTAAGATACAAGCGTAAAAGGTTCCGACGATCACAGGAAAAGTCATCGTTGAATGTGTGGGAGTCAGTATGGATCTCCAGGTCCCGCTACTGATTATTGATCGGAGAAGGGTCTCGATCATGTCCGCATTATTCGCGAACCGTAGGGTGACACACTTAAGGGACACTGGCATCCAATTGGAGCAAATGTTTCATGCCGAAAGAATAAACAAGCACATGAATTTATTTCACTAGATACCGAAACAGGTTTTCGGGTGAAATTGCATAAAGTGGTTATGCATGTGAAATAGAATTCTAGCAAGGGGTTATTTGTGAATGTTTGTCATTAAAGTAATTGACAAAAATTCTGAATAAAATAAAAGAGTTTTATTTAATGGGAGTTTGCATTAAATTTGGTGGAAATTTAATGGCATGTTTGAGTGGAAGGAATTTAAAGGAATTTTGTGAGTGGAGTGTCCACCCACATGAAGAGGGGAGGGCAAGGGGGCAGCCCCCATGCGCAGGCCACCCCCTTGGGGTCCCCCCTCCTCCTATAAAAGGCACCCCTCTCCTCACTTCTCACTCACACCTCCTCGTGAAGGATCTCTCTCCCCCTCTAGAATTTATCCCCCATGGTCTCGGACTAGCGAGATACATGTTCCCGGTGTCCATTCGGCAAGAAAGGGTTGTGCTTCCGCTGCATCGCTAGAACGAGGAGGCGGAGGTTGCTCGGTGTCTTGTACGTGTGTGCGAGCACGGATGCGTTGCTGCTTTGCGGTGCTAGGACTTCCTCTCGATCTTGAGATCGGCAAGAGATCGTCTACATCAACCACGAGTTGAACTCGTTAAGCTTTGTCGGTCTTCAAGGGTATGTTCTCTACGGATATACATCCGCCCGTTGTTTGTATATAGTATCTAGATCTTGGTACATAGTTCCCATCGTAGGAATTTTTTTGTTTTCTATGTTGCGAACCCTACAGTGGTATCAGAGCCGGATCTATGCGTAGATACTTTACACGGGTAGTACACATATGAGTATGTGGGCGATGATGATCATGTTGTTGCTCCTTAGTTAATTTTGGATATTGGTGGCATAGTGGGATGAAGCGGCCCGGACAAACTTTACATGTCCTCGCACATGAGACCTGTTCCACGCTTGACATGCAACTAGTTTGCATAAGTGTCTAGCGGGTCTCTGTCTCTCCTACTATAGTCAATATCTATTTTGCAACGAGTTGTCAACAATTTGGTTATCCTCGCTGTGGTTCAGGTTCGTAGGTAAGAACAGTTCTATCTCGAAAGCCCTAAGCCACGTAAAACTTGCAATGGATAAATTAGAGGCGTCTAGTTTAGATTGTTGCTGGGCTAGTGTTATGATATGGTGATGTTGTAAGTAGAAGTATGCGATGATACTCTTACAACATACATAACGGGTAATCTCCATAGACCTTGGACTTACACATATAGGTATGATAGTGATCATACCACGATGCACATGATAGAGATCATATGCGGGAACCATATCATTTCACTAATAAACATGTGATGTTTGATAGCATCTTATATTGCTTGTTTAGCGCTTTATTAGCATAATAAGATGATCCCTCTTTTAAATATCAAGATAATAATGTGTTCTTCCTTTAGTATGCACCGATTATGTTTTCGTCGCTCCAAGACATCACGTGATGATCGGGTGTTCTTGGATCCACGACCATATTTCGGGTGTAAAACAGTTACACACGCGAATACTAAGGTTCTAACTTGGCGAGCCTAGCATGTACAGACATGGCCTCGGAACACGGACCGAAAGGTTAAGCATGAGTCATATAGTAGATGTGATGCCCATTTGCTGCTCGCCTTTGAAGCTACACCGACTCACGTGATGATCGGACTTGGTGTAGTGGATTTGGTTCATGTAATCACCAAAAAGGCACGAGGGATGTCGTTTTTGAGTGGGAGTTCATTCGTAATATGGATTAGTTGAACTCAATCTATCATAAACTTAGTATAAACTTTACAAATTCTGTTGTAGATGGCACCACCTGCTTTTAATTTCAATGTGTTCACGGAGAAAGAGAAACTTGCAACGAACGGTAGCAACTTTACCGAATGGGCCATGAATTTGAGGATTCTCCTCTCTGCTGCACAAAAGCAATATGTGCTAGAAGCGCCGTTAGGCCCCCCACCTTTTGAGGATTCCCCTGACGAGGAGAAGAATGTCTATCAGACTCGTCAGGAGGACCACAACTTAGTTCATTGCGGCATATTGTATGGGCTAGAGCCGGAACTTCGAAAGCGTTTCGAAAACGGCAATGCTTTTGATACAATGGGTGAGTTGAAAATGATTTTCGACACACATGCTGCTGTAGAGAGCTACAACGCTTCAGAAAAGTTCTTTTGCTGCATGATAGAAGAGCACAACTCCGTTAGTGAGCATGTACTCAAGATGTCGGGTTACGCCGATAAGCTTGTGTCCTTGGGAATAACGATTCCCATTGACTTAGGCATCCATCGTGTTCTGCAGTCTCTGGCACCTAGCTATAAGAGCTTTGTGATGAACTATAATATGCAAGGCATGAAGAAGTCTCTCCCCGAGCTTCTGTCAATGCTTAAAACTGCAGAAGTGGAGATAAAAAAGGAACATCAAGTGTTGATGATCAATAGGAACACTGGTTTCAAGAAAGACAAGAAGGGAAAATGGGAGGGAAGTAAGGGCGGCAAGCCGGTTGCCGTTCCTAAAAAGAAACCCCGAGTTGGACCTAAGTCTGATACCGAGTGCTACTATTGTAAGGGGACTGGCCACTGGAAGCGCAACTGCCCCAAGTATTTGGCAGACAAGAAGGCCGGCAAGGCAAACAAAGGTATATATGATATACATGTTATTGATGTGTACTTGACTAGTGCTCGCAGTAGCACCTGGGTATTTGATACCGGTTCAGTTGCTAATATTTGTAACTCGAATCAGGGGCTGCGGAACAAGCGACCGCTAGCAAGGGGTGAGGTCAAGATGCGTGTCGGCAATGGATCAAGCGTTTATGTGATCGCCGTCGGAACGCTGCCTCTCCACTTGCCGTCAGGATTAGTAATAAACTTGAATAATTGTTATCTGGTGCCTGCACTGAGCATGAACATTGTATCTGGATCGTGTTTAATGCGAAGTGGTTATTCATTTAAATCCGAGAACAATGGTTGTTCCATTTATATGAATGAAATCTTCTATGGTCATGCACCGATGATGAATGGTTTATTTCTTTTGGATCTCGATAATAATGTTACACATATTCATAATGTTGATGCTAAAATGATTAAACTAAATGATGATATATCCGCATATATGTGGCACTGTCGTCTAGGTCATATTGGCGTTAAACGCATGAAGAAGCTCCATTCGGATGGACTTTTGGAATCACTTGATTATGAATCATTTGATACATGTGAGCCATGCCTTATGGGCAAGATGACTAGAACGCCGTTTTCCGGTTCAATGGAACGGGCGACAAATTTATTGGAAATCATACATTCTGATGTATGTGGTCCAATGAGTGTGTCGGCGCGAGGTGGATATCGTTATTTTGTTACTTTCACGGATGATTTGAGTAGATACGGTTATATCTACTTGATGAAACACAAGTCTGAAACCTTTGAAAAGTTCAAGGAATTTCAGAATGAAGTGGAAAATCATCGTAATAGAAAGATCAAATTTCTACGGTCCGACCATGGAGGTGAGTATCTAAGTTACGAGTTTAGCACTCACATGAAAGAGTGTGGAATTGTTTCACAACTCACACCTGCCGGAACACCACAGAGAAATGGTGTGTCGGAACATCGAAATCGTACTTTATTATATATGGTTCGATCTATGATGTCTCCGACGGACTTGCCGTTGTCATTTTTGGGCTATGCACTAGAAACTGCTGCATTCACTTTAAATCGGGCACCATCTAAATCCGTTGAAAAGACACCGTATGAATTGTGGTTTGGAAACAAACCTAAGCTATCATTTCTTAAAGTTTGGGGTTGCGATGTTTATGTGAAGAAACTTCAACCGGATAAACTCGAACCCAAAGCGGAAAAATGCGTCTTCATAGGATACCCTAAGGAAACTATTGGGTATTCCTTCTATCACAGATCCGAGGGCAAGGTTTTTGTTGCCAAGAATGGATCCTTTCTAGAGAAAGAGTTTCTCGCGAAAGGTGTGAGTAGTCGGAAGGTAGAACTCGAAGATGTTATTGAACCTTCTCTTCAAAGTATGGCGAGTAGCGCAGCGCCGGAAGTTGTTCCGGAGTTGGCTTCACCTGTTGAAGAGGGAACTAATGATAATGATCATGAAACTCCGAAAGAGAGTACTACCGAACCTCGCAGGTCTAGCAGGACGCGTGCAGCTCCCGAGCTGTACGGAAATCCTGTCATGAATTTCATGGTTGATGAAAATGATGACCCTACGACGTATGAAGAAGCGATGATGAGCCCGGATTCCAACAAATGGTTAGAAGCCATGAAATCCGAGATGGAATCCATGTATGAAAATCAAGTTTGGAACTTGGTGGACTTACCTCACGACCGAAAGGCCGTGGATAACAAATGGATTTTCAAAAGGAAAACTGATGCTGATGGTAATGTAACCGTCTATAAAGCTCGACTTGTCGCAAAGGGGTTTAGACAAATTCAAGGAGTTGACTACGATGAGACATTCTCTCCCGTAGCGATGCTAAAATCAGTTAGGATTATGTTAGCAACTGCTGCATATTTCGATTATGAGATATGGCAGATGGATGTCAAAACCGCGTTTCTCAATGGTAATATTGAATAAGAGTTGTATATAATACAACCAAAGGGTTTTGTCGATCCTAAGGATGCTAACAAGGTGTGCAAGCTTCAGCGATCCATCTATGGATTGAAGCAAGCATCACGAAGTTGGAATCTCCGCTTTGATGAGGTGATCAAAGAGTTTGGATTTGTCCAAACTTATGGAGAAGCTTGTATTTACAAGAAAGTGAGTGGGAGCAATGTGGCATTTCTGATATTATATGTGGATGACATATTATTGATCGGAAATGATATAGATCTTTTAAACAGTGTTAAAAGTTATCTAAACAGCAAATTTTCAATGAAGGACCTAGGTGAAGCGTCATACATATTAGGCATAAAGATCTATAGAGATAGATCTAGGCGCCTAATAGGGCTATCGCAAAGTACATACCTTGATAAGATTTTAAAGAAGTTTAAAATGGAAGATAATAAGAAGGGGTTCTTACCTATGACACAAGGCACGACACTGAGTAAGACTCAAAGTCCGGCTTCGGCGGAAGAAAGAGAGATAATGGACAAGGTCCCCTATGCTTCAGCCATAGGCTCTATAATGTACGCCATGCTATGTACAAGACCGGATGTGGCACATGCTATTTGTTTGACTAGTAGGTACCAATCGGATCCAGGTTCAGAACACTGGAAAGCGGTCAAGAATATCCTTAAGTACTTACGAATAACTAAGGATATGTTTCTTGTATACGGAGGTGAAGAAGAGCTCGTCGCTAAGTGTTATGTCGACGCTAGCTTTGACACCGATCTGGATGACTCTAAGTCTCAATCCGGATACGTATTTCTCATGAATGGCGGAGCGGTTAGTTGGAGGAGCTCCAAACAACCTGTGGTGGCGGGATCAACAACGGAGGCCGAATATGTTGCTGCTTCAGAAGCGGCTCAGGAAGCAGTTTGGATGAAGGAGTTCATATCCGAACTAGGTGTGGTTGCAAACGCGTTGGACCCAATGGTGATCTATTGTGACAAAAATGGTGCCATTGCCAATGCCAAAGAGCCAAGGTCTCACAAGCATTCCAAGCATATTAAGCGCCGGTTTCACTCCATCCGCGAGCATGTCAAGGATGGAGATATAAAGATTTGTAAAGTACATACGGATCTCAATGTAGCAGATCCATTGACTAAAACTCTCCCTAGAGCAAAACATGATCTACACCAGAACTCCATGGGTGTTAGATACATCACTATGTAACTAGATTATTGTCTCTAGTGCAAGTGGGAGACTGAAGGGAATATGCCCTGAGAGGCAATAATAAAATGTTTATTTTGTGTATTCCAAGTATATGATAGATGTTTATTTTGCATTCTATAATTGTATTAATACGGAAACGTTAATACATGTGTGTTTAATAAACAAACCGAGAGTTCCTAGTTATGCCTCTCTCATAAACTAGTTCGTTGATTAACAAGATGATCATAGTTTACTAATCATAGACATTGGATGTTGTTAATAACGAGATCACAACATTAGTGTAATGGTGTGATGAAAATTCATCCGAAGTATAGCATTACGATCAAAGTCATTGAGTTTATATTGCTATAAACAACTTACGAAGTAGTCCTAATCCTTTGACCATGAGATCATGCCAATCATTAACACCGGAAGAGTTTCTTGTTGACATCAAACGTCACTCTGTAACTGGGTGATTATAAAGATGGCTTCAAAGCTACTAAAGTGTTATGTTGAGAATCATGGATCAAGAGTGGAATTTGTTCATCCCGATGACAGATAGATATGCTCTGGGCCCTCTCGGTGATATCACATTGGTTAGCTTGCAAGCAAGTGATTTGATCACTAGAATGTTATATCACGGGAACGAGAAAAGAGTGCATGTCAGTAACGAGATCAAACTAGGTATGGAGATACCGATGATCGAATCTCGGACATGTAATATATCGTGAAACAAAGGGATTAAGATACAAGGGTAAAAGGTTCCGACGATCACAGGAAAAGTCATCGTTGAATGTGTGGGAGTTAGTATGGATCTCCAGGTCCCGCTACTGATTATTGATTGGAGAAGGGTCTCGATCATGTCCGCATTATTCGTGAACCGTAGGGTGACACACTTAAGGGACACTGGCATCCAGTTGGAGCAAATGTTTCATGCCTAAAGAATAAACAAGCGCAGGAATTTATTTCACTAGATACCGAAACAGGTTTTCAGGTGAAATTGCATAAAGTGGTTATGCATGTGAAATAGAATTCTAGCAAGGGGTTATTTGTGAATGTTTGTCATTAAAGTAATTGACAAAAAATCTGAATAAAATAAAATAGTTTTATTTAATGAGAGTTTGCATTAAATTTGGTGGAAATTTAATGGCATGTTTGAGTGGGATTTTGAGTGGAGGGAATTTAAAGGAATTTTGTGAGTGGAGTGTCCACCCACATGAAGAGGGGAGGGCAAGGGGGAAGCCCCCATGCGCCGGCCACCCCCTTGGGGTTCCCCCCACCTCCTATAAAAGGCACCCCTCCTCACTTCTCACTCACACCTCCTCGTGAAGGATCTCTCTCCCCCTCTAGAATTTATCCCCCATGGTCTCGGACTAGCGAGATACATGTTCCCGGTGGCTATTCGGCAAGAAAGGGTTGTGCTTCCGCTGCATCGCTTGAGCGAGGAGGCGGAGGTTGCTCGGTGTCTTGTACCTGTGTGCGAGCACGGATGCGCTGCTGCTTTGCGGCGCTAGGACTTCCTCTCGATCTTGAGATCGACAAGAGATCGTCTACATCAACCACGAGTTGAACTCG